>CM070634.1:2383558-4783558 GCA_036346255.1 Ampelocalamus luodianensis
TGAACCATGTGGAGGTGACCACATGTGTATGATGAGTAATTGATATTGGTTTAGGTAAGTCGAGTTTGGTTTGAGTGGTTCGAAGTCGAGTCGTTGCGTGGTGCAGTCGGGCTCGATCGGGCTTGGTCAAACTTGGTCGTATGGGATTAGAATGCATATTCTGATAATTTCGACAGGTTTGGACTTCGGCATGGTAAGTGATGTTATTAACACTTTCATGTATCGACCGGTGCTATTGTTTAATCATAATATTTAGTGCGGTGCTATGTAATGTGTTTTTTCTTGTCTGTGATGACTGCAGGACTTTGAGACGGAGTCGTGGCGAGACACAGGTGACCGGACTAGGCACAAAGCGGCCGAGGTCGAACGGCTCGGGACGTGTCGAAGACGGCGAGAACTCAAGTAGTTGCGAGGCGCGCAAGAAACGAGGAAGCTTCGTGAAGGTGCGTGAGGGGCATTTTGCAAATGCGCAAGGCTCGCACAAAAGGAAGCAGATTGGGTTGAGAAAGAATGGGCAAAGTGGATTTTATTAGAAATGATCCATTAGTGGAGAGTTGGTGTGACCTAATGGGTAAAGTGCTTGTAAACCCATTAGTGGAGGCTATAAATAGAGGTGCTCTCTAGTGGGAGAAGCACACGGTTGAGATAAAAAAAGAGATGGGTATGAGTGTTAGGGTTTCCTAATGCTTGTGCTTTGAGAGAGAGTTGTGCTGAAAATAGAATTTTTATTTCACTCCATATGTGTGGGTGTTCTTGTTCTTGAGAGAGACATGGAAGAGTTGATGTAAACATTCCTCAATTATAATCATTCATCGCTCCTCGTCTCAGTATGAAGTTCTTGTGTTCTAGTTATTTATTCGCTGTTCTTTATTCTCTTGTTTTGGAGTTGTTCCGTTGATTGTTTAGCTGCATTTATCTGCTTTGAACTGGGAATCGATTCAAGGCGCTTTGGCCAACTTATTCCCGAAAGCAAACACTCTAATTCTAGTTGCTTCATTGAATCTTGCTCACGCTCAGTATGGGAATTTATCTCAAGATCTCGTTGATCAGTTCATTCCCAAGAGCAAAATTAATGAGCAATTAATCATTAATCTGCAGCATGTTCTTCCTCAAGTTTTCGGCCAGCATCTTGTGTCTCTCTTCCTGTTAATTTCAGTTCTTGTATCTCCTGAGAAGCGCTGAAATTTGTCTTCATTTTTGTTTGTTTGCAGTCTTGTCTCTCCTGCTGCAGTTCGATTCCTGTGCATCCTCTTTTTAGCAAGTTGTTTGACTGTTCTTTGCTGCAATTTGGGGCTTCCTGTTTCGCTTTTCTTTAGCTGTCTTTGTGAAGTTTTTGCTCTCTGTGCTCTAGTGTGTTCGGCCACAGAAGTCGTTTGTGCGCTTGGGTTCTCTGGCCGCAAATCAGTTTGGGGCGCAGTTGTGGTTTCGCTTTCTGCATGAGTTCTCCACTTTTTGTTTTTGCTTTTGGCGTAAACTGCTACCCGCAAGTTGGACACTGGTTGTCTCCTGTTTTCAGCAGTTTAGGACAGTAGCTTGCAGTACTTCTCGGCAGTTTTCCTGTGTAGTTTCGGTCAGCTATTTTCTTTTATTTCTTTTGCTGATCTCCAACCTTTTTGCATGCGATCCAGATGGTGTTATTTTCAGCTGAAATTTTTACTGGTTAATCTCTGACTTATGCTGATTTTTTTAGTGTCACATGCGTTCCAATCTTTTACTCTTTTACATGCAGTCCAAAATTAATTTTCTGTGAGTTGCTTGTGTACGAATTTTAAAGAGAACGACATTCACCCCCCCTCTGTCGCCATTTCGGTCCTACAATTGGTATTAGAGCCGGTTAGCTCTAATCAATAGATCTTAACCGATCTCAAGAGCCATGGCGACGGACAAGTACTTGACCAAGCCGCCCGTTTTCGATGGCATTGATTACCCCTTCTGGAAGAGCCGAATAGAGACATACATCCAGGCCCAGGGGTATGCCATCTGGCGGAAGGTCAAGGTACGATTCGTTGTTCCTGCCGATGAGAACATCAATGCCGGGAACATGGCTGATGTTGAGGCGAATGCAAAGGCAAGGAACATCATCATCCAGGGTTTGAGTCGTAGCGAGTTTGACCGCATGTCTCACCTGCCGTCGCCTCGACATCCGGGTGACCTCGACGATACCATGAGGGCACCACCCGATCAAGACGGTTCGACAGGATCAGTTCAAGCGCGAATACAACAAATTCGAGATGCTTGTTGGTGAGTCCCTGGACGAGTGCTTTTCGCGATTTCACAAAATCTTGAGCAACCTCCGAGCGGTCGGTCTCACATACCCCGACTCTGACAACGCCGCCGATGCTCGCGCACTTGATCTGCGTGTTTGGGAGATGAAAGTGACCACCATCAAGGACACGGCATGCACTCTCGACCTTGACTCTTGACGATCAGATTGCGCCTCAAGACTCACGAGATTGACGTTGTCTCGTAAGTCGAAGTCACGTCGATGGCTTTGGTTACTAATCCTACGTTGGCTTCGTTCCTCTTCTTCCGATTCTATTTGCGATTCTCCTTGTCGCTTCTCTCGTGACATAACCGATGATCGCTAGAGCAGCTGCGGATGAGCAACGCCCTTCTTGCTCAAGATTCTCCCATGCTTACAAGGAGGAGGGACAAAGAGAGGAGGACCGGTGATTTGCTTCGAGTGTGGTGGCCCCAACCACATTCGGGCAACCGCCCCAAGCCGAGAAAGGCAAGAACGACATGGTGGTTCGGCAAGAATGACTACACCGACAAGAACCGCAACAAGAAGCCTTCACCTCGCACAAGGCAAGAAGAAGTTCGCGACTTTAGCAAAGCCAAGAAGCTTTTCCACCGCGCCTCACCGCTTCTCGACGACCTCGACCTCGGCGAGGTGGAAGGATGGAGCGACGACGACGGACGGGTGACCAAGAGCCCAAGGATGGTGGCAACGACTTCTCCCATGTGCTTCATGGCTCTCGGGCGAATCGAGCGACAATGTGTCAGATCGACTCGGACGAGGTATGCCCTACCTACGACCAGCTCAATCATGCTTTTCTTAAGCTAGGTGGTTTTCATGCTAGAGCTAGGGCTAAGTGTAACGAGTTAGAGAAGGAAGTAGATAAACTATCACGGAGGTTACCTCACTTACATCCGCTCCCTCCGTGATGATTGTGATACATGTTTGTGCTCTGTTGGGTGACATGGAGAAACTAAGGACCTCGCATGATAGTGTGTCCTCCGAGCTTGATATTGTTAAGGAGGAGAATGTTAGTCTACTTGCTCGCTTAGAGTTGAGTAGGATGGCATTACCCTACTTACTACTCGATGAGACTACTTCTCCACCTCATGTGAGGATAAGGATATTGCTGCTAGAGGACCTTGTGCCATGCTCCTTGATCTGCCCAAGTCTTGTGAAAATTGCAATAACTTGAAGATGAACTTAAAACGGGCAGATCATAAAATTGTTGAACTACAAGCTTCTTTACTTGAGCCGATTGATTCATGCTTAAACTGTCCTAAGTTAATCACTTTGAACTTGGAGCCGTTTCTAAACAGTTTCAAGATATGATTGATCATGATAGGAAGTTGGCTCAATTTGCTTCTAAGGACCCTGTTAGCTCACCATGCATTAATTGTAACAAACTAAAATCTGACTTGATTGCTTTGGATGAGAAATGTGTGAAGCTAACTAAGGACCTTCTAGAGAAGCCACATTGTGCTTGTAATGTGATTGATGGTGTGGGGGAGAAGCCCCAGGGTAAGGGTGAGACGCCTAGAGATGCGAACCAACCTGCTAGTAGTAGGACTGTCCCCTCAGAGTCGGCTGTGTGTGCACAAGCCATTCTTTCCTCTACTGTTGGTTCTTCTTCTGCTCCCTTACCTTCTGCTGTCTCTTCTTCCCCCTGCTCTTCGTGCACCTCTCTGCTTCGGAGTGTCGCACTTTATGAACACTCTCGAGAGATTTGTAGGAGGCAAGAAGAAGCTCAATCTTATTCTAGACCAATCCAAGATCTGCAGATTTAATCAAGGTCTAGGATATGATTTTTATGAGGACATAAGGAAGCATCCACCTGCCGTGCTTAGACCCATAGCACCAGGTGTGATCAAGACTAAGCCTAGGACCGAGAAAGTCCAATTTAAGTCGATGGGCTATGTCCAGGATTTCGACAAGCAAGGTGATTCCACCTCCCGCTCACCTCTCGTAAGGCGAAGCCTCCCGTCTCGCTTCTACCTCTCGGAAGGTGAAGTATCACCGCACCTTCCGTGAAGGATGGACACACAATGATCGATGCTTCAGCGCGCCAAGATCGCGCGTGAGACCGTGTTGAGTCTCTTAGGCGATTCGTGGTCGGCCCTGCACTTTGAGTGCACCTAGGACCAACACGAGGTCTAGAATCGTTGAGTTCGTGTTTGGGCAGACGAGGACTCGGTTTACCGAAGTTTTCGTTTTCATCCTCGATATGCTCCTCGTCGTGACTTCCGCCGCCCCGAGGGTAGATCTCGTTTTCTCCATCAAGATAGCTACCCGCGCGTGATCGACTTGTTGCCGTGTTCGACTCGCTCTCCCTTAGCAATGGACCTAGCAACTTCAGTCTCCGCTCATAGACTTTCTCGCTTGAGTGACAGAGAGCGAGGATAGATAGAGGTCGATCGTGCTTGACTACTTCATCCGCTCGACGATAGTCAAGATTGGGTGCCAAAATCACCGTTGATTTACCCTAGTACGAGACTTTACTCTCTTGTTGACTCAGTTCACGGGCAGGAAGGGAAAGGTTTGGCTCGTCGACTTCGGTGTTCACGACACATGACCGAGATTCTTGTTGGTTTTCTTCCCTAGTCTCGTGCTCCGGTGATGAGAAGATCACCTTCGAGATGCTTCATCCGGCGCGTCATCGCCAAAGGTACTGTGGCGCATTAATGATTCTTTCTTTTGAAAGATGTTGCTTTGGTTAGCAAGCTGCAGACAATTTGCTTTCGGTTCACCACCGATGACGGTTTCGAGGTGAGCTTTAAGAAAACAATTGCAAAATTCTTGATTCTTCTGTGTCCGGTTTATGGATTTCTCGTTATGGGAGGATCTTTCGTGCTGAGTTTTCTGAGTCGTCTGGCGATCCTCTCAAGTGTTTAGTTGCTTCTGAGTCCCGCGATCTCTCCTTCTGGCATAGGAGACTTGGTCATATTGGATTTGACCATTTGACCCGAGTTAGTGGCCACGATCTCATTCGTGGTCTGCCGAAACTCAAGATGGTCAAAGATCTAGTTTGCTCTCCATGCCGACACGGCAAGATGGTTGCCGCTTCTCATCCTCCAGAATTAGCATTATGACCGATGCACGGGACAATTTGCTCCACATGGACACAGTTGGACCAGCTCGAGTGCAATCAGCAGGAGGGAAGTGGTATGTTCTTGTTGTGGTCGATGACTTCTCGAGGTATTCTTGGGTGTTTTTCTTAACCTCGAAGGATGAGACGTTTTCACATTTCCGAGGTCTTTTTAGTAGGCTTTCTGTTGAGCTTCCAGGTACCTTACGAGCGATCCGCAGTGACAATGGCACGGAATTCAAGAATTCCTACTTTGAGAGTTTCGTGGTGAGACAGATGTAGAGCACCGCCTCTTCTCCATACGCCCTCGCCAGAATGGCGTTGTGGAGAGGAAGAACCGCATCTTAGGTCGAGATGGCCGTGACGATGCTTGATGAGTACTCTACACCGAGGAAGTTTTGGTCAAGCCATTGCGACCGCGTGCCATGTTTCGAATCGAGTTTTCTTGGGCACTCTTGCACCACTTCTTATGAGTGAGATACCGCAAAAGCCCGGCGTCTCTCATTTTCGTGTTTGGTTGCAAGTGCTTTATTCTCAAGTCCGGGAACCTAGACAAGTTCGAGTCACGCCTCTGACGGCGGTATCTTCTAGGCTACTCGACTTCTTCGCGGGCTTATAGGGTCCGGAATCGCGAGTCTAGCAAGTTGGTAGAGACCGCGAGGTGACTTTTGACGAGGCCAGTCCGGGGACTAGGCCGGATATCTCAGGTTCTCTAGAGCAGTCCGAGACCATCTTTGTGGATGATGAGGACGATGGAGACGATGGTTGTTTACCTGATCCAGCTCCTCATCCTCCCCTTGAGATGCCTTCTTCCACGGCACCTCAAGGTGATCGCCCTGCCTACCGCTTCCTCCGAGCTAGTGGCTCTGTCCCGCCTCGTCGCACACCAGGTAGAGGCCACTTCTTCTCCTCATCCAGACCTCCCTACATATCCGAGAAGACATCCTTCAGAGCAGATAATTGGAGACCTCTTCGAGCGTGTCACTCGCTCTAAGTCTGGCTCTTCTCAATTCTGTCTTCATTCTGCCTTTGTTGCCTCCTTTGAACCCAAGGACGTTTGTCACGCCCTTTCTGATGAGTCTTGGGTCAATGCCATGCATGAGGAGCTAGAAAATTTCGAGAGGAACAAGGTCTGGTCGCTTGTCGAGCCCCCGCAAGGTCACAATATTATTGGGACTAAGTGGGTGTTCAAGAACAAGCAGAGTGAGGATGGGGTAGTCATTCGGAACAAGGCTAGGTTGGTAGCTCAGGGTTTCTCCCAGGTTGAGGGTTTAGATTTTGAGGAGATCTTTGCCCCTGTAGCTAGGCTAGAGGCCATTAGGATTTTGCTTGCTTCATGCGCCTAAGGGCTTCAAGCTTTACTGCATGGATGTCAAGAGTGCCTTCCTCAATGGGTATATTGAGGAGGAGGTTTATGTTAGACATCCTCCAGGTTTCGAGAACCCCAAATACCCAAACCATGTCTACAAGCTTTCCAAAGCCTTGTATGGACTTAAGCAGGCCCCTAGAGCTTGGTATGAGAGGCTTAAGTCCTATTTATTGAGTCATAGGTTTGAGATGGGTAAGGTAGACAAGACCTTGTTCACTCGCAGGCATGGCAATGACTTCTTGCTCGTCCAGATTTATGTGGATGACATCATCTTTGGCGGCTCCTCTCATGATCTTGTCTCTCAGTTCTCCGATGTCATGAGTTCAGAGTTTGAGATGAGCATGATGGGCGAGTTGAGCTTCTTCCTTGGCTTTCAGATCAAGCAGACTAGGGAGGGTATCTTCTTGCATCAGGGCAAGTACACTCGAGACCTCCCGAGACGCTCGATATGAGTGATGGAAAGCCGGTGTCCACTCCTATGGCGACATCACTTCACTCGACCGATGAGGATGGCGAGCGCTTGATCGAAGAAGTATCGCAAAGATGATTGGCTCCTTTTGTACCTTACTGCTTCGAGACCGGACATACACTTCTCCGTGTGTCTATGTGCTCGCTTTCAGGCTTCTCCTCGCGTATCTCACCGCCAGGCGGTGAAGCGCATCCTTCGGTACCTTCGAGCTACCATTGACTATGGTATCTGGTACTCTTCCTCATCCTGTCTTTCCCTGAGAGCCTACTCAGATGCAGACTTTGCTGGCTGTAGGATAGATAGGAAGAGCACTTCTGGCACCTGCCAATTTATTGGCACTTCTCTTGTGTCTTGGTCTTCTAGGAAGCAGTCCGGTGTTGCACAGTCCACCGCAGAGGCCGAGTACGTTGCTGCCGCCAGTTGCTGCAGCCAGGTGCTTTGGATGGTTTCGACCTTGCGGGACTTTGGGTTAGCTATAGACAGTGTTCCACTCCTTTGTGATAACACTTCTGCTATTCACATTGCCAAGAACCCGGTGCAACATTCTCGGACCAAGCACATTGATATCAGATATCACTTCCTTCGAGACCATGTGGAGAAGGGTGACATAGTGCTCCAGTTTGTGGAGAGTGACCACCAGTTGGCTGATATCTTTACCAAGCCTTTGGATAGCTCTAGGTTTTCAGCCTTTGAGAGGAGAGCTTGGGGGTCCTGTCCGTATGGACCAGAGTGAGGGGAGTTTCTATTCTTTACTGCTTTACTTTACTAATTTTGCTCTTACTCCTTGTTGTTGCATTGCATTTAGGGTGCATTTGGGTTTAGTCCTCCTAGCATAGATTAGAGTGTTTCTCTAGTCGAGTTGCTTAGACTTCCTACTTTATATTGTGATTGTAGGATGCTGCTTATTAGCTGTCTCTCTTCTCACTAGGTTGAGCTCACTCACTACTTATAGGTTCTAGCGAGGGTCGGGCCACCCTCGGGTAGACAAGGTACGTGTTTGCTCTCTAGTGTGCGTTTTACTCTCAGCTAATAGTCCTAGAGTCATATGGGGTAGATGGGAGTCAGTCTGAGCCATAGTATTCTCTTTCTTATCTATGTTTTAAGGACTGCCTATTTGATGTTTTCTTTGCCAGCTTCTCGTTTTTATTGCTTTAGTTCAGGGGGAGTTCATTTGGGAGCTTCTGGAGCTTAATGTTGACTTAACTCAACTTGAACTAAAAGTTGCATCTCATGTTGAGGGGGAGCTGGATTTTCTTGCATTTCTGCATTCTGCATTGTAATATAACTACATTGAGCCTTGTTTATTATCCTGTTATGACATGTTTGCAATGCTTTACACCTTGCCATGACTTGTGCTTATATGCTAGATTTATCATGACTTCATATGTGTAGCCTAGCTTTTGCCATGATAAATTAATTAAAATTGCTCAACTTAAACTAAAACTTGTCATGTTAGCACTCGAGATTAGTCTTTCTTGAGCTATCCTTTTATGATTCATGCCATGTCAAATAGGCTGGGTAGAGCGTTGACTCTATATTGAGCCTTAGATTGAGCTGTTTTAGTCTCTTGATGATGCATGAGTTAGTACAACTTGTTAAAAGGCAAAAGATCTCTTTTGTGCGAAAAAACTGATCTCACCAATTCTCTCCTATGAGACGGCTTGCCATTGCACTTGGCATGAACTTAGGGGATTTTGGGTGACCTAGACTATCTTCTTAAGCTTCTCGCTTGAGTAGTCGATAAGGCTTGAGACCTAGCACATGATAAAACAAAAATCTGGTTGGCAACAACCATGAATTTCAAAAGAAAATATGTTTTATGTGTTCAATTTGCTTAAAGTCGCAAAAGAAATCAAGTACTTAACCGTTGTTTCAATATTGAGCATAGCACTCTATTTGGTCTCAATAATAGTTCCCTGTTCCGCTTAGCTTATTGACATGGCCTGCATCATCCTTGGATATCTCTAGCTTGACTTTGCTCATTGATGACTTGACTTACTCATAAAATGCATTACATTTCAGATTGTCATCTATGTGTTCTAGCTGGCTTATATATATGTTGTCATGATCTAGATAGCGTTTTATTGAGTTATGGCTTGGTGTATTACATTATGGTCAGTATGGATAATCCTCATGGCTCTAAATGCTTAAATAAACAAACTTCAGTCTTTTCATCCTTTGACATGTCATATTCTCTCTATTGTATCTTGATGCGGTTATTGCCAAAAGGGGGAGAATAGAGAAGAAAAAGTCTGTTGGAAACAATTTAGAGCTTTGGAGATCAATTTGCTCTTTCAGTTGTTGCTCTAGTGTTTCTTCTGTCGACATGGTCATTAGCTTCTTTTTCTTTTCTTTGGACCATGTTGGTTTCTTCAAAATCAAACTCAACTTCTTGCTTTTTCTGGGTTTGTCAATATACTCATCAAGGGGGAGATTGATGAACCATGTGGAGGTGACCACATGTGTATGATGAGTAATTGATATTGGTTTAGGTAAGTCGAGTTTGGTTTGAGTGGTTCGAAGTCGAGTCGTTGTGTGGTGCAGTCGGGCTCGATCGGGCTTGGTCAAACTTGGTCGTATGGGATTAGAATGCATATTCTGATAATTTCGACAGGTTTGGACTTCGGCATGGTAAGTGATGTTATTAACACTTTCATGTATCGACCGGTGCTATTGTTTAATCATAATATTTAGTGCGGTGCTATGTAATGTGTTTTTTCTTGTCTGTGATGACTGCAGGACTTTGAGACGGAGTCGTGGCGAGACACAGGTGACCGGACTAGGCACAGGCGGTGCTGAGGTCAGAACGGTCGGGACGTGTCGAAGACGGCGAGAACTCGAAGTAGTTGCGAGGCGCGCGCAAGAAACGAGGAAGCTTCCGTGAAGGTGCGGAGGGGCATTTTGGTAAATGCGCAAGGCTGCACAAAAGGAAGCAGATTGGGTTGAGAAAGAATGGGCAAAGTGGATTTTATTAGGAAATGATCCATTAGTGGAGAGTTGGTGTGACCTAATGGGTAAAGTGCTTGTAAACCCATTAGTGGAGGCTATAAATAGAGGTGCTCTCTAGTGGGAGAAGCACACTGTTGAGATAAAAAGAGATGGGTATGAGTGTTAGGTTTCCTAATGCTTGTGCTTTGAGAGAGAGTTGTCTGAAAATAGAATTTTTATTTCACTCCATATGTGTGGGTGTTCTTGTTCTTGAGAGAGACATGGAAGAGTTGATGTAAACATTCCTCAATTATAATCATTCATCGCTCCTCGTCTCAGTATGAAGTTCTTGTGTTCTAGTTATTTATTCATTGTTCTTTATTCTCTTGTTTTGGAGTTGTTCCGTTGATTGTTTAGTGCATTTATCCGCTTGAACTGAATCGATTCAAGGCGCTTTGGCCAACTTATTCCGAAAGCAAACACTCTAATTCTAGTTGCTTCATTGAATCTTGCTCATTGCTCTGTATGGGAATTTATCTCAAGATCTCATTGATCGGTTCATTCCCAAGAGCAAAATTAATGAGCAATTAATCATTAATCTGCAGCATGTTCTTCCTCAAGTTTTCGGCCAGCATCTTGTGTCTCTCTTCCTGTTAATTTCAGTTCTTGTATCTCCGAGAAGCGCTGAAATTTGTCTTCATTTTTATTTGTTTGCGCCTTGTCTCTCCCGCTGCAGCTCGATTCTGTGCATCCTCTTTTAGCAAGTTGTTTGACTGTTTCTTTGCTGCAATTTGGGGCTTCCGTTTCGATTTTCTTTAGTCAGTCTTTGTGAAGTTTTGCTCTCTCTGTTCTAGTGTGTTCGCCACAGAAGTCTGTTTGTGCGCTTGGGTTCTGTCCGCAGAAATCGCTTTAGGGCGAGGTTGTGGTTTCGGTTTCGCATGAGTTCTCCACTTTTTGTTTTTTTGCTTTTGGCGTAAATCACACCCGCAAGTTGGACACCGGTTGTCTCCTGCTTTCAGCAGCTTTAGGACAAGAGCTTGCGACTTCTCAGCTTTTCTGTGTAGTTTCGGTCACTATTTTCTTTATTTCTTTTCTGATCTCCAACCTTTTTGCATGCGATCCGGATGGTGTTATTTTCAGCTGAAATTTTTATCGTTAATCTCTCGACTTATGCTGATTTTTTTAGTGTCACATGCTCCAATCTTTTACTCTTTTACATGCAGTCCAAAATTAATTTTCTGTGAGTTGCTTGTGTACGAATTTTAAAGAGAACGACATTCACCCCCCCCTCTGTCGCCATTTCGGTCCTACACATAACCAGCAAGGAGTCACATAGTATGTTACATAACACATGAAATAAGGGATATGTAGGTTCAACTCTCACAAATACGATTCAAACTATCACGAATACGATTCAAACTATCTAACGCCTCTTCTTCTCCTCCCATGTCCTTGTAAGCCATGCTAGCCGGCCTTGATGTGTCTTTAGTGTGTGGAAGACATCTCGATACTCCTTCTTGATGAGGAGTTGTGTCGCATAGAAATGCTCATCACTCCCTTCTTACTTCACCTCAATAACCAAATCAATCATCTCGTATATCTCTTGCTCTAACAGATCAACCATTGGACCATGTACACTGGTTGCAGAATTCTTGCTACCCTGAGACCTCTCCCAAATGTCCACCAATCGCTTCAGTTGCACGTCTTTGTATGTCTTCTTCGGCCTCTTCCCACTTGGTGAGCCATGGCCAACTCTCTTCTTGCCCTTGTCCACATGGACTGACTTCTTCGTTGTAGTGGTTCCCTCCTCACCCTGAGGCTCATCACCCTCACCCTCATCATCCTCAAGATTGACATGGCTGCACCATCCGCCCAGTGGACAAGAGATGATTCATTCGCACAACTTGCACCATCAAAATGATATCAAGCCTGTCCTCATGTTGCGGTGGTGCTTTCTTGAACTTGCTACATTGTGACATGGCTGCGATTAAAGAAATGCAAGAATCCATGAAACAATGTGAACAATTGAATTCCAATACACCGCAATAAAGACTAAAGATTTCATACCTTAACTGCTCATTTCACCACCGATCACTTGCCTCAATGGATCCAGTCTTAGGATCTATGCCTAGCCCCGATGCATGGAGCTTCAATGTTTTCCAATTGGAATAGTCCCTTTCAAGCTGTCCCAATGGTTCTTTAATTGCTTACTACTGCATTCTTTATTAGTACGTTCTTTGAACTTGGTCATAAGGTTCTGATACCCTTTGTTATTCAAACATTGCATGGGTCTATTGTTTGCAAGCACCTCTTCCACGCAGATGTCAATAAACACTTCATTTGTGAATGCATCCCATGTAGCAGTGTTTGCGACTTGTGCTTTATCCATCTATAAGTGGCATGCATATTACAAACAACCATCTATTAGTAAAACTTTACTAATGATGTTGGTATGTTCATTAATGTTGCAGCAAGTCAAGTAAGTATAATAGCAAAACCGACCATTATAGCATCAATCTGAAGCTTAATTTTACTAATTCATGTGGAGCCAATACATCCTAGTTATACACATACATACATCCTAGTTGCCGCCACAAGTTATACACATACATACATCCTAGTTCATGAGGAGCAAAGCTATGCTCTTATACGCTGAAGTTATACACATACATACATCCTAGTTCATGATGAGCAAAGCTATGGCTGCTGCTGCTGAATAGATACATACATACATCCTAGTTCATGAGGAGCAAAGCTATGGCTGCTGCTGCTGAAGTTATACACATACATACATCCTAGTTCATGATGAGCACAAAGCTATGGCTGCTGCTGAAGTTACGGCTGCTGAATAGATACATACATACATCCTAGTTCATGTGGTGCTCATGAGCAATCATGCTCCTGGTAGCTTGCCAAGGATTCAATCAATCGTGAATAAATCTACATCTACATTCATATTCAATCGACCGTGAATATATTGTAGTGGTGCTCATGAGCAATCATGCTCCTGGTAGCTTGCCAACGATTCAATCAATCATGAATACATCTACATTCATATTCAATCAATCATGAATACATCTACATCTACATTCATATTCATGCCCAGTTTCATATGCTCATGGCGGTGTGGAGGCGTCGGGCGGCCTGGGGCATCAAGAGAAGGAGGAGACGGAGGGGAGGCACCGCGTGAATATATTGCTGTACCTTCTGATCGAGGAAGGAGGCGAGGGCGGGCTGCTTGCTGGAGATGGCCGGAGGTGCGAGCTCGCCGTGGAGGCCCGATCCGCTCGGGTGGAGGCCGGAGGAGGCGCCGCAGGGGAACGGGAGGACGCGACGTGGAGCCGGATCCGCTCGGGTGGAGGCCGGAGGAGGCGCCGCAGGGGAACGGGAGGGCGCGCCGTGGAGGCCGGAGCCGCTCGGGTGGAGGCCGGAGGAGGCGCCGCAGGAGAACGGGAGGACGCGACGTGGAGCCGGATCCGCTCGGGTGGAGGCCGGAGGAGGCGCCGCAGGGGAACGGGAGGGCGCACCGTGGAGGCCGGAGCCGCTCGGGTGGAGGCCGGAGGAGGCGCCGCAGGGGAACGGGAGGGCGACGGGACGGCCGGGAGGCACGGCGTGGAGCGAGTGGCGTCGCTAGGTTTACGGGCGCGGGGCGCGGGGCGCGAGTGGGGAAAAAACGGGAGGGCGGCCGAGACTCATAGGCTCGTGTTTCATGTTGATCTGCATCCTAAGTGCCTCATGTTCATACGCCTTCAACGGCGAGTGTAACACATCGATCCGCCCGCATTCTCTGATTGTGT
Source organism: Ampelocalamus luodianensis (assembly GCA_036346255.1). Classification (NCBI taxonomy): domain Eukaryota; kingdom Viridiplantae; phylum Streptophyta; class Magnoliopsida; order Poales; family Poaceae; genus Ampelocalamus; species Ampelocalamus luodianensis. Next base: position 2,397,446 of record CM070634.1, read on the forward strand.
TCCGTCCCTCCACCTCCGTGATGACCAATCTGCATCTCGATGACATTGGCCTCGTTGTGTTCCAAGCATTAGCATCCTCGCTTTCTACCGCTTCCTTTCGCACCATATAACCTCCGACTTGTGTCCGAATCCACATCATCAACTACCATCGTCTATTCAACTGTGTCAAGCTTGGATTTCAGAGCAATGGTTCCTAAATTGTAAAAGCCTTGTCATTATTAACCTCTTCACCGACATTACTTCGATATTTATTCGAATATCAACTTTTTCGGGAAAGTGTATTGATTGCCCATCGTTTTTCTTGTTGAAATTATTACTTGAAGCTTTTTCAATAGCAACCACCACCGCCCTATCCTTCAAAGATGGCTCCCATGGGTATCTTCGTCCTCTTCATCATCTTCCTTAGGTGGATCTTTCTTTTCACCTTTTTCCTTGCTCGTGGGGCTTCATTTAGCATGGACTCCTCCACTTTCCACCGATTTGGGAAAAAATCTCTACATACACATGCACCTACACCCACTATCCCCACGATTCATTTTGCTCCGAGATTTGCACCCTCCTTCTCCCTCTTCCTTCCTTCCCTCCCTTCTCTCCCTTCATCTCTCCCATCTCTCCCTTCCACTCCCTTCCAACTTGCTCCTCTTCAGGCTCACAAATTTCAGAGCAAAGACCGCCCGCTATAACTATAACATCTCAAAATCTGCATTTTGGGGAATGAAAATGATAATGCACTAGGAAAAATACTTTGATCATTTTGCATACAAAAAAATGCCCATGTTTGAATTTGACTTTTGATTTAAAAGCAAAACATGAACTACAAACAAACATGTGCTCAAAAGAAATGAGGTAAATCAAAGTAAAAATATTAAATGAGAAAATTATTTCGGGCATAATCTCTCAGGAATAATTCACCAAAACATTTATTTGAAACTTGTTTAGAAAAATAAATACAAAAGCATAAGAACAGAAGCTTGTATGAATTTTAGAAAAATTCACAGAAGATAAAAACCTCTAAACATTTTACAGGACAAAATACATTAGGTCGGAAGGCTTCACTAAAAGTTTCATAAAATTCTGAGGTAGTTTGCTTAGTCAATAAATTCAGCAAATAAATCAGCCGAAAAAATCCTAAATCTAAACCTAATCTACCCTTACCTCTCTCTGACCGGCGGGCCCCAAGCGTAGGGTCTTTCTTCCACCTCGCGCCGCCAAGCGCCAGCGCACGCCAGGAGCGCATCGCCATGGCATCGCCATGTGCCCACAGTTTTAACCTCGCCACCCACCGTTTTGCCGCTACCCAACCGTCGCAGTCACGTCGCCCTGTCGTGTCGCGCCCATCCCCGGCCGCGCCCCACTCCTACCCGTACGCCGCCAAGAGCTCCGTCATTCTGCCTGCAGTTGCTTGAGCCTCTCCTCACTTATCTCTGCCCCTCCATCTATATGAAGAACACCCCGAGCTTCCTTCTTCCTTTTCCTACTCAATACGCACCTCCCCTTCCATTCTTCTCCACTCAAACGAGCTCAAACGCTCGGAGAGCACGAGTAAGGAACATTCGACGGGCTAAGTGCAAGGGTAGGATTAGGTGATGTAAAAGCTGCGTTGTGATCTCTATGCTACTTATCTACGGTAATGAGCAGTGATATAGAGATATTCTAGGCAACTGGAATACCATGTACTATAGGTAAAGTTGTACAGCTCTGCAAAGTAAAAATCTATTTAAATAGCCATGCTCGCGGTTATGAGCGTGCTTAGTGCGGCTGGTATGGCTGTAGCTTTGTTTTTTTCTAAACCATGGGTAATGACACAGGGTTTTATTTTGTTGAGTTAACTACCATGTCTATGGCTGAACATGAAATATGACTCGTAGCAGAGGAGGGTTGCGAGGTGTTGTTCATACTTTTGTGCTCATAACCGAGAAGGGTTACGAGATGATGTTATTATTTGTTCAATTCTTTACTTACTGTCATGTACATATTTAAACTGCTCTCTCTTAAATTCCGTTGAAAATTACTACTTATGAATATTGCAAATAAAAGTGGTTTTGAGCAAAATAACTTGTAGAATAGAGCCTCATTCTTTGATAGCCCTGCATTTAATATAATTTTGCGATACACTAAAAGTCTGACTGAGTACACAAGTATTTAATCTTGCTAATATTGTTGTTCAGAGTTCGAAGATGAGCCGACGCCTGACGACACATTCTTTGCACCTAGAACCGGAGGGTTTGGTGATGGGTCTACCTAGGCCTTGTTCCTTGTCGGTTGCGTGCAGGATCGGATGGGCATGCCATTGGAATTTTGTTACTTATATCATTTCTTCCATTGCTATATTTTTACTTTGGTGACTGCTTTTATTTGGTCGGTCGGCCGTTGTAGTAATAACTTGTAATCGTTTAAATTAAGCACTCTTTTCTTTACTTTATTATGTGACTATATGGATGTAAATACCAAATGTTGTGAATGTGTATGTAAGCCACTGATCATGGGACTTGCACGGTATACACATAGGTCTTCAGGTATTCCACGCCCGAGGGTCCGATAGCGCTTGGTATCATAGCCATACTGACTCTAGAACAAGCCTAGGTAGAATGGTCGTTAGAATTAGGACTTAGACTTAACAATGTAATCTAATTTAACAATAGGAATGGTTCTGAAAATTTAGGACAATTTGCTAATCTTATCCCTCTTAGCATTCTCCTCTTATCTAAAGTCTCTCTTTTGGTCATCTCCTCTCATCTTATTCAAATAATTCTAGTTTTGAGAGACGGGATGCTCTCTGAAAATAAAAGTATTTAATCACTTTTAGGACTTTAAAAACAGAGCCAAAATGATTTATAAAAGTTCTAAAAACACCCCCCCACAAAGTCCTTTTGGAAATTTTCTTTTGAACTACTGAGGATATCACTCTAGATACCTCTCTTCTCAAAAAATAAAAAAATAAAAAAATAAATCAGAACCTATACCTTGCTGAAATTTATGTGATGTAATATCATTTAAACCTCTTCTATCTTCATTTTAAATTGAGTGATATTATAAAAGCCTACTTATATATAAAGACCAAGGGGTAGTATTACCTGGTTATGAGCCATAAGGGTTAGCTAAATAAACTAGGGAATGGGTACAACTTGTGCTGAAAATCTTTTCATATCTGAATGTCATTTCTTATCTATATCTCCTGTTGCATGATCACTAACTCTCCTTTTCTTAATCATGTAGATGGCCAACCAATGGGAGCCTTAGTACCGTACTAGTGCCTTTGAGGAGGGCATGCTGTAGCATACCCTTTGGGTAATGCTTTAGCATATCGAGTGGCCGCATACACCTAGCATACGGTCTACAGTGCGCCCACGAGTACGGCGTCCACCGAGTACCTCACCATGGTGCTCATCCAGGGACAATACTTCAGAGACCCCGCCTTTCATTACTACAGGAGGGGCTCGACGGTCCTGATGTCGCTATACGATGTAGCGTACGTCGTGATTGTCCACCTGTAGCATGAGTTGTGGGAACTGGAGGATCCCTTCTACCACTTCCCGGCACGGACCGAGAGGAGCACACCTACCGGTTGGAGGGGAGGCAGTTCCTCACTCCCCACCTGCACCTCGCCGGCCTCATGAGGTCCCTCGTCCGGTATCTTCGTCGGGTGTCTCATGAGCTGCTAGAGGCCCATCAGAGGATCTGCACCTTGAAGGACAACATTGGCTTAATGCCCCTTTTGTAGCAACTTGAATTATTATGAATGAATCACATATTATGGTTGTGTTATCATCTTTTGTTTGACTGTGTACACTAGCTGTTCCTAGACTAGTGTATGAAGCGCAGAGAATCTGGGATCCGTCGCTCCCGAGTTCATCAAGAGTGGTATCAGAGCCATATCGACTATAGGTCGTGACCTAGTTAGAATGACCGATAGTTATAAAACTTCATAAGCCATATCGACTATAGGTCGTGACCTAGTTAGAATGGCCGATAGTTATAAAACTTCATAACTTATTTTATATCAAGAAAAATAATTTGTTCTCTCCTCATCTTGGTCATCTATCCATCATTACCTTTTTCATAGCAAATCTTCTTACCCTATTCTTCCTTCACCATTTTACAATGATAAATGAATCCTCTTTCCCTTGAACAGTTCTATAGATAATCACACGATTGTTAACCATTGTGTCTAAGACCACAAGACATGAAGCTGTCAAAAGAGCATCGCCATGCAAGAATCATTGAAGACCACGAACATCGAGTAGAACATTGTATAAACCTATTAAAGTTATTTGGAAAAGCCCTTGAGTTGGCTATTTTGTTTGGGTTGTTTCTTTTGCTTTATCCCCCTTAGTTTCTCCTCTCCTTTTCTAAGTCCGTGGAGATCTAGCAGATGGTGACTACTCGCAAAGGTAGTGGCAGCACCAGCAGTCAGGACAGAGACAATGTGGATCATCAAGAGAACCCGATTCCGCAACCACCACCCTCTCCAACTGAAGGACCCGACTGGCGCCAAATGATGGCCAACCAAGCCCAACTGATTAATCTGCTTGCGTAATCACTCAGCAACACACAAAACTTGCAAGCAGCAGCAGCAGCTCAACCTCAAGCTCACGCTCCACCTCCTCCAAGGGCCAACATACCTGAGTTCATGAGGATGCGTTCTCCAACTTTTTCCAGCAGCACCGAACCAATGGAAGCTGATGATTGGCTTAGGGCAATCGGCAAGAAGCTGGATATTGCCCAATGCACTGATCGCGAGAGGGTTCTGTTCGCCTCTCACCAGCTGAATGGGCTAGCATCGGAGTGGTTGGACAATTTCACTCAGTCCCATGTTGAAGCTCAGACTACTTCTCGGAATAAGTTCATGCAGGCTTTCCGCCATGCACACATCCCAACAGGCATGGTGACCCTAAAAAAGAAAGAGTTCCACACCCTGCGTCAAGGCAATCACTCAGTCAATGAGTACCTACACAAGTTCAACCAGCTAGCTCACTATGCACCTGAAGATGTGGCCACTGATGAGGCCAAGCAAGAACGCTTTGTGGAAGGACTCAATGATGATCTCTTCGTCCACCTCATTGCTCAAGACTACCTCGACTTTCAACAGTTGGTGAACAAGACTATTCACCAGGAGGGCAAGCACCTAGAGATGGAGAACCGCAAGAGAAGGATGATATCTTAGAAGTTTGACTCTGGGGGATTTTCCAAGCCCCTCACCAATCAGCCCCAGCCACCTCAGCATAGGAAATTCCAGTCTCCTTCATCTAAAGCACATGTGCCAGCTCAACGCCCAATCAACTTCGGTTTTCGCAACACTTCTTCTGGAGGCCAGTTTCAGAAGAAGGCAGTTCCCTCAACTGCAAGAGTTACTTGCTTCCATTGCAATGAGTTGGCGCACTATAGCAATAAGTGCCATAAAAAGCAGCAACCAGCAACCCCAGCCAAGCCAACTCAAGGAATTCCAGCCTTTGGCAGCGCTCTAGTCACAAAGCCATTAGTCCAGTTCATAAAGGGATGTGTGAATCATGTCAAAGCTAAAGAAGCTCAGATTGCACCAGATGTAGTCCTTGGTACATTCCTTGTCGATTCAGTACCAACATCAGTTTTATTTGATTCAAGAGCTTTGTATTCTTTTATTTCAAATAAGTTTGTGGGAAAATATGGATTATCTATCTCTCCCTTAGTTAACTTTATGTTAATCCATTCTCTAGGCTTAGAAATGAGGACTAGTTCCCTATGCCCGAACCTTACATTAGAAATATCAGGAGTACCTTTCTTGGCAGACTTGATAGTCTTGCAATCCCAAGAATTAGATGTTATTCTCATAATGAACTGACTAGCCAAGAATCAAGGTCAGATAGATTGTGCCAATAGTTCTATCACCCTCACAAATGAATAAGGAATTAAAGTAGAATTTAGACCCAAGACCTCTGTTAGAGAAAGTCACATCTTGACCAGCCTGAAAGAAGTGAAGTTAGAAGAAATACCAGTGGTATGAGAATACCTGGATGTATTTCCTCAGGAATTACCCGGTATGCCACCAGACAGGGACATCATGTTCCTAATTGACTTAGTCCCAGGGACGACACCGATTTCAAAGAGACCCTACAAAATGCTCGCAAATGAGTTAGCACAATTGAAGCAACAGATCGAAGAATTGCAAGATAAGGGTTTTATTCAGCCAAGTTCATCACCTTGGGGAGTACCGGTACTGTTTGTCAAGAAAAAGGACAAAAACATGAGAATGTGTGTAGATTACAGATCACTCAATGAGGTCACAATCAAGAACAAGTATCCTTTATCAAGGATTGATGATCTCTTTGATCAATTGAAAGGAGCAAGTGTTTTCTCCAAGATTGATTTAAGATCCGGTTATCATCAGCTGAAAATCAGACCAGAAGACATACCCAAGACTGCTTTCACCACAAGATATGGACTATACGAGTTACTGCGATGTCATTTGGATTGACGAATGCACCCGCTTATTTCATGAATATGATGAATAAAGTATTGATGGAATTCTTGGATAAGTTTGTGGTAGTATTCATTTACGACATTCTCATCTACTCAAAGGATGAAGAAGAACATGGGAAGCACCTCAAGACAGTTTTGGAAAGACTCAGGGAACATCAGCTCGATGCCAAATTCAGTAAAAGTGAATTTTGGCTAAGCCCAGTAACTTTTCTCGGACATATCGTGTCAACAAGAGGAGTTGCAGTAGACCTCGCCAAGGTTGAAGCCATAATGGATTGGAAGCAACTGGGAGGACCCGGGGTATTTAACTCATAATACTTAACCTCCAAATGGTTTTAGTATTACCAATTAAATATCCTAAGCCTCAATGGATATATGTTTCCCAGGATTGCAGCACACATACATCTTTACAAAATCATGCATCATTTCCATACAACATACAATACTAAGTCTATCAAAAGACATACAATATATAGAGTTATTACAAAAGAGCCGACCGACCAAATGACAACAAAGTAACAGATAACAGCGGAAGCAAAAGCACAATAAGATGGCTATAAACAAAAGACGACCGGTTAGCCAACACAACCCACAAGGCAACCGACCGGGCCGCCAAGCTAGTCGCACGATCCGCAACAAAACTCACAGAAGTCGATCCCTTAGGGCTCCACTTCCTCCTCTACAATAACAAAGCAACGCAGTTGAGTACAAAAATAAACTCGCAAGACTTACGAGTAACAAGCCTATACATAGCTACATGTGAGCTGAATTAAAGAAAATGGTTATATGGTTAATTGGATGCATAAAGCAATTTTCATTTGCAATAATGTAATAGATTGAAGGCAATTTGTCAAATCTGTTTTTACATGTTGAAATAACAACGAGGTAACAATAAATAGCATAAGTAACAACCTAGAAGTGACTAACCCAATAGCCACCACAGCATAGCACGAATCCCCGATTCGTACCACCCATGTCAAGTTTTAATTTAAAAGGTTATAGTCTAATTCTTGCGGGAAATAACCAAGCGTGTCCATAACTTAGGACAAGGCTATTCGAATAGATTTAACCCTGCAGGGGGTGTACCAATGTACCCACACTCCAAACCACCTTTTTACCACAAGATTAAGCACACCTCTGTAGGGTTAAGTCCTACGAGACATTTTTCAATATTGTGTATCAACCACGAGCCGCCCGTATGGATAGAAACCCATACGTTGCATCGAGTCATTGTAAAGCCAGGAGTCAACTACCAATAGAGGGTAAAGCAACCTCGACAACTACAACGCCCCTCGGTGTGGAGAACCTAGAAAAGATTCTACTCCCGTGCACCCAACACATAAACACCACCTCATTTTACCACAACACAACACACACACATCCTCCTGCGACTCGGGGCCAACACATGCCAAAGTACTAAGTCAAGAGAGGTCACATATCCCTCTAGTGTGGTTAGCACGCAAAAGTGCTTGGATCAATGGCGCAAGTAGTTCGGTCCTTGTTGACTCGAGTACCAACCATTCACACCCACAAGCACACCATCTTACCATTGTGCCCAAGGCTAAATCATTTTGTTTTTTGTTTTAGTTTTCACAACTAAGCATAGCACAAGGTGCTGAAAATACATTCATAATAAGCTTTGTGTGATCAAGGTTATCGACCAAGTCGACAACCGCCCAATTCTATCGGTAGCTAAGCATGATTAAGCACATTACTTGTAAACTACTAAGTAACAAGAGCTCATCTAACAAACCCTAAATCATAGCAAGATAATCCTAGGCTCAGTAGTAGAGGATAAACATTTGCCTACAGATTATGCATCTAATGGGTCAACTAATCGACAATAGTTTAACACAAGATAGCAATGCATACATAGAATTTGCAAACAACATATTAGACTTTGAAAATAATAGGAGCAATATGATCAAATGATGCTACATTTGCTTGCATTGCTGGATGTTCTCTTGCTGTAGAGGATCGCTTTCGGGTTCAACAAACTTTTCGGAACCTATCGTAAGAACGCGAAAATCCAATAAGAACGAAGAATACCGAAAGAAACTCAAAAACCAAATCATCCAAATTCTATGAAATTTACACAGCAGTAAGGGCATGATTTTAAATGAATTTAGCAATAAGAATCATTCAGTTTGGACTAAGCATGCAAAAGTTATAGCCTAAACAATTTCTCTCAGCTAGACAATTCAAATTAAATTAATTTCGGGTACTGTTCATGGCACAATTTTTCAGAAAGTTCTAGAACCCAAATTTTTATGGTAGGTAGACCATGTCATTCTAAGAACAACAAAACTATATTTACTTCATTTGGAGTTAAAAAGAATTACTTATGATTTTTCTAAGTTGTGAAACTAGGGCATATTATTTTTCAAAGGCATAGACATGAACAAAACATATTCTACATTAAAGTACATTATCAGAGGGATTTAACAATTTTTAGTTTGCTCAATTTGGAGCTATAGAGAATTACTTATGCATTTATCAAGTTTCAAATGAATTTGTAGAACAATATTTAATGCTAAAGCAAGTTAATTCAATATACAACTTTTCTGGTACAGAACAGTGTCTACACACATTTTTAGATTAAATTTTAGTTAAATAGAAATTTAATACAATTGGAATCATCTAAAATGGAGATAAAATGAATTAGTTATGAATTTTTTAAGTTTAAAACTATTTTCAGTTGACAAATAAAAGCTTACTGGAATTAAATCAAACTCAACTTAAAAGGAAAAGACGTGGACGAACGTGGGCCGATGAGATGTCATCCAGCGGCCCACGCGCACTGAGCACAACACACATGCGTGCGCGCTCACCAGCTACCCACTGTTGGATTAGATCCAACGGTCGACAACGGAGGGGATGTTCGGCGGTCCGAACGTTCCAACGAACGCGGACCGCAGATCTAAAGATGAGCGGCTCACAGCGAGAGCTCCGTTCGGAGGTCCGAACGTTCTCGCCATCAGAGCCGTAGATCTAGAAATGAACGGCGAAAAGAGATCGGAACGCTAAAACTTTGAAAGCGCCGAGGAGGTCTAGACTGTTGGATCTTGATCTAACGGTCCAGAGCTGAGGGGAAGTCCTAAATCTAAAGATCTTATAAGAGGAGGTCCTGAACGGCTTAGATCTCCAAAGGGAGATCCTGGACGGTTAAGATCTACTCAGAGGAGGTCCTAGGCGATAAGATCTACGTGAGGGGAGGTCCATGGCGGCCAAGATCTACCAGAGGAGGTCCTGGACGGTCAGGATCTCCACGGGGAGGTCCTTAATGATCAGGTCTAACAGAGGGGAGGTCTTGAACGGCTCAGATCTCCATGGGGAGGTCTTCAACGATCAAGATCTACCCGGGGTGGTCTTAAAGGTTAAGATCCGCGGGAGAGGGAGGTCTTAAGGTTTTCTTTAGAAAAGACCAAGGGGTGGTTTTTTGCAAAGAGGACGCCAAGGGTGGTCCCGAGAGTGGTTTTTACAAAAATGACTACGGGGGTGGTCTGGTGCACAGAGGTGATCCTAACAGTCAAGATCTAACCTCAAAGAGGTTTTAACGGCTAAGATTAAACCTAAGAGGGCCTGGGACTTGCCTAAGTTACGACAACAGTACAGAGCCTTGCGGTTTGCTCGCCGGCTCGCCGTCGGCGACCACGGCCACGTCGGCGCGAACCAAAAGTGGCAAAACGTTTGCAATACTATTGCGATCACTTTGAGGGTACTCTCGACGACGGAGCTGGCCTAAAACGCCGGCGCGCCGGAGAGGAGCGGAGGAGCAACTACGGCAAAAACCAAAAACACGAAAAAGCTCCGCAACGATCTAAACTAGCAGGTGCTCGAGCACTACAGGGTTATTGAGAAAGTACGTGGGCACAGAGGAGGTCCAAGGGAAGTCGGAGAAGCTCTGGCGGCGGAGACCAACGCCGGAGATGAGGACGACAATGGGGACAAGAGGTTCTGAGCAACCAGAACAGAAAGAAATGGTAAGGATAGCTTCGAAAGACCTCACAGGTGGTCCACAAGCAAGGAATCGAAGGGAGGAAACCCTTACTGGAGTTGGGGACGAAGGAGACCTCCTACAGCCGCAACCGCGCCAACTCCAAATTGGGCAAGACCTGCGAAGGTGACCCAAAATGGAGTTAGGGGAAAGACTTGCGACGCCTAGAGGGCCAAAAGGGAGTGCAATGTTGGGCAAAAGAACCACTGGAGCTCCGAAGTTGACGAAGAGCTCCAAGGTCCAGAAATGGCGGAGGAGGTGCTCTCAGTGGTTTGTGCGCAACACACAGAGAGGAAGCTAGGGGCGATAGAGAGGTGTGAAAGGGAAGCCAGAGGAGGAGCTCGAGGTCCTCAAATGGGGTCAACGGTAGCACGAGGACAAGGCTTAATGGCGACATGACCTAAAGCTTCTGTCGCGCGCGAAAAAGAGGAAGGAGCAGGTAAAGATCAGAGCTGACATTGACATGGGAAAAAACGAGGGGCTCAGAGCCGTTGAGGGGCCCCACGACGTGACCAGTGCCTGCCCCGCCCACCTGCCATGGCGCACGCTTGCACGGCGCGAGGAGGAAGAAGAACAGAGGAGGTCAGAGAGGTCGTGAGCAGTTAGATCAGGGATGGACGACCTAGATTACTCAAGATCTCTAGAGGTCCAACCCGGCAGGGGAGGTTCGGGTCGTTGGATCAAGATCCAACGGCTGAAATACACGCGCCCAAAACCGAGCTCGAGTGCGGCTTGGCGACGTGGTTCGACCGAGTCAAATGGTTGGGCTCAGGTCTGACTCGAGCCCAACAGTGATTTTGAATTTAGGATTTTAGAATTGAACAGAACTTTGAGGGATTATTTGAGGTAGCAAACAAACTCCAAACATTCTAAAATTTTTACAGGAGCTTGCTAACTTTGATACTAATCTTGTATAAAATTTTTAGAAGTTTTTATGTAGTGCATTTTTCTCCAAAAATTCTGCAAGGTGTTGAGCTAGGGTTTGACTCAAGGTCAAACTGGTTTGACTGACCTATTAAAATATTCAAACAATTTCTAAAAATTGTGAAATTCTTGAGAGGGGTCACACCTTAAACCTACAACTTACGAAAAGCATTTCCAGAGGATGATCATAAGGTTAGACAAGAAAGTTTTTGAAAGGCCAAGACTTGGTTAAAAATGACTTGTGCTTTTGAATTTCTACAATTCCTTTACAATAATTTTCAGAAATCCTTAAAACAACAAGATGTAAGAAAAAGTTTTAATTTCTACACATTTTCTTACATTTGAAACATAAGCCTAAAGTTGGGATGTTACAGCAACCCAAGTTTGTCACCGAAGTAAGGAGTTTTCTCAGTTTAGCTGGTTATTACCGAAGATTCATTGAAGGTTTCTTCAAAACCGCTAGACCTATGACTCAACTGTTGAAGAAAGAGAAGAAGTTTGATTAGCTAAATAAATAATAGAAAGCAAATAAAAACTAAAATTATAAAATAAATACTGGAAGGTAGAGAATGAATTTATAAAAATTTAGGAGAAAGAATCAACTGATTCAGAGTTCGTATGAAGGAGAACGAACGACTAGAAGTTTGGTAACACATGAAATGATAGAAAAATCTGAAATTGTACTGTTCTGGACATGTTATTTCGGCTTGACTGAAAAAGCCATGTTCGACCACACATGTCAGGTGCTAGTGAAGGATTTCTAAACACGGTCATGTGGGGCCAAGAGCTAGAGAGACAACACAATAAAAGAAAGAATGGAGAGAAGTCTATGACTAATGGGCCCTACTGTCATTGAGAGCAAAACAACTACAATAATTATAGGGCTTCTTCTTCCATAACATAAATAGAGCAGTGCACAGGCTCACAACCATGGCAGTGGCACATGTGATGTAGTTGGAGGAATGGCCAGGGAAACCCCAAAAATGGAACCCCGGGAGGTTCTTCTACCTCTAGATGGTAGCGGCTCGACCGGCAAGTCACAGCTGTGGCGGCAGTGTCAGATCTCAAAAATGCATCTCAGGAACCCTCTGTGTATTCTAAACTAGTCCCAGATCAGTAGCTAGCTCACATAGGAAACAGTGATGAAATACCATCTATTTATGCGATTTAACTAAAAAGATCTCAAATTAACAAATAATAATAATAATAACGGGATCTTATGATCAACGTTTACTTAACTTGCCATGCAGGGCCAAAGAAACAAATAAACTCTTGCAGCGGAATGAAACTCTTGAAATAGCCAATCAACATGCCCATAGGCAATCGAGTGGAGAACGCATCCTAATCCGCAAAACCTTCATAGTACTCCTAGGCGAATAACTCTTAAGCAGCTTGGTACTCTTCAACTGAATCGTAGAAATTGAAGCCGTGAGCACATAAAGTACTCAGCAAGTCGTGGGGAAATGTATGCAAATAGTATTCATATAGGGCTTAAACAAAAGTTAGCTGTATAGTTCTTTTTGCATAAAGCAGTATTGACGATAGATACAATACATAAATTGAAAAATGTAAGTGAAAAGAATAATAAGTAAACAATTTCTTTTAAACAACTAATGAACTGCCCATCCACTCCCCAAGACAAACCACCAAGTGAATTACCCGTTCACCCAACAAGCATTATATTCATCAAGTGAACTTCCCATTCACACTCCGACCCATTTCATAAGAAACTCTATCTCTCGTGTGAAATCCCCAGGCACGTCCATCACTGTGAATACGTCTATTCGAATGAGATAGTCAAATTATAATGTCCGCTCACACACTTTCGTAGGTGTGCGACTAAGAGATTATCACAAAACCTTTCAAAAGTTTCATCTCAGCAATTGACTCTCCCGTTGTACCTACAGCCACCCAAAACCTCATCGTGGTTGACGCATAACGTTGGACAGGGAAGTGGCGAATAGTCCCACGATGTGACCTTAGAAAAGGATACACACCTCCACCCACATACTACCTGAGATGTCAAAAGCCAAAACTCCACAACTTACTAAGTTAGGCCCGTCCAATACCAGGCATGTGGTTGTACGGTTAAGGCCCAGTTTAATGGCGCACAAGATTAAGTTCTTGACAAGTTACTCAGGCGAGACTACTATGTACCCACGACGTGCTAAATCCATACCCTCAATTTCCACCATTCACTCGCCTGAGCGAAAACCATTTTGTTTAACCAAAACCAATGACAAACCCCGTCATGGCACACAAATTTTAACAGTAGTGGCTAACTACCATAATTCCATATAAGTCAAGATTAATTATTATAACACATGTGATGATGACCCATCGTAACTAAGCTGAACTAAGCCTGAATACGATACCCATGTTGGTAATACAAATATGTCCAACTACAATTACCCATGCTAAAGTGACAAAGGATTCATGGCAATCAATTAATCAATGGAGACATAATAATAATAGGTAATAGCTAAACCCAAAATAATTTGTATAAATATAGCATGTAGTTGTACAAAACAATATACTTTTGAAATCATAGGATCAATATAATCAAAAGACCATGACTTGCCTTGGAATAAATCCTGGGATTGATCTTGATCTTGGTGAACTCCACCTTGTTGAAAACTTCCCGAAGGGTCAACGTCTACTCGCAAACAAAGCAAATAAACCAAATAAATAAATACCAGGGAGAAAACAAACTCTAAAAATTAAATAAAAATCTTAGATAAATAGAACTCGAATTTAGATGAATTTAAAAATTTAAATGGATTCAATCGGATGTAAAAGATATGGGCTTTGGAAGTTCAAAACCCTAAGAAAACCCTAAATTGGATTCATATTATCCTGAATTATTTTTCTATTGGAAATTTCAAAATATGACGCATGCTGATGTCAGCAAAGGATTTTCAGCTGAAAAGAAATAAAGGATAAGAAATTGATACGTGGGTCCCACTGTAAGTGAGATGGTCCACGATGGACGAGGTCCACCGAAGTTGGTTCTGGTTTTGGATGTGGACCGGACACACACGCGCCGACAGGGATGACATGTGGGTAGAGGAGATGAGGTGGCGGGTGAGCTGGCAGGACAAGGTGGCTCATCGGCGAGGGCTTCTGTAGCGACCGATATCGGCGAACCGGGGCACGGCGGCGACGGCGAGTGCATGCAATGGGTCGGGGACACTATTGCACATCTGTTGGTACCTGATTTGGCACGGGAGGATCACAGCGATGGCTGAAATCGACAATAGAGCGGAGGACGAAGATACGGCTATTGTCGGATTCGATCTCTGGTGACGCTCTAGCGGCGAGGAACGGTGCATGAGGTAGCCTACGTGACAACGGAGTCGACGATGTAGTCCACGGTAGGGCGACACTGGCGGCAGAGGAATTTGAGTTTTAGGGTTTTGGCTTCAAAACCCTAAAGCTCAAACAACGACGGCTCAAGGTGATCTAAGGTGAAATTGATCTGGGTTTCGGGATGAGAGGCTGATTGTGCGCCCCTGGGCACTATTTATACCCCAATATCGGGTGTAGATAAGAAACCCCCAAAATAGGAAAAATCTTGGATTTGTTCATTCTTAGAGATAGAGTTTGATTCGGGCACGATTGAAAGCAGATACGGATGCGGAAGGATAAAAGATAAGTTTTGGCAATAAATCCCGAGAGATTTTAGTTGGAGGGACAAGTTTGTCAGACGAAGCTTCACAAGAATGGTCATGGCGTTGTCGGACTCACGTGCGCGAGGAAGGAGCTGGAGGAAAGAGACGAAGACACGGACCCCACCAGTCAGCGGAATAGCACCGGGTGCACGGGGGCGGGCTACGCAAAAAGGGAAAGGCAAGTGGGACTGGGCCGCGCCAAAGGACAAATGGGTCATACCAAAGAAAAAGAAACAGGCTCAAGCGGAGGTTTCAGCCCAAGAGGCTTTTTCTGAGATCTTAATTAGTTTTCTTTTTAGAAAATAGCGAAAAATACAAATTGCACTTAGAAAATAGCAAATGCACTCGAAAAAATTCTAGAAAATGTAGCTAAGCACATAGAATCCAAATAAAATATTTTTGATAATAGTTGATGTTGACATTATTCATATTATATTGTTTTTGAAATTTGAAAATTCAAGTTAAGCTTTAACTTTAGCAAAAAAATTCAAAGGGTTATTTTTATTTTTAAAACTTCAAAAGCATACCAAATTTTGGGATGTTACAAACCTACCCCCCTTAAAAGGAATCTCGTTCCCGAGATTCAGGCTGACTAAAGAATAGGTTATGTCAGAGGTCTAACTTAAAGACTTACCAGAAGCGACGTTCTGAACTTGTTGAACTTGTTCTGCAGTGACGTGGTTCAGCCTTCCTCTTGTGGCAGTTGATGGGGTCCTAGTAGCTTTATTTGGAGTCTGAGGCATTCCTCTTTCTGCTCCTGGCAACGAAGTCCTAGCTGGTGTAGGTCACAAATTGAAAGGAATTGGTGTCGATCCTTGCTTCTGCGGACATTTGTAAGCATAATGACCTATCTCACGGTAGTTGTAACATTGAATGCCTGCGGCACGGTCATTGATTCTCTGAGGCTTATTATTCTTGATGTTATTGACATTGGGAATTGCTATATTTCCTACATGAGATATTAGTACAGGGGTTCTGAATCCAACAGATGAATTACTAGAACAAAAAGGCTACTGAGCATTAGTTCTAGCTCTCTGTTGTTGATTCTGATGAACTCCATGTTGTATCATCTTCCTTTTGCGAGATTCATCTAATTCACAACGAGAATATTCTATGAGTACAGCTTTATCCACCATATGTTGAAAATCCACATAATCATTTCCAACAGCTTGCAATTTCAAACTGGGGTTAAGTCCACGCTTGAATCGCTTCTAACGTGTGTTATCTATAGCAATATCTTCTGGAGCATAGCGAGGAAGTTGAGTGAACTTGTGGAGATATTCACCCAAAGACATGTTTCCAAGCTGTAGTTCACGAAACTCATTCTTCTTCATTTCTACTATACCATTAAGAACATGTGCTTGATGAAAAGCTATTGAAAATTCCTCCCAAGTAATGGCTTGTGAATTCTCATGAGCCGCGGTGTAGTTCTCCCACCATTCTGCAGCTGTACCTTCCAATTGATGTGAAGCATAAAGAACTTTCTCATGATCATTGCATTGGGCAATAGCGAGCTTTTTCTCCATGGAACAAAGCTAATCTTCTGCGTCCAAGGGTTCTGACGAATGAGAAAACATAGGCAGACGAGTCCTTATATACTCTGACAACTTGGAATGGTGATGAGCTGACGGTGGAATAGCTGCTGCTTGATTATTCTGGTTCAATAGGTTGACTATTGTAGCGGTGGTCTGACTTTGCTGAGTCATCATATTATTCATGTTTTGCATCATCGCACTCATGAATTTAGTTTGAGTTACTAGAAGTTGTGCCATGCTTGGATTTGCGACTCTAGAGACTGGTGACTGATCACTAGTATTGACATTGGCATTGGCATTGGCACCATCGGACTGCATGTGACTTGAAGTATTACGAGTGTCAACCATCTGTGAAGATTCTCAATAGGTTTAGTAGGTAAGATAGAAAAGTAATGTAGATGAGAGGGAGTAGCACAATAAACAAGATATAACAGGATGGAGAAGATAGACACAACTTAATTAGGGGAAAATAGATTATACCCAAAGGCAAAAGACAAAGACGACATAGCTGAGATGCTATGAAAGAACAACACAAATAACTCTTCAAATTAAAGCCTTAGTGCGACTGCAACATAATGTTTGATAGCAAAACTGCAGCTCCCATTTGCACACAACCCAAATAAAAGCTAATGCAACAATGATCTAAAAACGCTACTAACAATTCTAATCTGATGGCTCCTAATCTGGACTGGACAACGAAAACTCTTCAAAAAGCAACTGGGACGAAGCGACAAAGATACTCTTGATGATTGCTGATGACATGACTACTTTCTTCCAAACTAGAGAAATTAATGGGGCAAGAAGGTCAATTTAAGATTATAAAACCAAATTCAGCACAGACAAGAAACAAGATGAGAAAAGAATAGAGTAGGACAAGAATAGAATCGACTGAGGTGAGAAAAGAATTAGAATAGATGAGAAAGGAACAACTACTCAAGTCAAGTTAAGTTGATTTGATTTAGAAAATAAGTTTTGAAGCTTTTAGCTAAAACGACTATGCCAACTAAGGTTGCGTTCTACAGTCGATATAGCTCTCATACCACCTCTGTCGGGACTAAAAAATGCATCTCAGTAACCCTGTGTGTATTCTGAATTAGTCCTAGATTAGTAACTAGCTCACACAAAAAACAGTGATGAAATACCATCCATTTATGCAATTTAACTAAAAACATCTCAAATTAACAAATAATAATAATAATTGAACCTTATGGTCAACGTTTACTTAACTTGCCACGCAGGGCTAAAGAAGCAAATAAACTCTTACAGCGGAACAAAGCTCTTGAAATGGCCAATCAACATGCCTACAGGCAATTGAGTGGAGAAAGCATCCTAATCCGCCAAACCTTCATAGTACTCCTAGGCAAAGAACTCTTGAGCAGCCAGGTACTCTTCAACTGAATCGCGAAAATTGAAGCTGTGAGCACATAAAGCATTCAGCAAGTCATGGGGAAATGTATTCAAATAGTATTCATGTAAGGCTTAAACAAATGTTAACTGTATAGTTCTTTTGCATAAAGAAGCATTGACAAGAAATACAATAAATATATTGAAACACGTAAGTGAAAAGAATAATAAGTAAGTAAACAATTTCTCTGAAACAACTAGTGAACTACCCATCCACTCCCCAAGACAAACCACCAAGTGAATTACCGGTTCACCCAACAAATATTATATTCATCAAGTGAACTTTCCATTCACACTCCGACTCATTTCTTAAGAAACTCTATCTCCCGTGTGAAATCCCAAGGCATGTCTATAACCGCGGACACGGCTATTCGAATAGTTTTACACTCTGCAGAGGTTGTACAGCTTGACCCACAAGAGATAATCAAATTATAATGTTCGCTCACACACTTTCGTAGGTGTGCGACTAAGAGATTATCACAAAACCTTTCTGAAGTTTCATCTCAGCAATTGACTCTCCCATTGTACCTACAGCCACCCGAAACCTCATCGAGGTTGATGCATAATGTTGGACAAGGAAGTGGTGAATCGTCCCGCGATGTGACCTTAGAAAAGGATACACACCTCCACCCACATACTACCTGAGATGTCAAAAGCTGAAACTCCACAACTTACTAAGTTAGACCTGTTCCATACCAGGCATGTGATTGTACGATTAAGGCCCAGTTCAATAGCGCACAAGATTAAATCTTTGACAAGTTACTCAGGTGAGACTACCACATACCCACGACGTGCTAACTCCACACCCTCAATTTCCACCATCCACTTGCCTGAGCGAAAACCATTTTGTTTAACCAAAACCAATGACAAACCCCGTTATAGCACATAAATTTTAACAGCAGTGGCTAACCATTATAATTCCATATATCACGAAGTCAAGATTAATCATTATGACACATGAGATGATGACCCATCGTAACTAAGCTGAACTAAGCATCAATACGATACCCATGTTGGTAATACAAATATGTCCAACTACAATTACCCATGCTAAGGTGACATAGGATTCATGGCAATCAATTAATCACTGGAGACATAATGACAACAGGTAATAGCTAAACCCAAAACAATTTGTATAAATATAGCATGTAGTTGTATAAAACAATATACTTTTGAAATCATAGGATCAATATGATCAAAGGACCATGACTTGCCTTGGAATAAATCCTGGGATTGATCTTGATCTTGGGGAACTCCTTGCTGAAAACTTCCTGAAGTGTCAACGTCTACTCGCAAACAAAGCAAATAAATCAAATAAATAAATAATACATAGAAAACAAACTCCAAAAATTAAATAAAAATCTCACATAAATAGATCTCGAATCTAGATGAATTTAGAAATTTGAATGGACTCAATCGGAGTTCGGATGCAAAAGATATGAGCTTTGGAAGTTCAAAACCAAAACCTAAATTGGATTTTCAGATTATCCCAAATTATTTTCCTATTGGAAATTCTGGAATATGTTGCATGCTAACGTCAGCAAAGGATTTTCAGCTAAAAAGAAATAAAGGAAAAGAAATTGATACGTGGGTCCCACTGTAAGTGAGATGGTCCACGATGGACGAGGTCCACCGAAGTTGGTTTTGGTTTTGGATGTGGACCGGACACACGCGCACCGACGGGGATGACACGCGTGTGACACGTGGGCAGAGGAGATGAGGTGGCGGCTGAGCTGGCAGGACACAGTGGCTCGTCGCGGTGAGGGCTTCTGTACCGACCGACAACAGCGAACTGGGGCACGACGGCGACAGCGAGTGCACGCAATGGGCCAGGGACGCTATTGCGCATCTGCTGGTACCTGATTTGGCACAGGATGATCACTGCGATGGTCGGAATCGACGATGGAGTAAAGGACGAAGATACGACTATTGTCAGATTCGTCTCTGGTGACGCTCTGGCAGCGAGGAACGGTGCATGAGGTAGTCTGCGTGACGACAGAGTCGACGATGCAGTCCATAGGGGCAGGGACGCACTGGCGGTGGAGGAATTCGAGTTTTAGGGTTTCGGCTTCAAAACCCTAAAGCTCAAACAGTGGCAGCTCAAGGCGTTCTAAGGTGAAATTGATCTGGGTTTCGGGATGAGAGGCTGATTGCACGCCCCTGGGCACTATTTATACCCCGAGATCGGGCGTAGATACGAAACCCCCAAAACAGAAAAATCTTGGATTTGTTTGTTCTTAGAGATATAGTTTGATTGGGCACAATTGAAAGCAGTTACGGACGCGAAAGGATAAGAGATAAGTTTTGGCAATAAATTCCGAGAGATTTTAGTTGGAGGGACAAGTTTGTCGGGCGAAGCTTCACAAGAATGGCCATGGCGTTGTCGGACTCGCGCACGCGAGGAAGGAGCTGGAGGAAGGAGGCGAAGACACGGGCCTTACCAACAATGGAACAAAGACCAAAAGCGGGCGGGCTACGTGATAAGGGAATGGCCGTGCAGGACTGAGCTGCGCCGAAGGACAAATGGGCCGGACCAGAGAAAAAGAAACGGGCTGAAGCGGAGGTTTCGGCCCAAGAGGCTTTTCCGATATTTTAATTAGTTTTCTTTTTAGAAAATAGTAGAAAATACAAATAGCATTTAGAAAATAGCAAATGCACTCGGAAAAATTCTAGAAAATTCCAAAAAATATAGCCAAGCACATAGAATTCAAATAAAATAACTTTGATAATAGTTGATGTTGACATTATTCATATTAAATTATTTTTGAACTCTAAAAGTTCAAGTTAAGCTTTAACTTTAGCAGAAAAAATTCAAAGGGTTATTTTTATTTTTAAAACTTGAAAAGCATACCAAATTTTGGGATGTTACAAAGCGACGATGGTCGAACAGCAAAGACCAGCGCTCAGGCGCGCGGTGAAGGTGGCGTCGCACTGCTTTGCTGCAGCACGAGGGTGGTGTGGCGCATCTCGAGGAAGCCGGAGATGGCCCGAGAGGAAGCGGCGTGATGACGGCCGACAGCCAAAAAAAGGGCAGCAACGGTGGCGGCTTTGCATGGTGAACAAACAGAGGTATGCAATACGAAGAGTAGATGATGGTGATCATGCAGTAGCAAAGAATTGGATTTTACCTCACCGGAGGCGATGAATCGACGACAGAAGACGATGAAGAATGATTTGGGGGAAAAACTCGATTCAACAAACGGCTACACAAAAATCAAATTAACTTCGCATGAGGGTTTAAGACACCCGGGAACACGATGTGACGCGATAGAAGTTCAAAAAATCTCACTGGAACGACGAATGCGTGATTTGGGTGAAGCGACTGACGTTCGGGAAAACAAGAAGTTTGATGTCGTTGGTGCTCCGGGGATTTTGAAACTTTGAGGGAGTGAAAAGGGGTAGAATAAGAGTCGATGTACCAATTTATAGCCTCTCCCATGATACGAATCGACAGGAACATGATAAAGGATGCCGGCGAAATTCACAGCTCGCTTTTGGAAACTGAAAGAAATGGTAATGTATTGATGGGGCTGCCGGAATGGAGGCGTTGATGGCACGGTGATGAAGGTGGGGTCGTAATGCTTTAGACGGTTTTCAATTTGGTGATTCGAGTGAGGAGAACGGGGAAGAATTGTAAACACTGAAGAACTTGCAGTTTTCATTTTCGGACTGGGAACAAAATGCACGCGCTAGAGGTTGAAGATGATGAGTAGGAGAGAGAAAAAGAAGAAAAATAAAAGAAAATCCAAAAAAAATCCAAAAACAAATAAATTAAAATAAATTCAAGAAAATTCCACAAAAATCCTTGGAACTTGAATAGATTGAATAAAATAATTTTGAATTTAATTTATGTTTATTTTAATCATTTAAAATGTTTTTCATTTTTTGAAATTTCAAATTAAGCTTTAAATTAATTCATTAAAATGCAAATGATTCATTTTATTTTTTGAAAGCTTCAAAAAGGCTTTGAAAATTGGGATGATATAGAGCACGATGGAACAATTGGGGCAGTCGAAGGAGGACAGAGACGACGGCGCGACGGTGATGGCCGACGACGGAGAGGATGAGCGGCGACGGCACAATACGGTGACGGAGAGACAACAAAGAAGAAGGGGATCAGAAGAGGAAGACTGGGAATGCACTTTGATGCACTCGAGACGACGAGGGAACTCACCGGCGAGGAGATCAAACGGAGGCAGCACGGGATTTGGAGACGACGAATACGACGGCGACTCAAGGTTGTTCGGTCGATGTGGAATGGAGTACCGTGAAGAACGCGGCGAGGCGAACTCAACGGCGGTGAAGGTAGGAACGGAGGAGCAAAGACGACGTTGAAATATGTCAAGAAAGGCTTTCGGTGATGATGGTTTCTTCGGCGGATTCCAACGCAACGAGAGTGACAATGGGCATGGTGGTCTAGGGCATCAGAGGAGAAGGTTACGGCTGAGATTTTGACGCGGGTGGCGTGCCTTTAAATGCCGGGGAAGGGAGTATCCATGTTGAGGATGGTGATGGCAAAGTAGTCATCTTGGACACGAGGATGAAGCCATGAAGAAGAAGGAAAACAGGACACTGACAGGGTGGGGCCGCCGGTCAGAGATAGGAGGAGGGAGTAAAGAGCTGTGGGCTGGGCTGCACGTGAGAGGAAAACGGAGTGACTAGGCCAGTGGTTGGGTTGGGAAAGAAAGAAAATGGCTGAAGCAAAGGAAAAGAAAACAACCCAAAAGAAAGGATTTTGGCCCAAAGGAAAAATCCGAAAGAGAAGGAATTTTCGAATTTCAGAAATTAGATTAAATAAAACCAAGCTCAAAGAAATAGCAAATAAACTCCAAAATTTCCTAGAAAATTCCAGAAAATACTCTAGAACTCAAGGAACCCAAATGAAATAGGTTTTAATTTCATTGAAGTTTAAATTAATCACATATGTCAACTACAATCCATCCCATCATTTCCAACAAAACCATTTTTTCAAAAGTGAATAATATACCCAATATGGCTGCACTAAGCATGCTCATAACCACAAGCATGGCTATTTAAATTGATTTACACTTTGCAGAGGGGTACAACTTTACCCAGATGATATGAGCTCTCTAGTTTATTCGATATTCGTCGATACCACCACACACAGTATGATAATATGTGGTCTAGAGTTCATAACGAAGCCTTTACATCACCTAATCCTAACGTTGCACCCGTCTAGTGAATGATAAACCCTCACTTCAGCGGATACCCTCCTTTTAGTGAGAGGCATTCACCATTGTATCGGAAGGCTTTGGTCCCAACACCGCGGTGAAGGGAGCCCTATCGAGTAAACCATCCTGGAATGCCCTTACTACTACGGCCCACCAAAAATGCAAGGCTAGTCCTAAATAAATTAACTAGCTAAGGCTAACCTATACTAGCACATGTGGTCGTACGCTTAGACTTAGATTGGTGGCACCAGCCTTTGGTCCTTAATCAACCTAGGCGAGAATCTCCCCATATCTACATCAAAGATCACACTCTCACATTCCACAGTTCATAATATAACTTGCCCACATCAAAAACTAGGTTTTTCATTTTTGTTTTTATACAAAATTAACAGAGGATGCCCCTTTGGTCCAACATTGCAAAATTACCCAAGTCCATGTGCAAATTTTACCGAATATTCAAACCTAGTGGAAACTAGAGCACTAGAGCATGGTTGAGCATCTATACGATACACATAAATAAAGTATACCCGAATTGACATTAGCTACTATGAGTGGGTCCCACATGTCAATGACTTAGTTTCTAAAACTCATTTAAATTATATTTCTGATTAATTTTCTAGCCGGTCCCACATGTTGGTGACTTAACACTTTTAACTACTGTCATTAGTGCTAATCTAATCCTAATCCGCGATCGGGGCCCATTAGTTAGAGATAGTTAGTAGAGGAGGCAAGGCCGAGCATGTGGGCAAGCTCGCCGACAGCAAACAGTGAACTGTGATGCTACTGGCGGCAGCACGAGGACCAATGGTCAACGGAGCGGCGGCGACGTCTTCTGCGATGGCGCCATGGACGGCTTCGAGGAACTTTATGCCACCCATGCTAAACTCCAATTCTATCGAGCGCATTAGCTCTAGGGGACTACTAGGAGCTCACCAAGGTGGTTAATGACATCGAAAGATGACCGGTGATGGTAGAGCAACAACTGGTAGGGGCGATAGCGATTGCGTCACGGTGATGGCACATTACGGCGAGGAAGAAGCTATAAGAAGGTACGCATTAGCTTGCATGCACACGTAGGATGTTGAGGATAGAAGGAATCGACCAGTGACTCACCGAGATGGCGGCAAATTGGTGAAAATAGCAGCGGCGGTCGAAAATGGGGAAGAAGCATGAATCCAAGGGTTCTCTGCAAATGGACCAGCATCAAGTGAGGGGATTACATCATCAGGATATAGAACACATTATGACATAGTTGGTTTAGGTTCAAACTTACTAGAACGGCGAGAATGTGTTGGCTTGGATTGGATGTGCGCTGGAGACAAAGATGATGATGGCGCTACCGTATTGTAAAGCTCCAGCTGCTAGAACAAGCAAGGGAGAATGATGAGTGAAGTTCTAGGAGCAAAGTGACACACGTGTTATGGGAAGAGGAGCTCACTAGAGATGGCGGCGGCGTGGTGCTTGCCAGCGTCGAGAACGATGCTATCATTCTTGGCAATTCAGAGAGCAAGGAGCTCGGAGTTTGCACGAGATTGAATGAGGGATGAGCTGAGGAGAGGATGACACGGTTAGGAGTTTATGTAGTGAAGAGAATCATGTGAGACAAGTGATGACAAATTACGGGCGCTGCAAGAACTTGAGGGTGTGCGCTTGTTCTCCACTCGATCAGCAAAAAGGGGCTGACAATGGGGTGGTTGGCCGTTGTAGCGATGGAATGGGGCATGGCAGAGTTGGTGGCGCACCAAGCGATGGGAAATCAGTGGGCAGCGATCGCAGATCAGGGGTGTCAACGAAGCTGGTGTCAGACCCAAATTTCGCAATCCAGAATC
Source organism: Ampelocalamus luodianensis (assembly GCA_036346255.1). Lineage (NCBI taxonomy): Eukaryota > Viridiplantae > Streptophyta > Magnoliopsida > Poales > Poaceae > Ampelocalamus > Ampelocalamus luodianensis. Next base: position 2,422,454 of record CM070634.1, read on the forward strand.
CTCGGTGAAACCACTTCACTATTTCCTGGATCAGTAGATAGTGCTCACAGATACATCACTGAATCATCTCATACATAATGTAAACCGTACCATACATTATATTACAACACAATATAGTTCACATAGACCGCATCGGGTCAAGTTTTACAGTAGGGCCGTTCAGGCTAAATGGATAAAATACATAAAAATCAAAAACGTTAGTGGAAGCAAAAGGGGAAGGCATATCTTGCCACAGGCAAGCGACTGGGGTAACCCATGTACAACCGATATTACCCAAAGACTTGGATAATATTGGTATACGCAAGCACCAATGTAGCCAGCTAGACTGGGGTGAGACCTAGACTACTAGAATCTAAACTACTCTCCATCATCCTCTTGGCCATCAACTTCAGGATCCTCATAGTAGATGTAGTGTCCTTGATCCACAGCCTCCGAGGTATGGGGAAAGAGCGAGGATCAGCACAAACAACTGTGCTCGCAAGCCAACACACAGAATGCAATAGTATACATGCAAGGTTTAACAAGGATGGCTCGGGTTCTTTATTTGCTAAAAGCAACATTTTCAATTACAATAATTAGAAATTCCTAGGACTTAGCATTTTAACCAAACCATATTTTATTAAAGGGAAGTTATGCAATATTTATAATGGTGCAGGTCCCATCCACCAGTTACATGGTTCCATACACCTATGCTTAATTTTGATTAGGATTACATCCACCTTATTAGCAACACTTGGGTACATTCACCTAGGAAAAATCTAAAATCAAGGGTACATCCACCTGACGAGTTTTCATCCTACCCACAAAGGTTTTTGAAATAGAAACTAACTCGAGTAAGTTCCCATGCCCGCCCTTGACCGTGGGCATGGCTATTCGAACAGTTTATATTCTACAAAGACTGTGCACTTTACCCACAAGAGATAATCATCTTGATATATACACACACGTTTCCTTAGACATGTAAAAAGAAGATCATCACAAGGCCTTTACAATGCATCCCTAGTGTAAATTACACCCGCTAAGGTTTCATCTGAGAGCAGGTGTGTCCACCACACCCAGACCCCCTCTCGCGCCACACGATAGCTTACACCAGTGACACGACCCGTCTCCACGATGGCTTACGCCAACGACACGACTCGTGGGTCACTCCAATGGTGCAACTCGCACTAGTGGATACAAATTATTTAATCAGATCGACACCATTATAGACTTGTTGTTACACTATTTTACATTAGGAGGTCATCACAGTATTATGTCCTTAGAGTTATCTGGACGGTGCATACCATATTCCACCATTTCTCGTGCTACATCAGCACCAACCATCATACCATCTGCCCAGATATGGTAACAGCAAGTTATTAGGGTTTTGAGAAGCACAAAACTAGCTTATCTCAAAATATACCAATTATTTACCTCCAATAACTACCCAAAACAAAGTTCATGATTTTAAAGATGATGATTAGGGCAATTAATGCCTTGGTACTTAAGCAAGACTAGCATGACGCTTAAGTACAACCTATAACTAGTAAGTTACCAATATAATATCTAGGGAGACAAGGATTAAGGGATTCAAATGTCAAAGGATGGTATAATACTAAAGTATCAAATTGGCATTTAACTACTTTAAGATTTGGCATACATTTGCATAAGAAATTTAGCACGCAATTTGATATTTTTAAAGAATATAAATTTGCATAAAATGTAGGTTCAATATGATCAAAGTATTGACTCACCTAAGTCAAAATCAAGGGGGCCTTGAAAGTCTTGAGCTTGATCAAGCTGGGGCTCTCCCATGTCTTCGAACTCTAATCGGACAATCGCATTGGATAAAAGAACAAATAGACGAGCAAAGCAAATAAATATAAAATAAAAAAATCAAATGAACTCCAAATTGAACACAACCACTGCCATTAGAAAGATCTTGAATTTATAAAATTTTAGAAACAAATTACATTAATTTTGGAGTTAAAACAAATGAGAACGGTTCTCCGAAGTTTACTTTTGAATTAAATCCAGAAAAAGAATAGAGGAGAGATAATTTGTCTCTATGACATGTGGGGCCCATTGCACAGTGCTTGTCAGTTTCTGACAAAACATAGAAGATGCTGGTGGTTACGGCCCATACTCATCGCTGGCGAGAGGAACCACGACGGTGGCCGGCAGGGCCCAAAATGGGTTCCCTGCGTCCTTGCACACCCGATGGTGCCTGCGGCGAGGCCCATAGCAGCTCACCACGGCGGCGTGGCGGCGGCGCTTGGAGCTAGAGAATGTGCGCACGAGCAACTATGAGCGACGGGGAACGCACTGGAGCTGAGCGGGGTGCCAGAGATGGTCAAAGAGGGGCTGACGGCTGGTGGCGGGGAGCTTCACGTGGCAACGATCACCTGAGAGGGGAGAGGGGCCAACAAATGTTGAAGTAGCTCCAAGGGGTCTAGGAGGTGCTAGAGGGGGAAGGAATTGGGAAAGTTTACCAGAGGTGGTGCGACGGTGGAGAAGGCTGTTTTGACCGAAGTGGAGGAAGATGACGAGGCTGGTGGTTCCCTGTGGCTGAAAGGAGAAATTGAGTAGGGGAAAAAGATCCACGTGCCTTGGAACACAATGTGACATGGGCGATGAGGGGACATGCTCACCGGAGCGAAGAAAGCGACGAAGGTAGTGTGGCTGCAAAAGGGAGCTCGTTTCCTTCGGTCAAGCTCGGCGAAAAGAGAGATGGGGAGGGAAATGGCAAGGCTGAGGGGTTCTTAAAACCACAAGGAGGGAGAAGGAGCTGTTGGCGACTTGAGCAGAGCAGGGCGAGGTGGCACGGTGCTATCTCGCGATGGGGGCCGGCGGGAGCGGGGATGCCGGGTCTGGGGGCGTGCTCTGGACACGTCCAGTGCGCGTCCTGGGAGGCATGACTGGTAGGTGGGAGGCATGACTGGTAGGAGGGGTTCTGGGCTGGGCTAGAGGGGAAAAATGGTAGGGGGAGCTTGTGTTGGGCCAAGCCCAAGGGAGGTTTTGAATTTCAGAAATTTGAAATTGGAAAGTTCGAAACTTTTGAGAGAATTTTGATTGCACACTTGAAATCAAATTTAATTTTGGAAATCCTTTACAACTTAAAACATGATGTTACAGCTGGCGCGGGCGCGGTGGCGAGCAGGGTGGGCGCGAGGTGGATGACGGGTTCTGACGGGTAGGGTCGGCGCATCAGCAAGAGAGGGAGGTGGGAAGCGAAGCGAGGTGCGCTGGGCCGCAGCAGTACTGGGCTGGAGCAAAAGAGATGGGCTACGTGGTCTTTCGGCCCAAAAGAGGAGTCGAAAAAGTAATAGATTTGGGAGTTTTTGAAAAGGCTGAATGTTTGATGAATTTTTAAATATTACAAACGAGCTCCAAATATAATGAATTTTTCTGGAGGATCCTAACATGGTGTCGCAGGTTGCGTAATTTTTCCAGAATTTTATCTGTCTTTAATTGTTCTCGAAAATTCTTTTAAGGTCACTATTTGCATGCAAAATACAACAATTGATTTACGAAAAATTCAGAAACATGCTTAAAAAATAACTCAATAATTATTTTTAGTACAATAAACTTGAGTTTGAATTTTTGGGATATTACATAACACCTTCCAGCTTCCTCGGTCGCGGCGTAGTTGAGCGACGTAGTGAGGGTGGCGGATTGGCGAACAACGGTGACTGGCGAGTGGCCGAGTGAGGGAGGGGGTGGGCGCGCCCAGTCGAGCGAGGGAGCGAGGGTGTTTGGGCTTCTGCTCTGCGGTGTGGTCTGTGCTACTGGCCTTTCGGTCGAGTCCGTTGGGAGAGCGGGAGGCCCGGGAGGGGAGACTAGGCATCTCAGCGTTGGGTTGGGCTAGGCTCTGCGCCCTAGGCTGTGCCATGTGGCAGAGATTTGCCGGGACAAATTACATTGGGGTAGCACTGCTATTTGGACCAGGCCTCGGGCTGTTGCCCCGGGCCTGGTTCTGCCCCTGTGTATGACTGGGTTAAGTTCATCAACATATGTACCATTTCAGAACCACGAGGTGGATCTATGTTTGTCAAATATCATACCAGAGAAACAGAGAACAAGACAACAAGATTGGGAAAATATCAGTTATTTCATACATTCAATACCCTTATGTTTGTACAGGACTGTCCTTTTAAACTCTTCTTACAGACTCCTCGCCTGAATATACTACTAGAAGCCTGAACTGCCGTGCTGCTCAATTACAAAAGGATCCAAGAATAACTCTTTCATTTGTTTCCTTTTATCCTCACCCGGTGCACCAATACCATCTCCTCCTTGGTAAATACAATGAGAGATGCGGGCTAAATTCATGCAAGCAATGGCAAAGGTTCTTGGTAACTGACAATTGCTAAATGCATCCTCATTTATCATTTTCCAAGCCTCCATGATGAGTTCTTGCATGGCACTGCGCGAGTCTTGCTCGTTGGCTTCATTCTCATACATGTAGATGGCTATGGAGGACGGTACATCCCCTCTTTGCAACTCTGCCTGCAATTTCACAGATCATGGAAATAAGATGTGGACGCAAACAAAAAATTTGGCGAATATTATGGGATAAATCTCTCACCAAGTGTGTCGCAGAGTCATTGCAAAGACGAAGGATTTTTGAAGCGAGCCGAACTAGCCTTGGATAGCTTTGAATCTGTTTTAAAGACATTGTGTTAACTTCAACCTTGAGCATGGGAAAAGCATGGAATAATAATACTGGTGCACTGCATGACACCCATCCATTATTCAAGTATTCCTCAAGGGTTGGTCTATAGCTATGGTAGTGCCATTTTGCCTCCACCAAGAATGCCTTACAAAGGTCATGCCACTGCAACATATAGTATGAAGTGTTTAATAAGACCTTCTTTTCTTAATAATCACTATTCGATATAATAAATGGAGTGGTATAATATGAGGGTTAATTGGTACTCCACCACTTTATGAAAAAGAGAACGCATGTTATATCCATGTTCCTTCAGTACATGGTCAGCAACCTCATTTGATGTTATGTAAATTATGGAGTAAAGATCTTGCATATATTTGGGGAGCATTTCACCCGCACTTGCATCCCATCTAATGGAGAAGAAATGTTTCATTGTAAAAGATAACATCAGTTCCATATCTACTTTACATGTTTTGACTACTTATTAGGTTAAGCGACATGCATTTCTTACCTTCCAATGGCATTGGTGAAGAGTACAAGTTCATCTAGTGTTCCATATACATCGTAAACATCGTCCAACTGCACAATTAGAGTACACAATCTAGCGAGAAATTCTCGACATGTTCCAAGATTTGGTTCCCAAACAATGCCATTCGCATAATGGAAGCACTCCATCAGACGATCCCTTGCAAACACCAATTTCTGATCAAGAGCAACGTCGCTCCGCCACCTGCAAGAGATAACATCATTGTTTTTTTCCGAACTGTAACATTATTAACTGAGTATTCATGGGAGTTAGGTTTGTAGTGTTGTTCAAATTTACATTATTAATCTCCCCAGTTCTTGCCGGTGCACGCTTTGCACGTTGTTGAAGTCAAGCTTAGCGAATTCGAGGATCAAAGGCTCCAAATTCATGTCTTTTGAGTAGTGGTCGATGAACCATCTTGCTTCTAGTCTGGGAGCCCTCCAGTGCAACGGAAGCTCTAGAGCACGAGCCACTTTACATCTTAAGTGGGGATGCATGGATGGCATAAGATCTCTGAGAGTATTAGTAGAAAATATTCTTGCATCACGCAAAAATTCTTCACTTCCAATCGCAAGATATGAGGCCTCATAGAGTGAGAGAAGTCCATTGACATCCTTCTGTAGTGTTGTCTTGATGCAGCTCTTTCCATTTATGTGGATCCTGAATGGTTCTACGATGTTTTGTCATGAAAATAACTACCTTTATTAGGTACTTTAATTTGCTGGTCTCCGAGTGCATACAATTAATTAATTGAACAATGGACTAAAATTGACTTTCTGAGCTACAAATAGTATTTCAGCTAGTGTATAGTTATAAGAGAACTATCCAAACAGATAAATTAAGTAGAGAACTGTTCGCTTATGTTGAAAACTGTAACAGCCGAAAGTTCTATTACCAAAAATAAAATTAATAAATTTATTATTTTACTGGATTTTCCTAAATTTAAAAGAGTTTTCTTGGTTTTTCTTAAATTTTAATTTTTTTAAAAATAATAATAAATTTCCTTGGATTTAAAAAAAGATTTTTCCTGATTTTCAGAAATTAAAAATAATTTATGTGCAAAAATAAAAGCCAACTTTAAGTTGAAAATAATTCAGAGAACTTCTGTGAATTTTTCCTTCATTTTATAACTCTATTTTCTTTTTTCTAAAAGCATATTTGATTTCTTGCAATTTCTAAAAATTCAAAAATTAATTTAAATCTCCAAAATTTCTTTCAGGCCGACACCCTTTCCCCCCGGTCCATTTTCTCCCGTTTCCCACCTGGCCCACGCCCGCCAATCGGCCCAGTCCACTCTGCACCCCGCTCTCTCTCTCTCTTCCACGTGGGAACCACCGGTCAGCCTCCCCCACCCCACTCTCTCTCCCTTCTCTCACCACCATGCGTGCCCCATGTGTCGGCGCTATCCGCTTGCTCCCTTTCTTCTTCCTCCCGCCACCGCTACCGCCCAGCTCGAGCTTGTCAACGCTGCCATTTTCCTCCCCCATCTCACGCATACATGCGCATTCAAACCTCTATCTCCACCGCCCCATTTCGGCCCTATCCTCTCCATTCGATAGCATATTGGGAACAATAATGGAGAATAAGTGAATCACATGGGCCGTTGGGCGAGAGAGATTACTTCTCTGCTCTCGGAAAAGAGAGATCGGTACTTCCTTATGATCGATCTCTGTCCAATTCTGCTTCAAGATCGACCTCTTATTGTTCACGGCTTTGATGTGTTTGTCTTGTGCTGTTTCTATGTAACATGGCAAGCGATAGACATTGCAAAACTATGTCTGCATTGGGAGTGCTGATGACCAGATCATTGGTGAGATACAAATAAGCCAATGTAAGTAAACCTATGAAGAGGAGAATCTCCTCAGTATTTACAGTTCTAAAACAAAAATGTGGAAGATTAGAAAGAGCAAAAAAAAACAGAGAATACCCAATTTTCTCCACCTATCAGTGCTATTGTATGTGCCTCATATATCATAATCAACTTCCGTGCTGTTCAGCATCGCCGCACGCTTAACAAGCTGCCCTTGCTCATCGTAGATGTCCAAGTTCTCACAAGGTTTTGGAAACACTGACCCAATAACACGCCCCTCGATGTAGGAGCATTGGAAAATATGCTTCTTCTTGTAGCTGATGCCTACTGACATGCTCTGAAAGCTGATATCCTTGATGGGAATGGTGTTGCTGCCATGAGCACGGACAGGCACCCGGACACCCCACCCATGTATTTCTTTGAACGATATGCCTGTGATGTCTGGGAAGGCGTTCCGATCATACCCATCATCAGCATGCTCATTGTAGTCAACCTTTATGACAATCCCAGCACGGACATTGTCGAAGGTTATGTGGTGGTAGGAGATATTGCGGATGTAGCCCCCTCTTCCTGCGGCAGTCTTTATTCTCAAGCCTCGCCTTGAGTCCCAGATGCGGACATTCTCCACCGTAACATTTGCAACTCCACCAGACATCTCGCTGCCAATTGAAATTCCAGCACTGCACACAAACAAGACAAATGGTGTAAACCTCACCTGTAATACTCCGCATTCTATGCAAAAGAAGGTAAAAGCTCATCCTGGTCTAAAACCTTTTGCGTACTGCTTTTATCTTGAGCACTGAACTTGAAAGGAAGATAACTGCAAATAAATATTGTTCATGAAGCAATGTAGACAAGGATATCTCAATCCGTACCTCACCAAAGAACGGGCTGTCACATTGCGTATTAAAATGTTAGAAGACGGGCGCCCATATGCAATCCCATATTGATCCCACCCGCTCTTTACAGCTATTGCATCATCACCAACAGATATGTAGCAATTCTCAATGAGCACATCCTGACAAGAATCTGCGTATAACTACATGTCAGCAACAAAAATGTACATATGGTCTGTTATCAGCATGGTTTGTCATTAATATAAGAATCAAGATGGTATGCACCATTAAGGGAGAAACAATGCTGCAATATGCTGGTGCTTGATGTAATGCCCGTGTACTGGAAGTCATTACAGACAGGTGCAGGAAGAATACCTGGGTCTATGCCATCCGTGTTTGGAGCACCAGAAACAGGAGCTAAGATTGTAACATTAGAAACAGTTACATTTGTGCAATCATATGGATGGAAGTGCCAAAAGGGTGAATTCAACAATGTTATATTTGCAACAATAATGTCCTTGGACCACATCAGCTGCACAAGAGGAGGTCTTGTGTTATTGAGCATTCTTCTGCGATGCTTCAACCACCAAACTTCACCCTGGCCATTTATACTACCATTGTGTCCTATTTAGCAGAGGGAAAAGAAAAAAACTTGTGAAAGTTAAATTACTATCATCCAATAAGGTAATGATACAGAAATAGCCTTAGCCTACTTGTTCTATTAGTATAAGTGTCACGGACAGGGAGGGAATGAAAAGGGTAATCGTGATGAGTCGCTGGACGTGGCCCTGGATCCCAACGGCGCGGCGGTGGCGCCGTGGTCACGGCAGCCGCACGGCAAGGGCAGGGCGCACGGGTGGAGGGAGAGAGAGAGATTGGGTTTTCCAATTTTCTTCACAAACCATACCGAAACATTGGGGTCTCTTAAATAGAGATTTAGGCCTAACAAGTGGATACTAATTCTATCTCTTAAGGAGAGTAATTGAAACTAACTCTACCACTTAAGGAGAGTAATTGGAAACTAACTCTATTTTAAAGAAAGTCCTGAAATAAGAAAACTAGAATTAGGAAGGCATATCTAATCCTTCCTTGCGCTGGCCCTAGGCAGGACTTCCTGCTGCCTGCACCATCTCTTAAATAGAGATTTAGGCCTAACAAGTGGATACTAATTCTATCTCTTAAGGGAGAGTAATTGAAACTAACTCTACCACTTAAGGAGAGTAATTGGAAACTAACTCCATTTTAAAGAAAGTCCTGAAATAAGAAAACTAGAATTAGGAAGGCATATCTAATCCTTCCTTGCGCTGGCCCTAGGCAGGACTTCCTGCTGCCTGCACCATCTCCTTCTTGCGCCTGCCGTAACTCAGGCCCCACATGACAATAAGACTGAGAACCAAATGCATCTGAAATCACCGAAGTGCAGGTGTTGCCATTTCAATGAACTCACCTATTTACCCAGTAAAAGATCACTAGAGAATATGACAGTTCAAACTGTAAATAAAAGGATTTATCTTAACACATGCATAGGATGTCCAAATATGCATAGTTACATACTGAAATCAAGTACATTCAGACAGGGGGATCAAAACAGGTCAAGTAGTTGTTTATGTTACTAACACATGCATAGGATGTCCAAATATGCATAGTTACATACTGAAATCAAGTACATTCAGACAGGGGGATCAAAACAGGTCAAGTAGTTGTTTATGTTACTAACACATGCTGCTACAGACTTGCCATCATTAGATTGCTCAACATGCACACTATGCACTTCTCTCACAAATGTTATTTAATCCACAATTCTATGACATGGTGCTGTACATTACATAGCTTGATATGAATAATTGATAGTTTATTAAGAGAATTAGCAAACCTGTAATGACTACATCTTTCAAATTCTGTCCATGAATGAGACTTCCAAAGCGAGGCCCTTTTCTCTCCCTCCCATACCCATAAGATGGTAATGTTGGCATCAACGGCCAATACTTCTCATCCTGTCCAGAAAACATCAGAAATCCAGTTAGATACACCTCCAAATCTGAAATCCGCGCATGTATCTTAGAGTTGGGAGACACAGAGAACATAGTTCTGCTAAAAGTGCAATGCTGCAAATCATACCACAGTCTACCCAACTCTGAATGCACATGCTGACCATCCAACACAAACTACTCAAGATCTTTAAGCAGCAGAGATGCCCCAAATAGTCCATGCTATTATGGAAACGTTTTTCTTTGGACATAAACAGCAATGTTTCATCGATCTAAGTTGAACAAACATTACCTAAGACCTAAGTTAGATTTAACAGACAACTAGATTGTGCAATTGCCCGGCCTTTTCCAAAACCTCAACAAAATTGCTCACTCCGGTCCGGAACACATCACGCTACAGTAATTGTTCCGCTTTCATCATTAATCCTTTTATCATCAAGCCAACTAGCCAAGTCACTTTTATTAAACTATAACTATATATATGTTAACCACCAAGATCCTCACCACGTGAAAGAATTAACTATTGAACTTACGAAATGCACTCAAGATCAATCGCATTACTCCAGTTCTACAGATACACCCACAAAAATGCGAGCTTTCTCACCTTAATGCCAAGGATCTCTGCGCCCTCGGCAAGAAACAGCGTCATGTGGCTGGTCAGGTTGAACGGTGCCGTGAGCCACCGGCCGGGCGGCACATTGAGCTGCCCTCCACCGTGGTCCGCGAGCGCGGCAATGGCCTCAACGGCGCGCTCGAAGGCCTCAGTGTTCACCGTCCGCCCGTCCCCAACGCCGCCAAAGTCCGTCAGGTTGTACGCCTTCGGGCGTAGCTGCGGCGCTGGGCGCGCCGGCGGCTGCGCCGAGCGGAGCCTGAGGAAGCCGACGCCGCCACCGGCGCCACCCCCGACAGATATTGAGGTGCTCTGCCACAGGAACACCAGGGTAAATCCAACGACCCACACGGCGGCGAGCAGCGTCTTGTTGGCCGCGAGGAAGGCGGCCACGCTCCGCCGCTGGCCTTGGAGGTGGAGCCTCCCGCTTGATGTCTCCACCATTGGGCGTCTCTCGGAGGTAAGGTTTCGCTCCCCGAGGCCGGAGGCGAGGCCTCCGAGATCTCCCGATCTAGGGCACAGCGCGCCGCGCGGCTTGGGTCAGTCGGTAGGGCAAGACGCGGTGAGATCGGATTCCCCGGGGGTGGGAGAAGTTGAGGGGGGAAAGGGCCGGGGGCTCGAGGATTTCCGCCATGGGAGGTTGGTGTTGGTGTTTATATGAGGAAAGAGCCGTTTGAGTGAAGTGGAAGCGAGGAGATGTGGCCTTTGCGGTGCGTGTTCCCGAATCCCGATCATGGGCTGTGGAGCGGAAGAAGAAGGCGAGAATTACTGTGCTGCCATCATGACACGTGGCCTCCTACAGACCGTTGGATTTAAATCAGACGGTGGACGATTTATTACCGTCATCGATGGAGATTGACACGTGGCCGGTTTGGAACGCGGAATTCCTTAGTTATACGGTATTTGAAATTTCTACGTTCTAAATATGCTCGTTGATTGTGTAATCGCAGTTAGTGGCTTGGTAATAATTGATGAGCATCTAGTTCATTTTGTTTTCCAGATGTTTTTTTTTTTGCCAGCGCGTTACGTGCAAATGCAAAATAGTAGCCATCAAAGAGGAAATTCTCTCACACACATTCTCTCTCTCTGGCTTGCCAACGCCAAAGGATAATATTCAGTCATCTCGTTCTGGTTGGACAAGACATGCAAAAGGCCTCTTGTTCAGTTCCTCTCCCTTATGTTCGACAGTGGCGGAACTGAATGGATGCCCCGGTGTCACAGGACTCCGGGTCAAAAAGAAATTTTAGCAAAGATTAGTCTATATATACTACGTATGCATCTTTGGTCTAAAAGTTGTACACCCTGGTTCAATCTAACCTTCGGTCGGATGATACATTTTGCTAATGTTTGTCGTATAAATTACTATTTAGTACATTGTTACTTTAAAATTATATATATTGTTATATATATGGTAAAATAGTGAACTCCAATCACTTTCATTCAACTTCCGCACCTGATGTTCGAGTATCAGCTGTTAGCTAGACTGCTCGTATTATTTTCCAGTGTGTATATCAGAGGCAGTTGTTAGGTGTTAGCTGGTGCATGGTCGTGACACAATATCTTGGAGTCGGGTTTGACGTAGCAGTTACTCTTCGCTGTAGCATTTTGGTGAGACGTGCCTTTCGTTAGGCGAATAAAGCTTATCAACGTCAGTAGATCGCAGTGATGCCTGCACTTTGGATTATCTGACGCACCTACCTGATGCGCGATCGATCTAGGTTTGGCGTGGGTCGACAGCTAGCGCATCAATGTATATATGCCGATGGAGAATTATGGTACAGCATATAAATGCATGATTAAATGCTAGTTTGCATACAGAAATCATTTGCATATAAATGCTGGTTTTCACTCATGGTACAGCATATAAATGCATGATTATGCATGGATAGATCATACACAAATCATTTGCATATCTACTACTGTATTCTGGTATGCTACCGTGAGAACATACACGACATTGTCAGATGTGTGTATGTTGGGTTGGTGGTTGAACGATTCTCTACTTTAGAATATCAGCAACATTGGCCTTTAGATGGGTGGGCTTCAGGTTTCTAGAAAACGAGATCGATCTGTAGATACAAATTATACGCGCATTACTTGGTAGCTAGTCTACGTTTCTCAAAGCAGCATACAAAAATACTAGATATGACGTGCTTAGGCAGTTAGGAGGGAGGACGTTTTCCTTTAATCGCATCGGCGATTCGGCGGTGTATGATATGATGCCACAGCTCACCCACAGGCATCGTATGATGTGGCCGGGACGGTAGCTAGTACTTACTGTTCCGTCCGTCCCTCCCATAATTGTGTGGGATCGAGTGAGTTGGGCGCCGCGCGGCAGCACTGTCAGATCAGCTCGCGCGCGCGGTCACAAAAACGCCCGACTTGCAGGCGCGCGCACGAGGTACCACGCGAACGGGTGGGTAACTTCCACGCGCCCAGCATGCCGCGGGCACGTGAGGTGCCTCAGCCCGTCAGTCCCCGCGGCAATTTTGCGTGGATATCACGATGATATACTTATTATTTTATAATAATGATATAATTGGCAATGATGATGAAAGTTTATTGAAACACTAATTTTTGGTAAATTTCAGAAACTATCATGCTCCAAACGGTGGCGACCGGCCATCACCCATCCTGACTGGGACGATCACCATGGCGAGCCAAAGGGCGCGGTCGATCGACCAAATTTTCAGTGGAATTTAGGATTAGGCTAAAAATAGAGGGTATAAACAAGAGAGATGATTATTCAGCACTTGGTTTCACAATTTTTGGAGCTTCAAGCCAAAACTTCTATCCGTTTTAAATTTTTAAAGAGGTTTCAGAATTACAGGGAGGAAATTTGGCTAAGTTCATGTGCTGGTGGTAAGGCCGGCCCAGCTGAGCAGTCAGATCGACCATGAGTGGTGTCGATGGTTTATTATCGATATTACGAATGAATGCTGGGGACTCTTCTTGAGTTAAACTACATACAAAAAAAGAAGTGGGAATTTTATATAGGTTCGGGTCTTCTCCTGAGAGAATAATAACCATACTCCTCTGTTGATGTATTGACTATACTTTATAATAGAAAAAATCACTAGAAATAGGGCTTAATGACTTATGTTTGTTGATCTTGTCTTATGTTTGTTGCTGTTGTTCCTGTCATCTATCCACCGGCTTTACTCCTTATATAGCACGTGAAAGGGTGACAGTTGTCCCGTATGAAGAGACGTCTCACCGTTTAATGAAATACACACGTCCAGTGATGGTTATTATCAGAGACTAATCCTCTCACGTCGTCTTGCAGTTATATCAGAGATAGAGGCTTAATACGTGCAGTTATTCTGAAGAATAACGGCACATATTAACTATTGTGTGTATTAAACATGATGTGGAAGTGTCCTTAATCGATTAGGTCCACGTGTCTGTAGGCTTTGTTGACTATAGAGTGGTCGTAGTAAAGCTTACGACCATGAAGTGATCGTAGTAAGTCTTACGATCATGAGGTGGTCGTAGAAAATCTTACAACCACTAGGTAGTCGTAGAAATACTTACGACCATATATGGTGGTCATAAAATGGTTTATGACCACTCGGCTAAGCTCCTCCCTTGTTAATGATAAGGGGTATCCTTATGAATAATATAAAGATATTATTATATACAATAACAATTACAGATAAATAATTTAATTAACTGAGAATTATTATATCGTCGTCAAGTGGCGGTCTAACCGATTTTATCATGTTTGTTGGCCAGTAAGGCAGCTATGTTTGTAGGTGTCGGTGTTTTAGAACCGATCTTACGTAAAGATTGTTTGATTCGGGGGGTCTCCACAATTGATCACGCAGACGAAAGAGACACAGTGATTTTTATACAGGTTCGGGCCTTCTCGGGTGAGAATAACAACCCTACTCATGTGTAATGTATTGGGTATCCTGATTACAATCAGTGAAAAGACTTTCGCTAATGTTGCTTGAAACTGTCTCTCAACCAAAAACCAACTCCCCCCTCTATGTCCAAAAGACACCTATTTATACTACGTTGTGGTGGTGGTTGTCGTTCCAGGCTAATTAGTTGCTCATTATTGCGTAATAATGAGAGTAATTACTGGAGTAATAACCTCCCCCATATTGTCCAACGATTATCAATTAGAGATAGTGGGGAATTATCTGTAGTTATTTCGGGTATAACTACGTAATTTGACTGCTCAGGTCCTCACTAGTAAATGGGTCTTCTGATGGGTGGACCCGGCTAATTGTAAGGATGTCGTAGCAGGGCTAATCGTAGCAGAACTTACGATTAGGGGGTAGTCGTAGAAAAAGCTTACGACTGGGTACTGGTCGTAGAAAGACTTACGACCGGACGTAATCGTAGCAAGATTTACGATTACACCATAGTCGTAAAAACACTTACGACTAGAGGGGTGGTCGTAGAAGACCTTACAACCACCTATCTTACTCTTCCCTTATAATATTTAAGGGGTATACCATGTAATGTCATGTTACATGATTTATGGAATAATAAAATGAAGATTATCGGATCCTCGTTAGTAGGTTAGGTCAAATTTATGGATTTCAGTGTATATATGTTGCATAATGCATGTTTTGACTAACGTAGGTTCAAGTTGCGAAGAACTTGTTTTCAGAATTGATTTCTTAGTCTATTGTTGTGCAAGAGGCTTGGAGGTCAACAACGGTCAAATGCGAGGATGATCGAGACTAAGCTTGGAGAGCAGAGGTCTAGAATGATCGAGGATGTCGGGTGAAGTCAGTGGACTCAAACATGGCGTAAAATAGACAAGGATGATCGAACGGAAGTTCGGTACAATGGGTTGCATCAAGTAGCGAGAGGATCGATGCAATTGTTATGGTGGTTTTGGTGGGAGCTAGATAAGAGAGACTTACCGACATGAAGAAAGACATTGATCAACCTACACATGCGCGAAGCATGAGATTGCTTCATGAAGATTGGACACGGTTCTTGGAGAAGGATCGAGAAGAGATATTTTGGTAACTTCACCAAAATATTGCTTTAGTGACCTTTGGCTAAATTGCGGCCCAATACGGTACAACGAGAGACGGTTTAGGTCAAATAAAGATAAATATCATGAAGAAACTATTTTGGGAAGCCTCCATTCGTCATCTGCTTTGAGAAGCGTATGTGAGTGTAGACTCATTTGCGTGTGAGCTTAATGGGTGCTTGTTAGGATCTTCTCTCTCAGCCTAACCTCCACTATAAAAGAGAAAGTCCAGATGTGAGTTCCCAAGTCCTTCCAAGAGAAAAACCCTAATTTGTGATTTTAGGATTTTTGGAGTAGTTGAGGCTAGGGTTTGTGAGAGATGGATTGATTGCGTGCTCAAGTGTTGAGCTTTTATCCTCTATGGTGGAGTGGTTGTAAAACAACATCTATCTCAAATCAATCCAAGCAAGATTCCTTCAAGATGAGTCTCTTCTTGTTCTTACTATCTCTTTGGTGACTTTTGGGATTTTAATGATCCTTTAGTTTTTCTTTGATTTCTTGCTATGATCTTATTTGTTGTGACATGTGGGCATATATCTAGGATTGTCTTGATGATCTTTTATCTACGAGCAAATTTTAGGATCAAAGTTTTATTTTCCAATGTTCTTATGCCCTGCTTTCCTCATCTATGAAATTCATGGAACTTTGGTCTTGATCTTCCCAATCATCGATTGGAATAGGTTCCTGACCATCTTGATGAGCTATGGTTAAAATTTGAAGGGATTTGAATCACCGGATCAAAAGTTGAGTCGATTTGTGATTTTGATTTCGTGTTGATCTCATTGTTCATCGTGCTGGAAGTCAAACCACCCCTAGTGAGAGGTCAGACCGTCAGGCCATCGGTCAGACCACCCATTTCAAGAGGCCTGACCGCTCAACTCACTTTGATTTGAGTTTTCAGTGTTTTTAGTTGTTGTGCTTCGAGATTCGGATTGGATTCAATACAAGACTTCCGTTGTGCTTGTATTTCGATCTTCATAGCTTTCATAATTATTGGAGTAAGAATTGAGTTGAATCCGATCAAGATGAAAAAAAAGGTAGTGCTCCTATTCACCCTCCTCTAGTTGTCGTTTCGGTCAAACAAGTGGTATCAGAGCCCGGTTATTTCACTCTTGATCTTAACCGGTCACTGAACTTGACGATGGAGAAGTAGTCCACCAAGCTGCATGTCTTCGATGGGCTCGACTATGCCTATTGAAAGAATCGTATACGTGTCTACCTTCAGAGCGAAGGTCAAACCATATGGGAGGTTGTTAGAGCTCCGCTCATCTTGCCCGAGGTTGCTACGCCGGCTATTACGACCTTCTTGGTTAACAACTATAAGGCAAAGAACCTCCTATATGTTGGGTTTGGTAGACAAGTGTATGACATGATCTATCACCATGAGATCACGTATGAGATTTGGCACACCTCGAGACCTACCATGAGGGTTCGTCTCAAATCAAGTAAGTACGTCAAACGGTCTTCAAGCGAGAATACAATAAGTTCGACATGCGTCTTAGAGAGAGTATCGATGATGTATTCACTCGCTTTAGTAAAGTGCTTAATCAGTTAAGAGCAGTCGACATCGAGTATTCTCAGTCCGAGAATGCTACACACCTCTTGACTGCAATCAACACCAAGGAGTGGGAGATGAATGCTACTGTTATTGAGGAGAATACCAATCTCTCTGGTCTCACCTTGGAGCTGCTTTATATCAAGCTCAAGACTCATGAGATCAAAAGGGTTGATCATCCTAAGAAGGAGAGCATGGTCTTGGTAGTCGATCCTCTCAAGAGATCTCTTGATGGCTCTTTTGACTCTTCGGGTTTTTCTCATATGCCTTTTCTGCAATCAATGAAGAGGAACTTGAGTCCGCCCCTAAGCATGAGTTAGCCCTTCTAGCCAAAAATTTTACACGGACCTACATCAATGTGGGGAACAAGAAGAGTGGAGATCCGGTGTCTTGCTATGAATGTGGTGAGCTTTACCACATTTAAGCAAACTGCCCCAAGCTCAAGGGGGAGGATAACCACAAGGAGGAGAAGCCCGCCTGAAGGAAGCCTCAAGACTTTTTTTTTACATAAGCACTTGAAGACTTTTATGTGAAAAGGTCCAGGAGGACCTACTAACTCTGGATCGATAATAATGAGTTGGTACAACCATCCGTCGTTTTACAAGAAGGACCTTGAGAAGGTAAAAAAGTGCAAATTGGTCCAAAGCGTAACTAAGAAAGGATGAAAAAGAAAATTACAATGACGACCAGGTCCTTGAGCTTCCTTTGGCGACGTAAAGGATGGGGATGAACATGAGCTTGCCAGAAGAGGATGAACTCCTCGCATTGGTGCCTAGATCTAGCTGTGGTGAAGCTTCTGCCGGAGATCTTGGGCGGGGATGGAGTCGAAAGGCCTCACTTGCTCTTGTTGACCGGAGTTTGAAAGGAACCTCACAAATCTGCAGTGGCAGCCATGGAGCTCTGGCGATTCACACGAATGGATTCTAGGAGATGGCTCTAAAGACTTACAGTAGGAGGGGGAATACACAGCGGTCGGAGAGAAGCGACACGCTAGCCAGTAGGGTGATGAACACCAAATCCACACCGGGAAGATTATTGAGGGGGGGCTCACCAACATAACATGCGCTAGAGACGAGAGAAGCCATCTCCATAAGGATGATGACGGACGGTGACATTGTGGCATTAGGAAACAGTGATGGAGATCGACAACGTGTGCTGACGCTGACCAACCACTCGCAGAAGAGCACGAACTGATCTATGGTGGCTTGGGAGAGGTGCAGCCGCGAAGCACACCCGCCGACCGGCCAGCCTCGCATAGACCGAGGAGGTCCGATGCACGAAGAGTCGGCTAAGTCGGACGCCGATGCCGACAACCAGCATGTCTCACCTATAGCACCACCGACGGATGGAGAGACTTGCCCATAGAAGAACAAAGAAACGTAATATACATATATTAACAGGGAAATAGGAGTGAGGGACCCCTCTCCACTCACCACCGATGGGAATTTGACTACCGGAGTTAGGAGAGGGGCCAGATCGGAGGATAAAAAGAAGCAGAAGAAACTAGGAAGGGAGGCGAAGGTTAGGAGAAGTCTTGAAAATAAATCCAATAGAACTTGAGGACTTGAAGTGCTTAGTTGCAGTCATGCACGTCCTTCTACAGCTCATAGTCGTCTGATCCATTGCAATCAAGCACATCCAAGAAGGCTCATGCCAAATCTCTATTAAAGTGAGACACACTCACGCACTGAATAATTTGCATGATGGAACTAGCATTATTCCTCTATTGTTGAAAATTCTGAAAGACGATAACACATCCAAATGCTCTATTTTGTTTTTGCAAAGAATGATAATTAGCATCTTTCTCATTAATTGCTTTTAAGACATCTCACTGATGCCCAACTACAGAACTAAATCTGCTTAACTAGCATGGTCACATTTCTAGCTATTAAGCAAAGAGAATTGTATTATGAACCAAATCAGCTTTACTTTTAAGCAAAGGAGTCACATTAAACCAACAAATCAAGCAACAATGTATACATATCTAAATCCATAAGTTTTCCAATGACACAAAGAATAGATACTAGCCTCTATTCCTAGTACAATAGCTTCTTTGTCAAAGTGTCAAGGAAGGCTATCCTGAGCAATGGAGTGTAGAATTTGCTCCTGTAGCGAGTAACTTAGTATAATTCACAAGAAAGCACCACAATCTCACCTAACTCAAGCTTAAAGATGTTATTTTCTGGTACTTTTAACACTTCAATGACACCTAACTCTAAATTTATCTTCAGACAAAAACATGGAATGGCATCTGTGTTGGTAAATTCGGTTTTGAAGAAACAGGTTTGTATTTGAAAGATCCAAAGAATAACATGTTGTTTCTATTGGAATGCACGAACGCTAGATGTCGTTGCTCATCGTTAGCAGCCGACGCCTGCGGCTCTTCCTGGTCGCCTGAGGGTCTGTGAGGTCCGTCGCAACCTTGCCATCCACCGTGACTTCTAACATCAACCAAGGAATCTAACATCAACTAACCATTACATGGAAAAGATCAGAACGAATAGGAAAGGAATACAAACCTTCCGAGCGAAAGCTCTTGGATGCGGTGAATCGGGCGAGAGTCGACACCGCTCACAGGAGGCGGAGCACCATCTAAGGAGGAGGTAGAGTAGAGGAGTTGGGGAGGAGGCGGATCGAGTGAAGGGATGGGGAAAACCAAAAACCTAGCATAGCAGAAGGAGGCGACATTAAATCCTTAGTCGCTTTGAGCAGAGCACTTTGGCGGGATACACAGGTAGGTAGTGGGTTATGAGGACGGCTCGCAAGTGGTCACATAATTTTTCATTTGATCACTTACTGTATTTTGTGGGATGGGTTTTGTGGATTTGCGGATAGCCCGAATCTACCTACACCCCTGCCAAAAGAACATTGGTTCGTCCACCATTACAAAAATATCATCCAGTTCACAGTCTGTTACCCCGAAATACCTCCATCGCCCTCCCTTGCTTGCGTTGCCCCCGCCGCCTCCCTTGCCCCTCCTGTGCAGAACCAGCTAGGAGACAACATCGATGGGAATGGCGAGTGCAGCAGCAACAAACGTGTCCTTGTATTTTTTTTTGTTTGACCTGTCAAGGGCAATTGCATCATTTTCTCATTCCGTTAGCTCCTATCAACTCGTAATGGTATTTTGGGTAATGGAGAGTGAACATGATGGTATTTTGTCAATGTTGTAGGGCAGCCCCACTGGCCCCAGCAGCCAGGCAAAGGCTGTAGGGACTCCCGCGGGAGCCCTGCAACCGGAGGCGCAAAGTGGCCCCTCCCTGGAGGTGTTAGGTATGGCTTCGGGGAGGTCCCGAAGGGTCACCGAGGTGGCCTAAAGGGTCGTCGAAGTGGCCTGGGGCCCATGAGTCAGGATCGCCCGCGCGACCCCATGGGAGCCAAACGGCATCCAGAGCCCTGCGGCCCCAAGGACGCCCCACATGATCCGAAGGGAAGGAGGACTAAGGTGGACCAGGCGTACCAACCGGATGGACCAAGGCCAGGAGGTTCCACCGTGAGCCGAAGGCTACACGTAGGGGTAGAAAAAGTCCTTTCAGCCTCTACAGGTAGAGGGCCTTTCCAGAGGTAGATCCGTAATCTCGTGTACCCTATAGGGAGGCTATAAATAGCCACCTTCCCCCATGTAATAGGGCAGACAGTGTTTTAGGCTTTTAATACACATTTATTTCCTAGCAATCGAACCCCTTGTGGATCCTTCGGTCCCTTGCGTATCCACTGGAGGTCCCCTTTTTCTACTGTCTAGTCTTCCTTGCTACGACAGTTGGTGCTGTCTGTGGGGTTCGACAGGAAAGTCAAGACACACGACACACCATTTCGAGGCATCAGCATGGCCCTTCGGAAAGCTACGCCCAAGGTCTCATCGACTAAAGCGGCTGTAGTAGCCGTAGCTCTGAGCACCCCGAGAGCCAAGCGGAGCAGAACCTCTGAGGCAGCGGCAGCGGCAGCCACCACCTAGCCCGCGGAGGAAGAGGCCCACAACTCCACGCATGGAGAAATCATAGGGGGCGACGCTCCGCCCAACGAGGCATCCCTACCCGGGAACCAACCGAAGGGCGGCGGTGCCTCCATCAGCCACACCACCCGGGAAAGAGGAACCCGTGGCTGTTGTGGCTGGCACAGGCGCTAAGCCATGAACCAACAACTACCGTCAGAAGGGGCGGAACGTCTACCACATGGATGGCGGGCAAAGCCCGAAGGGGGGAAGCGAGCAGGTCGGGGAGGTTGCAGCCAGGGCAGAGGCCGCGGATGCAATGTGGGGAGGCAGCCAGATACCCGAAATGGAGTCGGAGGCACCCCGCTATTCTGCGACCTCCACGGTGAGGGGTCGCATACAACAGGATAATGCCGCACCATCACGGCCATGCAGGACTACATGAACCGCGGTCAACGGCCAACCTAGCGTGAAGAAGGGGGGCGAGCGAGCAACCAGTTACCTACTTTGCCTCCAAGGCCCTGCATAGATGGAGCCCATGGAGAGCACCATCACAGGATCATAAATATGATCACAAGAGGATCCTCGCTCGGCATAACGTCGAAAAGACAACGGCGTGCATATGCTCGGCAGATTCACCACGTCACAACATACCCCACCTCCAGCCTGCCTCGCTACGTCGACATACCAATCACCTTCGGCCCCAAGGATGCTAGGGGCCTCTACTCCCCCCACCAAGACCCCCTCGTCATCTCTGCAAACATTGCAGATTTCGAAGTCAGATGCGTCCTTGTAGACAGGGGAAACTCCATGGACCTGCTATTCGCTGATGCTTTTGACAAAATGATGATCCCTAGGGATCGTCTGTCACCCCTGGGCATACCCCTGGTAGGCTTCAGAGGGAGGCCAGTGACGACCTTGGGGCAAATTGACCTAGCCATCACATTCAGGGACGACTTCGCATCCCGTACCAAGGTCATCACATTCGACGTCGTCTAGATGCCCTACCAATACAATGCCATCCTCAGGTGAGCCACGCTGAATGCCTTCGGCACAATTGCACACCACAACTACTTGTGCATGAAGATCCCCGCGCTAGAGGGCATCATCATGGTTCGAGGACGAGGACTTAGCAAGGCGGATGGATCTAGAAGCAATCCCACCGACCGCCACATCTACACCGCCGAGGCAAGCGCGACGCCGGCGAGCGCCGCCTTCGGCAAGTGGGCGCCAAGGCTGACCGGAGGACAACTCGAAGAGTCCCCTTAAGGGAAGCTTCTTGGAGAAGATGGTGGCCTCGGGCGGAGCTCCTCGCGAAGTACACAATGCCATCCTCGAAGTACTCGCAGCAATATGGATATCTTCCCATGGAGCCTGGAGGACATCCCTAGGGTAGCGTGGGAGACCACGGAGCACCGCCTCGCCTTCTGAAGCAATGCAACCCCCAAGAAGCAGAAACTACGGCGCATGACGACCGAGCGGTTGGAAGCGACCAAAAAAGAAATAGCCAAGCTACCAAAGGCGGGATTCATTCACGAAATCAAGCACTCGGATGGCGGTAACCTCGTCTTTGGTGTAGAAGAGCACAGGCAAGTGGCACATATGTGTCGACTTCATCGACCTCAACAAGACATCTCCAAAAGACAATTTCCCTCTACCTCGCATAAACCAGAGGGTGTTCCAAGAGCTCAAGCAATACTTCACCTAGTTGCCAAGCTTGACCACCCGAAGCCCAACGCAAGCTCCTCCTGTACCTCGTAGCCTCATCATCGGTCGTAAGCACAATTCTCGTCCAAGAGCACGACGGCAACGACCAAGATACTACATGTCGGAGGTCCTCCAAGGAGCCAAAGTAAGGTACACCGAGCTAGAAAAACTAGCATATGCCCTGCTCATGGCCTCACACAAGCTTCGGCATTACTTCATAGCACACGCCATCACGGTACCAACGTCCTACCCGCTAGCACTCATGCTCGGAACAAGGATGCTTGGTGAATTGGCAGTGGGGGCCGAATCGCGCCCTTCGACATCACCTTCAGAACTCTGCACGCCATCAAGTCATAGGCTCTCACCGACTATGTCGTTGAGGACCCCGAATCGAGGAGCAACTCACGACACAATCGAGGCCCCGTGGACAATATACACCAATGGATCTTAGTGCACCGCGGGGCTAGCGCAGCGACCATCTTGGTCACCCTGCACGGCCAAGCGTATCCCACGCACCGCCTTGATTTTGCTGGTGAAGCTTCACGGAGATCTTGGGCGGGGATGGAGTCGAAAGGCCTCACTTGCTCTTGTTGACCGGAGTTTGAAAGGAACCTCACAAACTGCGATGGCGCCATGGAGCTCTGGCGATTCACACGAATGGATTCTAGGAGATGGCTCTAAAGACTTACAGTAGGAGGGGGAATACACAGCGGTCGAAGAGAAGCGACACGCTAGCCAGTAGGGTGATGAACACCAAATCCACACCGGGAAGATTATTGAGGGGGGGCTCACCAACATAACATGCGCTAGAGACGAGAGAAGCCATCTCCATAAGGATGATGATGGACGGTGACATTGTGGCATTGGGAAACAGTGATGGAGATCGACAACGTGTGCTGACGCTGACCAGCCACTCGCAGAAGAGCACGAACTGATCTATGGTGGCTTGGGAGAGGTGCAGCCGCGAAGCACACCCGCCGATCGGCCAGCCTCGCATAGACCGAGGAGGTCCGATGCACGAAGAGTCGGCTAAGTCGGACGCCGATGCCGACAACCAGCATGTCTCACCTATAGCACCACCGACGGATGGAGAGACTTGCCCATAGAAGAACAAAGAAACGTAATATACATATATTAACAGGGAAATAGGAGTGAGGGACCCCTCTCCACTCACCACCGATGGGAATTTGACGACCGGAGTTAGGAGAGGGGCCAGATCGGAGGATAAAAAGAAGCAGAAGAAACTAGGAAGGGGAGGCGAAGGTTCCGGAGAAGGGAGTGCTGAAAATAAATCCAATAGAACTTGAGGACTTGAAGTGCTTAGTTGCAGTCATGCACGTCCTTCTACAGCTCATAGTCGCTTTGATCCATTGCAATCAAGCACATCCAAGAAGGCTCATGCCAAATCTCTATTAAAGTGAGACACACTCACGCACTGAATAATTTGCATGATGGAACTAGCATTATTCCTCTATTGTTGAAAATTCTGAAAGACGATAACACATCCAAATGCTCTATTTTGTTTTTGCAAAGAATGATAATTAGCATCTTTCTCATTAATTGCTTTTAAGACATCTCACTAATGCCCAACTACAGAACTAAATCTGCTTACCTAGCATGGTCACATTTCTAGCTATTAAGCAAAGAGAATTGTATTATGAACCAAATCAGCTTTACTTTTAAGCAAAGGAGTCACATTAAACCAACAAATCAAGCAACAATGTATACATATCTAAATCCATAAGTTTTCCAATGACACAAAGAATAGATACTAGCCTCTATTCCTAGTACAATAGCTTCTTTGTCATAGTGTCAAGGAAGGCTATCCTGAGCAATGGAGTGTAGAATTTGCTCCTGTAGCGAGTAACTTAGTATAATTCACAAGAAAGCACCACAATCTCACCTAACTCAAGCTTAAAGATGTTATTTTCTGGTACTTTTAACACTTCAATGACACCTAACTCTAAATTTATCTTCAGACAAAACATGGAATGGCATCTGTGTTGGTAAATTCGGTTTTGAAGAAACAGGTTTGTATTTGAAAGATCCAAAGAATAACATGTTGTTTCTATTGGAATGCACGAACGCTAGATGTCGTTGCTCATCGTTAGCAATGACGCTGCGGCTCTTCTGGTCGCTGAGGGTGCTGTGAGGTCAGTCGCAACCTTGCCATCCACCGTGACTTCTAACATCAACCAAGGAATCTAACGTCAACTAACCATTACATGGAAAAGATCAGAACGAATAGGGAAAGGAATACAAACCTTCCGAGCGAAAGCTCTTGGATGCGGTGAATCGGGCGAGAGTCGACACCGCTCACGGGAGGCGAGCACCATCTAAGGAGGAGGCGAGTAGAGGAGTTGGGGAGGAGGCGGATCGAGTGAAGGGATGGGAAAACCAAAACCTAGCATAGCGAAGAAGGAGGCGATTAAATCCTTAGTCGCTTTGGCGAGCACTTTGGCGGGATACGGTAGGTAGTGGGTTATGCGGACGGCTCGCAAGTGGTCACATAGTTTTTCATTTGATCACTTACTGTATTTTGTGGGATGGGTTTTGTGGATTTGCGGATAGCCCGAATCCACCTACACCCCTGCCAAAAGAACATTGGTTCGTCCACCATTACAAAAATATCATCCAGTTCACAGTCTGTTACCCCGAAATACCTCCATCGCCCTCCCTTTCTTGCGTTGCCCCCGCCGCCTCCCTTGCCCCTCCTGTGCAGAGCCAGCTAGGAGACAACATCGATGGGAATGGCGAGTGCAGCAGCAACAAACGTGTCCTTGTATTTTTTTTTTGTTTGACCTGTCAAGGGCAATTGCATCATTTTCTCATTCCGTTAGCTCCTATCAACTCGTAATGGTATTTTGGGTAATGGAGAGTGAACATGATGGTATTTTGTCAATGTTGTAGGGCAGCCCCACTGGCCCAGCGGTGCAAAGGTGTAGGGCCTCCGGAGCCACACAACCGGAGGCAAAGTGGCCTCTCACAGGTGTCGGGCATGGCCGGGAGGTCCCGAAGGGTCACCGAGGTGGCCTAAAGGGTCGTCGAAGTGACCTGGGGCCCATGAGTCAGGATCGCCCCGGCGACCCCATGGGAGCCAAACGGCATCCGAGCCTGCGCCCCAGGCGCCCACATGATCAAAGGAAGGAGGACCAAGGTGGACCGGCGTACCAGCCGGATGGACCAAGGCCAGGGAGGTTCCACCGTGAGCCGAAGGCTACACGTAGGGGTAGAAAAAGTCCTTTCAGCCTCTACAGGTAGAGGGCCTTTCCAGAGGTAGATCCGTAATCTCGTGTACCCTATAGGGAGGCTATAAATAGCCACCTTCCCCCATGTAATAGGGCAGAGAGTGTTTTATGCTTTTAATACACATTTATTTCCTAGCAATCGAACCCCTCGTGGATCCTTCGGTCCCTTGCGTATCCACCAGAGGTCCCCTTTTTCTACTGTCTAGTCTTCCTTGCTACGACAGTTGGTGCTGTCTGTGGGGTTCGACAGGAAAGTCAAGACACACGACACACCATTTCGAGGCATCAGCATGGCCCTTTGGAAAGCTACGCCCAAGGTCTCATCGACTAAAGCGGTTGTAGTAGCCGTAGCTCTGAGCACCCCGAGAGCCAAGCGGAGCAGAACCTCTGCGGCAGCGGCAGCCACCACCTAGCCCGCGGAGGAAGAGGCCCACAACTCCACGCATGGAGACATCATAGGGGGCGACGCTCCGCCCAACGAGGCATCCCTACCTGGGAACCAACCGAAGGGCGACGGTGCCTCCATCAGCCACACCACCCGGGAAAGAGGAACCCGTGGCTATTGTGGCTGGCACAGGCGCTAAGCCATGAACCAATAACTACCGTCAGAAGGGGCGGGACGTCTACCACATGGATGGCGGGAAAAGCCGAAGAGAGCGGCGGTCGGGAGGTTGCGGCGGAGGCGAGGCGCGGATGCAATGTGGGAAGCGACGGATACGAGAAATGGCGTCGGAGGCACCCCGCTATTCTGCGACCTCCATGGTGAGGGGTCGCATACAACAGGATAATGCCGCACCATCACGGCCATGCAGGACTACATGAACCGCAGTCAACGACCAACCTAGCGTGAAGAAGGGGCGGCGAGCAACCGTTACCGCTTTGCCTCCAAGGCCTGCATAGATGGAGCCCATGGAGCACCATCACGGATCATAAATATGATCACAAGAGGATCCTCTCTCGGCATAACGTCGAAAAGACAACGGCGTGCATACGCTCGGCAGATTCACCACGTCACAACATACCCCACCTCCAGCCTGCCTCGCTACGTCGACATACCAATCACCTTCGGCCCCAAGGATGCTAGGGGCCTCTACTTCCCCCACCAAGACCCCCTCGTCATCTCTGCAAACATTGCAGATTTCGAAGTCAGATGCGTCCTTGTAGACAGGGGAAACTCCATGGACCTGCTATTCGCTGATGCTTTTGACAAAATGATGATCCCTAGGGATCGTCTGTCACCCCTGGGCATACCCCTGGTAGGCTTCGGAGGGAGGCCGGTGACGACCTTGGGGCAAATTGACCTAGCCATCACATTCAGGGACGACTTCGCATCCCGTACCAAGGTCATCACATTCGACGTCGTCCAGATGCCCTACCAATACAATGCCATCCTCGGGTGAGCCACGCTGAATGCCTTCGGCACAATTGCACACCACAACTACTTGTGCATGAAGATCCCCGCGCCAGAGGGCATCATCATGGTTCGAGGGGACCAGGACTTAGCAAGGCAGATGGATCTAGAAGCAATCCCACCAGCCCGCCACATCTACACCGTCGAGGCAAGCGCGGACGCCCGAGCAGACGCCTCCTTCGGCAAGTGGGCGCCGAAGGCTAGACCAGAGGGACAACTCCGAAGAGTCCCCTTAAGGGAAGCTTCTTCGGAGAAGATGGTGGCCCTCGGGGCGGAGCTCCTCGCGGAAGTACACAATGCCATCCTCGAAGTACTCCGCAGCAATATGGATATCTTCCCATGGAGCCTGGAGGACATCCCTAGGGTAGCGTGGGAGACCACGGAGCACCGTCTCGCCTTCCGAAGCAATGCAACCCCCAAGAAGCAGAAACTACGGCGCATGACGACCGAGCGGTTGGAAGCGACCAAAAAAGAAATAGCCAAGCTACCAAAGGCGGGAGTCATTCACGAAATCAAGCACTCCGGATGGCCAGCCAACCCTGTGCTGGTGTAGAAGAGCACAGGCAAGTGGCACATGTGTGTCGACTTCATCGACCTCAACAAGACATCTCCAAAAGACAATTGCCCTCTACCTCGCATAAACCAGAGGGTGTTCCAAGAGCTCAAGCAATACCTCACCCAGTTGCCAAGCTTGACCAGCCCGAAGCCCAACGCAAAGCTCCTCCTGTACCTCGTAGCCTCATCATCGGTCGTAAGCACAGTTCTTGTCCAAGAGCACGACGGGCAACGACCAGTATACTACATGTCGGAGGTCCTCCAAGGAGCCAAAGTAAGGTACACCGAGCTGGAAAAACTAGCATATGCCCTGCTCATGGCCTCACGCAAGCTTCGGCATTACTTCATAGCACACGCCATCACGGTACCAACGTCCTACCCGCTAGCACTCATGCTCTGGAACAAGGATGCTTCGGGCTGAATTGGCAAGTGGGGGCGGCGGCGCCTTCGACATCACCTTCGTAACCTGCACGGCCATCAAGTCGTAGGCTCTCACCGACTATGTCGTTGAGTGGACCCCCCGAACTGAGGAGCAACTCCTGGACACAATCGAGGCCCCGTGGACAATATACACCAATGGATCTTAGTGCACCGCGGGGGCTAGCGCAGCGGCCATCTTGGTCACCCCAGACGGCCAAAGCGTATCCCACGCAGCCCGCCTTGATTTTGCAACAACAAATAATGCCTCCAAGTACGAAGCTCTACTGTTAGGCCTCCGCAAAGCAAAAACATTAGGGGCAAAGCGCATAGTCGTCAAGAGCGACTCCCACCTCATAGCGGGACACTTCGACAAATCATTCATGGTCAGGGACCCCGAAATGGCCAGGTACCTCACCGTGGTGCGCACAGCGGGGAAGCACTTCCTCAGCATCACCATCCAAGCCACAACGAGAGGAGGCAATGAGGCAGTAGACAGGCTCGCAAAGCTATCCAGCTCCGGCAAGCGCCCCCCACCAGAGGTATTCTACGAAATACTAATGGAACTGTTGGCTGCATCCAAAGCGCAAGGGGTTGCGGCTGAGGCACAAGGGGCCGCATGCCTCGTCCTCGAAATCGCTGAAGTCGACTGGCGAGACACCATCAGGAAATACCTCACAAGCGAAGATCCCGAAGATACTATTGAAGCAAATTGCATCTGCCACCGGGCTAGAAATTATCACATCATTAGTGGCCAGCTATACAAAGGAGGCATCTGCCCTCCCTTCTTGCAGTGTGTGTCTCAAGAAGAGAGCCAATCCCTTCTAAGGGAGATCCACGAGGGGCCCTGCAGCGCACACCAAGCACCCCGGGGCATCGTAGCGTGGGCCTTCTGACATGGTTTTTATTGGCCAACAGCACTCCGAGATGCGCAAGACCTCGTCCAATGCTGCTAGGGGTTTGCCCACAACTCGAAGGCACCAGCAGTCCTACTGCAACCCCTGCCTCCAGTCTGGCCCTTCGCACGCTGGGGGCTCAACATCATTGACCCATTCCCGACGGCCAGGGGCAATCTCCGCTTCGCATTCGTCGCCATCAAATATTTCTCCAGATGGGTGGAGGCCAAGAGGGTGGCCAAAATCACGGCTGCAACAGCACAGTGATTCGCATGGAGGAACATCATATGCAGATACGGGGTGCCTCATGACGTCATCATCGATAACTACACCCAATTTGGCAATGCGTCCTTCATAGAATTATGCCAAAGCTTGGGAACAACATTATGCTTTGCATCAGTAGGACATCCCGAATCCAATAGGGCGGTCAAGCGAGCCAACGATAACTTATTGGCCGGGCTAACAAAACGCCTCGTGGGCATGCCAAAGGGGCTCTAGACCGAAGAACTCCAGAAGGCCCTATAGGCACTCCGAACTTCACCGACACAAGCCACAGGCTTCTCTCCATTCAAACTCCTCTTCGGCGACGAGGCAATGACCATGGGGGAGCTCGCAGCTAAGTCCCTCTGGGCAACAGAAGTAAACGACCTCGAGGCGCGGAGAACCTCCCTCGACCTCCTCAAGGAGCATCGTGTGCAGGCCATATCAACTATGGCAAAGTATACCGAAGGGGTTGCACAGGCACACAACAAGAAGGTCAAGATTCGCTCGCTAGCACCAGGCAACATGGTACTCAAGCGTGCTGCAAATCCCATGGCCATCGACAAGCTGAAGTCCAAATGGGAAGGGTCCTACATCATCACCCGCAGCACAAGGGTGGGCTCTTACTACATCACAACACCGGAGGGGCAGCAGCTAGGCCACACATGGAACGCTAAAAGCCTCTGCAAATTCTATCCTTGGGGTCAAGTGTAAAAATCATCGCGCCCGGACAAATGCCACACGTCGTCCTTTAAACGGCAGCGGCATGTACAAAATCGGTTGTATGAGTTTTGGGCATTTTGTTCCCGTCGGAAGTATCAGAGCAGGAACCACATTAACTCACTCCCACAACTGTGCAGTGTATAAATAAGACACCGCGTATGGCTCATTAGCCCCAGTGCACACCCGTGCCCCCCGCAGGCACGAGTGTATATGCAAGACACCACGCATGGCTCATTAGCATCGGTGCACACCCGTGCCCCCCGCAGGCACGAGTGTATAAGCAAGACATCGCGCATGGCTCATTAGCCCCCGGTGCACACTGATGCCCCTCGCAGAACGAGTGTATAAATAAGACACTGCACATGGCTCATTAGCCCCGGTGCACACCCGTGCCCCTGTAGACACGTGTGTATAAGCAAGACACCGCACATGGCTCATTTAGCCCTGGTGCACACCGAGGCCCCCAGACACGAGGATACAGACGAAGATGTCGCGCATGGCTCAAGCACTGGCGCAAAGAATCAGGCTCCAAGCGCCAGAACACACAGCGAGTCTTCACCCTCCCCTCTGCAAATTAAAGTTAGGGCTCTCTCGGAGCCCTATCTAAAAGAATATAGGGGACGACGTGAGGTTTCGTCACCCCCTTCGCAAATTAAAGTTAGGGCTCCCTCATAGCTCTATCTAAAAGGGCATGGGGAACGGCGTGAGGCTTCGCCTCCCCCTTCGCAAATTAAGTTAGGGCTCCCTCGGAGCCCTATCTAAAAGAGTATAAGGGATGGTGCGAGGCTTCGTCTCCCCCTTCACAAACTAAAGTTAGGGCTCCTTCGGAGCCCTATCTAAAAGACTATAAAGGACGGCGCGAGGCTTCACCTCCCCCTTCGCAAATTAAAGTTAGAGCTCCCCCGGAGCCCTATCTAAAAGAATATGGGGGACGATGCGAGGCTTCGTCTTCCCCTTCATAAATTAAAGTTAGGGCTTTCTTGGATCCCTATCTGAAAGAATATAGGGGACGGTGTGAGACTTCGCCCACCCCTTTGCAAGTTAAAGCTAAGGCTCCCCCGGAGCCCTTTCCAAAAGTGGGGGCGGCGTCCAAGCGCCTCGCAGCAAGAAAATGTAACGCGCTACTCGCGTCCAGTCGGTTCCTAAGTAATCAAGGACGGTTAGTTGCCCCACTCGACAATCGGCCCAGCCCCAGGGCAGGCCAGCGCGAGGTCAACGAAGGTCAGGCTCGCAGCTAATACCTAGCATAGCTGCGGACGTTATCCCCCCTCTTTTTCATGAAAGCGTGAGCAGGCGCTAACAAAGAACACACTCTATTCATCACAGCTTCAAAGCGCATAGCATACAACACACATAAAAATCACATGTATATAGAGGTAGAGGGTACATAGAAACTACAATCGCAACAACATACATGGCCACAACAAACAGCTACAATGCCACATCCCATTCCTTCCTATGAACTGCCCATTCAAGCAGCTCCTCATCGGACGGCCCGGTAGCCATAAACTTCAAATACTCCCTCTCTACGCGCCAATCATCCAATGACCCGGGTGACCCCTCGTGGGAGCGCTTTGCTGGCGAAGCGAAGGATTCGGCAAACGAAGATGAAAGGCCCTCAACCATAGTCGCAGTGCCGCGGTGCTCCCAAAAAGCCTGTATTTCGATGCACGCCATCGCCGCCTTGCGTTCCTAGAAGGACCAAAACTCTTCCATGGAGCCATCTGGGTTCGCCAACTTCCACCACTGTCACTTCGTGTCGTGGCACACAACACCCCAGTAACACAACTGCAGAGGCCAGATGGACAAGACACTATGCTCGTCCTTTGGGCCCTACGGAGGGGCAGTGACTTTAGTCGTCTGCCCCCCAGAAGGGCGATGACCCCGTCGAGCAGTGCGTTGGAATGAGGGTAGCTCATCCTGCGCAAACTACGAGGCTAAATCATAAACAATGAGCGGAGAAAAAATGAGCCTGAATGACCAAATTGCCAAGTTCCTTTTAACTCAAAAGCGGAGGCCATTACAAAAGAAACCCCCTCTAAGCCGCTCTGGTACAAAAGACAAAAGGACGGAGCAGGGAGATGAGCTTTAAGAAAAGGACAAACTACCAAAAACAAAAAAACTAGCAGAGTAGCTTGAGGCAGACGGAGGGTCACACCTTGTCTCCGGTGATGCCCCCCGCTCGCCGGCAGCTCCATCGGTGTAGGAGCTTTTCCCTTCTTCTTCTGAGCCAGCACCGCCTGGAGGGACTCCATCGCTGCGCCACGGCCGTGCGGCGCCCAGAAGTCCTGGGCGAAGACGTTGCTCGCCCTCCACACCTGGCGTTGACAAGAGGCAACCTCCGCCGCGGGCGCCACGGGAAGGGAACGAGAGCCAAGGGCCTCGACATGCTTGCAACTAGCCCTCTGCAGAGAGACGAACGCCGTGGTCCAAGCCGCCTTTGTGCAATGATCGTCGTAGGCTTGGGCAGCTAGTAGACAGACCTCCCTAGTGCGGTGGAGGCGCCCCAGCGTCACGTCCGTCTCCACCCGGGTATGCCTCATGGGGGGCGACACAGCACCGAGGTCAGCCACAACACGATCCAAGGACTCGAGGACCTCCTAGAGCACAAGCCGCCCTCGCTACCCCTATCCCCCTCATCACTCGGGACTGCAAAGGCATGTTGGTTGAGGCAGGTACAACAGTAAGAACAAAGTAGAGCAGACTTACTAATCGTGTCACGGCCCAGCGTAGGGGACGTCATCTAGGTGTGCTCGGAGCCCCAACCGTACATCTGCGATGACGTGCTGCCCGAAGGCTCCTCCAGGGCAAGCTCGCCATGCCAAACGAACTTGCCACCGCCTCCACCCTCTCCCCCGCCGCCACGACATCCACGTCAATGGTCGGAGAACCCGGATGCTCCCCCGATGAGGAGCCACTCGAGCGAGCCTTCTTCGAGGGCCACTCCGTGGAATCCACCCCCGCATGGTTGGGGCTGTTGTCCAGCTCCTCGGGCCTATGGGCCCGCTTCTTCTTCCCTTCATCCGGATTTGGCCGCTCTGCCAGATGGAACTCTGGGTCCATATACGCACGATTCAAATGAGGCTCCCGCACTACCAGCCCTCGCTTTGCATGCTCCGCGGCGCGTGCGACCTCATCGATAGGCATCACTAGCAAAGTAGCAAAAAAAAAAAAACAAGCCAAAAACACATACCCTTGCTACCGTCCACCACGAAGGATGGGGGGCCGCCCTTCGGGTCCCCGAGCTCCACCCTCCAACCCTGGGCTAGGGGCCATACCCGTAGAGCGCAGACTCTTCCACCAAGTTCCGCGTGGAGAGCTTTCGAGTTTCGGAGAACAATAGGCGAAGCAGCGTCTCCTCCCTCGGCGTCAACACAATCTCCCAGGCGGGCGTGGGTTGAATTGGTCCCCCGCCTAATCGGAGACCATCGCTCACGGGGTACTTGTGGTAGAACCACCGCCAAGTCTAGTCGGTCTCCCAGCGGTTCTTCGCTGCCGGAGCTAGTGCGTACCTTAGAAAGCACGACTTCGGCTGGAAATTGACACTACTAAAGTTCAGCGTCTCACCGGTGCTCTTCTTCTTATTCGGCTAGCATCGCGCGTCGTGGAGGTACGCAAAGAGGCGCCCCTCCCTGCTCACCCCTGCAGAGCGTAGCACCCACTCAAAGACGCTCAATTTGACAAGGGAGTTTGGGGTCAATTGTGCTAGCTCCACCTGGTACAACCGAAGAGCGTCCGCCACCAGGCCCACGCAGGGGAAGCAAAGCCCGACATTGAAATAGGCGACAAACACAAGCGCCTTGTCATCGCGGGGCTCCGGGACTATCTCTGGACCCGTGCCTTCGCAAGGTCCTCCAGCCTCCCCTCATCCTTCAGTTCCTGTAGCACCTGCGCCGTAACAAGGGAGCGACCAAGATCGTCGGTGTATACCACCACGCCACCACCATGCTTGTTTTGCCTCGTCATGTCAAAAACTCGAGGGGACAGGGATGGAGCAACGGAGCTAAGCGTCCTCACAGCAGAAGAATGCGCAAGCTTAACAAGGAGGAGCTAGGGTTTGCAAATGGCACATAAAGGCCGCCTGGGGCGACCCTCTATTTATACACAAACTAGGCCTAGGGCCCGGAGCAAACAGGGAAGCCATACGGTTGCGGGCCAACCATCAGGCGACGCGTGTCATGCCAATAGGACACCCAACCAACGCCATTATGGCGCACATAGCCCCAACAGCACACACGCCACTCGAGGATGAGCCGCCAACACCAACCACCGGCATTAAAGCGCACAACACCCGACGCCGACGCGCGGTACCCAAAGGGGCGCCATAACAACGAGGGCGACCCGCGCCACGAGAAAATTCAAGAGGGAAAGCATGCTTCGTTAGGCCGAAGGAGACGATGATACCAACTGTAACACCCCGATCCGCCGCCTGGGTTCAGAATGCCACCACTACACATTATTCAATACAAACCTTGTGCAACTGAGTTAACAACTAGACAAATTACAACAAAAATGGATTATCTAGGGAGAATGGTTTGCATTAGCAATTACATGTGACGTGTATGTACTACTCTCCCTTCTTGGTGCATGTCATTTGCGACGACCACCTAAAAACCAACAATAAGCAAGAGTGAGTCCGAAGACTCAACAAGCATATAATAGAACGATAAACACTGGCACACAAACATAATCATAACCATATCATTATTTCCATCATTATATCCATTAGTGCAATGCATCATTATTCTACATGCACCGTCATGCTCATGCTCATATGCATCTCATCAACTGATACCAGCATCGCGGAGTGTTCACCCGTCGATGACACATTCTTTCCCCATCTTCGTTAGGATGGGGTGCTTACAGTGTAGGACTTTATCTAGTCCCTACAGATGTAAGACTTCATCTAGAGTACTCTGGATTAGTCATGTATCTTTCTCATCGACCGCACTGAATAGTTACATGACTTTCTCACCGACTTGGTTCATGCATTCTTTCCATGATACAAATGCACATGTCCATTATCATTAACAAGATTCATCATTGTCATCATTAACAGGGTAGCCTTGTTGCTCACCTTGTCTCATCATTATTACCATCAACACAAGCATCATCATATAAGCATCTTCATATAAACATTATTATATCACGCAAACATCACATATTTCATAGCACTTACAGGCTACGCTCTACTATGCACTTGCCTGTTAACCAAGCGGAGCGGAGTAACGTGCGGATGGTGTCGTTCCTGAACCTCCACCCGAACAGGCATTCAACCAGAATCAATAAAATATAGCAATACATACACACACACGGACTACATTGATCTTACGCGCAAAACGACACGAACAAACCCCCTCTCATCGGGCACTAACCTACTAGCCCGGTGCCCAATATATTAATATGTTAGGGTTTGTGTTGTCTAACCTGGTGCGTAAGGAATTTATTCGCATGCCCCTACCTAATCCTATCTACTCACCTCAGCTGACTCACCAGGCTCACTCATCCATTCCCCATTTCATTTCTCTACTTCTCCCCCCATCTCTCCTTCCTCCATGGCGTCACACTCCATCGGCCCTGGCCCCGGCTTTGGTGCCTCCTCCATCGGGTGCTGTCCGTACCGCTGGCCCCCTGTGCCCTCGCCTCTTCCCCGCGCGTCGCCCCCAGCTCCTATGTGGCTCACCTCGGTGCGCTTGGTCTGCTGCGGCTCGCTCAGCCCGCCACCACCTCCGGCTCCTCCCAACACGCCCTAGGCTTGGCTGCTCCCCAAGCCGAGGTCGCCTCGCCCCCTCTGGTTTCCCCCTCCTCGGTGCGGCC
This sequence comes from Ampelocalamus luodianensis, assembly GCA_036346255.1. Lineage (NCBI taxonomy): Eukaryota > Viridiplantae > Streptophyta > Magnoliopsida > Poales > Poaceae > Ampelocalamus > Ampelocalamus luodianensis. The sequence goes on from CM070634.1 coordinate 2,458,395, forward strand.
TAGTGGCCAGCGCCGCCTCGGCCCACTGCGAGCTGGCTCGGCCTCCGGCCACCTCGGTCCCCTGTGCCTCACCCCCTGTGCTCTAATCTACTTTGTGATGCTCAAACTACTGATATGTCCGAGGGGGTTTTGGTCTTGACCAAGAAGAGGGGAGTGGCTATGCCGTGGGTTATTTGTTTGTCATTTTCGATTTGGGAATGTCGGGGTGGTGGTTTGATGGCAACAGTCTCTTTGTTGTCAGTTTTGGTCTGGCGTCGCCGTCGATGTTGGTTCGAAGCCTGCCGTGGTTGCTGCCTTTCTTCCTCCTGTCCTCCTTACTTCCCCTGCTCTTCTTCTACCGCCGACTTCTTATGGCTGACTGGTGAGATGAACTTGGATGGGCAGTGGGGCGCTGGTTGGGGGGATGAACTGGGGAGGCTGGCCTGCGCTGGTCTCCCTGTGCTTGATATTTTTGGCTGGCTTGGTTCTTATCCCTTGCTCCCACTCTCTCCCTCCTATGGCTTTTCTACTGTGGGGAGGTAAAATGGTAAATGTTATTCTCACTTTTTACTTTCACTCACTTTACATTCCTACTAGCATTATAGGCCCCAACAGCTAGACGAAGGCCGTAGGGCCTCCCGCAAGAGCCCTGCAACTGGAGGCGCAAAGTGGCCCTCCCGGAGGTGTCAGGCACGGCTTCGGGAAGGTGCCGAAGGGTCACCAAGGCGGCTCAAGGCCAAGGAGTCGAGGCTCCCCTAGGTGACCCTAGGGGAGCTGAAGGGCATCTAGAGCCCTTCGACCCGAAGGACGCCTCACACGATCTGAAGGGAAGGAAGACATCGGTGGACGAGATGCACCAACCGGATAGACCAAGGCCAAGAGGGTCCACTGTGAGCCAAAGGCTACGCGTAAGGATAGGAAAAGTCCCTGTAGCCTCTACGGGTAGAGGACTTTTCTAGGGTAGATCTGTAATCTCGTGTACCATGTCGGGAGACTATAAATAGTCACCTTCCCCCATGTAATAAGACAGATTTAGTGTTTCAGATATTTAATATACATTTATTTTCTAGCAACTGAGCCCTCCTTGTGTATCCTTCAGTCCCTTGCGTATCCACGAGGTCTTATTTTTCTACTTATCTAGTCTTTCTTACTACGATAGACAAGGGTAAATGTACCGATGATATTTTGGTCGGGTAAACGACCCGATGGCATGGATGCAATTTTCTCAAGAAAAAAAATTCAACGGTTAATCTAAACTCGTGGTATACACATATGGATATCAGATGATAGACTATGGTACTGTTTGGAACGCTCTTTTCAAAATTTCACGGGAATTGAATTTTGTTTAATATAACAGGACCTAGGAGGCTAGGAGTGTCTGGACGAGGTTTTCATAGGAAATGTCGGGGAATTCGAACCGAAAATCCCGTGGGAAGTGTGCTTCGCAAGCCGTCTGCAATCCGCCGTCGCCTGTGCATGTTTCCGCCAGCCGTGTTGTCCCTTAGGACTCGGGTGGGACACCGCCGCGCTTGGTTCCCGACCCGTCGCCGCTTCTTCGCCTCCACTCCAATCGCAGGTACATCTCGCCATCTCTCCATCTCCATTCCTAAACCCTAAAATTTCCCTCCCAATCGCACTTCCTTCGGCTACCATTAACATGGCCTATGGATGCTTTCCCCACTTCATCTCGGTTCCGAGTTGATTTACTGGAGCAAAGCTCGCGAATTATCCCGGTATCTTCACCGGTCTGGCAATGGCGCACTGTGCACTACTCGATTAGGACTTAGGAGTAAGACATAAGAGTAATTGCCCAAGGTTCATTTCCGCCTATATAATTTTCGCTCCTTTTTTTTTGCGTGATTTCTTTATCCGTCGATCGGAAGAATGGGTCCTGGGTTGATATATTTTGGGGATATGGATGTGATCACCAATTGCAATTTTTTTTCATAATTGATTTGTTTAGTCGGTGTATCTAAAGCAGCGTTTTGTGTTAAACCGAAGGGGGTAGTTATCCACAAGCTTGGCACATTGTGTTACAATCATTGCAACACTCTATAATGGTTCTGGCATGCTCATTTGCCTTATGATTATTTGGATGGTTCAGCTAAAAATGAAGAAACTACTACCCGTGAAAGGTGTGCTGGGACGCTCAGGGCATGAAAAGAAGCTCCCAAGGAGCTGGAGAACGTCTTGAAGCAATATTTTGGGTATTCAGGGTTTCGAGGAAAGCAACTAGAGGCTATAGAGGCTGTTCTTTCAGGTTCTCTCCCTGTCTGTGTTTGTGCATGTGTGTTCTGTTTTCGTTTTAACCCTCTGAATATTGCTGTGATGAATTCCTGGTCGTGCTCCATCTTTCATCTCTGACTCCTTTCAGCTGAGATATTTTCTGTATTCTGTATTCTATTTAATATGTTGAACAACTAATTTGCAGGAAGGATTGCTTTTGTTTGATGCCAACTGGAGGTGGAAAGTCAATGTGCTATCAGATTCCTGCTCTAGTGAAGACAGGCATTGTTCTTGTTATCTCACCCTTGATAGGTGAATTGATCTGTCATGTTTCCATACTGTCAGAAAATTTGGTACTTGAAAAGAATGGATGTACATATATTTTGATTTGTACTAACAGTTCCTTGATTTGGTTGTAAAATCTGCTGATCAGCGTTGATGGTAAGTTGCATTATCCTCCGTTCTCTTTTTCCTGTAATTCCTGAGATGCCATGGAACATCATGTGGTCTGCATATGAAAATTTACAGGAGAATCAGGTTGCCAGCTTGAAAAGTAAAGGAATTCCAGCTGAATTTCTCTCTTCAACACAAACATCTCATAATAAACACAAGGTAAAGTCTTCATGCAGTGCAAAGTAAAGCTCTCCCGAGACATGCTTAATTCCTGTATCAATTATGGAGTCTCTTTTAACTGTTCTAACTGACATTTGATCCTATGAATTCATATACCTGCTGAGGTAACCACAGCACACAATTATTTCATGTGGTACAATATATTACTCCCCTGAGAATTGGAATTCATACTTATAATATTGAACTTGGCCACCATATCTAGGATCTAAAATGATGAACATCTTTTGCATATGTACTATTCCTTTTGACTTTACAATTTAGTCGCCCATATGCTCTTTCCTCAGATACATTAAGACCTCGATTCTGGTAATCCTTCTTTAAAATTTCTATATGTTACTCCTGAGTTAGTTTCAACATCTGGGTTCAAGGCAAAGCTAACAAAGCTCCACAACAGAGGTCTTCTTGGTCTTGTTGCTATTGATGAGGTCTAAATGAAGTAACACCTTTACTCCTTTAGTAACATTCTGTTGTTCTTTGATCTGTTATAACGAACATCTGGTGCTAATTTCTGCCATTTTTTTTTCCTCTACAGGCTCACTGTATTTCAAGTTGGGGCCATGATTTCAGGTATGCATTGATTTCTGTGTTTGATCTGGACACTAGCCTATACTCAAATTCTCATAGTTTCATTAGTAATTTAAATTGCAACATCCCTCGTTGTTACGAAATAGTTAATCTGCTCTACTGTTTCAATGAAATGCAGACCTAGTTACCGCAAGCTTTCATCGTTGAGGAAGCAGTTCCCAGATATCCCTGTATTGGCTTTGACTGCAACTGCTGTCCCAAAGTAAGGCATTAGAGCATCTACAATAGTCCATGTCACTTGTTACTAAGGGATGGAGTTAGACACATCAGTATTTAAGTGATGTGGAGGAGAGATGGTGATGAGAGAATGTGAGTTTGTTTCTAAACGAAGAAACAAGCAAATTGTTGATACCAAGACACAAGAAACAACCAAATAGCTATTAGAGACTTTCTTGTTACTTAAAAACTTGTTTTGTAGGTAGTAATTTAAGTCTTAGATACAAGCTTAAGAAACAATCTATTGGAATGCTTGTTTCTTTTTATTAGGTTAAGTACTCTCTCCTCTTAGTAACAAACTAAGAAACAAACTATTGTAGATGCTCTTACCTCCTTAATGCTCACTACCTACTACCCTCAGTTCAATTTCAATATCTAATGGATGTTCTCTTTTGCTCTTGATATTTAGCCTGGTCTCATTTGTTCATGTTTCATTCTTTTTTTGCACCAGAGTCCAGAAAGATGTAATATCATCATTGTGCTTGCAAAATCCAGTAATTCTTAGAGCATCCTTTAATTGGCCTAATATATTCTATGAAGGTAATTTTTCGACTTTGTTGATCATTGCAAGAGCTTGTCAACGTTGCTTGAAATGCCTGGCTTGAGTGAACTGTTCCTTTTCCATTAGACTGGGACAATTGTTTTTCTAGGTATCTTCACTGTTCTTTAGTTTCTACTTTCTAACTTTCTATAGGTCTTTATATTGTTCTTTTCTAGAAATTGTGACTGCCGCTGCTTCAGGACTATTCAATATTCTTCCGTTTATGTGTCACCCAGAACATATGGCTCTTGCTATTCATTTACTGCTGAACCTATTTAGCCGGTTTTCTGCCCCTACGTTCTATTCTCTTAAGTCTTAACGTGAATTATGAACTAATTTTGCAGTTCGTTACAAGGATCTTCTTGATGACGTTTATTCTGATATATCAAATTTACTGAAGTCCAGTGGAAATGTTTGCTCAATTATATATTGTCTTGAACGTGCTGCTTGTGATGATCTAACTATGCATTTGTCACAACAGGGTATCTCTTCTGCTGGTATGTTAATGTAAAGTCAAAACTCATAAAGCCCTACTAGGATTGTTGTGCTGAATTTTTATGATGTTTCTGTCTGCTTTGTATCAGCTTATCATGCTGGCCTAAATAGCAAAGTGCGAAGCGCTGTTCTTGATGACTGGCTTTCGTCAAGAACTCAAGTTGTTGTTGCAACTGTAGCATTTGGGTATAGCTTCTCTTTGTATCTTTGTAAACATCATTTCTGTGATATGACATGCTGATTCCATGTCCACAAGTTTCAGATCACAGATGCAATCATCTGACTACATTTACCTACTTACTTTCCAACCTGTAGTATATAGTTTATTTTTCTTGTGCCATTATTATACTTAATTTTTAAAACTAGGTTCTTACTCTGTTTTCCTGTATATTGCCTTTTTCAATATGGGGCTTCATCTGAATTGGCATGCGGATGCTGCTCCCACAGAATGGTACATAGTACTCTTGTTGCATTATTATGTTTTGTTCCTCTTTGTGCATAATTGCTTTGCTAATATATTGGCGCTATTAATCTTTTTTCAGGGTATTGATAGACAAGATGTTCGCATTGTATGCCATTTCAACTTGCCTAAGTCAATGGAAGCCTTCTACCAGGAGTCGGGACGAGCTGGTCGTGACCAACAGCCTTCCAGGAGTGTTTTGTATTATGGATTAGACGATCGGAGGAGAATGGTAATTAGTTGTCTCAAATGATACATTTTGCCATTTTGAACATGAAAACTGAGGCTTCTGTGGTCCATCAGGAATTTATTTTGAGAAATACCAACAGTAAAAAAACCACAGTCGTCTTCCTCTTCAACTGAGCTTTCAGAGAAGGCCCTAGCTGACTTTAGTCAGGTTCTTGCTACCAAACATTGTATCGGTCTACTAGACCATGCAGTAGATTTCATGCTATTCTATTTGGGTCTTTTGATGCAGATAGTTGACTACTGTGAAAGTTCTAGCTGTCGTGAAAAAGATCATTGAGGGCTTCGGAGAGAAGGTATGACTTTATCACATTAATCCGAACATGTTAGTGTTTTCTGCTTTGTGTTACTGCATGTTAATCTTTAAACTGGAGTAGGTACAACCAACATTATGCCAACGCTCATGTGATGCTTGCAAGCACCCAAATCTAGTGTCCTCACATTTGGAGGAACTTCGTCGTGTGCCCAACTGTCGCTATAACAAGATCTCTCCAGTCTTCAAAAGGTATGCGGTGGCCACTATGCAGCCAGGCTTGGTTGTGTTTTCCACTACAAATTTCACTCATGAAATATGAATGCTTTGTACATGTTTTATGCTTTTGGAGAATTTACAAATGTTATAAGTGTGTACTGTATGATTCCGTCATTTTGTTTCCTTTTACTGAATGCACAAACATCATCATTAATTTGCTCACCATTAACATGCTACAATTATATTATGGCCTTATGGGTGTATCCATCCATGTCCTAATATTTAGGATTCACAAATACATCCCCATAAAAATTGCAGTGTTATATTTGTCTTACAAGAGTCCCTTTTTTAGCAATTCATCACCACAACACGTAGATTGTAAATAGGTGAGTGTGTATGACTAAAATGAAAAAAGAACTGGAAAAGGAGGTAATTTGTTAGAAAACCGAGACCATTTGATATATGAGCTGCATAGCTTGTCAAGAGTACTCTTGGGTTTGAGAATTAGGAAACAATCTGTTGGGTTGCAGCAAGTAATCTTCACCTAATTGACAGTGTACTGACACGTTAGCCTTAGAACTTAGCCAACAAATTTTGCTGGGATGTAATTGATTTTACATTATTAATGGGGATATTTTTGCACATACGTTGTCTTGGACGTGACACTAATAGAACTGCCCCTTTACTTGTATGGATTGTTAACATCCGTGGACATAGTTAATTAGTTGTATGGGTTGTTAACATCTGTGGACATAGTTAATTAGTTATTAATTTGATAAGTGCATCGGTTATCATATCATTATTATTTTTCTCAGCTCTGAACCATAAAGATAGGACTGACAGGGAATCCATTGTTTGAAGTTGAACTTTGGGACAGCTAAATTCACTCTTTCTGGATGTACCTTGATACACCTTCTATGTGCTTTTAGGAAGTTCATCTGTAACTTGTGCTCATTAGACAATACTATTAAGGGTATTTGTGGTATTTCACTCTAGTCTAGGGTTTACTTTTGTGTGTCTGTATACTATATATTGCCCCTTGGGCTATTGCAAATTTGCAATACAACCATTCACATTTGCACTCCCCCTTTCTATCTAACATGGTATCAGAGGCTCAGATCAGGTTCCGAAAACCTAGCTCCCAAATCATTTCCGCTGCCGCTGCCCCCGGGAGGAGCAATCTCCACTCCCGGGGGCGGCCACCTCTTTGTCTTAGTCGTAGTCTTCTTCAGCAGCAGGCAGTAGCAGCCAGGCCCTCCTCGTCGCCCTCCCCGTTGCTAGATCCTGTTTCACTGGTTGTGCGGCTGCTGCCATGTTAAGGGTATTTGTGGTATTCCACTCTAGTCTAGAGTTTACTCTTGTGTGTCATTCTACTATATATTGGCTCTTGGGCTACTGCAATACAACCAGGGATTGAAAACACGTTTCCGGATGACATCCCGGCCAGGCGGCGGTAACGGTAACCGGCCGATTACCGGAATTCCCGGTGGAAATCCGGACAAAATTCGCATGAATTTGATTAAAAACCAACCAAATTTCAAAATTTGAAATTTGAATTTGGTAGACCGGAGAGAATCCGCCTGGGATTAGATCTCCCGGACCCCACCGGTAAATCCGGTAACGGCCGGTTTTTTAATCCCTGAATACAACCATTCACATTTGCACTCCCCTTCTCTATCTAACAAATACCATACGCCATTTAAGTGGAGTAGTCTTTTATACTGGCATTTATTTGGTGTACTAAAACTTTAACTCCTAAGACATATCCTGATGGTTATAAGTGGAGTTGTCTTTTATACTGGCATTTATTTGGTGTACTAAAACTTCTCATTTGTTCGACAGCACATCAGTTAATCCGGAACACATGGACACAGAATTTTGGAATCGTGAAGATGACGCAGGCGTATCAGCCAAAGATATATCAGATTCTGATGGTAGAACATCACTCTCTTTTCCTCTTTGTATTTATAATATTGCTCAAATTGTTATTTGCATAGACTGGAGTACACTAATATCCGCAGGTGTTAATGGCAGATGGGAAGGAGGCGGTGAGCAATATTGCTATTTCAAAGCTTCCATCAAAAGCAGGGTTAGATGCAAAATTTAAAGCCTTGGAGCGTGCTGAAAATGCTTATTATCAAACCAAAGGTCAGACTAAGCAGCAGGTGGTAAGGGTGAGTTAAAAACTATTTGTGAATATGATAAAATCAATTTTCTATTTGTAAAAGTTTGCCCCGTGCTCAAGCTTGCACACTATAATTAGTCGTAAACTTCAACTGGTGATATAATAGGGTGGCAACCTTGTTGATAAGAAGAGCATTTCTCAGACGCTGAGAGATGTAAGCAGGAAAAGATTGTTGGATGCCCTTGGACAAGCAAAGCTGCGACTTGGGAATCTACCGTAAGTCTGCTTCCAGTTTGGCACTGTTAGAAATAGAGTTTCGTTATTGGGCCTTTTCAAATTTATCCTCCATTTTATGGGCCTTTTAACGAAAATGCCCTCAAATGCAATGCACTGAGGTGGAGGCATTATTTCCCTCCATTATATGGTCGCATATTAAATATAACCTCCAGTTTGACACATCTTTTTTTGTGATTTGTGACGTTGTGCTGCTTTCAGGTTTGACGCAGAGCCTTCTGTCGCACACCTTGAAATAGAGTGCTTCAAGAAGTATCAGAAAGTGGGCAAGACGTTCTACAACTCGCAGATAGCTGCCACAGTTCGGTGGCTGTCGTCTTCAAGTTCCAACCAGATACATGATCGCCTCCACGCTCTTATTGACGAAGCTACAGATCATGGCGCGGCCAGCTCCCCTTGCATCGTCCCAGAGTCGCCTCCAGCGACTCCTGACGCCTTCGGTAAAAAGCCTGGAGAAGCTAGTGACAACGAAGCTAAGGACAAGCCCCAGATGGAGCACGCCGATGAGTTTGTAAAAGGGGAGCATTCTGATAAGTTCACAAAGACGGCGGCTTCTACTGAAAATATGGAGCTTCCCAAGATACCGTCATTCAGAGAATTCGTAAGCCAGAAAGGAAGGGATCGTGCAGGGAGTTCTTCGAAAGCGGAGAGCCAGCCTTCCGGTATCCGCAGAAAGGCTAGTCTTCTGATAGACAAGCAAGGAACGACGGAAACATCCAAGAAGACGAAATCATGAGCGTTGACTTCTCTGTTGCACATACAATCCCCTGAATGAATTTTGCGGTAGGAATGCGACCAGAATTTGTTTTTTTTTTCGTTTGGTGATACTGTAATCAAATATTGCAATTTTGCATTTGAGTGAATCATTTCTGCTCCTCTAAAAAGGGAAAAGTAAAAATAATTTTGCACAACGGAAATACTCCTCTTTCTTGTGAATCATAGAATCTTTGAGCATAGCAATAGTGCACAATCAATGGGAGTATGGGACCTGAGAGAGTTGTGATAAACATTGCCATATAATTCAAATAATTCTAGATACACTTACGGAACTAATATCCAATGTCATCAGTTTTTACAACAGTTGGAACTACATGTGAGTATCTGGGCTGGACTAGCAAGCTGTATCGTCAAGGCAAATCACCCACAGGGGCAGATGAATCCTTCTCAAGCTCAGCAATCAACTGCTCGATGTTTCTTCTATATATAGGCATGTAATGATCATTGATCATCATTTTAGAAAGCCTCAGTTTGCCATACAAAGATCTTGGCGTCAAAAATATCCCTATACTGGTCTCCGACTCCGCACTCATATCGTCCTGATGAACGCTTGACTCCTCTGCGTTTACTGTTTCTTCTCTGCTGGAAGTTAGTATGTGCATGATTTTTCCTGGAGGGTAAAATCTATGCACCTCCTTGGTCTCACTGAGCACATCTTCATCTCTGCCCCCCACCTCCTCAGTAATAGTACTTTCAGTCATCTCTTCCACTATTTCATCTTCTTCTCTCACCCTTCTTCGGTACAACTCATTTTCAAGTTGTTGCCACAGCTCTACATCAGTCACCCTGTCCTCATCCACATGGTCATCGATGATGTCATCCACCATGGCAACAGCACCAGGTGCCACAATGGAACTCTGAACCTCTTCTGATGCAACACACTGCTTGGTTTCAGATGTAATTATCTGTGTGGTTTCCACAGTGGTCTCAGTCAACAGTGAAGTGGATTCAGAGCTACCACCTGTAGAAGTTTTTATTTCTTCTGATGTGACAGTTGAGGTAGATGAAGCAGTATTTCGCCGCCTTGGTCCAATACATGTCCACGAGGATAGTTGTAGTGCTGGTCTGGTCCATGCTGCCTGTGCTACACTGCGAGCTCTCCTCATTACAACCTGACCATAGGAATATATTACCAACATGGTTAATCAGGATAACACAGATGAATTTATCTCAATGACAAACGAAGCTGTGTGAAAGAGCTCTAATAAGTAATAACAGATGAAGCAACAAAGGTAACCTGTGTCCCAGTAGATACAGGTCTTAGAATGGCACCAGCACCAGCTACACTTGCTTTAGCATTCGCTATAGAAGGAAGTCGCGATCCCAAGGCAGACGCAGATCGATAAAAAGTGCTCAGGATTCTAGTTTGCTCAATTTGGTGACGGAGATCATTAAGCCAGGCAGATGCAGTCACCTGTTATACAGGAATCTTGATTTAAAAATAACATAATTCTAACAAAGAACAACTAGACTTTCATGCGTTCATGTGTTCTTGTTTCTACAGAAAAAATCACTATTAATTATAAAGATCTTGTTGATACAAATGGGTTGATGTCATATCAAATCAACAGCTACGGCATTACTAACAAGGTTAGAAAGTAAAAAACAAACCTCTGAACGAAGATCATCTACTGAAGCAGCTGAAAATGTTGGCACCAAATCAGCTCCATTGATGACTGTAGTGATAAAATGCACTCCCGACTCAGCCAGCTCCCATGTCATACAAGCAGCTGTAAAACAGAGCATCACACAAGAACTAAGTCACACATATATTCCAAGGACAAGTGAAATATCAATCATGTAACTTTTAGGATCGGAGAAGTGGGCCCCTCAACTTTTTGTTAAAGACTTAGGAGAAAAGTAGAAGATGTTCTTAATACCCAAGTCAGCGTCAGGCATCTATTAAATTGGAAAGGTCTAGCTTGTTTTAAGAGCAGCATGAGTTAAGCTTCCTAGGAAAGCTGGGGAGAACGGAGAAGGGCTCAATTCTCAGTCAAATAAGGTATAAGTTTATCCAAGATTCTAGTCTGACAACACCATGTTTAGGATATTATGGCAGTTCTAATCTTAAGATCAATGAATTACTTGTCAATACCATACTTCCATCTAAAAAGTCAACGAACGGTACCATGGGTACTCAAAAAAGTTCATGGGCTATTTTGTTGCCTCGAAACATTTAGATGCTCATTTACTCCAGGCCCCAACATTGAAAGGTTAAAAATGTATTGAAAAGACCACAAGTTCACTATCCTTCAGCATGGACTGTATTAGATGCGCTGGTGATGTTTGACCAAAGAGGCAACCAATGAAATGAAAAAGGATGCACAGCAGCATCTTTGTAGTTCCACGCGCAACAAGTTAATCTTCAAAAAGAAAAACATCATAACATGCAAACCTGGAGCAAATGCCACACAAGTAGTGGAGGCAAACTCCTGCTGCTCCCTCAGGACATATGTCAAGAGAGCTGCTGTACCACCCCCAAGTGAATGTCCAACAATCTGTAAAGATTTGCCATGAATACCATCAATTAAAATGCTTTAGGTGCCATTATAAAACAATGCACCACAGAATCAGTGATGAATCATGAACCACTAATGTATTAAAATGGTTGAGCTGCAGTGATGTTCACTACTAGCACAGAATGCAGGGAAAAAAGAGTTATATAAAACAAAAATACTGTAAAGTGTGCAGTACCTTTATTTTATAATCTGGATACATTTGTAATGCTTGTGTGAGACAAGGAGCTGCAAGCTTTGCAATCCATCTAGCTGCTGCAACCATCCCAAAATGTGCATACCCTAAAACTAAATCGCTAACACCACCTTCCTGTACAATTGTATGGTGGAACGGAACAACAGCACCAGTTGCAGCTGTTAGGGTATCTCTAATACTGTGGGTTCCTCTAATTAATAGTAGTATACATTGTCTGTCTCTATCAAGTAAAATTGTGAAAGCTGGCTTCAAAATCTGCAGGGATCCCAAGAAAAAAACTGAATCAATGAAAAGTAGACACTTTTTCTTGTGCATAATTACAGGAATATAAAATTAGCAAAAGAATGGTTACCCATAACAAAATGATACGTAAATTTCACTCACTCCTGCTTTAGGTTCTTGCATAAGAACAACCTCCGCAGAGTAGCCAGTCGCCTCCAAAAACAACGGGAATGGCTTTTTGGAGAAATGCCAACACAGCGTCAACAAATTCAAAAGATAATTCAAGTCAGCAATTACTGGGGCTCCTTTGAGCTCCACGCTATCATCTCCAGCATATATGCTTGCTACAGGTAAGTTCCCCTGGAACACATGTCACAACTAGTTGCATCAGGAACTTTGTTCAAGCCATTAGCAGTCAAAGTGTGTGTCCTACGATTTTGGTTTATCTGGTAGTAGAAGTGTAGAACTTGCCCAATTTTAGGATAGATAGCATTGTGGATGGTAATCTGTTGGAAGAATGGGGTAAAGTTTTAAAGAGTGAAATGATACATGTACAGAAATGGTTTCTTTTAACAATACCTTGCGTAATTTTTGTCTGTACTAGAAAGAATAAAGATAATTCATGCATTTTTATCAGAAATTGCTGTTCTGAAAAATGATAAAACTGGGAAAATCCAATGGAGCAGCCTCCCCCCCCCCCCCCACTTAGATCAGATATTCTAGGCAATTAAATGCAGATCAAACTATATGTAAATGAATATATCTGCAAGCTGTTCAGATCATCAGATCAATCTATATGCAAAGATGAAGATGAATTTTGATCAAAAAATGAAGTGATAAAAAGAGATGAGAGACATTATAGAGTGCAATGCCTATGTTTTCAAGATTGTTTCACTTCCTTCATGGAAACCCAAAAATAAATTTAACAAGATAGAAGGAACTCTTTTTTTTGAAACAGGAGGAACTCTCATTATGTCCATCACACCAAACATGACCGCATCCTGCATCATACTATAACCACCACAATGTTTACAATGTAAAGCACTCCCAATTGGTTCCAACTTTTAAGTATCAGAGTAAGAAACAACAACGGAACACATTTGCAACAAATTATCAGTCACCAACCTGCCTCTTGAGGAGGAAGCTGATCCCAAAAGCAAGGTCCCCGATGGGCCACTTCCCGAGGGTCTCCGAGTATGTGAACCGCAGTGTCTCCGACAGAGTCGAGATCGTCTCCAGCCACGTGGCAGGGGCACGCACATCCCTCCGTGATACCCGGTTCCTGCTGGGGGAATCCAGAGCCCCCTGCCGCCACATCCCTGTCACTGCCACACTCCCCTTCCTGATCCAGCTTCTCCATCTGCGGCCGGCGGTTCAGCGTATAGTACAGCAGTGCAGCGGCACCAGCAGCAGTTGCCATTGTTGCCGTCGCCATAGCACCCGCGTAGAAACCTCACACCGCTAGCCTGCTCGGTGGCTCGGCCGCTTACAGGCCAGTAGGCAGTAGCAGCCTCCACTCCAGTGGAGTGCTAACCAAGGTATTAATGACGCAGTCAAACAGCGGTATTTAAACGTCGATTCTTCCACTAGAGATGCGATCTTGGGGCAGCAAAAAGTCAAACCTGGTACCACACACAGAAAAATCAAGTTTTTATTCCAGCGACGCCATGGCTTGGGCACGGAGGTAATTAGCGATTGCCAACAGAAAAACCCTAGTTTTCCCCCCAGCCCTATAAACAGCAGCAACCGATTGAAACAGTATAATAATTCACAAAAACTGATACTATAACAACCGGGACTACCAACACAACTAAAGAGGAAATCATCTGCGGATTGCGCCCCAAAAAAAGATCAGCGCCGAAGAAAATCTCAGGCCGGTTCTGAATTAAACGCAACAAAAAAAAAAGAAGTTCAACCGCGGAGATTACCTGAATCAATCCGCCGCGACTCGGTCGGGCGGGCTCGATCGGATCGTGCTGCGCTCGAATTCCCTAGGGTTCTGGGAGGGGAGTGGGGGGATATAGGAGGCGGCGGCTCCGGGAGCGAATTGTGGGCGGAGGGGGAGGGGAAGGCCGCCGAATTTTGTGTCGGGTCTTGCGGCTAATGGGGGAGGGATTTCGGAGGGAGGGAGGCGCTTTTCTTTTTCCTTTTCCGGGAAGCGGTTTGTGCTGCGGCTGCCTCCCGCTCAACGGCTCGACTTGCTGCAATTGCTTTGCGGTGGGGTAAGGTGTGAGAGCTGAGGTGACCCAGAGTCCCAACCCAACCTGGGTCGGCATTGCAGCCGGACTTCCATGTTGCTTCGAGGCTAAGCGGGTTCTGGGTTTTTTCCGGGTCAGTCAGTCTGACCAGGCAGGATTGTTAGGTGCACTCGGCACAGCACCCGGGTTTCTATCGGCCGTTTACTGCTATATAATATACTTCGATCTTTTCTCGTGGTCACTTTAGACATGATACGATTTATGATACACTATTTTGATTATTATTTTTTCTAATTATATATTTAAATTTTATTTAAAATATAATGATATTAAATACTCTTTGACGATAAATCTACCGGTATAAACTAGTCATGTGAAGACTCTGGATATTTTTCCTGTATATCTGCGATCAAAGTTAAAAAAAAGTTGACTTCATGTATTTTAAAACTATAAGTAAAAAAAGAATAGAGAGGGTAGTATCTTACGTTAGATGTGTCAATGCGATCCATCTTTTGGTGATAACTTCAGAAAGCCACACGTCACTAACCGAGACTGCGGAAAGATACGTGCCGCTGACTGGGACCGCTGCCGGGCGACGTGTCGCTCTCCCAGATTGCGGCACATGGCCTATCGCGGTCCCAGTCAGCGACAAGTACGCATGACAGCACGGTAGGATGGCCTACGCACGCACCTGCCGCTGACTGGGACAGCGACGTGCCATGTGCCGTTACCTGGGAGCGCGTCACGTCGCCTACCGCGGTCTGAAATCGCGGCATGTGGCTTTCCGTGGCATGGCACGTGGCTTTCCGTAGCGATTCGCATAATAAAAGTGTTATTTTTACCATTTCGTTCACGATGTGCTAGTTTTGCTATTTCGTTTAAAAAATACAACATTTTAGCAGAAAAAAATTTATAAGGTGAGCCACCGGTCCCTATCCAACCAAATCCTCTCCTGCTCCGTCGGCGAGGCCGTCGATCTAGCGAGCCCCGCGCGGCGGCGCGTTGTTTCGGGGACAAGGACCAACCAACCCAGCCGCGTCTGCGTCTGCCTCGTGCCGTCCCCGGTTACGTGCTTACGTTAACGCCGGTGGTCCATATACGACCCACATGCGATTCAATTCCATTGATACTGCACGCCTGGTCCATATCGACTAAATAATAATAATAAAAAAAAAGGAACCCAATACTGACTGCTATGCGTACATAGATAAACACCGACTCGGTCCTGAAAGCCCACGGTATAAAAATGTAGATTAGATAACGCCAGTCCGCCTGACACGGGAAAACGCTCTGTTTTGCATCGATTTCGTCGTGTTCACAGCGTTTCGTGAGGGAGACGATCCATGGTGACTTGCCATAAGGCCCATAACCGTATAAGAAATGCTGCGATGAGATTTCAGAATCATTTTGACCCCAAAGAAATGTCGCGTTACGGATGGAGGTGAATAGGTGATTCATGATGATTATCACATGATAAAAAAGGAAACGTGGCGATCTGCTCTGCTGTACCAGTTACGGTTCCATGTCCAGAGAGTGATGCTAGCATGCAGTGTCCGTATTTTTTTCAAATTAACCCTTTTTTCGTTAAAACTCCACATTTATACCCCTGCTCATCTTATTTCCGATTTTGGACCCAGGGGGTCGGCGCCGTGACTCACGGCGCCGAGCTAACACAGCTCGGCGCCATGACTCATGGCGCCGAGGTACCGCACCCTGGCCACCGTGGCGGCCAGCGTGAGTCATGCTGCGTGGCGGTACCTCGGCGCCATGAGTCATGGCGCCGAGCCAGCAGTTTCGGCGCCGTGAGTCACGGCGCCGACCCTGGTCCAAAATCGAAATAAGACGAGCAGGTATAAATGTGGAGTTTTAACGAAAAAAAAGTTAAATTAAAAAAAAATTCAGATGCAGCGTTTCCAATGATTTGCCTCAAGTACCAACAACTAAGTCTAACAAGTACCAATCACTGTGTTCACCGTTCAGACTTCAGCCAACGACAGCAGTTTCCATCGGTCACTCGCATGAAAAGCAAGTATGCTGATAAAGTAGGCACTTACCTCAAGTAGCCTTCAAGGCAGGGCAATGTGGAAGGGAATGAGATGTGAACTGACTATATATATATATATATATAATTTTACACCGTATTCTGTCGTCAGGCTATTTTCCTGGACTCTTTTAATGTACAACTACAAGAAATTACAGTGCTCCAACAGTATTTTCTCCCAACTTTTCTTCTTCATTTTTTGGTTTTTCTTACCTCCATTTCTTCTCCAAGGTTGTTTACCTAGAGGATGTCAGTACAACACAACACGGAGCAAGCCAGGTTGAGGCTGCGTGTAATGGAGGCCTTCGTCTAAAAGGAACTGCTCAACGGCGATCGGCAACCTTGTGGTGCGAGAGCCCTTGGTGTGGTGGCCTGTTCCAACACAGATCATGACTTGTGCCCTCTCTCCTGCGGCCCTAGCAGCACCCCTCATAGCAGCAAGCTCAACCTTCAGAATATGGATCGCTTCGCTTACATGAAGGCCATGCAAGTCAATCAGACGGTCCTGACCATGCTCGGAAGAAACAGGGTTCCTGCAACAACACAAGGGAAGCTAAAAAACTAAATGCGCCTTTAGCATATTGGGGGCACTATATGGAAAAGATACCTGTTGTGCAAAAAAAAACAAGTAGAATACAACGGAAATTTCTGGTTCTAATATTTATTAGTGATTCAATAACTTCGCAGACTGAAAAAAAGTTATTTTACTTCTTTTCTTTCAGTGAGGTTAAAGTCGTATGAGTTGGTGATTAGGGAGTCAATCCACCTTTGTCGATAAATAGCTTCTCTAGCTTTCTCATGAGCTGACTTCATTTGCATGTTGTACAACTGTCCCTTCATGCTCAGTTCCTTCGCAAGCGCTTTGTTTCCAATCAAATAAGCTTGCCTAGCCTGCCCAGAATACATTTCAATAAACATTCCATCAAATAAAAGGGCAATGATCCAATGGAAGGGTCTATCATCATAGAAACAACCTGAAAACAGGTAAATAAAGGTGTGCATCTGCAAGGAAAATTAGGATTTAAGAATGCTTACTTGTTCAAAACATGTATTACGGATGCGGGCAAACTCACAAGCTTCTCCCCTTGATTCTGAGTACATGTTTGCTGGGCAGCAGCATATATGCAGAATATCAGTCCTTAATTGGAGCAGGGTTGGGATAATGAAAAACTCAAAATGCCTGGATAAGAACATTACCCACGGCATCACCAGTCTCTAACCAAACAGGGGCTGCTCGGGCATTACCAGCAGTGTGGAACTTGTTTCCGACGGATGATTTAGTATTAGAGCTATACTGCTTCTGTGCAACAGTGCTTGAAGCACCGTTACCATACTCGGAACTTTTCTTCTCAAACTTCCAGTGGCCAGCATCCTGTGATGCAAGTCTTCGAACAGCTGAAACAAAATCTCCACTTCCACTAGATATGATTGAAGAGTTGCGTCCATTTGCTATTCCACGGGCATTTAGGTTGCCTTTAAATAAACTATTTGGGTCTTCTGCTGTAGGCAGTGTCGGGAAGTCCCCTGTGCTAAAGTTTGGTGTGTTTTGGGTCAGATTCAGATTCTGATGGGAGCTAGCATCAACTTGCATCTGTAACAACCAAAAAAACAATTCAGTTTTGCAAGCAACTACTGCATATTAATGCATCGAAACTTCCAGAAAACAATAGGCGCTAAAAAGAATAATGTTCAGAAAATTTTTGTACAGTTAAACACAGAAGTGCCTTTTAGGGGTGAAACTGGCAGGAAACTACAGTTAAATACAAAAGTGATGCCTTGGTGTATAATCTAAATTACTCCAGAAGCCGACAAGCCAAAGTTGTACTAAAACAGAGTGATATGTCAAGAGGGCAAAAATAAGCTAAAAAGTAAGTTAGCACCTAACCTCAGTCATCATTTATGTTAGTATGGTTGTCATGCATATCTTCCATGACCTTTGCAATTTACAAATACAACATATCAAACAACACCCGAACCTAGAAAGCAGTGAATCAAAAAGGTAGAAGAGGTGCTGGTGTCAAAATAAGAAGACCTTAAGATGGCTGGAATCACTCACCAAACTTACAGTGTTAAAAAAGGCATAATGCGACTTGTGTATAGCTAGTACTACAGCATCGGCAACTTGGCACCAAATGCGGACAGTGAACATTCTAAATGCTTCGCTAGACAGACCAAATATTAGGTTAGTGTTTGGTCAAAGTGCTAAAACGTAAAAAAAAAGCTTAATAACAATCTACAAGATGTTAACTCCGGGCAAAGCAAAGTAACAAATCGCTAGATTACAATCTCCAAGCTGTTGACTTCCAGCAAAACAGCTTACATTAGAAGCATTTCACAATATTTTAGAATGATGAGTATCACAACTGGCTATTAAGAAGTAAAAGATATCACAGTTTGTTTTTTCCTTTTGTTAAGGTTTAAGCACAAGGACTAGATGTCAGGAGATTACCTCTAGTTGGGCAAGGATTTCAATAGTAAGGTTGAAGTCGCAACCATTAGCATAGTACAGCTCAGCAAGGCTCTCCGCAGAAAAACCAGGAAAGTGACATGCTAGATACTCAAGGGGGTCAACAATAGCTTCTGTTGCAGTAGCATACTCACTGGCGGAATTGTCAAAGTAACCTGCATTATTTCCATCATCGTAATGGAGGTCCAGCTTTCCATTAGTGAAATGTAGGTCATCTGCATGATTTTGCTCCCAGCTGTTTGAACCCAAAGATGGAAGTATCGCCTGTAAATGTTCATCATAATACAAATTACTATGACCCAGCTCCAGATTCTTAACAGCTTTAGACAGTAATCCGCGATGTTCTCTCGACAGGTTGCTGGCTGCTGCCCCAAAAAAGGGGGGTGCATTTAATGACAACCCAGAAAGTGACAATGGTTCAGGTTCCTGTTCAACTTTCTCCATATCACTGAAGTCTGGGATAAGGTCATCTGGAAGCTGTCTACGCCAAAACTGGTGCGCTTCATCATCTGAGTTATTAGATTTTGACGACTCCGACCTATCTAGGATTGTTTTCCCAGAGGATCCCGTAAAATCTGACTTGCTTACATCTGCAACTGTGCTACTTCCACAAGTTGACCTAAAAGTTGAAGGCACGAATTCTGCTGCATTTGGATTTAGGGTGGTGACTAAAAGTTTATTTGAACTCATCTTACTACAAAGTCTGTGTGTAATGTTACAAATAAAAGAGAAAAAACTCCCGACGAGAATTTATCCAAGCCCTGCAAAAAGTTTCAGCAGCGATACGTAAATACAGGAACAATGCAGCAGCAGCCTTTTCTATTATTGGATTATTAAATTTTAACAGAATAAAAACAACCCAACAGCAAACTAAGAGTATGCACTATGCAGTCATGTGGGGCTATGGCAGACATGTGAATCAGAATACACAACAAATATAGGATGAATCGCACAAACAGATGACAAAACAAGGAAGATAAGGTCCTCAAATCGCAAAGCTACAAGCAGTCCTCTCGTCACGAACAGAACTATTGTTAGAACACTTCCTTTTCTAAGAGTAATGCTAAACAGAGCTACCACTAAAACTATAGCACATCTTTGTTGCCTGTTTTAGCAAAATTCCCATATTCCGGGAAGACCAAAAATTGGCTGTTTCTTTACCCCATCCACGCAGCACAAAAATGGCACACCATTTCTTCATTTTCTAGACGCTAGTTCCCTTCGTTACACTTACACCCAAGAAAAGAAAAGAAAAAAAGAATGCACCAGCAAGGAGACTAAAGCTTGTTAAGCTTGTATCACCTTACTGATCTCCATCCCACGAGACGCTCAATTCCTCTCTAATTTGGCTTGGTTTACCACCATTTCAGTAGCAAGAAATGCATAAAGCAACCAAGTATGCAATCTCAACACCATAAAATTTGACCCTTTTGCCCCCTAGTACACAATTGTATGCAAATCGCAAACAGCTAAGAACAAAACAGGAGAGGTCCTTTTTAAGGCAAGTGGCCATCCCTCCAAAAAAAGGAAGCAAAAATAAAGGAGACCTTTCACTCGGGAAGGAGCAACCACCCACCGAACCCAACCGAATCGGACACCGGGACCCAGATCTACGCAAAACCAGACTAACCGCGTCAGATCTAAATAGGAGTATAATATTTTTGAACGGGAAAAAATAGGAGTATAATCTTGCACCTTTCCGGCGGTCGATGAGCTGGAGTGCTGCCGGAGGTGGCCGGCCCATAGGATGGCGAGCCTCCGACGGGGTGCGGCCCTCTCGCCGAGGGGCGGCCGGCCGGTCGGCGCGGGAACGGGCGGTGAGGTGGATTCGGTAAGGGAGGGGAGGCGGGGACGGTGACCTTGGCTTTTTATGGCGGGTGGTGGGTTGCTCCGCCGTGGAGAAAACGAGAGGAGAGGAGAGGAGAGGAGAGGGGAAGGTGGTGGTAGTGTTGTGACTTGTGAGATGGGGAGGAGGATGGGATAGGATTGGGGGGAGGAGGATGGGGAGCTAGTGTTGGTACGCGAGGTGTTGACCTGAGCGAGGGAGAAGGGCGCGGGCTGGGCGCGGGAATGTACCTGCCGCGGGCGCCCACGCGGCGGGCCAGGCCATGATTGGTGTCCGTCTGCGGCCTTCTGGCCAAGGCCTACCAGCGTATCTAGCCTGAGTTTTGATTTTTTTTTTAATAATTATTTTTTTAATTCCGAAATACAGTAATATATCACTTTTTTTAACACAAATAATCATCTATCGCTCCACCGTTGAGCGACTTGGATCTAATCGCTCAACCACTGGGCGACTGATCCAAGTCGCCCAATGTTGGCGCGACACGCGGAGCAATCACCCGGTAGTTGAGCGACTACCTGTGTATCGCTCAACTGCTAGGCGATTTGAAATAATAACATTATTATTTTAGTAATCCGATGAAAATAATTGTGGGGAATAAATGATATTTTTTGTAGATAATACATTTAGCAAATCTTGTTTGTAGGTTGTTAATTTTTTTAGAAATAAAAGGGTGGTGACAAGGTTGGTTGATTCGTTTGTGCTTTTCGTATATTCTCAAGGGTATGAAATCTGTTAGACTCGCAATAACATTTTGTGATCGTCGTATGTTGCTGTAGTGCGATAAATTTCTAAAGAATTTTGTGGTGATGTTTGAAGTAGCAATGATTCGTAAGTAGGAAGAAAAATGATATTGCGATGTGCTAGAAAATTCATACACGTAGCCGTTTGCCCTTGCGGACCAGCTCGGCGTTGTACTCCTCGCCTTATGCCTTAGTTTTCGCCGCGATGACCCTCTACGGTTGAGCGACGAAGGTAGCAACGATTGGTAAGTAGTAAGGCGGTGAGGCGATCGAGCTGCTCGAAGAAGTGCTCATACACATGGGTGACCTACACATGTGCAAGCTGCGCCTACGAGCCATAACTATGGTTACAAAAGAAGACTCGTAATACAACCAAAGTAAAGATCCAGAAGAGTATGTACCTGTCTACGACACTAAAGGGACCCTGTGGTTGGTTGGTCCACCGCGCCCCCGTGGTACATGTCCACGCGATCTGATCGAGTTGGCGAAGATCGGCCGTCCAGGGAAGCGCTCGAGCGACCACACCGCAGCAGCGGAGGGGCGACTGTGAGGATAGAGACCGACCTCGTCCTGTAGCACGCTTCGCACATGCCGCGGTACATCACGGCAAGTACGACTGATCCCTAGCTGATCTGCACCTCCTCCCTATCGGCGATGGCCCTCGCGTACCCCACGAGGCGGGCGTCGACGGAGTCACTGTGGCTGCTGGTAAACAGTACCCAGCTGAACAACCACAACAAGTACGCCTCGAGGTGCCGCGATACCTACAACTCAGTGGGCTCTGGGACTATCCGCTCGACCTGTGCATAAACGAATAATTAGTAAGCCCGTCATATGGCAAGGATAGTGTATCGTTTAATAGGAAAAATGGATAGCATACGTATTCGGAACTACGAAAGCCACCACAGAGGGTGGGCCATGCCTCTGTCGCATCGGGAAGACGTAGTACGCTGCCACAGTCTCGGCGAGAAGAACCCCTCAAACCTGCCCACTAGGTCGTCGCGCCAGTCGACAGGCGTGTCCAGTGGGGGGTAGCGAGCCCCGTGATAGGCAGGCTGAGCAGCACCACGACGTCCTGTAGAGTGGGGGCCATCTCCCCGAATGGGAGGTGGAAGGTGTGGGCTCAGGCCCACTAGAGCTGTCAGCAGCGACTGGTCGAATAGGAACCATCGTGACTGCTATGGGCTGGCCTAGACCTCCCCGCCGTCCTCAACCGAAGCGTCGTACTCATTAGTGCCCTCCAGCATCCGCGCGAGAGGTAGAAGGCCGGCATCGCTAAGCCTGCAAAGCACGAAGAAGTAAGTACATAGCAGACATATGATAAAAGGAAGTGACACAGTTTGCAGACAAACCTATCTCTCCATCGTGGGTCTAGTCTCCAAGCCCGTCGGGGTGTCCGTGTATGGACCACCCCCAAGTCAATCGCCTCATCCCCGCCCTCAGGATGAGGGACACGACGGCTGGTGCGGTGCTACGCGTCGACGCACCGGTCCAGTAGGCCGAAAGGCCAGTCCGAACCACCAAGGTCGCAAGCCATACCTGCAAATCAATTTCAAGTTAGCAATTATGACACAATTAGTGGTTTAATTATTTATAGCGTAGCTCTGGAAATTCTGAAAATTTACTTGTATTTTTGCATAAATCGTATATTCCTCAACAAGCCATAGCCGCATTACAACTATTAGGGTTACGGGGTTAGAGTATACCCATAGCCGCATTACAACTATTAACAACTAAATTGGTGTTAGTTATATGACTACACTATTTACAACAATTAACCATATACGACGTACCCGACACAACTACTCATCTATTTGTTTTAGTTGCTAAGCCACCATTGCTTCGAAAGTACAACTATTAACAACTAAACCGGCGTTAGTTCTACTACTACACTACTTACAACTATTAACAATATACGACGTACCTGGCACAACTACACATCTAATGATTTTAGTTGCTAACCTATTATGGTATCGAATGTAAATATACAAAGAAGCGGAGGGGACTCACTGTCGTCGATGCGCAGGCGTCTCCTCCTCTCTTTTCCTCCCTCTCCTCTCTCTCTCTCCTCCTCTTTCCTTTCCTTTGCTCGCTACTCGCTCGCTGCTCTGTGAAAATGGCGAACGACTGAGGGAAATGACGAGGGCTGGCGCGCGGAATATAAACCCCTAGTTGCTCAATGGTTGAATGACTAGGGCTAAGTCGCTCAACCGTTAAGCGACTAGTAGCCGAAGGGACTAAGTCGCTCAATCGTTGAGCGACTTAGGCTAGTCGCTCAACAATTGTGCGTTAAGTGTACGAGTCGCTCAACCGTTCGGCGATTAGCCTAGGTCGCTCAACGGTAGAGCAACAGATGATTATTTGTGTAAAATAAAAAAATAAGGTATATTACTGTATTTTGAAATAAAAAATGTTTTTTTTTAAAAAAAATCCTGAACTTTCCCTAAAAAAGAAAAGCTTATCTGGCCTGAAAGCAGAGTGCAGACTGTGTACTGTATATCAGCTGGCTTCCTCCGTTTTTCTTTAGAGGTACCTGGTTACAGGTGGGTAGCATCTGTTTTTGTTGAAAATATATGCTGGATTCATGCCGCACACGTACACACCAACAAAAATCCATACTTTGCAGTTGGCACGCACAATAAAAATTGAGGGAGTCGGGATTTGAACTCACGGCCTCCTTTTGTGTGTGATATTAGTTATTTTTTCATGAGAATGTATTATATAGGAACTGCTCTTAAAGTGAGACAATAAAGACTCTGATATAGACCATTCGATCTTTTGAATTCGCAAAAAAAAAAAAAAAAAGAACCCTTCGATTTTGTGAGCAACGATTCGAATTATTCGATCATGGGAGGTTAACATTGCCGATGCACTTAAGAAAGGTTAGCGTCCTAAGGACTAAGGTATTGATTCAACAACCGTGATTGATACTATCTGCAATTGGATGGTCGAGATTTAAAGTCCCCCGTTGTAAGAGTAGTTACTCTGTGGCACCCGTGTTTTTTTGTGTGTGTGTTTACCTGTTATTAAAATGATTAAAGGATAGCAGTTGAGTGAAACTAGGTGTTTACGATTACTATAAGTGAGCAGCTCCTCAAATTTGTTTGAATGAAACTAGGTGCCACCTTTTAAACCCACTCCGTTCTCGTAGAACTACCGGCACTGATGAGCCTGCAGAGATGACAGATCACTGGATTCGGCTCAAACAAAAAAGACCGAGCAAATGAATTTTCTTGCCATGTATATATCACCATGTGAGCGATACAGTGAAGCCCAACTTGCATAATTACAGTTGCGAAATAGCTGGTTAATGACAGAATCGCATGATAAATCTAACAGATTGCACAAACCGACTAACTGATTCTTGGGGGGCAGAATTACATCTCCCATGATCTTGGGAGTAAGGAGCAAACAATCAACTGGTGTTGGCAAGGCTCTGTTAGTTTTTGTGAGAGGACAAAATTATCTTATCTTGGCATCTTGCATATAAATACAATTAATTCTCCTCAGCCCTCCGTAACAAATATGCATGGAGCTAGAGCCACCATATACCGAAAACGAAAATTTCGAGGTATTGTTGTATTTTCTCTGTTAGTCATAGATATTGAACCAAGATGTGTACTTTCTCCACAGCAGCCATCTCAGCAGCCAGCAGCTGTTAGGAACTTATCATAGGGATTCAGGACTGGCAGCTTACAGAAATTGGATTGGCATTGGTCATCATTTGTGTATAGGAGCCCAGCTGTTGGAGAGACCGGCTGAGACGACTCAAGCTTCTCCGTGAATGATTCACCAACCTGCAAGTCCCAAGAATCTTGTGAGCGTAAACTGGATGGGGATGACCAAAGAAAAGGCAAATATTTAGCCGTGATCAAAACAACGAGAGAAGGCAAATAAAGTTAAAAAGGTACGAGTAAAGAAAATTAAAAGTCTTTAAAAAAATCCTTTTCTTTGTTTACATTGATTAGAATCGCCTATCAGATTGATTGAAATAGCAAGGATCAAGCATACATAACAAATGTAAAGTAAAACATTTTTTTAGTATCATATCTAAAGGAAAAGTGCTTTCATCACTTCATGAGATGGCAAAATGCTGGTTTGACATATTGTCCAACTGTCCATTCCAAAAACAGTAACCTGTGCCATTTCGAGCTGTTTAACTGTAGACAGCTCAAGTTGCTCGTGATCTTTCTGGAGGTCACTAACCTGTTGGTGGATACTCATGCAGACAGATAATTTTTGCTGCTTTCCCATCAAAAGAGCTTCGCATTGGTTGGCTACCGCTTTGAAAGGCAAATCGTGGTTTGTTGACACGGACAATCTTCCAACATGCCGAGATGCTTCCAAAACCTGCAGAAGATATATAATCTCTTTTAGCATGTATTACTGCATCTTAGAAGGCTATTAGTTTTACCATTGTGTAAGATTCTGTACTAACAAGTGGTACTATGTATAATTAGTGAATGGTTGTTTTAATCATAAGTCATAGCACCTCCATATTTCATGAAAGCTATTTAGTTTTTGCAATGCATTTAAGCAGAGTAAAAGAAGTAACTAGGAGATCAGTACATACTGATTCAAGAAGCTGATTGACATCAAGAAGGCTGTTATCCAACGGGTGTCGCAATTGAGGTTCTACTAAGCTATCAGATGGTTCAGCAAGGGTATCATCCTCAAAAATAAAGCCCACAGGAATAACCTGCATAATAATTGTCACAGTAACATAAGAAAACAAAAATGAAAAGTTGACAGGCGTTTGATATTTCTTCTAGTACCAAACAAGGCTGATCACCTCCAAAGATTTTTGGTGCAGCTTCACACTATATGCAGGAGATTTTGAGGGCGATTCAGTAAAATGAGAACCCAGAGGACAGACATCGTCTGCTGAGAACTCCTCAAGCAACTGTTTTCTTATAGTCGACAATTCTGACTGCAGAAAAAAACAATACCACCAGCATATTGCCAAGTTAGCAGTCACGGCAACAAAAAAATGTCAAAACACAAGTATATCATACTATCCTTGTGATTTACCTCAGATAGATCTTCCAAGCTATCAAGGATAAGAGAAACTGATGTTTGTTTTGACTGATCATTCGTGTTGATGTTTGAGAGAGATTTCAGAGCAAGATCGTCATCTTCTTTTGAACCGTAAACTCTCAAGCAAGGTTCAGCAGCCTGCAATCTGCAGTCTTCAACTAAACGAAGAAATGGATCAACCTGGTAAACATATTGGCTATCAAATAGCAACACAAACTGCATATTAACATAACATATGACATCTATGAAACATAAGGCGCGTCAAAAGAATAGGTGAAATATGTATTTCTGGCATCAATGATCCCACCAAAAATCTCAATTCACTGTTGACCAGTGCGTTCTATGTTTAGAGATCAATTTAAAATAGATAGATCTATGAAGTAGTAGATTTTGAGATGGTATTGTACCGGTTAGAATTGATCTGGTACTGGTCCCAAAACATTGGTAGTACAACAGAACGGATACTAAAACCAGGTGCTATTGCTTGGTAGCAGAGGTATCTGGCTGAAGAAAATGTACCTTCGCACCATGCATCATTATTTAAAGGAGAAAAGGTACTAACAGTTCATTCAATAACTTACATTATTCTAGTAAAGAAACTTCCATTAAGACAATGTTCCGTTCTGTTGTTAGGGAAATGAGTATGCAAATATCTTCAGCTGGTTTGACTGTGTTAGTCAACATTTGTTCTCTTTGTGCCGTTTTTTTAAAAAAAATGTTCTCTTGGTGGACTTTCTAGATGGTAAACATGTATTCACCACACAAATCATAATGAAACAACTGTAATTTCACTTACTGTTTGTTCAGTCAACAATTCTTTCACAATCGGAATGAGAGATGAAACGTTAAAAGCTTTTGAAAAGAACACAAGCATGGAAGTTGCCAAGGTGAAAAGAGAACGCCTGCGTGATGGTGGCAGAAAACCTACAAAACATGTTGATAGAAATCCATTATGATATATATAATTTCTGAAGAAAGAGTGTTCATTGCAGAAAATATTTAGCAGAAACACACGACTTCTGCATATAGAATGGCATTGTAAATTGACGGTAGGAGTCATATAAGTAGTGGCCGATTTAACAAGCAGTTAGTTCCCCAGCCCCCAGGAAGCTTCTTGTATTACATAATCTGGGAGTAGTTTCTATCGTCATTGGAGCTCAAGCTAACATGTTAGCAACATCCTGAACCTGAAGCACCATTTCCTTATGCATCATAGTGTAATGATGTGGCAATTTAGGTGCGGTCTAACAGAAAAGAGCTTCTTTTATTCCAGTTTTCGAAGTAAATGCACTGTCCTCAAACTGTGTTTTAGCTATTTATATGGATATTAAGTTACACTACTGTAGAAAGTCTTAACTGATGCCAAGTCTGTATGGTGGTTGCATTAGCCTTTTAGAGAGTAATAGGTTCTGAGGCCCATTCATCACCCACTGGCAGCAAGAAATTTAAGGATAAGCAGGCATTTGTAGCAATCAATCAGAAATTCAGAATGTGTAATTCAGGAGAGAATGACTGGTTAGTAAAAGACTCAGAAATATCTCAAGTGATAATTCATTTCTGGCATGCAGCCCACAAGCCTTCAGGAGGAACAGGCAGTAACCTGTTCATTTCTGGCATGCAGCCCACAAGCCTGTGGCCTCACCGAAGAGCTGGAGGATTTCTCTGATGGCTAGCAAATTTGCACTGACCAGTGATAGGAATACCGCCGTGTCATCTACATATAAGGAAAGATGATGTGGTAGGCCCTAAAGGCCTCCGATTGGGAAGCAAAGCAGCATTTTCAGCAGCGAGGATCAGATTGTTGAGGACGTCCATTGCAATGATGAACAACAGTAGGGATAATGGATCCCCTTGAATAAGGTCACAACCATGCCAAACCAGGCGCCCAGGTTGGCCGTTGACAAGAATTCGTGTGGATGATGACCTGAGCATGATACTCTTGCGCCAAGCACACCACCTTGGGCCAAAGCCCTTGCGCCGAAGCATTTCGAGCAAAAAAGGCCACGACATGGAATCGAAAGCTTGATCGATGTCTAGCTTGAGCAGAAAGGCGGGTTTTTTTGCTGATGAAGTAGGCGAGCAGATTGCCTAACAAGGAGGAAATTATCTTGAATGGATCGGGCTTTGGTGAATGCTGATTGGTTTGGTACTACTACCTTGGCCAATGCTGGTGCGAGCCTTCGGGCAAGGACTTTAAAGAAGATCTTGGCAAAACTGTGGAGCGGACTGATCGGGCATGGGAAGCCGCCATGATATCAAAGGCCAAAAGGGTGAGCAATGCCTGGTTGAGCAAATGGAAGTTTTTTCCCTCTAAGCGACCAATGGCATGGAAAGCCGCCATGATATCAGACTTGATGATTTCCCAGTAGCATTGATAGAAGAGGCTAGTGAAACCATCTAGCCCTGGCACCTTCTCAGAGGGTATGGACTTGATAGCCTCCCAAACCTCACTTTTGGTGAAATCAACTTCTAGGTCTCGTAGATCATGAGAAGGTACGTTGAGGAAGTTCAAATACAGAGAGTGGGCGCAAGCGACTGGCCTTCCAATGAGATTCACAAAATGGTCATGAAAGGCCTCTTCCAACACTTTCTGAGTGTGCACCCAAGAATAAGCGACCTTTAAAGTTGCAATGAAGTTTCGGTGCCTACAGTGATTTGCATGAAGATGACAGAAACGCGTGTTCGCATTCCCTTCTCGCAACCACCTGAGACATGACCTTTGGCACGCGATTGTCCGTTCAAAGGAGCAAAGGCCAAGTAGTTTCCTCTTGAGCTCCATCCTAAACCAACGCTCCCAAGGAGAGAGTAGTTGTTTTTCTTCGGCTAGATCAAGACGACAGATTAGCTCTTTCGCCATCCCGATCTGCTGGCAAATGCTACCGCACTGGCTATGGCTCCAGCTCTGCAGAGCGCGGCCTGTGTCTTTGAGGAGGGAATCAAGACGCCGCAGGGGTCGTCACATTTCCAAGCCGCATGTACCGCCTCTTGGAACCCTTCAACCCTTGTCCAGAAAGACTCAAGGCGGAAACGTTTCTCGGCTCCCATTAGAAAGGCGGTGGAAAGCAACAACGGACAATGATCAGACGTCGTAGATGGATTGGTTCGGAGGAAACAATCTGGAAACTGCAAACCCCACTCTGCGGAAACAAATACCCTATCGATGCGCTCTAGGGTTGGCCTCTCCCTAGCACTTGTCCATGTGAACGATCTGCCATTAAGGTGCATTTCCTTGAGTTCTAGCCTTCTAGGTCATCTATCACCCGGCGAAAGCTACCCATTCGCCGTCTGTTTAAACGAGTGTTGTTTTTGTCGCTCGCTTAAAGGATTAGGTTGAAATCTCTGAGAATCATCCAAGGACCTGACGTGACTTTTTTTGGAAAAGAAAATTGGTGTAGCTGTTTGGGTCAAAAACTATGAATCTATGCACACTTCTGTGCCTTGCTGAATAGTCACCCCAATGGCCCAACCCAGTGTTAAAGCTCTGCATCAAGGCAGGCTATGTTCCTTTTCTACCTCGGTTTTCTTCACTTCTGTTTCTTTCCACCATACTCATGACTTTTCCTTCAGAGATCCAGGTGGTTCTCTGTGACAGTAGAGAGATGAATATGATATAATGCCGTGATGGTCAAATCCTATTAAACATTAGTTACTATATACTAATATGCATGACTCATGAACCCCATCTGTCCTAATACTTTGATCCACTCCAACAGATCCAAGAATATGTGGGCTACAGTGCTCACAGGTAAATTACAGGAATTTCTAGGCTAACTGCTTGTAAATTACAGGTAAATTATGAAGTACAATTCGGTGGAATAACAATACTGTAATAGAAATAAAATTTTTAAAAGTACCTGCTTGCAGTGAAATACTTCTTAATGAAAAAGCAAGCTGAAAACTGCCAACCAAAACTTCTAGGCATGAGTTCTGCATTAGAGTAATTAGGTCAAACCACAGAGGGTGGTGGAATTAAATGTCAAATGAAATCTTGCAGCTCTGGATCTATATAAAGGTAAAAAAGTTACATATAAATTAAAGAGTGGCATCAGCAAAAAAAAAAAAATGGTTGGTTATCTTAACAGTGCAAGTGCTGAATAGTGAATAATCTGGTGTAGACTTTGATCCATTCCAGAGAAGATCCTATGAATTATGGTTTAATTGGCAATGTGAAAAATCAAACAGGATACTATAGCATCCTATAGTTTATTGTCTTTATGCTGACAGTTTCCTGTGTTAGGCTGCTTGCTCATCTAGTCGATCTTTGTAAATGGTGTTGAGTGAATACTACATGGCATCCCTAATACCTATTAATATCTCTACATAGTAATATCAACAACACTTTGTCCTTATTTTATGCTAACAAAGCAAGAAATATAAAAAAAAAACAAAAATTCGGATATAAACCAGAGTAATGTGTCCTCTCACCTTGGCTCCAGAAAACAGTAGCATCAAGCTGTAAGTATGAGAGATTGCTTCATAGTTTTGTGGAACATTATCAGGTGACAGTGCCTGAGTCCACAAGGAGGAAAGCAGAAGGTTTGCCTGACGACCACTCAGCATGAGGGTGACTGGATCCTGCATGTAAATGAATAAAACTTCTTGTTCTACTGAGAAATAGGCACAGTTACTAAATGAGTCCGTTATCCACAAGAAAGCAGAGTCTAAAATATACTTTTTCCTGAGTAGGTCCACTCGAAGTACTTATTTCTGTTGAAGACGGTAAAGAAGCATCTTTTGTACTAGCCATCCGTTGAATAGTCTGTGACTTGAACAACTTTGGATCATTCCCGCATATCTGATCTGCATGCTCACTGATGGGCATTAGATTTATGTTATTCAGGTGTGGACTTTCACGAAATGAAAACACGTCTCTTTTTAATTTCCCAAACAAAGCAGCAGAAGATGAAAAAACTGATGCAGTCCTGGATAATGTCCTTCGAAGATCAATCTTGCTTGTTTGTGAAGTGCCTGAAAATGAGCACGGAGAGACAGAAGAGGGAACAAGAACAACAGAAAACATCCGATGTGCCCCTAAATGTGTCTCACAATCTGGATAGACCATTGCCAGAAGCAATTGATGAAACAATGCCTCAGGAAATGCCTACAATGTGTAATATATCTTGTTAAATATCGTGTATAGTTAGAAGAGGACGGAAAGACAAATATTGTTAATCAACTTACTTTGCTCTGATATGACAAGTTTGGTAATGATGCAATTATTTGAGCTGTACGGTATGCTGCAGAAATAGTTGACCGTGCAACAGGTGTTGCACTTGAAATGTTCTCCAGTACTACAGCTAATGTGTCAAGGATAGGTCCAGCATCACCAACCTGAAGAACATAGAAAAGAATTGAAGGACCATCTACATGGATGGGCATGGTCTGCAAATGGTTCGTAGCTTGCAGCTATATAGCTAAAAGGAAAAAAAAACAATGCACTGCTAAAACGTCTTTAAAGAAAATTGACCTTTCTAGACAACTGAACAAGACATTCATCTACAGCTTTCCCATATCTGTTATTCCATTTCACCATGTCATCTCCAGGACCAGCATCACTGACCAAGGATTGCATGCTTTTACCCAAATGCCTGACCATATCACTTATCGCAGCCATTATTGCAGTAGAAGATTGAGCTTTAGAATGCTCAGCAAGGCGTGCTGTGACTTCAATGATGTCTAGAATCATATCTGGTTGTTTCAATACATTCTTATGTTCAAGATGCTTGACTAACATGGACAACAATATATGTGCGTTCTGTCCTGCCAGACAATAATGTAATCCTCTATCAACATTAGCAATAATTGAAGATAAGCATGCTAATATCACATAGAAGTAAAATGTATACAAGTAAAATAAGAGAATCACATCTAAAAAATAAAGTAAGAGGAAATAATGAATACCAGATTTCTCCATCACAATTTGCATATCCAGAAGGACACACAGTGCAAGTCCTTTAGAAGGTGACCACAGATTGTTATTATCAAAATAACGAAATATAGCTTCCAGAACTCGCCGGACTGTTGTTGCTTCCCTGGATATTCTAGCAAGGTTGTGCAAACAAATCCCTGACCAAAAATTTGGACTTTCTGATTCTTCTCTGTATAGGAAAAATGAATTAAAAAGAGATAAGATATTAGAGAAACTTAGTACATAAAATTCTAAAACACTCCATGCCTATACTTCTTTACATTGTCAAATTTAATTCACCGTGGGCAGCTCTAATATCTTTCCATGAAGGAACCCTTGCCAAAATGGTAACATCGGGAGGTTCATGACCTTCAGCTTTGAGAACTTCACTCACCCACCGAATTCGTCTATCCTCAATGGTGGCATCACTATTCTCAGAGTTTGCATATGGGCTCTCATAGTTTTCCAGAACTGCAGAGACAACCTGTGTAATCAAATAATAATGGTTGAGCATAAGAACAAGCTAGGCCACAACTCATAAGGTTCTTGTTCGATTATTCCTATATATAACTTATAACATGGAAAAATTGGAAGGCATTATGGATTGATCACTTAAAGTTCATCAGAAGTTAAAGTTTGTGTTGGACTAATAGCCTCTTGATTATTTTTTACTAAAGTGAGCTTAATGGAAAAGGGAAATATCACCCTTACATTGTCAAGTTCTGCAGAGATATGGGAGTGCTCACCCATAAACCACACCTGCAAATCACACAAACAGACATTAGACATGAAAATTTTGGACAAATAGCAAGAAACAAAAATGTAGCAGAGCAGAAAATAAAAGAAAAAATCTTGGGTTTTGCAGGAATTTTAGTGGGAATATAGGTCCTATTTTGTTGTTCGGATGTCCATCCCTAGATGGGACAGTGCAAGGTCCGTGGTTTGGTTGAGGGGATCAAATGATCTTGAATGGTATGATGCACGAAAGAGAGAGCCTTTTGAAGAGATCCAGAATGGTATCGTCTAACCATACCATTTGGATGGCACCATCCATAAAAGCAACATGCAGGACAAGCTACTCATGTGCCAAACAGCTACAGCGCCACAAGTTATAACAATAGAAAGTACCATAGATGAAAGGGCTTGGAGCCCAGCTGCATGAAGAATAGATATCTTCTCCTTCTCACCCATCTCTTGGGCCAGATGACATAGTTTAGGAATTTGGCTCTCTAAATTGAACATGTAAGTGCTGTCAACCTGTAATGAGAAGGTTGTAACACACAAGCCAAAATTGTCTGAAAAGTGTTACTGGATGATATAGGCAAAACTCAAAATTATTTCTTCTTGTAAACCGGTGCCTACCCGAATGTTTAAATACCTGGTTGTTTACAAAGTCAAAAAGTGTTTGACACGCTATTGTCCGCAAGTCATCCTGTCTATTTTGGTCCAGTAGGGTCTCTACGATGGTTAGCAAGCTATTAGCAAAAAGTGGCCTGCAAAACAGTGACTTCACTTATTATAGCAATTATTCACATTAATAGAACAACTAAAGATTTGTTGCCAAGTACAACTTCGAATATTGTCAGAGAGCAAAGTCCACCTCAAATAGACAACTTCACAAAAAAAAATATCACTATAATTTACACTAAATATATAATTGGAGAAAATATTAATACAGACGTGACACTAGTCTAGACAGTAAGTATAAACTATAAAAGTAGCTATTCTATACCTAAGCAATATAACCTGTTGTTTTCATTAATACAGAATAGGTCCTTGGTGCAACTTCACTAAACAAGCTAGCCAACATATTGAGCCGTGTACCACCTCAAAATTTCATCAGCTTACTGGCACGATGGCAACAAGCTAGCCAACAAACGCTGAAAGGGGATAGAAAAAATTCAATGGAATAGTCATCTACATAGCTTGGAACATTTGAAAGGAGAAAAATAGGAGGATATTTCAAAATGAGCAAATGAACTCGCAGCAGCTCGCCTTCAAGATCAGAGAGGACATCCAACTCTAGGAGCAAGCTTTCCTTGATTAGTTTTCTCTGTCTAGTTGTACCCCTGCGGCTCCAGTCGCGAGTCTTTGGTTTACTTTGAGTGTCTACGTTCCTTCTAGTTGTGTTTTTCCTCTCCTTTGTTAATTCTTGAACTTACTTTATCCTCTTTTTAATAAAATTGGCAGAGCTCCTGCTTATCGTTAAAAAAAAGGTCCTTGGTGCAACGACAACCAATAAAGGAAAAAATACACTCATATTTAATTCATTTTGAGAATAAAGAAATAGTTTTTTACTATTTTTATCAAATTCGGCGGGGTTTTCGGGCTTTCGGACCGGCAATCAAGTCCCGAGCCCGAGCCGGGCCACCCATGAATAGCTATAGGGGACTGCTCGGGTTGCAGCCATGGCCGCCGCCCTACAGTTCGAGGATGAGCTACTCATTCGGGAGAGGTGAAGTGTCATGGGCATGGGCCCAGGGGAGCCACGACCTATTAGGGGGCTGCACGTGAAGTGTTGTAGAGTTAACAGCACATGCACAGTTATGGTAGTGTATATGGTAGCCGCCACTAAATTAGGGATTAGGATGGTTAGCTTCCATGTTTGTTATTTCCTTTTGGTTAGTTGCTATCCTTTGAGTTTGTTTCTATCTTTTAGGACCTACCACCTCTATATAAGGAGGTCCATTGTATCTCTTAGGAATCAAGCAAGAACAATGAAATAATCTAAGCCCTAGTCCCCTTCATCTCCTCCCAGCCTCTAATCATCTCTCTCCCCAAGTAAGCAGACGTCGCCCAGTTATCTTCCCGGCGATGTTTACCCCTATGATCTAAAGATCACGACATATTAGCATATCCCTTTAGAGCAAAGGCTTAGTACATAATGATGGGAATAGTTTCTTATGTATACTTGTAAAAACATGCAGTTATTGTATTGTGATTTGTAAAGTGATCAAATTGTGATCAAATTGCAATTTAACACCAACTATCCTGTTGGTCAGGAAGCCAGGAAGGACAATGGACCTACAGCTCCACTCAGGTACTTGCCACACCGGCAACTAAAAATTAAATAGCAAATACAATTATCAATGAAGAGAAAATAATTGTAAAGTAGTGACAATATAATGAATTGTCAGAAATATAGTTACAAAATTCGAACACTCTGCATCTAGAACCTTCAATGACATATTCAAGGGAGCAAAGGCAACTATGTTTATAAGCAAAAACAACTTACAGTTGCTCCTGACAAGAACTTATCACCTTTCGGTAAATTGTCATGACAACTTTCACTGAGCCAAAGCGCTCAGCTCTCAATTCCTTGTAGCACTTTTGCTCTAAATAAACCGTAATCTGTAAAAGTACAGAAGCATCATTTTCGACGAGGAAAGGATCAAATCCATGAATAGGAGGAAAAAATAACTCCGAACTTTTTATAATAAATTACATTATTTGTCAATACTACATCACTAGTTGTTCTATAAAATGTTGTTCTCTAGAAATTTAGACTAGCAGATATCTTGCTTCCATTGAACATATACCAGCAGATATAGACTTAGATCTGTTAAAAAAACATATGCTGAAATTCACATGTTTTGTATGACAATTAACCTCTTATTTTGGTTAAGAAAATCAGCATGCTACAAGATTAGTTAGTTTTTTTTTGGACAATCCATAAAAAACCTATATAGTTATGAACAGAAAAAAAATGCCATGCACTGCAGATTACTCTGATGACTAACATAGGCAGCTACCAGCACCCAGAAATATAAGTTTGAAGCCAAGAGAAAGCAATTTTGCAGGGAACACAAAAGGGACAGCTGGACAAGACGCTCGCAACAATGGTTCAATAACCAGCAAAGGGCATAAATGAATGACTGTAACTGCAGCACAACACTCTGGCTAGAAACATGGTCGCATCGCCATAACAAATAAGGAATTCAGATAGAATATGACACAGTGGTACAAACATGATTTGATAAGAACTCAGTTTCCAACTACATTGGAGAAATTATGTTACACTAGAACAGTATACTCCCTCCGTGCTGCAATATAAGTCCCTCCTCGTGGGAAGAGACGTCAAACAATATAAGTCCATTGAGGAAATCAAAGTGTAATTATTGCAATATTTCCACTCTATACCCCTGCTTTAAAGCAGAAAAATTGATTGAGTAGTTGTAGTGTTCTCTTTAATAGGGGTTGTATGGTTCAATGGTATTTTTTTTTCTAAGATTTAGTGTTTCATTGGTTCGTGCGTATGGTGGGCTTATACTGCAGGATGGAGGGAGTATATATAAGAGGTCTAAAAGAGAAATACACCTTTGGAACACGCAATGGATTCCTCGAAATATATTCACACAATTTGCCTATCTTTCGGTCATTGGGTTCTTCATCCTGAAAAGGAACAACAATTTTTTTAAATGTTTCAGTCTCAAATTATAAAACGAGAAGTGCTAGAGTAATCAACTGCTTTTTCGAGTATGATACAGAAGGAACCAAATGAAACAAACGGCTGAGGCTGAAATGAGTGAACTATGACTATGTAACATTCTCTGATGCTCAATTATAGGCTACAGCTAAACAAAGCATTGAGCATTTACAGTAGATTTCACCTGCGACCGAGGGAAGATTTCGGAGAGCAACTTCTTGTACCGCTTCACCGGATGCCGAGACCTCGTTCGCAAGGAGGGGCAAAGGAAACACAGGCTCTCGCACACCGGCAACACCTCCCTCGACACCACACCCATCGTCATCAGGATCTCCCAGGCTTCACCAGTACTCGTCCGCACAACATGCCTGATACACCATTGCTAGCTAGCTCCAGATTAACCCGGCTCTGAAAGAGAGGAACGTCACGTTAGCCAAACCCCTCGCGTCAATCACAAGCATCACCATAAAGCGCAACCTAATCAACGACACCAAACCGTGATTCCTACCAAATCTTCAAGTATATCACCGCGATTTTCCCCCATTCCACGCAACGGTATGTTCCGATCAGCGACCAAAAAAAAAAGCAGCAAGGGTGATCAAAATGTCACAAGTTTGGACGACTCAACAGCCCTTCAAATCCTCGCGGCAAAAACGTCGCCTAATCAGCGGGGAGCGAAACAACCAACGCACGGCGGAATCATACACGCGCGCCTCAAAAATCGCCGTAAAAAAACCGAGGCGATCGCCTCGGATTTGCTCGTACCTGGCAGCCTGGTTCGTGTTCCGCGGCGGGCGGGGACGAGCGATCGATCGATCAGACGAATGGGGTAGGTAGGGAGGGGGAAAGAGAAGGGGAAGGGCAAGGGCAAGGGCGCGAGGGGCTCCTCCTCTTCCTCTCCTCCTCTCCGCGTCGTCTTCTCGCGCGCGCCTTTGTTGCTTGGCTTTTGCGGTAGCGTGGCTTTTCTATATCTGGGAATGGGCAGGGCAGTGTTTTCCGGGAAGGCGTTTTTATATGTAGCGCTGTGCGCTGCGCCTGCGCCCACGTTTGGGAAAGGAGAATGGGTGGGTGGCCGGTGGGCATAGGCAGCTGCAGGCACTACAACCGAACGGAGGCCTCTTCTGTCCCCGTTCTGATTTCTGAAACGCTCTTCCTCTGTACATGCAGAAAAATTCAGCAGAGAAATGTAAGGAAACCGAGCAAACAATGCCATTGCTGAAAACAAGATCATCAATTGGGTTTGGAATTGCAATTTACAGCCTTTCTCCGTCTTTTATGCATGTTCTTTTAAACGAGATATTCTATGCATGATATCAGGGGCGGATCAAAATTCAGCAGAGGAATGTAAGGAAACCGAGCAAACAATGCCGTTGCTGAAAACAAGATCACCCATTGTGTTTGGAATTGCAATTTACAGCCTTTCTCCGTCTTTTGTGCATGATCTTTTAAACGAAATATTATATGCATGATATTAGGGGTGGATCCAGCCCTGGGCAACATGGGCTTCATTCCTGGGCCTAGGACTTAAAAACTATAGATAAATTGACAAAAAAAAAAACAGATTACAGTAGGCTCAGCCAAGGAATGCAGTCTAGCTCTACCCCTACATGATATAACATGAATGTCAGGACAAGGGGCAAAGAATTTTTTTATTAATATTAATTTAAAAGATAAATACATAAATAGTTGGAAAAAAATACAAATATAGGTGTCTGTCGCCGTTTCAAATGGCGGTAGGCTCTTGTCACCACTCTAATTAGCAATAGGAACCCTGGTGCCAATTGGAACAGTGCGGAGAGGTTCCTGTCACCAACTGGCGACAGGGTCCTGTCGTCAGTTCAATTGGCGATAGGACCATATATTTAATATTTTGTAATTTATGTCTAGAGAATTCTGCCTAAAGATTAAGTGTATTTTACGAAGTTTTTTGGTAATATCTTGGGATCCGCAATTAGAGAAGATAACAAAATATGAAGTAGGGAATACGAGTTCAACGGTGCAATAACACTAATAGCCCCGTTCAGAGCGAAATGGAAACAAATATTGAGGTTTCGGGGTGCCATGTGCATTGTTGTCCCGATTATATTGTTCGTGAAACCGATTCCTTTTGAAAAAGATTACGTGATACATAATAGTTGAAATATCAGGGAAAAGATATTTAAGCTCGTAATACTTCATAATTTAATTGCGAAATACATGACGTGCTCGGTTTGGTTACGTACATTACGACACCAGCTCCTCCCAAAGAGGTTCACGAGCTGTGAAACAGTAAGTATGCATGTAAACATGACGGACATACCGAGATAATACGTTGTGCATGCGTGTAAACAAGGCAGACATACCTCAGTGCACGAAGTTAGTAGACGACTCTGCATACTCGTGCCGCGTGCATGGGTGGTACTCAGGACATGCCAGATAAAATTGTCGTTAGCGACTATTGGAGTTCGAAATAAACAACCATACATGAGTGTGTCATGCTGACCTGCGAACTGTACTGGGTCCTCCTAGCACGATGCCACGAGGACCCGCCCACCATGTCCAATGAGAAGCCGCGGGGCATGATGCACCATGGCTTACCCCCCATCCACGCACAAGTGGGTCCACCACCTCCCTTGGCCTACGGCAGGATGCTATCTCGATGCCTCATCTCATCTTCTTGATGAGCTGGTTCATGACCCCTCTAATCTCTTGCGCTGTCATGTTGAAGCGCTCTCCGATGTGTGCATCTCCCAATGTAGATCGACCTGCACACGTAATTAAGAAGTTAGGAACCGAAAACTTGCGAAGCAAATAATATGTACGGGCCATTTAATACGTACCACGTGATGGAATGTAGAATCCGGCTGGGTGGCGTACGTGTCGGACGTCGAGACCTCGTGCCGTGGTGGGTCGTCCATGACCGTGATGCAGCGAACCCTCATCCGACTGGAATACCACTTAATGTACTCATTGTAAGTCCTGGAGTCGTTTGGAGCATCCTCTTGGACGACGTCCTCTAAGGCGCAAAGCCACCTCTCAACCCAAGGGAACATCGTGTCCGTCTAGGAAGTCGTAACAGGGACTCCCTTCCTAGTGTACTTGTGAAAGGCAAAACGATTATTTTGTATGTATGTAAGGCAAATGGTACGACAGAAGTAAAACATGAACTTACCATGGATGTTCGGTGCAACCCACTGGCCCTATGGGGCTGGGACCTCTTATCGCAGACCGAACTAGCGCATCACCCAGTACACGTGGTACTCCTCCATGAAGACGTCATGAACCAAGCACCTTCGTGTGTACCAGTACGCATGGTCTCGCGTGCAAAGGCTCACAGGCCTCGGGGTGCGCACACGTACACCCTATCGAGAGTGTACGATATCCAAATGACGCGGTTGTCATCAACTGATCCAACATCACAACGTAGTCCTGGTAGGGCAACTCGGTCAGGAAGGTCATGTCCTAAAGTGTCGGCACCATCTCCCTGCACTGGAGGTGAAACGTGTGCGTCTCCGGCCTCCATTGGTCAAAAAAGTAATAAGAAATGGCATACCTAATTAATTCAATTTTCATGGGTAACTTGCTACGTTCATTGTTTAAAAAGTGTCTCCAGCATTTACGAAATATTTACCATATACAAATGGGGAAAAATAAGTTCACAATATTTTAATTCACATCTACATACCCTATGTACCATCTCTAGATTTCTTAGAGATTTTTTTGAGGTGTCTTGCTATTTTTCTAGTTTAAAAAGTTCTTCCAGTATTAACAAAATATTTAACGTGCACAAATGGAAAACAAAATTAAGTTGGGATTATTTTGATTAATCTCTACATACTCTATTTAGTTGATTTGCAATTTTAATAGTTTTTTTTATAGGTATCCTGCTACTTTCTTTGTTTGAAAAATGTCTCCAGCATTTACATAATATTTACCGTATACAAATAGAAACAAAAAAATAAGTTTACAATATTTTAATTCAGCTCTACATACCCTATGTACCTACTTTGGATTTCTTAGATAATTTTTCGAGATGTCTTAATATCTTCCTAGTTCAAAAAGTATTTTCAGCATTAACAGAATATTTATCGTGTACAAATGGAAACAAAAATTAAACTAGGATTAACATACCATATTTAGCTATTCTACAATTTTTACAGATTTTTAATAGATATTTTGTTATTTTTAAAGGTGTCTTCCTTTTTTCTGATTTAAAAAGTATTTTCGATATTAACAAAATTATCTTACGACGTACTATACACAACTAAAATGACACACTGTACACAGCTAAAATGACGTACTACATCAAATAGTAATACAACTAAAATTATCTAACACATTGAATTCTACGTCGCTATTTTTATTTGCTAATCTACAAGGTTTCGAGTTTATGTACAAAGTTGCAAAAACATTTACCTGCAAAATAGGTGACCAGATCTGCTGCTGCGCTACAAACCAGCAGGGCTTCGCTAGGTCTCTTCTGCCCTCTTGTTCGCTCTCCTCTTTTTTCGGAATTAAAATGACTCCCCCCCAATTCCGGGGGGTTTATATAGCCAACTAGCGACATGCAGTTTGTTGCCAGTTAAACTGACGACAGGAAGTTGGACCGACGATACGCAGAAAATAGGTGCCTATTGCCGTTTGAAATGGCGATAGGAGCCTGTTGCGGTTCCAATTGGCCACAGACACATATATTTGTATTTTTGACTATTTATTTTTGTAATTATATTTTAAATTAATATAAAAAAAACAAGGGCAAAAAAACAGTTTTCGGGCTGAATGGCTGAGCTAAAGACGTTTAGTGTTTGGCAGTTTGGCTAAAGCTTCTGAGTTGGAAAATATCTGAAATAGCCATTAGAAAAATTGTGACAATTAACGACAATTGACAACAATTAGTGGGAATTGATGGCAATTAACAACAATTAACATTAATTAACAATAATTAATTGCATCGGCGAGGGAGAAGGAGGGAAGCCAAGGCGGCAGCCGTGCGGGAGGAGGCCAGCCGGGGCTAAGGGAAGAGGCGATGCCAAGGGAGGAGGCCGGTTGGGGCCAAGTGAGAAGGCGACGCTAAGGGAGGAGACCGACGGTGAGGAAAGAGGAGACGGGTGGGAGTAGGAGGGAGGAGGGGATTTGGGATTATATACATGGTAGGAGAGGGGTAAATTTCTCCAACTCTAGGGGCAAACTTGAACCCCATCTCGCTGAAGCGGTGGAAAGCTATTCCTGGATGGTTTCCGACTTCCCCACATTGAAAATGGCTTCTGGCTTTTCCAAAAGCCGTTGGACAAAACCGACCGTTTGGGACGGCTTCTGGCTTTTTCGAGTGAAAAACCGAAGCCGAAGCCGTCCCAAACATGCACTTAGCATGATGTACGTAATTTCAAACAAAGATGTTTTTTCAAGTCCTCGAAAACATCATCTTTGGATATTTTGGCAAAACTATCTATTTTTGCCTCGAGTATCACACACCACCAAACACTCACACATAAGTGTTTGATCACATTCATCAAAATTCCACTTTTTCATCCCTAGCCCGTCTGACCGCCACTTTGGTCGGACTGACTGCCGACCTCGGTCAGTTTGACCGCCACCCCTAGGCTGGTCGGACCGCCTGTAATCTGACAACAAATCCGATCATTTGCTCAAACCGAAAGTTTGATCCACAAACACCTCGACATCAATGCCAACTGTTAAAACTAAGATTAGGATCATACACATGATCTCTACAATTATTTTGTTGGGCTTACTGCACTAGTATTATGTGCGAATACTGTAGGCATCCTCATCCCGTGTATAGAGCCAAATATTTTTTTTAACATGGGAATGTTTATTTATCAAAATCAGATTCAGACACCCACCCTTCAGGCTAAACATTTAAAACTAATAATGGATAGAAATGTAACCTTAGAGTTTAAAGAAAAATCATGCAACCTACGAACAACAAAATTGTTTTTAACAATGGTAGATTTATCACCAAAGGTATTCTCAGAGAACTAATGGTCAAAGTTGCATCTCCAAGGTGTGTAGTGCCTACACTGCATGAACCATACTACTCGCTAGTTTAATTCGCTTAAACTTTATACTGATACTCCTACTTTAGTTAGTTCTAGAACAAGAGTGAGACACTGATTCTTAGGTTACTAGTAAGGTGCCCGTACGTTACAACGGAACCCTAAAAGAGAGTAATTCATATCAGCAGACGGGATCCAAAACCGCATAATAAATATTATTTTTCTTTCACACACATATAAACAGAAACCTTAACTTCGCCTATTGTATAACCTACTACTACTACCCGGAAGATTGTTTACCTTTGGAAGTTGAAGTTGATGCTGATTTCCCTCCCTGACGTGCTGCCCATTTTCAGCCATTGCTGACTGACAAGAAACAGGGCTACGTGTCGATAGCCACCTTCTTCCACCCTGAACCCAAACCACGACTAGGTTCTCAC
The DNA here is from genome assembly GCA_036346255.1 of Ampelocalamus luodianensis. Lineage (NCBI taxonomy): Eukaryota > Viridiplantae > Streptophyta > Magnoliopsida > Poales > Poaceae > Ampelocalamus > Ampelocalamus luodianensis. Next base: position 2,501,474 of record CM070634.1, read on the forward strand.
GGCCATTGGCCTCTACAGCCCTCGCCAGGCACATTGCGGCGAGGAGGTGGGAGGCTAGGGGAGGAGGTGGTGGCGGTGTCACGGTGGTAAGCGAGGAGGAGGCAACGATGCTTGCTCGATCAGCGTAGAGTAGGAGGCGGTGGCGGCACAGGGGGAATTAGGATGAAGAGGACGTGGTGTGGTGAACTCGAGACGGCGACGCGACAAGGGAAGGCCGCCTTCGTCTTTGCCTCTTCCTCATGCGCCATCGCTGCCTCCCCCCTTCCTCAGTGTCGCCACTTCTCCTCCATCGTATCGCCATCGTAGGTGGCGAGTCGCGGTGCGAGACAGGAAGGAGTGGGACGACGACAATTTTCAGTGTGTGCATGTAAAGAAGAAGTGGAGCGACGACGATTTGGTTGGTTACAGAAGAAGTAGGGGTATGGATGCATTTACAAGTCACGGGGGATGGTGGGGGCAAGACCTTGTCCTTGTCAGGTTGGATCCATATGTTGCTGCGCCTCGATGAGAAATTTGGGAGGGGCAAGAGAGGACAACTGTGCGCGGAGGGTAAACTTCTTCTCTTATTAGTTAAGATATATAGCATAGTATCATCAGGTCTTGTTATATGTTAAACTTAAACCTTGCGTGTTGTGTGTGGAGAACGGAACGAGATCATTTTGTAGTTCAACCGCGTGTGGTAGATTGAACCATTGAATGGTTTCTCGACCAACAATCTTAGGATGAAATTACGGTATAGCTAAGAAACAGGTACTTGATTTTATCTCCCACGTCAGGTGGTTTTGGACGCATCGGATACCATCAAGATTGGTGCTTTAGGACGGCGACGGCTGCATCTCCGACGAGCTTCGCGACCATTTAGGGTTAGAGTTCACCGAAGTTAGGGTTTCGGGTTCATCAAGGTCCAACCTTATATTTCACAGGTGGGGGCGGGGGGGGGGGGCGCCACCGGCCACAGCCTTGGTGGCTGGCGGTGGGTGGGGTCAGCGGCCGGTGGCGAGGTTAGGGTTTGTTGCGGGGACAGTCGGGACGGAAGATCTAACGACGGCGAAACGTCGGAGACGTGGAAGAAGGGTGGAGTTGGCAGTGGAGAAGGCGACAGGGGTTGTGACGGTGGTGGGTGGTGCCGACATCGGCAACCACTATGAGAGGCAGAAATGGTGGTGGCACGCTAGAGGGCCGTGCTGGCGCAGGGGACGGTGCCGGCGAGAGGTGGCATGCGGAGTGGGATAGGGGTGGCGGCGGCGGCTATCAGGGAGAGAGGGTAGGTTAGCTATTAGGATTTGCACAAATCTAAAAGCTATCCTGAGGCCCAAAATATACATGCTTTTCTAAGAAAAAACAGGTACCTGATGGCTAGGGCATACCATGAAATTAACAACAACAGCACAGGAAAAGCAACAAATCATGACTGTAGTGAAGAGTCATTCTCCATGCATGCTTACTCGCGTGTCGCTCCCAGTCTCGGTGTCCATATTCAGAAAGTGCATGCCATGTGTAAGTAAGCTACGGCATCAGCATCGAAGGAAATCAAGCCACAACACCATTAATAAAAGAAGGGCAATCCTACCACTCATGCCGTCATGCGTCTGATGGGAGCAAAAAGATTGGACGCTGCAACTAACTCCCGAAGGCTCGGCTCATCCTCCACAACCAAGTAACTAACTACTTCGCACGTACCATCTCTCTCTCAAGTCGTCGAATAAGCGAGCTCTGGCCAGTCGCTTCCACTGCTCTCGAGATCCACATCTTGTTCGCTCACCGACATCCCAAGCTTCGCCACCGCTTGTGCTCGACAGAGGTCATCCGGTGTGGCTGGATCTCACCGAACCTACTGTGGCGGCGGTCAAAGCTCGTGGAATCTGGTAGTCGGGCAACAAACGATACAGTCAGGGCTAGCGAGGCGTTCGTGCTGGACCAGCCTTACCACACGATATATGTGCCCGCCGGTGATGGTAGTGGTGGTGTGGCCCGTCTGCCTCTCCTCCTCCAACTAACTCGTCTCAAATGTTGTCACTCATAAGCTGAGTTGTTGCAGTAGATATTTCGGAATGTTGCAGCGCAAGACATCAAATGTTGATGGTTTCTTAATTATTGAAACAAAACATCAATAGGTTCTTGCATTTGTTGGCCTAATAGTTCTTATTTGTTGCACATTTTGTTTAGTTTTATTGTGCTTGTTGCATCAACGGCGGGTATTTGTCGCAACCTCGGTAGCAAATTGTTGCACTTCACGTATTTTTGTTGCATCGGATTGAGAACTTTTTGTATTAATTAACCCTTTTTTAATTTTATTTTAAAGTTAACCCCCGCAAACTTTATTTTCAATTCTGAACTTGTCACGCCACTGGTGGTAGCGTGACCAAACAACACTGTCACGCCACTAGTGGTGGCGTGATAAGAGTTTGACAAGATACGGGCTGACGTGACAGTATTGTTTTATCACGCCACGGGTGATGACGTGACCAAAGGGGTCAGAATTGGAAATAAAGTTCACGGGAGATTAACTTTAAAATAAAATTAAAAAATGGTTAATTAATAATAAAAAATCTATTAAATGATATCTAACAGATGAGAGGACGTGTGAGGAAAACGTTACCAACGAACTTCCGAGCGCTAGTCCATTCCTTTCACAAACGTAATTTTCCTCTTGCACCCAACCCAAGAAGGCAAATCATCCAAGAAAAAACATGGGAACGCGTGCTCCACACCTATGATAGTAGTTGTGGGCCGGTGACCTAACTCGGAAGCGATGCCCTCGGGCGGGTCATGCAATGGACCGCAAAATATACGGCCGGTCTTGGGGATTTCGGTTTCGGCCGCGCATTCGGGGGCAGGATTGGGCTTGGGCTACATAATCAACGCCACAACGAGTCAGGTTGGTCAAGTTGGGCCTTTTTGTTCGGATCTATAATCTGGGTGTCTCGCCTTTCTTTTTCCTCCTTCGATAAGTAGGATTATTTGGGGATTTCATGACTCGTGAGATCAAATCCTAACCTCACTTCAGAATATAAATCAAATCCAAACATAATCAATAAAACCACGCAGTTCGTGAGACGCGGTTGGACTACCAAGTGCCGACTGATTGGTAGAATCTGTGTCATATCATCTGATGAGCCACGCAACTTGTGCAAATGTACACGAGAAAATCACGTTAGTCACTGAACTGTCGTCGTCTTCTTCTTTAGTCCTCAAGCCTATCTGCAATGGTCGAAATGAGCTGTTGCATTTTTCTCCTACCGATACAAAGTTGCAACAGTTGGAAACAAAAGTGCTACTCAATTTCCCCTCAAACTAAAACATATTGCTATTGGCTAGCAAAATGAAGTGCTAGTCGTAGTTATATACAAGACAACTGTTTGCACGGACAGGGGTAGAGCCAACCAACGCTTCGCTCTCACATCTCAGTGGTTGCGACGTGAGCCACGGCATCTCGACAAACGAAGATGCTAATCGATGCAAGAATGGCCCGGTTGTCTCAACTCTACTTGGAAGATCCCGGGGCAAAAACTCGAAGGCCTGCTCTGGAGCGCAGCAAGAGTTTATTGTCTCCATTGTTGGCTACATGGGTACTGAGGAGTTCTTGAAGTGTCGTTTTCTTGTAGCGTAGTGTTCGGTAGTGTTTCTATGTTTGGTTGTTTTGTTGTTTATCTTTTTTATGTATGTGCTGATGGCGGTGATTGCTTATTAACACCGTGTTGTTAAACTTTGCACTTGTATTTCTACACCCGTCTTATTTTCTTTCTCCGCTCAAGGAATATCGCGCAAGCATTCGCGTGTTCTCAAGAGAGAGAGAGAGAAATGATTGCTAACCGCGCTTGCCAAAATACTTTTTAAAAAGTACTAATTAAGTACGTCATGTATCCGACCATCTGAAACAAAGAACTTTGATTTTTTTTTCTTTCTTCGTTTTTATTTTCTGTTATTTCAGTTCCAGAAATTAAGTAGTAGTACTAGTACAGTGCAGTGCAGGACAAGAACTAACAAGCTAGCTAATTAAGAACACAACGTACGTACACGGTACAGATCATGGAGGTGGAAGAAGCATACACCAAAAGAAATGCAGGTGAACGCAAAGGAACAGAGCGCTTCAATTCCTCACAGTTAAACACGTCTATACACACGATCGACCCTCCAGCTCTACGTAAGCGCGCGCGGCTCCATGCACTGCCTAAGCACGGATGCACCCGGGCGCCGTCAGAACCCGACGGTGACCACCGGCGCGAACGCGGTGCCGAAGGAGCAGTCGGCGCCGGCCTGCGCGCGCAGCGTGCTGACGACCGCCGCGCCCTCGAGGAGGTCCTGGAGCGCCTTGGCGTAGTACGCGCGCAACCGCCGCAGCGCGCGCCGGTACACCGCCGCCAACCACCGCATCCGCAGCCGCCGGATCGCCCCGAAGAACCTCCTCCTCCCTCCGGCGCCGCCGAGCCTCGCCACCGCCATCTTCTTCTTCAGCCCGCCCGCCGGCACCGGCGGCGCCCCCTCCTCCCTGGCCGGCCGCCGCCGCACCCGGAACAGCACGGGTCGCCGCGCAACGTAGCCGGCCGTGTGCTGCAGATCTCTCATCGATCTCCGCGAATCTTTTCCTTTGCTTGCCCTGGGGAGGAGGCTAAGGCCAGAGCTGCTGTGTCTATGCTTGCCGATGGGAATATGAGATGTGTGTTAAGCCCGTGATTTGTGTAGGTGTAAGTACTAGCTTATAAGGTCACTCCCAACGAGCAGTTTTGCTCATAGTTATTAATACTGGCATGTAATATACCACCATCTAAATCGGTACAAAGTAACCTTATATACCGTACCGGCCTAAATACCGGTCATACCGGCTCGATATTAGCCATACCGGTGGAATTGATAATATCATCTATAAAACTATATATTATATTTGATAGTACTACTATGTATTTAGAATAATACTACGAGTGATATTTTATGTGTATACAATTAAAAACACACACACACACACATATATATATATACTCGTATTATTACATTAAATCCAAAATGGTACGCCGGTATGGACCAGTACTGGAACGTATTATTCTAAGAATCAAATCGGTATGGCCTCTGGTACGGTATTGACAAGTTTTTTTGCACTTTTGCTTGATACTTAGCCTATGACTTATCATATTTTTAGTGAGGTGGGAAAGAGAGAGGAAAGACAATAAAGAAACTTGATACACAAGTATCGTGCCTTTTTAGGGAACCAAAATTTTAGTATGAAGTCTTCATGCATCAGGGAGCTTGTACCAAATTTGTGGAACTACATAGTATTAATTTGTGAGAGAGATCTATGTAATAATTAAATCATTGTGGGGCCATATAGTATCAAGCATTAGTATCAAATCAATGAGATAGTTGTTTCTAAAATTACATCTGACCACACTGACTCCTTTAGTATCAAACTATCAAATTTGCTTGATACTGTTGAGGAACCGTCGCTGGCGAGTCCAGTCCGAGCGATTACCTCGTAGACAAGCGTAGAATCGTAAGAACAATGCATGAACAACAAGAACAGAATAAGAGATTGAACACAGAGATATAGGGGGACGTCTTGCTTCTCTTTATTTCTTCATCCATCGATCAGTCGTTTACAATGAATAGCACCCCCTATTTATAGGCTACAACCCTGCTAGGGTTTGGGATAGGGCGCCCACTAATAGGCCGACTGCAGGGTCAGGCCCATGGTTTCCCAACACTCCCCCTTGGGCACCCATCCTTCATGTCCATGTCTCGTCAAAACTCCATAAAAACCCAGTGGGAAAAATTTGGAGAAAGAGTACATGATACACGTTCTGCTGTGATGCACGAATTGCCTCATTAAAAACCTTAGCCGAGAAACTTCAGGAAAACTCGTCAAGGGAAAAGAGTACAATCCACCCAATTTCATTTAATCTCCTGGATTTATTCTTTGGGTACTCGATCTTCATGATCAAGCTTTAATAATGAGTTCGTGAAGGTTCTCCCCAGATTCGCATACTTTAAGTCTCATCATTCCAATTCACATATGCATCTTTCAAAGTTAGATGCTGGAAGTGACTTAGTGAATAAATCTGCAAGATTCTCACATGACTTAGTATGCAGTACTTTAAAAATGTTCATCTTTTGCAATTCATGAGCATAGAAGAACTTGGGGTTGATATGCTTTGTGAGAGGATTCTTCACATAACCCATCTGTACTTGTGCAACACAAGCTGCATTTATCTTCATAGATAATAGTGGGGGTTAGTGCGGCATTCAATCCACATGACTGCTGGATGTGGTGGATCATCCGCCGAAGCCAAGTACATTCTCGTGAGGCCTCGTACAATGCTATTATTTCCGAGTGGTTCGTCGAAGTTGATACAATACTCTGTTTAGATGATTTTCATGGAATTGCAGTTCCACCACATAGGAATACATAGCCTGTTTGCTATTTGGCTGTATGCGGGTCCTACAAGTACCCGTTATCTGCATTGCCATTCATAGTTAAGTCTTAGTTCTTTCTGTAGAACAGACCAAGTTCTTTGCTTCCTTGGAGGTATCGGAAGATGTCCTTCATTCCCTGCCAATGCCTTTGGTAGGTTCTGTACTATACCTTGCTAATAGGTTCACGGCATATGCAATGCCGGTCTAGTACAGTTTGTTCAATACATGAGTGTTTCTATCACACTTAAATATGGGAATTCCGGTCCCAGGACTTCCTCCCCCTCTTTTCTAGGTTTGTACGGGTCCTTGTCTTGCTGCAAAGATCTCCCGACCATTGGCACTTTCAAAGGGTATGCCTTTCCAAAGCCGAACCTTTCCAACACCTTCTGAGTGTAGGTTGACTGATGTACTAAAATTCCTTCAGGGGCATGCCCAAGCTGCAAGCCTAGGCAATATTTGGTTTTCACCCAAATCTTTCATTTCGAACTCTGACTTCAGGTAAGAGCTTACTTTCTTAATATCCTTCAGGGTTCCGATGATATTCAGATCATTTTCATACACTGAGATTATACAAAATCCATTCTGGAATCATCGTATAAATACACAGGGTTTATTCTCATTGTTCGTGTAGCCTTTCTTGCATAGAAAGTCGCTTCAAGCGATTATACCACATTCTCGTCGATTGCTTAAGATCGCATAATGACTTTACGAGTTTCACACTGTACATATTTCTATTTGCTCTATCTTGGTTCGGGACATTGATACATTCAGGTATCTTCAATGTCCGAATCCAATATTTCATAAAGGTATGCTGGTACCTCATCCATCAATTTCAATTCTAACTTCAAGTTCACTGCCATTGAGATAAATGTCTAAAGGGGGTTCTGCCCATGATCGGGGAATAGGTTTCTTCATAATCATCTCCTGGATGTTCAATGAAACCTTATGCAACGAGTCTTGCTTCTTTTCATTTCTCTTTCGAACAAATATCCACTTATACCCTACGGGGTGCACAAGGGAAAACGTACGGCTTACAGGCCCAAACGCCCTTCTTTTATTCGAAGAGAATAAATCAGTTTCTACTGCCTTCTTTCAATCTGATTTTTTCTTTCATTCAGCGAGCGATACAGGCTCTGAATCAAGATTGATGATTGTGGCAAGTTTCTTTGCAAAGTATATGTCGACATTGGCTGTTGTCATATTCAAATATTCTCCCGAGGTCATAAATTTTATAGTTATTTCTTCAAGGGGCGATTCTTCTAATGCTTTTACTTGCTCACCGCTGCCTTCTATTGCGGGGCAAGTCCCTTTAGTTTTTTTAGTTCCGATGTGTGCGCACACATCCATACTGATGTCTCCCTTCATGGGGATGTTCAATTCTAGTATGCTTTTTCTGAAGGTTCCATACCGATACCAGGTCTCAACTGACTCCCCTTTTGGTTCTGGGGCACTTCGGTGATCGGCTGTGTCAAGTCCTTCTTATCCTTTTTCACCAGGCGTCCCCGGTTACTTCGGATTCGAGGGGCCGGAGTTCTCGCCCTTTCGAGGCCTCGGGCGGGATTAGGGATACCTTCATTGGTATTTCAACCTCTCCTGCATTGCGTGCATGTGCAAATGCTACTTGGTCACGCTCTTCAAATCACTAAAGTGGTTCGACGGTTGATTTGCTAATATTTGCAAATCTATTATCTTACGGACTTCAATTGTCTTCTAGACTTCAATTCAATTATCTTCTGGACTGCAATTATCTTCTGGACTTCTCTATTTGCTTCACTAGTGCGCGGATCATATGCATAGATTTTTAATTATCTTCTGGATTTCAATTGTCTTCTAGACTTCAATTATTTCCCGACATTATCATAAAAGGGTTGATTTCCTCCCCATAATGACGGGAAACTAACCTCATCTCATGTACTATTAGCGAATCGGGCATTGTTCAAATCTCCAGTCATCGGGTCCAGATACCTGATTATGGATGCTGTCTCATAACCAACGTATATCCCAGACTTTCGGAGAAGACCCATTTCAGTTCGCTGCGGTGGTGGTAAAGGCATATAACCCTTGCAACCAAAACTGCGAAGATGAGGAGTTTTCAGTGCTGACCCTTACGCTAGTTGCATAGGTGGATGGATGTTATAGGCCGACGGTCTAAGATTGATGAGAGTTGCTGCGAGCAGGACTACGTGTCCCCAATATGTAGTTGGTAACTTACAATTCTTCAAAGTTCTGCTAGTCCATTCTGGATGCGGACATGTGGTACAGAATGCTCAACTTTTAATTCCCATTTTCATACAATAATCATCAAATGCTTTCAAAGTAAATTCTCCGGCGTTGTCCATTCAGGTGGACTTTACATGATGATCAGGGAAATTATTTTTCAATTGTTAATTATCTGCGAGATTTAGCTTTGCAAAAGTATGATTTCTCATAGACAATAAACATATGTGCGACCATTCCGAGGAAGCATCGATGAGCACCATAAAATACCTAATTGACCCTTACAGGGGTTGTATAGGGCCGCAAAAGCCTCCCTAGATACGGTCCAGGAATGCAGGGACTTCATCCTTCGCTTTCAGAGCAAAAGGTCTAATAATTAATTTCCTGGTAGCACATGCGGGGCACACAAAATCTTCCTGATTCGAGAAATTATTAACATTCATATCATGTCCCTGTGAATTGTTAATTATATTTCTCATCATCCTAAGACCTAGACGGCACAATCTATCATGCCAGAGAGAGAAAAGTTCAGAGCTTCTAAATACGGTTTTCAGGACAGTATAGGTTGTAGGTGCCCTAATATTAGTGTAGTATAGCCCAATTTCATATGAAGGAAGATATTCTAATGCTATTTTTCACTTTCTTCACGCTTTGTAATGAGCAGTATTCAGTACCATACTCTTCTTCAGTCTCTACATGGAAACCGTTAGCGCAAATATCCTTGAGAATTCTAGTCGATTCTGGGTACAACAAGTCTTCTTCAATGACCAAAGTTGTGCCCGTTGGAAGTATAATTATGGCCCTTCATGAGCCTATTATACAAGTATCGCTGCCTGCGACTATCGTAAGACTACCAAAGATTCTTGGCCGATCGATCAAAAATTTCGCTTTCTCTCAGATGGTATTCGTTGTGCCGCTACATGCTAAGCACACTTCCTCCATAGGCGCCACACGCGTTCTAATATAATGTACTTTATTAATATGTAGCAGAAAGCAAGCAACACATAAATAAAATACTTCAGATATCAGAACGTAACTTGCTATTATAAAGACGGAAAAATAAGCCTTGCAGGACTCATAATAAGAATTTAATGCTTTTGCTCTTCTAGAGCTTGCAACCATTATTCAATAATTCAAAAATTCTGCTTCAATTACAAACTGCAAGTTTCTATAAAGGCCCGAGTGCAATGCGTGCCTTTGGATCTAATAGGCAAAGTATTCGTGAACTTACGCCTAAATCGGCTCCATGCGCGATCTTCTCCTCTTGGCGACTACGGTTGTGGCCGCTGCGATGTCCAAAAGGAGGGATGATGGGGCTGCTACTGGGCTGTTCACATTCATAAGTGCAGGTAATGGATGTGAATCCTCTGTGCCTGCAATGGCGAGGTATGCCTCATGCTATCATTTGCCCTTCTTCTTAGACTGGAAAACATCAATAATGTGCGACGCACGACCTTACTCTTCTTGTTCCTCTCATTCGTGAGAGGCTTCATCACCTTGTAGCTGCTAGCAGTGGCTTCATGGCCAACATTGCTACTAGGTGGTTGCGAGATGAAGTTCCTTTTTTTAGAATATCATCTTCAGTTTCTGCAACTTGCATGATGTCAATTAATTCGGCATACTTCATGTAGCCGTCTTGACGATAGTTGCTTGCGGATTGCACCACGTTCGGGTGAAAGGTAGAGAGTCTTCTCAATCTTCTGCTCATCCGTGATTACATTACCACAGAATTGAAGATCGTATAAATTACATGTACAAATTACGACCATCTTGGGTCGGTTCTCGATTCTGATTCGTGATGCGATCATCTTCATATTCATGCAAAAGTTCAAAGGATTCTCACTGTAATCTGCATAAAATGGTTGCAAAATTCTCACAATGCTCTTCGAACTCCAGGTTCGTGTTCCCGTATTTTTCTATGCATTTTTCATGATTTACTGCTATTTCCATTGATTAAAAGCAATATAAACAATCACAGATAATCAAAACAGTAAATGCGGTAAATAAATCGCATAGAAATAATAATAACAAAGTTAAACATGCTTCAAGTTCAAAAATATGCAAGAATTTGGATTCCTGAAGCCCTTTTCTGCTGGAAAAAAAATTCGGCGAAAACTGCAAGTTTCGGGGGTTAAAACGCGAAATTTCAGTTCTGAGAAAATTTTTCGCGTGATTTTCAGATAACCGAGGGGCCCTTTTACAAATCTTCTTTTTCTTGGGATTTTCTTTCCCAATTTTTCTTTTCCACGTTGCCATGCCCTTCAAATACCATGGCTTTTAATGCCTGTCGGCCAAATTTCCACGGCCACGTTGCCATGGCCTTTAAGGCCCATTCAACCATTCCTATAACTACCGGCCGGCCCACCATGGACTATGGTTCCCAGGACTTTTAGCCTTTTCGGCCAATTAATCCCACCACCGGCCAGATGCTTCAATCGGGCAGGGTTTCCCTACCCTATTCACCCGAGTGGCGGCGGCACCAAAATGCGCCGAGGCGGCTCAAAATGCCGTGCACGGCGCTACGAGGAGCCGGGCGGGGAATATGGCGCCGTGCGGCGTTTCCATGGAGGCGGTCGGCGAGCACGGGTGGCGCGTTGGGCGCGGCTGCGGCGACGCCAGCGACCGGGAGGCTCGAGGCGAGGAGGTGCCGTGGCGGCGACGCGGGTATGGTCGGCGCGGCGAGCCGTGCAGTGGCGGCTCGGCGTCGGCGCCACTTCAAGTGGCGGCGCTAATGGGGCGGCGCGAGGCGGCGCCGCTTCAGCGGCGAGCGGGCGAAAGCGGCGCGCGCGAGCGGCGAGGCCGTGCGTGGCGGCGGCTTCAAGGCGGGGCGGTGGTGCCGCGCGCTGGCGGCGAGGCGCGAGCACGCGCGACGACGCCGATGGCGGAGGCGGCGTGGGCGCGCGGCGACAAGTGGCGCGCTTCAAGGCGAAAGGTGGTGCGCGCGGGTGGCGAGGAGGCCCGTCTTTGGGTGGTCGCCGCCACCGACCGTGACAAGGGAGCGTTCGTGCGCGATCGGGCGGCTCGAGCCGGCCGTTTTTTCGTTCTTGTTCATATGTGCAGATGCGATCTGATGTGATGCAATACCATGTAATACGAGATTGCAACGGAGACGCGACTTTATGCCGACATGTGCATGCTTGCCGCGTGCTGACGGCGTGGCTCTGTCGTTGCCTCCGTAGCGATGCGTGATGGCGGACTAAGCCGACCGGTAACGTATCGCGGAGGTAGTGACAGCCGCTTGCAGGCGGTGCCGTGCACATGGTGCCTTTCGTGCTATTGTATCTTCCAACTACAGTGCAATCATCATCTACTCTTTCATGCAACCCACCGATCGGCTTGGCCGGCGACTTCAAGTCGGCTCGCGGTAGATTAGAGCGAATTTGCATCGTAGAGAATCAATCTAGAAAGCTAAATTTGCAGAATTGAAAGCAATCTAGAAAAACTATTCAATCTACGAGTGTCGTTCATCGACGGTTACCTTTTCGATGCGAGGAGAGTCGATCGTGCTGATAACGTGTTGAGGAACCGTCGCTGGCGAGTCCAGTCCGAGCGATTACCTCGTAGACAAGCGTAGAATCGTAAGAACAATGCATGAACAACAAGAACAGAATAAGAGATTGAACACAGAGATATAGGGGGACGTCTTGCTTCTCTTTATTTCTTCATCCATCGATCAGTCGTTTACAATGAATAGCACCCCCTATTTATAGGCTACAACCCTGCTAGGGTTTGGGATAGGGCGCCCACTAATGGGCCGACTGCAGGGTCAGGCCCATGGTTTCCCAACAGATACTTAGTCCATGACATGTACTTTTCGGTGAGGTGGAAGAGAGGGGGAAGAGAGAGAGAGAATAAACGTGATACTCATGCAAGTATAAGTCTTTATAGGAAACCAAGATTTTGGTATCAAGCCTTTAGCATTGGGGAGCTTGTTACCATATTTGTGGGCTATATATTATCAATTTGTGAGAGATCAGTGCAACAAGTGGGGCACTATAGTATCAAGCTTTAAATCATTGGGATCATTGTTTCTAAAATCCGATCTAACCTCTCACTCTCCTCTAGTATCAAACTATTAAGAATGTATGTTAGGGAAATTTTATGGTTTACATTCTGCCGGTAGTAGACCTAGGATTTGGGCTATGCTTTTTCGGGCCGGCCCGAGGCCCGGTCGGCACAACACGGGCCAAGCACAGCACGGCACACCACGTGGCGGGCCGGGTCGGCATGGCACGAACAACGTGCCAGGCTGAGTCTGAGAATGCGGCCCGTCGGGCGGCACAGCACGCCACGGTCAGTTGGGCTGTGCTTGGGCCGACACGACACGAAAGAGGCTCGATCCTTCCTCTGGCCCAATCCTTCCCCCTGGTCTAGCCCAAAGCCCCCAACCTGCCCAACCAACCCCGTCCCTACTCCCCCCAGCCTGGCCCAACTCCCCACACGGCTCCCCCATCCCTAACCCCCTCTCGACTTCCCGAGTCCCAGCTCTCAACCCAATCCCCACTCCTCCAGCCACCTCCCTCCCTCTCCCTCCTCACACGCCGTCAGCCACTACCCTCCCTCTCACTCCTCACGTGTCGCCGGTCGTCGCCCTCCCTCCACTCCTCCAGTAGCCTCCCTCCCCCTCCCTCCACTCCTCCAGCCACCTTCCTCCCTCTCCCTCACCCACGCATAGTTTCATGGACGCGGACAACGATCATTAGCAACGTCCGGGAGGTGCAGACAACGGTCATTAGCAACGTTCGGGATCAACAACCTTCTACCTGAAGTATGATTTTGCAAACATCGATCATGATCTTGCTGGTCGCCGCCACCATCGTCGTCGTTACCTCTGCTGTCTATATTTACTTAGGGTTGGGTTTGAGCCGGCACGACACCACTAACTGGTAGTATAAAACAAATATGATCATTAATTTGTTAAGGGCATAATAAAATTTTCTTAGTATTTATAATTTTTTTCGTGAGAGTATTATGGGCTTTTCTAACTAGGGTTGAAAATATTACTTTTGTGCCATGTGATCCCCCACATAGGCAGTTACAATTCTACCTCTTTTGAGATTCTACTACTTATACTACCAGAAAATTATAACTAATTTGAACAATTGGATAAAAAAAAAAGGAAGAAGTCCATTCTACCCCCTCAAGTATTGGCATATGGACAAGTGACCCCCTGTATTAAAAAATCGGCCCTTTGACACCCCTAAGTGGCAAAACCGGGCAAGCAACCCCCTCGGGCTGTTTCATGCGACGGTTTTGCCCACTTGGCGTGCAGGCGGCTCGGTTTCGCCACGTAGGCTGATGTGCGGGCTAGGTGAGCTGGCATTCTTTTTTTTTTGGGTTTTTTTGGCAAATCCACCTCCTCAATCCTCTTCTCCACCACTTGCTTGACCATCTCCAGCAGGCCAAGCCGGCAGTAGCCTTCCCCCCTCTTCGGCCTCCGCGCCGTCGCCAGCGTCGCGCACGCCAATGCCGCGCGTGCCGGGTGGAGGCCAAGATTCGGGAGATCTTCATGCCGGCGCTCAGCTCCACCCTGACCAAGGGAGGGCAAGATCGTCTCTGGACCATCGCCGAGGTGACCGCCTCACACCGCGCGCGTGGGCTTTCTTCTCAAGTCCCGCGAAACCGCCTTTTCCACCGGAAAGAACACCACTGACTCCACCTTTCTTCTCCACTCTCACTCGCCCTCTCGCTCACCCTGTGCAGCATCCTTTGCGTCGCGTGGCCACTGCGCCGCCTCCTCGCGATGCCCATGGTAAATGCGTGCGCAACGCCTTGCACCCCATCCGGCCCGTGTTCGTCCGCGCCAACACCACCTTAGCCTCGCACGGGCGACCCATGGCCGTTCCTTCGCCATGCGCGTTTGAGTCGAGCATCATCTCCCTCTCATTAGGCCCCACTCTCTCACGAGCATTGTAGTTAGTCGCTATCGCTCGCACCATAGCCAGTTCTCTCGTATGTTTCGTTGTCGTTATTCGTTGTCAGAAAAATCGACTCCACCGTTCATGTAGCCATTTTATTGGGCATCTTGGATGTCGTTGAAGTTGACTTGCAGGCGTTGCGGGAACTTTGTTTAGCACCTCTTAGTTGGAATGGAAGGTAGTTTCGTGCTTAATAATGGTTGAGTTAGAGAAGCTAGTGCGATTAAATAATAGATGTGCACACAATCACCATCAAAGTCTGTCCAAAGTTTAAATCATGCTAGCAGCGCCGAGCGCTAGCCTTGGTGTATATATTGGTGTTTGTATGTGATGTTTGAGTTTTGCCTGTGTTATTCGCCCGTTCAAATCGGAGGACGATCCTCCGGGAGCAACAAAGAATGTGCAAGCGCTTTGATCATGCCGCTCTTAGTAAAACAGATGGCCGGAGAACGCTGTGGCGCTCAAGAAGTGGTCATGATGAGGAGCTTCCCCTCCTCCAACCATGGTCGAGGTTCTCGCCGGATCGAGCGAAACCGCATGGACCAGACGCGCATCTTGGAGGTTATTGCTAGGAATACCTCCACTCCTCGCCGGTGGCGGCCACCGGACTCGCGGACTTGCAGAGTTCCTCCGCACGCAGCCACCGACTTTCTCCCGCCTGAGGACCTCTCGATGCGGATGATTGGTCGCGCATGGTTGAGCGAGCTCAACATAGCTCGCTGCGGAGCGCCCGACAAGGCACTCTTCGCGGCCCCACCGCCTTGAGGCGCGGCACTTCATGGTGGGAGAACTATCTCGCCATGCAGCCAGCGAGCCATGTGGTCGCGTGAGGAGTTCGATCGCCGTCGGCCCACATCCCGATGGCCTGATGAAGTGAAGAAAAGGAGTTCTCGCGCCAAGCAAGGGCGCAAGTCCGCGGACGAGCAATTGCATTTAGTTCAATCATCCGCTCGTTATGCTCGGTGAGGTGGCCTCGGATGAGGCTAAGCAGAGAAGTTTATGGATGGCTTGTCCGAGGAGCCAGGACAAGCTATCCATTGTGGACTTCTCGCACTTTCGTGCCTTGGTAGATAAGGCCATTGTTGTTGAAAGCATAAGGCGAAGGCGCTGGTGAGTCCCGCAAGCGCAAATGGGAGGCGACGTCGCTTCACACCGACCGTCCTGCGGCGACCCATCGTCGTCGTCGTCGAGTTCGACAAGGCCGCCGTCCTCGTCCCCGCCGGCGATTCCGCGCCCGTCGGGTCCGCCATCGCACTCCTCGCGAGTCCGAGGAGGAGATCCCGCTCACCCAGTCCCAGGCCGCATCCTTCTCCCCCTCGTCCTCTTCACCGCTGCTTGCCTAGGAAAGAACCGCACAAGAAGCATCCCCTCCGCCGCCGCCTCCTCCCGCGACGGTTGCAGTCTCTGCTCCAACACCACCCTGCACCAGTGGCTTGCAGGCATCATCTCCCCTCTCGCTGCATCGCCCGCACCATAGCCACGACGTCGTCGACTCCACCGGCGTTCATGTAGCCATTTGGGGATGTCGTTGAAGTTGACTTAGGCGGCCAGGAGGGAATGGAAGGTGGTGGTGCAGTTCCCGGCGTCGGCGCAGGCGCTGAGTGCGGCATTGAAGGCGTCCGATCGGGATGGGATGGGGAGGCGGCGCCCGATCGGGATGGGATAGGGAGGCGGTGCCGAGCGGGATAGGGAGGCAGCGCCCGGGCGAGATGGGGAGGCGGCGTCGGGCGGGATGGAGAGCGGGCCGGAGGGAGGAGGCGCAATGAGGGAGCTTCGGCCAGGGAAGAAATGGCGAGGGAGCTTCGGCCAGGGAAGAAATGGCTATGGGCTCACTTACAGGTGGGCCCAAATGCTAAAGAAGCCAGCTCACCTTGTCGACGTGGCGAAACGAGGCCGCTCGCACGCCACGTGGGCAAAACCGCCGCATGAAACAGCCCGAAGGGGTTGCTTGCCCGGTTTTGCAACTTAGGGGTATCAAAGAGCCGATTTTTTAATACAGGAGGTCATTTGTCCGCATGTCAATACTTGAGAGGGTAGAATGGACTACTTCCTAAAAAAATAGACGGTCCGTAGCAGAGAACTCTAATGCTAGGCTGGTCGCAGCAACTTGTGTTTATACAGTGAGAGGTGGTTATGGGAAAGTGGGATGCCGATAGCTCTTTTGTGAGGCCACAGGAGTTGACGTGCTTCACACGCTGCACAGTGCATGGCCTGCGCACGCATGCATGGATGGATCGTACTAGAAGCCTTGCTTAAGCAGTCAAGCAACTTTTTTTAAAAACCAGAAGCAGTTAAGCTAGTTACAGTGCTAGGTAATTTTGAGATTTGTTGTGGATGTAAAGAACTAATATAATTTTGAGATTTGTTGTGGATGTAAAGAACTACCAAGTTTAGTTAAGCATAAAGAATTTGGTTTGCATGCATGGACCTTTCAGTTAGTGGTGTATGGTGTTACGTGTGCAAAAGGGAAGAGGAATTTAACAGTTCAAGTGTAGTTGACAGATTGCGACCGGGTGTGGACTAACAAAATTCCATGCACGAAAATGCATGTGCATCAATTAATTTTGGTTCAATCCCAGCCACTCCCGACTGCTTGATGGTGACACTGTCAGAATTTTGATGGATCCGTGAACACTGAACAGTCATGTGATATTTCACCAGCCATTCGTTATCGCACACAACAAAATGGTGACCGTATACAAAACTCTGGCTTGCCCATTTGCCGCTAGTTTGTTATATATATATATATATATATATATATATATATATATATATATATATATATATATATATATATATATATATATATATATTTAAATCTTATTTCCCGAGCCATGTAGCTGCATAGCCACGTCAGCATACAGAGAGTTCAAGCTTATCAAGCTAGAGGGGAAGCTAGCCGAAATGAGATTCCGCCATTTGCTGTACTCCTGTGTCATGAGTCATGACTTAACTTGAGCAGTAAGCACAGGAAAAGAATTGGCTAAGTATGCGTCAGAGCTTACCTCAGCCTGCATGGTACACCAACTGGCATGTTGCTGAGATCCGTACTCGCTGGTTATAAAATCGATCGATCACCCGTCTCTAGGCTCCAGAGAGTCGAGCCTAATAGACATAGTGTACACGTATGGTGTGTTTGTTTGTCTATATGTGGTGTGTTTGGTTGTCTATATGAGTTCCCTGAAGGTAAGATTTAATCTATTTGGTTATCTGCATGCATCATCCGATCAGACTGAACTCGTGCAAATCTCTCTCCCGCGCTTGGCCCGAGAGAAACGTGAGGATTGACCTTCGCTGGTGAGCTTGGCCGCAGGGATGCAGCCGCGCTCGGTTCTGGCCCCAGACTTGCATCCCCGTCTCCAGTCGCGCGGCGCGAGGTGCGCGGAACACATGACCTGCAGGTTGATGTGGTTGAGATACGCTACTTCTTTATTCTTCTTAAAAATTCAGTGGTGTACGATAGTTTACGGAACAAAAATCACGAGATTTGATATCACGAGATCGGGGGATTTCCAGCGATGATGTGGCTGAGGTCACGCTACTTCTTTATTCTTCTTAAAAATTCAGTGGTGTACGATAGTTCACGGAACAAAAAACACGAGATTTGATATCACGAGATCGGGGGATTTCCAGCGATATTGTGACGCTGATCCAGATCCCCAAATCATTCATATGATCGTATCAAGTCATCAGGGCTCAGGCCCAGCACGAATCGAGACATCAAGTCAGTCAGAGCTAGAAACCTCAACAGCTACAGCTCACCGGCCACGAACTCACGACCCGAGACGACCCAACCCACGAGCCCACGCGTGCGCCGGCCGTAGCCGTGGCGTTGTCGAATCGCACGCAGGCCGGCCCGTTGTCTGTTACGTACAGCTTCGTCAGAGGTTTTTACCTTTCTTTCAAGTCATATCGCCTTCTTCCTCGCCGTCGCCGTGCCGGCGAGATAGACCGACCTTCATCTCATCAACCTGTTCGGGATTTTATTATCGAGCGTGAATCTACCTGTCCGGGCATCATCGTCGAGCAGAGAGTTGGTGCAGAAGCACGTTTAAAACTTGATGCCATTTAGTGGACCTATATATTATGCAGTATGCGCCTCTAGTTTGGATAAAACAGCGACATCAAGTGTTACGCTAAGTTGTCGAGCAGAGGTATTGCTACGATTTGTCAGTGTCAGAGTTGCGCTAAGGGCCAAGTGACCAACGTTAACTTGATGCTTTCTCTTTTTTCCGTTCCTGCTAAACCTTTCTTCACAATCTATTGCCGGAATTTGAGCCTCGTCAGTCGTCTGTCCAACTGCTACTTCAAAACGATATCTGTCCCCGATATCTGTCCCCGAGATAGTAACATTCTGATGCATCGATCACCATCCGCGGCATGCCCGCATAGATAAAAACTCCTATAATCCTATTTGCCTTAGGTGCAATGGGCCAATGACTCCCCAGTAGAACTGTAGAAGCGTTCTTGTCCTCATACTTGCACGCGTATATTACGTGATTCTTCACTGTATCATACTGCGTAGTTGTTGCATGTTATATCCGGTTTTTGACTTAACACTATTTATACGTGAAATAACAAATCTAGCATCTTCCAAAGATCAAAAGGAAAAAGTCCATTCTACCCCCTCGTCCCCTCTCTAGGGGAGGAGATTTCCGATATGTGTCCTCATCCCCTCTCCCGTATAAGAGACTTCTCTCGTCCGCGCTTCTAGATAGGGGATTTGACTTTTCTCTTACTTACTAATTAATCACTATTAAATTGATTATAATTAAATAATTAAGACTAATTAACTATAAATAATAAATTATAACTAATTAACTATGAGTAGTTAATAACAACTAATTAATTATGAATATGTATCGGGAAGACAACCTTCTGCGCTTGCGCTTGTTCAGCGTGTTTGCTGGCCTTTTCACTGTGCTTCACTGAATTAATCGTGAGCCATGACATGACGTCTCGCCGGAAACAGGTACACACTCTCTCTCAATCTGCCCCCGTCCCAACATCTGTCGCCTTCTTTTTTCTCTGCACACCCCATGGACGATGTAGAATCTGCTCGTCCGTTCAGCTAAGGCTGTCGATTGAATACAGATTATCTGTTTTATTCGGTACCTAGATTCGGTTGGTAACGAGTATAAGGTTGTCGATCGAATATGGATTATCTGTTTTATTTGGTATTTGAATTCGGTTGGTAGTGAATATAGTTTAAATTTTTTTATCCGATTAACAATTTCTCTTATATTCGTATTCACATAAAAATATAGATATGAATACAGTATTGACTTTTGCCATCTGAAATATTATTTTATCCGCATTATTCGTGTTCGTGTTTGATTTCGATAAAACAATATACATATTTTATTACAGTATGACTAATTAGTTGGATGTGTATTTTTAGCTTAATATGAATTATATTTTTAGGTGAAATAGATAAACCAGAATGATTAGGTGTGCTATATATGAGGAAAATATCACAAATATCATGCAATTACGTAATTTATGAGGATATCCGAATCCGATCGAATTGAGTAGTTATTCGATTCGTATTCGTATTCGTATTCGTTACAACATTCAATTTGTATACGCATTCGACAATATTCGTTTATAAAATATGAATACGAAAAGACCACTATTTGATTCGTATTCGATCCGTTGACAGCCTAACTTTCAGCCAAGTAGGATTACACCCATCTCCGTAAGGATCCGAGGTCCTCGTACTGCAGAGAAGTACTACAGATGTAATATTTTGAGGCTATTGCTATAACACTATGCGGTAATACTATACATAATGCTGTAGAAATCGTGCTGATTTTACCATACTCAGGAAATGTTGCATCAATTTTACTGTTCATTACTGTATAATGGTATTGTACACTATTGATCTAGACCGTTCACTATGACGACCGGACAGTCCAAATAAACCCTAATGCTCATGTTCTGTGCACCTCCGCCATAGCTACATGCTACGGCGAAGAATCCGCATCCCACGTACTACCCAAAGGTGGAAGCAGATTCTCTGCCCTTATGTTGTAAAGGCAGATAATACTATACATTGGTGCTTACCTCTTATATCGGTCGTTGGATCAAAACGGGACAGCCAGATCGAATGCTACAGTGACCGAACAGCAGTACCGAAGAGCGTCGATGCCACAGTGAATACTGTTGCTGCAGTATCCAAATTGATTTCATGCATCCGTTTTCGATCCAGCGGCTGGAATTGGTCGAGGCACCGTGCCTTCACAACGTAAAGGCAGAGGGTAGGTTTCCCCAAAGGCGTCCTCCTTGTCCACGATCCTGTCCACGTTCATCGAGCTTTCGCCATTGCCAGGTACTCCTACTTCCAAGTCACGCGTTAGTTATTTTCTCTTGGATAGATCTTCACACACTAAACCATCAATCGATCCCAGTCAGATGGCGAAGCATATGGCGTTCGCATTTTTGCTTGGAGCCAGTAGCGCCTCGAGAGAGAGAGAGAGGGGAGAGCAGACTGCTGTTGCGTGTGCGCCCGCCGCCCCCAAACCCAAAGCGTACCAATTCGGTACTGTGAGCTATTATCTGAGCTCGACGTCCGGCTTTTCTTCCAAACTACGTCTGGACTATTGATAGCACACGACGGTCAAGTGCTGAGTAGTGCTAGCACCAAAGTACGTACAGTACTACACCCTACAAGAACACAAATCCATTTTCACATGTAAGCATATCTTTGTGTAGTGCACTGGGTTCAAATTTTGGTTCCTATTTTTATGCACACACGATTGTACTTTAGTATGAATTTTATGAGGTCGCAGAGTTGTCACCGGCTTTTGTTTATCTAGACGGATGATGAGGAGAAGCACTCGCGTGCGTGTGCGGTGCATGTGCATGTGCGTCTTCTTTGTATTTTTTTAATAAAAACATCACTGTCGCCATAATAATTAAGCCTTTTGCAATTGCTTGGGGTTATATCTGTACCTCGATCGATTGCTTGCAAAGACGGGGCACCTTGGTACGTTGACCCGCACTCAGGTACGTACATACTCAAAACGCGCACGAAACTCTACTGGTGTACACTCCACTTGCTAAGTACCACCACTATATAATGCAAATCCCCATATCACCAGACACCGGTCACCAATAAGCTGGAGCGAGCGAGCAACGAGCCAACAACGTCGCGTCTGGCTGCTGCATCTGCCATACCGAAACACGATAAATATCAAGAGAAGACAGACGCCCATCGTCCAATCCGCAGCCGCGAATTTTTCCAACAAATCCAACAGCCAAAAGACACCCACGAGCCCACGGCGCCATCGCCAGTCTTGGATCACCACCACCCACGGACCCACCACTTTTTATTGTTTCCAGGCCCATCCTCAACATTGACCAATCTGCACCTGGTGCGCCCCTCCTCCTCCCATCGGGTGCCATGGCGAGGAAGCAGCCACTCCTCCTGCGTCTCGCCGTCGTCGTCCTCCTGCTCGTCGTCGCGGCCGCAGCGGCGGACGAAGCGAGCGCGCAGTCCACGTACATCATCCACCTCGCGCCCGAGCACCCGGCGCTGTCCGCCACGCGTGGCGGCGGCAACGCGCTCCTAGGCCGCCTCCTCCTCCCGCGCCACCTGCGCTCGCCGCGGCCGCGCCTGATCTACTCCTACGCGCACGCCGCCACGGGTATCGCGGCGCGCCTCACTCCCGAGCAGGCGGAGCACGTCGCGGCGCAGCCCGGCGTGCTGGTCGTCCACCCCGACCAGGCGCGGCACCTCCACACCACCCACACCCCGGAGTTCCTCCACCTGAACCAGGCCACCGGGCTCCTGCCCGTCGCATCCGGCGCCGCTTCCTCCGTCGTCGTGGGCGTGCTCGACACCGGGATCTACCCCATCGGCCGCGGCTCCTTCGCGCCAACCACCGGGCTAGGCCCGCCGCACACGTCCTTCTCCGGCGGGTGCGTCTCCACCGGATCCTTCAACGCCTCCGCCTACTGTAACAACAAGCTCGTCGGGGCCAAGTTCTTTTACAAGGGATACGAGGCTGCTCTCGGCCACGCCATCGATGAGACGAAGGAGTCCAAGTCGCCGCTGGACACCGAGGGCCACGGGACCCACACCGCCTCCACGGCCGCAGGGTCGCCGGTGACCGCCGCTGGGTTCTTCGACTACGCGCGCGGCCAGGCGGTGGGCATGGCCCCCGGAGCGCGCATCGCGGCGTACAAGATCTGCTGGAAGTCCGGCTGTTTCGACTCCGACATCCTCGCCGCCATGGACGAAGCTGTCGCTGACGGCGTCGACGTCATCTCCCTCTCCGTCGGCGCCAACGGCTACGCCCCCAGCTTCTTCCGCGACTCCATCGCCATCGGCGCCTTCCGCGCCGTGAGCGTGGGCATCGTCGTGTCCTGCTCCGCCGGCAACTCAGGCCCCGGCGAGTACACCGCCGTCAATATCGCGCCGTGGATACTGACCGTCGGCGCGTCCACCATCGACCGAGAGTTCCCCGCCGATGTGGTTCTCGGCGACGGTCGGGTCTACGGTGGCGTGTCCTCTACGCCGGGGACCCCCTGAACTCGACACAGCTGCCTGTGGTGTACGCTGGGGACTGCGGCTCCCGGCTATGCAGTCTGGGTCAGCTCGACCCGGAGAAGGTGGCTGGCAAGATCGTCCTTTGTGAACGTGGAGGCAACGCTCGTGTCGAGAAAGGCGGGGCGGTGAAGCTGGCCGGCGGAGCCGGCATGATTCTTGCCAACACCGAGGAGAGCGGCGAGGAGCTCATCGCTGACTCCCACCTCGTCCCGGCGACAATGGTGGGGCAGAAGTTCGGCGACAAGATCAAGTACTACGTCCAGAACGATCTGTCGCCGACCGCGACCATCGTTTTCCGCGGTACAGTCATCGGGAAGTCGCCATCTGCGCCGCGCGTTGCGGCGTTCTCGAGCCGAGGCCCCAACTACCGTTCGCGGGAGATCCTCAAGCCTGACGTCATTGCCCCCGGCGTCAACATACTCGCGGCCTGGACTGGTGATGCTCCCCCCACTGACCTCGACATCGACCCTAGGCGCGTCGAGTTCAACATCATCTCCGGCACGTCCATGTCGTGCCCACACGTGAGCGGTCTCGCTGCGCTGCTCCACCAGGCGCACCCGGACTGGAGCCCTGCGGCGATTAAGTCGGCGTTCATGACCACGGCGTACAATGTGGACAATTCTGAGGAAATCATCAAGGACCTGTCTACCGGCTTCGATTCGACACCGTTCGTCCGTGGCGCCGGCCATGTCGACCCCAACCGCGCACTCGACCCGGGTCTAGTGTACGACGCTGGCACCGACGACTACATTGCCTTCCTCTGCACACTGGGCTACTCTCCCTCCGTGATCTCCATCTTCACAAGAGATGGCTCGGTTGCCAACTGTTCGACGAAATTCGCCCGCACCGGCGACCTCAATTACCCGGCGTTCGCAGTCGTCTTCTCTTCCTACCAAGACTCGGTCACCTACCACAGGGTGGTGCGCAACGTTGGCAGCGATGCTAGTGCGGTCTACGAAGTCAAGATCGACAGCCCGTCCGGTGTGGATGTCACGGTGAACCCGAGCAAGCTCGTGTTCGACGACAAGCACCCGAGCCTGGCATACGAGATCACGCTCACGGTGTCGGGCAACCCGGTGATCGTCGATGAGAAGTACACGTTCGGGTTGATCACGTGGAGCGACGGCCTGCACGACGTCACGAGCGCCATCGCCGTGACATGGCCGTCGAGCGGAGAAGCAGCATCCATGTAGATTGATGGTAATGTCAGACGGCGTGTATCTCTGGTTATGTGGCCATGGGAGCAGTTTGTATAGGGCCTTTGAACTCGAGATATCGACGCGTCCTTCCTTGGTCCAGCTACCATTGACGTTGAGCGGAGCCTGAAGCTGCCATGGTTTATCTGATCAAGGCGAGGATCGCGTGCCTGATTGTATCTTTTTCTGTTTGCACTGCACCTTTTGTAATTCGCTCGATTGAGCTACGGAATAATTAATCAAGTTGATAATATATCCTGGATATATTTTCTTTATATGTTGATTCGGCTGCCACTATCGTTGTTCCTTGTAGGTGTGGACCATGCATTCATTTTGTTTAGTTTGTTGTTTTTTGCTTGCAAGAGATCGAGCAGATACATTTATAGCAGATGGCGATTGGAAGATGGCTATTTATGAACTTGTTTGTAATGCTTGATCATCTTACAACCTTGTTAATTGGGTGAGGCTACACATGCCACCTATACATGGGCAAGCTAACATTTTTTTTTGAAAAGGGAGAAGATCTCAGCTTTTATAAAGCATATATCAGTTTACAGAAAAGGAAACAACATCTGGGTATGTCAGATTTCGCAGCAGTCCAAACCGAACTCTTACAAAGATAACCTACTACAACCAACTCCAAAAGAACTGACTAACAGTCGGAGGACTAGCAGTCAGAGCAAGCGCCAGATACTGACTGGTAAACAAAGGAAATTACAAGTTCCTAGAGGCACTCCTGCCCGAATTACAAAAATCTCTAGCTCACTCCTCAATGTTCCTCATGAAGCTGTCCAGATTAGAGCGTTCAACCCCGGTAAGAAGGATTCGCCATCGTTGCAAACAAGATAGAAATTTGTATATCACATCCATAGGTTGCCGAAGGTAAACCCCCTCAAAAGCCACTATGTTTCTAACACTCCGGATAGTCCAAGCGGAAGCTGCAAAACTAAACAAAATAACATTGTAATCGGTAGCCCCCTCCTAACATTGGTGATTGCTTTGTTCTTTTCGCGAGTTATCCTTTGTGTATGACATTCTCCTGTACTTATATGTACAAGCAATTGTATTTTGAGTGTTTAGCTCTCAGTGTTCATAGGAGAATCAAGAATGGCTCGATTTGTACGCAAAGCTCAATCAAGCTAACCTCAAAAGAGCTCAACAGCTAGAATTTGATTGATTTTATTGGGCCCAGCTCGACAATTTCTATATGGGCTGCCACCCAAACTTGCATGGCTGATCCAAGCCCTATCGGCCTAACCTGTATACGTTTAGGCCAGCTCAGTTTTAATTATGTCCAGTCTACTGCGTTGCCATACATGGCTGGCCCAAACAAAAAACACACAAAAAGAGCATTATAACCTAGCAGGCTGCTTCTATCCGCTCAAAAAAAAAAAAAAAGTTGGCTGCTGTAATTGATCAAGGGCACTGAAATACTCTATTGAGACAAAAAGATGGACTGTTAAAAAGGTATAGCATGTTATAATGAGTTGTATACATGTAGGAGTATCCAATCTGATCATGTGATAGAATCATGATCCATCATCTCTGAAGATTCTCTGAAGATTCGAGTCATTTTCGGATTATCTTTAGGTTACTATAGTCAATACGACAAACACTTCAGAGTCCGTATGATCTTCAGAGTTTGTCTCTATTAGCTTCTTCGATACACAATTGTATTGGCTGTACATCCGTAACCGACTTGTAATCTGTAATATTTTGTTATAAATATACTCGCTGGATCTCTGTTTGAGATCACGGCTTTAATAGTTTTCACATGGTATCAAAGCTACAATTCTCAGCCATGACTATGCCGTCTCTGACCTTCGCCACCTCGTCAGCCATGAACTCCTCCATGTCTGCATCAAGCTCTGCCGGACTTCTTCTGGCACCATCCTTCAACCACTTCGTCACGGTGAAACTCAACCGTGGAAATCATCTGCTGTGGAAAGCTTAGTTGGTTCCCTAGTTACGAAGCCAGAAATTGCTTGGCTTTGTAGATGGAACAACAAGGTGTCCTCCGGCGATCATCACCAAGACCAGCGAAGATAGCAGCGAAAGAGTATTGCCGAATCCAGTGCATGCTCTATGGCACCAACAAGATCAACTTGTTTTGAGTGCGATCCTCTCCTCCTTAAGCGAGGAAATCTTGGGGCAAGTCTTGTTTCTCTCGCGAAAAAGAGATCAAGTAAGTACACAATGATTAGAGAGTGATTTGTTAGAGTTTAATGATTGTTTAGTATTCCTTTTTTGTCTGCTTGTCGTATCCGACTTGGACGTAGAGTCCGTGTAAACAACCCTTTATAATGCATGATTGGTCTTGTGAGAGTAAGAACAAGAGTAATAGAGAAGAAGAAGAAAAAAAAAAAAAAGCTACTGTTATTCTGGCGGCACAATTTTTTTTTTTTTTCATTCTTGTGTTTGCATGTGTTCGTCTTCGGTTTAGACCAATATAGGAACCTAAGCATCCCACAAAGATCTTATGAAAGCTAGAACTGTATCATGCAACAACATAATTACATAATCTTGTATTTTCTGAATCAGTTTTTGTTAGCTATGTAATTGTGTTCACACCGGTCTTGTGCATATTCACACCAATGTCGTGTTCACACCGGTGTTCACATCAATGTTATGTTCACACCGGTGTTCACACCAATGTCGTGTTCACACCGACTGTTCGTTTGGTCTCGTGTTCACACCAGCCTCGACTGGCTATATATATGTGTAACCCGTGTACCTTGAACAATTAATCAATTGTGTGAATCACTTTCCGCTTTCATGGTATCAGAGCACCCCGCTCCTGTGACCTACCGCTTCCGCACCTAACCTCGCCGCCGCCGCTCCTGCGCGTCCCCATGGCCGGCAATCCGAGCGAGCTCGAGCTCCTGCGCCAGGAGATCGAGTTGCTCCGCACGGAGGCCACCCGTCGCGCCGAGGAAGACCAGCGGCGTGCTGAGGAAGAGCAGCGGCATGCTGCTGCGCTTGCTGCTACTGACCAACGCCGATTGGAGGCCCAGCGCGAGGAAGAAGACCGTCGCCGCCAGGAAGCCGAGGCCGACACCCTTCTCGTCGCCAACCTGCATGCATAGGCAGTCGCCGTCTTGAACATCCGGGCTTTGGTCCCCGTTGTCCTCGAGGTCGGCTCCATATCCTACCCCAAGTGGCGCGGTCTCCATCTCATCACCCTCGGCAAATACGCGCTCACCGAACACGTTCTCTCCGACAACACCTTTCCCGATGTCGCGCCGTGGCATCGCATGGATTGTGTCGTGGTCTCTTGGATTTTTGGCACCATCTCTGCCAATCTCCTCAAGCTCGTCATGACCCCCATCGACACCGACCGGCAAGCCACCACCGAAAATCGGCTTTCTCTTGAGGACATGTTCGTCGGCAATAAGGAGGCCCGTGCCTTGATCCTGGACACGGAGTTTCGAACTTTCGTCTAAGGTGATCTCAATATTTCATATTACTGTCGCAAACTTAAAAACATGGCAGATCAACTCGGCAGTTTGGGCGAACCCGTGCTCGACCGAACCCTTGTTTTGGCTACCTTACGTGGCCTCGATGAGAGGTTCACTCATATGGCAGCTCTCCTCAAGCGCCAGAGGCCATTCCCATCGTTTGATGCTGTCCGCAACGACCTTCTCCTCGAAGAAATCACCTTCAACGACCGGGCCTCCACACCGTCGACAGCCCTCCTCTTCACCGGCAGCCAGGGTGCTCGCCATCCCCCTGCTGGTGCGCCAGGCACCACGTCCGGTGGCGCACAGGGCGCTGCCCATGGTGAGCCCAGCGCCCAGGGTGCCGCGCGTGGCAACAACACCTTCACTACGACCGGCGGCAATCGACAGAACAATCGTCGTCGTCGCAACAACCGCAACAACGGTGGCGACAGGAAGGCCGGCGCACAGCAAGGCGGCTGGCCACCGTCCTTCTTCAACCCTTGACGAGCACCGCGCGGTCCGCTGCAGTGCACCCGCCCTCCCTCTAGTGACCACGCTCCGCGCACTGCGCCCCAGCCGCATGCGCTTGCCGCGCACGCCGGGTATGCTGGTCTACCACCCGGCTACGACATTCCCCCCTACATCGCTCCCTACGGTCCCGGCGTCGCGCTGCCAAGAAACATGCCTGCTCTGCCTGGGCATGTTCCCCAGTACACCGCCCCTGCCATGGGCAACCCTGGCGCCAACGGAGGCTGGGATCAAGCTGCACTCGCCAACGCGTTCAGCACCATGCAGCTGCAACAACCTCCATCGACCAACTGGTACATGGACTCTGGTGCTAGCAACCATATGACATCGGACGCCGGTAATCTTTCCACTTCTCATCCACCATCCAATGCTTTTCCTTCCAGTATCATAGTTGGCAATGGTTCCTTGGTTCCTATCACCTCTATTGGCTCCACACATATCCCTGCTCCACATGGTCCCTTCACCCTTCGGAACGTTCTAGTTACACCTCAAATTATCAAGAATTTAATTTCTGTTCGTCGCTTCACCATTGATAATAATTGTTCCGTCGAGTTTGACCCATCTGGCCTTTCTGTGAAGGACCTTCGCACCAGGAGCGAGATCGCCAGGTACAATAGCACTGGAGACCTTTACCCTCTAGTGTCGTCTTCACCCAGTCCACATGCCATGGTCGCCACCAGTTCCACTCTTTGGCACCGTCGTCTTGGTCACCTCGGCACCGAAGCTCTCCACCATTTAGCTAGCTCCACAGCTATCTCATGTAACAAGAGCTCCATTGATACTCTTTGTCATGCATGTCAACTGGGTCGACACATTCGTCTACCTTTTTCTTCTTCTACTTCTCGTGCTACTCAAAATTTTGTTTTAATTCATTGTGACCTTTGGACCTCCCCTGTTGCTAGCGTCTCTGGTTACAAGTATTATTTGGTGATTCTTGACGACTGTTCACATTTTCTTTGGACGTTTCCCCTGCGCTTGAAGTCGGAAACCTTTCCCACTCTTTCCCACTTTTTCGCATATGTCCAAAATCAGTTCGGCACCACCATTAAAACAGTCCAGTGTGACAACGGACGTGAGTTCGATAATCTCTCCGCCCGCTCGTTCTTTCTCACACACGGTGTTGCACTCCGCATGTCGTGCCCATATACATCCCAACAGAATGGCAAGGCTGAGCGTTCTATTAGGACGATCAATAATGTTGTTCGCACTCTTTTAATTGAAGCTCGCATGCCGCCTCAGTATTGGATCGAAGCTCTTCATGCCGCCACATATCTCATAAATCGACACCCCACGAAAACCCTTCAGTTTTCCACCCCACACCTTGCCCTGTACGGCTCTCCTCCCTCATATGATCATCTACGGGTTTTCGGCTGTCGATGCTATCCTAACCTTTCCGCCACCATTGCCAACAAACTCTCACCGCGCTCAACGCTGTGTTTCTTTCTTGGTTACTCCTCTGAGCACAAAGGTTACCGGTGTCTAGATATGAGCTCCAATTGGGTCATTATTTCTCGTCACGTTACTTTCGACGAGAATTCTTTTCCCTTTGGTAACATGGCGGCCACATCGTCGTCTGCTGATGCTAACCTTGATTTTTTATTGGATATGGAGTGCTCGCCGCTGCCCATTGGGCCATGCTTCCCTGCAGGTACTCCCCGGTCCGGCCCTGCTGCCCCCGTTGGATCACCACCACGGCGCTTGCTAGCGGAGGACGACCGCCACGCCACTGACTGTCGTCACCGGTGTCCAGCCCGGCACTCGTGAGCCTTCCTCATCACAATCATCGGTGCAGGCTCGACGCGCGACACAGGTGAGGCGATCCATGGTCTTGGCCACGGATTCGACACGCCTGGTCAGCCTGGCTCAGGCGCGGGGACTGATGGCGCCATGCTCGGTTCCTCCCAGGACCCCGGCCCGTCTCCTGCGCTAGCCCCAGCTGAACGCAGTCGCACCAGTGCACCTCCCGTGGTGATCCTTGTTCCTCCTGTCGTCAATGCACACCGCATGACCACTCGAGGCAAGACCGGTTTCCGTCTTTCAGTAGACCGGATGAATCTCCACGCTTCAGTGCTCTCGCCTGTTCCCAAGACGTATCGTGGGGCTCTTGCCGATCCCAATTGGCGAGCCGCCATGACCGAGGAGTTTGATGCTCTTCAGGCAAACAACACTTGGGATCTTCTTCCTCGACCGCCTGGCGTCAACCTTGTGACTGGCAAGTGGGTCTTTCGCCACAAATTTCATCCCGATGGGTCTCTTGATCGCTACAAGGCTCGGTGGGTTCTCCGCGGTTTTACGCAGCGCCCCGGCATTGACTTTGATGAGACATTCAGCCCTGTGGTGAAACCAGCTACCATCCGGACAGTTCTAACTCTGGCTCTCTCCCGTGACTGGCCCGTTCACCAGCTTGATGTGAAGAATGCTTTTCTGCATGGGACTCTCTCTGAAACAGTGTACTGTGTGCAGCCCTCTGGCTTCGTCGACCCGGCTCATCCTGATTATGTATGCCGACTCAACAAGTCTCTCTACGGGCTCAAGCAGGCTCCACGTGCATGGTACAGTCGTTTTGCTGGCTTTCTTCTTTCTCTGGGTTTTGTTGAAGCCAAGTCCGATACATCATTGTTCATATTTCGTCGAGGCACCGACACGGTCTACTTGTTACTATATGTGGATGACATAGTCCCGATGACCTCCTCGGATGCTCTTCTTCGTCGTACTATCATTGCTCTTCAAAGACGAATTTTCTATGAAAGATCCGGGCCGCTTCATCACTTCACAGGATTATCCGTGACGGACAACATGGCTCCATGCATCTTTCTCGGTGTCACTATATTCTTGAAATACTCGGCGGTGGCATGTCGATTGCAAGCCGTGCGGCAAGACTCGGTCGACACACACTAAGCTTTCCGGTGTGGAGCTCACGCCGAGGATGCCACCCATTACCGCACCTCGCCGGTGCCTTACAAGATCGTGACCTTTACTCGGCCCGACATTGCGTATCTTTGTTCAAAGAAGTTTGCTTGTTTATGCACGACCCCCGAGTGCCTCATCTTGCGCTAGTGAAGCGCATTCTTCGGTATCTCCGTGGCACTCTTGATCATGGTCTTCTGGTGCACCGGACTTCTCCAGAAAATTTGGTCGTCTACACCGATGCTGACTGGGTTGGGTGCCCTGATACACGGAAATCGACGTCTGGCTATGGTGTTTTTCTCGGTGACAACCTCATCTCTTGGTCCTCTAAGCGGCAGAACACCGTCTCACGGTCTAGTGCAGAGGCTGAGTATCGTGTTGTGGCCAACGGCGTTGCCGAGGCGAGCTGGTTACGCCAACTCCTCGCCGAGCTTCATTCTTCACTCCATTCGGGCCACACTTGTTTACTGTGATAACATCAGTGCAGTCTATCTCTCCACCAATCCGGTTCAACATCAGCGGACCAAGCACGTGGAGATTGATCTGCACGTCGTTCGTGAGCGCGTCGCCCTTGGCCAAGTTCGTGTTCTTCATGTGCCTACGTCCTCACAGTATGCCGACATCTTCACCAAGGGACTTCCGACGTCTGTCTTCACGGAATTTCGATCCAGCCTCAATGTTCATCCTTCGACCGTATCGACTGCGGGGGAGTGTTAGCTATGTAATTGTGTTCACACCGATCTTGTGCATGTTCACACCAATGTCGTTCACATCAATGTCGTGTTCACACCGGTGTTCACATCAATGTCGTGTTCACACCGGTGTTCACACCAATGTCGTGTTCACACCGACTGTTCGGTTCGGTCTCGTGTTCACACAAGCCTCGACTGGCTATATATATGTGTAACCCGTGTACCTTGAACAATCAATCAAATGTGTGAATCACTTTTCGCTTTCAGTTTTTTCTATCTATCTATCTTTAATGCAATAATGGTAGGGCTTTTGTCATTTCACAAAAAAAAAATCTGATTCGAAAAAAAATAGGTAGGTTAGGAAATCATTCACAAAGAACAACAAACTTTTATTTATCCGTGCATGCATGTACGATGCAACAGTACATCACACCAGACTTCTTATTCATCCAGTCTTAGTTCCACAGCATGTTTGCGCAATGAAGAAGCTGAAACTAGATGGGCAACAGCTAGATCATATATACTGATCAAGAAGGGAGCGCACAGCTCACATCGCTGACACGGCAGCGCTCTGAGATGGCCATGTGACGACGATGGGGCTCCTCACCTCGTGCACGCCATCGCTCCAAACGATCGATCCGTACGTGTAATTGGTGAAGCTGCCAGAGGATACCAACAAGACAGTCATGGTGTACTCCTCCGTCTGGTGCTCCGCGTCAAACACCAGCTTTCGACGGCTCGATACTGAGCTGCGTGTCGGGCGGGGGAACACTGCCGTGACCTTGTCCCCGTACGCCTTGAACACCACCGAAAAGGACAGGAGGTTGGTATATATGTGGACCGTGCGGCCTGATCGGGGCACTTCATCATGTCCAGGTGTCATAAAAATGATGGCCGTAGTATGCTATTTTTACACAGATGATCTCCACCAAATGCAATTAGTTCCTCTTTACAGAAAATATAGGCGTGTGTTTGATCTAATATTGCAATAAAGTATAGGAAAATGAGCCATTCTGGTCCTAAGCCGAGCCAACGAAAGTGAGAGGTAGAGCTGTTGACTCCAGCGGCAGAGGCTCAAAGGAAGGCGGTGCCATAGCATGGGAGGATGGGGAGGATGCCATAGCTGTTGATCTAATCTCGCAATAAGGCTCAGAGGAAGGCGGTTCCAGAAGATGAAATTTAGTTGAGTGATAAATAGACAATCACTTCATAGATCTTTTATATAGGAAACCAGCCATATAAAGCCACAGTCTTTTATTTATTCATGCATGCCTGATACAACAGTACTAGTACATCATCACACCACAGTACTTGTTCCGATCTCCACTCCTAGTTCATAACATGTTTGCACCCTGCTGGATGAGTTTAAACTAGATGGACATGGTAGATGGATACTCTGACTGAGAAGGACCGGAATTGCACAGCTCATAGCCTCACATCGCCGACACGGCGCTCTGAGACGGCCAGGTGACGGCAATGGGGCTCCTCACCTTGTGCACACCGTCGCTCCAAAAGATCGACCCGTGCGTGTACTTGGTGAAGTTGCCGGAAGACACTGACAAGAAAGTGATGGTGTACTCCTGTGTCTGGTGCTCCGCGTCGAACACCAGCCTCGATGGCCGGATCCTGAGCTGCGTGCCAGGCGGAGGGACGCCACCAACGGTGTACACGACATCAACCTTACTCCCAACGTTGCGCACGACGCGGCGCAGGGTGACCTTGTCCCCGTACGCCTTGAACACCACCGAGAAGGATGGGAGGTTGAGGTCCCCACCGTGCTGCTCGGAAGCGCGGAGCAGTTGCTCACCGAACCGTCTCTCATGAAGAGACCGTCGATTATTTTCTGGGAGTAACCGAGCGCGCACAGGAAAGAAAGGTAGTCCTCCGTGCCGGCGTCGTACACTAGGCCTGGGTCAAGGGCGCGGTTGGGGTCGACATGGCCAGCACCGAGCTCGAACGGCCCAGCCACATTGCCGGTGGCCATGTCCTTGATGGCGTCGCCGGAGTTGTCCACATTGTAGGCCGTCGTCATCAGGGCTGACTTGATCGCCGCCGGGCTCCAGCCGGGCCGCGCCTTCTTGAGCAGAGCGGCGATGCCGCTCACGTGCGGGCATGCCATGGATGTACCGGACAAGATGTTGAACTTGACGCGCCTCGTGTCGACGTCAATTTCCGATGGCGAGGTCACACCGGTCCATGCGGCGAGGATGTCGACACCGGGGGCAACCAAGTCGGGCTTGAGGATCTCTGGTGCGGGGGTGTTTGGACCGCGGCCAGAGAAGGATGCAACCCTAGGGGCGGATGGCGACGTGCCCATTACTGTGCCGAAGAAGAGGATCTTGGCGATCGGGTATGGTTTCGTGAATATATAACGTAATATCTCCATGGCGTCAGCATAAGGGACAACTGTGGTAGGGATGATGTGTGCGGTGCTCTTGGCAAACTCACCACGTTCTTTGCGACTTGAAATGATGACACCAAAGCCACCGGCTTCATCGACGGCAACTCCTTTCTCTGCATCGGCAACCTCTCCGGCCTCACACAAGACAATCTTGCCAGCCACTTTTCTGGCGTTAAGTTTCCCAATTTCACACACAGCAGAGCCAGCATCACCTCCATAGACCAGTGATTTCAGTGAACCATTCGGGTCACCGGGATAGAGTGAGGTGCCAATGAAGGTCCGGCCGTCGCCGAGGACAACAACCGCCGGGAACTGACGGTTCATGCTTGACGCACCGACCGTCAACACCCATGGTGCAGAGTTGGCGATAGTTGACTCAGTAGGACCATTGTTACTGGAGGAGGCAGAGACAACAATGCCCTTACGGACGGCACTGAACCCACCAATGGCCACATAATCGCTAAGAAGGTTCTTTTTGGGCGCACCGAGAGAGAGGGACATGATGTCGACACCATCGGCGATCGCCTCATCCATTCCAGCAAGGATGTCGGAGCTGGCACATCCAAGTTTCCAGCATACTTTATAGACAGCAATGCGTGCGCCCGGGGCCGTGCCCTTGGCTGTGCCACTGGCAAAGCCGAAGAGGTTGGCATTTGGTACCGCAGAGCCGGCGGCGGTGGAGGCAGTGTGCGTCCCATGGCCGTCAAAGTCGAGTGGTGACTTGGACTCCTCTGTCTCATTCATCGGGTGGCCAATCCCATCCTCGTACCCTTTGTAGAACATCTTTGCACCGACGAGCTTGTTGTTACAGTACGCGCTGGCGTTGAAGTCAGGAGTTGAGATGCAGCTACCGCGGAAGGTGGGGGGGTAGCGGCGGCAACGACGGATCAGCGGCGAAGGATGCTCGGTCCTTCGGGTAAATACCCATGTCTAGGAGACCGATGACCGCATCAGTGGCGCCGTTCGACGCTGCTTGTAGCCCGGAAGACGGTGAGAGGTGGAGGAAGGAGGAGGACAGAGTGGTGTGGAGCTCATAGACCGTGTCACGGACGACGGCGACGATGTTAGGCTGGGCCTCGAGGTGCGCGGCTTGGCGTGCCGTTAGGCGCACCGCGAAGCCCGTTACGGCATGAACGTAGGAGTAAAGGATGCGTGGGGCTGGGTGGCTGATGTGTGCAGAGAGAAGCTCATGGACGAAGGAGGTGTAGGCGCGGGTGAGACGAGCTGCACGATGAGAGGAACGCGGCGCATGGGCTGGAGCTACGTGCACTATGTAGGTAGACACGGCATCTTGTTCAAGGTCTATGAATGTCGCCGTGGCCACAGCGAGCAAGAAGCATGTGAGGACTACAAGTTGTTTGCCCATTGGTGTGATGGGAGGTTTAGTGAGACGATGTGCTGGGAGAGGATCAGGTGCTATATATATACAGGCAGCAAGGACTACATATATATTGCCAGGTGCCCAGGTGTGGCGTAATGTGTTTAGTTGAAATGTGACCCGACGGCATCCTCATGAATTCAACTGTTTGCAGAGCGCGCCTCAAGCTCCAACTGTACAATAATCATTGTAACTGTCTAGAAAACTTACGACTATTTTCTTGAGTTTAAAACAGTCACATTATGAACCGTAGGATGAGATCAGATATCATTCATCTTAGAAATATGATTAAAAAAGAAACTCAACACACATCTCAACGCATATCAAATGACTCATAATGTGACTGTTTTGAACTCACGAAAACAGTCGTAAGTTTTCTAGCAAAACTCATAATCATTTAGAGATTTGCCAACCGCTTGTCTAAAATATTAAATTAGGAGCTGCTAGTCCACGCTATATCGTTGGAATGCATTTTCAACGGTATAACAGTTTAATGCAATTTCATATGTTTAAAAGTTCCAGATTTCGAGTTTGAAGTTTCGACTATGTTTCAATGCGTTTCAGATTTCTAGAAGTCTCTAAAAAAGTTTTAAGCCTAGGTTTGAAAAATTTTCAGATTTTGGAACTCAAGTTTCAATTAGTTTGAGACAAAAAGTTTTAACAAGTCGCAGACAAAAATTTTTAAATAGTTTCAGCAAGTTTCAACATGTTTCAAGAAGTTTTAATAAGTTTCGTAAAAAATCAAACAAGAGCAAAAAAAAATCCCGACATGAAGATTCAGAAAGTTTCATGTTTTGTCAAAGTTTCAACGAGTTTCATGTTTCGTCAAAAGTTTCAAATTGATACAATATTTCCAACGAGCACATACTTCGATTATGCTCCTTAGATTATAATTTCTTTCAAGCTTCTATTTTCGTTTTCAATGTTTAGGATATCTTAAAAATCTAAATAACCTACAAGATATGTAAATATATTATCAAATATTTATACAAACTTTAAAACAAATCTAACAGCGTAAATGTGCGGGACACCTTGCTATTAGGCTGAAACAAGCACAATTACTGACAAACAACCGTAGAATCGCTCCTCTCCAAACAACACGTGAAGAAAAATCATTCGTCAGTCCATGTTTGTTTGGTAGGGTCAGGGGAGCAAAAGTCGATGCTGTCCACGTTCAGAAAGTACTCCATCTCATGTAAGCGGCCTACAACGCCAGCAATGAAGGAAATCAAAAGGCCTCCCCAGATATGAACTAGTTGCCATCACATCGTCTCATTGTTATCTTGCAAAAATCAGAACAGACAAGACAACCACCCAACCAAAATGATCACATTGAATGATTGAATTATACAATACATAAATAATCCGTAATTCACTCAAGTGAATCAGAAGGAGCTGAGTACTAAGCAAAGATCGATGCTCGATCGATCAGTGTTGACAGTGTTTGAGAAGAACGATATGATATATTGCATTTGAAAAAAATAAAAATCTTAGGAGTGGCAATCACAATAATACAAGGAGTGGCAATCACAATAATACAACATCCTTTTCTATAAGGGCCTTTATCATTGTATTTGAGAAGCTGCAATCTGCATCAGTTACTGCAACGATAGCTCTCGGTTTTGCTGATTGTAAATAAGAACAAATACATGATTAATTGATTAGCGATGCAATCATAGCTCTTTTGCAATTCGCGCTCGTCCCCCGCCCCCCCCAAAAAAAAAACTGAAGCAGGAGTTCTGTCGTTTTCATCAGAGCCAGAGGCGGTCAATTTACAGGGGTACCTTGTCTTAGCAAGGTGGGGAGTTTAAACTGAGGACTGTTTCAGAGCTGAAAAAACACGACGACAACACAAGCCGGTAACAAGACGTAGGAGCATAAGATTGCTATTCTCCAAAGAGCTACTTCTTCTTTGATTCGGGCCTCGACCTCGACGACTGAAGATGATTTGTGATAGAAAATTCGTCGGTTTCTCTCTTTCCAAATATTCCAGGCCGTGTACATCAACAATCCGCAAGCTTCCCTCTTTTCCTTAGTGGTCTAACCAGCAGTCGCCTGGTTCCACCATTCCAATAGGTTTATGCTTTGTCGGCCTAATGGCCCACTGCGCTATTCTCGCCCATCTCCTTTGCGAAGACGCAGTGAATACTGAGGTGTTCAGCAGTTTCCTGCACCTGCGGGCATAGCTGACAAGTAGTGGCGTTTGGCCAGCCTCGCGCCTGCAGCTTATCCGCTGTTAAGAACTTAAGATCCTTTTTTGCAGGAGCAGCCACATGAAGAATTTTACTTTGCTCTCGCGCTTGTTTTCATTGGCTTTATTATAGAGCTATTATAGGATCGGAGTAGATCTATGAACCTTTGAAACTTTACCTCTCGTTTTCATAGGTTTAATTCAGAACCAGAATGGACGTGCGGGTCCATTCACTCTCATTTTCGTAGGTTCTACTAAGGCTAGAGCAAATACACGACTATGTTTTTTTTTTTCATTTATAGCTCTCATTTTCTTGAGACATGGATATGATGAAGTGCCCCGATCAGAGCGCACGGTCCACATATACTCCAAGGCATGAATTGGTGGAGTCTGGTGCAAGATTATTAATTTGAAGCATGTGTTATTTACATCACATCACATCAAATCATATCAGTGAGTAATTGAATTCAGCGACAGCTATGATGTAAAATGAAATAAAGCAACGAGTTAAAGGAGATGCATGATTTTTCTGAAAAGAGGAGATACATGATAAATATCTAATATTAGGCTCCTAAAATAATTCCTACGTTGGAACAGTACTGTGGTACCAGGTCATTTTGTGAGCACCCCCAGCACCTTGTATATGCATGTGTGGTTTATACAGCTTTATTGTCTTTCAGTTGGAGCATAGCACGAGGATTGAGGAGTCATGCAAGCATGCAAACCCACTAAAACCAAACATACCAATTTAATAGAGAAATACTAAAGAAAGCTATAGCATTTGTTAGCAATAGAACCAGATAGCTCGCTACCGTTAGATCTTATGAGTTCAATGCTCCACATGAGCCTTTTGTTCCTCTCAAGTAAAGTCAATTCTCCTCGATATCTCAATCCTCGTTGCGAATACCCGATGGATCACCACTTCCCCATTTCTCCCCAACTCGATCCCTCACCCCCCTCTCTCTCAACGATGAGTGTTGCCGTTCGATTCACTACTGCTACTACCGCTAGTGACGGATCTCGCCACACCGAGCCGACCCTGCGGTGACGGGGGGCGAGCAGTCATGATTACCCAGGCGCAGTGAGCAGGCACGCCCGCGAGTGCCGGGTGGTGAGCGAGTGTGAATTAGCACAGTGCGTCTGCATGCACGTCCTGGTTTTCCGTCGAGCATGTCCCGTGAGATACGTTAGTTGGTCCGGAGAGCGCATATCGGTCCAAAGAGCGATGATTGATCGGGAATGTAAATATATTATCAAATATTTATACAAACTTCGAAACAAATAGTCTACAAAATATGTAAATATATTATTAAATATTTATACAAACTTCGAAACAAATATGACAGTGCAAATACGCGTTTGAACAGTCTAGGTAATCGTGACTGCTCGCCCGTCACCGCAGGGTCGGCTCGGCGTGCTTGGAAGACACAAATGATGCTGTGCATTCTCTTGTTCATTGCCAGGAGGAGGACAAAGATCCGTGAGCTTGAACGACTTGAGGTGGGACCAGTGAGCTTTTCTTTTTCCACGTGGGGCCACAGGCCGCCAGCTAGCCGAGCGTCGTCGTACCACCATCGTATAGCAAACCACCATGCGCCACGGGCCGAGGTGGGTCGGGTGAGGGAGCGGCGGTGGCGGGCAAGCGTCGGCTACGGTGGCATTGGCGTATCCAGCGCTGGCCGTGAACCAGCGGTGATATTTTTGTAAATACTTGATCCCGTGGTTAGATCCGTAAATACGAGATTAAAACGAGCTGTATCCGACAATTCTATACATACAGCCATACAGATATACAACACGAGCAGAATAGCAGATGTAGGCATATAAAGGGAACAGTGCGGGCAACATGATTGAATTAGTCGACAAAAGAAGAATCCAGCATTTACAAGTCAATCGGTAGTCAATGCATGAAGCCTACTAATTACTCTGGATTGACATCAGTTTCTCAGGTTCATTTGTATGTATCTCACCACATCAAGTGCAAGGAGAATTCCCAGCTCTATGAACACGGATCCATTGGACCTCACAAAACATCGCGCCTAACATGCGGGCATTTGCCACTGGATTCCGCAGTCTAATATGGACACCAGTGGTTGGACGGACATGCGTCAAGATCCAGGTTTTGCTAATTCTTCCTGCGCTTGTCCCTGGGAGAAACCATGGCAGTCGACTCTGTCACATCCTGCAGATCACGCATTGAGTGTGATCTCATGTGAGCTGAGAACATATGAGGTGGACGAGGTGCAGGTGGAGAAGCAAAGACACCCATGGCATTGCTGGGCCTTCTGTGTGGGCGACGGGGAGCCAGCTTCTGAGAGCGGTAATGTTCATCATCACTGCCACTGTTGCTCCCTGAGCTGCTTGTGGCAACCGGCGACAATGTCATCCTCCTGCAATTTGTGGGGCTCTCGACAACATCATCTTCAGGGAACACCTCTTTATTCTGCGGTTTGCCCCACTTGAAACTGAATGGAAGAAGACCTTTGCGCTTCCTAGGGGATGGGGTTTCTGGCTTTGGAAGGCCTTTTGCGGGTGGAGATGGGATCACAGCATCTGAAAGCTTTGCAAAAGATCCAGATTTGCCATTGTAGAATTTGGATACCCCTTTCCTGCCGTAGGTGAGAACAAAATTGCTCAACAAAATTGAAGATCTGTATAATTTTAAGGCATAATTTCTCGACTAAGACATTTGCTGATAAGTACAAGCAAAGCTTGACAGACATGAACAGTCTCCAGCCTGCTCACAGGGAACAAACAGACGAAATTAAGTTGCCAGATCAACAATGAAGACAAGTCACTGAATATTTTAATAATGCAGATCAACAAATAATTTGCATCTACTATAAGCTAGCGAACAAAAGCATGTGAAAGAAGATCGTGATGTCTTTTTTATCCTGTTCCTGTGTTAATCACGTGCTATCTGCATCGAATTGTGTTCAAGTCCAAATGACCCAATCTCTGCTTCCATCAAATGGCAGTAATGCACCATTCTGTGCCGCCATGAGTGGCAAGAGCCAACAAGTAGGATTAAGTTACTAAGCAGTTGTGCTAAAATCGAAGTACTGTAGAGAATTCAAATTAAACTCCTAAAACTGAACTATAGTTTTACATGCTCAGAAATAACGCGCCTTAGTTCCTCATAGACTTAGCAATACAAGTATATTAAACAATTCAATAAAATAGATGATTTTATTCAGGTGATTCCATACAAAATCTAACAAACAATTCACGACTCAGATAGTTTAATAAAATAACAAAATAGTACTGCCAAAAAGTATATGCATCCACCGATCAGAGCTATGTCTACCCCTTGTAAACATCAGTTAGTAAGGTCCTGGCAACACAAACAATCAATGTCATATTGAACTTTCAATCTATTTTATTGCACTATACTATTAACCTGCAAAATGGATGGTACACTAGTTCTGTCAAAGTTGCATGGATTTGCAGTGTATAGCAGCTGTTGCATTACTGACTAACAGAACAAATTTCGTTCATCACTAATACGAGCATCATGTCATGTAGCATATTATTTCAGGCATCAATACGTAAACACAATTGCAACAGTTTTCCATCGAACTACTAGTGGGCTTGAACCCAACACTAGGCTGGCCACAATAACCAGGCAACTACACCGACACTTAATAAAACCAATTTCGCATTCCATAATACTGCCCTGATATATGTTATAGCAACAAAAACATAAGGAACTGTATGAACTGTGGAGATTCAATCTTTCTGTGGACAAATACAAACTATTGCGCCCTTCTAAGATTAAAAGGAAGACACTACAGAATATCGAGAAAATTGCAATTATAGGACAGCAAACAATGCGCTTCGCAATTATAGGACTCCAAACATCGACTTCGTTAAAATGACCCTTGAAACGTTGGCTTCTTGTTTTTCATGACATTTGGTGTATTAAGTCTCTTTTCTCATCTAAATACATGTATTTGTTACCCAAAGTGACCCTTTTGCCCTTGTGAGATTAAAAGGACATGGGCTGGCTGTTGGCCGCTCGCGGCCTGGGCTGGCTGCCTGGCCGCGGCCTGGGCGTGGCTGGCCGCGGCCTGGGCTGGCTGGCCGCCGCCTGGGCATGGCTGGCCGTGGCCTGGGCTGGCTGGCCGCCGCCTGGCCATGGCTGGCCACCGCCTGGGAACGTCGGGCAGATGAATCGATGGATCAACGATACGTAATGGCTGAAGGGCAAAAGGGTCACTTTGGGTAACAAATACATGTATTTAGATGAGAAAAGAGACTTAATACACCAAATGTCATGAAAAACAAGAAGCCAACGTTTCAAGGGTCTTTTTAACGAAGTCGATGTTTGGAGTCCTATAATTGCGAAGAGCATTGTTTGCTGTCCTATAATTGCAATTTTCTAGCGCCAAAACATTACACAAAAACATCCAGTGTCTTCACCGAATTCTTTCAGACTCAAACTGTTCCACCTTTACAAATCGATGGAAACCCATCTTCACAAATTAGTTCAGTAAAAGGCATTAATGCCTGTCAGAATCAAATAGTTCACGGACCAAATAACCCACATTGTGCGGTGCCGTTTGCGTAATGAACACTACCTACAGTATTAGAGCCTAATCTCCCCAACCACATCGGGTGTAAGGCACCACAAAGAATCACCTTGAACCTTAAATTACCTCAATTTTTCCATACGTTCACTCCAGACCGACCAAGAAATTCCCAAATTTCCTAAGAGAAGCAACGATCCGAGGATCAAGAACCGAACTACTCCACTCAAACTACTTCAAGATCACCCAAGAAGACACGAACTTCCACAGAGAACCAAGAATCTAACGCACATTCCCCGGCTAAAACCGATCAAGAACCAATCTTTTCCGCCACGTTAGCACAAACGACCCAAGAAACCTCCAAAAAATCCGCAGAGAAACACTGGCACCAGGATCAAGAACAGCCGCTCCCACCCACATTACCCCTAATCGCCCAAAGGAGCCGCCAAGAGAACCCTAGGACTGATCAAGATCCGTGCTTTGTGGCGAATTGAGGGAGCTCACCTGAAGGGCAGGGCCTCCTGGAGCGCGTCCATGGTGTCGAACGGTCCCTTGTACGAGCTCTGCACCTCGCCGTCGCCGCCCTCCACCTCCTCGCCGTCCCACTCCCACAGCGCCGCCGCCGCCGGGCTGTCGCTGTCCCGCCCCACCGACGCCGGATAGGCGCAGCGGGTGACGCGGC
The DNA here is from genome assembly GCA_036346255.1 of Ampelocalamus luodianensis. Taxonomy (NCBI): domain Eukaryota; kingdom Viridiplantae; phylum Streptophyta; class Magnoliopsida; order Poales; family Poaceae; genus Ampelocalamus; species Ampelocalamus luodianensis. The sequence continues at coordinate 2,544,512 of CM070634.1, forward strand.
CGAACCGAGGCCCGCCGCCTAGCCCGGGCCCGCTCTCCAGTGCGATCGACATGGCCCGCCCTCCTCTCGCCTCACATGCAAAGGACGCCGCCTCTTGTTTCTTTCGCTTTCGCTGCGCTTCACACGCGCACGCTCACCGAAAGAGCAGTGATGACTGATGAGTATAGGGCGCAGCGACCAGCGAGTGGTTTTTTATGAGGTCAGTGGTTGGGTTTGCGTGGTATTTATCCTGCAAAAGAATGGCGACCCCGAACTTGCAAAAAAAAAAAATTCAAATAGAGCAGGTACTTTCTGTGTCGTATCTCATAACGTATATAGTATTTTGCACAACTGATGTTATGTAGGTGTAGTATACGAGTATATAAACCTACCTAGGTGGTATTTACACTTTTCAGGGGTGACATGTACAATATTTTTAGACATACTCCTTTTTGTGTGCGAGTATGAATGTATTTACAAAATACACTTAAAAACAATGGATTCCCTTACACATTTTTTGTATGGTTTACATTAGAGGATCTTACCGTTAGTATACAAGTATGCTTAAATTGATAAAGATGTAAACAATTTAAGTGATATATAAGAGGTGAGAATACGTACTCCCAGAAATACCATACAATTTTCTCATATATATATATATATATATATATATATATATATATATATATATATATATGTGTGTGTATGTATAATCATCTCCGATGTTAAAAAAAGATGCTGAGTAATTTTTATGAATGCTAGAAAAGAATCTATGTACCAAGGATGTAGGCTGGAAGGAAATATTTTACCAGAATTGATTCCTACATTGGAACCGACTCCAGCAAAATAAAAGACCTAGAAAGGCCCACCTATTATCTTGGAGGCGCCATCGACCTTGAGACACCGGAAGCCCAGCATGCATCCCTATGCTGCTGATGACCTCTGCGCTAAGAGCCTCCAAATATGTCACCCTCGATCCGTACCTTCGTTGCCAGCTACCATCTCCTTCTCCACCACTCGACGACGCTGATCTCGCCACCTCCGCGCTTCACCTGTAATACCATCACATCTGTCATGGTAGCCTCTTTCACCGACGATATTGGTCGATGGTGGTGACGAATTAGGCTGCAATGGTAGGGAATAGTGTAGCGACGGTGGGGAATTGGCCTGCGATGCCAGGCATAAAATGGGTGAGGGGGGAAGGGAGGGGGAGAGAGAGATACAAATCATCTGATATTAAGAATTAATGTCACGGCAAACAACGTTGTGATATTGTTTTGTAGTTGTCAGATTGGAAAGGATGAGATCAAGATATGCACTGTATCATAAGTACTGTAGTAGTACTGTTTATGAACACTATAGCAGTACTGTAGCACTCATCTCGGCTGTTGTTTACCTGGAAGATGCACTTCCAAGGAGGGAGGGAGGGAGGGGGGGGTTGTTAGCATCTCGAAGGAAGACATGTGGCAATTGATGTAGGTGGCCTAAACCCTGCTATTTCTCTTTTTTGGAGGCGTTAGAGGAGTTAAACATTGAAGAAAAAAATGGTAAACTTAGAACCAACTTTTTTTAGAGAGTACAGAGCGCACGCACACACACTCAACAAACACACATCACACTCACAACACCCAACCCACGCATATACATGTGTGTGTTCCCTACACATTGAGAATTTATCAGAGGCACTCATAGCCTCACGTAGTGCAGACACAGGTTTTCGAGGTGAATGTGTACTCGTGTACGTACTCCTAAATTCGGTGAATATCAGCACCAAATTTGGGACTCGAACGTTGATGAGTTAGGTACAAATTCGCACGCCTAGTCGTGGCCACGAGCCAGCTTCCAGCGTCTACTTATGTGTTTTGTCTTGCGCCTGGTCACGGCCGGGGTAAATTGATGTAATCTACGTGTTATGTTGATTGATGGGTCATTTCTTGAATTAAGGGTTCGGCTAGGCAGACGGGACTATTACGGGATAGCTTAAACACTGTTGGATCGAGTTAACCAAAGGCAACCCATGATCCCATGGATGCTATTAATCCTCATTCTCTATCGTGATGTTACCGTTGCCTAGCGATTGATGGCTATTATAGCATTTCAAGCTTCATTTGGTAAGAACCATATTATTGAGATTAAGACCCAGTTAACAGGAGAGTTAGCTAGAAAGCTATGATGTATGCAAAAGAGTTAACCTTTTTCCTCTCGGTGATGCAGCATAAATAAAGGGATATTATCACATTAGAGAGATTGTTTTTTATGCTAAGTGTATTAGTTACCATTTTTTTAATGCTAAGTGTATTAGTTACATAAGGATTTCACCAAAAAAAAAGTTACATAAGGCAACTTAGGCAAGTACCTGAAATTCTGAAGGGGAAAAAAATTCTACACGGGGAAGATGGGGTTAGTTCAGGACAACTGGACAGGGGACCCTCTTTTCTAATGCAGGGAGTGGCCAAAAATAAAAGAAGATCATTCAGGAAAATTATTGGGGGAAGCTATGTACATCTGTTTTTTTATTAATTAATCTTTTTTAAAATTTTATTTTAAAGTTAACCACATACGCATTTTATTTTCAATTATAACCTCTTTGGTTACGCCACCCCTCGTGACGTGACAAAACAATACTGTCACGTACCAGAATAAGTCACCAAAATAGTACTTTTTATCACGTCATTGGTTGTAGCGTGACAAAACAACACCGTCACTGTCACGTTCTAAGAGGACATCTTGGGAAATAGCTTGCATGATGTGTCCAAGGATATCTTGAGATAGAGCTTGCATGTGTCCAAGGATTTATTGAGATAGAGCTTGCATGCTGATGTGTTCAAGGATATCGTACAAAATAAAACACGTTATATCCGTCGAGGTGTTGATATCTGTACAAGATACTCCATAAATTAGATATGAGCATTGCACATATTAATTAGTAGCACCCTTTGATGTGTTAACGTTTGATCTGAGACTCTTGAGAGGGTTCAATAATTAAAAGCAATGTACTATTTCTTGGGTGTTCACGAAAAAAGAATATAACATCAAAATACAGCGTATGCGACACACATAGATACTGACTAGTGAATTTTTGGTCGTATTGGTGCCTTTTCGTCTCGTATTTACAGTAATAACCATCTTTGAATATTTTGTTTGCAAAAATGATCCCCTGCCTCACAGCCACCGTGCGACACGCCCTCCCCGCCCGCCACCTATCCTCCTGTCGCACGTCCACCGTGTGGTGGCGGGCCCGCAGCTGCCGTGCGCCCTCCCCTCCCCATCCCGCACACCCGGCCCTCCCCTCCTGCCAGCCCTCCTTTCCCGCCACGCGCCCGTCTGGTTCTGCAGAGAATGAAAAAACCACGTGGTGGCCACATTTCCCACCACCCGTCCTCTCTCGTCCGCACATCTGTCACCTCATCCAGAATTCTCGGCGCCAACGCTTCCAGAATTCCCGGCCCAACGCCGCGGCTCCTCCTCTCAGCTTTAAATATCGAACTCTCACAGTTGCTCTTCGCTCATCCCAATTGTGTTTCGCTTCTCGTTCTGACGCTCGTCGCTGAGAACTCAAAGAACGTAACATAATTAATTTATTTTGGAGATTAAGCATTTGCTTGCTGCTCGTCGCTCAGCCTTTTTTGATAACTTTCCCTCAAAGGACAACTAATTTGTTGGATGCTTTTGTCGTTATTATAGTAGTCGTACGGGGCGGGCCCGATTAGTTGGGCCTGTCGAGATGTCAGTACAAGGTGGTCTGGATGGAGGGGTTCGACGCGATGAATATTCACGAGCTTCGAAGCTGCATTCGGGGGGAGTTCGTCACGGAGGCAACGACAAAGAAAGTTGTGATCGAGGGGATCACCTGCACGAATGACGTGTGGGAGCTCGTCAAGGTGCATGGAAGCATAGTATAGAGCCAGTACATGCAGATTGCCTCCCAGCGCGAGGCGGCCATTTACGGGAGGCCGATGGTGTACGTGAATTTCGTACGTAGAGCGTCGGAAAACCTTGATGATGTCGGGGCCTCTACAAGCGAGCAAGCGCAACTCAAGCCTGAAGACAGTAGCACAGAATGTGCTGCCTCGGAGGGAAGACTCACGCATAATTTTGTGCGAAATGAAGGGGGTGAAATTGTGGTGATCAACCCGCATTGATTACCACAAGTATCAACCGGACGAGCCTCTCGGGTTGGAGTCCGATGAGAACGTCGACCTAGGCCTGGATGGTAGCGATGAGGATGCACACCGGCCGATAGTCCAACCGAGGGAATTGTGTCATCAGAGGTGTCTTACGTGGCATCGAGACTTGATGATATCACAGTGCGTTCGCTCGTACTACTGCAAGAAGAAGGCTCCCACTGGGGGTTTGATGCTAACACCCTCTTAGTTGGGCAGCATTTCCCTTGCAAGGTGGCCGTGCAACAAGCCATAGCACGGTACGTGATGCGGCACCAAGTAGCATTGTTACTTCGGTTAGTGTTTCAGCATTACAAACTGATGTTCCTTCCCAATGTGGTGCTGTTTTGATCAAAGGCCAAAGGAGAAGAGAGCAAAGTCTAAGACCAGTTCATAAGGGTATACGATCTGCTCAAGAAGGTTTACGACTAGCTCAGCAATGTCTACGACCAACTCAGGAGGTTCTACGACCAGTTCCACCGGATCTACGACCAGTCCTCGGTGGAAAGAGCACTCGTTGGGAACAGTATTCGACGGGAATAGTATTCGACGGGAACAGTACTCGATGGGAGGAGTACTCGGCGGGAACAGTACTCGACGGGAACATTCCATGACCACCACCAGGTGGTCTACAACTATGTTCAGGAGGCCTGCGACCGCATGCGGAAGGGTTATGACCACGACTAGGTCTGCACCCATGTCTTCGACGAGGTCAGCGACCAGGTCCACGACCAGGTGGTCCGAATCTAATATGGCAAGTCAGAAACAAGGAAAGATTGGGAGCCAAAGATGAGCCAGGAATAGAAGAACACACGGTTTCCCCGATCATATACATCCGGCTTGGTTCCATACCAATTCAAATCAATTTTTAAGATGTAGAAATTCTAGTTTCCGAATTAGAGAGTCTTAGCACCTGCGCGTGCTATTTAATTTAGCAGTCCAAAATAGGAGAGTTTGAATTGTGTGTGTTTAGGAGTTAGAGATAGAATCGACTTTGTGACGTGCGTGTGTTGATTTCGACCTTAGGTCGTGTGTGTTTGGCCACACCCTTAGGTGCCAATATAAAGCCAGGGCATAGCCCATTATAAAAGGGGAGTTGAAAGTTATGTTATGAGTCAAGAAATAGATACCAGAAAATCACCATAATTTTGGTGGTAAGGTTATCGTGTTCTTGATATTTCCGCAAGGAATTGCTCTTTGGTGTGTTGAATCCAATTGAGGTGTTGAATTTTATTCGCTGGAACTTCGGTTCTACTACCTTTGTTCACGTGCTGTGGTGTGCGTGGGAGAAGGATTATCAAGGAGGCCTTGTTATTCTTGTGCTGCGCAAGGGCTAGGAGGCCACGATCAAGGTGTACCGTGAAAGATCAGGGCCAAACAACGCAATCCCGCTAGCTTGCTAGTTGGATCCATATCAGCATGTCTTGTCCATCAGCCGTGTGTACCGAGTGCACCAATCCAACCCAGAATAGTACACAGTGAAGTGCGTAGTGGAAGGCTGCCCTGGCAAGATCAGCGCTCAATGAGCGAAGATCTTCGGCTCGATCTTCGGGGTCAAGGCGGTGATCAACCACACTTGTGAGCTTAGCGAGCCCCTACGGCAGCATCAGAACTTGACTTTCGTATATGTGGTAAGCCTCATCAGGCAGCTAGTTGCGACGGACGTGTCCGTCTCCCCTAAGATGCTGATGTCGAAAGTCACCAATCTGGTTGGTTATCCAGTCAGCTACAGCAAGGTCCAACGAGCTTAGCAGAAGGTCATCGAGTCCGTGTACAAGACATACGAAGAGGCGTACAATCTTGTACCGAGATTGCTTGACCAGATTGCCAAACCAAACCCTGGCACGTGCATAAACACGCTTGAGAGTGAAGATGCTGACGAATGGCTGAAGTACTTCATATTGGACCGGGTGTTCTAGGCTTTCGCCCAAGCCGTTCGGGGCTTCCAGTTCTGTCGTCCTGTACTCATGATAAATGACACTTTTCTCACGGGGAGACACAAGGACACCATTCTCACTGCGGTGGCGGCCAACGCGAGTGACCAACTTCTCCTGGTGGCATTTTCCATTGTGGAAAGTGAGAACACATCCAATTTGCTGTGGTTTGTAGCGAACGTGAAGCGAACGGTCATGGGAGACCAGTGCAACGTATGTCTTATCACAAACCGCAATGCTGGGTTGTTGGCGGCCCTGAACACCATGTAGCATGGGACTGAACCTCCTCACGAGTGGAACAACGTTCAAACCAGGTGGTGCATGAGGCATCTTGCATCTAACTTATTCACGCGGTTTTGCAGTCAGGAATTTATGAAGACGTTTAAGGCATTGTGTCTACAGAACCAGAGACGGAAGTTTGAGTCCATCTGGAGAAACCTCGAACACCGGACTACGAGGCATACAAGGGAGTCCACTATGGAGGGAGAGCAATCCAGTAGTTCCATAAGTTTCTCGGAGTGGATTCATCGCCACACTCCTGAATTGGAGAAATTGTCCAGACGGTGCGAGGTACGGGATTATGACGACCAACATATCCAAGGTGTACAATAGCGTCCTCAAAGGTGTGCGGTGCCTCCCTACTACTACGATCGTTGAGGAGATATGGACTCGCACTGTTGGTTATTTCATCAATAGAGCCACCGCAGCCAAGCGATAGATGGAGGAAGGTAAACAGTAGTCCAAGAACATGCAGAGGCAAATAGACCAAAAGATGGAGAAGGCTCGAATGCATGACATCAGGGTGATCGATGGCTTCAGAAGAAAGTACGAGATCACGCTTCAGCAGAAAATATGTCAACAGTCATGCCAGGGGGGAAGGAAACATGCATGCACCTTGGGTGATGTGGCAACATGCACCTGCAATAAGCCAAAGCTCTTGCACAAGCCATGCACGCATGTGTACAAGGCGTGTGCACAAATGAGCCAGATGTCTACGTTGTACGTCTCTGAGTACTATGACATGCAGTACCTATTCAGTACATGGAGTGCAGAGTTTCACTCGTACGGTTTGGACATGAACTACAAGTATCTTTGGCCGGACAGGATGTAATGGAGCCCGAACAAGGCCTTAAAGACAATAGAGAAGGGACGACGACAGATGCGGTGCCTTTGGAATGATATGGATGCCAACCAATGTACCAGTATTAGCTACACAATCAAGTGTAGGATATACGAGACCCCTGGGCACTCAATGAAGGATTGCCCCAACAAACTCAGCTCGTCCGGTCGTCATTCAGTGTCGTAATGTAATGTTTTTTCCGCCTTATTTTGTTATATCCAGTGTAACTTCTACGATACCCAGATATGGACTCATCCTTGTTACGTTTTACACTGTATGTCCTTGTTATGTTTTTCACTGTACAATGCACTTACATCATGGAATCGAGGACATGGGCGACTTCGACTTACGACACCGACGTGGGGAGTCCCGTGACAAGGGAAAGGGGAAGGCTCCTTTGACCGAGACCGACTGACGTCATAGCATATCCGCCCGCCCAGAGGCACTCCGTATTGAAGACGTGAGTTATGTACAATTTACATCCTTGTTACGTTTGTTATTGTACGATTCACTTATATCATGGAATCGCAGGACATGGACGACTTCGACACTCGTCGCCACCGTGGGCAGCCCTGAGACATTGGGCAGTGGTTATGGCATCGCGGAGACTAGTTGTAGACATCACTGCATAGATGATACATAGGATATTCTTTGTTAATTTATCGGTTCCATGTGGATGATGTTATTTAACATTGTATTGTACCACAAGCTAGATAGGCTTGTATATGACCAACTAAGGGAAATGCGTGGCATGTAGATTATATAACAACATACCGTAGGCTTCGAAATGCACACGAGTCGGAGGCTGTGGTACATTGTTATATAATCTGCAAGCCATGTATTTCTCTCAGTTGGTTCATGCACAATCTTATCTAGCCTGTGATATAATACAATGTTAAAGTGGGCTTGTATATGAATCAACAGAGGGAAATACGTGACATGCAGATCATATAACATGCCATAGCGTGCACATTGTTATATGATCTGCATGTCAAGTGTTTTCCTCAATTGGTTCATGCACAAGCTTATTTAGCATGTGGTACAACATAGTATTAAAGAATATCATCCACATTAAACTGATAAATTAACAAATAGTGTGCTATTTGATCGGGGTACATGTGATAATACCCCCTCGTTCTTCATCACGATTGCAATAAACCCGCGCGTGTATCATGTAATACTTGTAACGCTTCAAATATCGTCAAATTACATTTGGTTCTTGGTTTTCATAACCTTAATTCAAATTATGGTATATTCTCAAAACCCTTTAGCTTCTAGCTAATCTCGGGTTTGTATTTCAAACCTCTTTGCAATTTCCTAATTCAAAATTGGGCCCTTCCCATTTTTGCCCTCCTCTTTTCTTAGGCTAAGCCCGAACCTCCCTTGGGTCCTCGGCCCATCTCCCTCCCCATCTTGGCCCAGCTCCCTCCCCCTCTTGATTTCTTCCCCACCCGAGCAGCCCCCCTTGTCTTCTTCCCTGGCCGAGCCGGTCAAGGCCGTCCCGTGTGCTTGCAGCGCCCACGCCGCCCACGCCGCCCACCTAACCCCGTCACCTCCGCCACCTGGTCATCCTTGTCCGCGACTGTCCTCGTCAAGCGCGCCACACTTGCTCCATACTCAGCCCTCTACGGCTCTCCCTCCCCAGCTCCACCTCCCCTTCTCTCCTTGGCTATAAGAAGAGCTCCTGCCTCCCTCTTGACCCCCCCTTCGCCCTGTTGCTCCTCGGTAAGTTCCACCCAAAGAACCGTGGCCTACCTTTTAAGCCGAGCTGCCTTCGCCGGCGTTTAGCCCCTCCGGCGCCGCCGCCACCGTGCTGACCCCGTCACTAGGTGCCACCAGAGCCAAGGGACTCCTCCCCGAGTCGAACTCGTCGTTGAACCACCGAAGCCGCCGCAACCGGCCTTCTCTCCAAGCTTCGACCGTCGTCTTCAACCTCGCCGATCTACCTCCACCATCCACCTCTGGTCCCCTTAGTGGCCTTGGTGAACCCCTCTCGCCTCACCCTCCCCCAGGCTCCCACCATATCCTCCTCCGCACTACCCCGCCGCCGTTTGGCCATGCCTCTCGTGGCACCGCCGCCGCTCTCCTCCACTGTGCCGCCGCTCCACTGCCCCTACCACCCCGCCGCCGCCTCCCCTAGGGCCGCCACCCCTTGGGCGACCCCTTTTCTGGTGTTGTCGGCACTGCTGCACCTCCCTCCGCCAGCGAAGAGCCCGAGCCGTGCGCGCCCCTTGGCCTCCCCTACCGACCAGCCTTATAGCCCCCTTATAACCCTCTTCCTTTAACTGCCAGCCGGGCCCGAGCGTGGCCTGGTCCACGCCCCCGTGCGTGACCACGTGAGTGGACTCGATCCACACGGTTGTTCCCGTGTGCCAGAGGCTATGTCGTGGGGCTCAGATGTCAGAAAGGCACTCCTCTCTCTTATTTTCCTTTAGGGTTTAACTCCCATCCGAACTTAAGAAATTCATTTCTCCCTCGTTATAGCTCCAAAAATTATGAAATTTATTTCTAAAATTTTGTAAATTCAAGACCTTGCTAATGACACTGGTATTGTTTAAATTGGAGTTCATTTATTATTTCTTGTGTATTTACTTATTCTCCTTGTCGTTTATTTCTTTTCCGGTACTTTCGTTCGCGTAGAGTTCGAAGATGCCGGAAATCTCCACTTTGATGAAGCACAAGATTGTGAAGACTCTTGTACCTATAATCTAGGCGAGTCAATACTTTGGTCATTTTGAGCCTATATTTTATGCAAATTACATTCTTTTAAAAATATGAAATTGCATGCTTTAATTTTTTATGTAAATGTATGTTAACTCTTAAGGTAGTTAAATGCCAACTTGTTAACTAATTATTATTATGCCATCCTTGATAATTGAATCCCTTAATCTTTGTCACCCTCGTAACTATGTGGTAAATACTAGTTATAGGTTGTACTTAAGCGATATGCTAGTCTTGCTTAAGTACAGGAACATTAAATGTCCTAATCATCATCTTTAAAACATGAAAGTGGTCTTGGGCAGTCATTGTGGGTAAATGACTGAAATGATTGAGTTAATATATTTTGCTCCTCAAAAACCCTAAACAACTTGTTGTTACTATCTGGGCGGATGGTATGTTGATGGGTGCTAATGCAACCCAAAGAATGTTGGTATGCGGAATGAACCGCCCAGATAACCCTAAGAACTTAATCTTGTCATGACCTCCCGTGTAAAACAAGTATAACCACAAGTCTGTAAAGTACAATCTAGCTTAGTAAAGGTGTCAAACCCTGAAAATCATCTCACTGGAGGGGCATGGGATAGTGCAAGTACGGGACAAGTTCCGGCTTGAATGGGACACCGATGCAAGGTGAAGTTGCCAGTCGCTAAGGTATAGCTCTGCTACGCCAGTCGCTGAGGTGTAGCTCTGCTATGCCAGTCACTGAGGTGAACATCCCGCACAACTTATGGGTGCAACCCATATGGTTGAGAGGACGAAAGGGGTGAGATAATTTGAAAGGTTATTGTGATGATCTCTCAACTACATGACCAAGAAATCATGTAGGGCAATGAGTTAATTGCCTCTTGTGAGTAAAGTGTACAATCTCTGCAGAGTTATAAACTGTTTAAACAGCCGTGCCTATAGTCAAAGGCGGATATGAGAACTTAACTAGAGTTAGTTCTATTTCAAAAACCTTTGTGTGTGAGATAAAAATGTGACGAGCTCACATAGTCCTAAGATTGGATTTTTCCTGGGTCGTCAGACTCAGTGGTGTTAATAAGTGGGGATAGCCCCATACAAAAGAAGCATAAGGTAGAGTTTTTTACAGAGAAAACCTCTGCTGATGTAATTATAGCACAATTACTCTCTTTAACAAAATGAAATTTGGTTAAAATGCTAAGTGATTGGAAATTATAACTATGCTAATTGAAAAACATTGCTTAGCACATAAAAGAACCCGAGCCATCCTTGTCTAGCCTTGCATGTATATTATTGCATTGTGTGTTGGCTCGCGAGCACGGAAGTTGTGTTCATTCTCGCTCTCTCCCCCAAAACCCTTAGAAGCAGGAAATCCAGGAGATTACGACTACTACAAGGATCCAGAAGTTGGAGGCTCAGGAGATGATGAGGAGTAGTTTAGTTCTTTTAGTCTAGGTCTCGCCTCAGTCCAGCTGACGCCGTCGGTGCTTGCGTGCATCCAATATTATCCAAGTTTTTTTTGTTAATATCGGACACACACGGGTTTCCCCAGTCGCTTGCCTGTAGAGAGATGTGCTCTCACCCTTTTGCTTCTGTTATAGTTCTGCTACTTTTGTAATGTAATCTTTTGACCTGTTCGGCCCTTATTGTAAAATCTAACCCGATACGGTCTATGTAAACTCTGATGTGTGAATTAATAAATGGTATGATTTTATGCCATGTATGAATTGATTCAGTGATATATCTGTGAGTGCTATCTACTGATCCAAAGAATAGTATAGTGTTTTCATAGAGGATTTGGATTTGCGAAGGGTCCGACTTTAGCCTTACTCCCCCACGCCACCTTTTCATACCGATATGATAACCCACTGCGACGTTTACTTTTCAGACTGACAAGACCACACTCCACCCTATGACTTTTTCAGACTAAAAAGACCAGCCCGTGTCAAGCCACAAGCGGTCAGTTTTGCATGCCAATATGACAATGCACCGCGACGCTGCGACACTTACTTTTCAGACTAACAAGAACACACTCCGCCACGCGATCTTTCCAGACCAAAAAGACCGCACCTTGTCACGCCACACGCTGCCACTTTTGCAAATCAATAAGACAACACACTGCGATGCTAACTTTTCAGAACAACAAGACCACACGATTCCTCCACAGGGCCGCTGCCACGCGGACGCAAATTTCCTTCAACCGGATTACAATTCAGCCGCGTACGCAGGGTTGGCTAGGTATATAAGTACTACCCCATCCACGGCGGGTTCTCCTGCATCAAGACTTCAACACAATCTCACTCAGATGGAGTACTAATGGGATGAGATCCACTAACTTGCAAGGGGTGTTGCGGCTCGAGACGAACAAAGGGAGCGTGCCAGGAGGGCACCTCCCTACAATGACACCCATGTAGCAGCAACCCCTACCGAAACATTCCAACCGAACATTCACTGCAACACCCGCCTGAGGGGAAGACTCGCCCCTTCTGTTGATGCAGTGACACATGCAAGTTCTTCAAGTCCAATGAATGGCTTAGCTTAGGCATGCTTTATTGGGGTTGTGAGAAAATTCAGAATGAATAAAATTATGAAAAATTTACATAAGTAAGTACACTTTGTCGGGAGGCTCCACATAAAATTTCATTATTTTTTGAACTCATTTGCAATATTCTAAAATCCTACAAACAGCACTCAAACTGTGCTAAACCCCTAATTTGCTAAAACCCTAATTTTCGTCAGGAGGAGTGAGAGAAGCCGACCCACCACACGGTGGCCGTGCGGTGGGAGGACAGGTGGCGGGCGAGGAGGGCCTGCCGCACGGTGGCCGTGTAGGGGGTCATTTTTGCAATTTTTTTTTGAAGACGGTCATTCTTATAAATACGGGTCGAAAAGGTGCAATATGGCCAAAAATTCACTCCCCAGTAACCCGTACGTGTACGTGATCATCACATCATCTAGAAAAGCTCATTATCGTATGTGGCCCACCACTCCACACGGTTCCGGTTCAACCAGAAAAGTATCCGCTAGAAACCCAACCTAACACGCAACATTATTATACTCGATCACATGTGCATGCATACACGTTGTGCGAAAATAGGAATTTGATAGTGCGCGTGTGGTGAAAGAAAATTGGACGCCTTGCGACCATATCCTCACAGACCACAACCACCTATTTCCTCCTCATCGGCACTTCCTCCTCCTGTTCTGGCCTCTCTCCTCCTCAAATCCATATGTCCAACAAGCTGAACTTTCTCAGCAACCTCCTCAACTCTATCGCCGGCCGCCTCGCCAGGCCTCCTCCGCAGCCCTACCTCTGCCGCACCCCGACTGCACCCGCCACCCCGCGCCTTGGCCTTCCAGCGCCCGACCGCCTCCGCTGCGCTCCAGCCGCCACCGCACCGGGACCGGGTCATCTCCTCCGCACCCGGCCACCTCCTCCATGGCGGTCGCGTGCTGGTCATGACTCGAGTTTGTTGTAGTAGGTATTTTCGAATGTTGCATCGTATTTTCTCGATTGTTGCCGAAAGTATTTTGTTTTGTTGCATTATGTCTACTCAAATTTGTTGTTGGAAGAAATATTGTTGCGATGTTGCCCTCTATTTTTGCAATGTTTTTTGCCCACATGAGATGAATTGTGCAAGGGTTCTAATAATTTATTGCAAGTATATCTATATATGCTAATGAGACCTTTTTAATTTTTAAGTGAATTTTGACGAGAATATGGACCCCTCTCTATTTTTCGAGATCCAAGTACTTTGTTGCACCTGTTAATTTTTTTTATGTGTGTTGGACATATTGCGCAGGAGGAGTCGAGAGTGTACGATCGGAAACTTCTTATCGTACGTCCGAACGCTAGTTACTCCCGGAAAATATCATGAATTATGCGTCGAAAATAATTCACCCTCTCTGTCCATCCATTTTCGATTCGGCAAATCCCATATGTTCCCGATCCGTAAAACAACCTTTTTCCCCATGCGCATACACACAGATTATCGAAAGTTATAGAGTAATTAATCAATCTTCACGTACAGAGAGAGAGACGCACGTACGCACACCTAATTAAACGATCGAATCGGGAAGAGGATACGGAGGATAACAAACGCTCGAAATTAACGGGCAGTTTGTACTATGTCGAGGACGGTGGATGGAGGCCCCGTGCGCGCGCGTTCGAAATTAGTGGGTGGCGACGAGGTGCGCGCCGCGGACGGCGAGCGCGGCGAGCGGGCCGATGGCGAGGGAGTTGATGTAGGTGCAGGGCTCGGTGCAGGAGGAGGCGTTGCGCTTGTCGACGAAGTTGTCGGACCTGTCGGGCCCGCCCATGATGGCGCCGGTGAGCTCGTTGGGGTTGGGCCGGTCGGGCGCGAACCAGTCGTTGAAGCTCATGCCGCAGTTGACCTCGAAGCCCAGCGGGAGCACGGGTGTGGACGCGCCGCGGTGGTGCGGCTGCGTGGGCGGGTTCACGCCGAAGCCGACCACGTAGGAGCGGCCCCGCGGGTTGGCGCCGAGCAGGTAGTCCATCTGCTGCTTGGAGAACTCCCTGAGCCGCGCGGGCGACACGCGCGTGCTGCCGCACATGACGGCCTGGTTGGTGCGGAGCAGCAGGTCGCTGTAGACGATGAAGAGGAAGGCCGTGCTGGTCACGTACTGCGTGTTGGCGCCGTCGCGGAGGTGGATCATTCCGCCCGGGGTGATGAACACCTGGTGGAACGCCGTGTCCGGCAGCACGGCGCACACGAAGTTGTCCGCCTGCGTCTTGAAGCTCTGCAGCCCGCCGTTGGCCGTCATGTTCAGCTCCGCCAGGAGCACCTGCGCGCCGGGGAACTTGAGGTCCCAGCTGAACTCCGCCACACTCGATGAGATGGCCTCGTGGCTGATGAAGTCGGCGTACACCTGCCGCTTCGTCGCCAGGTACAGCCATGTCGCTGCCCACAAGAGCTCGTCCTGCGTACGTACGGACTTGTCAGTCCAGTTCCGGCATGCACGAACAGAATTGACCTCGGCATGACATGCATCGTCAGATCAAAATTATACGTACATTGTAGCCAGAGTAGGAGCAGTAGAAGGGGCACTCGCCGTCGTAGCTTCCCCTGTAGTTCTTGCCGAACTGGAACAGCTGTGAAATGCAAGAAAAAAGTGTTGTATCGATCATGCAGATGCAGTAGATGCAACGTGTACACTTGGAATGTGACCTAAGCGTGCATGAATGCATGCATGCAAGCATGATACTATAGTACTATGTTACCAGCTTGGCCTTGTTTAGGAGACGATGAGAGTATGTCTTGTCGATGTTCCGGAAGACCATCGAGGAGGCGGCCATGGCGGCGGCAGTCTCGGCGGCGATCTCCGTCCCGGGCGTCTTCTCGTTGATCTCGTACAGCGTCCGCTGCGTCTTCATGTTCTCCGGCCGCACCCAGCACTGGTGATCCAAATTGGGGTCGCCAACCTGAAAATGAACAGAGCGAACGATTTCAGGCGGAATAAATTAAGGTTTTCTTGCATGCCGATCGATCGATTGCCTATCCTGAAAATGACAAGATTTCTTTCTAGAGTCATTAAACGGAGGTCTCACCTGAACCCACAAGCGGTTCTTTCTCGCGGCAGCCTTGAGGAAGTAATCGGTGCCCCACCTGATCGCGGCGTACACGTTCTCCAGCTCGCCCGCCGACTGCAGCTCGGGCTTGAACGCCAGCGCCGTCCACGCGAGGGTGGTCACCGTGAAGGCCAGGGGCAGGCCGTACTTGACGTTGTCGCCGGCGTCGTAGTATCCACCGGTGAGATCCACCTGATCGACCAGACAAACGTGTCACGTATATGTATATCTCCTCTCTTGTTTTAAGGGTCTGTTTAGATAAGATTTGACTATTTTCTCAGCCTAAAATAGTTAAATTTTTGTTCACTTACAACTTCATTATATATAAATTATACTAATTTATTTATATAATTTTTATTCTTGGTCATTATAATTATTCTTAGAAGTCTTAATAACTCATATTTCCATCACATGATTCAAAATCTAACATATACTTTGAGATATTGAGTAAAAACAAAGATAAAAATTAGGGATTGTATATTCATAAGTTGCCTGAATTTTTTTAAGTTTAAGTCACTTGTTGTGACCATTGGATCAATATTCAATCATATAACATCCATTGGATCAATATTCAATCATATGATAATCATATGACACACCAATCTCTACACAAATCTAATTGTCACAATAAGTGATTTAAACTTAAGAAAATTTCAGGCAACTTAAAACTAGCAAAACCGTAAAAATAAAGGCAAAAAATAAAATTCTATATCAACAAAATACAGCAACATGGTGAACCCGTTATGTTCCGAAAAAAATTATAATAAATTCAAACACAATTCATTATATAAGAAGAAGTGCAAATCTCAAAGCATATCGGACAAATAAAAATTCGACTATTTTGACCAAAGAAAACAGTAGAATATTGTTTAGCAAATCTCTTGTTTTAATTTGAGGCTTATGATTCGTGTTAATCACTTGATTGATTGAAATCCATGCACGTTGACATGCATATGCACGCGCATAGATATACAGATGAATTTTTTTCTCCTGTAATTTTGTGCCTTTGATTGGACACGTACGAACACTTTGACCGTAATCACAACGGGAAAAAAAATTAGGTGATAAATCAAGTTGGTCGGTCATCCTTAATTTCATTCTTGTTTCAGTGATGATATATACAGTCATTCCCTAAAGCACGCATTGTACGTGACATAATTAATCCTGCTACGAATGGCAATTACCGCCTCACATTAATTAGTTCTTTATATTATATATATTCATAGCGTTCAGACGGATTATCCTTTTTAAAAAAAAATCCGTTCAGAAGGATTGTCCACTGTTCAATCCAAACAAATTTAAAGCAACAATCGAGCACATTCCATAATCCATACATGCATGAATCGTGATCCTTTTATTTCGTGTATACGCCTATCTATCTATGAACACGTATTGCATATATCACTACATGCATGCACATGGAAGATACGATGAAACGAAGACATTAATGCAGTATAGAGAGAGAGAGAGACGCATGGCGACATACACCGGCGAGCTTGCCGTCGTCGAGGCCGGAGTCGCCGCGCCACTTGATGCGGTTGTTGGGCGGCAGCTTCCCGGAGCGCTGCGCCTCG
Source organism: Ampelocalamus luodianensis (assembly GCA_036346255.1). Classification (NCBI taxonomy): domain Eukaryota; kingdom Viridiplantae; phylum Streptophyta; class Magnoliopsida; order Poales; family Poaceae; genus Ampelocalamus; species Ampelocalamus luodianensis. Next base: position 2,561,554 of record CM070634.1, read on the forward strand.
AGGAACATGATCGACTTAGTCAGGGCATCCTTGTAGTTGAACGAGGCGGCGCCGCCGGCCAGCGCCGGCAGGACGTCGCCGGAGAGGACCAGCGCTGCGAGGGCCAGGGCGACATGGACGCGCATGCCGCTCGGGGAGTGCTTCATGGCGTGAGGGGGTGACGCCAGCCAATGCAGGGGGAGAGGAACGCGAGGCGAGGCGAGGCCCAGGGGGCTATGGAAATTCGGACAAGGTGGCCGAGGGAAAGGAAAGGATGCGCTTGTATTTAGGAGACAGCAGGGAGGTTGGGAAGTGTTTGGCTCAGAATGTTTTCAGTTTCAGGTCATCAGGGAAGGCAAGTATACGCATTGGAGAGGGATCTCTATATTAGTGCTCAAAATTCAGAGCCCGTCTGTTTGAAAAGTGAAGGAAAGTCAATCGCTATGATGTTTTGCTACAGTAAAATCAACACAACATTTTCCCATCTGTTGCTGCAGGATCTGCGCGAGTAATGTTCACAAAACGCTGTTCATACAGTGTCCTCTGTATTTACTACCGATGATCTGGATCCGTAGGTAATAGGCGGTGAGGAGAGTTTTTTTGTTTCTCATGCATGGCAAAGACTAGATTCATCGAATTGCATGACGAGGTTGATGATGTATGCATGCAATGCATGTTTTAGTTATGTGATTATTATTCTTGATGTAATTTATATATCTTGATTACAGTGTTAATGCGGTACTAGAACTTTTCATTCCCAGTTTTTGCTTGCTATGAGTTGTTTAATGAAATGTACAACTAATTAGCGAAACAGAGTAAATTTTGCAAAACAAAACATATTTTGTCATAACGGTAAGAAAATCACGTAGTTCAGTTTGCATTCCACGGAAACCAAACCACACGTACCGGCATAACGTTTCAATAAACCCTACATGCAGCAACTGTCGCTAAATGCAACAAACATCTGATAGGCGGGATCCACATGTGTGTAATTGACATGTGAGAACCACGTGTCAGTGACCAAAATATATGTAGTTTTCTCGTAGTTATGCTAAAATATGTGAAATTTCACGATATTTACTCAATGTAATATAATTGCCAACAAAATCGTGTCATCTCCCGATCTCTTGTGAATTTTTTTTTGCTCATTTCGAAAGTCGCGAGATTATGAAAAAGGAAAAACAGATGGATATAATTTACTTTTCCATTGTATTTTAGCCTTGTTTTTAATCTAATTACGAAGGGTACAATGCTATCACCTTTCATCTAATTAAACATCTAAGCAGACATATAAAGGGCACGATGACAACCAGTGGTCATACATGGAAGTAAACTTAAATTTTTTGCTACCCATCCTATTCATCAATATTAATCAACGGTAACAAACTCATGGTCTCTCTTTAGCAGTAGAAACTAGGAAGTTAAGTTAGTGTCAAAGAAACTAGAAAGTTCAGTTAGTTTGACACGAGTGAAAGGGCTCAAAACAGGTTTAAGGACATTAGAAATGACAGGATGCTGCTCAAAACAGTCTGGAAAAATGCTTTAATACTGAGCAGTGCTTTTATGCGCTCCTAAATTGCACAAATATTGAAGCAGTGGTTAGTACTGGAGTAGCGGACAATTGCATTTGCACCTAGAAACTAATTGCACAGATCTTGTAGCAACACTGTTACTTTGCTAACTGTAGAGTGCAGGGTGGTTGCACATAGCATAAATGCAAATTGATATGTAGACAGACCTGAAAAATGTAGGCCGTCTGAAATGCTGTTTCATCATCAGCATTTTTATGGACAGAAGTACACAAAGAAGTTGACTAAAGGAAAAAAAAGGTCCCCAAATGTTGTTTCATTACCGGTGTACATTTAGCATCACTACTGTACAAAAACCTGCAAAGAGTGGCATGCCACCCCTTGACTCGATGTTGATCATATAAGAAAACCCAGTGTGCAGCACAGGTAAAAAAAAGTTCCCTACAGGCTAATTTACTGTTCTCATCAAAGCAGATATACAAGCAAAAACCCTATTCGTTATTGATCTCATGAGGAATAAATCATTTATATTCAGCTTTGCTAAATGAAACTGGGCAGATCAGTTAAAAAATAGTATGGCAATTAAATAAAGAAAGCTGGGGTCCCTCATTTTGTAGATGGGGGAAAGACGCATTCTCTTTTACAACTTCTAACTGAATCATTATACATGATACATGACCAGGAAATAGCAAACCAATCCATATGAAAAGCATGGAGGCATTTGCTCAGGAGAAAGATGCTAAACCTCTGTGTGTTGCAAACTTTGCCTGTTTAGTTTACAAGTTACAGATCTATCACTATACATACAATTAATCTTCTCCAAGTTTCCTGTTTGTATATGCTCCTCCCCCCTGTATAGAAGAATGAAATAATTCCGACCTGTCTGACATTTAATTCTCCTTTTCCCTAGCATCTTCTAATGAGTCCAGCCACATTCTGTGCGATGTCTTGTTTGGTCTCCACTGAAACAGGTGGGTCACCAATATACATATCGAAGAAAGCATCTGTTCATAAAGTCCGGGTTTAATAAACAGCAATTGCTCAGAATAACTCTAAAACTTAATAGCTTTCAATGACCTATAATTCTGCAAGAAATTTTTCTGGAAACTGAAGTGAATGCATAATACAAAATGTCTTGACTTTAGCGAGTATACACTTACTGCAAAGATCTTTGCTCTGGACAGCACCAATTTGTTTGCCATCAACTGCAGACATATGTTCTCTGTCAAGATATGTTGTGGTGGAAAAGAATTCAAAGCATACAGAAAGAATCAGTCATGTGGTACTAACTTTCAGTTATTAGCTGGCCATCAGATGTTTGACGGAAGTCAATCTTTGTACCCTGCAGTTATATCAACTTTAATATCTTACACCCAAAAGTGCCATTTTGTAGAGACCAGATGTAACATAGAAACTTACCGCAGGTATACGGATGTCTTCACTGAAATAAGAACCAAATGTCTTCAAGCAACTATAATCGGTATTAGGATTCATCTGGTTTGAGAAAGTAAACACAAAAGCTCTGTTAAGCATATATAGTTAGCAGTTAGTGAAGAATATTAAACTAGTTAGTGAAGAATATTAAACTAGTTGCTGAATTAACAAGTACCTTTTGCAATCGGAAGCAAAGAGACTTCTCAAATGCACTGAAAAGTATGCAAATACAAATAATTAACTTCAATCTAGCATAGATCATATCTTTCGAACCACAGATAAAGATAAGAATGTGTTACTGTTAGCTCAAGAAAATAAGAATACTTACTCTCGCACTGTGCCAATGCTAAGGCCATTGTAGCTAACTACCAGCCTGACTGTCATATGAATATTTTCCCTGGACAACAGGACAAGTATAATGCAAATTTTATTTAATTGAGAGGTAAACGGAATGCAGATATAAAATGATTGCAGGTTTGGAGTAGTTCCAGAAACCCTCTATACATGGCGCCACCTACTTTTTTTATGGCCTCTACAGTTCTGCTACATTACTCAACGAGCACAAGAGTTTACACAATTGGTACATGTATAGAGGCTAGGTAAGTGACACAATTCGAGAAAGATCTTCATAGAAGGAATTTTTGTGAACACAGGTAAATGATCAAGAGAGCATTAACACCTCAGAAGATCTTCATAGAAATCTGGGTGATCCTTCAGCTCGGCAACCGGAACAGAAGCATACTTCGGACCCAGCTTCTTGCAAATAGAATCTGGTTCTATATCTATGAGAATATAACATCAGTAACCTAAAGGAACATCCCTTAAGCAGTACCCAGCCTGCTAACAGTTCATAACCAATAGCAGCAAACATGAGAATTTAGTTTTACTCACATAATCCAAATGCATAGAGATTCAGATTTTTGACCCTCATTATTCGCATGCTTCTGAAACCCATCCCGACAAGCACCTGAAAATTTAACCATTAGTTGAACTTATCAAATGGAGTGGTCAAGGCCTAAGCAACATTATAGATTTGGTATAAAACACTGTGACACTATATTAAAACAATAAGATGCAAACAGAAGTGTTGAGTTGATTATCAACAGACAACAGTACAACTGCTAACATATACATAGTTTATCATATAGGTATTAGGTACTACTTTAGGATTTTACAGCTGCTAGTACCATATCAACCACCAGAATGTCACAGGCAATGGCAATAGTGAAGGCTTATAAACCCTGATGGAAAACATTTCTTTTGTCATAACTCATAAGAACAAAATTGGTACGGCAATAATTATCAACAAAATACAGCTGGGAAAAGGACCTCTGCAGTTGGATTGGAATTATCCTCAAGAAGAGTAGGGAACTTGATCCCAGTTTTTGGTTCCGTCGCATCTTCTGGTAAGATTATTCTTGGCACAGCAACACAAGCACAACCTGGACGGCTTTCCTCCAAATAAGGCTGATCTACATGTTCTCTGATATGGCCACCATTTTTTCCCAATGTCATTGACTCTGCAAGCATCTTCGGCGATCTTATCCATGCATGAAATGAACAGTTAACAAAGAACAATTTGAATGAAAACCAAGACTATAGGATCAAACCAAATGGAAAAAAGGAAGCACTGGCAATCCAAAACCATTATATAATAAAAAGACCTTACATGTTTTCAAATGGTGGTATTACAGTAGCAGCAGCTAGTGTAAGAATGTTACAGGCATGGCGCTCCTCCACCTCATTCCACAGTCGTCCAAACGTTGCATTTGAAAGTCTCGCTAAAAGCATTTGGATAGCATGCTCTTCCCTTACTTGAGAACCAAACTGCAATCCAGCCAAATGCTGCAAGCAAGAGGTTACTTGCTTTATTTGTGACCGACAGGCTCTTGAACTCGATCCTGCAATAGCAGACAACCTATGCAAAATCTTGGGATTTGACGCTCTAGAAATCCAGATATAGAAGGCAGAGGCTCCAGTAAACTTGTTGAAGCAGCTGAATGCTTCCTGAAATGCTCCACTTCCTGTAGAACATATATGCTTCGGATGCTGAAAGGAACTCTCGACTAATGTTCCAACTTGTGATATCAATCCTAATCCGATATCATGAGATATTGGAGAGTCTACTGAGAACTTATGCAGGTGTCCTCCGTTATGATCAAGCTTGGAGAAAATCGACCAATCAGGTTTCATAGTGAAATCACTTGGAAAATATGGCAACTCCAGAAGACTTCAAACCAAGTCGGGGAGTTTATCAGCAGGAAAACTCAGTCAAATCTGTCAATTGGAACAAATGAACTGAATCAAAACGCACTGATATCAATAAGTGAATTGAACGCGTGCTCAGACAACAGTTTTACACCAGCATTTGCGAGTGGACCTGAATGTGTACGAGTTAATCCCCATCTCAGCCATCATACTCTCTTGCCAAATTACTTTATAATATGCTCTAATGTTACACTACACTTCAAGAATACCTGAATGTCTCGCTATTGCCAACGAAGATACGGAAAACAGAGAGCAGCTACATACATAACGGCTCTAACTAGATCAAAATTTCACCTCACCGCAATCAAGCACTTAGAATTCCACCTTTTTACAGAAATTCACAAGCCCAACGCCCAAAACCGCCCGAATCAACACCAAACATACCATGATCTAACGATTTCCACCGGATTCACATACAACACCAATCCATCACAAGCCGCCGATCCTAATGCCATCCAACCTCACCTCAAAACACCAACCAAATTCCCAAAAAAAAAACCACCTCCGCACCCCCCCCCCCACCCCACACACACACACAAATCCACAAACCGCCCGCATTCGTGATTCCACCGATCCGCAACGAAAACCACGCATAAAACGGGGGAGAACAGCTCGAGGAAGCGCCAGACCTGGGCGCTCCAAATCGCGCGGCGGCAGATCGGACAGGAGGCGCCGCGCGATCACGGAAGGGGGAGGGAACGCGTGCAGCAGAGGGGAAGGTGGAGGGGAGGCCTAGGAAATCCGTGCCTTCCCCGGCTGGTGTTTCCTTGGATTCGGGCGTGCAGGCAAATCCAAATCCAAGGAAATGGGGGAGGTGAAAAACCGAAAGCAAGCGGCTTCCCTTCCGTATTAACTAGGCATCTCCGCCTAACTAAACTCCGCGTCTCTCCGCCCGTGGGAGGCGGACGACACGTGCGCGCCTGCCCTTGCTTTGGGTCGTTCAGGTTCGGCCTCCACTTGATTTTTGGGTTTTAAAGGCCAAAGGGGTAACTAAACCCTTTTTCATGTCAGTCCTCTTACCACCTCAAAACTCCTTTTTAGAGACCAAACTTAGCCCAAGGCTAACTCCAAAAGCCTATTATGCCTTATACAAAATAATACTTCATCCGTTCTTTTTTACTTGACATAGTTAATTTTTAAAAGTTTGATCGTCAATAAATTTAAAACTATCTAGATTGGCTATATAAAAATTATATCATTAGAATTGTCGTTGAAAATACTTTCATAATATTATAATTTTATTAGTACATCTTAATATAAAAATTATAAAAAATTATGATCAAAATCACATCTCGAAAACCGTTAAAAATCAACCATACCAAGTAAAAAAGAACGAAAGATGTATTATTGATCTTGTTTGGACGTATCGGTTCAAACCAATTCCCCCGCCTCAATCCTACCGCCTACCCTTCTCGCCTTCTTTCCCAATTCACCTTGTGTGCCGCCACTACTCCCCTGTACTTGTTTCCCGGCTCCGCTACTGCTCCGCCGACCACGGAACGGGCTAGACGTCGACGTAAATGCATGGCGGGCTGCCAAACGCTGAATTTTTCTCCTCACTATTTTTTCCTTCTGTACTGGACTTTTCTCAGTCAAACCCAATGCAAAGACTAACTAGTGCATGAGTCAACATAAGAGTCGCAGTTATTGCAATTTGCAAACATGGTTGTGATCCCATCCGAACCCAGGTTAGTTTAGAGAACTTATTATGTGTGATGCAGAGATTTCAGCATCGTCATTCAGCGATCCTCTCCCGTAATGTGTACACAGCGTGTGAATAGGATACTCCTTAACACCATTTTTTTCTTCTTTCTTCTGAGAATTCCTTAAAACTTTATTCTGGAGCTGGAGTGATCTATCTAGGCATGGGCGGATCTGCGGTGTAATCAATGAGTCGTGTGACAATAGTGACCTTCGGTTGACCCATGGTATGACACTTGTTAATAGAAAAAAAAATTAGCGTATAGTGACCCTAGTGATTTTTTTATTTCCCTGGATCAACCTCTGCTGCATCTAGGTTGGGCACGCACGAGGAAGGGAGATGTTGCGATCCGGATTTACCGTCCTGAACTTCTATACCACACTATTCTCTATATCAGTAGATAGTGTATACAGATATATTGCTAGATCATATGCATACATCACACATAACCATACCATACTTAATATTACATCACACAAATAAACCGTACAGTCATTTGTTTTACAATACAGGCCAAACAGACCAAATACTTACCACAGAGTTCACATAGAAAGTAGAGGTAGATGCGGAAGAAGATAACAAAAGGTGGATCCATCAGTACTGCCTACAGGCAAGCAACTAGGGGTGTGAGAACCCGAAAAATTCAAACTAATTTAAATAACGTTAATTGATAATTAGCAGTAAATTAAAATTATCTAAACCACATCAAACATAATCCCATATTAACATCGAACACATCACACAGCGGTTTAATACAAGTTCATACCCGCAAGAGTCACAATAGGGTTTCCAAAATCAAATTTTCATCATCATTAAAACTCAAAGTCAACGACAAGCGAATAAAAAATAATTAATACAACCCCTGAGATAAATTGTAATATGAATTTTCTTGCAAGCGAAATTAAATCATTAATACAAACTCAGAAATTAATACAAGAATCCATCTCCAAAAATTACAATATGAATTTTAAAAGTAATAATACAACATTGTTACATTCTCAAATGGACTACAAGAATTCATTTTAGGTAAAAGTAAAATATTAACATAAGCACATAATTAATTACAGGAACGAATTACAAAAGATTAAATAAAAGTTACAATTTTGAGTGTATTACAAAATAATAAAATAATAAACTTCTTGCATGCATGTTGCCGAAGCTTTTCTTCCTTTGTCCATATATCGCCAGCCATCGAACCCTTCCTCGGCCAATCTGAAACCCGACCCACAGTTCCATTGCCTGCCATCAACCAACAGAACAATAGCAACCAAAAGACAAGAGGCAGGCCCAATGAAATAAAATAGAGTTAGAGTAAAGAAGAATTATCGTCAGAGTTCGAGAAGATCACCGAGGTTCCCAGACCAACCTAGGTTAGCCGGCACCATCTCACTTCTAGTGGGTTTCATCACACGACCATTTTAAAATCTGACACCGACGTCGTATCGACTTACCTGAACCGCAAAAACCCGTCGAACAGTGTTCTTTTAACCAATGGACCAAACCCAAATAATCCTTTGTGAGAGCCAAATGGATAAGGCAAGGGTAAAATGGGAATGCACGGGTCATAGAAACATGCCAGCTGAAGCCCCTTTGCATCACAAACCTTCTCCCCACATAGAGCCTCACAAATCACAAGCCCCTCATTTCTTTTTCCCCAGCTGAGAGCAAAGCCAAAGGCAACCAACAAAGCACCAGCAAGTCTCCTACTGCCACCAAAAGAGCAAACCCACAAACAGCAAGCATCAACCACCATAGCAAGCCATTGCCTCCACAAAGCAAAGAAGCAAGCTCAACATATCAGCCATCTCCACCTAATGGTTTTCCAATTCAAATTTTGATGATTGAAATTATGTCATTGCAAATTAATGTCCACGTGTTAATGTATCTAAGTAAGGCTAAGCAAGACACTTAGATATAAACTTAATAACTAATTAAGTTTACCATTATTCCTAGGCCAACAAAGGGTAGTGTTCAAAATCAAGGAAGTGAATTTAATAGCATACTTAACATTAAGGCATTAACTACGAGCTAATATTAACATAATTGTAATAAAAGCATAGCATGCAATTTTGTAATTTAAGACAATATAATTTTCATTCAAAATATAGGTGCAAAATGATCAAAGTGTTGACTCACCTTGCTCACAATCTTGTTGGACTTGGTCATGCTCGACCTGCTGCTCTTCCGGAGCTTGGGGGTCTATTTTCCCGAAAATCAACCAAATTCAAATAAATCCAAATGAATTCAAAATGCATTTAAAAAATGAAATAAACTCCAAAATTTCCAATTTTTGCTATCATTAGGTATGGTTTGAATTTAGATGAATTTAGAAACAATAATCGTCAAATTTGGAGTTCCTACGTCCTCGGCACCCCAAGGACGCGTCGCGAAGGGCGATGATGACCACAACAACACGCGCACGCACAGGCGGAGGTGGTGGCGATCTAGCAAGGTGGCATGTGCACGAGCATCTACACCCTGAGGGGGTTCTAATGGCACCACCGACTCGGTGTAGGGAGCTCCGAGCACAACTGTTCCATGGCGACCAGTGCCAGGGATGAAGTACCATGGTGCGGTGGACAAGCGCTACTCTACGGCCCAAATCGGCTAACCTACTAGCTTCACCTAGTCCCAGAACACGGATGACACGAGTACTTATCGATTTGAGGCCGTGACGGTGGATCCGGGCGGTGAAGGAGGTCGGTGGCGCGGCTGCGAGGTTACAGGCGCAGAGGAATAAGATGGCGGTGTCTCGGGCGCTCCCCCAGGAGAGGATGACGAAGAAGGTGAGCATGAGACAGAGGAGACCGAGGCGGCGCTAAGGGATATGGCGCCAAGGTCGAAGCTCACTAGAGGAGGCAGCGTGGCTGGGTGAGAACGGGGCGGCGCGGATGGCTCGGTCATCGAGAGGAAGACGATGACGTCATCTACGCGCGATTCTGTGGGGGAGGGGGGCAAGGTGAGCACGAGCTAGAGGAGGAAAAGGCGTGCTCAAAAGGTAAGTACGGAGTGGAGGGGGCTCACCCGAGCGAATAGAGCTCGGCGATGGCGGCGGTGGCCGCAGAGCTCGGGCTCCCCAAGCTCTCTTCTTGCTTCTGGAGCACGAGGGAGAAGAAGGAGGAGGAAATGGTGCGAAGAGGGAGGTGGGCTTGGTGCGGCTCGCGTCTGCTTAAGTATGGAGGGGCGAGGTGCGAGATGGCGGCGAGTTACTAGCGGTTGGCGGCTGTGCGCGGTGACATCGCACCAGGGCTCAGCATGGGTGCGAATGAGCGAAGAGACGGGGGGAGAGCGGGTCTCGTGCGAGCTCGGTCAGGGTATGTGCAGTGTCGCGTTGGCGATGCTGTTGCGAGGACAACGCTGACGAAGCGGCTATAGGCGCAGGGGCATGGCTACAGGTAGCGAGCGCGGTGAGGCTGGCGTGTGGCCGGAGTGGCGCAGAGGCCGAGAGTGAGGAGGGAGACCAACTGGGCCAGGCAAAGCTGGGTTAACCCAAGGGAAAAATAGGAAAAGAAAGGAGAATGCGAGCTGGGCCGGATGGAATTTGGCCCAAATTGAGTTTTGGGGTTTTAAATTTCCTTTCCATTTCCTTTGCTTTTAAATTCAAATTTATGATTTGGTGATTCAAATTCAAATATCACTTTAATTTAATTTCAAGTTTCTTGGCTTTAACCAATTTGCATTTTAATATTTGATTTTGCGAAATACAAAATACGACAAAACTCCAAATAGTTCACCGAAAATTCAAATAGCTCCAACATGCATTAAAAGTTTTAAAAATCTCACGTTTTTATGTTCCAGATTTTGGCTACAATTTTTAGGGTGTTACAGGACAGAACTTCACAGTTTAGATCATTGAACCACAAGCTAGATGGGCCCTTGCCTGGCAATGTAGAACAGTCTCTTCATGCTGACGATGGCATGTACTTGCAGAGCGCTGCCAAACCGCACAGCACGCACAGTGTCGGCGCATCCAAATCTCATTCTCCCCCAACAGCATGTGCACAGTGTACTCGATGCAAACTGGGACCCAACAGCCAACTCTGCACAAATAACCTCTTGTAATCGTAAGCCCGCGAAAATTGACATCCTGGACCTGAAGCCAGGAAACCAAGCAGGCACATTGTCCGCCCACTATTCACCGTGCTTACAAGCTGTGAGGTTTTCCCACTCTCTCCGCGATACGGCCGTGGCCGGCGTGCGTGCCTGTGCAAAGGCTCTACGACGGCGGCAGAATGGGCGGTGTGCTAGTACCGGCCAGTTGCTACCGATAAAACGGTACTAGCACCGGCCTGACTGGTGCTATGGCACGAGCATGACAGCTCTTGGTTCATTGCCGGCCCCGCCCACATGGATTGCTTGCTTACCGTCTTGCAATGCCATCACATGCCAACCAACTTATTAAAGCTTAGCTACGATATGATATGATATGATCCACTCTAGGGCCCAAATAAAGGCTAAAAAGCAATGAACCATAGGGATGCTTAACGGCTTAGTACGTGACAGGACGTGAAATTGTTCTTGTTAGGAACAAGAAACCCTTAGAAGATCATCCAAGCGTTTGCCTTGGCGTCTGCCTTTTAGTATTTGTTATTGTTCTCCTCCCAGTCAGGCTATCACTGCCTGTCTGCCTCACAGTCACAGGTCAGATCAAAATGCTCCAAGGCTAACCGGCTAACAGAGCAAGACCCTGTCCTGCAGTTACAGAGATAAAAAAAAATGGATGTTCTTGTCAAGTGTGGGCCATGGGACTTGCTGGTTCCATTCATTCGACATGCCTGCCTAATTAGATATCGTTATAGAGGGCCCCAAGAGGTAGGCGACATGATGGTACAGTGCTGCTTTGTCTCACAGCAAGTGACTATGTTCATTGAACCTGGCCTAAAGTCCTAACGAACGGGAAGGTGAATTGAGCATCCTCACAAAATGGAAAGTGTCATTTTCCTTTAGATGTGTTGTAACTCATGTTTCTTGCTACTATTTGGTATTCCTATCAGCTATCAATTGGTCCACACTGTTTCTGAGGTGAAAAAGATGTTCCAAGATCAGAGTAACATTGACCTCAGAAAGAAAAAGAAAAAAAAATGGTTAGAATAGCATATACGGAGCGGAAATAGTCTTGGCTCTCGTACAGTGGTACTGTCATACTCATGAGACTGACGAGGTGGACAGGATCAAGAGAACAAAGATCCATATCACAGTATTTCTAACAATTGAGATTGGAAGGTACAATGTATCCGATCTTCAGATTATTATTCAACCAAACAAGCAGTGTCTGTAATGGCTTATAAAGAACAATTATTTGCGCTCAAGAGAACATTATGCTAGAAAGCGACCAAACAAAAACAAAGGGGCATCATGTATCTTCGATGGGCTACAAGAATAATAAATCGCTTATAAAGAATGTGAGAGCAGATTTACTTTCTTCAGTACCACCAGATAACCGATGAGAGGTCACAAGGTTTCATCGTTCATGCGGTAAATTATACGACGGTACGACATTACAAAGGATACACCAACAATGGTAAAATGTTACTCTAGCAGGAACAGCGGGAATTGGATCTACTTATTGCTGGTAACAAATCTAATTGCCTACTGATATGCAGGTAGCTCATATGAGCCAAAGCTTTTCTTCTATATTAGGGGCTCAAAATCACAGATATGTAGTCACAATTGAGCAAAGCCTGCAAAGGGCAATGAAGATTACAAGAGTAATCATGGCAGCAATAACAGAATTAATTTATTTAGATCAATCACAAATTCTGAAATTCACAATATAGATTAATCAGAATCAACCATATGCATATTAGAAAGATATTGTCCAGGAAGTAAACCTAATAAAATGAAGAAAAAAAAATGTTATTGCAACTTCCAGGTACAGAAAGTCATTTGATTACTTCCCATTCGAAAAAAAGAAAGTCATTCGATTAAGGTTATAAATATGCACAGGGTATTGTTCTAACATATCTATACAGAGCAGGATGGCATTTTGTTTCATCTGAAATTAAGATAATTCCTTTTACTTGGGTTCTGAAAGACTGCAAGGCAACCCATGCCAAGTCAAACTCAGCTACAGTTCTGCAGCACCCGATACTACTGAAGTTTCCTCTGAATGGGGGTTGTGTTCAGAAATGGCATAGTAGAAGAGGCAATTCATTGGTGAAGCTAACAGCAGAATTATGGCTTTTAGAGGATGGGTCTCACCGTAAAACTAATGCAGGAGCTCTTTTGAACGACATGTGTGGTTTTAACATTTGATCTAGGGCAAGCAATTCATATAATTGTCACAGACTCACGGTTAGTAGCATGTCAAAGTTCCTTTTTGAATCCGCCTCACAACAAAAGAGTCAAGTAGTACATAAGTGGATCTTACTGCACAATTCGCCAAAGGAAAATGGACATGTGTATTCAAACCGCACCCCGGGGGTTGAGGTGTACCTTTTATGAAATTGCACCATTTATCACCTTTATGGTCCTGCTTTAAGCAGCCTGACAGATAAGAACATAATGTGTCATGCAAAAAGATAGAGTCCCATAACATATATGCATGTTATATTCATATACTCATATGCAAATAAATAGATGTTTTGATTGTTAGATGTACATCCAGAAGATGGAAATATGTTATAGCAATGCAAACGTAATGTTTAGCCATATAGGAGTTACAAGAAGTGCTACATGTGCAAAACAAAAGTGAGAACAAGTGAAACCAACAACTAAGTAACTAACCTTTGGAGCATATGGGGCGAAAATGGCTTTGACATCTTCAAACACCTCAGGAATTGGTTTTGCAGCATCAATCTGATCAGATGACAAGTATGTCAATATGCCAAAGTGAACACATTCCAAAAATAGGGCAGTATTGATGAAGTGCACAGGTAAAATCATAGTCAGTAACTCATAATAATTGTGGAAAACAATAGTATCCCAGTAAACAATTCCTTAAGATTATATTACTCTATATATCACCCTTATAAGTTATAACCGTCCATATTTATGTTGACATGCATATCCTTTTCCTCTTTGTATTTCTAGCATCTAATACAACATCGCTATCCATTGTTTTTTGGTTGTTTTTGCATCATTCAGAGTGCAGTAGTACCTTTTTAACCTTGGCCTTCACGTTATAGTACTCAATGACAGGCAAACTGGATTCAACAAAAACTTTGAATCTTTTCCTGATAGTCTCAATGTTATCATCAACTCTTCCCTACAAAACAATAATAAATGTTGGAAACAAGAAACAGGTGATCTGACAAGGTTATATATGCTACAAAAAAAAATGCACGTAAGTGATGAAGGAAACCTCATTGCGTCCCAACAGACGTTTTTCCATCTCTTCCTCAGAACAATCGAAAAACAGCACAAATGCAGGAGATATTTTTGTCTGCAACAATTAATGGTATTAGTGCATTGGGATTTTGTGTGTGTGTGGGTGGGGGAAGTTCGCTACCAAAGCCAGAAGTGATCTAAAATTTTGAAATACAAAGAGTAAATGGGCTTACAACGTTCTCGAATGCAGCACGATTCTCTTCGTTCCTTGGAAATCCGTCGATCAGAAATTTATCATTTCCACTTTTTATCATGGCTTCCTGCAAGAGCTTTATAGTTACTTCTGATGGAACAATCTTCCCCTCCTTTATCATGTTCTCAATCATAGTTCTGTCAAACATGAACTATAGCCATAAACATAAAGGAACAGGTAAACGTTAAATAAAGAAGTGGAGATGACCAATCTAATTTTTGGACCAATCTTGTCCCAAATTAAAAGGAAAACAAAAGTGAACAATTGGGTTTTTTATGGAATGAAAATAAAATACCCATTCTCAGAGCCAGATTTGATCTCTGCACGCAAAAGGTCTCCAGCGCTAAGATGGGTGAATCCAAAGTGTTCAACAATGTTGGCACACTGTGTGCCTTTCCCACTTCCAGGACCACCTGTGTAAATTCTTGGTCAGTTAACAGAAGAAAATTTATTTATTTTAATTACATGTGTTTAAAATAAAAAATATATGAACTCACTGTATTTTTCAAAGCTGCCTATAAGTTTTTTTTCTTCTTCTATGAGATGAGATGTACAATGATCAAACGTATAATTGAAGATAAGCAATTACCTAGAACAAACACAACTGTAACTTTCTTGTCACCCAGCATGTTGTCAGTGACCTGCATGAAGGGCACAGTTTCACCCATAAGTTGAATCATAGATTATGAATGGCACAAATTATATGAGAGAACATATACTTAATGACAAAAAAAGAGGAGTTGGAAGTTGTAAGTGAAGGAGTCAGAATTATATTGATACTAATAAGGAGGACAGTTCAATGAATCATACATGACAACAAAACACCTATCTATTCTAGCGTAAGTAGTCAGTTTTGAAATTAGAGAAAAAGATTGTAAGATTCAGGGCACCAGCCCTTGGCGGTATCGAAACTCATAGAACCCTGTATATTATGAACCAAAGGGTTGACAAATCTAATCATATGTCCTTTGATGCTGAAAGGAAAGAAGCTACACGTTCTCAATGAATCAAGGTATTTTCCGGCAATGATCTAACATCTAGGGAGGAAGCCAGTAACTTTAAGCAACAATGCAGGGTAACACCAAGAGCTACATACCTCCTTCTCTCCCGCCCGGTGCTCATGCTCACCGAGCGCAAGCATCGCTCTCCTTGAGACGGCTCGTGCCCTAATGATTGCCGCCTATTCCACCTCACTTGGGCCGAGGTCCCACCGCCACCTATCTCGTTAACATCCACCTCTTCTCGCTTCTTCGCGCGATCCTCGTTGAGCGCCTTTGTGGTCTTCTTCCGAACTCGTCTCTTCGTCTGCTTGGTCGCTTGCTATGTTCTCTCGCCGAGAACGCATCAAACCGATCGCCACCGTTGAGTGTGTCTTTCGGGATACAGCGTCGAGCAGCCATGAGGATATTCAACTGCTGGAGCATCCGTGATGCTATGGCCGAGAGATTGCGCCTCGAGCGCATCGGTACTTGGGATCTTGTTCCTTTCCATCTCACTTCGCCCCATCACGTAAGTGGGTCTATAAGATCAAGACTCGCCTCGATGGCTCTCGAGCGCTATAAGCGCGCCTTGTTGCTCGTGGCTTCCAAAGAGCATGGTCGTGACTACGACGAGACTTTTGCCCAGCTCACATGACCACCGTTCCACAACTCAGTTTCCACAGACAAACAAATACTCACTACTTTGTGCAATAAAATGGAATCCTAAACACCTAAAAACCGCAGGAAAAATCAACAGATCCGGGACTGAACAGCAGCAGCCGAAGACAGCAGCATTTGAATTGGAACTTGGAAGAAGGATCACGGGATTCGTACCTTACCGGAGGGCGAGATCTGGGAGCGAGGCGAGGGAGATTGCCGATTGCGTGGGATGGATCTAATTCCGATTCCTGGGCGCGTGTGCCGTGCGGTGAGCGTAGGGGAGGTGGCCGCTTTAATACGCGCGCGGCGCGGGCTCCGCGCGGGTTCTCGGGTTCGGGTGGATGGTTGGTGGAGGATCCGGTAAGGGAGCGCCGCGCGCGGTTGGTCGGTGCCTCGGTGGTGACTGTTGACGGCCGGAGGCGTCGGCGTAGCGGGTGGTGGAGGAGGAGAGCTTCGATGTCGAAGAGACGAAGGGAACACGAAAGGGAGGTGGCCGGGAAAGAAATGTCTCGTGGTTCTTACGGTTGGAACGTAACGCTTCTTTCTGAAGCCGTTTATGGGCCAGATCAGCCAGCAGATCACGATCAGACGGCTCACCGCTCACGTGGGGTCAATTCCATCCTAATTTCCTATAGAAGTTTCTACTGCTTCCTCCTTACTCAAGCATAGTTTGGAATTTTGGTGAGTTTCAAAAATAAGGCAATTCGTTATATATTATTGAATAACTTCAAATATTATGAATCATGTAGTTATTTAGTAATATACCATAAATTTTCTCTTTAAAAACCATGTTATGTTAATAGAGGAATAACTACTTGAAAGCATTGCTTTAGAAACGTAACGGCAATCTTATTAGAATTGATAGAAGTTACAGTAAATAGCTAGATTCCGTTGCACTTGAGCATAGAGACACAACACACCAGACTAGCCCTTAAACTATCTGTGGCATCTTTCTTTGATGTTTGTTCCTATACGGTCTTTCGCCAAATATCAGGTATAGCTGTTGACGGACGCGGCATGCATGCTCCGCCTCCCTTGGTGCTCCCACCCACGTGGCGACAATTAATTGGCTTTGGTCCTGGTGGTGGCCCCCAAAAGCATCGTACTAAAAAAAAGTTTTCCGTTTAAAAGACGTTATTTGCACACAAAATAATAAATCTAGTCTTCTCCAGAGATCAAAGTCAACAATAGTACCGTGAACTCGCCAGCAGCGATATATGTTCTTATCCGCGCCACAGGTGCTCAGACCCCCTCGTCCCCTCTCCATCGTTTGCACTTCTGAGGGGGCCTTTACTCATCCTGCTAATTAATTACAATTAAATTGATTATGACTAATTAATTAGGACTAATTAATTACGATTAAAATAATTCCGGTTAATTAATCACGACTAAATTGATTAGGACTAAATAATTATGACTAAATTAATTTTGATTAATTAATTATAGCTAATTAATTACGACTAATTAATTACATAGGTTAATCAACCACATTGTGTAATTAATTACATAGGTTTAATTAATTAATCATCGTCCGTACCACAGGTTAATTAATCCTCGTCCACGTCACGGGAGAGACTTCCTATACTGCTAGTTAATTAATTAATTACACGGTTTAATTAATCTTTGCTAGTTGTAATTAAACCAAAGATTAATTAAACCTATGTAATTAATCAACCCGTGGCGCGGACGGTGATTAATTAACCCATGGTGTTGAGAGGGGGCGAGGGGTCTGAGCACCCGTGGCGCAGACGAGGACACATGTCATCTGTTGGTAAGTCCGTGGTGCCATTTTTGGCTTTGATATTTGGAGGAGGCTAAATTTGCTATTTCATATGCAAATAGTATCATTTAAGTTAAAAACTCTAAAGAAAATAATTAAGCAACTAAACAAGCATCGTCCTAGACTTGGACTCATGCTGCTCGCTGAGACAGTGCTCGCCCATCGACTCTCTCAGGCTGGCAATGCCTGGATCTGCTGTTGGACCACTCAACGTCGTGCGTGAAAATCGCTTTTCGTTAGAGCTAGGGGTTTCGGCACTCATCGCCGCCGAACAATAGTTGCTGCACTGCACCCACACTATCGTCGTTAAGGAACGCAAGATGCTCGGCTGCAACTAGAGCTCGTTAAGAGTAGGTCCGCCACGCCAGCACCAGCCTCACGGCCTCGACCCGTGCCGTGTCGTGGAGGGCAACGATGTCGACTCTACGCGCCTAGCGAAGGGGTAGGTGCTCTTCTGAGTATTCAGGAAGAAGGGCGACGGCGCCCACACGGAAGACGACGACGATGCGTAAAGTGGCCGCGACTTCCAGTTCATCGATTTCTTCACTCGGACGGACGTGCAGCGGAGGCGCGTGGTGACACTGACACCGGTGTCCTTGGGCGCCATCGCAGCTTGCTTGTGTTTTCTCTGACGGTGGGGCCACCACCAGGATCAAAGCCAATTAATTGATGCCACGTGGGCGGAAGCACCAAAGGGAGCGCAGTAACGGATCTCCCTGACCTTTCTTCTCTGCATTACTTGAACACTTCATTTGAAGCACTCACCATGGTATAGTGCAGGGCGGTTTATAACCAAAAAGATGCATCTATGCGAGATTTTTATAAAAGAGTGTTTAAAGAAAGAGAATATAGTCACGCCATCAAATACATATGTAAAAATTATTTTTTTCCAATGCAAATAACTCTTTTGTATGTACTTAGATGATTGTATTATCTATTAATTTTATAATTAATATAGTTATATACATAAACACCGTGTTTAATCAAACATCGATACTACAAAATAAACATTTTATCTATCCTACGTGGTAAGAAAATTCAGTTTTTCTTTACTAAACACCAGCATTATACATACTCTAAAGAGGATGCATCATGCATGTGGTTACTGTCACTTTTTTTTTAGAAGCCATGTGGTTACTGTCACTTGCCCAACTGGAACAATATGAGTCGTGGATGGGGCCTAACAACATGTGATATTCTACCTTACAATTTGCAAGCTGACTAGCAGAGAAATGGTGGGGGTAGAATATATCCAAGGGAAAATATTCTCATGGATATTCCTTAGTCGCTGTAATGACTTGTCAGTGTCCGCTTTCTCCTTCCACCGGTTCTTAATATGAAAAGAGTGAGAAAAACTCCTTTCACCGTGTCTTAAATTATTCAGTTTTGCACATTGGCCATTCTTTATTAGGTGCATCCTAAACTATGTTGATTCTAAAGCTACCAAACTGCAAAAGTCAGTCAGCTAAAGCTTGATGACTAGCAAAGACTCGCAAAGCATTTCAGATTACATGATTTGATATACTCCACTTTGTTTATTCCCTTAGCGGGAGAAAATGCTTTGTACCATTGTATGGGAAACGAAAGCAACTGTTGACAAGTATCTATTCACGAAGTTCCCATGCCAAAAAAATATTCTTTGCCGCGCGGGTTCACTTACGATTCTTTTGGAATCAAATTCTGTATCCAATAGTCCAAGTGTATTATATTACCCATCATCGACTCATGTCTCGTGAGAGCCAACACCGAACTCCTTTCATTTTGTATGTAGTCAGTGTTAGAGATATATATGTATAGTGTGTTATTCTCTATTATTATAAGGGATCTTTGTATATTCACCATATATACTTGTGTATATATACTGGCCTATTGACCCCATATTGAATACAAGCGATATTCATCGCATGGTATCAGAGCAAACCTAGGGTTTGTTTTCGTCGAGCCGCCGCTGCCGCCGTTGGTTGTTCTTCCTGCCGCCGCCCGACTTCACCGCTTGTCGTCCGGACCCAGACTCGGCGCGCCTTGCTTTGGCGTCGCCTCCACCATAGCCGCCTCGACGTCTCCGGGCCTCCTCGCTCGGCGCCGTCCGCTCCGGTCCTCCTTACTCGGCGCGCGCCGGCGCTAGCTCCGCCGCTCCTGCGCGAGGCCGCCGCGCACGCTGCCGTTTCGGATCAGGTGTCCTCTTCGAGCGTGACCGCACCGCAGTCGTCGTTCGGATCGCGCGTGGCCGCGCCGCCGCCTCCACTTGTGCCGCCGCGCCGCCTCCTCCGCTGCGCGCGCTGGCTGCCGGATCGCGCGTCGCCGCGCCGCGCCTCCACTTGCGCCGCCGCGCCGCTCGGATCGCGCGTGGCTGCCCCGCCACTCGCGCAGTTAGAAACCCTAACGGGCCGAGCGAGTGTTTTGGCCGGTTTTAAGTGAGCCGGCAAAAAAATACGTCGTTCTAACCGCCGCACCGTCCAGCGCCGCCTGTTAGACTCGTTGTCTTGGTCGCCGCCGCCCGGCGCCGCTACCAATGGGCACCGCTTCCTCTCGCCGCCGGTGATTTTCGATGGTGTTAATTACACCGACTTTGTGTCTCACATGCGCATCCACATGCATGGTCTTCGTCTCTAGGGCGTCCTCTCTAGCGATGTCACCTGCCCGCCTTGCCCTATTCCTCCGACGGAGCCTCGCTGTTGCGCCGCCCCAACAAATGACAAGGTGCGCGATTGAGGCCGCCGGTCTTGGCGATGATGAAGCCGTCTCGCCTACCAAGAGGCTCTGGATTCCTATAAGGATCGCCTGACCGCCTACACTCAGTGGTACGATGATGATGCTCGGGCTGCTGATGTCTTCATCGCCAGTATCCAACCTCAGTTTTCTTCTGAGGTTGTGAGACTCTCTACGGTTTTCCAGATGTGGACTCATCTTCGTCAGCGCTATGAGCCCTCTGGTGATGCCCTGTACCTCTCCGTGGTTCGCCAGGAGTACTCTCTTCAGCAGGGTGATGCTACTGTTGACGTTTTTATGCTCGAGCTCTGCGTCGGCGCCACCGGACTCCTTCGCATCGCCGGATGTCGCTCCCGTCCTCGTTGTCCGTCCGTCCATGCCGACCGAGTTTTAGCGGATCTACGAGTTCCTTACTCCGCCGCCCGAAGTTCGAGCAATGCGCGTGCCCGGCTCCTTGCACGCCACCTCGTGTCACTCTCACGAGGCTCTTACCGAGATACGTGCGGAGGAGACTCGCCGAGTGGTGCCGCTCGCTACCACTCCTCCGTGCTCGCCGCCCGCCCACTGCTACACCGACGGCTTCGCGCGTCGGACATCGCCTCCTCCAATGCGCCGCCACGGTGGTGGTGGCGCCTCCATCCGGCGGTGGTCATCCTCACCGCTCCTACCGCAATAAGGTCGGCCACATTGAGTCCCGGTGCTATAAAGCGCGACATCTTTCTCGCCGTTCTTATACTAGCACTGCATCGGTGCTTCTACATCGACACTGCATCGATTTCTTCAGCAGCTTCTCACCGAGCGAGAGATAGCGGACTTCGACGCCGCTTGCGCCGGAGTTCTCCTCGGCGTGTTCTGCGCAGCTCACTCATCGATTTTTCGCACCGAGAAACCACCTTCTACACAATCAGTACCTCCCGTGGATTCTTGATTCGAGCATCTTTTCACATGACTCCGATCCTTCCACTCCGTCTTTCATTACACCCTTGATTCTCCCGCCGGTGTTCTTACTGCGATGGTACATCTCTTTCTCGTCTCTGTCGAGGCCCTCTTAGCAACTCATCTTTTCATGTTCCTTCATTGCTTATGTTCCTCGTCTTACCATGCGCCTTCTTTCTCACTGGCGACATCGATCTTGGTTGTCGGGTCATTCTCGACTCGACTCTTGTTGTGTTCAGACCACCACACGGAGCTCGTTGGTTCGGCCTCGCGCCTTGACTCACAGCGTCTCTGGAGCTTGACGCTTCACCTTCCTTCCGCTGCTACTGCTGCCGCCAGTCTCTCAGCTTCTGCCACTTCGCCTACCAGCTCTTTTCAGCAGTGGCATCACCGTCTTGGTCATCTGTGTGGATCTCGTCTGTCGTCTTTGGTTCGTCGTGGTCTTCTGGGGTCCATCTCAGGAGATGTGTCTTTAGATTGTTAGGGCCGTAAGTTAGGTAAACAGATTCAGCTTCCTTACCCTCATAGTGAGTCAGTGTCTCAGCGTCCTTTTGATCTTGTTCATTCAGATGTTTGGGGTCTGGCTCCCTTCGTTTCGAAAGGGGGTCATCGATATTATATCATTTTTATAGATAATTTTTCTCGCCACACTTGGATATATTTCATGTCTTCTCGTAGTGAGGTCTTATCTATCTATAAACAATTTGCCACTATGGTCCATACACAGTTCTCCACCCCTATTCGTGTCTTTCGTGCTGACTCCGCTGGCGAGTACCTCTCTCGTTACTGCAGCCTTCCATCGAAAGGCGAGGTATTCTTGCTCGCCTCTCTGTCCTGGTGCTCATGCTCAGAATGGTGTCGCTGAGCGCAAGCATCGTCATCTCCTTGAGACGGCTCGTGCACTGATGATTGCCGCCTCTATTCCACCTCACTTTTGGGCCGAGGCTGTTTCCACTACCACCTATCTCGTTAACATTCAACCCTCTTCTGCTCTTCAGGGTGCGATTCCTGTTGAGCGTCTTTGTGGTCTTCTTCCTAACTACTCTGCTCTTCGTCTGTTTGGATGCGTTTCCTATGTTCTCCTCGCCCCTCGAGAACGTACTCAAACCGATCGCTCGACCGTTGAGTGTGTCTTTCGGGATACTGATGCGAGCACAAGGGATATCGGTGCTGGGATCCTGTTGGTCGACGGATGCGGATTTCTCGGGATGTGACTTTTGACGAGTCTCGCCCCTTCTACCCACGTCCTACCTCTCCCTCGGCTTCGGCTTCCTCTGTGGAGTCTCTGTCCTTTTTGATCTTTCCAGATACACCTATATCTGTCTTGTCCTCATCCACCCGTCCCACTGAGTCTCCACATATTCCTCCTGTGGCCTCTCTGCCGTTGTCACCGCCTGCTTCGTCTCCTGCGGCTCCTCAGGCTCCTCCCACTACACTCATCTACACTCGTCGACCTCGTATTGAGGATCTTCCAGATGAGCCATCTTCTCCTGATGTTCTATCTTCTCCTGATGATCCATCTTCCCCTGATGGGTTATCTTCTCCTCGCTACGCTCTCCGCGATCGCGATCGATTCGGCCTCCCGCCGCTTTGGTTTTTCTAGTGCAATACTCTTGAGCTGTCTCATATCGGGATGTTGTTACTCATCCCGAGTGGCGGCATGCTATGGCCGAGGAGATTGCTGCCCTCGAGCGTACGGGTACTTGGGATCTTGTTCCTTTTCCATCTCACTCTCGCCCCATCACGTGTAAGTGGGTCTAAGATTAAGACTCGCTCTGATGGCTCTCTTGAGTGCTATAAGGCGCGTCTTGTTGCTCGTGGCTTCCAGCAGGAGCATGGTCGTGACTACAACGAGACTTTTGCTCTGTGGCTCACATGACCACCGTCCCGCACTCTTCTTGCGGTGGCGTCCTGCTCGCCATCGGTCATTTCGGCTTGATGTAAAAATGCCTTTCTTAATGGCGAGTTGCGTGAGGAGGTCTACATACTTCCGCCACCTGGGTATTCTGTTCCTGAGGGCATGGTCTGTCGTCTTCGTCGTTCTCTCTATGGCCTTAAGCAAGCCCCTTGTGCTTGGTTTGGCGCTTCTCCTCCGTGGTCACTGCTGCTTTTTTCACTAGTGATCATGATCATGCGCTCTTTGTCCACACTTCGCCTCGTGGTCGGACTCTTCTTCTTCTGTATGTTGATGACACGATCATTACCGGAGATGATTCTGAGTACATTGCCTTTGTCAAGGCTCGTCTTGATGAGCAGTTTCTTATGTCGGATCTTGGTCCTCTTCGTTACTTCCTTGGGATTGAGGTTACTTTCACTCCAGATGGTTTCTTTATGTCCCAAGAGAAGTATATTCAGGATCTTCTTGATCGCGTCTCTCTCACCGATCAGCGTACTGTTGAGACTCCCATGGAGCTCAATGTTCACCTCCGACCTTCTGATGGCGAGCCTCTTTCCGATCCGACTCGCTATCGTCATCTTGTTGGGAGTCTTATCTATCTTGTCGTTACTCGTCCGTGATATCACTTATCCAATCCACATTCGAGTCGGGCCAGTATCTGCTCCCACTCGTGTCCACTCACACCACCTTTTTCGAGTTCTACGATACCTTCGTGGACTATCTCTCGCCGTCTTTTCTTTCCACACTCCACTCATTCTGACTTCAGCTTATTCGGATGCTACTTAGGCCGATCCTCCGATCGCGGCCTATCTCTGCATCTTGTGTTTTTCTTGGTGGTTCTCTCATTGCCGGAAGACGAAGAAACAGTGCGAGATCCGCTCGAGCGCAGAGGTTGAGTTGCTATGGCTCTCTTGACAAGCAGAGATTACTTGGCTACGGTGGTTACTTGAGGATTTTAGTGTTTCGCACTACACCGACTCTCTCTTGTCCGATAGTACATGTGCTATCAGTATTGCCCGTGACCCTGTGAAACATGAGCTTACCAAGCATATTGGTGTTGATGCTTCCTTCATGCGGTCTTGTGTGCATGATCATGTGATTGCTCTCCAATATGTGCCTTCAGAGCTTCAGATAGCGGATTTCTTCACGAAGACTTAGACTCGAGCACAGCACGGTTTCTACCTCTCCAAACTCAGTGTTGTTGATCCACCATGAGTTTGAGGGGGGTGTTAGAGATATATATGTATAGTGTGTTATTCCCCATTGTTATAAGAGGCTCTTTGCATATTCACCACATGTACTTGTGTATATATACTGGCCCATTGGCCCCGTATTGAATACAAGCGATATTCATCACAATCAGAAATAATGCGCAACTCTTTACATGTTAGGATGTTAAGGCTGCTCCCAGTGCTCCACCTTGGTTGGTATCTTAGCATGCCATGTAAGCAAAATAATGATGTGACATCCATAGTTAATGAAGAGAGATGGTAGTCTAATATCTAATTTAGATACTAGTTCAGCTCGAAATCCAATGCAAAACAACCTCATACATGTAATTAAATGAAACAACTTAAGATACTACACCATAAGAAATAATGCATTGGGAAGATAGTATCTTAACACTCCTCATGCACTAAAAACTGCACTAAGATACTACCCATTGAGAGCAGCCTAAGATGCCATTGTAGACGCATCAAATAGACACGCTCAGGATCCAATGAAATCCATGCTATTTCCCCCATACTCCATTAACCAACCCCTTCAGATTTATACATCAAACTGTGCATTCATAAGAGATGCCATTGTAGGTTTTTCTTTTTTCTGATGCATATCGGACCGTGTGTTGATCTTGTACCCCATTTCGATTTTAGTGAAACCGGACCGTGTTGCCATTCTTCTAACCAAAATAGTGCTGAATTCCTGATCGTCAGAGCTTGGGAATTCTAAGATCTCACATGAGATGATTAGCTCTAGTCAGTTGTCCCAGGTGGCGCCTTTAGCAGTGGAAGAGTTGTGAAACCAGCTAAAACACACCAATAGATGAGTATATTCCCAAAACAGGGGAAATCAGCTGTTTTGCTCCTTGTACAATTGGCCTCGAAATTTTGCAACGTTCTTCCGCAATTCAATATTTGACATTCGCTCTGCCTCCAGTGCCCGTTCAAGCTGTTGAGCGAACCCAAAAACATAATGACGCAGAAGAAGAGAAGATAATGCTACAACTCAAATCACAATAGCACTTTCTGTATCGAGAGTACCTTCGCTGCTCGAGCACTCCATTCTCCAAGAATAGCTCTGAGTCTATCATTTTCTTCAACATACTGCATCGAGCAGGTTCATAATCAAGCAAGAATGCTTTGCAAGCAGATACGAGCAAAACCAACTTGATCCTCATGCTATGGCAGGCAGATCTCTTAATTGTTATTTGCTAAAATATACCTGATTGTTGCTCACGCGAAAACGCTGGATCTCTGAGTCCTTTTCATCAATCAGACCACGAGCAAGCTGAAGCTCCGAATGCACTTGATTCATCTGCACATTCAATTAGTATGGGATACTTCATGATGAAAGATTTATTAAAACTTTTAGATATCAAATTATGGTGCTAAAGATGAATAATTCAACTAAATGATTCTCACATCAGTATTTACCAGAGTTATCAATACCATACCGGTACCGGCCGGTATGACCGGTACGTACTATACCTTCATCTAAATCGGTACAAAGTAGTCTTACGTACCATACCGACCTTAATACCGGTCATACCAGCCATACCGGTGGAATTGATAATACCGTCTATTGAACTATATATTATATTTGATAGTACTACTATGTATTTGAAATAATAATATAAGTGATATTTGGTGTGCATATAATTAAACAAATATATACTTATAAATATATATACCCGTATTATTATATTAAATCCGAAATGGTGCGCCGGTATGAACCGGTACTGGAACGTACCATTCTAAGAACCAAACTAGTATGGCCTCCGGTAACATATTGACAAGTATGGTATTTACAGCCATCTAAGTTATAGTATAATTTCAAGTTCAACAGGAGAGAATTAACACAAACGTTTAGACATCAAGTTTCTCACATCAGTAGTTTGTTTAGTAGATATATCTATTGTAATAGTTTATGTAAGAGTTCCACCTAAGTAGGCCTAAGACAGGTGACTTTAACACCTTAGGCACCAGACTCGACAAATTTAAAAGTAGCCTGGCTTAAGATAGTACTGCGGTCAAAACCACTAGGTATGCATGGAATGTATACAAATTAGTTTATTACACTTTCTGATTCGAGAATGCATAACATGATAAAACATCATAATATACGTTCCAATAAAAATAATTACCTCGGCGGAGAGTGCTCGAAGTTCTTGGTCACGAGATGCTAAAAGATGGGCAAGATCAACCTGCAGAATTAAAAATGAATAATTCGATGGCAATCCTCAACTTCATATAACAGTTAAGGAGTTCTTTATCTAATTTTGAACCTACCAAACTGTCAGTTAAAACTAATGCAGCATAATCAATCAGTGTTGTACAGACCTGAGGAGTGTTCCCAACATCAGTTCTCTGGTATTTGCTTAAGCATTCTTGCAAGCGGAGCACCTTTCAAGAAAAAAATGGTTAATCAACAAGAAAAATTCTGAAGTTGCAGCTAATGTAATATTAAAATCTTATCATGACTAATTTGGCCAGAAGAGTATCCAATCCTTTAGCACTAACTACTGAACTAACCAAGTAATGAAACAAAGAATTAAATGCAACGATCAGCTCATTCCTCCTTCCATGAAATAGTAAGATTACAAGGTCTGCTGCTTGTCTTGCATAAAGATTTAGATAATACCATCAAAGGCTAAGGCAATTAAATTTCAAAATGCACATGCTGCATGTGCTACAGGTGACATTCTCTAGAACTAATAGAAAGAATCTACTATACAAAAGAGAAGTAGATTTAGTGAGACGGCTCTCGACAATTGAGCACCACAATTGCATTCATCTTCCAAGTACCTCCTCACTCAGGTAATGAATATTCTCCCTTTGGTATTGAAGTAATGCCATCTGCTGGTCAGAGAGACGGCCATCATAATATCTGGTGAAAAGAAAACATCAGCTCGTCAAGCTCTACTGGCAGTATGTTAAGTGATCTATTCAACAACATAAGTTGACGGTTGTAACTCTTCTGAAGTCACATGCTGCTAGATATAAGTTCAATACACATGTTCTATTTTTTTCTGATAGACATGAGTTAAAGATTCCTGTTCCAAACTATCAGAAAATCAAATGCCTAAGCCTGCAGCGGTGCCAACTGTGTAAAGAAGACATATGTTGTATGTGCAGAGACAAGAGTAACCTACACATTTTCAAACTATAGGTACTTATCAATTAACAGGAAAAAGTTCAGCATATTTGCAGTGCCCCCTTACTGTTGTACCTTTGATCTTCCAAAGTACTAGATGGTTGGAGTGCAGAATATAATGACCGCAAGATATCAGGTTGTCCATTCAAAGAGTTGTATTTGTGGATATGCCCTGTAAAAAGAACCAAGTGGGCATTTCATCTTACAAAAATCATCTAATGGGGCCTAAAATGTGCATTGCTAAGGGAAAAGAGCACAGATCGCATGTATATCATTAAGTAGATCAACTGAAAATATCATGAAGAAACATGTGGAATACCATCTAAAAAGTGAGTGGTGGAGCGTTGCTTGATTTACACAATTCTGAAAGAAACAAACCTAATTGTGGATGCAAAATGAAGATTTTAAAGAAAAAATTTCAAAAGTGTGTCAACAAAGCATAAAAACTGCCATTGTACAAGTGAGCAAAGCTACCACGTATTCCAAAACTCTAAAAGATAACATAAACAACTGAACTCACATATGTATAAGCTCATAAAACATCCAGCACATGTTGCTTCAACCACGATAGCAATCCTGCATTATTGCAACAGAAAATGTGAGATAAGCAAAAAAGAAAAAGAGAACAAAAATACTATGATATCCTGCTTCCAAATAACAAAACAAATTTAGCAAATGCATATATTATAATTAGCAGGTTTGAAGGTTGTTGAGTTCATGTTTATAATCCTACTTACTGATAGCATGGTTAGCATAGCTGAAAATTATAGGAAACATGTAAACTGGAGTAAATGTAAACAAGGTCAAGATGTATTGACATAAAAACCATTATCCACCTAAACAACAGGCTTCCAAAGCCATAGTAAGCATGTTGTGACTTGTGACTTCCATCTGTCTTGGACTTCTAGGTTTATTTTTGCACTATATCACAAGGTGAGAAACAGGCTTCTCAAGCCATAAGCATGTTAACTTCAGTCTGCCTTGGACTTCTAGGTTTAGCTTTCCATACTATATTGCAGATTCACAGGTCAACTGATAGTTGAACTTATGTGAACAGTTCACTAGCATATGGATTTAAACAGAACATCATTGTGATCAACATAAGTAAACAACCAAAACTTCACAATGAAATTCTCTTGCCGTCTTCCTTGTAAACATGCTCATGTATTTTGCTTTGTACAATGTATAAATCAATTAATATGGCATAATTCTTATCTTGCCAAAAGGCAGAACATCATCCGAAAAGAAGTTCACTTATCCTCAACTTTTGTTCAAGAACCAAGACAGATCTAACAAATTTACTGAGGCTAAATGCAACTGCAAAGGTGTACCTTAGCAGCAGTGAAACTGATAGTATCTGCACAAGAGGCTGCCAGACTATGATTAAGAGCATCAAACCAGTGCCTGCAAAAAGCCAAAAAATTAAACATTAATAGTGAGTCATTTTGACTGCGAAATAATTAGTATGCGTCAAACTAAAAAAAAATACTAGCATCGCGCTCCTAGAACCTTAATTCCTTATCTTAACAGTTTCTTAAATAAGCACCAGCAGGATAAAACTTAGAACCATGTCATATATGCATTCTAAAGCGATCGAACCATGAAGGTGAAATATGATAACATTAAATGAAGCGCCAGTTCAATAAATGACCAATGCTTGTTAAAAACTTAAAACATTATAAAAATAATAATAGATGCTGGCATTAGAGCATCACGCAAATTCGTTTGGTACTCCTCACCACAAGCAATAGTGGCAAATGGAAGTCGTGCAATACACTTCAATTTCTGGCTAAAATCATAGTAGCCCTGCAAGTCAAAAGCAGAGATACACTAGTTAATATGCAAAATTAAACTAAGAGCAACATGTTAAGGTAAAAAAAGGGAAGTTGTTGAAATAATTAAAGTAGGGTGCTTGAGCACTATAGCTGGAAGTACATTTTTTCACATAGTTAAATATTGATAACCAGAAACTAAATAATATATGCTAATTCATTATATGTACACCCATAAAAAATCAAGAAATAAAAACATTAAATGGAGGACAAGCCAAGCAAATCTTTCTACTGTAAGTCAACATTAAATGGAGGACAAGCCAAGCAAATCTTTCTACTGTAAGTCAGTGACAATAGCAGAAAAAGTAACAGAAAATAGCATGGATAATGGAGCATAAGAGTTCACGGTATTGATGATCAAACACAACAGAAATCCCTATTGCGGAAAAAATAAATCAAAAAGGCTTTTCATTCGAGAGCATATATTAATGAAACTTCCTAAGTGTCAATTACATTGATTACTACATCAAACATATCACCTCCATTACATGGAATATGAAGAAATGAAACAAAATAAACTATCCTTTTGATTGGCTGTACCTGCAATCTCACTTTCCTGACCTGGTGAACCCAATATTGTTGAAAAATGCCTGCATTAAACACAAACAATGAGCAATGAGCCAACTGATCTGATAGAAAACCTGTAAGAATAGAACAGCAAAAAAAGCAGCTATAGAAACAATGAGCCAACTGATCTGATAGAAAACCTGTAAGAATCAGAAGGATAACATTGGAGCTGCATAACAATGGAGGGATCATGTGTGGTACAAGGAGAAATATCCATGGAGCTGACACGGCAACAGCAGCATAACCAGCCTAGAGAACACAAAATAAAACAACTGTCATAAAATGGACAAAGGAAGTGAAACTACGTCTTGTTGACCAACGACAGTCCCATGGGGCAAAGGAGGTGTAGAGATAACAAAATACATAATGTTTTGGTTGTTTTGGATAATTTATAAATACACTCATATATCCAAGGTAACCATCTTAGGCACAATAACAATAAATATGATGGGTAATTAAGAAACTTGCACTTACCAACAAGATACAGTACAAGGTGCCACCAACTATGCTTCTAGGCTCTCGATGACCAGATAGGGGAGCTTCATGTAGTAAGTCAATAAACCTAGATAAAATAAGGATTATACATCCTGAAGATATATTATGATTGCCAAAAACTAAACCAGAGTCATAGCAGGGTCATGTAATTATGTAAATGCTGAGTCAGCTCAACTAAGTATCTCTGTTTCTATATCACCCTTGCTCGTACTGCTCACTTTTATGGAGTTCATACCAAATTTAGCTAACAATTGCATTGAAATTAAACCTGCAGTGCAACTCAAGCTTATACAAACAACTCAACCAAATGAAATTTTTTGTGTTCTCTTACACGCAGACTACTCAACAGTCAACCCAATCACTAACACCATGCTAATAATTAGACCAAATGGCTAAAAGATCATCGGAAGGAAAACAAATTGAAGCCCATGCACAAGCACTAAACCACCAAACTGTAACATGTAGGCAGCAATTCAGATTCAGAGAAAAAACCCGGTGGCTTCATTTCACATTATTATAAACTTCACACACCGTAACCAAACATCCCCAATACACAGCACACAAATAGACAGAAAAAGCGATAGCCACGAATCCCACACGCAAACAAACAACGCTGTGCTCTTCCTTCCCTTCCCTTCCCTTCCCCACTATCGCGTTCACCGCACTCGTACGAAATTTTGCAATCCATCGCGGGGGATGCAACACGAACATGCCAAAGCCACAGTGAACCACCAAAATTTCGATTCCGCCGACCACATTTTTTTTTACGAGAAACAGTAGGACAAGGTCCGAAATTACGAAACCTAAGACAACAAGGTCCGAAATTTCGCCGCCAACGCCGCGTACTTCAGATCAAATATCACCACAAGCACAACTGAAACATCTAGGGGTATATATACCTACTGGACCTAGGGATTAGAGGTATATATACCTACTGGACCTAGGGATTAGAGTAGCAGACTCACAGCGCGTCCTCCTCGGAGGCGGGAGCCGCGGCGGAGGACGCCGCGCCGCCCCGCTCGTGCGCCATCGCCACAGCAGATGCAGGGGGGAACCTCAGGGGAGTCGCCTCTGCAGTTGCCCTCCTCCAACCTTCGGATCCGAAGGGTAGTAGCGTTAAGCTTAGCTTGCAACTATCGTGTGATTAAAACGTGTCGGGTAATTGAATGCGAGCTCTCGGTTTGATCGGACTAGCATCATCTGATATCGCCAATGTCATGTCATATATCCGAGTGATTCAATTAAAAAGGACGGATAGATCAACTGTTGTAGAGATGCTATAGTGTTTATAAATAGTGCTGATGCAGTAGTATTTTTCTACGGTTAAAAATCATGATCGCATCTCTTACTTTCCGATCAAAAGGTCGCTACGTAATGTTATGATACTTTAGCACTATAAATTGCTAACTCAATACGTATACCACGTCTATTTCTATTCAGCCTCCCGCATAGGAGGAAGACGATAAGGTTGCGAGTGGCCACTGGGTTGTCTTACGAGCTCACCTCGTAGTGCAGGTGGGTCCCACCTCAAAGCGTTGGCTTCCAAGTTATTTTTTGAAGAAAAAAATCTTGTTATTTCTGGAAAAAAGAAAAGAAATATATTCATCAAACCTCCAGTTTTGGGAATTTTTTCGAAAGTGTTTTTAGATGAACTTGTCATTTGGTACCCTGTTAATTTTTTGTAAGACCCACGCTTTGCAAGATTCAAACTTTGATTTTTGACCAACAATTAATCTAACAATACATAGATTTAGTGGCATAAAATTGGCACTTATTCGGCAATATTTTCATATGGTAGTAATTTTGTAGTTATTAACAATATGCCATAAAAAGATATTAGCAGTCAAAATTTAATTTTGAAGACCAAGCCCCTCACGTGGTTTTAATAAATACTACTATACAGAAAGAGTTTATGGAATTTTTGGCTGAAATAGCGCGTTTGCAAGGTGAAATTACAAAAGTAGCAACCGCCCAGCGAAATAGTAGAAATAGAGCCTCGTCCGACCGGTGACTGGCCGGACGGCCGCTCCAACCGACACGCCACCTCGTCCGGCCGGTGATGGGCCAGACATCTGACACGCGGCCTCGTTCAGCCGGTGATAGGTCGGACGCATCTAGCATGCCATCGTCTAGCCGGTCATGGGCCAACTTTCGATTAGTTAGTGATTAATTAGTTTAATTAATTGGTAATTAAATAGTTTAATTTTGTGTTGTTTGTAAGAATTTATAAATATAGCATATGAGCTTAAAAAATTATGAATTTTTTTGTGGCGTGTTATGACACAGTGTATTTGCTTGTGTCATTTTTCTATAATTTTATTCGTTCTGAATTTTTCTCAAAAATTCATTTAAGTATATTGTTTGTAGGAATTTGTTAATATATAAAACAAGCTCCAAAAATTATGATTTTTTTTAAGACTCCTTACACAGTGGACTTGATTATATGATTTTTGTACAATTTTTTCTTGTAATTTTACGGCGTCTCTCATTTCCTTTCCATTGCTACACCTACGTCGTCTCTCATTTCACTTCCATTGCCTCCACTGTAAGATCGAGAAGGCCGATTAGAGGAGGGGTGAATAGGCGTTTTAAAACTTCTATGCGTTAAAACCGATTTCTAATATGAAAGCTTACAACAATACGGTTTTACACAATTAAAACCTAAAATAACTAGATTTAACTAAGTGCACCAACAATACAAGTCAATTGAAGAATATTACAATTAAACAAAGACTTATAAGCTATTCAATTCTAGCAATGTAAATAACACAAAGCATGACAAGCATTCATACATAATGAATAAGCAATCTAATACAAGAAATATAAATTGCACAATGTAAAGCAATAGAATGCAAATCACAAAAGACACGGCGATGTTTTACCGTGGTGATCGGAGATTTGCCGGTCTCCCCTAATCCACGTTGAGGGAAACCCAAACCAATTGGGCCGGCTCCACGAATTAAGCCTTCCTCCGAGGTATCAACACCTCGCTCCACTAGGGTTGCTCTTACTCCACTCTGGAGATGGCGAGCACCAAGCCACTCACAAACACCGGGCCTTCTCACAAGCTTCATTTGAGAAGATCACCAGACCACGACGCCTCCACATCGTCTAGGTGTCGACAAACACAAAGAGTATTAAGCCAAGCCCCTTACTTGACTCTCACCATATGCAACGAATGCACAAGCTCAAATGGATACAAAATCCACCTCTAGATGCAACACATGCAACTAGAGACCTCCCTCCTTGCTCATAAGGTGCAACACATGCACAATTGAGGAGAAGCTCACACTAGCTCAAGAGAGTGAAATTGGATGCCAAAGGTTGCCTCTCAACCGGCCAAAGGAGTATTTATAACCCATAAACCAAAAGCTAGCCGTTGGGAGAAGAAATAGCCAAAAACTAGCCGTTACAGACTTGGTGCGGTCGTACCGCACTCACAAGGGCCGGTACAACCATTCTGGACGGCTGTACCGCTCTTTTCATGGCGGTCGTACCACAGCTCAAAATCAGCACAGACGACACTCGGTAAAAAGATCATAACTTTTGACTCTGATGTCGGAATTGAGTGATCTTAGACTCTATTAAAAGCTTATTCAGAGGGCTACACAACCCACCTATTTGATTGATCTCAAACATATTTGATCAAATCAAAAAGCACAACTCAAAAGAGCCACTACTATGGTCTAAGTCCAAAGTATTAGCAACAGGTAATCTTAAACCATGCCAAGGGAAAATACATGAATCCTAACAATTTACAAAACACATTTGCAAACTTAGATCATGCCATAAGGAGTAGGTACATGGACTTCAACCGTTTGTAAAACACATTTGCAAAGTATAGTCACATGCTACAAGGATTAAACGCATGAGCCTTGACTATTTGTAAAACACATTTGTAAATAATAGCATCATGCCACGATGAGCTAGAGCAAGTGAGATTGAGCTATCAACACATGGTGAGACTCAAGCTACTAGACAAGACCCCTCTTAATAGTACGGTAACTTATACTAGCAATCCGATCTTCCAACCAAACACCAAGACTAGTAAAAGATTAAGGACACATCCTTAGCCCTAGCTAGTCATACATTTGCCTTGAGCATCTTCTTGAAGCTTGATGATGCACATCTTCACTTCAAGTCCGGATCATCATCTTGACATGCATCAACCCATGATGCATCCTTTACTTGACCTCAATCAACACATGATGAATCTTCTCTTGACTTGATGATTAACTTATGACCATCTCTTCTTCGAGATCTTGATATGCATCAACACATGATACATCCTCTTTTTGAACCTTTACTTGATGACGATCAACTCATGATGCCATCCGAAGTCTTCATCACCCTGGAACATAACCTATTTATCCAACTCATGGAAAATGTTAGTCCCACAATGTCATTAACATTAATTAACAAAGATATACATGTATAAATGCTTCTAAACAAGCCATTGAAAATAATGGACCGGTATTACCGCCAACCAAGTTGCGGTACTGCCGCTTGGTCTGGTCGTACCACACAAAGGAGCAGTACTACCGATTGCAGGGTTTTCAATTTTGCCGAAAAGACGTGCTCTCTGGAAAAAACATACCGCCATACAAACATCGGTACAACCGCATATCGGTATGACCGATTCTCAGAGGCGGTACAACCGATTAAAAAGGAGAGCTCTGAGCCAAAATGCATCGGTTCTGGTTTTATTCAACCGCCAACTAGAAATCGGATCGACCGCAATGCGGTAGTTCCGCAGTGTAACTCCGGTACGACCGATTTCTGACCAATGCACTTAAGGCTTTCAAATTTAAATACAATTCCAAATTCAAATGCATGCATGATCCTAAATTGATCCATATGGCACAAGAACATGCTATTAAGCTATTTGTCATGATCCTTCTATTGTCATGTATTTCCATTACCATGTCGCCATCCATAAACTGGGACTAAGCCTTTAAATATCTTAGCACACATGTTAGTCCCACAACGCAATCTCAAATAATTGAATATAGATAAACATGAGTATATATAAACTACACAAGTTATATATATATACTCACATATAAGTATATATGAACTACACAAGTTATATATACCATGAGTATATACGAACTACAAGTTGTATATACTAAATATGAGTGTATACGAACTACATAAATTGTATATACTCATATGAATATATTAACTACACAAGTTAAATATATTCAAGGATATATGAGCATCTATGAACTACACAAGTTTCATATGCTCTCATATACTCATATGAATATATTAACTACACAAGCTAAATATATTCAAGGATATGTTTCAAAGTAAAGATTCTTAATATATGTGAAAAGAGAATATAGATCAATACTAATGAAATCACAAAATATAGAATGAACTCCTCCTAAATGTGTGCATACACAAATATGTAATGGAAACATATGCACATATCCAAGTTAACCTTTTTGGTGGAGTTTAACCTATATTTTTGATCCGAGGAATGTAACAAGATATAATAAGAAGTAGAATGCATACCTCTTGTATTTTCATCTTTATATCCAAACGATATTAAGCAATAGATAATCAATAGAATTGTTAATCTCGTAAATAGATTTGCCATTAATGAATACATACCTGTTTGGATTTTTACTTTTATATCCAAACTGAAACTAAACATGATATAATAAATAGAAGTGTTAGTCTCACAATTAGATTTATTATTAATCACCAAAATCTCCATTAACACATAATGACGGGTCTAGATCCTTCATCCACCTGCTTCTCCGCGTTGTCGAGTCGTGCTTGGAGCCGTTGATATCGAGGAAATAAGTCTTGGAGGTGCCAGAGGAGGTCGTTAGCCTCTTCCATGGTCTCGGCGACGTTGACCCTCACACTTTGCCTGTCGATGTAGTCATCGAGACTCCTCACCGATGCTTCGACACGCTCCACGTAGTTAGAGAGTACGATCTGCTCCAAACGCGACTCGACAACGTGCAGAAGCAGGTGGAGGCAATGGAAGTGAAATGAGAGACGACGTAGGTGTAGCAATGGAAAGGAAATTAGAGGCAGCATAAAATTGCAAGAAAAAATCTGTAGAAATTACACAATCAGTTTCACTGTGTAAAGAACCTTTTAAAAAAATCATAATTTTTGGAACTCGTTTTCTACATTAAAAAATTCATACAAACAATATACTTAAATGAATTTTTGAGAGAATTCAGAACGAATAAAATTATAAAAAAATTACACAAATAAGTACACTATGTCGAAAGGTGCCATAAAAAATTCATAATTTTTTGAGCTCATGCGTTGTATTTATAAATTCTTACAAACATCACAAAATTAAACTAATTAATTACCAATTAATTAAGCTAATTAATCACTAACTAATCAGAAGCCGGCCTATAACCAGCCAAACGAGGGCATGTTGGCGCGTTCGGCCGGACGAGGCGACATGTCGGCTGGAGCGGTCGTCCGGCAACTCACCGGCCAGATAAGGCTCCATTTCTACTATTTTGCCGCGGCGGTTGCAACTTCTGTAATTTCACCTCACAAACACGCTATTTCGGCCAAAAAATCGAGTTTATGTGCAAAACTGTTTCACCTTTAGTACAAGTGAGTTCTGCAATACAGTTACAGTTACAGGAAAGTAAGCCATGGTCAAAACTTCAATTCCGAGTAACTAATGGTACAGCTTGTTTGTACTTGTATAGATGCAAAAATTTCGAATCCACGTTTCTGGCAACCTCCTAAAAATCTTCTTTTCTCTTTCGTTCAGTATAATAGGGTCGAAGCTTTCTCCGTGGAACAAAAATCAATAAATTCCACCTATGATCTTCAAAATGAAGGAAATGGTTCGATCAGGGTCTTCTCACTTCTTCAGCAGCCTCAACTGACAGCTGCGGCAGCAGGAAGTGGTTGCAATTGCAGATCAATGACACCGTGGCACCGCGCGCATAGAGTTGGATGGTCAAGGAAAGATCCGACGTCAAGGGTGTAATTCCAACATCGCTCACATTTTCCACCATCCGCACGAGTCACACCAATCCATATTTCTCCGGTGCGTGCGTCACTGAACTTTCCTGTATAAGATACACTTGATGTAGTTTCTTCACTTAGGGATGGAAGGATCTCCACCTGCAGAAGCAAATGAAGGAAGTGTCGAAACAATCTTGTGTGCAGAACGAGGGCATCCAATTTTGATAAGTCAATGTTTTCACCTGAGATGTGATAAATAGGCGATGCAGAGCATCTGCGTCATTGGTTGCAGAAGATAGCTCCTTTAGTTTGGATATTGTATCAGCATTCTCAGAATGGAGATAAACTTTTGCGTCTAAGCTAGAGCCTATCAGCTTTCCTGTTCGAGCGTTCTCCAAAATTTTGTTCACCTCCGATCTCAGCTGTTCAATAGGCAAATGCAATTTTCTAAATAAGTAATCGGTCCTGAAGATATGAACCCAAGTGCATTACCGAAATTATATTAAAAAGAATCACCATGAAATCAAGAAATAGTTGTAATGTCCTATCTAGCAA
The DNA here is from genome assembly GCA_036346255.1 of Ampelocalamus luodianensis. Taxonomy (NCBI): domain Eukaryota; kingdom Viridiplantae; phylum Streptophyta; class Magnoliopsida; order Poales; family Poaceae; genus Ampelocalamus; species Ampelocalamus luodianensis. Next base: position 2,599,736 of record CM070634.1, read on the forward strand.
CTGATCATCAATATAAGGAATCTTGCCTACATCGAACGTTCCAAGTTGAAGGCAGAATTTCACTTTTTTATATAAAAAATAATGATTGGCCTCTAGGAAGAAAATTTGTAAAGCTATAACCTATGAAGCCATATACCATGCACCATTTCTGATTTCTGTAAAAATAATACATTTTTTGGGCATACGATGATACAAATGAACGCCTCAAAGTGATGCAGAAATGCTGTGTACCTCCAGGATAACACTCAGAAAATCAACGTCATCCTTTGGGACCGAGAGCCATTCTTCATTCTTATCTGGCCATTTTAAATCGAAAACAAACTTGGCGAGGGATCCATCTTCCAGGATGTGTTGAAAGGGTAGATTCTGCCATAAATCCTCAGCCAAGTGTGGCATAATCGGGGCAATGGCCCTAACAAGGTAGAGTAGATGTGCAGTGAGGACTGTCTGGCAGCTTTTCCTTGTAAAGCTAACTCGGCCACTGATAAGATGACAAATAAGTTTACATCATCAAAATTGTGAAACTGTATTGACAAATGACACTGGCTGGCTTTTAAATCTAATAAAATAAACTCAGATGGCAAACAAACATGAGATAAATGCCATACCCAACATAAAGTCGATCCTTTGCAACATCAAAATAGAAATTGGACAAATCAACAATAGCAAATCTTTGAAGGATCTGAAATAGAAAGAAACAGAAGTCAATAATCTAAGCACCAAAAATATGTAAATTGGACCATTCTGAGCACATAACACAGCATAATAAAATCATTTCATGTGCATGTGATTTGAGAATCTAATAAGGAAATTAACCAAGCTCCAGAATGAAGAAGAAAAAGCAGAGTAATTGAATAAAATCATTCCACTTTCAGGCAAAACCTCTATCTATTGTTACTTTGATCATCCAACTGCTAATCACTAAACCAGAATCATCAAGCACATTTTCTGTTGATCAGAAAGATGATCCATATACACTGTCACAGGCTCAGGCATGCACATGCATGCAAACACAGGTGCACGGACACACGCACAGTGCAAAATAAAAGGAGGAAAAGGAAAGGAGAGCAATAGAAAAGTAAAAGCTGCAAAATTAGTGTAAGCAAAAATGTTAACCCACCTGGTATATTTTATAGAATTGGTAATTCTCATAGCTATCCTTCATGGAAGCCACAATATTTTCCAGTTGGAAAAGTGCGTACTTGTCGATTTTCGGTAGATCATTGTATGACACTGAATTCTCTGGCTATAGACAGGAAACATAGAAAAAGATGATAAGATAAAAGAAATGTACATTGTAACGAATGCTGCAACAGATCATAAGAAAAATGCAAAATGGAGAGAGAACTTTAAAATTATGTGCAGAAAGGGAAATCAACTAGGGAGTATAAAACATTGCAGAATATCATGCCATCTATTAACTACATGGAAATCTACTTAAACGATTCTCAGCTCCAAGTTGTTATAAATAATGTGTTCATCTATTCAAGAGGCCCAATGGGCAATATATATAGGGAGTACAAAGGGGGTTGCCATATACAGATAAGGAAACCATAAACCATATACAAGAGTCCTATTCTAACACCCCTCCTCAAACTCATGGTGGATCACACACACTGAGTTTGGAGAGAAAATACAAATGTTGTGCCCTAGTCTGTGGCTTCGTGAAGAAGTCAGCAACCTGTAACTCTGATAGCACAAACTGTAAAGCAAGTACTCCCTCCTGCACCTGTGAGCGAGTGTATGAAGCATCCACACCAATGTGCTTGGTGAGCTCATGCTTCACGGGTCCCGGCACATACGATCGCACTGCATCGCCGGACAAAGGAGTCGTCGTCGCCCCATCATAGGCACTCCAAAATCGCAAGTAGCCACCTCAACCAAGTAATCTCTGCTGTCACTGCTGCCATAGCTCTCAACTCAGCCTCTGCACTCGAACGGAAAACTGCAGTCTGCTTCTTAGTCTTCCAGGCAATCAGGGAGGAGCCAAGAAAAACACAGTAAGCAGAAAGAGAACGACGATCAGAAGGATCACTAGCCCAGGTCGCATCGGAGTATGCCTGAAGCTGTAGTGAGGTGGAGCTAGGGAAAAACAAACGACGAGAGATGGTCCCGCGCAAGTAGCGAAGAACACGAAGAAGGTGACTGTAGTGAAGATGGGTAGGACGAGCCATGAACTGACTCAAGATATGAACAACATAAGCAATATCAGGACGAGTGCTCACAAGATACACCAAACTCCCAACAAGATGACGATATCAAGTAGGATCCTCAAGAGGATCGCCATCAGTGACACGAAGCTGGAGGGATAGCTCCATGGGAGTCTCAGCGGTGCGAGTGTCGACCGACTGCATCGGTCAAGAATATCCTGGACATACTTCTGCTGGGAGAGGTAGTAGCCCTCAGGCATGGAAGAGACCTCAATCCCAAGGAGGTATGTAAGAGAACCAAGATCAGTTATCAAAAATTGCTCACTGAGGTGCTTCTTCACATATGTGATGAAGGAGGAATCATCACCAGTGATGAGCATGTCATCAACATACAGAAGAAGCAATGTCCTACCCCGAGATGAGATATGGACAAAAAGAGCAGAATCGTGGGAACTGACAGTGAAACCGACAGCAGTAATCACTGAGGTAAAACGCGCAAACCAGGCACGAGGAGCCTGTTTGAGGCCATAAAGAGCACGGCGAAGACGCATGACATGCCCATCGAGAATGAATACCCGGTGGTGGTCGCATGTAGACCTCCTCATGCAAAACACTATTAAGAAAAGCATTCTTAACATCAAGCTGAGAGATAGACCACCGGCGAACAGAAGCAACCGCAACAAGAGTGCGAACAGTGTTCATATGGGCAACAGGGGCAAAAGTCTCGTCGTAGTCACGACCGCACTCTATTTGGCCGCGGGCCACAAGACGAGCCTTGTAGCGCCGATAGTACCATCGATCGGTCTTAATCTTGTACACCCACTTTCACGTGATCGGATGAGCATGCACAGGTGTCGGTACAATATCCCAAGTCTCCTTACGTCGAAGAGCATCAAGCTCCTCTGCCATAGCGAGCTGCCACTCAGAATGAGGAGCACCTCACGATAAGAACTAGGCTCGGATGTGAGAGAGCATGAGCTATCGGAGCAAATCCAAGACGATCGAGGTCGGGATGTCCGGTCACGAAGGACGAACGAGGAGCATCATCGGGAGGATCGATGTGGTGTCGGCAAGATACCGTGAGGAGACCGTAAAGGACAAGGACGCCTAGAGTAGTGAATACCGAGAAACGAGACGGTGGTGCGCAGAACAAGAGGCGGTGTCGCAGAGGCAGCACGGAGGCGAGGTACGTATGGAACCACCGGGACGCAGACTAGGAAAGACTGTGATAGTGGAGAAATAGGTGAAGAGTCAGAAAGAGACAACCACGAAATCGACTCAACGGTGGAAACAGGAGGAGCCGAATCTCGATAGAAGAAAGGTCGAGATTCGTCAAAGACAACGTCTCGTGAAACCCTGATCCGTCGAGCAGAAGGATCCCAGCAGCGATAACTCTTATGCTCAGAACTATAACCAAGAAACACACACTCAATTGACTAGGCCGACAGTTTAGTGCGCTCACGAGACTGCAACAGAACAAAACAAGTACAACCAAAAACACGAAGGTGAGTGTACTGGGGGGCTCGAGAGTAGAGGCGCTCTATAGGACTGACACCCTTAAGAGCAGTGGAAAGCTGCATATTGATGAGATATGCAGTCAGAGAAACAAATTTCACCGTAATGTGGTGGAACGTGAGAGGCAAGGAGAAGAGTGCGGGCAGTCTCAATCAGATGATGATGTTTCCGCTAAGCAACCCCATTCTGAGCATGGGCACCAGGACAAGAAGACTGGTAAAGAGTGCCCTGCTCAGAAAGAAACTGTCTAAAAGCGCCGCACGCACTCGCGGCGTAATCACAAAAAAAAGTGCGGATGGGAGAATCAAATCGAGTACGAACCATCGTTGCAAAGCTACGATAGATTACAAGAAATCACCACGATTAGACATAGGGAAAATCCATGTAAAGCGGAGTAATCATCAATGAAGATCACATAAAGTTTATGCCCGCCTTTAGAGATAATAGCGCAGTCCCCATACATCCGAATGAACTAAGTCAAAAGGACGAGAAGACAAGGACTCACTAGAATAATAAGGAAGTCAGAGTCGCTGCCCGACCACAACCCTCGACAAAACATGGTCGTGTCAACAATAACACGCCCAAGAACACCTTACGAACTAATGAAGAAAGACGGATCCACACAAGTGACCTAACGGTGATGCCATCGCGCAAAAACTCCGTAGGTGGTGGCGGCAATGGCGCGAAGTAGTCGTAGAGGTGACAGAGCAATCGAAGTGGACTGGGTGGAGGCGATCAGGATGTAGAGACCACGACGATCCCTACGGCGCGGCGGTCCCAAGTACCATCCTCGTCGCACGGTCCGAACAAAACAGTGTGAGAGTCAAAACCAACCCTACAGTGAGATCGGTGAGTGACCCACCGAGAGAAGCCGCATGGTAAGTCGGGAACATGAGAAACAAATGGAACAAAAAATCGATGGACAAAGAGTGCCCTGACAATGACGCACAAAGGAGTACCGCCACCGTTCGAACAGAGATAGGAAAACAGAGGTCCGATCGACGCGAGAGATGTGGAGTCCGGTGTCATGTGGAAAGAGGCACCGTAATCCGTAACCCAAGAAGTACCGGAGGAGACGCTCGAGCTAGACCGCGTAACTCGCCGAGCCGTGAGAGAGCCGCCAAGTAGAGCCCGCGAATCGCGGAACGTAATCACCACCGAGAAGGTCTCGCATGCCGGTTCGCCTCCCGCCGAGGAAGGGCCTCCTGCCCCTCGGGTCGCCCACGTGCCTTGTTATGCTTTTTGCCCGCCGCACAACGCCGTAGTCGTGCTCGTTCTTGCAATAATTGCATCAACCCCGCTTGGTGCAAAAGCAGAGCGTAAATGCATAACCGAGAAGATCTCGTAGTCGGGCGAAACCGCGCTGAGTCGAAGAAGAAGGGTAGCAAGCACGCGGAACAAATCGTGCCGCTAACTCGCGCGCGGCTCCTCAAGACGGCGCCGAAAGAGCCTCGTGAATCGCTTGGTCGTGCGGCGGCTCGGCCAATGAGCCCCGACAGCTCAAACTCGGCGCAGACGGCAGACGAAGTCATAAAGGCGGCGATCACGATCCGCTTCTCGACTTTATGACACTCGACAGAGCGAGAAGCGAGCTCGTCCAACCGGGCGCCGAGACCGCCAGGGCTCTAAGAAGTCGCCGACGAGGAGTCGCCCGGCGGCGTCTCAACTCACGCTGAGCGAAAAGAACCGAGCATCGCCGCTCACGGTATCGCCGCGCAAGTACTCCTAGATCCGACAAGTGGCACGCACCAACGATGTCCGGCCGATGGAGTCGCCGACGCCACCACCGTGATGGCTCGAACACGGCCTCGCCGACACCGGGCGCCAAAAGCGCCTATGGCATACCGAAGGCCTCATCGCAAAGACGCCAGCCGGCGCGGCGACCTCTGCCTCTCGCTGGCGGCCTCATCTTCAGAAAGTGCAGTAAGGTCGTCGGGAGAGGCTAAACCGCGACAGCGACAAGCTCGAGCACCGCGACATGTCCCCGCAGGCGAGACCATCGAGGTGATCTCCATGAGCGAAGACCACAACTCGTAGTTCATCCCATTAAGCTTGGTTCCGATAATGGGATCGCAATGATGGAACGGAAGCCATCGGTGAGGCGGCGTTGGGCGCCGCACGACCAAGGCAACGGTCTAACAGCGATGTTGGACGACGCGCGCTAGATTAACGCTTTTTCTCTCTTTTTTTTGATTTTTTTACCACCGGTCGGCCACACTAAAAGGCCTTCGCTTTAACCGATGTAACCGATGCGCGGGGAACTAGGTTCCCCGCCGCTGCTGGCGGCGGCAATGCCGACCGGCGACTCGACGGGTGGCTTCCGGCGACGGCCGACTTACTGCGGCAGCTCTCACGCACGTGATCCGGCCGAGCGCAGCAGTTAGCCGAGGCGTCGGCGCGCGAGACCGGCGGATGGCGGCGTCGAGGCGTGGCGGCGTCGGTCGCTTGAGATCGCGCAACGCCGACTTCGGCGACTTGAGCGGCGGCAGACCGAACGGACGCCGGATTGATGGTGGCGGCCTCGCGTCGGCGACCAACGAGCGGCGGCGCGCGGTCCACCAACGAGCAACGCGCGCGCTCGCGTCGGGTTCCCGGCGGCGGCGCGGCGCGACAGCGCGGCGCTCGCGTCGTATTCCCGATCAGCGGTGGCGGCGACAACCACGCGGCTCTCCGCGGCGCGGCGAATCTCGCGGCGGAAGGCCTTGGCTCTGGCGGTGGTGCTCGGCGTCGGACGACGGAACACGAGGCGGCGCGCGGCAATGGAAGCGGAAGGAGAGCTAGGTTAGAGTCTAGCTCGATACCATGTTATAAATAATGTGTTCATCTATTCAAGAGGCCCAATGGGCAATATATATAGGGAGTACAAAGGGGGTTATCATATACAGATAAGGAAACCATAAACCATATACAAGAGTCCTATTCTAACACAAGCAATATATTTCACTTAACAAATATCTTACTATTTTGCATTGAGAAAGAAACAACAAAAAGTATAAAGTCTGAAGGAAGTTTAGCAAAATGAATAAATGATAAATAAAGATGAAGATCTGATTTGGGCATCCTTCTTATCAGAAAATGAAATGAAGACACATGTTTGACCACCTGAACATACTTTCCAATCATGGAGATTCGACAACAGAAATCGCATTGTGCCTCGTAGTTTTCTGTACATTTCAGACATCTGGCGTAAGATTTGTGGACCAATCAACACATCTCCAGCGTAATCAACACTAGAAACCCATAGACGGAGAACATCTGCTCCATAGCCAGGTTCTTCCTGCACAAGGTTGAGTAATATTTCATTCTGCCAAACTAGAAAGAACACAAGCTTTTATAGGATCGTACCTTTGAATTTTTCCCACCAACAATCACTTTCTCAGGGTCCACTACATTACCCAGAGATTTGCTCATTTTGAAACCCTTTTCATCCAGCACGAAACCATGGGTTATAACACTGGAATATGGAGCCTTTCCTGTTTTTTTAATGGAAAAAAATGAAGAATAAAGAACCGGTTGTGTCAGCCAGTGGAGTTTTAGATGACAATAATATCGAGAGAAAGAGGCAAAAGTGTTTTCAGACTAGAGAACTATCATGAGAAAATCAAACAATACAACATTATTGCCTATAGATAACTTTTTTTCACTTTTTACGTAAAATATGGTTGAATTGTCAGAAAGTTAAGAAAAATAAAAAAATACCCTGAAAAGTATCTTCTAGAATAAACAACGATCATTGATGAAACACGGTTTGCACTCTTAATATCAGGAAGCAACTTATCTTATACAAAAAGAAATATTCATTCCTAATGAATAATAAGTAGGTTAGTTTTTTTTCAAAATGTAAAGTAGCGATGAAAAGAGTTACTAGTGACATTACACCAAAAGGAACTGTAACAAGTATTAACCCACAATTACCTGTAGTAGCAATGCTGGTTAACAATGAGCTCTGAAACCATCCACGATGTTGGTCTGAACCTTCAAGGTATATATCTGCTGGAAAATTAAGGCCATCTCTTTTTGCTAAAACAGCAGCCCATGAGGAGCCTGAATAAAGAAAAGATGCAGATGTCAAAAATCAAACTCACTAGAAAAGATGGCAAAACCAAAGAACCCAACGTTCTAGCAAAGCTCAATCTTTGCACAGGACATTGTGACAATATGCATGTGAAACAAGGACTAAAGTAAGGTTAGGGGGGAAACCACAAACTAAGTCATAAAATTGGATATTACAATAACAAGTACAACAACGACATCAATAGATTATACACATGACTTGGGCAATTGGCTCAATTTTAAGGTTAAAGCAATTAAAATAACAAATAGCCACCAAGATTCATAGCGGGGAGAGAGGGGGCAAGACAGCATCTCTGATGCAATTGTCTTCGGAGAACATTGATTTTGTGCATCCTGACAAGCCCTCAACCATTGAGCTTTCTATAGAAAAACTATTAGTAGAGGAACAAAAAAGACAGAATCCTACCAGAGTCAAACCAAACATCCATTGTATCAGTTCCCTTGCGATACTCAAATGCTTTGTCACGATATTTATCTGGAAGAAGTTCCTTAGTTGTCATATACCACCATGCATCACTGCCTTTCTTTGACACTATAGCTGCATAACAGGCAACATATGTTTATTGGCAGGCATCCATGTGATTCTAAATCCAAGAAGAAGTAAATAACCTGTAACTTTATTTTTTTAATATAAAGTAAAGGACAATGGAAGTAAACACCTGAGAAACAAGCCAAGCATAACGTTGCACCATAATAATTCATAAAACTAATAAGTACAAATGGTTCACAACTTCATGTCATAAAGGATCACATATTGTATATCAGACATGTGACTGGAGTTGGTACGGATACAACAATCGTATTTAGATGAAACGACTGCCAAAGATGGCATGTAATTTAATTCATATTTTGCAGCTATAAAAACTAACTTATAGGAGCGTTATGTAAAACTTGGATACACTTCAGGGGCACCTTGAAACAAGACATTTAGGTCTGCAACTGCTTGACCATGATGATATTTCAACCACAGTGGGTGTTAGAGTCTTGTACATTCTCTCTCTCTTAGCCCATGAGGTCCATGTAACCCTCTATATAAACTCTCATTAATGAATAAGATGCACAGTTTTGAATATCATAATCTTCCCTCCCAACTAATCTAACATTGTATCAGAGCAACTCAACCAAACCCTAACCCTAGCCACCGTCACCGCTGATGAGCCTGTCGCCGGCGAGCTCCGGCTGCCGCCAGTAAGATACGGCCGTCACCGCCTCGTCTCCACCTCGGATCCGGCGGATCCAGCGCGGAAGCCCGCTTCTGCTTCGTCGCTTGACAACTCTGCTCCAACCCAGCGGTGTCCTCTTCTGCTCGGGGTCGTCCACAGCCATCCCGCCACCCCCTTCTCCCGTTGGACGCCGACGTGCTCCTTCGTCGCTGCGTCGAGAGCCTCCGCTTCGGCATCTGCTGGGCCGCTATGTCGCCGCCTCTCGGGCCCTACTCTACCTTGGCCGTCGCCAGGCCTTGATCCTGATCGCTCCCCTGCCTCGGCCGCCTCAGCCTCGGCCGCTGCCAGGCCTCGATCGCGGTTGTTCCCCTGCCTCCGTCGCCACGTCAAGAGCCTTTGCTTCGGCATCTGCTGAGCCGCCGCGCGCCAGACCCTCGACCGTCGTGCCGCCACCTCCTCAACCGCCGTGCCGCCACCACCGCTGGTGCTCTGCGTGCTCTATGCAGCCGCGAAGTGAAGCTACTTCAACTAAAATCCGAGCCGGCCGAGTGCTTCGAGCCAAAGCCGACCGCTTCTCCACCGGCCGGCCGGCCCGAGCCAAAGCTGATCTACTTCCTCCTCTGCTTCTATTGTGCTATTGCCAGATCATGGCGTTCGAAGGTGATGTTGTTATTTCTTCTTTTGTCATTGTCAATGCTTTGGAGTCTTGTGCAACTCAGTTTGGTCGGATACAGACTCAGATGAGCAACCTTGAGGCCCAGTTGTGTCAGCTGCAAGCATCTTCTAGTGGATCCACCGGTTATACTACACCATCATGTCCTGTGTCGGGTGCTTCACTCCCCCATGGCTGTTGGATTTAGGGACTTCTTCCCGTGTGACATCGAATGCATCTCAACTCACATCATGTCGTCCTGCCGCAAAAGGTATCAAGATTCAAACAGCTGATGGAACGCCATGCACGGTCACTCATCAGAGGAATCGTTCCACCCCTCACTTTGCAGTTTCAGATGTCTCACTTGTCTCCACACTCTCCATGAATCTCATCCCTGTCGGGCAGCATATGGATATGAACTGCTATGTTGAGTTCGATGATAGCTCCTGCTTTGTGCATGTTGGTGATATGCCCTAGAGGCAATCATGAAGATGATTGTATCACGTCTATGTTTATGAGTTCTTGAATAAATGTTATTCTGCTCCTTGAATGAATCATTAGTTCTGAAGATCAACGAGTATGTGACTTGTTGGTGAAACTCTTCGACTTGTATGATGTCGTTCTAAAAGGTATCCCTGGTCGAATGTCACTGATCGGAACACCAGTGACTCTACGACTAGCGCATATATTGATTGATGACCATGTTTCACCGGTCATGGATATAGGGATATCGAATCAATGATGTGAACACATGTTAGAGAACATGGGGTTGGATTGACCCACCTTGAGACACTATTGAGATTGTTATGATCCTGTGTGTCATTAGTTGGTCTCAAGCAATGATGATGTATAATCTTTAGACCTGAGATCAGCATGGTTCCCTAATGTGTAATAGCACTCTTAGGGGTTGTCAAACGTCAGAATCGGTAGTTATAAAGGTAGCTTTGCATGCTATGAAACATGCGAGAGATGTGACCGGCCTGATATGGATTTGCCTTCTAGCATAACGGAGAGATGTCTCTCGCCCTCAAGTAGTCTGATAAAGAAAGTGCATGGTCGGCACCACTAGTGGTCGAAGAGTTCGACCACGTAAGGTTATCCGACAACTCGATCGAGAAAGTATTGAATACCCATGGATGACACACTATCTCACCGGAGTTCAAACCAAATATCGTGAGGCAAAGGAGAATACTAGAGTAAGTCGCTTAGTTCGATCGATCCGCATAAGTCGATGGTGATGCGAACAAGTCGTAGACCGATCAAACAAAATCACAGAGTGGTGAAACTCGGTCGTAAGGAGTTACGAATCGTCGTGACCGAACGCGAATCGTCGATAAAGATAGGACTCGGTCGTAAGTGATGAGGACCTAGTCGTAGATCATATTGCATTAAGGTTCGTCCGATATAATTTGTGTGTATTCGGGAATCGTTATGTCCTCGCTAGGGACCGCTACGACTCGTGGTCGAAAAGGGTTTCCAGTCACAACCGATTACACATAAACCTAACGGTCACACACTTAATGTGATGGAACAAACCAAGATTTAATACGATTCGTTAAATGTGTTCGGATAGGATCCGACACGGCACTATATAAGGAGATGCTTGAGGCTAGTTTTAGTGGGGACAAGAGAGACACGTGAGTTGTTTCCACCGAAACCCTAGCCGCCATCTTCGGAGAGCCTTCCGTGCGACTTGGTGCTAGCACACCAAGATACCGCTTGTTCCTTCTCGTAACGTGTGGATACCGTAGAGGCGCCATCGCGGTCGCCGTTGCGGCGAGGACGATCCGCGATCTTCACAAGGAACCGTGGAGGTCACTGGAGGAGACGATCGACTACGAGGACGTTGGACGATCATCTACGACCACTACATCGGCGCGCTCATCGCCGGACTAGGTCGCCCGACTTCACCGATCGCATCGCATGGTCGGCGTCGGTGGTAATGATCTGTGATCATCTATCTTGCTAAGCATCCTGGTTTACGTGGTAGAATTTTGAATTGTTGCTAGCGTAGCCTACCCGTATCCCTTCAGTGCAAGATCGTCGAACAAGATTTGTCATCGGTGCAGCCTTACTGGTCATTATCAGAGAGGTTCTACAAGGCTTTATGTTCTTGATCATCTGAGTCTCCCTTTACTCTCCATTTCTGGTACTGCTCCTGCTCCTATTCCTTTATCCTCAATTGTTGGTCCATCTACTCCTTGTCCTTCTACATCTACTTCTGTTTGCAAGTCTTTTCCTCAATGGCATCATCGCTTAGGGCACTTGTGTGACTCACGTCTCTCTATCTTGATTCATCAAGGTGTTTCTGGTCCTGTTTCTGCTCACACCAAATTTCAATGCAAGGGTTGTAGACTTAGCAAGCAAGTACAACTCCCATATCCTTCCAGCTTTTGTCGCTCTGATCGTCCCTTTGATTTGGTCCATTCGAACGTTTGGGGTCCTTCTCCTTTTACTTCGAAGGGTGGTCACAGTTACTATGTCATCTTCATTGATGACCATACTCGATACATTTGGATCTACTTCATGAAACACCGTTCGCAGTTGATTTCAATCTATCAGACTTTTGCTCCGATGGTTCATACTCAATTGTCTTCTGTCATCCGTGTTTTTCGTTCTGACTCTGGAGAGTATCTTTCATCAGGCTTTTGTCAGTTCCTTTCTTCTGAGGGTACTCTTCCTCAGCTCTCGTGTCCTAGTGCTCATGCTCAGAATGGTGTTACTGAGCGCAAGCACCGTCACATCATTGAGACAGCTCGTACTCTTCTCATTCCTCCTTTGTTCCCTCTCACTTCTAGGGGAAAGCAGTCTCTACGACAGTCTATCTCATCAATCGTCAGACATCTTCCAAGCTTCAGGGCAATTGTCCTGGTAAGGTCCTATACAGAGCACCTGCTCGCTATGATCATCTTTGTGCCTTTGGTTGTGTCTACTATGTCCTTCTAGCACCTCGTGAGCGTACAAAGCTGAGCCCTCAGTCGGTTGAGTGTGTCTTCCTGGGTTATAGTCCTGAGCATAAGGGCTATCGTTGCAAGGATCCCTCAGCACATCGCATTCGCATCTCTCGTGATATGACCTTTGATGAGGGTTGATCTTTTTTCATCATCCTTCTACACGTCCCACTCCTTCCACATATTCCACCTTTTTGTGTCTACCTCACATTCCTTCACCAGACTTGCCTTCTCCAGATACACCTTCTCCACCAATTCACCTTCTATTGTGCCTCCTCCACCAGCTCTACCAATTTCTGACACTTACACTTTTCCCTTTCACTATAGTCACCGACGAAGAGTTTCCTCTGATCCTCAGACTTCCATTCCTCTTGAACCTTCTGATCCTCAGTCCTCCTCTCCTCCACTTGACCCTCCAACTAGTACCACAGACTGACGATCGTTCTACTACATCACGGTATGCTCTACGTGATAGTTCCTCTATTCAGGCACCAAAGAGATGGGGTTTTCCTCATGCATGTGTCGAGTACCTATCAGGAGGCAACAAGTATACTCGAGTGGCCGTTGGCTATGACTGAGGAGCTCACAGCATTAGAGTATATAGGTACTTGGGATCTTGTTCCGCTGCCATCTGGAGCTAAGCCTACAACTTGCAAGTGGGGGTACAAAGTAAAGAACAAGTCAGATAGTTCGATGGAGCGATACAAGGCTCGTCTTGTTACAAGAGGTTTTCAGCAGGCTTATGGTCAAGATCATGATGAGACTTTTGATCTAGTTGCTCACATGATCACAGTTCGCACTCTCATTGCTGTTGTGGTCGTACGTTCATGGACTATCTCTCATACGTATGTCAAAAATGCTTTTCTTCGTAGTGATCTACATGAGGTTTATATGCAGCCACCCCCAGGTGTTGAGACTCCTACAGGCTATGTTTTTCATCTTAGGCGTGCTCTATATGGTCTCGCGCACTCGTGCTTGGTTCGAGCGCTTGGCCTCGTGATTCAAGTCTGGTTTCACTTCAAGTGAGCATGACCCTGTCTTGTTTATTCACACTTCTCAGCGAGGTCGTACTTTACTTCTGCTATATGTAGATGATATGCTGATCACAGGAGATGACATGGACTATGTGGCTTTTCTGAAGAAGAAATCGAGTGAAAAGTTCATGATATCAGATTTGGGACTATTGAGCTATCTCCTAGGGATTGAGATTCATTCTAATGGTGATGGCTACTGCCTCTGTTGTGGTCGTTGGTTGGGTACGGGTCCGAGGACCGAAGGTAGGGCGCTCGCCCTCATCTAACAGCCAACAGGGCTCTTCCCTATCGAGGTAGCGAGGCTCTGAAGCCTGATTAGCTAGGAAGGCGAGGGATCGCTCTCCAAGCTCGACCGGAACTCTTCCCGACGAATAAGGAGGCTCTGATCTTTAGTCAACCGGTTATGAACTAACTTTGTTTATTTCTTGCTTGATTGATAATGGATACATGCTATACTTTTTATAGGGACGACCCGACGTGACCCCTAAGAAATAATTCATAAAGAAACTTATCTTTAACAATCCAATCTAATAATAACTTGCTTAATTAATAGATAATACCAAACACCTAATAGATAGATTCCTAAATAACAAAGCCTGCCTAATATATGTGCTGCTACAGTACCACGCATTGCTACAGTGCACACTACAGTATTCACCTAGGTATTTGCCCATAGCAACCTCTCTCAGCATCGCTACGTTCAGAATCTATTTGCTCACTCTGGGTGACTGATACTCGTAATGCTACCATACCCATGGAACTTCGACCTACAGACAGTGTACCACTGACAAATCTTTCCCGCTATCATTAGCTCGTTGGGAGCCTTGTTTATCTCACTGTCACCAGGCCAGACATTGCTCATGTTGTTCATGTGCTCAGCTAGTTTATCAGTGCTCCCACATCAGTCCACTATGGTCATGTTCTTCGTGTGCTGAGATACTTGAGGAGGACTATATCTAGACGATGTTTTATGCCAGTTCGAGCTAGCTCCAGCTCCACGCTTACTCTGACTCTACTCAGGTGAGTGATTCTGTGATCAACGATCTATCATTGGCTACTGCATCTCTCTTGGTACTTCGCTCATTGCTTGGAAGTCCAAGAAGTAGACTGCGGTATCACACACTAGTGCAGAAGCTAAGCTTCAAGCCCTTGCCGCTACCACCTCAGAGATCATTTGCCTTCGATGGCTCTTAGCTTATCTCGGTGTCCATTGTGACAATACTAAACATTTGTTTTGTGACAATACAAGTGCCATTCAGATTGCTAGTGATCCAGTGAAGCATGAGTTGACAAAGTACATTGGTGTTGATGCATTCATCACACGATCTCATTATCAGCAGTCGACCACCAACCTCAAGTATGTACCATCAGAGCTTCAAGTTACAGATTTTTTCATTAAAGCTCAGACTCGAGAACAGCATCAGCTTCATCTACACAAATTCAGTGCATCAGATCCTCCTGATCCATCTTGAGTTTGAAGGGTGGCATTAAGAGTCTTGTACATTCTCTCCCTCTCTTGGCCCATGTGGCCCATGTAATCCTCTACATGTACTCTCACTAATGAATAAAATGCTAAAATGCACAGTTGTAAATATCAAAATTTTCCCTCAACTAATCTAATGGTGGGAACCTGACAAAGAAATGCAAGAAATCATAGGCATAGACATACCCTTGATGTGCTCGATAGTTTCTTCAGTTATAAGAGGTTCTTGTGAGTCTACATGATAAAAAACCGGAATAGGAACCCCCCAAGTTCTCTGCCGTGAAATACACCAGTCAGAACGGCTGGAGGTCATGGCAACAATCCTGTTTTCAGCCTGGGAATGTTACAACACAGTCAAGCAACAGGGTCTGCTTATGAAACAACACGCAATAGCAACACAATAAAACATTAAAACTAATAGACAGTAGGATTAGGTCATTGCACATTAGCATGAAAAATATAATTTGAAAGTGTTAAGAAAGAAAATACATTCAACAATATAACATGAAACCAGACTTGCAATTGCTCGACTATAATACGTGGAATCAAGCAATCACTTGCCAGGGCTAACAAGTAGCAATCAAGACAAGATTAGCATAGAGAACTTCAATGCTCTTTTACTGGTGCATACAAGAAATATGCACCGAACAAACATGCAAAACACTGTTGGCAAGCAGTGGTCTTCTACTGAACTTGTCAAGTACCAAGCAGATTAAAAGTTCAAACTGAGAAATTCAGTGAGACAACAAACCAAAGGAAAATAAACAAAGTTTCTGTTTTCAAATATAGGTTCCAAAGCAGTTAAATACCTGAGAGGGAATCCAAGTTACTCGTTTGATTGCATCCATTGCAGCATTACGAAAACCATCCACGGAGGCAAACCACTGTTCAGTTGCTCGGAATATTGTTGGTTCTTTAGATCTCCAGTCATAGGGGTACTTGTGTTCTGACAACCAAGGGACACAATGGGCAGAAGAACTTCTAAATGAAATCCTTCATATTCACAAGTGAAACCAAGGATTATGTAGGTTATTGTCAAGTTACTCACTGTAAGGCTCTTCTAAAATGAGTGAAAACTGTTCATCCAGATACTTCACAACTGCAGCATTACCAGTTCCCAGGACAGATAAACCATTGAATTGTCCAGCTTCTGCGGTGAAATTTCCTTCATCATCCACGGGAGACACGATAGGAAGCCCATATTTTAAACCTGTTAGGTAATCTTCCTGGCCATGGCCGGGGGCAGTATGAACAAGGCCAGTTCCAGATTCAGTTGTTATGTAATCTCCTCCAAGAACGACGGAACATTCATTGCCGTTCACAGGATGGGTATACCTGAAAGCACCAAGTATAGCATGAAATAAACACAAAACAATAAATAGTTCAAGCACAACCATAATGAAGTGAGAAGTGCAAAACAAATACCTGCAGTGCTCCAAGGCTGACCCAAGAAATGATTTCCGGACTATGAGTTTCATGCCCCATTTGGACTCTAAAATTGAGACAAGATCAGAAGCCACAATGATAAATGGTTTCTCATTCCCAGAGCTCAAAATACCCCCAAGTTTTCGTTGTTTTCCTCCAGATGCCGACTCGCATTCCAGTATAGATTGCAGCTCAACTACTGCATAAGTAAGCTCAGGGTTCACAGCAACAGCTGACAAGGAGTGTTTTTTAGACAAGTTAGTACATTTCCTTAAAAATTAACCAAAGAGTTGAAGCAAATTCGTACAGTATGTGCAACAGGCCAACAGCCACACAAGAATAGGAGAGAATAATGCTATAAAGTCTGATTCCAGAATAGCCGCGAGATTAAGACACTGTTTGTTGGTGTAACGAAAAGACCTACAATACTGTATAGCTTACCAGTATCCATTGTTCCATCGTACCAATGCGTGAAATGAAATATCTTCTCACCAAAGGTAAACGGGCAAAAGGTTTTTTGTTGGCAGGAAGCTATGTATTATTATTCGCATTCAAGCTATGTTATATTACTAGTAACTTTAATATTCCTTTACCCTGATTACCAGCTCTGATGCATGGACACGGCTGCAAACTGGCGAGTCCGTGTCGGACACGGACACAGCTCCGAAACATATTTGAGGTGTGTCCGAAATTAAGGCCGTGAAAAAAAAAAGAAATTGATACTCTGACACGTATTCGACAAGTATTCGCCATTCGGCCCAGCCCATTTAGCCGAAACATTGAAGGCCCAGCCCATGTGCTTCTTTTAACCCTGGCTCTTCCAGAAAATCCCCCCAATCCATCCCGACTCTCTTGACGACGCAGAAAGCAATTAGGTCAAGGATTGATTAATTGATTTCCAAGAGTACATGGTACAATATATAGGCAAGGATCAGAGGGTTTATAGTAATACCCAAAACAATGATGATCCTTGTCTTATCAATCTAATCTTAACCCCAAGGCATATAGCCGACAAGGCTTATATGTCGCCCATTACATGCCCATTGGGCGATATTGCTAACACTCTCATAGCTTCAAACGTTAGCCACTTTGCACATTTAGATCGACCTAAACTCAGTAAACACCGAGGTAGGCGCCTTGGTGAAGACATCAAGATCGTGAAGCAAGAGGAACATGCCGAACTCGCAAATCACCAATGGCGACTCGCCCTGACGGCTAAGATCGATCTCGATGTGCTTGGTGCACTGATGTTGCACCGGACGAGGACATGTAGATGGCATCGATGTTGTCGCAGACACCGCGTGGCGCGCCAAGAGGGGCATGCGGTTCCAAGAGAAGCCGACGGAGCGTGTTGCCTCTCGCAACTCCATTAGCCATCGGCGATACTCGCCAAAGACTTGATCTTGATATCAGATTTCGCGCTTGAGGACCAGAAACGAGATTATCACCGGGAACACCGCATAGCTCGAGGTGGACTCGCGAGTGTCCGGACAACCACCTGGGCCGTCGGTGTAGACGCACAAGATCGATCCAAGTAGACGGCCGCAGCAGAGGTCGAGGTGGAGCGCGCCTAACATAGCGGCGATCCGCCAGGCGTTAGCGGGGCTCTCGAGGGTCATGCATGTGAAGGCGCTCGCCAACAAAGATATGCAATATCTCGGGCGAGTGAAGGTCGGCATCAAGAGCTCTCAAGAAGATCATGAAATCAGAGCATCGCACACAGGCCCTCGCTTGCGCAGAACCTTAGGATTGGTGTCAATCGAGTAGAGCATGGCTTACACTCACCATCCCCGGCGATCCAAGATGTCCAAAGATGTACTGTCGGCGGAGAGCGTAAGTCCATCACCTCTTCGCCAACATGCATGCCGAGAAGTGGTGTAGTTCGCCAAGGTCCTTCATGGCGAACTCTCGGCGCGAGATGAGCCGCCAAGAAAATCAGTGATGAAGTCGTGAGGACAATGTCATCAACATATAGCAACAGATAGGCCGTGGTCCGATCCACGCTTTGTAGACGAAGAGCGAGGTGTCCGACTTGGCTTCAACAAACCCAAGTGACAACAGAAGGTGGCCATCCTACTGCATTCAAGCGCGGCGAGCCCGCCCGTGCCATATAGCGATTTCTTCAAAAGGCGCATGAGTCCGATGAGTTGGATCTTCAACCCGATGGTCACCGCAATACACCGCTCGCAAGAGTGCCATGAAGAAAGGCGTTCTTCACGCCTAGCCGGTGAACGCCGCTGGCGAGAGAGCGCCAAGGAGAGCACCGTATGGATAGTGGCAAGCCACCACGGATCAACGCTCATCAAAGTCCACGCCGTCGTGTGTAAAGCCACGGAGAACCCATCGTGCCTTGTACCGCTCGAGGCCATCGATCAAGCTTGTGCTTGAAGATCCACTTCCGGTGACAACATTGGCCCGGGCGACGGCACAAGAGTCCGTGTGTGGTTCGCAGAGAGCATTGTGTTCTTCTTCCATAGCCGCCGCCAATCGGGTCGCAAGAGCGTTACGAAAGTCTTCTGCATCGAGAGAGGCACAAAGATGGTGTGGTACGAGGGCATCCTAAGCCGCCGAACGGTGCCCATGGGGTGTTTGTTGGTCGCCGGGAACACCAACCGCACTTTGGGGCAGCCGGCGGCCGGGCAACGCACTGCGGCAGTAGGGCGCTTCGGCCGACG
Source organism: Ampelocalamus luodianensis (assembly GCA_036346255.1). Lineage (NCBI taxonomy): Eukaryota > Viridiplantae > Streptophyta > Magnoliopsida > Poales > Poaceae > Ampelocalamus > Ampelocalamus luodianensis. The sequence continues at coordinate 2,618,858 of CM070634.1, forward strand.
CGAGTAGCGGCACGTGAAGTCGCGAGCCGGCCGAAGAGGCGGAAACCCCGCGAGGCCCGCGGGTTCCCGAGGCGCGCTGGGAACCCGCAGACGCGCCGATGACGCCGAGCCGGCGCGCAGGCGCGAAGAGGCCGACGCCGCAGCCGCAGTGGAACGAGCGCGGGCGCTGAGGATCATCGCATCCTCGAGACTCGGTACGCCTCGTGCACGCCGCAGAGTGACCGGCGGGCGCCGTGACGCGGAGGCGCTTAGTGAAGTTCTCGCAGCTCAAAAACTTGTGCGCTCGGCCCAATAGAGCGGGCACATCATCGTAGTGTCATCGCCAAGGAACGCGGTCCGCTGGAGTACTAGGGCCATGGCGCCGGCCAGTGGCCGTTTCATCAAGATGACGTGCCGAGAGATGAGGACTCTATTGGATGAGAGGTCAAGCGCGCGGCACTTTGCGATGAGCGGAATAGCCCAGGAAGACGATAAGACGGACCGGAGGGCAAGTTTATGACGAGTCGCGGCGATATGTTGGCATAACATTTGCAACCAAGACTCAAGATGATCATATGTGGGTGGCTTGCCGAACAGGCAAGATGAGGCGGGCTAACGCCAGAGTCTTGGTTGGCAATATGTCGAGGAGGGTAGTTGCCGCAGAGGCCCTCCGCCCAATGAGGGAAGCATGGATGCCGAAGAGCAATGAGCGAACAACATTATTGATGGAGCGACTAATGCGCTCACTTTACCGCTTTGAGGCGAGTGTAGGGCGGTGACATGCGGCGTGAATGCCCCGGGAGAGGAAGAAGTGGCGGTGCCGGAGTTGTCGAACTCGTCGTCCGTTATCGATCGACGCTTTGACGCGCGCCAAACCGAGCGTGGGCGTGGCGATGAAGGAAAGCGTCCAAAGTGTCGATTTAAGTCGAAAGGAAAAGTCCACAAATAATGAGCGCACTCATCAAGTAAGACCAAGTAGTATTTGTAACTGAAATACCGATAACCGAGATGTCCATAAATCACAATGAACGAGATCAAACTTGCTAGACGCACGAGAGGTGGACGATGGAAGGGCAAACGAACATGACGCCTTAGTTGACAAGCATGACATAAATCTAAACAATCCCGGATAGGCGAGAGACACTAGACGCGAGCTTTGACATGGCCTCATGACCGGTGTCCAAGACGCCGATGCCACAGTGGGAGAGGAGCCCGAGCGACAAATGAGGCGTCTTTGGTGGAAGGCGAAGGATACTGCTGCCTGAGCTATTGACTGACGATCTCTTTCCGAGATGGAAGAACCTTCACAGTAACAACCACGGGTCAAACTCAACAGAGCAATTATTGTCAATAGTAAATTGGCGAACAGAGATAAGATTTTTAATAATTTGTGGCGACACAAGGACATTATTAAGACGTAAGTTGGATGATAACTCGTGAGTTTAGAGGCGAGGCAGGAATAAAGGAGCCATTGCCGCTAATAATGGATGAAGGGTTAGGTACCGCGGGAAGAATATGTGAAAGAGAGGAGGTTGAGATGTCATATGTGCAGGTAGCACCAGTCGGTACCACTCGTTGGTCGGAGGAGGGGTGAGCGATGTCGTCCGGCACGCGCGAGGTCCGTCGTCCCTGTGAGGAGGCTTGGCTAGGGTTGTAGACCTCGGGCGGCCCACCGTCTGGGCTGGCCGCCGCGGGCAACAAGCGCCGCTGCTGCCGAGCGAGCGTGCTGCGTGCGGCTCGCGCCGCGCCGCGCCGCGCTGAGGCGCGGCGGCACCGGACGTGCCGAGGCGCCGGGGACCTCTCGCCACATCCGATGGTGCCGGCCTGTGGGTTGTAGGCCGGGCGGCGCCACCTCACCGGCCGCTGCTGCCCAGCAGCTTTGCCGTGGCCGGCAGGTGTCGCCGCTGCGGTCGGAGCCCTGTCCGAGGTGCCGCCCGCTTGTTCTTTGCCACCGCCACCGCGCTTGTTGCGACGATGGTTGGAGCTTTAGAGCCTCGTAGCGCCTCGCCGCCGCGCAGAGGATGGAGGTGCGCGCGGGAGGCGGCGAGGCGATGGTCGAGCTTCTTGCGATCCGCCATGGTGAGTTCTCGCGATGAGGTCCTCCCGCCCCAAGAACGCAAGGGCTTGGCGCGCGAAGAAGGGTGCCGGCGCGGGCGGCGTTCGTTGAGGCCGCGGATGGCGTTGAGGACGAGTGCGACGGCGGTGACCTCGCCGAGCGCGAGGTCATCGGCCATCTTCTTGACTTGCGGCGATTTCGGTGACGGAGAGGTCGCTTTGACGGTTGCGAAACCGCGTCTCACCGAATGGAGCGAGCCTCCGCTGCCGAGGAATCGGGACTCGACAATGAGCCGCCGAGCGTCGCGAGCGCGGAGCTCGGCACGGATGATCTCGCCAGATCATCCGCGAAGCGTGGCGACGATCCAGACTTGACGACGCAGCCCATCCGAGCCCTGCCGGAGGGACGGTCGGGAGGTCTCGCGACATGGCCCCGGAGGAAAACTTGCCGGCGATGAGCAGAACCGTCGCACCAATGGCTGAAGTTGCCGAGTCGACGCCGAGGACGCGCGTGACGTGGTTCACGACGTTGTACGACGGCGACGCCGCGAGCGGAGCGGAGCGAGCCATCGCCGTGGTGCAAAGATGGTCGACGGAGGTCGCCAGCGGCGCCCAGCCGATCGCGCAGCAGTCGTTTCCCGCACGCGCTCCGACGACGAGGCGTGGTCGCACAGCACGCCGCTTCGTTCCGTGGCAAGCAAGGCGTCGCGCGGCGCGCTGGCCGCGGCGTCGCGCTCGGCCGCGACCGTGGCCTCGCTTCGGCCTCGAGCGCGAGCCGTATGCATCGCGCATGGTCAGTCACGGCCACGCCGAGGCGCTGGCGCCACGGCGCCTCGTTGGCCTTCTCTCGCAAGGCGTTGGGCACTTCGGCCTCCGAACGAGAGGCGTGTCGCCGCTCGGGGACGCACGAGTGAGCGACACATGGTGGGCGCCGCCGCGGCGGGGCCGCGCGCGTGATGGCCATGCAAGCGGTCAAGGCGGGCAGTGGCGAGGCGCCGCTTTGCTGGTTGCCTGTCAAGACGAGATGTAGCGGAAAAATAACCTAGGCTCGATACCAAGAAAGCAATTAGGTCAAGGATTGATTAATTGATTTCAAGAGTACATGGTACAATATATAGGCAAGGATCGGAGGGTTTATAGTAATACCCAAAACAATGATGATCCTTGTCTTATCAATCTAATCTTAACCCCAAGGCATATAGCCGATAAGGCTTATATGTCGCCCATTACACCTCTATCAGCGATATTGCTACAGACGCCCCTTCTTCTACTCGACACGATGCCGCCGCCCTGCTCCATCCTTCTGCTCCGGCGGCAATCGACGGCGACCCCCTCCCTCTTGTGCTCCTCTCGCACGGCGGCTACCCCCCTCTCTCCTTCCTTCTCCCCGACGCCCGCCCCCTTCTCCTTCAGATGCATCCTGCGGCAACGACTACCTCCTCCAACGACCAACGGTGAGTCAATCTTCTCATGCTCCTTCCTCTCCACTCTTCATGCTCCTAGATCTGAAAAATACTTGTCATTCGGTTGGCAATACAATATGCGGCATAGCTTCCTTCCTTAGCTTCCTTTTTCTAATTGCTATTGACAAATGTATGCTATTTCCACTGATTTTTAGTTAATTTCCTTTAAACACAACATTCCATTCGTTCCACAGAGTGATTCCAGTGATTGCTATTAACAAGTGTAGGACTGTGCATGTAGCAGAGCTTCCTTCGGTCCTTCCATAGCAGAGCTTCCTTCGGTCCTTCCATAGCTCTTCCTTTTTCTAATTGAAGTTTACATGGTTTTAGTTCTGGTTCTACTATATTTATCGACCTTTTCTACAATGTGACGTTGACATTAGAAGATGGAACCGGGTGGTTCAAGTAATGAGCAACAAAATGTCAAGGCTCCGTTGTGGAATCAGGTCGAGTCCCTAGAGAGGACTGGTGGAGGAGGTGGAGGAAACGTGAGATTCAAATGCAAGTATTGTCAACATGTGTACATCGGGAGCTACTCTAGAGTGAAAGCACACTTGCTCAAAATATCTAATGGTGGAATCAAAATATGCCCAAAGGTAACCGTATCTATCCTTACTCAACTTAGAAGTGAACTTACAAAGGCTGAAGAAGAGTTAGCAAAAACAAAGCCTGAAGTGAACTTACAAAGGCTGAAGAAGAGTTAGCAAAAACAAAGCCAAGACATGTTCCCTTCTCAATTATTTGATTGTTGCTTAATTACTTTCATTGTAAGAATTAAGTCTACATGTTACATTGTTACTTACATTTACTGATTTAAGTTTTTCCTTTTCACAAGTTAAAGGAATTCTGAATTTCTGGTATTAATACGAAGTTATGATTGATGAAGAATGAAGAACTGAAGAGGCGAGGAGCCGAGGATCATCTTTGAGGTACATATTCCTGTTTTACGCTTTACATCACATGTTACACTATTTCAGATTTTTAGTTTGACAAACACGTACAAAAATATTAAATAATACATATGCATATTTTATATATATATAAGAAAATATATAAAGTCGTGTCCCCGTGTTGCCATTTTTTAGAAAATGGCGAATCCCGTGTCCGTGTCCGTGCATCATAGATTACCAGCAATCAAATTACAGCTCACCTGATTCTATTGCGTTTCATGCGTGCTATAAGACCTTCAGAGCATATTGCTACAAGAACTCCATAAGTGACATTTTTTTTTTTTTGCATTAGCTGTTTTCCGTATTCAGATACACACAGCATGAAATTTAGCAACGGATACTCTACCATCATCTATCCCTACCACCATTTGAAAATTTCGAAATAGTACAGGTAGCTTTCGAGATGTACTATTTCAAGGGTGACTCTTACTGGATGTTTCCCTTAAATTAAAGCAAACAAGGCACCATCTTACCAGCATTAGCAGGAATTGTCCATGGAGTAGTGGTCCATATGGCTAGGCATACATTAGGGAGAAATTCCTCTAGCAACCCAGATTTAGACGGATTGGTAATCTTGAATGCAGCATATATGCTTTTGGAAACGTGATTTTCCGAATACTGGTAGAAGATAAAAGGAGCATACGTGAGGAAGTAAAATCAATGGGTAAATCTAACAAAACAAGAATATATAAGCACGTGAAAAGAATACTAGAATAGCGAAGTTTCTAGGATCATCAGGTTATCCACAACAAATAGGTCTACCATAGTTGATTCTTGACGATATAAATTTAGTTTGTAGTGCACTGATGCATACAGCTATCACACATACATTTAGTAGAAGATTACTTCTATGAACCAATGTGCATTATGTAATAAGTCATACAAAGCACACTATGGTTGGTTAGTAAACATAAGCATTGATGTCCAACATGGACTTCACAACAAAAGCTACAGTAGTTTATCTGCAGCAATGTAGGGTTAATATTAACTGGATAGATAACTAGGCAATAGATAACTAGGCAACAACAACATACGGCGACTTCCTAAAGAGAAAACAAACTAAAGCACGATGAAACCATTGAAGTTAAGCCAGAAATGAATCAGAATTGTCAATTGTTTATTTACATATTTAACAATCAGAATTTACAATTGTTTATTTACATATTTAATAATCACCTAACAAACAACAATTAGTGTATAACAAAGCCTTTGACAGTAAATTAATAGATCAAATAGAAAGAAGCATACCTCCAATTCAGCTTCTGCTAGAGCCGTCCGTGATGACGGACTCCAGTGGACGGGCTTTCGTCCTCTATAGATATATCCTCTCATAACCATTTGACCAAACACTTCTAACTAGCATATCAAAATGGAGAACAAAAAGTGTTACTACTTTTGTTGAGTAAGAGATCTTGATAAGAATGAAAAGGACGGTATCAATATTTATTCTCATAACGTAAAATTTATAGTATACCCCGCCGTATTGTCAACAAGTTTTATCTGAACATTGTAAACGGGTTAAAAGAACGGCAGAACTTACTGATCTAACAATATTAAGGTAGAGATATTGATGACCTAAATCAATTCATGCCAAACCTTCAAGCTCTCATTCATGAGAAATAGATAATAAGATGTGATGCAATGCCATCATTCCCATAAATAGTAGGAGCATGTAACAGAAGGAAAACCTGAGCAGCTTCATATTCTGGCGACAGAGTTAGATAAGGGTTGTCCCAATCTGCCCATACACCGAAACGCTGCAAGCATAGTCTTATTAGTTCATACACGTAAGAAACTAAATGCTAAAAAATTTGAAGGCTTTCAGTGATAAGAACATGAGCCAGGCATTAAATGACACAATAATTAGATAAAGTTGCCACTAAAATAATTTAGAAGGAAGAAAAGATTACCTTGAAAGAATTCATTTGTGTATTAACTGTCGCTTTAGCAAATTTTGCAGCCTTTTGCCTTAATTTTATAGGTGTCAGAGCACTCAATGTTTCCTTATCCATTGACTTCAGAACTGCAACGGATAGTCAATAGTTACTTGGTAGTCTAACACATTAAGACAAGTCACAAGTGTGTTGCAAGCAAACCCACCCATCCACCATATGATCATACCTAGATGAACTTACAGAGATGGGAGCATTGCCATAGGTCATATTAAAGATGAACTTGCCTTTTAATTCTATTGGAAGGCCATGGCAATCCCACCCAGGAACAAAATACACTTTGTGATTCTGAAACAACTGCACACAGAAGAGAGAATCAAGATGCCGAATAAATGGCAAATCTTGATGTCATTTGATCCATGTTTCCAATCATCAAAACATTGATCAAGATATAGGTTGCACCACTAGAAAATAGAAAAGGTGACCAAATCAATATGTACAGCATTGGTTATCAAACTAAAATGAGTTCAAAACATTTCAACAGAAAAGACAAAAGAGTTGTCAGGAGTTCAGGACAACATTATAAGATTTTATTAAAATTTAATGTTGATCATCTCACACCTAATACACAATCAACTACAGTTAGGTGAGCCGACATACCCAAAAAAAAAAATCTAGCATGACCAATTACATAAGTTCAACCATTCGCCAAACTGTCGAAAACAAGCTGACTATGCACATTTTTTACCATTCGAAGATAGAGAATGTCAGAAAGTGCACTGAATTAGACAATACAATACATTAAATTGTATCAATCGTTTGCAGAGAAACATTGACCTCTGCATCAAAGATAGAGCATGCCCCAGGAATTGCACTAAGTCAAACAAAGCAATACTTTAAACCACATCAATGGCTCCCTAAAAAAGCACATCAACGGTTTGCAAAGAAACAAGGACCTACAGTCAGATGACAGTCAGATGAAATTCAAGAGCAGCTGATACCTTGTAGCGATTTATAATATCTTTGAGGATTTTATTCAGTGCGTGGCCCATATGAAGATCACCATTAGCATAAGGCGGACCATCATGAAGAACAAATGTAGCCTAATCAAACAGCCAAGAAAACCAACTAGGTAAGATAAATAATTTAGTTTTTATTTTTAGCTTTACTTGAATAAATCAACTCACCCCAGTGTTCCTTTCAGATACCCTCTTCAGCACCTGGTTCTCCTCCCACAACTTCTGGAGCTCCGGCTCCCGCACAACAGAGTTTGCTCTCAAGCCAAAAGTCGTCTTTGGGAGATCCACCGTGTGCTTGTATTTCCCATCTTCTTGTTTCGCACCTAGCAAGAACCAACAAGGTAAACATATTAATTACCTCTGTGTATCTAACACCGCAAGCAGGACCAATCACAAAATTGGGACTCAACCTGTCAAATATCAACCAACTGCTTCTTTTCATTTTGAAACACGCCAGATCAGACTACTTATACCATTAAGAGCTTCAAAAGCTCAGTTAGAGAGGCTGCATAGTAAATGGGAGGTCTTCTTGAGTGCCAACGAAAGGTACTTATTGTTATGAATATTGTGTATGTATTGAAGAGGTCCAATGGACAATATATATAGCGAGTACAAAGGGTGTATGCCACATACAGATAAGGAAATACAGAAGAGTCCCTATTCTAATACCATATTCTAACACCCACCCACCCCCTCAAATGCAAAGCGTATACAATAGCATTGCATTTGGAAAGGGTTGACAATAAAATATGGAAAATCCAAAGTCCGAGTCTTGATAATGTCGTCATAGCATGCAGCTCTTGGAAAATATGTCGAATATCTAAAGATCTCCCTTTCGGGGTCATGCGACAGCCCATAAAGCACAAGGTGTAGTGGCTGAGAAAGTAGAGACAAGCGGAAGCAAAGTCGACCGTAGCAACACAACGAAGAAGATACTGAAACTGATAAAAATAGAGAAACCTGTAAAATCAAGCCGAAGAGGAATAGATAGAAGCATGACGGCGTAGATCGAAACCCAAGACGACGACGGCGCAGATGAAGCGCGGCGGTCTTAGAAGCTCGGGACGGTGGCTAAAAGAGAAGCGGTGGCATCATAACGACTTCTACGATCTGCACGGGGCTCAAAGAGAAGAACGGGAGCGACAGCTGCTGCCATGTATAAGAGAATTCCTATGCTTCTATGACTGGCAATAAATTTGTGGACTCGCACGGCTTAGACGAACTCAAAGATTGAGTAGTACGGACTTAGATGGACGCAGCGGAAGAAAAGACACAAAGAAAGAAAAGCCTAAGGATAACTAGCAGCAGATACTAACAACACCAGCAGAAGACCCATCTCCTCATCCAACCAGCAAGCACCAGTGCATCTCCTCAGCTTGAAGCAACACCATCAGCAGCCCAAAACAACATAATCGCCCATTCTCTGTCTTCTCCACCGGCAGCAGTAGCAAACATGTGGCTGAGGCATCTGGAGTCCTTTGTCACCATCGGTTTGTTGTATTTGGTGGGCAACTCGTAGACATATACCTTGAGCCCTCCCGACAGGGCCATCTTCCAGCACATCACTCGCACTCCCTTCGATCCTCTCGGTTCCTGCCCCCTCGCAACATACCAATGGAGAAGGCCACAGCATCAAAAAACCCAACCATCAAGGCGAGCGCGAGCAGAGGAAGCCAAACGGTGCCCAGGGACGACGGTGGCGCGGGATCCGAGACGAGAAGCCGAGGTGGCGCGGCCAGGAGCTCAAGCAAACGAGCGTCAGGGAGGAAGCTTGGGGGCAGCAGAGGTCGGGCAGCCGCTGTCGGATCCAGTGGGAGGCGCGCTCGGGGCGGCGATCAGAGGCCCGCGAGAGCGCGGCGGTCAGCGTGGAGGAGGCTCGCCTCCGGAAGCGGCGGCTCGGGAGGCGGGAGAGCACTAATCCAGAGGCGGCGGCTCAACCAAGGCTCGAGGAGGCCGAATCAGAGGCAGATCGGTGCGGATCCGGGCGGCGCGGACTCGGGGGCGGCGTCGGCTCGAAGCAGCGGCGCAGCGCCACGCGCAGTGTTGGAGTCGGTGCTTGGGGAGAGGTCGGCGACGACGACGAGGCCCGGATCCGACGGGATCCGAGGGCAGCGGCGACGAGCACGAACCAGGGTGGAGCCGGGGTCTGGATCTGGACTTGGAGATGACGCAGCGTGAGCTCCCCGGCATCCTTCACACGACGACGAGAACGCTGGCAATCGTTGCTTGCTGCTTGACGACGAGGTAGTACGAGGCCACCCCCAGGAGTGGAGATTGCTCCTCCCGAGGGCAGCGGAAGCTAGGAGACGGCGGTGGCTACAGTAAACCCTAACCTTCGCTCTGATACCATGTTATGAATATTGTGTATGTATTGAAGAGGCCCAATTGGCAATATATATTGCGAGTACAATAGGTGTATGCCATATACAGATAAGGCAATACACAGATAAGGAAATACAAAAGAGTCCCTATTCTAATACCTTATTCTAACACTAATATCCCCCAAATTGTGTAATATATCAACATCGGCAGCAGTTTCTTCATTTCAACCTCAAACTTTTACAGAACAGCAAAGTTATACCAAAAAAAACAGAGTTATAACATATTCGACTCAAACTGCTTGCATAAATACCAAGATTTAAGCACTGCTTCCACCATCCAACATGTAAAATAAATCCACCACATTCTACCCTGAATCCACAAAACGATAAGCAAGCTTCACATGATGACACCACAAGCAGGACGCTTATTGATGAAAAATCCAGTATGGAGCAACAACGTGGGGATAAATTGTGATGAAGACCTAGGCAGACTGAGCTTAAATTACATACATAAGGACAAGCCTGATCACAAAGAGATGAGCCAAACACGTGTAGTGGTGACTCCAAATAAGAACCACGTTCTTAAAATCTCAAATCTATGACAATCGCAAAAGTGGAAGTTATAATGACATATTTGAAGCTAAACCAACCAACCAGAATAAATACAATCATCATCTCCGTAATCACATGCATCCCACTGTGGCCCAAAGCCCATCAAATATTCGAACGTGAACAACAACGAAAATCCACAGGCCGTAGACCAACTCCACCCCAAAACCTGGCCAAACTTATGGCCGGCATCACCCCCAACACAAAGCAAACACCGCATATATTATTGACCACAGCCACAGGGCACCCCTAACACTCCATCCAAAGCTCACCAAAAATTCGACACCTAATTGACCTACTCCACCTCCAAAACTCGCATCACTGCAATCCCAAGCAGACGGGCATCGATCCCCCAACCAAAACCCTCACCTAAACCCCAATGTCACAACAACAACAACAACAAGCACGAGGCGTCTCACCCTGCGCGGCCTTCTTCGCAGCCATGACCGGCCCCCGGGACCGCCGCTTCGAGACCGACGCGGCGAAGGGCTCTCCCGACGACTCAGTGCAGAACGGCAGCGCCGGCGCCGCCAGCCTGCGCAGCGGGAAGCGGCATCTCTGCGTGGAGAAGACCTGGGAGCGGACAAGCAGCGATAAATCCGTAAGGTGGGTCCGCGTAAGACTCTAGAAGGTTCGAGAAACGAAAGGGGGCGAGGGAGGAGGAGCGCTTACACGGCAGCAGGAGGCGGCGTCCATCCGACGCCGCGAGCTTTGGTTTTACAGGCCCCACCCGGTCCACGGCGAGGTGGGTTTTATAGGCGCGGAGGGTGGTCTGGCAATGGCATCGGGGGATAAGGGGATCAGCGAGCGAGGGGAGAAGGGAAGAGAAGAAAAGAGAACCGGGGAGGAGAGGAGTGGACGGGGTTGGCTCGTTCGCGGAGACTGGAAAGGCTGCAGGGTGGGGCCAAGAAGGTCGACTCGTTCGTGTGGCCCATTATTCAGTGAGATAGTATCCGTCGTGGCTTGACCGCGAACACTTGGCGAATGGGTGCCCAGGCCAGCGGATATGCTGCCGATTGATAGTATGGGCCGGCGCTCGGCTGCTCAGCAAAAATGGGCCAAGGTTACGGGGCTGTTCGGGTGAAAGCTAAAATGAACCAAGCTATATTTTTGGCATAGCCAAAATCGAAAAAACTAAATATTGACAAAAATAATCGTTGTTTGAACAGTGGTCAAACCAAATTTAGGAGTTACCAAGTATTTGGTGAGCGATTTCCTCGCCCTCGGATTGTCCGCGTGTGACATTAGATTTCATTGACATTATCAAATTTTCATAAACACTACCGAAACAACAGTCAGTTTCCACTAGCGTTATCAATATTTGGTTTGGTTTACAATGGCAGCAAACCAAACAACCAATGTATGTCGTGGCCACGTGTTTGGCCGCCTGGCCGCCGCAATTTGGTCCAATATTTACCTAATCTAAAACCCAGCATATCCAAACGTGACAATGATACTAAAATATCGTACCCTGTCTCAACTCTCAGTCTCAAACCCACTACTTCATATACCATCTGGTATCCCTATCCTAATCCCACCATGCATCCAAACACCAAGTAGAGGAATAAACAGATGGTGGGATATGAGCCCATCACAACCAAATCCCAAACCATCTTCTTTTCCCAAACCCCACAACCAAACAATGGAATAAATTTATCCTACTAATTATATATTTATATCACATTCCCAACCCATGTAACCCACTGTCCAAACGTCCTGAAGTGCATTCTGGAGCTAAAAGCAAATTGGTTGATGTGTGGATGAAGGTGCAAGGTATACCTCCCATGTTGGTGTACTGGAGATTGACATGCAGAGCATGGAAATTTATGAATTCGTAAGAATCCGTCCATCGAGATCCCATCTCCACAGGAATAGGCAAGCTCTTTTCCTACGATTTTTTTTTTTTTTGAAGATTCTTTACAAATTAATGCACACGGATTGACGAACTCATGATATTTACCACAAATCCTTGTTTTGTGGCCTCAACTTTTGATATTTTTGTCAGATTATTGTATTAATTGAATCTATTTCTTTCAGATCTGTGATTTTTAAGGGACCGTGGACTCCGATTAGCAGATGAAAAGTAGCCATGTTTGATGTTATTTTTGTGGTGTTGAACATGTATTGTCGAAAGAAACAAAATTTGTGTGATTTGTAGATGCAAACTAGAACTTCTATGTTTTTTGTGTGTATATTTTGGTTTGTCCATGTGTTGTTCCTGGACAAAGTTTGGTGGGCAAGCGGGTATGCCCATGGGTATCGGGCACCCGCGGGTGATAGGTATGGATGACATTGTCTGCCTGTCACCCTTAGCGGGCATGTTCGCGAGCGAAAAATATTTGACAGGCATGGATATAGACAAGGGCTATACTGTGTCTACCTTGCCCGAGGAGTGAAGGGGGTTGGCTCGTTCGCGGAGACTAAGAGGCTGCAGGGTGGGACCAAGAAGGTCGGCTCGTCCGTGGGGCCCTTTGTTCAGTGAGACAGTAGCCGTCGTGGCTGGACCGCGAACAGGCGAATCGGTGCCCTGGTCGGCGGATACGCTGCCGATCGATGCGCTCGGCTGTTCGGGAAAAATGGGCCAAGATTTTACGCCGGGCGCTCATCTAGCCGCCGTAATTTGGGCCTCCTAGGGAGAATTTAGGCTGGCTTCGGATGTCGCTGGGTTGGGTTGGGCCGTACACGACCGCGTCTGCGTCTGCGTGCGCGGGTGAGAGCTGGACCGCGGCACGCGTGGTTGGGTGGTCGGCTTGCCTGTGCGCTTATGAGTGCGGCCTTTTGCTGCCGGGCCGCCGGCGATGCGTGTCCTTACGTCAAAAGTTGGGCCAATTTGGTAGCTGCGATTTTGATTGCTCCGGCCTCTTTTTTTTCGTTCATCAGGAAATAGTGAAAAGTCCTTTACAGCCGCTTGTTCTACGCAAGCGTTGCAAGCTTGCAAAGCAGATGGGCTTGTGTCTAAGAAAACCCATAAACTATAAAGCAAGGGAAAATTGATTATTTGTTACTCCAAAAGAGTGGATTTGATGATTTGCCACTGCATGTGTGGATGATATCTGGGCCCCGGGACCACATGTCATCCACTCATGAGTGGCAAATAATCAATTACCAATCTTTGGTAGTGGCATATGATCAAATCCCCCGTAAAGCAACTAAACTCATCCATTTGGGATTCAAAACTAACAAAAAGCGGTCTTACGCTCCGTTTGGAATTGCTGTAAATTAAGATAATTTCGGTAGAACAACTTTCGGATATTTTGGTGTTTAGCTAGTTTTTTCTTTCTTTCTAAACCAAGTTGCAAACGAGATATTATAGATTTCCGAATAACATGATAGATGAGTAGAAACGAGAGAGGAGCAACTGTTGGTTTGCAGAATTTGTCTAATTTTTAATCTTATTTACCAAACAGATTGCTAGGCTTTTTCACGACACTTTTGCACATCAGCTTTAACCGTTGAGGTATTGCTTCAACTCAGGTAGCTCCATTCCTTGTGTTCTTATGGCAGCAAACACAGAGCGACAAGACGATACTAGAAACACGACTTTTGTTCCTAAAAAATTCTGAGCCACTGAAGTGGTGACAATTCAAAGTATGCTAAGCTAGAATACACCGCCCTCAAAATGATGGAAATCGTGATACACGTTTAGCAATCTGAAAAGCATCCTTCGAAATTCGGCAAGTTTAGTTAATTTCTATGTCCAACGTGTCCGATTGTCATCCCTAGAGAGGAGTGGAGGGGGTTGGCTCGTTCGCGGAGACTAAGGCAGTGTTTGGTTGGAGGAAGCAAGTTGAACCGGATGGTTCGGTACCAGAAACGAGGTGATTCAGGTGTTTGGTTAGAGGTATTGTACCAAACCATCCCGGACCAAACCATCCACAATCAGAGAATATTCCTCTTAGATCCTGCATCGGTCCATTCGGAAAATTTGGTCGAACCACGGCGTTCAACCTTGTTCCTCCTCTCGTCTTCCTCATTGGCTTCAACCCACAGCAGACAAAGACGCCGAGTAGGAAATCATAAGCAACAACATCAAAAAGGAAATCAAATCAAAATCAATAGAACATGCCGAGTAGGCGGCACGGAGGCCACGGCCGGCGCGCGCGCAGAACGGGCGGCTGCCGCGAAGCCGGCCGTGACCATGGCGAGCGAGCCGAGGCGAGGAGAGAGCGCGGAGAGGAGCCGAGCCGACCGCGGGCGACACAGAATGGGCGCGGCGCAGAACGCAGGCGAAGCCGCGCTGACGGCAGGCGCGCGCCGAGCCGGGCGGCGCGCCGGAAGCCGGGGCGACGCATGCAGCGGGGCGACGCGCGGAGAGAGGCGCCGGCGGGTCGGCGGTGGAGCAGGCGCCATGGGAGCGAGGAGGAGAGAGTGGTAGAATGGAGAAGAAGATTAGTGCTGCTAGATGTTGGATGTGTCGGCTAGGGAAGGATCAGTAGGAAGAAATAGGAAGAAAAGAAGAGCGTCGGTCGGAAGAAAAAGAAAGAAAAAAGAAAAAAAAATATTGAGATAATCTTACCCAAATAAATCTCATTCCCTCAACCAAACACTATCTCATACCATCCTGAATCATCCCATACAACCAACCAAACATATTCAAGTACCATACTATACAACCAACCAAACAGCATACATGTATCATTCCATTCAGGACGATCCCATCCATCATGAACCATCTCATCCCGTTCAGCCTAATACATCCAACCAAACGCACCCTAAGAGGCCGCAGGGTGGGACCAAGAAGGTCGGCTCGTCCGTGGGGCCCTTTGTTCAGTGAGACAGTAGCCGTCGTGGCTGGACCGCGAACACTTGGCGAATCGGTTCCCGGGTCGGCGGATATGCTGCCGATCGATGCGCTCGGCTGTTCGGGAAAAATGGGCCAAGATTTTATGCCGGGAGCTCATCTAGCCGCCGTAATTTGGGCCTCCTAGGGAGAATTTAGGCTGGCTTCGGATGTCGCTGGGTGGGCTAGGCCGTACACGGCCGCGTCTGCGTGCGCGGGTGAGAGCTTGACCGCGGCACGCGTGGTTGGGTGGTCGGCTTGGCTGTGCGCTTATGAGTGCGGCCTTTTGCTGCCGGGCCGCCGGCGATGCGTGTCCTTACGTCAAAAGTTGGGCCAATTTGGTAGCTGCGATTTTGATTGTTCCGGCCTCTTTTTTTTCGTTCATCAGGAAATAGTGAAAAGTCCTTTACAGCCGCTTGTTCTACGCAAGCGTTGCAAGCTTGCAAAGCAGATGGGCTTGTGTCTAAGAAAACCCATAAACTATAAAGCAACTAAACTCATCCATTTGGGATTCAAAACTAACAAAAAGCGGTCTTACGCTCCGTTTGGAATTGCTGTAAATTAAGATAATTTCGGTAGAACAACTTTCGGATATTTTGGTGTTTAGCTAGTTTTTTTTTCTTTCTAAACCAAGTTGCAAACGAGATATTATAGATTTCCGAATAACATGATAGATGAGTAGAAACGAGAGAGGAGCAACTGTTGGTTTGCAGAATTTGTCTAATTTTTAATCTTATTTACCAAACAGATTGCTAGGCTTTTCACGACACTTTTGCACATCAGCTTTAACCGTTGAGGTATTGCTTCAACTCAGGTAGCTCCATTCCTTGTGTTCTTATGGCAGCAAACACAGAGCGACAAGACGATACTAGACTCACGACTTTTGTTCCTAAAAAATTCTGAGCCACTGAAGTGGTGACAATTCAAAGTATGCTAAGCTAGAATACACCGCCCTCAAAATGATGGAAATCGTGATACACGTTTAGCAATCTGAAAAGCATCCTTCGAAATTCAGCAAGTTTAGTTAATTTCTAGACTCCTAGTCTTTGTGTACTAAGCGTTTTTGATAAGCTTAGGTCTCCTGACGTGGTGCGCTACGCGTTCCAACTGCTAGTACAATTTCGTGAGACTAATAAATCATCACTAATGAAACGGCCTTCTCTGACGTCAATCAATCGTTGATGGACTAAACAACGTCGGCAACTCGGTACTTCATTCCAGCATTCGCCGAATCTACTAGCACCATGGCCTGCAAAAATCTACTGATAGTGTGAAACTAGCTAGCACTGCACTGAAACATTGAGATCCGGAGAATTTTTATTTATTTTGGCCTCCTGACGCCACTCAATTGCAAAAATAGCTCTCGTCCTGTTTTATTTGTAAATCTAGCCCCCCTCCCTCTCTTACCGCGGTCGGTGAGCGCGAAAAGTGGATCATCAGAGCAAATCTCCGCGGGAATGAACGGCAACCGCGGAACCGGGGGTTTCCACGCTCGGCCACCGCGGAAAGGACCTTCCGCGCTCACGCACCGCGGCAATTGGCCGCTCCCACGCTGGCCAGCCTCCCGTGCCTTTTCGTGCTCCCCGAGTGGAGAAAGTGACATTCCCCACTTTCCGACCGCGGAAGGAGAGTGACAGAGGATTAGATTTACAAATAAAACATGACGAGAGTTATTTTTGCAATTGAGTGGATCAATAGGACAAAATAAAAAAGAATTCAGATGCGGAAGAAAGCATTAACATCCAAAGTCCAAACCACGCCCTGGACGTCCATGAGCAAGGTTGCAGCGTCGTGTTCGTGTTTTTCACGTGCTTCCCGTTTGGCTTTTTTCGCCATAAGCACAACAACACCTGGCGGTTTTGCTGTTAGCTTCTCGCCCCGGGCGAGCTCTCGTTGCGTGCTTGCGTCTTCTCCTTCTGAGCTAGCTCTTGTTGTCTCTTTCTTAATCTGGGACATAAGTACTATTAACGAGTTATTATACATTATTACTATTGGCATATGATCGGTTTGCTTATGGCCCCAGACAGATTGTGATTGACAAGCGATAAACTGTCGACGAATGGCCAGGACCATTGCTTGCTCGAGAAATCTGGGCATCGCCGGGTCGATCTCCCGGCTCTTGCTATCATCAATGTCGACTCGGCGACATGCTAACACCTGAAGTCAATGTCGCTGTTTGGTGACCACCAAATTGATCGATCGATCGTGTCATGCGACCCTTATCTGATCACGACCAATTAATACGGTCAGTGCAATCAAGCATCGCTGTGACTTATAGAGTTAACGTTTTTCGTGTGATTACTGTGCTGCCACAGGGGAAATGCGGACGTGTTAAGGGCCGCACCACTGAACTTCCTTGCAGGTTGCGATCGGTAACAGGTAATTCCTCTTAAGACGACACATCAAGCCTTCGATTTTCTCTGTAATTACACGTTCCTTGCGGTTGCGATCGGTAACAGGTAATTCCTCTTAAAACGGCACATCAATGCATCGTTTTTCTCTGTAATTACAGGAAGCACAGAGGATGGGTACAGTTGAGACACGAGAAACGCTAAGCCACGAGCTTGAGCGCTCTGTCGCTTCGCCGGCATACAGGTTTGAAATCCCTTAGCTCTGGAGGCTGCTGAATTCACCCGATGGAGCATCACCCAAAGTTTTTTTTTCTCTCTCTCTCTTCAAGTCCAGTACTCGTAAGCTCAGGATTTTCACCACGTAAAAAAGTCAACCCATCATGTAAAGTTTTGACAGTAAGTACGAGTTTAGAATTGGGAACACAGGCGAACGCCATGCGCTGCGCTGCGCGTTGGGAACTTGGGATTATGTGTGGACTCTTCTACAAGTAGACCGTCGCGTAAACGAATTACTATTTAAATGGGCAAGTTGTTCTGAAGCCGAAAACGTTTTAGCTAGCCTCCTTTCGATTAGTATATTATCTATATCTAATATCTATCTCAGGCTCTCAGGTGTGCTGAATACTGAAGCCCCAGGCCCTCAACACGGTAAACCAACGTACGTAGGCGCGCACGCGTGGTTAGCACTTCGCTTTCACGTACGGCTGCAAATGGGTTGCCGTTTCTTTCTCTTTCTTCTTCTTCTTCTTCTTCTTGGATGCGAAAACACCGGGTCTAAGAGGCTTTTATTCTGAAAGTTAAACAGCGTGTGCTACGTCACTAGTGTTACTTCCATTTACACGTACGTACACAGAAACGGTCAGATGCAATTACTAATCTTCTAGACTCCGGTTACCCATGGCTCATGAAAGACAAATATTAAGCTGGGACTTGAGAGTTTTTACATTGTGAGAAGATCAGTTCTTGGGTTGACCAGCAGGCACAAGACGTGTGAAAATCACCTCATTGCCCACAGAATCTCCTAACTTGTTTCGAGAAAAGTAATAGTAATAGACGGTGTAGTAATACACGTAATTTTCTTCCAAACCAAGGTAAGGTTTTTGCAGAACATTCTGAACACCGTTTTGGTCAACAAGCGAATTTTCTTTGGTTCGGCAAAGCAGCGCTTTGAATTTGACAATTTGGATGAACAAAAGTGCCATGATCAGAAAAGGCAAATCTTCACTCACTAGACCTAACAACAGATTTTAGTGCCGAAATTTCGAGTGTGCTAGAACTAGGGCACGTCAGTATTTCATCAGGGTACAAAAAGGCTTGTGAAAGTTTTAAACTTGTTTTGGTTGTAGCTTATCTATGTCGACTTGTTAATGTCCGCTTGTTGGTGAATTTGGTGTATGACTTGACTTAGTTTTTGGGTAAACTTTGATCTTTGCTTGTGAGCCGGTGTTCCAGCAGGCCCTGTAAGAAACTTTGTATCTTTTGATATTAGCTTTTAAAAAGTTGGAAGGATCCTGTTTCAAAAAAAATAAAATAAAAATTAAACTCCGTCGCCGATGAAACCACGTGCCGCCGTTAAACAAGAGAAGGCAAGAGAGCCTTCTTGATTCTTTCGACAAGCCTAGCTAGCACATTCAAACGTTGACAAGTCTCGATAAAGTTCAGGAGCTTTTGCATGTTAAAGGGAGGAAATCAAACCTGAACCTGAAGAAAAGACAGCACAGCCACAAACTTTTGAGATGAATAGAAGAAGATGTTGACCAAAACGGGCAGGAAAACTAGCCTTCTTGGGAGTCAATACAGTCGTGGTCGCCCGCAAAAACCACAGTTCTGCTGCAAAAACATCCTTAGACGTCACACGCGTAAAACGACCCCGTGTTGGCATGCGCTTGCTTGAGAAGGGTCCACTGCAGCAAATTCGTCTGTTTTAGGACTAGTACGAGTACTCCGACCAAGGAAGTTGTCCACTTTTGAATGTTAAGAGTCTACTTTTACAGCGTTGCCCTTTGACATGTGCACACGAAAAACACAATTTAGGTGGGTCAAATCTTGCTTCTATTGTTACATTCGAGTCTGTAATATCCCGTTTATTTAAAGATAACATAAAAAGATTGAGATATTTCTTATTTGTCTCATCAAAAACGGGACAGAATCTGTCATCACCTTGAATTTGTTTTCTCTCCATCTTTGGGAGCTTCCGGTGGTCTTTTAATAGTTTGGAATAGTGCCATTTTCAGTGGAGCTGTAATCCATCAGTTAACATTTGTATTAACTGTTGAATGTACCTCTGCTCAGTGCTCTCATTCATGGACATTGACAAATATTTATGGACCCTGTGAGGGACAACCTCGAGATGATTTTGTTGATTGGCTTTATAATTTGGTTATTCTTGATGATAAACAGTGGTTGCTATTGGGAGATTTCAATTTCATCAGATCAACTCAAAATAGAAACAAGCCAGGAGAAAGCATGAATGACATATTGATTTTCAATTCTATTATAAGTCACTTGGGTCTCTCTTTTATTGACTAAGGGGTGTTTATCTCCCCCGATTTCAACTAAAGAAATCAGCTACAGTAGGCTGCCCGGAAGGACTCGACCGCGAGTGGGCTGGGTGGCTTTCCTGCCCCACGCCAACTGAGCCAAGCTCAGTTCCTACTTGGGTCTAATAGAATTACCTTTTAAGGGCAGAGCTTTTACCTGAAGCAATATGCAAGAGATAGCACTGCTGGAACAGTTAGATTGGTTTTTCACAACAAATTCTTGGACTTTGTTCTACCCAAACACAACAGTATTAGCTCTAGCAAAGAATGTATCAGATCATGTGCCATGTACAGTCAGTATTGAGACATCAATTCCCAAATACACAATATTTAGATTTGAAAATTTTTGGGTTGAACACCCAGGCTTCAGAGAAATAGTGCAGTGCTATTGGGGATTGCCTAACAAACAACATAAGTAACACTGCCAACAGGATGTCTGCAAAATTCAAGGTGCTCAGGAGAGGCTTAAAAATTTGGAGCACACATCTCTCACAGTTGACAATGCTCATTCATAACTGCAATACAATAATTCTTTACTTCTGTTAAGGATATAAGGGTATTTATGGTATTTCCTATTGTATTAGGGTTTAAATTTGTGTCCCTTTATACCTTTATATATATTGCTCATTGGGCTTCTAAATACATACACACAATATTCATAATATGGTATCAGAGCCAAGGTTAGGGTTAGAGTTACTGTAGCCGCTGCCGCTGCCCCCGGGAGAACCGAGCTTCACTCCCAGGGGTGGCCTCCTTCTAGCTTCCGTCGAGGTCGTCCCCTTCGGCAGCTCGTCTGTAACGCCTCAGAACCCTAAACTCCCGATTCTTGTCGAGGGTGCCGGGAGGTGGCGATTCCAATCTTCCGATAGCCATATCTTCTTCATCTGAATTCCGATTGAACCGATTCAAGTTTCTAAATTCATCTAAATTCAATATCTACCTACCAGTACCATTCAATTTCAATTTGAAGTTTATTTGATTTGTCTTTTGAATTTAGTTTGTTTTGCGCTTTCTTTCTCATTCGACGTCGAAGTCCCGGAATCGTCCGAAGGTGCTGAAGATCAAGCAAGTAAAAGATTGAAGATAAATTAAGATCACCATTGCTATAGCAAGGCAAGTTATACCTTTGATCATATTGAATCCCAGTTTTCAAAATTACTTTGATTCAAATTATTGCATTTACTTTAAGTAATTATTTAAATGCTTTTGGGTTTAGCTATTAATCCCATTTGTTATATCCACTTTGTCTATTGTATGTCATAATCTTTTGTCACCCTACATTGGTTCATATTTAGTTGGTGCTATGATATTACCAACGTGGGTTGGTTAGTACGAGTAGATTGCTTAGCCATGCAACGAGTCATCATCATCACCTGAGTTGCAATTATAAATTTGACTAAGTGATTATGGAACTATGTGATAAAACTATGTGTACTGTGTGCTATTACTTTGTGGATGACATATGTTGCACTTAACGAACAGGGTGGGAAAGGATTTAGACTGAGGCAAGTGGTGGATACTGTGTGATATGGTGGAAGCTGTGTGCATGGGAAGGATAATCTTTGTGACTTAGAACATGGAAGTCTTGCCTTGGTCAATTAAGGACTTAACTTTGTGCGCCATTGAACTGAGCCTTACTGTACGACCACATGCCTGGTATGGGACGGGCCTAACTTAGTAAGTTATGGATTCTCGGCATTGATGTTCAGGTGGATAGGTTAGGCTATGTGCCAGGGTGGAGGTGTGACTACTTGGTGGTTACATTGCGGGACGATTCGTCGCATCCCTGTCCAGCGGTGTGTGTTATACCAATTCTATGTGAGCTGGTATAGCGATTTGTAAGCACATCGGGAGTGTCAATGTTGAGATGAAGTTTCTGAAAGGTTTTGTTGTGATCAGCTCTGATCCAGTTGATTGCATCTTGTGGGTAAAGTGTACAACCTCTGCAGAGTGTTAAACAATCTATTCGAATAGCCGCGTCCGCGGTCATAGACATGCTCGGGGATTTCACACGAGGGGTAGATTTTCATAAAACCTTTGGGAAGGGACAGCTGTGTGATTTAAGTCATATGACTGTGTGAAAGAATTTAGTTAGGCTATGTGTCTTTGTGAAAATAAATGTTAAATTAATATTGTCTATTTGTTTTGAATTATGCTTTCAACATATTATTTATATTCAATTGCAAATGTTGTATTTCTGCAAAATAACCACAGAAGTCATTTCCTTTGGAATAAGCCTGCATCTATACGTTGCATTCTGTGGTATGACTTGCGAGTACGGTTGTGTACTCACGCTTGTTGTAAAATTTACGCCCAAACCTACAGAGTGAAGGAATCGTCGGTCAACAAGGTCTACTTCAAGGATCGAGAAGAACTAGGTCGCGCGACCTCACCGACATTGCTGTGGGCATATAGATGGGCTTCACCGGGTTATTCCGCTTGCTCAACGCAGCCTTCATTGAGCTATTCACCTTCTGAACTATTAATTGTAAGCTTTGACCTTAAGGTCTTTACTCTGATATTTATTGTTATTTGTCTATTTATTAGTTATCTTTTATATATGGAAATGATATTTCATCGATGTTGCCCTTTGTGTGCACTAGCGTGATCTCGACTAGTGCGGATATACAGATGGTCCGACTGTATTTTTGGGTCCCGACATCGCCCCCAAAGCGAGTTTCATTGATTGAAGCCCTGTCCGTGATCACGATCCGATTGGCTCGCCCCATCTTCGTCGCCCGTCATCGCCGCTCAGTTCCGCCTCGCGCCGGATCTTTCCTCATGTTGCCTGAGTGCGCCTCCTCTAGATCATCGCCGCTCCGCCGCTCATTAGAACCGGTTCGGCTTTGGGGGAGTCATCTTGCCGGCGTCGTCTCCGGATTTGAAAGGATCTCCAGCAACCGCTCCTCTCTGGCGGCGGCGGTGTTCGTGGACGACCTGGCCGCTGCCGAAGGGGATGACCTCGATGGAAGCTAGAAGGAGGTATTTGTGGTATTTCCTATTGTTTTAGGGGTTTAGACTTATATCCCTTTGTACCTTTACTGTATTAGGGTTTAGACTTGTGTCTGTTTGTACCCTTATCGTATTAGGTATTAGGGTTTAGACAAAAAGGTTTTAATGAGAATTGGATTGGATGGATAACAGAAATCCTCTGAAAGGTAATTCCTCAGTCTTATTAAATGGAATTTCAGGAAAGATGTTTCAATGCAAAAGAGGAGTTAGACAAGGCGATCCGTTATCACCTCTGTTATTTGTGTTAGGAGCTGATTTACTGCAATCAATTATCAATGAAGCTGCAAAGAGAGGGTTGATAAAGATGCCAATTGTTACTTCTGAAAACACTGACTATCATATAGTGCAATATGCTGATGACACTTTAATTGTTATACCAGCATGCGCAAGACAAGATACTGCGGTTAAGTCTGATGCATGACTCGCATATACCAGGAAAGAGCTGTTTAGTCAACATGCCACTCTTCAGCAGTCAAATCAATTTGCATCTGCATGCATGTGGTTGGCCATTGGCTGGGAATGGGATGTTCTTCTCTGTTTGCGGGCTCTAATCCCATGTATTTGGGCTCAACTGTTAAGCTTCTTAATTAAGTATACATGGTGTCTATTCTCTTACAACAATGGAAATGGATGCATGTACCGTGGAAAGCGAATTGCCAAATATCTTTACAAAACAGTCACTAACATACGAGGCCGAATAATAGTTCTATGATATCCATACAAAAGTGTCACTAACATGTAAGATTGTTCTCGCTTCAGAGATACTGTAGAAACGTAAAAGATTGGGGGAATCCCACACCCACAAGGTGAGGGTGCCTTTCATATATATAGCCATGTACAGATGTCTGGGGTACAAAGGTAATAATCCTAATACCCGCCCGCAAATGCGCGTAGGATCACTGACGCATGTTGGTCCGTAATCGAGAAATAATCAGACAGGAGACCCTTGGTCATGATGTCGTGAATCGGTGTGTCGAGGGGACATGTAGGACCCAACTCGTCCCAATGCAACCTTCATGACGGACGAAGTGGATGTCGATCTCGATATGCCGTCGCGACGATGATGGATGTGATTGGCCGTCATGTAGACAAGACGACATTGTCGCGATGAGACGACCGTCGCGATGATGATCGAGATGTGTAGTTCTCAAGAAGTCGCCGCACCAACAAAGACTCGCCACGACATGCGCCACAAAGACGATATTCGCTTTATACCGAGCGGGAGACCGTGGTCCGCCGCTGGACGACAGAGACCATATTGTCGCCGAGGAAGACGCAGGCCGGAGGTGGAGCGCGCGTGTCGATAGCCCGCCCGATCGGCATCGAGTAGGCGATGATCTGGTTGGCGCGCCGCGCGAGGTGAAGACTGCGCAGAGTGAACCCTTGACGTCTCGCAGATGCGCTTGATCGGGCGAGGTGCGGCGGCGAGGATCATGCATGAACAAGCGAACTCGAGCGCGCGCATAGGCCGATCGCCGCTGCGTGGTGAGGTGGTATCGAGTGCGCCAGTGAGACTCGGACGTGGTCGGAAGGGTCGTCCACGGAGCGCCGCCGGTGGCCGCCGGCTTGTTCGAGCATCACCGGTCGTGGTCGGGTGGCACTTCGACATGCAAAGACTGCCGGAGGAGGTCGACGGCGATGACGCGGCGACAGAATGCCTCGCGCATCGCCGCGCGCACAGATCCCGAGGAAGTGGTGCGGTCGCCGAGATCCGCCATGGCGAACTCCAGTGAAGGCGCGCGATGATGTGTTGGAGCGATGCGGTGGCGATGCGTGAGGATGATGTCGCCGACGACGCGAGCGGTAGGCGATGCTATCTCCATCTTTGTAGACAGAGAGATGCATCGGACTTGGTCGCAGCGGAAGCCGATGCGCAGATGTGCGAGGCGGCGCGGTTCCATGCCCGGGAGCTGCTTGAGCCCGCATGTGATTTCTGCGACGGACATAGTCGTGGTTGGTGGAGTCGATGAAGCCCGATCACATTGGCGATGAGACGGTTTCCTCCGGTGGCCGGAGGAAGGCGTTCTTCACATCGAGTGATGAATAGGCCGCACGCGAGGCGCGATGCGAGGACGGTGCGCGGATCGTCGCCGTTTGACAATCGGGCCGAAAGTCTCGTCATAGTCGACACCGGCTTTGGGAGAAGCCTCGCACGACCCAATGAGCCTTGTCGCCGCGAGGAGCCGCCGGAGTGGAACTTGTGCTTGTACAACCACTTGCCTCGTGACAATATTAGCACCGGCGCCGAGGAACGAGGCACGGTGTCGTTGTCCATGAGAGCCTTGTACTCCGCCATCGCAGCGCACGCAAGGCGGGACGAAACGGCGTCGGTCTGCGTAGTTCGCCGAATCGGCAAGGTCGTCGTGGCGAGAGGTTGAGGCGGTGGACGGGACGTAGGTCGCCACCGAGATCGCGCGTGCGGCGCGAAGGTGTCGGCGGCACCGAGCGTACAGTGTCGGGGACACGGCGCCGCGTGGCGAAGCGCCGCTGGTAGACGACGGACGCCCGCCGCAGCGAGCGAGCGGGGCGCCGGCCGGGAGCAGAGGATCGACAGGCGCCGCCCGCAGCGGAGCGGCGACGGGCGCCACTCGATTGGGCGCGGTGCGAGGACCGGCGTAAATGACCGCGCCGGTCGGAGGTCCGGCCGCTCAACCTCGCCGGATGAGGAGCAACGGCGAAGACGCGGTCGCCAACGCTTACGGGCGAGCTTAAATCGTTGAAGACGATCCGCATCAAAAATCAGGATGAAGGCGCATGCAGGCCGCCGAGGGTGCCGAGGCGAACGGGACACGAACTCATCAAGACAACATGCCGTGAGATAATGATGCGACGGT
Source organism: Ampelocalamus luodianensis (assembly GCA_036346255.1). Taxonomy (NCBI): domain Eukaryota; kingdom Viridiplantae; phylum Streptophyta; class Magnoliopsida; order Poales; family Poaceae; genus Ampelocalamus; species Ampelocalamus luodianensis. Next base: position 2,644,663 of record CM070634.1, read on the forward strand.
TGGACATGTCCAGCAACAGCACTTCTTGTGGGAGGAGGGTAACCAGGAACACGCATGGAGTCGAACGAGGAGAGCTTGTGAGTGTCGTGGCACTAAGGTTCGGATATGACGGCCAGAACACACGAAGGATGAATAATCCGGATTTCGTTCGTGTGGACGAGGCCGACCGATCCCATCCGCCGGCGCTTGCCGCGCGCGCGGCGCGGCCGGCGTGGCGCCGAATCGGTGGCGCGAAGCGTGTGTGCGCTGGTACGCGCCAGATCCGGCTGAAGGACGCCACGGCCGCTGCGCGCGCCGCGGTCGCCATCTGCTGCAGCGCGCCATGGAGTGAAGCACATCCGTGGCCGTAGGGGCTAGGGTTAGCCGTGGCCGAGGCCCAATGCCGCCGCAGGCGAAAGCGCTCGGTGATTTGATACCATGTAGAAACGTAAAGATTGGGAATCCCTCGTGGCGACACCCTTGTTCAAAGAGGCTGAGGCGACCCAAAGTCGGGCGGGGCCTGGTGCAGCGCGAGGCGAGGCCAAGGACGTCGCCCGCGACGGAGCCGAGTAGCCAATGAGGACGCATGAGTATCGCCAGATCCGTCGACGTCGCGGCGAGCCCGACTTGCCGCGCAGGGAGAGGAAGAACGAGGACCACGTTGAAGTTGGGACGCTTCAACTCGGTGGTCATCGAGGCGTGCGACTTGACGGCGATTGTCGCGTAGGGGCGACAAAGATGGGCGCGCGACGTCTAATCCGGTGGAGGTCATGGTAGCACTTGATGACGAGGAGGACGTCGCCATGGCGAGGGGGGAAGGAGGCGCCGGTATGTCTTTCATATATATGCCGCCGGGTGGTGGTGGAGGCCGGGAGGGGAGGTAGGGTGGCGGCACTGAGGGTGCAGGGTGGCGGTGTAGGGGTGGTGCCGGGAGGGGGGTGTTCTGCTGTAGGGGCTAGTAGGTGGCCGAGGCCCAAAGCGCCTGATACCATGTAGAAACGTAAAGATTGGGGAATCAAAGGTAATAATCCTAATAGATACTTTCACAATAACTCTTGTAAATATGTTGTGCGACTACATGCAACTCTGTATTGTTCCGCGGTTATGGTACTTTTGATATTCATTTTATACACACACAAAATCCACCCCAACTATTACCAATTGTAGTATCTACCAACTCATAGATGCAAACAAAATCCATTTTTAAGAAACAAACAAGCTGGTACTGGTACGGCACATATAGCTGCTAACCAATCCAACAGTGGTTCCCTGGCTAATACGAGTAGTTAAGTACTTAAGCACAATTAGTCACTAGCTACCCTCCCAATTTCTCTCTGTTTTTTTTTTACTGAAACCTGCTCAATTTCTAGAAACATAGTACAGCTCCAAATCGTCGATATACTCTCTCTCGTGCAGGGTTGGTTGGGGAACGTGCGTGCATTATTAATCCACAGAGATTCATGTTTGCGACGAATCTCACGTGATAATTCGCCAATTTTATCGTTATGCACGGCCCTATTGACCCTGTTTCGTCGGAAGACAAATCGGACGCCGTGTCCGCGGGTGCACACGCTCGTTTTTATATTAGCGCGCGGATCCAAATCAAATGGACTAACGATAATCAGTGGAAGTATCAAGTATATATGCGCATGCTCATGTACTGCTAATTTGGTGGTCGATGCATGGGTCCGTACGGTTTAGGAGCGTATACTGTTCAGGTCTCCCCGTGAGCTGGGGTGTGTGTAACTGTTATGTATGACTTGGAGCACGTCAAGATTCAAGGCTGGAAACATTTGGAATGGATGAATTATTGGCGAACGCGAATGTATGTCGTGTACTTGTACGAGAGAGAGAGAAAGTGAGGGATTTTTACCATCGGGAAGACAAGATTGCTTTCACACATCTCTGCGTTTTGATTTCGTTTTCTATGGGCAATGACGAGTAGTAGTAACCTTCAATTCTCCCTTCTTGATTCTTGCTGTTACCTCTGTCCAAAGAATACCATCCACTTGTTTGTTGTTTCCACATCATGCATATATAGCCAGACTTTTAACTTGAAGATAATCGATCGAAGATGGCATGCTACGCGTTCAAACTCCCCTTGTGAATCACACACTCCATTTCACAATCGAGACTTCAGGAGGGCCCGCTTGTCAGGTGTGCATTAGAGGTATGTCTCTACCATTCGATCAAAATCCAATGTATTGATTGAGTGCTACAGCATGCACTACTACAGTGCTGAATATTAGTGCTACAGCAGCCAGCAATACTTGCGACATTACCAGATATTTTGATCTTTGATCCAACACTCGGGTAGGTATTGAAAGCCACTGGGGGGTGTTCAAACCAGTGGCGGAGCCAGAAATTTTTCAAAGCCTGGAAGCCGCAAGCTAAGTATCGATCGCCTTATTTTGCCTAGACAAAACGTCATTTTTCGATCGTGATCGCCGTGAAACTTTATCGATGCTATCATGGCACGTCGCCAGCAGGACGGTGGATCCGCCCATGGGTCAAACAACTCCGTCAAATGACTCAAGAATTGTTTGGATAGGTGGAGATCAGACCTAATCCCTTTGGATCAGTGGAGATTTTAGTGCCAATCCAAAATTGCCCTAGTTGGTGTAATTTACAGTCGTACCTATGGCATTTCTCTAACCACTGTGATTTTCCTTATCTGCCTGATTATTTTCCAGGGAAAATGAGAACCAATCAATGGCAATGCTTCCATCAACGATACCCCTCTTCCGAGATTCCTTCACACACACCCCACATGTGCACCTGGATCGTTGAGAGATTACACCGTACGAGCGCAGCCATAATTTAGCTCAGGCTAATCATGCATGCACTGGTCCATCACACAAGTGTACAAAAGTATAGGTGTCCACCTATCTTTTCTTCTCGGACCAATAATCGTTTTGCCAGATAGGCATGCAGATCTAACAAAGGAAGAGGCCAGTAGTAGTACAGTAGTTGGTTGATTGTTCCGTGCTTCCATGCATGCATGAGCATGACTGCATGATTCCTCGGCTCCGTCCTTTCTTCCAGCCTTCCTGGATTTCTCGTTCCTTAATTTGACAACAAGTACATGTGCTCGTGAATCCTTTCTGTGATTGCATAGTGAGCACGAGCAACATATAGTTTAATTCGATCGAGCTAATCGCTAGGGCTGTACATACGAAATTTCACTCTAGTTTAATTTGCTCTGGCCAAATGAGTTAGATTTGGCCTCTTTACAGGAACAGATAGCTCCAATTTATATACTTGACGAAAATGTATCAAGAGTTACATATATATGAGATATCCTACATCAACATGTTGCTTAGGCATCTTTAAGACTAGACGATAAGATCAACAAAACACATGTCGTTAGTTTTTCGTGGTACAGTGTCACTTTCCCCCTTCACATTTTTTTATAAAAATCCTCATCTTGTTGATAACAACATAAACGAACTGGTCTTGTTAAAGAAACTTCCTGGGATGGTGGGGTGTCACTATCTTACCGTGACGGTCAGACGCAGATGCAAAACATAAACAAATTAACACCCAGACAGCCAAATGATTCCTTCCAAAGGCCAATTACCCCCTCCCACAGGCACAGTTCCTTTCATCATTTTTTCCATCTAAATGCAAAAAAATGGAAATAGCAGAGTAAATGTTTGTAATATATATTTCCTTGGAGATGTTTTTTTTTAGGAAATAGCAGAAGCTTTGCTATTGATTCATTAAAATAGGGGTAAAGTACCAAAAACGGATAACATTTAATTGGAGACGTTGCGGTGAAAAGATGTTACTACACAAAAAATCTATATCACAATATTTACATGCAAGTCTTCCGAAGAAACAATATTTATATATAACTATTGCAACACGTACCCAATATGATTCAATATGAATATACGAGCGCATGAACTCACGCAGCAAGCGTTTGATACATGGATGCATATCAGATGGGACCCGAGCTAGTTGCATCTTTTTTTAGAGCAAAGTCCCATTCACCTTTACAATAACTAACAAGGCCTGCTCACCAAGAGCTAAGTCACAGAGGGAAAAGGAAAAGGAAAAGGAAAGCCAATCCGCTATAGCTAGCCGGCCGCCTAGCTCGATACTTCACCGTCACATCACCCCGGAAACCACCAAGTTAACCGGCGCGTTGGCGCCGCTGCCCAGGTCAGGTCAAACCGGCCATTTCAGACGCGCGCGCACCCCACACCCCGAGTCCCCAACGAAACCAACCACCCGAACCCCACCGCGCGAGCCACTCCGTCTCGGCGCGCGCCCGCCTCTTTATATACCCCACACGCCTCGTATCCATTCCAATCGAAATCCCACTCGTGAGCCCTCGGACCTCCAACACACGCTCCTCTCCCTCCCTCCAAAAAAAGAAACGTTCCAAGCCGCACCGCGGCGCGCGCAAGGCGCAAGGCGAAAAGTAGTTGCACTCACGCAGGAATCGCCGCACCACCACCGTAGTACTAGTATCGTGCCATGAAGACGCTGCTGAGTTGCTTCGGCCTCGCCGAGCCCGCGGAGGGAGGAGCGGCGGGAGGGGAGAAGAAGAAGGCGGTGCGGCGCACGCGCAGCGCGACGGGGAGGCTGCGGTCGCTGTCGCTGGACGACCTGTCGCGGACGCTGGCGGCGTCCGGGCTGCACGCGTTCACGCTGGCCGAGCTCAAGGCCGCGACGCGGAGCTTCTCCGGCAGCAACTTCATCGGCGAGGGCGGGTTCGGCCCCGTCTACAAGGGCTTCGTCGACGAGAAGCTCCGCCCCGGGCTCAAGCCGCAGCACGTCGCCGTCAAGTACCTCGACACCGACGGGCCGCAGGGCCACCGCGAGTGGCTGGTACGTGCGTACGATCTCTCAGATATGAATGCGATGTGCACGGTTTTGGCATCTTCATTGATCGATTAACTAGCTAGGACTAGAGTTTGATGGATTGTCAAGTGATGTGTGATTAATTGCTTGCTTGCGCTTGTGGACTTGTGGTGCGTGCATGTACGTACGTACGACAGGCGGAGGTGGTGTACCTCGGGATGTTGAGCCATCCGCATCTGGTGAAGCTGATCGGCTACTACTGCCAAGACGACCACCGGATGCTCGTGTACGAGTACATGGCCAGGGGCAGCCTCGAGAACCACCTCTTCAAGAGTAAGCCAGCCTCGTTTTAATCTCTAATTACATGTCAATTACATCAGTAGTATTTGAAGTTGTGTTGAATTCATTTGTAGCGATTGTGTTGTGGATGCAGATCTGCTGTCGAGCTTGCCGTGGTCGACGCGGCTCAAGATCGCCGTGGGCGCGGCCAAGGGGCTGGCGTTCCTGCACGAGGCCGACACGCCGGTGATCTACCGGGACTTCAAGGCGTCCAACATCCTGCTCGAATCGGTCAGTACTTTACCAAGTCCGATCCATTCATATCCTCTACATCACGTATAGACGACTAGTTCTCTCGTATCCACGCCAGAATGGCAGAAACTACAGGCCAGCACGTTTTTAACCAGTTGGCCAATCTCTGTCGATGAATATGCCTTGGAGATTGACTAGAGCAAACCCCATATTCAAATCTTTTTTTAAAAACGTAATGGCCGTCAACTTACTACTTCTTATAAAATAGAGCTCTATGTATGGACTTAATTATACTACATCTGTCGAATGAGTAGTAGAATTTCGATGAGTTAGAATTGTAATTGCGCATAAGAGTAATATTTTTAACACTAGTTGAAAAAATTTATAATATCTTTACAAAAAAAAATCTATTATGTTATTAACAAATCAATAGTCAATTTGATTTATACTTATTACTATATACTACTAGAAAAATATATATAGAAAAATTTCTCATATAATACTGCAAAACGTACCCACAAAGAATTAGTAGTCTTCTCCGATTTGTTTATATCGATTTCCCACCGAATCAGACAACAATGTTCCTGTTATTCTAATTAAGCAGATACATTAATAAACGTACTTGCGCCTATTTAGTTGGTGTCGCCGGACGATACAAAATTGGTTGTTGCTTTGTCGTACGCTATTAGCACTAGCTAGAAGCCTACAGGTCAAGCGCTTGTCCAAGCGGTAGTAATTATAGCCTAGCCACCACTCTCCTTGACTCTGGATAACCACGTAAATGGCAACACAAACCGGTAGAATAAACATGATGACAAACACACACGCACGCGCAGAGGTATCAAAATTTGACACGAAATCAGCATATACGTGTTGTGTAGGAGCAAATACACGTGGACCAGACACGATACGATCGAAACAAAACGACAACAATATATATATATATATATATATACACTAGCAAATTAAACGTTGCGGATGAGTGAGCTGACCGAAAGCTGTGTCTGTATTACATTGCAGGACTACACGGCAAAGCTCTCGGACTTTGGCCTGGCGAAGGAGGGCCCACAGGGTGACGCCACCCACGTCACCACCCGCGTCATGGGCACCCACGGCTACGCCGCCCCCGAGTACATCCTCACCGGTACGTAATTAACCTTGCAACCACGTAATAACCAAACCAATCACAATTTGTTACAGTACGTTAATGAACATTAGCTGTGGTAATTAACTATCATGTTGCTTCATGCAATCGCAGGGCATTTGACGGCGAAGAGCGACGTGTACAGCTTCGGGGTGGTGCTGCTGGAGCTGCTGACGGGGCGGCGGAGCGTGGACAAGCGGCGGCGCGGGAGGGAGCAGAACCTGGTGGACTGGGCGCGGCCGTACCTACGCCGGCCGGAGAAGCTGCACCGGGTGATGGACCCCAGCCTCGAGGGCAGCTACTCGGCCAAGGCCGCACATAAGGCCGCCATGGTCGCCTACCACTGCCTGCACAGCGTGCCCAAGTCGCGCCCGCGCATGCGCGACGTCGTCGACGCCCTCGAGCCGCTGCTCCACATGCACGGCGACGTGCCCGCGGGGCCGTTCGTCTACACGGTCCCATCAGCAGCCGCGGTCGACGACGACAAGACCGAGACCGAGACCGAGACCAAGGCCGAGGGCGGGGACACGGACGGTGGCGCCGCGGCGGCCAAGAAGAGGTACCTCGCGTCGGCCGTGCACGCCGAGAGCACGCTGCGGAAGGTCGACCACCGGTACGCGAGCTCGGTGACGGGCACAAGAGTGGCTCCCCGAGGCAGAGCAGGGACAGAGGGGCGTAACTGAAGTTGTAACCGCCTCAACGATCGATGGACGCGGCGCAACAATGCTCGCGTTCGCGTGCGTGTGTTTGTTTTTTGTCGAAATTGTTTAGAGTGTATATAGTGGCGAGCAGGATGTGTATAAATTTGTTCGTTGATTCTTTTTCTTGGTGATGCTATTCTTGATCCCCAAGAGCAAAAGGTGTTACGTTTTGTAAGGGAAAAATGCGTTCTTTTTTCTCTCTTCTTCTCGGTATGTACTGCCGACTCTTCTTCAAATGAATAAAGAGAAGAACGTGCCGATCTTTTGCGTATGATGATTTGAGAGCTCGGGGTACTACAGTGCCACTGTTGGGTTTTCTTTTTCTGTATCGAGAAATTCCGTGGTGCGGATGAGTTTGACAGAATGTTTCATCCATTTGAGTCAGAATTATCCTACGAAATCAAAGACATTCCGCTCATTTCAATTTGGTGTTATTGACGATACACGCTACTCAAAGGGTTTTCAACCGTGCATATTCCAAGATGTACACGTTTTCACATTAATTGTCACATCGAACAACAGTACATTATTCAACAAAAATGGAGAAATTCAGAATCAACTAATTCTGCCTGATTTTAGTAGTAGCCCCAACCAAACCGACCCAGAATGAGTTTGTACGATCCACAAGGTTACTACTCTCCGCCAATGAATCTACGAACCTCGCATCAACATCTATCGGCACCATGCATGATGCATGTAGTAATAGCGCCCCATCCGTTAAGAATTTACGATTACGAGTACTAAACATGTGTTGCACCAAATAGGTATTTTGTCACGGACATACTCAATTTTGGGCAAATGCTTCACAGTTTCCACAGTATTATCTGTACAACAGAACATAGCCAAGACGAGTGGGCACCAACGAATCCACGGTTGTTTGGCATCTAGCAACAATTGTTGCTTCCAAACTGCATACCCTATCATTTCCTTTTCACCATTTGTACCCTGAATCAATGCCAGTCTACAAACCTAACAACAACACAACATTGCATAAGGATGTAACCCCATAAAAACCTGGGGGTCAACTAATCTTCAAGGCAACCCCAACCATATCTTTCTATTAGACAGGCTGTGGGTCATGATGCTTGAGTAAGAACTGTACTGACGGATAGTGATGAAGATATTCTGGAAGTTCTACATCTGCATAATATATTGCCGGGATGGCCATCGACAAATCCTCCGTAGAGAACGGTATACTGCACCAAGCAAACAGCGTATATAAGTAAATGCAAAGTTGTCAATCGGTATAAGTACGCTCAGCGCTAAGCAAACATAATGCGTAACATACAAACACTTCGAAAGCAATGTATCTACTCTCTTAAACATTGACTACCAAGAAATCACAGTTACCTTAAGTCATCATCCAACAAAAAGGAATTTGACACGAGATTCTGAGTATCTTTGTTGACCATCTCTCTCATTGCAGCAACAACCTGTCAAATCTTAATTTTTTTAGAACGAAGAAATGCAAAATGATTCCCAGAAACATCCAAGCATCCAAGCCAAAATGATACCTCGTTTGATATTCCCTGAGTATTGTATTTGTCATCCCAATACATTGAGCATATCCTGTAGATTTGGCGAACACTCAAGGACTACAAAGAACATCAGGGGGGGAAGGACTAGTTATACTCTTGCCATAAATAATAGCTAACTGCAAAAGCAGAGGTTAATACGCATTGTCTTACCGGGCAAAGATCTTGCCTGATCTCCTCAAGTGTCTTTTTCCTTTTTTGGTGTATGACCTGTGTTATGTAATTAGTGAGATATACCCCAAGGTATAAAAGAAGCAACAAAAACAAGACAGGAAAAAATGCAGTTTGTACAACAATTACCAAAAATCCGACAGCTTGTCTGATATAATTCAGCTCATGCCAAGATGTTCCTGCAAACTGAAAGCAGAAAGGAAAATAAATTTGTGAAGCTAACTGAAAAGAACCAAACACAAAAAAAATGTTGATGTCCAATATATAAGACACGAAGCATCATCCCAAGAACAATGTGTGTTCCTAAACCACAAGGTAGATGTTCCTAAACCACAAGGAAGATCTGGAATTATATTGGACACAAAGAGCTGAACAACTTCATCAGGGTTTCTCATAGTTCATTCCTGAATTGTATAGCAACTTGACAAGCAGAATGCAAAATTGGAACTTACCTCCTCCGTGATATCAGTAATCCACTTCTCCAGCAATGATAACCCAGCTTTCACATATTCCCCATTGGAGAATGTACAACATTCACGCCGAAGTAGAAGGCTGATGGAACAACAAAACTGTTAGTATCATTATGAAAGTGAAGTAGTATCTCCTCGTTCTGTTTGTGCTTCTAAGTTTATTTCAACCATATTAATGTTAGAGCATTGTATAGCTGCGTGATTAGTTACTTGTATAGGGTGTTATTTACTTATTTGCCCACTCTTGTAACATGTACATATTAAGCCTTTAGCCCAAATGGAATGATGACAAGGTCCAAATGGAATGACGACAATTGACAAGGTCCATTCTCTATCAATTACAACAAGCATTTGTTAGAAATGTCCATGTTCTATCCCCTACCATTTTCAACCAAAAAAATTCCAGTTCTTCATTGGCAAATAGGCCCTTTCCTTATCTTATTATTTAAGGTACAATGATCTATTTGCAAAATTAACAATGATAATACTAAGGTATTTCCATCAATTTATTCTCAGATATTTACTGGCTATCACGTGTGTGTTGCATTCATTTTTCGTATGTGCGCATACCAAGTATTAAATTTCTAAAATGAGAAACTACCTGTTGAAAAGCTGTATATTGATGAAAGAGAATAGCTGAGTAATCAGTTTACGTATAAAGAAGGATGGCACCTGCAGCAGACACAAATAAGGTTATTAGACTCACTTGGACAAAGCTATCAAATCCTCTCTCTGATGAAGCTTGCAAAAGATTGTGTTTGTGCTGAAAAAGAAGAGCTAAAGGAAAGGCTTACATAGTTTTCACGCAATGTATCCATAAGCAAGTCCAGGAAATTGACAATGTTGTCCCAATGGGAGTTTGATGGTGGTTGAGCACCAACCCCAGGTGATTTGGAAGCTTTTCCAGGTTGTGCACGTGTTGATTTTGGAGCCTGCATGTAGTTTTCAGGGGGTTACCAAATGATTCAGTTATCCAATGCAGTTGTTTCAAACAAAATTTCAAACGAGACAAAGGTATACCTGAATGCACACACTAAGAAGAGGTGATATTTCTTTTTTCAGATTATCTCTGAGCTGCCCAAAGATCTTTTCGACACATGCAGTTAGCTGCTGTTTGAATAGTATGGCTGGATAACGAGCATCCACTTGTGCCAGAGTGTCACCGCGTCCAACAAGCTTTGAAGGCGATCTCAGTGTCTGAAAGAAAAAATAAAGCATTGTCATTCATTCCAATCAAAAAACTAAAAGAAAATCTATTATACCAAGATTTTTCATGAAAACCATAAGGCCACAAAGATTGATTAGTACGGCAGTACCAAAATCAAATTATATACATCTGTCTTTGCATAATTGCATATACAGTAGTGCAAAATAAGGATATTTTAAGCAAGTACATGGTGTTTCCTTTTTCTCTTCTTTGTGGCTTTTTCTATCTGCACTTCCCTTTAGCAGCAGGAACCGTGGATCAGTAGTAAATAAACTGGAAGCAACACAACTCTCTAGATAGTACATACACATGGGATAGGAATACGATAAAAGAAATAATTAGGCATGCTTAGAAAATGTTACTTTACAGGAGCATCAGCACGTACTGAATAGGATTCAACACTAATTTGGAAAAATAACTGGCATGCTCAAGTTCCTTACTTGCACTATCTTCCCACCTAACCCTAAAGGTCCAGCAGACCGGCGAGATGGTGTAGCAAATAATCCATTTGACCGTAGATTCTTCTGCAGAAGGCATAGCAGTGCAGAGGTATTGGACAACCAATAAGGCAATCTTCCATCAGCTTCATTCCCCTGGAATAAGAACAAAAAAAAGGAAATTCCAAACTATTTGACTTCCAGAAATGAATGTCTCATGCAAACAGAAAAATATATGGGCTTCAAATGATTCTACCTTGAGAACATCGTTTATGGCTTCAATTACATGATCAAAAATAGCAGTCCTCTCTGATTCAAAAGCACGCCAGTGTAAAAGGCATTTATAGATGATGCATGCAGCTACTGGTTTGCCATCCTTGAACCCTAAATTTTCCTTTATGCACCTTAATAAGATTTCATGATTTTCCTGCATAAAACAATCCCATCATTAAGACACCTCAGAAATAAATACCAACTGATCCTGAATGAATATTAGTGATCTTATCTGAGAAGGCATCAACCAAACTAGAGTATGGCGAAAATCATGTCAAGTGAAGAACAGTGTTGAATTCACCTCATGTCTTTCAACAGGCAACCTTGTTCTCCTCGATCCAGTCAAACTCTGTGGAAGAGGAGCCAGATATTTTGTCGGTGTTGGGCTTTCCTACAATTATAAATTTTGACAGATTCAAGTGTTAGAAAAAGAATCTAAATCATTGCGAGTATCCAAATTCAATAAAATATCCCGTAAAAAAATGATTCAAAAGAATAAGCTTACAAATATAAGCTTCTGCTCACTGTTGGCAAGCCCAATCGACGCAGAAAATTTCTGTATTCAGATAGCATGTCAGTTAACAAAACAAGAAAGGTATTGAAGCTAGGTTAGTCCTCAAACTTACGATTACGAAAATCAATAAGAAAAATGTCAAGAGCTGGGACCAAAATACTAGACCTAATAATAGTGGAGTGATGAACAAAAATATAAAATTAGGAAAGGGCAAAAAGAAAAGAACCTCAGATAATGTCTTTGGAGCCACAGATAGATTGTTCATTGGAGACATGTTAAATGCCTTTTGCCTTAGAACATGATTTTCATTTTCCAAGTTTGTAAGTTTCTCCTGCAATCTGAATTCGGAGAGCCATTAGCCGTTAGATATTTTCCAATAGCAAGAGCAGCCAAAACCATAGACTACTCCACGGATCATCATTCCAGCATCCTGCAGTCTTATATATAAAAGGGAAAACATACTTGTCCAGATTTTGCTGGAGATGATTGCATTTTCCCTCCACGTCCTTCAATTTCTCCATTGTATCATCACTACTTTTACGAGCTGTGGTAAGTTCGTTTTCCAGTAATGAGTTCTTCTTTGATAATGATTCGACTAAGTTCTGTGCAGAGTAAAAGAGAACTGCTTCAGCTAAAGTACAATGAAGAGATAAATCAAAGCTAGCATCTTTCAACAAGTCCCAAAATGTAACAACGTTTCATGTTAGAAAAAGGGAGGACAGATCTAGCATATTGCCGAAGGAAACAATTACAGCAGAAAGCATAAAGAACCATACTAATTCCATGAATAAGCCTTAGAAGCAGGGAAAAAAATCCTGGCCGGTTACAGCCTACCGGTCTTACCGGTGGGGACCAGGAGAACCAATCCCGGCCGGTTTCTTTCCGGTTTAGCAAATTCAAATTTTGATTTTCGAAATCCGGCTGGTTTTTAAGCAAATTCATGCGAATTTCATCCGGAATTTTTCCGGAAATTCCGGTAACCAACCGGTTACCGTTACCGCCGGCCGGCCGGGATTCCCTCCAGAAACAGTTTTTTGATCCCTGCTTAGAAGGAACCTTGCTATGTCAAAAAACTTACGAGTTACAATCATGCAGAAAGACTGAAGTAAAAAAGAAAAGAAAAGAAAAGTTATGTCGCCATTTTACCACAATGGAAAAAAGGACACCAATTAGACAGTAAAAACTTATTTGACTTCCGAAAATTATATATTCCCTCTCAAAAGATGAAGGGTAAAAAAATGCCAAAGAGCCTAAGAGGACAACTGAAAATGGAGGCCAACCAAGCATACTTGTGATCAAATATTATAAGGAGGGAAGCCTTCAAACCTTTAGATTGGAATTCTCCTTTTCTGCTTCTGCTTTCATAATCTTGTTACTCTGCAACATAGTTATCTCTCTCAAAGAATCGTCCAATTGCCTCTGGAGCAGCAGATTTTTGTCATGTTCACTTTGAGCAGCTGATTTAGCTGCAGCACATTCTGCGCTTAATGATTCTATTATTTTGTCACGCTTTGATATTTCCACCAACTTTGATTCCTCACCGGTAGCCTACATTTGAAAGTCTCATGAGCAAATATCCACAATCATGAGAAATAGAATAAGTTAAAAATCACAATTCTGACAGCTGCAGCACCTGATGATTGTATTATACAGCATCAAATGTAAGATAACAATCCAGAAATGTTCAGAAAATCAACCAATTTCAAGGTATCCAAAAAGCTAAAAAATGGTTATTTTTACAAGTGCTGACAGGGGTATTTCAGTAATTGCTTGGCTAACTAAATTATCTGGCAGACAACGTGAAGTCTGAGACATTTCAATTAATCTTATCAATGTGACTGAATGGAAGTAGCAAACATCAAACAACTGTTCAAATAATTGCCCTTGTACTGGGCTACTGGCAGGAAAAAGCACAACACTGTCAAATACACGCAAGCACACGGGTAGCATATACAAAATAAGGAACCACAGTAAGTAATACACAGCAAATAAAACACCAAAGTGATAGTGGAAGAAAATACTTACCCGCATTCTCCTTTCCAGAGTAAGTCTTAAAGTAAGATCATCCAACTTTTTCTCAAGCTTATTCTTCGCTTCACGGAGTGCACCAGCTTCGTTTGCAGCCTATAAAATAAACCAGGGCATAAGAATACTCCCAATGCATGACAATTAGTCAATACAGACTAGAAGCAAAACAGACTAGAACCAAAACACGACTTCACACAGGCTAACAACTCGTGCAGGATGATACCGAGGGAACAAATCAGAGTAACTTGAAAGGTAAAAAAACTGAAATAATTCCAGTCGCAAAGGAACATGTATGCCTTATGAGCATGTGGAGGAAGAAAGAAAAAGGAAATGAACCATATTTTAAGAAAAGAACAAAATACCGAGGGAACAAATCAGAGTAACTTGAAAGGTAAAAAAAACCAAAATAATTCCAGTCGCAAAGGAACATGTATGCCTTATGAGCATGTGGAGGAAGAAAGAAAAAGGAAATGAACCGTATTTTAAGAAAAGAACAAAATTTTGAAACACCTAAGGCAGGTATCAGCCAATCATTTTGAGATTTGTATTGCTTGAAACATGCCAATTGATTCTATAATGCCCATAGAATTTCAATAAAAGAAATTACCATTTTGAGTCTCCTTAGCTCCCTTCTTGCAAGTTTCTGTCTCCAAGCGCACTGAATTGATACAGAAGCTTGCCTGTAATGCTGGAAAAGCATGACAGCCTTCCGTTTTCGCCATAAGGACTGCGATATGGCAACAAAAACTAATGTTAAACAAATTCAATTATACAAGGTCTTGATTTTTATTATAAACAAGTGATGACATCACTATACAATATAACCTTTACCTTTCATGTCTTCCAAATATTGTAATTAGTCTAAAATCTAGATCCACAACAGGCAAAAACAGGAAGAGTGACATGATTATGATTTGTAAACAAAGCTTAAAATCTCAAACTATTTGCTTACTAACATGGAATATTTTTCCCAGAAAATCAAGCTGCAACTTAACTTACCGTCTACTGAACATTGAACCAAAAAAAATATGCTTGCTTTGAGAGGATTCATGTCTTGCACAGTTTACACAGACAAACAGACAGACAGACAGGAGAGAGGGGGGGGAGGCACCTGTATCACTAAAGCAGCCTTCTGTTCTCTGATGGTTGAGAAATAGCGGCGAGCAATAAACCCTCTAATACAGGACTGAATAAACAGAGCCACAGAGCATGATTGCTGGTAGGTCCGATGTAACAGCCAACTTCGGACATATTTCTGAACAATTATGGCAGCCGCTGTTTCTCTTCTGATCATATACATCTTTCTTGCCAAACAGCCTACAAGATCATTCAAAATTAGCAACCTATGTACCAGCAATTCAGTATCAGAAAGAGCAAGAGATTACAATTCAAGGATGATGCTTATGAGAACTACTGGATAAGATTTTTGCAATTTGCAGGTCATGAAAATAGGAGGCAGAAGAGTACGAGACATAATTTTTTTTAAAAAAAAAAAATAGAAGTATCATCAAAGTAGCAAAAGTTACGGGAGTAATTTGGCATCCTAAGTAACTGAACTCACTAGAATGCCTTCAACATTCTATCGTTCCTATCGTTCTACGACTCTATGTAACATATACCGAGGCCCAGCAAACAATTACTTCCTCTGGTCACAAGAATTCATCACTGTGGCAAGCGTGCTATCAAACTTTGGTATTTTTTGCCATTTTCCTTATTTGATACTCCCTCCGTTCTTTTTTAGATGTTTTAGAATGTGTGCAGTCAACCTTTCAAAATTTTGACCTCAAATATACACAAAGGTGTTTGGATTTGTCATGTGTAAATGATATTACTAGATTTGTCATAAAAAAAACACCTTCATATCATTACATTTTTAATAATTTTTGGTAACATATAATTAGAAAATTAATGGTCAAATGTGTGTATTGGAGATCATGTCAATGCCCAAAATGACAATAAAAAAAGAACGGAGGTAGTATTTAGGTTGATCACATGAAAATAATATATGTTCAATCCAGTTCATTTTGACGACATAGCAATAGTTCCGTTTGTTGTTCTATCCCAAAATATGACTGCCATACAAATAATAAATAAAACAATATAACAAGGACACATGTTTACCTCTACAATATGCTTGTATAGAAATTGAAGCTTCCCTTGATTTCACAAATTCTTTGCGGGTGACGAATGTTCTGAAACGGCATTGAATGTGGCGTGCAGTATTGTCCAAAACCTCAGCACGGCGCATATCCAATATCGCGATTTGACCGGCTCTAAGGAAAACCTTAGTTCTACCAAGCTATAAGGCAAAACAAAGGGTCAAGCTGTCAATAAATTATATCCACCTGCTCTCAACCAAAGCCAGTAGAGTATAAACTATCAATTACTTCAATTGTGAACAGAATGATAATGTGTGTTCAAAAATTGGAAGTGCATGTACAAAAAAACATTGGTGTTTCTGTTACATAAATCAAACGGAAGAGCAAAATGAGGATCAGTCAAGGAAACAGGTGTGGTTCATTTATAATTTTATATCATCAAGAAACATTAGTAAATGGTAACAGTATAATATGAGTCGTGCAGATTACTTGAAAATTGTCAAGCTTCATCTTTTCAAGTATTCCCTTTGTCAAGGTCCTTTCATCATAACTGCATAATTAAGCATAAAACCACATAAGGTAATGCAAATTAACAACTGTTATTTTTGTAAACGGGATGCCTTATGCCCTTATCTTTCCACAGTGAGACAGTTTGTACAGCAATATTATCATTGAGCATCTCGACAACCATTTGAAATGGAAGGATGCGTTCAGTTGCTCAAGACCTATGGTTATGTGCTGATTGCCTGATTCAAATTCTACAGCACTAAACTATCCCATAAAAAAGTAAAAAAAAAAACACAAGCTGTCATTAAAATGTAAGAATTGGTTTTGTTAAGAGTTGTACACCCCCCCCCCTTATAGCCCGTGAGACCCATATAACCCTATGTCTGTATATACTCTCTCAATAATGAATAAGCTACACAGTTGTAAATAGCAAAATCCCTCTCCCATAATCTAACTTGTTTCACCTATATGTAACTGACGAGGACATGTTGGATCAAAGTAGCACCAGAAATGGCTCAAATGCTACACACAAAGCAGTTGCCAATACAAACTACAGATATCAAATTACAAGAAGCATTGTTCATACGGAACGACCATCTACAATTCTACACAGATAACCCCACAGTGTATAGGGCAAAAGATGATGTTTCTTGAAACGCGTTTATATCAAATGCAACACAAGCACCAAGAGTTTGTTCAAAGATTCAAACTAAAGCAGTCAAACAAGCATAAGATATAAATTGTGCCCACAACAAATGGAATATTTTGCAGTTGTGATTAAGATATAAATTAGGCGGAGTACCTACCATCTAGAGTTGTTCCTATAACTTGCAAGTGGGTGTATAAAGTAAAGAACAAGTCAGATGGTTCGGTAAAACGATACAAGGCTCGTCTTATTGCAAGAGGTTTTCAGAAAGCTTATGGTCGAGATTATGATGAGATTTTAGCTCCACTTGCTCATATGACCACAGTCCTTACTCTCATTGCTTTTGCAGCAGTACGCACTTGGACTATTGTAATACCCCATTTATTTAAAAAGAATATAGGGAGATCGGGAGATTCCATATTTGCCTCACTAAGAAACGAAACAGAATCTGTCCATCTTTCAATGTGATTTTCACGACTGAAACGGTTTCCAATGGAAAATCTCATAACTACAAAGTTGTAGATCTTTTCGCATAGTACAATTTAAAGTCCTCATTGACCTAATTTGGAGTTCCGACGTGTCAGATATGGGGCCCACAAGGTAGGCTGCATAGAGAAGGCCACAAGGTAGGCTGCATAGAGAATCAGAGTTCATAACTAAGTCAACTTCCAAAGCAAATTTGACATTGAAGACGGCGTTTTCAGAAAATCTCCATAAATAGAAAGTACAATCATTCTAAGTTAACTAAATGGGAAAAAATCACTGAATTCCGAGTCCGGGAGAGAAAGTTATGGCCTCCAGAATATTCGCTGCACAGAAGGAAAACGGAAAACTGACTCGAATTTAAAGTGTATTCCGAATCGAATTCAATGCCAATTGTTTCCAACCCAACCACGTCCAAGCCACGACTCTCCAGCCCATTAGACTTTAAATAGGACCCTAGGGGTGCCCCTATTGCGCTCCCAAAACCCAGCCGCCACTCCTCCCTGTCGCGCACCCTCCCCAGGTTGTGCCACCTCCCCTGCCGCGCCTTCCCCAGGCCAACACCCTGGCCACCACTCCCTGACGCGTGCCCTCCCTGGCCAAGTTCCTCCCCGCCGCTGCTAGTGGTGGTGGTGGTCGATTGTCGTGGGTTCGCAAAGGTGAACACGAGGAAGAAGGGAAGGGAAGGAAGGAGGGAAGATATTTATTTAGAATGATTCCATATAAATCTAGAGACATTGGTTGTTTCTTTATATTGTTATTCATGGACTTATTTATTGCCTAGAATAATGGTTGAGACTAGTTTGTAAATTCATTAGTTGATTAGTATTATTTTAAACGTTCATCTTGTGACACGTGGACGGATTTTAATCTTGATATGCTTGCCGGAATTTATTATAAATTAATGTTCAAATTGGTAGTTAGCATAGGTTGCTGACATTCTGGACTAGCGTTGAGCTGGGGTGTAACAACTATAACTCAGATGGATGTCAAGAATTGTCTTTCTTCATGGTGAGGTCTATATGCAGCCAATCCCCAGGTGTTGATGCTTCTACATGCTATGTTTGTCACCTTAAACGTGCTTTATATGGTCTCAAGCAGGCTCCTCGTGCTTGGTTTGAGCGCTTCAATTCTGTGATTCGAGCTGCTGGTTTCACTACAAGTAAGCATGACCCCGCCTTGTTTATTCACACTTCTCAGTGAGATCATAATTTGCTTCTGCTATATGTAGATGATATGCTAATCACAGAAGACGACATGGATTATTTGGCTTTTGTGAAGAATAAATTGAGTGAACAGTTTATGATGTCTGATTTGGTACTATTGAGCTATTTTCTGGAATTGAGGTTCATTCTGAAGGTGATGGCTACTACCTCTCTCAGCATCGCTATGTTCAGGATCGCTTGCTCGCTCTGGGTGACTGATACTCGCAATGTTGCAACACCCATGGAGCTCTACCTACAGTTTCGACCTACAAACGGTGTACCACTGACAGATCCTTCCCACTATCGTCAGCTCATTAGGAGTCTTGTTCATCTCACTGTCACCAAGCCAGACATTGTCATGTTGTCCATGTGCACAACCAGCTTATCAATGCTCCCACCTCGGTCCATTATAGGCACATTCTTCGTGTGCTGAGATACTTGAGAGGGACTGCATCTAGATGTTTGTTCTATGCCAGTTCGAGCCAGCTCCAGCTCCACGCTTACTCTGGTTCCACTTGGGCGAGTGATCATGTTGATCACCAATCTATCACTAGCTATTGCATCTCTCTTGGTACTTCGCTCATTGCCTAAAGTCCAACAAGTAGATTGCGGTGTCATGCTCTAGTGCAGAGGCTGAGCTTCGAGCCCTTGCCGCTACCACCTCAGAGCATTTGGCTTCGATGGCTCTTGGCTAATCTTGGTGTTCATTGTGATAATCCTACACCTCTGTTTTGTGACAATAAAAGTGTCATTCAGATTGCTAATGATCCAATCAAGCATGAGTTGACAAAGTACATTGGTGTTGATGCATCCTTCACACGGTCTCATTGTTAGCAGTCGACCTTCGACATCCAATATGTACCCTCAGAGCTTCAAGTTGCAGATTTCTTCACTAAAGCTCATATTCGATAACACCATCGGTTTCGTCTACTCAAACTCAGTGCATCAGATCCTCCTGATCCACCTTAAGTTTGAAGGGGGTGTTAAGAGTTGTGCATTCTCTCTCTCTTGGCCCATGTAACCCTATGTCTATATATACCCTCTCAATAGTGAATAAGTTGCACAGTTGTGAATAGCAAAATCCCTCTCCCATAATCTAACAAGTTTCACCTATATGTAACTGATGAGGACATGTTGGATCTGTTGAAGTATAAGTGAATTGTCCGTCTTTCCTCATTAGCTTAAGCCTTTGGGTGAACTGGTTGGTGCATGCAACTCAATATGGTATCAGAGCCAAGAGGTCTTGAGTTCAAGACTCGGTTGGTGCAATTAAAAAAATAATAATTGCAACCCACTTCTATTCCACCTCTTAGGCCTGAGGAAGCCTACACGTGAGGGGGAGTGTTGAAGTATAAGTGAATTGTCCGTCTTTCCTCATTAGCTTAAGCCTTTGGGTGAACTGGTTGGTGCATGCAACTCAATAGGATCAAAGTAGCACCACAAATGGCTCAAATGCTACACACAAAGCAGTTGCCAATACAAACTACAGATATCAAATTACAAGCAGCATTGTTCACACAGAACGACCATCTACACAGATAACCCCACAGTGTATAGGGCAAAAGATTATGTTTCTTGAAGCGTGTTTATAACAAATGCAACACAAGCACCAAGAGTTTGTTCAAAGTTTCAAACTAAAGCAGTTGAACAAGTAAAAGATATAAATTGTGCCCACAACAAATGGAATATTTTGCAGTTGTGATTAAGATCACCAACCCCGTGAGCTCACCAACCCCGTGAGCACAAAAAAAGAAAAGTTGTATTGCTTATAAAGTAGTGCAGTCAACATTGCAAATTGTGAAGCAAACAACTCGAAACTAGTTGCATGAAGCATACATTAGGTACCTTCCAAGCATTAAGTCAGGAACTAGAACGCCAAACCGATCAACAAATTCAGCATAAGTCCTTCTGGTAGGATAGCCAGCAAGACTAATGCGAACGGCCTCCAAAACACCCTGCCACACCACCAAATTACAATCTTAAGGAAAATATTGATCAGTAAACCATGCAGGTAGCAACATATAGAAGCAAAAACAATGAAGCAGCATTTAATTTTATGGTGTGTTATATGTATAGCTTGAGAGGGTGCTATAAAGCATAAGCACCGACGGATAATTAATATAGCATGGTTGGACAAACAATTTTTAAAGTGTTCTTATGAATGTGGTTCCAATTACTTGCCCAAGTTGCTCAAGGTTGTATGCCTACTCATGTCACATGCTGGTATGATGTAAGACCAGTATGTCACCAACCCAATCAATAAATTGGGCAAGTTGACACAGCACCAACAAACTATTTGGCATAAGCTTGATTCGTCTATTGCAAAAAGGTATTATTTGAAGCAGAAATAATCAAAACATTTCATGCTCAGTATACTGAGGTGTCAATCAGCAACTAAGTGTTATGTGGGCAGATGCGATAATGAAGAAAATGATGAGAGAAATATACTATTGCCCTGGTATTCTATGCTTATGATGGAAGTTCTTACTCCACAACGCAGTTGGTGCAAGACGCTTTGATTTTCAAAAAGCTGTGGCCTATTAACAGAGTTAGGCTTCACGCAGCGTACATAGTGAGGTTCTGTCGAGTTGATGGTTTCCATGAGGGCTTGGAGTTGTTGCTGCAAAAAATGAATATAACATACCAGTCAGAAGAATCAGAATATTGTGGCTTTAAATACAAACCAAGGCAATGCATGAGAAATGAGAAAAATCAGTGTCTCAATTACAGGCATGAAGTAAGAATGAAATGAATTAAATAGCCAAAGCTAGCAGACTTCTCCATGTAGTGCAATTGCAAAGGAACTTCAAGGAAACATCAAATTTCCAAAAATGATCTAAACCACTCATATATCAATAATGAGCATTTGTGCAGCCAACTTTTTTTGTTGAAATAATAATGCTTGGAGGAAAATTCATGCTAT
Source organism: Ampelocalamus luodianensis (assembly GCA_036346255.1). Classification (NCBI taxonomy): domain Eukaryota; kingdom Viridiplantae; phylum Streptophyta; class Magnoliopsida; order Poales; family Poaceae; genus Ampelocalamus; species Ampelocalamus luodianensis. Next base: position 2,666,328 of record CM070634.1, read on the forward strand.
AAAGATTGCTAATATGGAATAAAAAAAATGTTATCTACACCACTGCCTTCGTTGGCCATAAAGGTTAGTGCAAAACCCCAGAACTCTGAAATGATCATGTAGGATTGTGAACAAATACAGTTATTTTATATTTCCTTTTTTATTTTACTTTAGTCACATTATACATCAATACCTAAAAGCTTGATGTGGATATAGGAGCGAATAAACACAACTTTACATAAATAAAGACAGCGATCAAAGGAAAGCCTCATGGTAAATGGACATATTTCAAAGACTGAAAGGAAACAGAAGCGATCAACTTTCTATTGACACCTTAAATCTGGAAGCAACTGACGAGAATTTGTATGACGATCTCAAAGATTCTTCTGGCAATGAAGTGAAAAGTCCAGAAACAAATGGACATCTTGAAGATGATAAAAGATTGCAGTGCTCTGCAACAATATAATCTCGATTCTTCTCCAGAAAAGAATCTGTTTGATACGTAACCTGCAAAAGGTGGATGCTATTATTGTCAATGCATGAAAAATTAATTAAATTACCTGGCTTCTGGCTTACCTTCCCAGCATAGTGAGAGATAGTAAAATCTGTCTCCGAGAACTTTGTCTTCTCAAGCCTAGGATGGGAAGAGAAGTTTCTGAACATCTTTGTTGCAAAGGTTTCATGAGTAGATTTTGGAAACATACTGTAAAATGAACAAATCGTAGTTTAGAATACGTATTTGTTTATTTAGAAAAACTGAAATTTTCCAGGAGAAATCAAACCAACTATTTACCAAGCTTCATCCAGCAGTGCGATAATTCCAATAGGTTTCTGTTTTGTGGACATGCAATAGAATTAGACTCGGATTTGCAATATGTTATCCAGAGCAACTAAGGGGCAGAAAGACAGCAAACAGTATTCCAAACCATCCCAAATATCCAATAACGACCAGATGAGAGAACAAAGCAACTTCTGGCATAAGCATGCACAAGACCAGACCAAAACGTAGATGTAGTGTCAGTACTGTGTAGTGTATACATTAACAAGCATAGTATTTGCTAACCGCACCTGACACTACTGATATTGCGATATTAACAGCTTGCAGAAGCAGAATGATTGATCCCATCAATTAGCATATTTTGCATGCCACACACACTTAAATTATCTGAGCATGTCATCTATTGTACAAGACGATGAGCACACAAACAATGGTGCCAAAGCCTATAGCTGTGTATCATAAAAGGAAACATGAGCTAGACTTGATCCTATTTATTCCATGCCATTACGCAACTGCAAAACATGCACAAGCCTAAAACCAAGGCACCAATAGTGAGTTCAACAGATTTCAATGGTGAGTTGGTGACGACACCACTGAGGTCAGGTTCGCGCTGGCAATCAGTGAACATGTCAACGCTCAACAGCTAGTGCTAATGCCATCAGTGCAGTGATGCTCAAGGCATTAGCGCACTACCTGATCCCAGCATTGGTGGCAAATGGCAAACACCACCACCAGCTAAAAACTTGACTTAGAAACTTGTAAAGGGGACATTTAATGCAAGTGCAAACCACTAAATACGAGGTGATAATCTAACCACTTCAAATGAGATATGAATACTAAGTTCAACAAAAGAAGAAAGGACACAGGTATTTACCGCACTAGATCAAAGTACAAAGCATAGATTAAGCAATGGCCAAACCATAGTTACCAGAAACGCGGTTTGTCCGAGCCGTGGTACGGGATTTGGATTCGTAGTTCGCCACTTTTCTACCAATTTCCACTGCGAACACAAACTCCGTACCCTAAATCGGTTCGAGTTCGACGAATCCGGTTCGCGATTCGCAAGGTTTTATAGCGAATACAGTAACTATGGGTCCAACATTCAATCCTTACTAAACTTGATAAGTAAATATTGTGTGTATGTATTCAGAGGCCCAATGAGCAATATATATAGGGTGTACAAGAGGTGTATGCCATATACAGATAAGGCAATACACAAGAGTCCCTATTCTATCTCTAACATATCTCTAACACCCCCCCGCAAATGCAAGGCGTATGCAATAGCATTGCATTTGGAAAGGGTGACACTAAAATATGAAAAATCCAAAGTCCGAGTCTTGATAAATGTCGTCGTAGCATGCAGCTCTTGGAAAATGTCGATAAAAGATCTCCTCTCATCCAAGGTTCCGCAACAAAGTCAACCGCGGCAACATGACGAAGAAGATGATGACACCGACAAAAAGATAAAACGGTCAAGTCGAATAGGAATAGATAGAAGCATGACGACGCAGATCGAAGCCCAAGACGGCGGCGACGCATAGATACGAGAAGTGCAACAGAGATACAGTGCACGGGAAGCGCAACAGAGACGCAGAGAGCACAAGAAGCGCAACAGATGCACAGTGCAAAAGAAACGCGACGCAATGCACAAGAAGCGCAACAGAGGCGCAGTGCAGAAGAAGCGCGGCGTAATGCACAAAAAGTACACCGGAGACGCAGTGCGAAAGAAGCGTAGCGGCCTTAAAAGCAGGACGACGGATCTGCAGCGGTTCGAAGAAAAGAACAGCGCCTACTGCCATGCAAAAGAAATTCCTATGCTTTTAGAACAGACAATAAATTTGTGGACTCGCATGGCATAAACGTACTCAAAGATAAAGTTTGACGGACTCGGATGGACACAGCGGAATAAACGACACAAAGAAAAACTAGAGCTAACTAGCAGCAGATTAATTAGCAGCAGCGTGTAACCGAAACTAGCAGTAGCAAAACTCAAATATAACTAGCAGCGGATACTAGCAGCAGCAGCCACGTCTCCACCGACAAGCACACAGCAGCACAGATCCAGCCGAAACTCAAAACTCTGTTGCTTTGTCTCAACCCAATAGCCAACCGAGCAGCATAGCCAACCATCCCAATCTCAGATCAATTCCACGTAGCCAATCCCACAAAGAAAGGCCACAACATCCAAGACCACAGCGAAGAAAGCACAGCCGATAGCATCCAATAGTCAGCACTAGTTCTCCAATCTCCAACCATCTCCTCCCCCGGGAGCAAAGAACCAGCAAGACTCCGGTTCCATGCCACCACATCGACGCAGCAGGCAATAAACGGTTCGCCCAATCCAGTGGTTGCACGAGCGAGTGGCGGCGACCGATCGAGCGGCTCGAGCGAGCAGGCCGTGCGTCGGGAGGGCCGGCTGCCGGAGCGGAGGCGCGCGAGCGCAAGAAGAGCACCCGAGAGACCGCCGGCCTCGGCGTCGAGATGCTTGAGCGGTCGGCGAGCACGGGGCGGCGACCCTCCCGTCCAGCGGCCCAAGCAAAGGAAGGGAGGCGCGCCGAAAGGCAGCGGCGGCAGATCCGGCGAGGCGGCGCGGTCGGAGCCGGTCCAGAGGCGCGGCTTCGGGAGGCGGCGCGGAACGGATCGGAGGACGGAGGCGGCCGCACTAAGTCGAGGCCCGACGTCAAGCCGCGAGGAGCTTCGGGCACGACAACGGCGGTTTCAGCTGCTGGATTCGTCTTCCTCCAGCGATGAAGAAGATGGGCGCTCGCGTGGAGGAGGACCCGATCCAGATCGGATCGGGGCCGACGACGACTGGCGATGATTGGATCTTCTTGCTACTTCCACGACAACGGCAACGGCCGCATCACGTGAGAATCCGTCGGCGGAAGGAGGCCACCCGAGATCCTCCGCGAGATCGGCGCCAAGGTCGCCGAGATCCGAGCAGGGCCTCGGTGAGCACGCTGCGCGACCTCAACAACGAGAGCTCGATCCGGGGCGCAGCTGGCGAGGCCACCCCGAGAGATTGCTCCTCCCGGGGGAGGCGGCAGCGACGAGCGGAGGCTAGGAGGAGGAGGAGGAGGAGGCTGCGGCGGCGGTAGTAAACCCTAAACCTAACCTTGGCTCTGATACCATGTTATGAATATATTGTGTGTATGTATTCAGAGGCCCAATGAGCAATATATATAGGGTGTACAAGAGGTGTATGCCATATACAGATAAGGCAATACACAAGAGTCCCTATTCTATCTCTAACATATCTCTAACACTTGATAAGTAAAGGCAACGAAACAACCTTTTCGATCAAATCCAACACATCCTGATTATCAATGAATTCAATGTAGCTCCAATTAATTTCCTCGCTTTTGTACTCCTCCTGTTCCATCTTGAATACGTGCTGAGGAAAGACATTTGTAGCATTTAAAGTTAAGAAAAGCAAGTGAATTAAACATGCATAGCAACATGTTGCTGTCCATTAAGGAGCACACATCGTTCTACATCTGACAGTAGACAGTAGAACATACCTCGTTAAAATGTTGCTGAAGTTTTTCATTTGCAAAGTTGATGCAAAACTGCTCAAAGCTACAGCGATAAATAAAGGAAGATCATTAAGAACTAGACAGCAGGGCAAAATCAATATTTCAATGTGGTAGCTAATTATTGCATAATTTTACCAACATTTTTCCCAGTTGGTAGTAATAATATATGCAAAACACACAAAATAGCTTATTGACATTTGACACATCAGCTTACCCCAAAAAAATGTATTAAAGAGAGAGGTAACTGCATTCTAAACCAAAAGAATAGTTCTACAAAAAGATCAATAATGAGATGCGAACAGAATAAAGATCATTTTAAATGCAAACACCATGATGAATTGTCAAAAAAAAAACTGAAAATAAACAGTTAACAAGGCCCTTTAGCTGCAGATGGCACATTCAATTACCAAAAAAATCAGGAAGTACTATAAATGAACTAAAGTAAATGATAGGCTTTTAAAGACCTGTTGTTTTTGAAGCTTTCAAAGCCATAGATATCCAAGACACCGATTTGTACCTTGGAATCAACATCTTGACCAATTGACTTGTTAATATTCTCAACAAGCCTGAAAATATTGAAAAATGTTTATCTTATGCAAGCATACAAAACATAGAAAACAAGGCAAGAGAAAATACCAGTCAAATAGTCTTGCATATACAGTCTTTGCTAGAGCATCACGATTAGCAGCTGCTGCTGCACAGTCTAATGCTTTTATAATTGTTCCTTCCCGAGTATGTATAGACCGGCTACATAGAGTTGAGACCAACAGATCTGGATCGCACCTAATTCAGATAGCAAAAATAAAACTATAAGCAACTAATTTAATTAAGGAAGCTACAGAACAATACTTTCTGGCAGTTCCAAAATATAACATAATTTCTGCTACGAAGAAAACATGAGTCATAATAACCAATGATATTTTACACGTAACAAAACATTATTTGGCCTGATAGAGATATATCCGTGCATACGTTATCATTCATTAATGAACATTTTCAACTAGTTCATTAAATTCTGTGGTTCCGTCAACCTTCTCTAGAACAGTTGTGGGAGCTAAAACAATAACTGCAGATAAACTAAAATTGTTAACTACACTAATCATAAATTCAGTTTTCACCAATGAACATACAGCATTTATAGTTACCATAGAAATCACAGTTAAATACATGCACATTTAAACATATTTACTTATTAATATCCATATAAACATGCAGCATGTATAGTGACCATAGAAATCACATTTTTAATTAACTACTGTAGGTTCTTTCATTCTCGTATTTAGAAATTTACTAATATAGGGTGGAAAGGGTATCCTTTGCTCGTCAGCAAGAAATCAAAGGCCAGTTCATCTACATCCACAACCTAAATGCCCCAGAGCATTTGAAGAACTTAAAACTCAATGCAATTACTGGAATCGTGATTACAAACAAATGAGGGTAATAAAAAAAACAATAAAAATGTTAAAAAAATCATACATGAACAGCTTAGCTGTCGTTTGGAGGTGAAAATTTGATGTTGAATCTTTTATTTTCGAAGAATCATGCTCCTTTCCCGGAGAAAACTGAATATTGCCAAGATGGAGAATGGCTGCCAATGTCCGAAATATAGCATCCTGAACAAAGTACGACATACACATTCATTTCTCGGAGGGGAAAAATGCAAACTACACACTAAAGTACTATATGCAATGATTTTCTGTGGGTATTAGTTTTCCAAGTAACATCTGAGTATGTTTACATCCAGTTAGAAACCTGATCGTATCTGCTAATTCCGACAATATCCATTGCCCTTTTGGTCTTCCAGTACTCATCTTCACTATTTGTCCCTTCCAATTCATATGTCATGCTTTGATTCAAGTAATGGAAACTGCTTGGGTGCCCAATCTTGTATAGCTCCGCATCCTTCAGAGACAAACAATGCAAATCAAAATTAACTTAGTGCTGCATGGAATCAAGTCAATCAACACGTACATTTAGTTGGAATAGATTGAACTGAAATAAAATAGACCACAGCGCCATATTTATATACACGAACATCTACAATGTTAAGGCCTTCATCCCTAAATAAGTGTTTTTTATAAATGTGTACAATCTAAGTTGTTAAACATTGACCACTAATATACAAGGAAAGAACTTAGATTGGTCACATGAAAATAACATTAGCAGATGTGTCATTAGAAGTGCTTTTATAATACCATCCAGGTTTGCTTAACAAACATAATAGAACCATCATTTCAGCAATAAAGATATCTTACACTAATTGTTCTCCGATATGCAAAATATTTTATCAAATCTAATTTACAACATTGGCAACATTAAATAGCTCAGAACAAATACCAAAGAGATTGCAAGCCCACAATTATTGTAATAGAAATGCATGTTATCATAAATACATACCAGTTAAATCAATGACTAGTGAAATGGAAAAATGTAGAGCTGTAAATTGTGATGGAGTATGATTATAAACTAAGTCTAAGCGTGTCCTCCAACAATGTAGAGTTTACCAACTTCATAGAAAAGCCCAAAATCATGCTAGTAATGGAAGTCCCAAGGATCAAGAAACCGGTACCGGGCAAAATCCCGCTCGGAGGCTGTTATCCCGTTACCGGCATGTAACCGAAAATCCCAGGAAAAACTCGGTTGAAATTTGTCTGAATAAATTTGAATTTGGGATCTTACCGCCGGGATTTTGAATTTGAATCTAAATTTGAAAATTTTCGGCTGGGATTTTGGATCCCGGTAAAACCGGTAACCGGCGGGATTTTGATCCCTAAATGGAACTCATATAATGCATACACAGATAATAAGTTATCCAATAGCAATAGTTGGTACTTGGTACACATACCTTTCCAGAAGCGCATAATTGATAAAAGCAATGAAAATTCCTTTCAGGATCAGTAATTTGCACAACACGAGACCTTTCCAAAAGATACGTCCTAATGGCAGCTCCGGATATTCTACCATTAGCATCAAATTGTATCTCAACAAATTTTCCAAACCGGCTGCAACCAAGAAAGTGTTGTAAGTTAAAGACTATACAAAATAAGATTGAAAAGGTTAAATTCTACAAATTAGTAAAGCCATTATATATTCTCAAAAAAAACATCATTGTTATCATGTTTATTGCCAATTAACACCTCAACGGGTATTATCAAAGCGAAGAACATATCCGAATCATTCATTACAATTGACCCAACATTAAGCATTGTAAGAGTGAAACCTCACCTTGAGTTGTCATTTCTAACTGTTTTTGCATTGCCGAATGCCTCCAAAAGAGGGTTAGACTGGTGGGGGAAACAAATGAAGATCTTATAAGATAACGCCTTCAACAGTACAACACAGAAATCAAATAATTCACAAAACCAAAAGTGGAAAGACCCTTAGTTTCCATATGTAACAGTGCAAAAAACTTACTTCGAGAACCTGTTGCTCAACTATTCGATCATCAAGGGCAGCTCTACCACCAACGTAAGTAAGATACTGCATGATAAGCTTTGTTGTTTCGGTCTTGCCAGCGCCACTTTCACCACTAACTAATATTGACTGGCTCCGGGATTCATTCACCATAGCCCTACATTAGCTTGATAAGCGTTAACAAAACAAATTATATAAATAAAAGGGGTACAGGAGCCTTGTAACTGAATCAAAATGTAACCCCCACCTGTATGATGCATCAGCTACTGCGAAAACATGTGGACTCAACTCCCCTAATCGGACACCCTTATATTGCTCCATCATGTACTCATTGTACAGGTGAGGTAGCCTCGTGAAAGGATTAATAGCGATCAAGATGCTTCCAGTGTATGTCTATCTCAACAAAGACAAGTGGAAAAGCAGTCATAAAAGGTAGCCTATAGCTGAAGCAGCAAAACAAAAGTACACGCATTTATTGTCTTGTTGCCAACAAATGGTGAAATTAGATCATCATTAATGATTAAACATGATGAATCAGAGGAACAGCAATTCTTCCAAGTAAACGCTGTGAGTTTATGACCAAAAAAATACCTTTTGCGATATGAAAAAAAATAATTTACACATTGCATCAATTATTATTTCCATACTTTCATACATATAGAATTACATAGTAGTTTATACGTGTTCATTATTCTGCTGTATAGGCTTCAACAGTAGCATAATTAGATTAGATCGAAATTTAATTGCACCTGGCAAACCATTCAGATGAGATTCCCATTATTGTGCTCAACTTGACAAAAAAAATTGCCATAATGGATTATATTTTTAATATTGCAGATGTTTCAGTTTTGATTTCAATGGATTTAGCAAAATTCTACTGAAATGCCTATATGACTGAGTATAATAGAACTGAACATCAGAACACAGTTATCAGGGACTTGTCTGGTAAGAATTTACAAATAAAAAAATGCTCTGTAATATCAGTAGGCCACCGGCTGCAAATCATCATTATGGAAACTTACATACATGTATTCAAGTAGTTCAATTTTGCACAGAAGTGTGGTAAGGATTCATGGGTAAATAATTGTGCTTTCACCTACGTTTCTATTAGGTTCGGATGCTAGTCGCTCCAACAAATAAAAACAGTGTTGGTGAACCACTTACATATATCTCATTCAACGCATATCTTCTCTTTAGATTGTATAGAACACCTGGTTCATTAAGATAGGTCAGTTTGGTCATGTCATCGACATGCCCCCCACCAAGATCTTCATCTGTGTCCCTAGGCAGCAATTTCTCTGGAAAAACTGTAATCTGAAAACAAAAATGAGAGAAACTAATCAAATCAAATTTCCATCAGCATAAATAAAACCAGGTCTCATTTTTTAATTCAGTTAGTTCCGTTGAGCAAGAAATCATGATATAAACAAAATTTGACCACATAGCAAAGTGCTTAAACATTCTGAACGTATGGACTAATATTCTGACGTCAAGTGCAAGTCCCAAATAGCTCAAAGGGTGTGAACAAAGGAGAGAATTAAATTCATCAGTTAAACAAAATCCCCCCTGTTATATAATCCCAATAAACTTTTAAAGTAGGCCAGGTTGCCTACAACTGAACAGCTCAACAGAATCTAATTTGAAATAAGACAGGTCATAAAATCAAAACAAACAAGCAACTTAATACAAATATAACTCAAACAATTAAATTATAACTAATGGCACAGGGATTTGGCCGAATTGTCACAAAAATAACTATCGGTAAAAGTTCTAAGTTATCGCTGGCGTCACAATTTAAATTTCACGGCACAAGCAATCTAGGGTAACTTGCAGAACACATAGGGTGAGTTCAAAAGGTCCATAGAATTATCCAAAAGTACTCTAATTGAAGCTTCGAAATATTTTAAGATAGTACGAGGCAAACAAGTAACAACTCAACAAAATTAAAATATAAGTGGCTAAGGATTTCAGATTTGATCGAATTAACGCGACGAACAGAATAACCTGCGAATACTACCATCTGCAATCAAAATTTTCCCTCAAACGAACCAGTGCACCACCATAGCGCCACTTCCAACATTTCGAATAAACTTTTCTTCTCACGAGCGAATTTTACACCAAAAAAACTCGAAACTATTTGGAAAAAATAGATTAAAATTTTGAACAACCTCAGTTCACTAATACCAAAACATGATCAAACCAACACCAAAACACAAACCGATCTCCCCCAAATTCAAACCAATCCAACACCAAATGACCTCCCTGTTCACATCCGAAGCCACACTCGCATCCACTAAAAATTCCAAACGGCACAACGCAAACTTAAACCGCACGAAACGGACCGGTAGCGAAAGAGGCAGAGGAGGAGAGATTGCAGCACCTTCTTCCGCTGGCTCGTGAGCACGACGACGGCCCGCTCCTTCGCCTCCACCACCTCCGCCTCCACCCACCCCTCCCCCTTCTCCTCCACCCAAACCCTCGACCCCTTTCGGTAGCTCATCTCGCCGAAACCCTAGTCCCCCGCCCCTCCCAACCCTAGCCTCGCCGCGGAAGCCGGCGGCGGCGGCGGCGGCGGCGGCGAGCACGAGGCGCGTGAGCGGGCTCGAGCACCGATGGGGGCCGGCGTCTTATCGGAGCTTCGGTTAGAGCGGGGCAGCGGCCGCTGCTGCTTGGAGTTGTGGACTCATGGGAAATTTTTCGCTTTGGCTTGGCGCTTCTTCTCTCGTGCGCTTTTTAGTAGCCAAAAGGAAATATCGAGATGGAGGAGCGGAAATGTTGAGCTGCGCGGGGTGGTGATTGCAAAATGTTCCCGCAGAGGTGGCACCGGAATTTGAACGGTCGAGGGCCGGAGGCGTCATTTCCGCCTGCGTGGCAGGGACTGGGTCCCGCGCGTATCAAGGCGGTACGAAGGTGGAGGGGCCTGGGGGCCAGAGGCGTCCTTTCGTGGGGTGGGGATTATCTGGGGCCCACCGGGAAGTCTGGTCTGTTCAAATTCGCCGATCTGGCCTATTTAAAAGTTTCTATTTGAATAGATGGGATGCTTTTTAATTAGGTCCCTCAAGTGTTGTGTATTTACTAAAGGGCAAAGGCGTAAAGGTATTTTAAATAGAAGGTTTTGATGGTTTTCTATATGAATTCTGTATATGTATCTTGGAAAACTCATTGCTCCAATTCCTGGTACATACAAACAGCCTTTAAGTTAGGAATCTCAATTCCAAGTCGTAGGATCCAAACAGGGTGTCATATAATCCTGTATTCCAAAATCAGACAAACAAAACTCCCCAAGCAGCAACAGACACGAACTACTACTCCCTCTATTCTTAAATGCATGACGTTCAACCGTGCAAAAACTAACTAGCGGGCGTCAAATAAATTAAAACGGATGGAGTATTATAGAACACAACTAGCAAGCATCCTATGATGTTGGCCTCAAGGAAATTGCTCCGCTCCCTTTGCAAAATTCAATGTCTACAATATAGATCATTCTTTCGATTAAGTACACATTTCGTCCCTCAACTCTTGCTCTAGTTTAATGTTCGTCCCTTAATTATAATAACAGATAAAACGCATCCTCCAAGTGTTAATATCGTGCAAAAAACATCATTTATTCCTTTTGTGGGCGATTCGTGTCGCGTGGAAAAAAAAACATTTCCCATGCCACCTGGCGTCCACCTGGTCGTGCGCCGTGTCACCCAGGCGTCCACCTCGACGTCCTTCCTGTCGCCGCTCAACCCCTCCTCCAAGCTCCACAAGCCAGCCGCCGCCGCCGCGCCACCTTGCTGCCTCTTTGTCACGCCCGCGTCGACCACCGCACGCAGGCTGCGTCTCCTCAGGGTGGGAGCGGCACAGCTGCCGCTGGAACATGCGACCCGAACATTGTGTACACGGACAGGTCCGCCTGGCGAAACCCCAAGTACATCTCCCTCGGCTGCAACGCATTGCCGGTGCTCAAGGGCAGTACGCCTATCCAGGCCTACTCCGACTACATGTGCAGCTTCCGCGACTACCTCGGCAGCATCATCGTGGTAAGCAACCCATCCCCCATCTACAAACATTGCCGTATATGCGCACACGACCCAATCAAAAGAAGGCCCAATCGGGAGCATCCTCCTCACCTTATGGAAGCTGCAGACGAAGGGCTCGTCTATGGCGGCGACCGGCCCCGACGTCCACGACCTGGAGTCGGGTCTTCACGGTGTCCAGCAACATGGTCACCAAGGCCCAATTAGGACTTCGCGCTCTAGTCATCAATGTCGTCTGATTTCAAGGGTAATCACCTAAGAACCTTTATTGCGATATTAGAATAGTATTTATAAAAAATATTTAAGGTACATCGGCAGCGATATACGTGGTTTGATTATTTCAATGTTTTGGTTTAGTGCGCTGTCGAACCTTGTGAGGAGGCTTTGGAATATACAGTCATGTTTCGTAGCTTTGTTATATTATGAATGATGTAGGGTATTATTTAAGCATTCCATATAGTGCAAAAACACTGGATTTGGTTGGGTGGTGTAAACGTTATGGCATCGGGAGCGCTGTTGTCTAAAATTCTATCGCCGTTAGTAGCAGTTGTGTTGTTTGCCTTATTACATATAACACATTATCAAATTAAATTATGGTCATAACTAGAAAAACTTTGGTAATTTTCCATAGTTTTCAGAAGTTGTGTGGTTTGCCACTATTTCGGTTGTAATATATATATATATATATATATATATATATATATATATATATATATATATGTGTACGAAATTGATAAGTCTGTTGTTCAGTAACACGACAAAATGACCTTTGGGGTTGAAATAGAGGGATTAGACAGCTAAGTCAGGAAATTTGCATAACTAGAAAAATGTGAAAACTTCTGTGTAGATTTCATAACTCGTATGAGTTGCTATGTTTGGATTCTAGAATTAGAAGTTATGATTATTAATCATTGGGACAACTGGTGGGTTGTCTAGTGAAGGAGGGTTAATTACATCGGGGTTGTGCGTAGGAGCGATGTCAATTTACTTAACGCTTTTGTTCTATTGTCACGTGTTTTGAGGTGAGTATTAGCTTTGTATAGGGAGTGTTGCTTCAGGTTTGGTGTCATCTTCACATCGTTCCGTTTTTTGTGGCTAAAAGACAAGTGCATGGTAGAGCAGTAAACATCGGTTTGTGTGTGTTACTTGTCTTTAATAATTAATTTACCATGATGTCCCTATGTTTTATTAATGTTTATTACAATGTCTATATGACATGATGATAATACGATGATATGATAGTGATGGGACATGTTAATGGATAATGGAACAATTTGCATTCGTACCATGTGCACATTCATGTTATGAAAATAGAAAGATCCACTTAGGGTGGCATGTAAGACTACTTTGGTAGGCCTCCACGGGAGTGGAGAGATCCCTGGGGCAATGAGGACGGGCTTTTTCGAGACGGTGAATGCCGACGAGTGTTCACTCAGCTATACTTATATATAGTTATGTGATTAACAATTGAGCATGTTGTTGTAGGCCCACCAGCCCCAGCGATATGGCGAAGGCCCTAAGAAGACCGCCGAAGGCACCAAGCTAAGGGTGTGCCTCGACCAGGACGAGGGCCACCACTGTCCCTCTCGCATAGGACAAGGGGTGCACGAAGGACACCAGGGGTGCCAAGCCTGTGGTAAGCCTCGGCCAAGACAAGGCCACCACGGCCCCCGTCGCACAGGGTAAGGGGTGCGCAGAGGCCATCGAGGGCGCAGAGGCCAACAAGGGCCACCACGGTCCCCCTCGCATAGGACAAGGGGTACGTGAAGGCCACTAAGGGCACCAAGTCAGTGGTGTACCTCGGTTAAGATGAGGGGTACCACTAGCCCCCTTGCACAAGGTGAGGGTGCGCGAAGGCATCCGAAGGTACCGAGACGGGGAATACCACACCCTAGAGCAAAGGGGGCCCCGAGGCCCACGCCCCACCTCGCATGGAGCGGGGAATGCTCTCGGGGATCTGGCTCCGGGGACGCCCCACATGGAGTGAAGGAGGGTACAAAGCTAATCATGGACCAAGAGTACAGGCGCGGTGGACTAAGCCCAGGAAGGCCCATCATACACTGGAGGCTACGTCTATGGAGGCATAAACACCCTGCAACCCCTACTGGCATGAGACCTTTTTAGGGGTAGAACCGTAATCTCTTGTACCCTCTTTAGGACACTATAAATAGGCTCTTGCCCTATGTAATAAAGGATGATTTATTAAGGCAATAAAGACACACTAACACACTTTAATACTGTTTCCCCTCCTTTGAGGATCCATGGGGTTTTCCCCTTTGCGTCTAGAGGGAACCCAAGGCCTCCCTCTCTTTACTGTATAGTTCTGTAGCTATGACACATGTGGTGTAGAAATGCATTGTACTAATTAAATGAAAAGATGACGATGGAATACATAAACATAAACTTTGTGCGTATGTTTATTGTTTTATTATATACTTGCTGAATCTTAGACCCACCATTCCTTTGTTGTTATTTTTAGGTGACCATTGAAAGCAACATGCCGTGTTTGGGAAAAATCCGCCTAGGTACCAATTGTTAGTCCCGACCTGCATCCGATATTACCCATATCCGCATCCGAAAAATCTTATGGAATATGGGTTAGGATATGAGAAGAGCAACATTTGATCTATATCCGTATTTAGATATCCAATAAATCAACAAAATGGATATCCAATAAACATCAATGCCTTTTAATATCCTCTATGGTTTTCTAGTCATTAACTAATGTATAATATGAAATTACATTTAATTATGTTTATATTGTTAGGTATGATAGATAATTTTCTAATATGTAGTATAATTTGACACTTTTGTTGGTAAAATTATATCTTTTCTTTATATGTACACTATCCGTCAAGTTATCTATGATCAATTTGAATTTGATCCGCATCCGCCATATGTCCATATAAAAAAATTGTATTCGTATTATTATCTAGCTCCGAATCCAAGATAAAAATATAGATTATGATATAGAAAAAGTGATATCCGGCCCGTTTTTAGCTCTATCGGAGACTGAGCAGGGGAAAGCCACGTCAGACGAAGGAACATCTGGCTACGCCTGGTGCACGGGGACGACGCGACCTTGTGCCACTGGCATAGGGCTCCACCCATCGAAGACGATGCCGTGGCTCGGTGCACGAGAGCTTGCGTGCGGTGGACTTCTTCGCCTGCGGTGTACGTGCAGGGGAGGGATTATCCGGGGAAGCTGTGCACGCTAAGGAAAACTTTTTCCTTTTTGTCTATCCTTCTCGTTTTCTTCACTTGCTGGTAAGTTTTTCCTTGTAGTTTTGGGAACCGTCCCTTGACGACGGTGTATATAATTCTTTTGAAGCAAGAAAAAAACCAAGTGAATGTTCAAGGAAGAACCATGTTTCGGTGAGAACTCGACGAACACATGATCCGACAATGCATAAAAGCCCAAACAGTCGAGGAAATACTGCTATCTTTTTTTAGAGGAAAGTACTATGGCTATTTGTTTTCTTCATCGAATAAGGGTCAAATGTCCAATACTACTGTACCATTTAGTCTGCTGGGTCGAGGCTTTAGCCCAATAGGGCAATTCATGTTGGGCTTTTGTGTGGCCCAGGTGCCGTAAGGAGCAATGAGAGTTGCTGCATCGTTCGGCGTTGGGCCTTGGAGCAATGAGAGTACGACGCAGACCAGCCTCTGCACCGTCACTCGGGCCTATCACCCACCGGTCACCGCTCGCCACCATCACAATCACCGCAAAACCGCATGAAAAGCTGCGTCCGTGCGGGGAGCGCCAGGCTCTTCTTCCCCTTCACGCCAAAGGCAGCGCTTCCCATTCGATCCCTCGCCGTGGCGTCTGGTCCGCACTCCGCAGCGCCATTTACTCTCTGCGCCCGCAGGTCACGAGAAACTCACCACCCCATCCTGCCTGCTCGGGCCCCGTACCGCGCCAGGGGAGGAAGAGGTTTTGGCCCATGTCGCCACAGCATTGCTCCCATCAATCATCAGTCACACACACACACATAAAAAAAGGGGGCCCTACAAGAGTAAATTTAGACTCCTCTCTGACAAGCCACTTCCATGGCCACATGGGCCATGACCACTTGGATCCTTGGATTCATTCAACGGCAAGAAATTGGGGAAAATTACAACAGTGGTGGACTTGGTTAGTGGGGAACTGATAGTAACATAACTAACCATGCAATGCCTGGTTTGCTAGTAGTACTGCTACTGGAAGTCATCAGGGAAACACAGTGGCACGAACTTCGATAGACAGCCCGGGACAGAGTGCAGAAGCACTATCCAAACTGGTTCTCCAGTCTTGAACAGTCCTCTGATTGAACAGACTGTACATCCACAAAGGATGTTATCACTAACACCATTTTGCCAGTCAATGCCCCAGCTGAACAAGTCAGTGACACTGTAAAAGCAGCAGTGCCTAACTGCATTGCTTTACTGAAGTTTCCCAACAAAACACCCCACCCCCTTTTAGTACAGTTCACATCATCCCAACCCAACAATAATCACCGCAAAAAAAAAAAGTGGAAAAATGAGAGAAATAGCTAGGAAAGGGCAAAGAAAAGCAGAAAACAACAGGTTTACAGTGAACACACAATCGATGTCCTATTTTCAGGACACCGGACGCCTTTAGCCAAAATGCTACAAGCATCAATTCTGAAACCGTCTGACGTTCACTCTATTCTGTGTTCTGTGATATCACCTCGCCGAACTTCAGGAAGAGCTCTGCGTCGGACGCGCTGGACGAAGTGGGGCAGGAGAGAGCGCTGCCGCCTCGCAGGCTGACATACTCGTTGATATAGCTCGGAACTGTGGACGACTGAGGCAATGCCGGTGGCTGTGCCGGCTTTGGGGGCGGGTCTGGGTAGACCAGGCAGTCCAGGACTCGCACAACCTCATGCATCGTTGGTCGATCGGATGGTTGCCTCTTACTGCAAAGGAGCGACAACTGGAACACCCTCTTCACCTCGCCGAGATCTTTGCATGTGTCGGCGATGTCTGGGTCGACCATTTCCATGACCGTGTTGTCTGCGGCTTTGGATAGAATCTGCAAGGGAGCAACCAATGAGCATAACAATTTCCATGCAAACCAGGAAACTTAACACTCAACTATTCACAGCCGCACTGTTCCTTGCGCTGAGAGGTCCTAGAGTAGCAATTTTAATTCAACTTTGATATTTCATTTAAAAAAAAAATGCTTAAGCTAAGTTACCAACGTATCAGTGATCAAAGTGGAAAGTACTAGTTAGCTACAGCTTTTGACAGCGGTGTGTTGCCTGCAAATTTTCAGCCACATCAATACATGATTGAAGGCAGGGGACAAATATGGCAGGCTTTATGGGACACTGGCAAGTTATGATAGAGCTTTCACCAGCCATACAATGAATCACACCACAGTGCATATAGATCTACTCACATCATAGGTTTCATGTTGCTGGTCCCCTTGAAGGAACACAGACCTAATGCCCATGATTGTGCACTTATTGAGGCTCAAAATCCAAAGGTATAAGGTGAGGGAAAGAAATGTTCAATTAAACAATCGCAAGCAAGTTAAAATTAGTTACCAGGTGATGGAGATTGCATTCATTGTCAACTGGCTTTTTGCCAGTCAGCAACTCGAGCAAGACGATGCCGTAGCTGTATACATCGGATTTCTCATTGAGGCGGGATGTGCGTGCATACTCAGGGTCAATGTAGCCAATTGTCCCCATCACATAGGTCGATGTGTGGGTCTTCGAGATACACAAGCTCTTGGCGATACCAAAGTCCGCGAGATGCGGCTCGTAGTCTTTGTCTAGGAGGATATTCTTCGATTTTACATCCCTGTGAATTATTCGTGGGCTGCAGTCATGGTGAAGATAAGCCAGACCTTGGGCCGCGCCAAGAGCAATCTGGAGCCTAGCCTCCCAATCGAGTTTTTTCTTCTTGGATGAACCTGCTAAAATCAACAAAGATTTGCCAATTAGGATATAGTTGCAGAAATTTCGCAAAGTATTTGTATACCATGGAAAAATCATAATCCAAAAGAACAGAAAATGCATCAAGACAACTTAATAGGAAAGTGACCAGCAGGTGCTTGCTGATAGAACAGGTGAAAGCTTAGACAAACGAAAAGAACAGCCGTTCTAACTACTGAGCACCATGGAACTAAACTGTTTTCAGCATTCCCCCACATGCACTCTGCGTGCTATGTCTCAGCAATCTGCGCATACCATGTAAAACGTCCCAGAGGCTGCCATTTTCCATATAATCGTAGAAGAGAAGATTCCCAGCAGGTGATAGCGAGTACCCCTGAAGGCTGACAAGATTCCGATGTTTGATACTTCCAACAGTCTCAAGTTCAGTCTCAAATTCCTTCAGGCTCTGTGGGTAGTGAGCATATAGCTTTTTGATTGCCACTGGCTTGCAGTTCTTCAGAACACATTTATAAACTGTGCTTGATGCCCCGTACCCGATAATGTACTTCTCGCTCAAATTTTCAGTCATCCTCATTATATCATCATATACATGGAGGGCCATGTTCATGTGGAGGATCACGAGCTTGGGAGGAACATTGCTCGATGCTACGGCATGAATATCTATCACAGAAAAATAACAATATTATTACACTAAAAACCGTATAAGTTATAAATAAACAAACAGTGCATCTGTCAAGTTGAGAGCCAAGACTGTGCAATTGTTTGAGACAGGTATTAATCATTTGCAAGGTCAAGTATGACGACATAACACTTGCCAAATAACTATAAAATTGATGGGTAAAAGCAACAGATAGGGACATTGGCAGATGTATCACCTTGTTTGCTTACAGAGACATCTTTGAAAGCTGGTGAACTGTGCGGCCAGCAAGCAGCTACTAGGATTAGCAACAGGATAACAAACCCACCGACAGCAATACCAAGAATAGCGGCCCTTGAGATTGAGGCTGTGTAGAAAATACAAGGAAGAGTATTATAAGGTTTTTAGTAGTGAGGTTAAATTCCAGAGCAACTTAATAAAGATAGCATTGTACTTACATTTCTGCACATGACTGGAAGAATAGCAAGAAGAACCAAGCCAATAGCCACAGAGTCCAGGATTACCCAAGAAGCTGAAGAAAAGTGCAGATTATAAATTAGGATCAAGATGCCTAAGGATTAAGTAAAAATTTATTTTTGAAGGGATTGATTAATACCAGAAGGCAATACCTGTCAGGTGAAAATCGTGAAAAGTTGTTGTCCGTAGGTACAACGCCAGCCAGGTTGTTATATGATACATTTCTGGAGGAACACTCAAGAATAAAGAGGCTATCAGTGAAACCCACACATGAACAAACAGCTCAAATAGTTTTTCAGGTCTTAACTTACAAGACATTGAGACTGAAGCAGTTAGTAAGAGAAGAGACATCCCCAGTTATATTGTTACTTTCTAGTTTTCTGTACGAACAAAAAAATGCACAAATTATTCTGCAGCAATTGGGCACGGAATACACAAATTAATAAGCAGTCCATTGGGGGCAGCATTTTCAACTGTACAATACTAGTTTATCGATTTTAAAGGATGTGAGGCAAAGAACATAGCCAACATGTACTTACAACAGTATCAGATTTTGCAGCATTCCAACCTCTTGAGGAATCAAGCCACCAATGTGATTATTGGACAGATCACTGAAACAAAACAAAAGGTGTCCATATTACTCTCAAAGGAACAGAGTAGAGATTTATGCACCTATAGGTGAGAAGGTGCTTACATCTCCATGATGCTCCTCAAGTTTCCAAACTCAGCAGGAATGTATCCAACCAGATTATTCTTGCTCAAGTTGCTACAGAAAATAAGAAAATGCTGTCAGACAAGATACAAGAATTTCAACAGCAAAAAATGGTAGGTCATATGACTTACAGTCTCAAAAGATGCTCTAAGCTCCCAATAGATGAGGGAATCGAACCAGAGATCATGTTACAGGATAAGTCCCTAAAAATATATATCCATGCATCACGTCATAGCATAAAAAATACTTGCTTAAGAACAATTACCAATTAACTGCTGGAACTTACAGTGTGTCTAAGTTTTTCATTCTTGCTAGTTCAATGGGAATTGCTTCACTAAGATAATTTGATGACAGATTCCTAAAAGTTATAGATTAACACAAATCATTAGGATATATGATTAGAAGCGTATTTTTATGGTAGGCTGGCAGAAAAATCAGCCTACTCTAAACACAATAGAAACTAAAATCGTAGGAACCACTTACAAATAAGTCATGCTCTCAAGCTTGTGCAATGAACGTGGAATGGTCCCATTTAATTTATTGCCATAAGCATTGCTGTTACAAGAGCTAACTGGTTAAGTATCCAGACACCAGAGATGCTATATAACTTCAGTAAAACAAATGAAACTTACAAACTAATGATATTTGCGCATGAGCTTATATTATCAGGGATTGGTCCTTCGAGGTTGTTGTATGCAAGGTTCCTGCGAGAAACAAATGACATGGACCACTGACTGAATTAGCTTTCCAGGTAGGCATCGTATACTAAAGGATGAATGGATCATACTTACAAGTCAAACAAGGCTGTGAGTTTTCCAAGCTCAGGCGGAATGAATCCAGTCAGCAGATTGTTATTCAGTTCCCTGAAATCAGATAGCGTGTCAAAATGGGTAGAACTGTAGTTAATTAACTATCAAGAAACAAAGAAATACAAAGTTACAGGCTTACAAGTAATGAAGCGTCGACATGTTACCAAGCTCTGGTGGTATTGAGCCAGTTAGCCTATTGCCTTGCAGGTATCTGTCAGTACAAGATACTGTGATATTAGTAACTTTTTGTGATTAAAAAGAAAAGCATAGAGATTTCACAAGGGAATTTTCTGTCAGTGAAAACTAAGAGCATCAATCACTTATAAAACAGATACACAAAAAATTGCAAGCTTACAATTTTTCAGTGTATGTCAAGTTGCCCAGTATAGATGGTATTGGGCCAGACAATTGGTTGAAACTCAGATCCCTGGATCAATGCAAAATAAAATATCATTTCAACACAATGTCCTTTTCTGAGTTTCCTCGCATTTAAGGGTTGAGGTAATTCCTTTGTGGTCATAAATCAAGAGAAGCATAGCAGTTATCATTGAACTTACAGCACTGCAAGCGCCTGCATAAGGCCAATCACTGATGGAATAGGGCCGGAGAATTTGTTCCCTTGCAAAGATCTGGTACAAATAGTACATAATATTTCAAGTCGTCACTTGTATTAGTTAAGACAAATTAAGCATCTATTTTTATTGGTGAAATGATACCACATACAATGTAGCCACTTGCAGGAAACCAATGTTGAATGGGATTTCTCCAGTAAGCTGATTGTAAGACAAATCCCTAAAATACCAAAAGATCAGGACTACTTTGCATGCTAAAAAATGAGCAGCATTAGGGAGTAGAACGTATATACATACAAGACCTGAAAGCTCGTACAGTTCCCAAGGGTTTCTGGTATTGTACCCGTCAAGCTATTGTTCTTCACGTCGCTGAGCCAAACAAAAGCGACTTTGTTGACAGAATAAAGGGCACAGAACATGTTACATCAACGATAAACAAAGGGAAGCAATGCACTCACAAGTACCACAGGCCAGTCAATTGGCACATATCTGGAGAGAGGCTTCCTTCTAAATTATTGCTTCGCAATCCCCTAATGAGTATGAAAAATTTAGATGCGAACGACTGAACATGTCAAAACAAATGGTGGTCTACTAGCCCTACATATGTGCGTACAATTGTCATATCTTATATAAACATTTGATCCAAGCCCTAAATGTTACATAAATTAAATTTGATTAGCATTTGCTAGGCCCTTCAATATTGTAGACAGTTAAAGTACTAAACCAAAACAAAGTTGTTTTTTCAAACTAGGGAACGAAGTTAAGGACTACTTACAAGTATTGAAGAACCTCATTCCAATAGATTAACCTTGGAATTTCGCCATTTAGCTTGTTTTGAGCCAAGTCCCTGGGGCACATTTCACATTAGAACTGACCCAAATAAACCCACAGAACAGTTTAACAGTAACTTACAATATCTTCAAATTCGGAAGCTGAGAGAGTGTCGATGGGATCACCCCCACCAGCTGGTTGTTCTTCAAGACCCTATAAATACAAGTAACAGCAGGGCACACAGTGAATTAAACAATGTGAAACACTTTCGTTTTACCAAGTTTCCACAAGAAGAATAAGCCTTACAAGTTTTCAAGGCGCTTCAGCTTAGATATGGAAAATGGTATGTCTCCTTCCAGATTGTTAGAGGACAAGTCCCTTGATCAAAAGGAGAATTGCAACACGTGTTACTTCTACAGCTTAAAACAATGCGACGAACTAAAACTGAAGCCCACTTACAGCGTTTTAAGCGACGAACAATCACCAATCTCATCGGGGATCTGCCCGGACAGTTCATTCGACCTCAAATCACTACATATAACCGAACAAACAGGGAGAACCAGTTAGGAGGGCTTATCAGGCGTCTGAAAGCATTTCGTCTCGGGAAACAATGTGCCATCATACATTGACACGACGCCTTTCAAGTTCCCGATGGCCGGCGAGATCTCGCCCCCGAGACTGAGCCCTGAGAGGTTGCTGCCGTTGCACACACCAACGCGCGTCAGTAACCGCACATTGCAGCCAGCTATAGAGTACTACAGAAAGCTTCTTACAGTGCCGCAACGGCGAAGGTGACGTTGTCGCAGAGCACGCCGCGCCACGAGCAGTAGCGCGGGGGCGCCCCGTCGCCGGACCAATCGTACAGCACGTTGTCGACATTGCGGAAGGACTTCTTGATCTCCAATAGCGTTCGCCCTGAAAAACATGCATAAGCAAACCAGATTAATAGCCGCAACAACAGCAGCACAAGAATCAACACCCTGAGGAATCTAGTTTTCGGGGCACCAGCGAGTTGTTTCCAAATGCTTAAAACTCTATTTCTTGATCCAAAGTTCGATATGCATACCAAACAAGCACCAAAAACACCTCCAAAATAACAAGCTCCAACTAAAAAAAATCATATCCAGAAGGTTTGCTTCCGCAAATAGCACAGCACTTCAGAACGAGCATTCGATCTCCAGCAACAAGATAAGGCAGCAAAGCGCATTTACAGACGAAACAAAATAGAAAGCACGCCAATTTTTTTTTTTTTTAAAGGCTGCATTTAAAAATAGAAGTAGACTTGCTAAAACAGGAACTGTCTCCTAGACAGGGGAAGTGGAATAGATGCCAATTCTTAGGCGCCGGGATTAATCTAGTATTAGACCATTCTTAGGCGCCGCCAATAGCAGAGGGAACAATCAACAAACCATAAACAAAGACCACGCCACCCTAAACAGTGCGCACTTGAGGCACTAATAAAATGGAGTACCAACACGAGCAAACCAAACCAACCCCCGATGAATCGCTGCTCCCGAGCAAACCCCGCCGCCAACACAAGCTCTAGGGAACTCGAACAGGGGAAGGGCACCAACCGTCGTCGGCAACGGCGAAGGCGACGGCCGCGAGGAGAAGAGCGGCGAGGGCTCCGAGGAGGCGGGTCATGGAGGAGCGGCGACGCATTGGCGCAGCGGCATTTGCGAGGCGTGGCGTGGTGGTGGTAAATACAGTGCGAATGCGAGTGTTTTGATTGGTTCCTTGGGTTGCTGCGCCTCGCTTTGGTTGGGCTATGCCTAGGAGCTATGGGAAGTAGTATACTAGCAGCCGGTAGGCTATAGGCTGGGAGTTAAGGTGCCGTTTGGTTGGTAGGTTACAGAGGTGGGAATGGGAAATCTTGGGTGGGATAAGTTTAATACAACGTTTGGTTTGCAGGATTGTAAAAAGGAGTCGGTTTGGGAATGGGATACCGAGCCCTCGTATCCGGCCAATCTAAACCGGGGATTGGATCATATCACTCCCGAATTTGAGATTTGGGATTTACCTCCCCTCCCGATGACATGTGGGATCACCATAGGTCAATGACATGTGGGCCAGGAGGGTAAATCCTGAATTTCCATCTAAGGGGAGGGTATATGATCAAATTTTCCATCTAAACCCGATTGGAGGGGGGTGGGTAATTGGATTGGAGAGCAAGAGGACGAAACTACCCGTCCATCGGAGCCTGCTGCCGTGCGTCGACCCAGCCGTCAGCGGCCGTCCGCCGGAGCCCCACTGTCGCGTCTCGAGTCCTCGCTGAGTCGCCGTTCGCATCCGCGTCGAGCCCCGCCGTCGCCTGGCTACCCGCGCACCTGATCGAGCGAATAATAGCTTCGGTGGATCTTCGTCCGCTCGCCAGTGGCGCGTTCGTCTCCATCATCTCCGTAGCATCTCGCAATCACAGCTGCTATAAAACTCCCGCGATGAGGCATTGAGGCCGCCGCTCCTTGATTTCACCCGATCCATCTTGATCCTGGTTTCTTCTCCTTTGCTATGGGCTCCCATGTAATAGGCCGAGTGATACTGAAATGCCATGGCTTCAAGTCTTTAATGCGTACTGAAAATATATTTTGATTTTCCGTTTTCAATGGGAGAAACACAAGCCATATAGGTTCATTGTGCTTTAGAGACGGGTACTTTGGTCCATTAAAATTTTATTCCCAAACCCAGTGCATGCTAACCAAGGGAAAAGGACAAAACACTTCTATCCCACTCCCAAAGCCGCCCTTTTATATCCCATCTCATATCCCTATCCCAAACCCATTGTCACTCCAAACGCCACCCAAGGGGAAGAGGAGAGGATTTCACGTGAAGATGATGCGGGGAGAATGTGATTTGTGACGGAGGGGAGTCCCTGATGACCCTTTTTCGACTATTTTGGATGGCTTGTATTTCCTTTAATTTCATTGGATATAGATAGAGTCATTTCGAGGGGCCGTTTGAAACATAGAATGGTAGTAAATTTGCAATGTGCCATGAACAGTTCGTCGAGATGCGAAAAATAGGCATCTCTGGTGAAATTATTCGGTGACAGCCTTGAGCTGGTAAACATAGATGATATCACGCTGTAAAGAACTAAAGATAGTGACTGCCTGATGGTTATCTGTAGGAAGCATCATGCTTAACATGAAATAACAAGGGTTTGAGACATCTTCTGCAATCTACCACACGAAAAAGTAGAGGTTAGAATGCTTTACGGAGCATAGTTATGGTGACTGGTGTGTGTCAGTGTGTGAGGGGGGTACGGACTGAGAGGGACGTTAACCAAACTGCCTTCATTTCCCTGATTCATGCATGGGGTGCACCGGACGAAGCATACCATGTGCGCAATGTGATAACGAAAGAACGAGCAAACGAGAACAACTGGAGCAAACGCAAATCTACTAACCACTTCGCACATACAGCTAGAGATGACGAGGCAGAGCATCAAGAGAAGTTCAAAGACACACTGGCAATGTCTACATTCCGTATTTGCTGGAGCTACACAAAACTTCAGTGAACAAATAACATTGGGGGAAACAGGGAACGTCCCAAGCAAATTGGAAATGCAAAAAGCAATAGTGAAACCAATTTAAAAATTTAACAAAAGATGGGTGGGCCACGCCCGAATGCTTCCTTCCGAAAGGTACAACTAAACACGCCGAGGGTAACGAAGGCCACCCGGATTCGAGTTGTTTTCACCGCAGGGCCCAGGCCACGTCCAGTCTCCACCTCTCTCTCTCTCCCTGACACTCCATCTTGCGCGCAACAGTTCCATTCAGGCAGAAGATGCCCGGCCGGACGTGTGTGATCCTCCGTCGTGCAGCTCTCGGTGGCGTTCCCTGTGGCCGGTCGTGGTGACAGCAGAATAGCAGATGCCTGCCAAGAGCTCAGCTTTAATAAAACCTGAAGCACCAGCACAACGGCCACTATTTCTCATTCAGGAGATTGTTCATGACCAGGGAAGTCTTATCTTGTTTTGTTTTCAAGAAACATGGGACACTTTAGCCATATCGATTAGCAGATGGTACATTGTTAAACAGCGCTTAAATTTGTGGACCTGCTTGAGATAAACCTAGCAGTACTACCTCATCGTGAAACGACTGTTCCCCCTTTTTAAACGAACAATAGCTCAAACATTGTAGTACCTGAAGCTCCCGACTGACGTTATATGTTCCAGGATATCATGGATTCATGGCACAGAAACTCAACCAGTAGAAAGCAAATGAGCAGAGATAAAAACAGGCTCGATCTCCTGCAACAGGGTGGCAGCCATGGATCGATTTTGTTCTTTGCAGGTATTAGTAGCAGACTTGCATGCAGCAACAGACGGATATCTATAACATAGGCAAAAATGACGGAGATATGATAAGCTTAACGAGCTGTCATGCTTCTTTTCTTTGGACGACGACAGAGGCAGCCTTTGCAACAGCATGTGGATTGTGAAAAAGGCTTAGCTTAACCCCCGCCACTCACACACACACCACACACACATTTTAAAAAGACTCTCCGTGGAAATATTCCACAGGTTAATGATGGCAGCTCTTGAGCCGTCGGTCTGATCCTGAAACTGATCATTGTCAAAGCTCAAAAGGCTGCATCAGCACCACGATGCGACGAAATTAATTTAGAGGTGTGCTTGCTGTTGATTTTTTTGTGTGTGTTAGATTAGCATACGCACAAGTGGTAGTAATACACTCGAACTTGAAGAGCAGTCATGTGACGCCCACGGGTAATAACACTTACGCACACGGATTACTATTCGTTTGTTCAGTAGAACACTGCTCCAACGAATAGTAAGCCTTCACCAGAGTTACGCAACAGAACAATAAGATAGAAACTGTCATTTATTTCAACAGTTAGCCACGCAGGGCTAAGATCTTAATACAAGTTTATACAAATACTCAAGGGAACTTCCCTGCTTCTCTTATGCCTGGCAAATGCAAGCGGTCTCTTCGTCCCACATGCCAAAATAGCTCCCAACTCACCCGGGTCCTCTTAGTCAAAGCCTTCTCTTCCAAATTGTTGTTTCAGACCTCTGAATCCTTCGTCCCACAGGATGGTTCCGTGGGACTAGGATCTACAAAGAGAATACTAACAAGGTTGAGTACACGAATGTACTCGAAGAAGCATTAATAGCAAAAGATGCACAGGATGCACTATCTCTGTTCATTATCACAACTTCTAAATCATCTCACTTTAGAAAATAGATCCCAACAATTAGGTGGCAAGTTTTAATGCTGAAAACTCTACTGGTCACTCGGAAAGACGATAGACCCCCTGTGGTTCCCGTAGACTCCAATCACGGAGGCGGCATGAATTCATGATTTAGTTTAGCATCGCGAGCTTTGTACCACTTTACCCATAGCTACTCGAACTCTCGTGAATGTGGTCCACCGCATTGCCTTAGATGCGGGTTCGAGATCGAATCTGAGCGTTTTCGTGTTACGTGATTAATTTCTCCACCCATGACCTTCCGTCGGTGCAGATTTAGTCACGGTGCTGATCTCATCATCCACCGAGTTCTGGTGAGGTTGGTTGAGGCAGCTTCTCTCCTGCACTCAACACTCCACCTTAGCGCTATAGCGCATTGGATCCCTCACTTCCGGACTTTCCCCCACCGGTCCTGGGTTCCTCCGTATCACTCACTCACACCTATTACTTACCCCGATGTGAAGAGCATAGTCACGTAACAAGGTAGCATTTTCTCGCGTAGAAACGGAAAATGGTTGGCACTGAATTCTGACATCTCGATCCGAGCAAGAGTTTGTTGGTCCTTATATTATAACCATATGTAAAAAGGGGTCCACTTCTTACCTCATCGTCATTTCTCCCCAGCCAGGGCCCCCTTTTACCCTCCTAATAAGTCTCATTCTTTCTCAATCATCTTAATCATTTTATCTCAATCATTTTCTTTAGATTTTGGCAAACCATTTTGATGCAATACTTATAATAGTGCAAAATAGGGTATATTTTTAAAGTAACTATATTCATGTTCAAGAGGGTCGCTTGCCTTCGTAGAAGTAGGAAAGGTTGGTGTCAACGGAATTCTGATCAGCTGCTCCCGTCGGTGTTGGTTCGCCTTCTGTAGCAAAACGACAACACAAATAATAATATAAGTAAATACATATTTGATTTGTGTGATAATAGGAATACGTAAGTTAGTGGCAACTACAAGTTAGCACATTTTAATTTACTAAACTTTTTCGACCTAGGCCGAGTTAGCACTTCCTGAAATCGTCGCCCTGATGTCTACTCACTCTAAGATCGAACACCCGAGGTTCACGCCTAACTAAATACCCGCTACGCACAAGATCGCTACACGAGCAAGCCAGCCTATTAAAAAAAATAAAAGCTATACCACCGGCTCTAGCGATACAACCACAAATTGATTTTAAGTTGGTTAAACTGATAAGACCAAGTTAACTTAATTAGTTGCAAGCATTTAACGGCTAACCAATAATTTACTAGCAACTACCGCCGAGAGGGCAATAATCTACAACAAATAAAGGAAATCTACCCCTAAATCTAAAATCCTAACCTAACCCTAACTCCAATCTAAACTCACCTAATCTCTCTCCTCTCCCCTAACCCACACACACACGCACGCACGCGCACACACACACACAACCATTCCCCCACTTCCCTCTCCCGATCCCCTTCTTCCTCCCCACCAGCTCCAAGGCGCCGCCGCCCCTGCTCTCCTCGAGCTAGACCCCTAGGGCGCCGCCTGCACCGCCGCCGACGCGGACTGGCTCCCGCCCACCCACCCTCGGCGTCCTCCCTTTTCCGCGCGGCCGGAAGCCCGCGCCGCCCGATGTCGCTTCCTCCCGGCTCGGCTCCTCCTCAGTCGCCTCCTTCCTCGGGCGGGCGAGGCGGCCGCGCCCGCTCGCAGCTCTCCTAGCTTCCCGGCGCCCTACGATCGCGGCTTGGCTTCAGTCTGCCGGCGCCTTGGCTCGGCCCGCTTAAAGATGTCAATTTATTTCGTCAATTTAAGCTGGTTTGCTTACGGATGTGCTACTTTCATGACTATGCAAGGTATGGTGATGGGGTGGGCTACGGGAGGCGTGGTCCTGGTGATGGTGTTGGGGTGGGTATTGGTGGTGGTGCTACTGCTGAAGCCGCATGCACTGAGGTATACCGCTACCCTTCTTCCTCTTGCTCCGTGATGTGATGAACTTAGAGCTAGTGGTGATGCTACTGTGGGTGCTTTTGTGATGGAATGGGCACAAGATGTTGAGGGCTATTGATACGGTGATGGTTGTATGTGCTAAACATGCATCTCTTTAACTTCTAGACTGGTTCTGTGTGGGCAAAATAACAGGGAGGGCAAAATGGTGAGTTACCTGGTTGGGTTGATTCGATGTGGGCTCGATCGTCGCGGTTGTGGTTGTGGTGGTGATGCTGGTAGTGGAGGGGGTCGTCGTCTGCCTTCTAGGGTGGTGACCTCCAGTGCTTGCTTCTCCTCCGGGCTGCCTTGATGCCTTGTAACTCCTTGCCGTCTGGCCTTCTGGCTCCTTCGGTCTTCCCCTACACCTATGCTCCTCTTCTCCGGTGGTTTTCTTTGTGGGTAGTGGGGGTGGTGTGATGTCGAACCCGGGAGCGAAGGATCCCGAATTCTCTGTGTTTATACACTAGTCCAGGATTTCCAGTGTACACAGTCAACAAAAAGTGATAGCAAAATCATATCACGCTCTTTATTAATAATAATTCTGAGTTTATTACAAAAAGGTGCGAGGCCAAATAGAAAAGAGATAACACAATGGAAAAGTAGTAGTAGTAGGCCACACGACTTGCCACGAGCAATCGTGCGGGGCGTAACCTATTCGTCCGATCCTCACCGTCCACGATAGAGGTCTTCCTGAATAAAGATTATTCAGAAGAGTAAGCACAACTTCCGTGCTTGCAAGTTACACCCAATATTGAAAGTTAATGCATGCATAGGGTAAACAAAGAATAATGGCGGGGTTGTTTTGCATAAACAAAGATTTTGATTAAATACTATTAGTAATTTTCTAAGGCCGCTTTAATAATAAAGCTGAAATCGTGATTAAGATGACAATGAATAGTGGATAACCTCCATTAAATGAATAGTGAAGGATACCCTCCTAACGCTTACTAATTAGCCCATTTTACCATAGGATTAACCATCCTAAAATCATGTGTGGAAATCATTTTATAAACCAAAAACAAGTCTAACTTAGAGTGGCTTTGCTAGCATGTCCATGACCGCGGATGCGGCTATTCGAATAGTTTCTACTCTACAGAGTTTGTACAACTTTACCCACACGAGATAATATGCTTTTAATGTCGGCCAAAGCATGCTTCCGAAGGCGTGTGGCTAAGCAATTATCATGAGGCCGTTACAAAGCAGCATCTTAATGTATTTATGCCCGCTAAGGTTTCGCTACCATTGGACTAACCATCCTCCGGAAGCCCCCTCTTGCGCCCGGTGAGACTAATGTCTAACCAACACCCATACATACAACATAGCATAAATAACACTAAGACACCACAGATTATTTAACCAAATCTGTCCCATTCCAGACATGTGGTGGTACGGTAAGGCGTAGTAAAATACGCTCAAAGACCGGTCCTTAATTGACTTGGACGACTTTCCATTTAAATAAACCCATGAGCCGTAATCCTAACCAGATTAGGCCCGTGCATGAACCTGCATCCACCATACATCCATCTCGCCCAAGTCCAAACTCATTTTATTTTATTTAGAGTGAAAAACTCTTAATAAGCCTTTCGTGGTAAAACAATACCACTGAAACAAATTTAAAATCAAATTGTAAAGGATTTGGTTAAACCTTTCCAAATAAATGTGATCTAAGCATGGCTAAGCATATGGCAAATTTTAGTAGTACTTTGCCTAAGGGTATCATGGTATTCATATTCAATAATCAAATTGGCCATACAATGGGGATTGGGATAACTATATATAAACAGGACATTTAAACAATTATATAAACATATGCATGCAATAGTAATTTAAAATAGGAATTAAATAATTTAAAATACTGGGAACAATATGATCAATAGTGTAACTTGACTTCGTTGAAGTCTTGAAATTCTAAATCGTCGGAAGGATCTAACTCTCCGGAGTCGTCGAGGTCTATACGCGAAAGTACGACAAATTCAATATTCAAATTCAAATAAATTCAAAAAGACAATTCAAATTAACTCCAAATTGAAATATTTTGATTTAAATAGCTATATTATGATTTTAGACAAATTTTACAACTTGAACCACCCAATTTGGAGTTCAGATGCAAAAGATATGAATTTTTGAAGTTTAATACAAAATCTGGAATTTAATTGAATTCTCTGAATTATTTTTCTAAAGGAAATTCTATTTATTGCGCAATGGTGACGCCAGCGATGATTTTCTGGAAATTAAAAGAATTATAAGGATTTTCTGACAAGCGGGCCCCACATGTCATAGACTTGGCTCACGGTGGACTGATTCCACCGAGCCATGTGCGGGCCGGTGCGGTGGACCTGCCACGCGGGCGCTGACCCAGCAGGACACGTGAGCGCCACGTGTGATCCTGCGCCGAGGTGGCGCTGACCTGGCGACGACATGGCCCAGCCACGTGTGCCCGACGGAGAGGTGGGCTCCGGTGACGAGCTCGCCGGCGCTACGCGCCACGGCGAGGGAAATGAAGGTGCGCAAAACGTAGAGGGGGTCCGTGCGAACTCGTGGGTTACCAGATCAACGGCGGAGCGTGGCCGGAAGGTCGTCGGCGACGGCGTTTGGCGGCGGCGGCGTGCGGTCGTCGACGAAGAAGATGTTCCCGAGGTCCTCCGGCGAAGTGAGTGGTGGCAGCGGTTTCGCACAGGTGTGGCGATGACGATGGTGCCGACGGCAGGGGCGGAGGGGCTACGGCGGCGCCGGAAACGGAGAAGACCCGGAGGTTTCCGCCGGCGGGGATCTTCGAAAATAAGGCGCTACGGTGGCAGAGGAGCTACGGGAGTTGGGGGAACGGGATGGGTGGGAGGAGGCGCACCCGGGGTGCCCTTTTATAGGGTGCAGGCGTGGCCAGAGTGGCGTAACGCCCAAGAAGGTCCCGGCGAGTCCGCGGCGAGGAATCGGGGATGCGCGGCGAGAGGGAGGAAAGAAGAGGCCGTGATGGATGCGGCGTGAATCAAGGGTTTAAATGCGCGTGACGATTACGGAGATGCGGCCGAATTCACTCCGTTTTGGAAGGTCCCGATTCGGTGTTAATGGCGGAATCGTGGGGAAGAAGAAGGAAGGTGGAGGGAGAAGAAAGGAAAGGAGGACGATGACCCAGATGCGTCCGATTTTAATCCAACGGTGGACAACGATAGGGCGAATCGGTAAGTTAAGCTTGGGTGCAGCCGTTAGATTTTGATCCAACGGTTGAAATAGATTGCGGGGTGTGTTTAAGTGTTAGGTCTTATGGGAGCCATTCGATCCAGATCTAACGGTCACCGGTGGTTGGGATGTTCGAGTCGTCCGAATGTGTTATTGAGTTCTGGCCGTTGGATTTAGATCCAACGGCTGGCAGGGGTTCAAATGGTGCGAAAGAGAGAGAGACCGGGGTGGGACCGATGTCGGCGAGAGGAGGCGGCGGCGGGCGCGCTGTCTTGCAGTGGGATGGGCTGGACCAAGAGAGATTTCGGCCCAAACACTGTTTGAGGTTTTTATTTTGATTTTCGATTTAATTAAATACTGATAATTCAATTAGGCTTTAGAATATAGCAAATTAAGTCCAAAAATTTGGAGAAAATTCACAGAAATTCCCTAAAGCATTTAGGACATAAGAAAAATATTTCTAGCTATTATGTGGTAATAGATTTTGCACATAAATTTGTTTAGCTTTAATTTGGCTAAGAAAAAGCTTTTGAAAATTCCACCAAAAACCAATAAAATAATTAAACTTTATTTTCAACTGGAATTTAAAATTTGGGCTGTTACATGTGATGCTGGCGATGGCTTGCTCAGCTTGGGTCTTACTTTGCTTGCCTTGAGGAGAGGCAGTGGGCTTGTTCTTGGTTGTGCTTGTGAGTGATGGATGTGGCCTTGCTTAACAGGGGGGATGCACTCGGCTGTGGCTTGCCTTGTGTTGATAATGACCAGTATGCCCCTTGCCTTATCCCTTAGGCTCTCCTGTGATACTATTTGGGCTAAGGACCTTTTGGTCAAAGGGGTGCGTCGGTTACTGCTTGGCTATTGCGAATGTGGGTGTTGTATTTCGATAACCGCCGAATGAGGAAACCCACATAAGTGATACAGTGCTAATTAACTTGAGTTGGCCTGGTATTTTGACGATCAAGGCGCCCACTTACTAAGGTGGGTTTGGGAACCTTGACGATCATGGTGCCGGCGGACTTAGGTTAGTTTGGGAACCGACTGTACTTCAGGAAGTCTGACGGCAATCTCCTCCTCCTCCAAATCCTTACTTTAATAAACTTAGGCTTGCTTCTATCTAACAGCACTGGTGGAGAGTGGTATGCATGCAGGTTTTTGGTTGACTAAGTCAGCACAAGGATTTAACGGGTCGGCGGTCAAGGAACAAGATACAAGGAGGGCATCGATGATATGCAATGCAAGATTTTTTATTAATTTGTTTTGTAGATTTTCTTGTAAGTAAATTTTTGTAATTTAATTGTGAGTTTATTATATATATATATATATATATATATATATATTAATGTTTTAGTTTTACTTGCAATGAATTCTCGATATGCATTACTTCAGAGATGGTGTTTATGTTGTTTTTAGGTTAGTCTGATTTTCCGGGTTCTCACAAGCCTGGTGCTTGTCGACTCGTGCCGCGGGCACTTCACCGTCCCCGACACTACCGGGCCCTGCTGCCTTGCGCGCACCAAAGGCGAGCCGCCGCCGCGCCGTCGAACAGCCCGACCAGCCATTCCTGGTGTGGAGGGGAAGTCTAGCGTGCATGACGCGAAGGCTGCGAATCCTGCTGATATCACTTGAGGATTGAGCTCGCGCCGCCGCCGGTCACCGCAGCTCCACTGCCTCGTGTCGAGAGGAAGGGGGGTGGTCGTCTGGTTGAGGGTCGTTTTGCAAAATCTCTACTACTGTCACATATGCACCGAAGAAGGAGATGGGAGTAAGAAAGGAACAAAAGCTAATGAGTGGGGCCAGCAAAAGAGTGTGTAGAGTAAGAGAGTTGAGTGGTGGGGGAGTGTCCATGGACCATGGGTCCACTAGTAGTGTCTGGTGCTTACGTGTTAAATCCCCAGGTCTTGTGACCTGAAGACTATCGATCAAATAAATAGAATCTGAAATTTCTCCTCTCTTATTTGGTTCCTCACCTCCCTCTCTTGATTCCTTACCCCTTCCTCCAAATCCTCCAATTACTTGTATCCTTTACTACTGATTTGTGCAATCTCACTCTCCATGCTATTGGGTTGCAACAACTACTTCCTTACTAAGGCCCTGTTTGGTACAGTTATAGATTTTCATTTTTCAGATTGTACTCCTGATTATATGAGAATCCACTTGTCTGAGAATCTGGAGTTGCCTGTTGAAAGCGTTTGGCTGGTAGGTTGACTCTAAAAACCATATGAGGGAGGATTAGAGGCAAATAGACCATGTTATCCTCAGTTGTAAAACTTTAATTGTATTTGTGTCTTTCTCCTATGTATTTGTACACAAATTATACAATTTTCCCCCAAATTTGGAATATGTAGTATTCATAACGTATACGATAGATGAAGCTAGAGATATTGCATTCATAACGTATAAGTGTTTAAATGATAATTAAATGCTATTACGTACAAGTATTGAAATGATGGAATTTCTCTTTCTCACCACTAGGAGCAACACCTCTTTGAAATTCTCAACCAGGCCAATTGAACATCATACATCATCTGGTACTAACTACAACAGAATTTTGTATCACTCAGAATCTTGAATCATATAAGTACACTTTTCACTTGATTAGAACACATGCACCTTTTGTTTAATAGACACACATTTTTTTAGAAACAGAGGGTGTTAACCACCCCAGTTCCATTTATTAATGAAACCAAATGAGTTTACAGTTTTCTCGGCTTTTATCCAAACAATCCAACTCAGAGCAAAGACACAGGAATAGACCACGGCAGCACCGCCCCTATCACCTATTCAAACCATACAGAACATCACTTAAGCACATTTCAGATCCATTTTGTTTCACCGTCCACGACTTTGTTTCCAGTCACCATCTTGTCGATCTTTACACAGTGCTCCAGTCCTAGGGACTTCTTAGTGTTGATCCAATTCATCCCCACTTCAGGCTCAGAGCTGCATTCGCTTTGGACTTCAATTGATAGATATAGCTATCCATCTGCTACTCTTGTGTACCCGGGTAGAGTACCCTCCATTTCTAAGCCATCAGCGCCATCTTCCTCCAAAGTACCTCCATTCCACACCATTGTGTCTGTCGAAAATACATGTTATTTCTTTCCTTCCACAAGCACCAGAAGACAATAGAAGTAAGCATATTCAATGTCAACTTATTTTTATTACAAATCCACCACTTTGCCGCTGATTCAAAGTCATTTCCAATTGAAACACCCAAAATATCTTACATGCCTCTCCAAATTAGCCAAAATTTTGTTATTAGACATTAGCCAAAGGAAAAACGTGAACTATAGGTGGCACAAACAATTTACAAATAGTTGGAATATGAATGCAGCTCCCAGATCATATTATCCTCTTCATCAGTGAAACTAATGGACTGAGCTACACTCACTAGATCAAACCACAAATGCCTTAATCTGTTATACACAAGAGTCTACACATTCCAAACAAACGAAAATAACTAATCGATCCACAAATCGATACAAATTAACTTTCACAGACTATGGGCATACAAGCATACAAACAGGAAAGCTATACTAGTTTAGGATGCATGAAACCAAACAAAACTTTCACAGGTTAACAGATGCATGAAAAAAATCATCAATCACTTCGTTTCATGACACTCAAAATGGTCAAACGTTGATGCTACATTCACAGATTAATACAAATGAACTGTCATTAATACATTAGAGAGATACTATCAGGTTCATTCACATATTCATTCACAAATTCACCTCATCCATGCGCTTACTAGAACAAATTTCCAACAAGGCTACTCAACCGAAGACACTTGAAACCTAGCCGAAATCTAACTGAATTCTTGTCAAAATAAGCTAACATCAAACAGCAGCTTCAAAAGCTAACATCAAAGCTCATCAAATAGCAGCTCTAAAGGTAAATCTTCAACATCAAAGATTAGCTCCAGAGTCCAGATCATCTCCATATCATCGGTGCACATTCAACATCAAACAAATTTATCTTCAAGTTTCTCAACAAAAATTGGTCCTCAGTTTCTCAACAAATACGATCTGAACACTGCTAATAGCTCAATGAGCTGGTTATGTGCTAGATGGTGAATGGCAATATCAACAAAGCAAGAAAGTTCTCCAGTAGGATGATTCTCGATGCAAGAATCAAGATAAAGGAGAGGAGGCGAAAGAGCTACTTGGGCGTGGGAGTCTCGGAGAGTCGGAGCATCCTCAGCAGGCTGCGCTGGTGGGCAGCGGCGGCGGCGTTTGGTGCGGCAGGCTAACGCTGCCGCCGCTGGTGTCGACGAGTTGCGGTTTCTTGCGCTTCTTCTTATCGTAGCTAGCGCCGAGCGTGCGTGCCTGGTGCTCTTGGACGATGGACCTCGCGGAGGTAGAGGCGCACTGCACGGGCGGCGAAGGGGAAGGGGTTCGACTTTGGACGGCGGTCGTTCTCCTCAATGGCGGCGTGGCGGCGGCCGACAAGCGCCTAGGACGCCGGAGTCGGAGGTGTCCCGTAGTGGATCAGGGAGGAATGGAGGAATGCAGATTCAAGGCGAGTGGGCGTCGGTGGCGACACGGACTGGTGGCGAACTCTAGGGGCGGGGGCGGCGCACTCGTCTCGAGGGTTTGGAGAAGGGGAATCGTCGCCCCGTCTCCACACGCGCAGCGACGCAGGGTTGCGAACGGGTCGCTAGGGCTCAGGGCGGTAAGGGAGTGGCAATTGCGGGTAATTACTTCGAACTTCTAGGATCCCTTTGTTTCAGGTAGGGGTGAAAACGGATCGGAAACGGACGGATAATGGTTTTGCCATATTTGTTTTCATATTTTTTCCCGGATCCGGATACGAATACGAATACCCCGGATACGAATACGAATACGAATAGTATCGAATACGAATAAGGAGCGAATACGAATCGAAACGAATACGGTCACAGATATTTTTCGGAACATGAAAACCCCTTAAATTGTATACCTGAAATTAACGAAAACATATAACTAATTTATTTGATGTAAACATTCATGAATTGTTCATATTTTCAGCAACCACACATAGCATTAGCACTAGCAAGTTACATTAACTAGTTCATCACAAATATAACATTTAGTTTACCATATTTAGCTCATAAGTCATAACTCACAAAGTCATCACGCATTCACACTTAGTTCATCATATACATAAAAATTAGTTCACACTAACATCGATTAGACTGAATGGTTAATCCATACACAAATGACTATAACATCCCAAAGTATGTTACCAAAAATAAAATTAATAAAGTTATTATTTTATTGGATTTTCTGAGATTTAAAAGAGTTTTCCTAGTTAAAAAGGATAAAATAATAAAATAAAGTCAATTATTTAATTTTCTACTCCCTCCAGTTTTATTTACTTGACATCAAGCTTAAGCTTTGCTCTTACTTGACGCTTGAGCTTACAGACGGAGGGAGTAGTTTTAATGTAAAAAAAAATTGAGTTTTCAGGACTTTATTGGATTTAAAGTGAAAAATAAAATTTTAATTAATTTATTGAATTTTCTGGGTTTTAAAAAGGTTTTTCCTATTTTTACAAATTTAAAACAATTTATATACAAAAATAAAAAAACAACTTTAAGTTGAAATTAATTTTATGAAGTTAAAAATAATTCAACGAATTTTTGTGATTTTTTCTAGGATTTTTGAACTCTATTTGCTATTTTCTAAAAGGTTATTTGATTTGTTGCATTTTCTGAAATTCAAAAATCAATTAAAACCCCCTTTTCTCTTTTGGGCTGAAATCCTCTTTTGGCCCGAAATCCGGATATCCGGACTCCGTCTTATCCGGATAATCCGTATTCGTTTCCGTATCCGCCGGATAGTATG
The DNA here is from genome assembly GCA_036346255.1 of Ampelocalamus luodianensis. Lineage (NCBI taxonomy): Eukaryota > Viridiplantae > Streptophyta > Magnoliopsida > Poales > Poaceae > Ampelocalamus > Ampelocalamus luodianensis. The sequence goes on from CM070634.1 coordinate 2,704,108, forward strand.
ACTACCGTATTCGTTTCCGTTTAAGCAAAAAATCCAATTCATTCCGATCCGAAAATTATCCGAGAAAAATCCGATCCGAGACATTCTGAATCCGTTTTTGTCCGGATCGGTCGGAAACTATCCGATCCGTTTTCACCCCTAGTTTCAGGTGGGCTGGCTCCCCACGAGAATCTGCGGGAAGGCTGCTTCTCCTTGCTAGTTCATTTTCGAGACAGCTCCTCGCGAGAATCAGGATCTGGTGATTTTAAGAAGCTGGGTGTTTGGCACGGCTCTACGAGATTCAATTGAGAAGCTGGGAGCAGGAGCTGTACCAAACAGGCCCTAATAAAATTAGACCAAATATTATGAATCAGACGGCAGATGCTGATCGCAAATCCACTAGATGGATGTACCTGATAATATGTACTACGGATTTGTTATTTCTAAGTCGTCTGAAATTTTCTTAAGTTTAAGTCAATAGTTGTGACCATTGAATTTGTGTAGAGATTGATGTGTCATATGATTGGATATTGATCTAATGGATAAAACATTTGACTTATACTTAATAAAATTTTAGTCACCTTAGGAATAGACAATCTCTGTGTACTAATGAATGTTCCTTATAAAAATGCTCCCAGTCGTTATTGCCCAACCCGTTGTCAACCACACGGATAGATCCAACGGTTTAGGATGACACAAGAGTCTGATCGCGCAAGATATTTGCGATCCAAGCTGGACGGGTAGAAATGATAGTATAAGATACTATAAGAGACTATGAAAATGGTCCCTACCGTTATTCCCTTGCCCATTGCAGACTGCACACGATAGATCCAACGGTTCACAATGTCCCTGAAGACATAAGCAATGGTAAATACAGAAAAGCGAGAAAAGACTGTGGTCCGCTGTCGAACTGGCAATGACAGGTGGGCCGTTTTATTTGCAGGACCCGCATGTTATCGCCCACAGCCTCAAGAACAGCTCCTTGGCTCACCCGCTTCCGTCGTCGGTCGCTGGAGCACCACTGCGCTCCGATCGTCCTCCGCCATTGCCGCCGTCCTCGGCGCGCGCAATGCGTGCGTCAAGGTGCTCAAAGCGTAAGCTAGATGCATGAGTAGGTGCAAATTAATGTGCGATTCAATTCTACTGAGGGCCAGGTACGTGGCGCATTCTTCCCTACGTACGTACCTCCCGTTCCATCGAGGAGTTTTTGGCTAATCTAGCACGATTTTATCTCGCATTTGCAGATCTAACCACACACACATCATATTTGCAAAATGGTAGCGCTGGTGCACAGCCATCGTGCGTCAACGCGGGAGAGGCTGCCACGTGGCCCTGGCGTACGCCCACCGTGCGCCCATGCCGGAGCCGCCGCCACGTGTAGGGGTGAAAACGGATCGAATACGGACGGATAATGGCTCTACCATATTTGTTTTCATATTTTTTTCGGATTCGGAAACGAATACGAATACCTCGGATACGAATACGGATACGAATAATATCGAATACGAATACGGAGCGAATACGAATCGAAACGAATACGGTCATGGATATTTTTCGAACATGAAAACCCTTAAATTGTATACGAGAAATTAACAAAAATATATAACTAGTTTATTTGATGCAAACATTCATGAATTGTTCATATTTTCAAAGAACTACACGTAACATTGGCACTAGCAAGTTGTATTAACTAGTTCATCACAAATAAAACACTTAGTTTACCATATTTAGCTCATAAAGTCATAAGTCATAACTCACAAAGTTACAAATCATCACGTATTCATACTTAGTTCATCACATCCATAAAACTTAATTCAGACTAACATCGATCAGGCTAGATAGTTAGTTTATACACAAATGACTATAACATCCCAAAGTATATTACCAAAAATAAAATCAATAAAGTTATTATTTTATTAGATTTTCTGATATTTAAAAGAGTTTTCTTGGTTAAAAAGAAAAAATAATAAAATAAAGTTAATTATTTAATTTCCTAGTTTTTAATGTAAAAAATAAAATTTATTGAGTTTTCTGGGATTTTATTTGATTTAAAGTGAAAAAATAATTAATTTCTTGATTTTTCTAGAATTTAAAAAGGTTTTTACTATTTTTTTAGAAATTAAAAATAATTTATGTGCAAAAATAAAAACCAATTTTAAGTTCAAAATCATTCAAGGAATTTTTGTGATTTTTTCTAGAATTTTTGAACTATATTTGCTACTTTTCTAAAATGCTATTTGATTTGTTGCATTTTCTGAAATTTAGAAATCAATTAAAATCTCATTTTCTCTTTTGGGCCAAAATCCTCTTTTGGGCTGAAATCCGGATATCCGGCCTTCGTCTTATCCGGATAATCCGTATTCGTTTCCGTATCCGCCGGATAGCATGGCTACCGTATTCGTTTCCGTTTCGGCAAAAAAATCCGAATTCGTTTCCGATCCGAGAATTATCCGAGAAAAATCCGATCCGAGACAATCCGAATCCGTTTTCGTCCAGATCGGTCGGAAACTATCCGATCCGTTTTCACCCCTAGCCACGTGTCACCGCCGGCCCGCCCTCGCACCATGTCACGTGTTGGCGCACGGTGGCCATGCGCCAGCCGTGGACGCATGGCCACCATGCACCAACCAATTAGTGGTAATTAGATTAGTTAGGTTAATTATGTAGGTTAGTGATTAGTTAGGTTAGGACTAAAATTTGGAGAAATTTTAAAATATAGCTAATGATTTCAAAAAATTATGAATTTTTTTGTGGATTCTCCCGACACTGTGTACTCACTTGTGCAATTTTTTCATAATTTTATTCGTTTCGGATTTTTATCGCTATTTTATTCGTACAAACATAACACTTATACGAAATAGCGATAAAAATCCGGAACAAATAAAATTATAAAAAATTTACACAAACAAGTACACAGTGTCGAGAGACTCCACAAAAAAAAATCATAATTTTTTGAACTCATTTACTATATTTTATTTTTCAAATTTCAGCTCTAACCTAACTAATCTAATTGCCACTAATTGGCTGGCACATGGTGGCCATGCGCCCACGGCTGGCGCATGGCCACCGTGCGCAAGGGCAGGTCGGCTGGGCGCGAGGGTGGGCCAGCGGGGCACGCGGCGGCGGCTCCGGCGTGGGCGCACGGTGGGCGTGCACTAAGGCCACATGGCAGCCTCTCCCGCGTTGACGCACCATGCTTCAACGCTGCCATTTTTGTAAATACGGTGTGCGCGTGATTAGATCTGCAAACATGACATGAAATATTAGCCAAAAATTCTCCATCAAGCCACGTTATATACCTAGTACAACTGCGCAATACATACGTACAAGTCTACTCTAGTACGTACGGCCAAAAACACTTGTAGAAACAGATGAACTGCTCTCTCTCTCTCGCTAGATCTCTCCGTCAACAATATTCCGGTCAAATTTGCCACTAAAACTGTTATTTAAGGCTAGCATTAATCCATTGTACCGTATCTTAGCAGATGTGCCACCAGCTAAATTAATAAGGCCGTCTGGTACATATATACCGCCAGTGATTGAGACAGAATTTTTTTACCAGGAAGTCATATGATAATAATTAAATATCAATGGTTATCAAATATAAATATTTTACCATTCTTTATGAATAAACTAAGAACGGTTATTCCATATCAAGATATTTCAAATATAAATATTTTTCTATTATCCACCGAGTCCATATGGTGAGCATCACCAACCATGGGACCAGGAGTCCCACTAGTCCACTTTCTCAGTTTCTCAGTCCCTGTATACGGCTACTGATCCATACGAATGGCTGACTCCATACTCCGTATTGCCTGATAATCTGAATCATGAATTTACGGTGATGCTCCTATGTTAAACGCCTGCCCGGCCGGGACAAAATTGCCACTCCTTCGAATTAAACAGAACGAAAGGACGCAATGAATGTGAACCAAGAAAGGGCGCAGTGGCAGCGAGCCCACAACCCAACTATACTCTCGATCGTCATCTCTGCCAGGCGCCACTCGTATCGAGAAACTGCCAAACGATGACAGGATAACAGTAGCAAGGTGTTCATGGGCATGGCCCGCTCGTGTGGATCGAGCGTGATGGGCTCGATGCGTATGCACATCCATGAAATCACGGGGCTACGTACACACTAGCACACGCATGACAACTGATCGACCGGTCATTATTGAGCAAGATGAGCCCGGGCACGTTCACGAAGACGTACGCACGTGGCCATGCACGTAGGCCAGGCACATTTTGCGACGCTGCCGCGTGGCGCTAAACGACTAAGGCCGCTCCAGTGGTGGTTTTTTACTATAATTTCTTATTACATAAAAACATTTAGATACCATCTTTCCAATGCATTATATCCTAAAGTGTTGTATCTTAAGTCTTTAATATATAGTCTTTACTAGTATTTCTACCTAGAATACTGTGTATGAGTAGTATCTAAATAAGATACTAATATGCTCTCTCTCTTCCTTAATTGCAGTGACACATCAGCCTTTTATCTATATGACAGCCTTAAGAAACTTACCAAAGTGGAGCATTAGGAGCAGCCTAACGCATGCGTCATGCGTGAGATGAGCTGACGAGCCGTTCGGAGTCTTGGGACCATTTCTGTCGGCCCGTCGTCAATGTCGCCGCGCACTGTATGGATGCATGACTCCGAACGGCTGGGCCTCCTTAAAATGGGAAAATAGTTTGATATGGGCTGCACGTGTTTGCAGATGGGTACGTTCGACTCAGATTTGGACAAGTTTGGACTGGTTGGGCCACCATGGTCGACGTCGCTGGGCTGGTCCAATATGAGTTAACTCAGAGTTCTGCACTCATGGACCTGAACCGAAGTTTGTAGAACTGGGCTCACGCATCACTACATCAGGGGTTATTATTTTTCTTCTGTTTGAAACCTCGTTTTCTAGGAACATCAAACATATACACTGTTCAGTTTATACTTACTTCATTCTATGCACACATATACTCTGTTCAGTTTATACTCGTGGGCCGGTCTTTGAATAGACCCAAAGAGTTGACGCTCGTTGTTGGATCATTGTCCTAAGGTGTAGGCCAACCCCTGTGGATGTTCCATATGTAACAGTTGGTCCGTGTTGAGGAACCGTCGCTGGCGAGTTCAATTCGAGCGATTACCTCGTAGATAAACTCAGAATCATAAGAACAATGCATGAACACAAGAACAGAATAAGAGATAGAACACAGAGATGTAGGGGACTTCATGCTTCTCTTTATTCCTTCAACAATCGATCAATCATTTACAATGAATAGCACCCCCTATTTATAGGCTACGACCCTGCTAGGGTTTGGGATGAGACGCCCACTAATGGGCCGACTGCAGGGTCAGGCCCATGGTTTCCCAACAGTTCAGACCTACATGCAGGCCACTGTCGGTATCCCCGTGGGATGAGAGGAGTCGAAGCTGCTGACTTCTATTGGGCGGTGTCCACTGTCGTTGTCGAGTGTAGTGCTTGTCGCGGTTCTTCAGTCGTGGTGGATGGCGCATAGAAGAAGTTGGCAGCTACTGTATTCTGAACCTGCTTGATGGACGTCTTATTAGTGTGGGGGTACTTGTCACGGTTCTTCAGCTGTGGTTCTCCATGTCACTGATTATATTCTTCTCACCAAACATTTGTGCGATGGTGATCCTCTACATGTCTAGCTTGACAACAAGTTCGAGGTTTCAACGTGTTAGGTGGTGGAGGCATTGTACTTCCCTTCGCTGCAGTGTGTGTCATGTGTGCGTGAGAGATGGCCAGTGCTTGATGTCATGCTGGTTGGTGGTTGCCTCTGGTCTTGGTGTTAGGTTACTTAGTCAGGTGTTTCAAAGGGGCTCCTTCCCCATGTATGGTGTTTCCCCATTGGAATCAATGTTTGTATCTTTTCTTTGTTTACTCCAGCTTTATAAATATAACTAGCAGGGTGGTCGCGCATTTGCGCGACTATATTTGTTTCAAAGTTTATAGAAATGATTGATAATATATTTATATATCTTGTAGGCTATTTAGATTTTTTAAAATATATTATAAACATTGAAAATGACAATAGAAACTCAAAGGAAAATACAACTTGAGGAACTTAATTGAAGTACGAGCTTTGATGGAAGAAAATCATTGACCAGAATAAGTTGTTGGGTTCTTCGAAACTAATCAATCTCCATCATGCATAAATCATGTAGCTACAAGCCCCTATTATTACTCTATAAGTAACTAGTTACATTTTTTCAAATTGTATGGATGCACGTGTATCTCTATTTAATCTCAAGCAATGTGTTTATTACGTGTGTGGTAAATTATCTTATTAGTTTACATGGTATTAGATTACCTTGCTCACGCATACACCGATGTAACATGAGCATGGTAGTTAGGATAGCGATCCTACTCTTAGAGTCTTACGATTCTACGAACCCACGACAGCTTGTCGATCCGAGTCTCACTGTCGATCCGATCCTACTCAAGGTAGTTAGGATCGCGATCCAACTCTTAGAGTCTTACGGTTCTACGAACCCACGACAGCTTATCGATCCTACTCGTAGAGACTTAGGGCAATTTTTTTTAGGGGCCAGGCTTTGCTGATATTTTTGTTTTAGAGCAAAATTTGTTGATATTAATTTCTGACAATGAAACTATAAATAAACAAGGAGCGTGCAAAATATTATATCAGTGTGGTAATGCTGTTCTCCTATAGTTCAGAACTATATCACATATCATGTCAGAACCATTATGCTTTTCTGTTGTGTGATAAGAAGTGTTTTGCCCCCTTTTTTTGGTAATAAGTAAGTGGTAAACCTTATAAGAATCATACAAACTTATAGTATAGATGGTAAATATGTGTATTTTTACAAATCCGTAGAATCGCCGATTCTACGATTCGATACTACGATTCGATCCTACCGGAGGCAAATCGATCCGACTACCTTGAACATGAGTGACCTACCTTAAGCTTATATTCCCTTACACACCAGCTGCCCCACCAAACTACGTGTCTTCTATCTCTTCTCATTGTCACAACTTTTTCGCTTCAACCTCCAATAGTAAGCCCAAATATTGATTGATCCCTTTCAGTTGCTACACTTTCTAATGCAACACTGTTATCACATAATTATCTTCTACTTCTCACCATTGCGACGTCAACACACATACATATGCAACCGTCGCTGATCACAGCTAGGTACACATGTCACTCTCTCTCCGGTGACCTCAAACATATTCCCTACAGCTGCGTAATCTCTACTCCAAGCTTCTTATTCCTCTGCCTTTGTACGCCCATGCTTCTATTAATACAGATGCATGCATGTATATATACATTCATAATGTTATACATGCTCGATATTCTCTTCTCTTGCGTCAGTCGTTTCTCTTCTTCAACGTTGTGGCTTCCTCACTAACAGCGGCTCCCATCTTTACTGGTGTCAACATGTCTGCTTTAGTCATTGTCTAATGATATGGAGAATATTTTTTCTATCGCCAGCGACGATGCGCCCTCACCAGTGATGAAACGCACCTAGCTACCCGATGGCCCTATATTGTCCATAGCTCATCTTCAATGTAAAGCTTCACCTCATCTATGTTAGGGCTTCTCTATTACCAAACTTCTTTGGCCACTAACTTTTTCAACAACGCCAACGCTCATCACTTGCCATCACGATCCTTGACTCTTTCAACACTGGACTTTCTCTCTAATGGCTCCGGTGAGCAACACGACATTGTCTTTTTTGATCGACTAAGGCGAGCAACACGATATTATCCTCATCTCCGTCGCCACCGCCGCAGGTCTTCGCTTCTCCGTGGGTCAACGTCATCTTGCACGACAGATTCATGCTATTACACTCCTTCGTGGTCTCTCCCGATACTATTTGCGTCATTCTCGATGTAACTTTTATTTTGTATTCAAAATTTTTGTTATTTTGTATATTTATTCTATATGAAGTAACAATAGAAACATGTGAGCTTGAAAGCGAATGTGGCGGCTTCTTTTGTGTCTCTTCTGACACCATTCGTGCCATCTTCATTAAAACTTTTATTCTTATTCAATATTTCAGTTATTTTTATTGGAGTTCGTATACAAATCAAATTATAATTTATTTTTTCCTTAATTTGAGTTATTTAGGGATTTTTACTTTGGAATTTGTATGGAAATCAAATGGTAAAATTTCTTTTATTTTTTATTCTGAATTTCGGTTCTTTTTCCTTGGAATTCGCATCCAAATCCAATTGCTATTTTTCTTTCATTTTTATTCTGAATTACAATTATTTTGGGGTTTTAGTTTGGAATTCGTATTGAAATCTAATTGCTAATCTTATTTTTATTCCGAATTTAAGTTATTTTTGGTTGGATTTCATATACAAATATAATTACCAATTATTTTTAAACTTTTAATCCAAATTATAATTTTTGGGATTTATATCAAAATCAAATTGCTAATTTTATTTTATTTTTAATTTCACTTTTTCCAATTTCGTATACAGATTTAATTGTAATTTTTTTGTTTATTTCTATTCTGAATTATAACTATTTAAAGAGTTTACATATGAATTTGTATGGAAATAAAATTGCTAATTTTATTTTATGTTTATTCCGAGTTTAAGTATTATTGTACTTGACATTAAATATTTTACTTAGAAACTCGTATATAAATCAAATTATTGTTTTTTTTCCAAACTTCAGTTTTATTGTACTTGACATGAACTCTCTCTCTTTTTTAAAAAAAAATATAGACCATTATAATCTGGATTCACCACAACCGACGGTGTAGATTTTTATCTTTTTCCACTGATTAGTGTGAAATTTTTTAACTCTTAAGAGGGAACATGGTGGGTTATTTTGAACGTGCTTTAATAAAATAATAGATAGATCGATGGGCAGCTCCTCCTGCTTATTTGTTAAAAAAAAAATTAGTTCGTTCTCGTAAGTTACACTTGATATATATGTTTACTAACTTTGGATCAGATGGGTACGTACCACTGTACCAGTCACTATTAACACTGAGAAAAGCCGGCAGTATCTAACAGCGCAGATCCAAATCTACAAGGTTTTGTCGCCAACACTCCGGTTTTGTCGCTGAACTTCTGTCTGCTAGCTCTGCACAGAAAGTCCAGATGAACCCTTCGCTTCTGTCTTTATCGGAGGATTAAATCAAACGACACGACCTACTGCATGCGATTCATTGTATCTTCTTCTGTCGTTTTTCTTTTGGGTCTCCTGAAGTGGTTGGTCGTTGAAATCCATGAGACACCAACACTAGTAAGAGGTCTTGTCTAATGCTAGTGGAAGTATGCCAAGAAGAATATCGCAATGTTCATATCCAACTCGGATCAATAATGGTTAAGATTCAAGAATACACCAACTGCTGCTTAGGCAGGCACTGATAAATTAGCAGGTCGGTAAAGCATCAGTGTCTGACATCACAGGTCAGGCAACACCAGTATGTAACCCGCCCTAGCGAGCTTAAGTAGTTAAGTGCGGATCCTTTTGTTTTGGTAGACTAGTTAGCAGAAGTTTAATTAGTATCTATATACCTAGGCCACAGAGAGTTGGTTAGATGCTATATATACAGCATGTACTTCAAGAAGTATATTGCAAAAGGCCATACGATGATCATATCCTATCACAACAAATAATAGCACATATGTATACTTAACGTGTCCTATACTAGCACCTACTAGTGCACTCGCGAAATCAACGCCCTCCGATCGTGATCTAGCCGTCCAGAAGTAGCCGAGAGAATTTTAAAAAGCGCCCGCACCTCGCTACGAATTTTGCAATACAGGGCTTAAAGCCGTAAATTGCAAGTAACCTTCACTGGAGCTATCAGTTGGGTTAGACCTGGTTGGCTCCCGGGGCGGAGCTCCTCAAGTTGGTCCAGCTGCTTTTAGGTTTAAATCATATTTTGTTAATTTTTAAGAAAATTTATATGTGTTTTGATCTTAAATTTCGGGCTATTGCCTTAGCAGCCCGAGGACCGGCTCTGGTTGTTGAAAAGCATTGAACTGGTCGTAGTTGCCAGGCTGCTAGATCAATGCTAGGAAATGGTCATGCATGCCGTACTCATATTATTGCATCTAGTAGCATGGGCTAATGATGTAATCAAATGGAGGAGGACACGGCACTCTTATCAATCAGCCTAGCAGCGACCTTGATAAGGCAGCGTTTGACTGGGGGATACATGCAGGCCAAGCGCGACAGACTCTTAACTTCTTAAGTCCAAATCGATGACTGTATGCTTGACAGCTATGCCAGGTTCTCAATAATCATGACTGAAATAACCCCAAAAATCCGAATTTCAAAATTTTTTTGAAGTTTTTGCTTCAGTTTCGGATTTCTTTCCCAATTCGGAAATTCCTTCCGAATTTCCGCTTTCCCTTCTGAGAAATCCCGTCTTCCTTGCCCGAAGGCGCCTTCTTCTCCCGGCCGCCTTCTTCTTCTTCCTCCCTGCCAGCTTTGCTCGCCGCCGCCTCTGCTGCAGTGTTGCGGCGCCGCAACCTTTGACCATTTCATCACCGACGCCGATTCGTCGCCACCGACCACCCAAGCTTCGGTTTGAGCCCACGGTTAGCTTCCTTTCACCGCCGCCTACCTTTTCCCCACCATCCTCCACCCTCAAACCGCCGGAGTCTCACCGGCGCCGCTTTCCCGCCGCCTCCTTCACGGTCCACCGACGCCCGCCACCTCGGACCACCCCAAACCCCACCGCGCCTCCTGGCATCCCGTGGCTCACTCAAGCTCAAGAGCCACTCACCTTGGCCGAAGAGTCGCCGGAGCACCGCGCGCCACTCCTGCTTTGGCGTGCGCGCCTCTCCGTCGCCACTCCATTCCCGCACCTCCACCACTCGTGCAAAGCCCAAAAATGGGTTCACCTCACCTCACTGATGCTCCCCGCACCACTCACCTCCGCCGCCGACCACCGCCGCCGCCGAAATCGCCATCACGCTTGGCTCGGCGGCGGCGGCCTCTCGGCCGCGCTCAAGCTCTTGGGCGCTGGCGTGCATCGGGCCTTAAAGGCCTGACCACATTGGGCCGAAGCCCATTTGAGTGTTGGGTTTAACCCAACACTATTCACAGCATGTGAACAGTGGGATCTTTACTGTTCACTCATTTCAGCCCATTACTGTTCATTTGCACAGTGAAATATTTACTGTTCATCCGACAAAATTTGAAGTTCTGTTCCAAATCCGAAAAATGAGCAGTAAAATCTTTTACTGTTTGTTTTCACCCAAAACCAATGAAACTCCTTAATGATCAGGTTATTTGCTGATCATTAACCAAAAACAATAAATCCTATTAGTGTCCACTGACTCATTTTCGGGCATGAATAGTAAAATAATACTATTCATCGATCAATTTTTCGCTGAAACCTAATTTGACACTACATGTCAAATTTGATCGCCTCGAACCCAGAAAACCACTTTCGTTGTTTATTCTTTTAAATCGGCCCAAACACTAGCCACTACACAGTAAACCCTAATTACTGTTCATTACCCGAAAATGGATTACGCTATTCATTTTCGTCAAAAACTAAAACCCTAGCTCTTGTCCATTTCAAACCGAAACATTGATTTGACCATTAATCATCGATCCATTGTCGCACATGAATAGTAAAATAAGTACTATTCATTATCTGACACCTCTCCCGCCCAAAACCCTAATTAGACACTTTATACTCCTTTCGACCGTTTCGAGTCCGTGAATCCAAATCTCAACTCCGTTCAGACCAAACAAGTGCCAGATAAATCTCCAGCATCCCACACACCGCTTTCTTTGTGATTCTTTATCCATTTACAATATTTTTGTTGTACTTGGATCCGAATCTCAATTCCGTACAGATCAACCAAACACCAAATAATCTCCACTACTCCAACCCACCTTTCTCTGTGTTTCTTTTCTGATTTTACTTACTTGCATGTTGTTCCCAGCTCATTCCTTGTCGAGCCGGACTTTATTTGAATTCGTTTTATTGTATTGTTTCGCGTTAGGTCACGACTTCAACGACCAAGCTCCGAAGCGGGACAAGACCGGGGTTTAGAATACTTTGTGCAAGCGAGCAAGTCGCATACTTTGATCATTTTGAACCTACATTTCACCTATGTATTATTATTTTCATTCTTGTATTCGTGCAATTACTTTAAATGTTAAAATAATACTTTTGAATGCCATGACAATTAGTTAAATCCTAAATACCCCACAAACAAACCCACCCAACTCTTGTAGGCCATATTCACCTTGACAAGTTTAGTCCACATAAAATATTATCTATACAAGGTAGTTTTATCACCCAAAATGTGTTCATCAATCAAAAACAAGTATTGGCTTTAGGCCAATGGTTTTGAGTGGTGAGTTGAGGGTCGTGTCGAGAAGTTGGACAACCCAATAGACTCGGGTTAAAAGTGTGTCATCGGTGAGATCCGGAGGTGGGCGACCACGGGTTGGTGTTGGGCCATCGCCTCACCGGATGACGGTAAGGACAAGAACCTTGTGCCAAGTAATGCACCTGACGTAAAACCGCTCAACCACATGTGTGGTCATTCCTCCTAGCTTAGTACACCGCTCATCCGATTGAATATTTACAAGAATAGAATGGGACGGGAGTGGCGGGAAGAGGACACTCGGCGATCTCCATAACAATAGGCGCCGTCGATGTCGGGTCAATAGTTACGCCATTGGCGGTGGTTCCCGAGATCGTATGGTCCAAGAGCCTCTGGGTAGAGACTAGAAAGGTTGAGCGGTGAAAAGGCTTTGTTATCTCAACTCGATCGCACGCTAACGTGTTGCGTGTTTATAGCTTACGATCTGAGTTTGAGATATCTTGTGGGTAAAGTTGGGCAACTCTGTGAGTGAATAATCAAAGGTATTCGAATACACCGTGCTTAGGTTAATGAAGCTGTGTTCATGGGTGATTCAATATACAAGGCATAAGTAGAGTTTTGAGATGTTAAGTTGGTAATCGAGATGTTGATAAACCCCTGATGCTATTACTTATTATTGTTTTACTGTTTTATTAATTGTTTTAAATGCAAAGTGCATCCACATATGCTAGGTATGGTAAACCCTAACCATCCATTGAACTCTTTGCATGTAATTATTTAGCATTTCCATGCGGCTTGTTGAGTACAGTGGTAGTACTCATTCTTGCAATTTGCAAAACATCTACAGAAGAGGATCCCGGTGAGCAAGATTTTGGTGGACCCCCAGAAGGCAACGACTACTGTTATTAGGTCTCGACTGCGCTCAAGCGTACCTGTGGTTCGTTGTTCTTTTGTCTTGTATTATAGTTAACTTTGGGCTTGGATGCCCGTGTCAGGTCAAAACAGGTTGTTAAACCTTAGTTTATTTAATAAGAGTCAGGTTCCTGTTGCAATCGAAAGCTTGCTTGAGATACTATTTGCTTCGCAACTGTACATCCTGGGCGTTTGCGAAGGGTTTAACAGTCCCAAGAAATCGGGGCTGTGACAATGACGCCAACCATTCTTATTTCTTCTGCTTTTTTTAACGATGGCATGGTGCTAACAATTCGTGAATAAAGAAATTTAGCCTTTTTTTTCACGAGAATGCGTCGACATGATGAATGCTTGCCTTTGCTACATGCGTGATTTTACTTTTGTACATTTCATGCTTTGCAGAGATGGAGCTGCCGAGTGCATGATTTTAGCTTAAGAGTTTGGCTTGACAGACTAGCAATCAGAAGAGCACTCGAGCACAAGCCGTTCTCGTGCATGTTCGCCGTGCTCGGCTCCCCACCATGCAGGCAGCATGGGCTGGTTCAAGGGCGTGGTTGCATGCAAGCCTGGCGGCAAATTGTCTGGCCGAGAGAGGATTGGAAGCTGCCTGTACCACGTTTGGTTGCCTCCTAGGCTCGCTGCCGGGCCAGAGTCAAAAACAAGCACCTAGAGTTAGGCCTCGTAGGCTATTCCGATCTACTGTTTATAACTTCGATCCAATATTCTATTTTTTATTTCATTCACAATTTTTAGGTATATATTTTCAACTAAACAACTCATCTTCAGATTCGCTTAACGAGACAAATTCAAGCACCACTTTTTCTCAGATATAGACCCAGGACACCAAACAAATAAGCCCTAACTCACACAGGCAGTCCGGCCGGTTGTGTATGTCCGAGTACGACGGTCCACAAGTGCGTCCCATCATTCATCAAATGCAACCCGAGCACATAACCTACAGCTAGAGCTGTTTAATGTGATGATGCCGGAATCCGACTAAAAAAATGATGCATTGATATCTAAAAAAGGGGAATGATGCATTGACCTTTGCGTTGCAATTTCAACATATTCTGGTACTCAGTCAGAAAAAAATATGGGTAGATTCTCGAGCAGAAATTGGAGATTTTTCGCCATCTTTTCAGTGTAGGTCAGAGGAAAGGGACTACCAAAAGCGGAGATCGTGTTGTGCCATGATGCATAAAGAGGCTGAAGAGTGAAGAGTGGTGCACTGGTGCGTGCGTGCGCCTAACAATTCCAAGCTGGGTTTGGTTAGGCTCGTAGTGGGCCCGTGGATCCCACCCTGGCCCCAGGCGGCTTTTCTCGCCACGCGGGCGTGGCCCAGATAAAGAAAAGAGCCAAACGAGAACGTCCTCATCGCTGTCGCCGTCCTCCACGCCGTTCCCGATCTTATGCGCCGCTTCGTGGTCGTGCGCATTCCTGCAGCCCCGCACCGTTCTGTGTAAACTCGGAAGCACGAACATGATAACACAGTAACACCGCGGTACGCGGTACTAGGCTCAGTTTCTTCTCAGCAGAGGAAATCCAGCTGCAAAGACAATGCAACGCTAGGTGCAAACAGAACGGATAATTTGCGATCGTTCGAAAGCTCGCGGAATGAATACGAAAGAAATAAATAATTATTTGGTACTATTCATGTTCGACTTTGATTCCGAGAAAGAAATACAAAATATGATACGGGATGAACGATATTCGTCTATATATACTTGTATATCAGGTGATATGAGGAAAGATTGTTGTGATTTTAGTTAGGAATATGATAACAGATAGGTGGGTTACTGCATCTGAACAGACAGAGAAATGAGGGGACACTGAGTGTTTTTCTTCGATATCTCAGCGATTAGTCTCTCTGTGTTTGCTCTAATTGCACCCCTACTGTTTAATGTCATGCGTAGAGGTGCAAACGAAGCGGATAATATTCGACCGACCGACCAATCAAAGACTCGCAGAGCAAATACGAGATGTAAAAATGACTATCCAATACTATTCGTATCCGACTCCAAAACGTGACAATGGTTTGCACGCTTGGTTTTCTAACGTGTCAGGGAGCATGATTTCTGGCATCGTCGTTGTCTCGCGGTGCGTGTTTCAATAAAGGCCGTCAAGCGTTCAGAATCGTGGATCACTTGGACCTGGTGCTTGACCAGTGGTCTTATACCGCACAATCAATCTGGAGCGTTGGATTTTAATTTATATACCAGTAGTTCGAGAGAGCTGTACCGGTAGTTACTATGCGGATTGCTGTAGATTTTGTTCAACTGCAACAAAACGGCCGAACGACTTCATTGATGGTAGCGGTACCTCGCTGAAGTGTACTAGCACCTTTGACATGTTTTAAATGGAAGCCGACCTTTTTGTACGAGTTGTCTCCCTTCTCTTTCGTGCCGCATAGATAGATAGAGCCAGCAACCGTGAGATTCAAGGTTCCAATTCAAGGCGCGGGCCCACATTTATTGACCGGAGAAATCAGTGCTAGTGGTACATAACTAACTGGTAGTACACTAGTACTAGTCAAGTAGTCACTGGTCAGTAGTTTTGTGTTTCCATCAGCCGTTTCCCGGCTGATAATTTTCTTCAGAACTGGATTGACGGTGTTCGCTTCCGGCGGCCGGCCGGTCTTCGCCGGAATAAGCTTTGGGACATGTCGCGCGATGGGCCTAATCAGCCGAAGTGGTAGCGTGATGCCCTCGTAGGTGCATGATTAATTGAAGAGATCATAGTTTCTCAGAGCTATGGTTATTGATTAGAAGCAGGTGGTAGCACCTATTCTAGCGGCAACAAACACTTCATGCACTTCAACTCGCGCTACCTCTCGCCAATTACGTACGCATACAACTTTGAAAACTCTCATATATTGTATTAAGAGGAAACAGTGGTATTACTGTCGCTACTAACCCCAATGTTGAATCACACAAAACTCGCAAAACATCTTCCTCTCGAGAAGGAAAACAAACTTTGCTGACATGTAGATAGCTAGTAGCCAAGTACGTTCTCAAGCATATCCACAACGTAGTTATCCAGACTCTAAGGCACGTACAGTGTAGTGCTAGGTAGGAACCAAGCAGAAAGCGACTCGCATCAACATTACAAAATCTCAATCGATAACAAAGAAAAAGTTGATTTGCACAAGCTAAACTTGTTGGACTCTTCTTACTAGTACTTTTATCCCAAACAGCCTGTCTGTCGCGAATTTTGTGATAAAAGAAATCTCATGCCTGTCTGTCTGCTGCCGTATACGTACTATGCTAAAAAATTTCTCGGGAAAAAAAAGCCCCCTTCCCTGCTGGCTCCGCCCCCACCAGGCCATACGGCTCAGGTCAACTCAGGACACCCACGAGGCCACGATGGTTTGATACCTAACATTGATACTAGAGGAGAGAACAGACATCCTAATGGTTTGATACTAAAGATCTGTGTGGTTTACGATCCCAGGTGTTATATCAAAATTTTGATAATACCAAAATCTAGACAAAATAAATATTATTTGGATCGTAGCCGTACTAATTTACAGGTAATGCTGAAATTGATGTGTTTGGATTATAATCATACTAAATTTTGCTTTTTTGCCCTGTATGACACGTGGGTCCCGCATGATATATATTCTTTTTTGCCCCAAAATATGCCAACAGTGATATTGTTTTGTTGATAAAATAACAAGGAACACAACGATTCAAACGGATCGAAAATCGGATAATCGGTTTAGAAAATATGATCATTTGAAACTTATCTTGCAATTAATGCATCACTGTGGTGCTAAGCCAAATATTTGGTGCCCAATTTTGCAACCAAAATTATGCCAAAGAATTGGGTAGGCAAAGTTTGGCAATACTAAATTTTTTTGGGCAAAGCCAAATTTTGGCATTAAACCAAATGATGGCCAAATTTCATGGGCATTACCAAAATTTGGTTTGGTTTATTTAGGAAGCAATCCAAACAGCCCCTAAACCTTGATACTGCACTAAAAATTTTGATACTGGAGGGTCCCATATTTACATGGATCTCTTTTCTAGAGAGAAGGATGACCCATAAAAATACTGTCAAGTCCTTCTAACTAGCAGACTCGCATTTGATTTATTTCGAAGCTTGTATAAATACTTGAGAATATATTTATGTATATTGTAGCCTATTTAGATTTTAAAAATATCATAAATATTGGAAATGGCAATAGAAATTTGGAGGAAATTACAACACGAGGAACGCAAATGAAGCATATGCTTTGATGGAAGAAAATTATTGAGCATAGTAAGTTGTTGGATTTCTTAGAAACTAACCACTCTCCATCATACCTAGATCATTAGTTGCATGCCTCTTTTTTTACTCTATTAGTTATTTTTGAAATTGTATGCATGAACATGTACCTCTATTTAATCTCAATCGATATGTAGATTATGTGTGCGGCAAATTATCTTACTAGTTCACGTAGTATAATGTATTCAAGTACCTTGTTCACGCGTACACCGATGCACTATGGGTGCCCTACCTTAAACTTATCTTCTCATACACGCCGGCTGTCCCACCAAACCGTGTGGTTTCTATCTTTTCTCGCCATCACAATATTTTTGCTTCAACCACTAACAGTAAGGCCAAATATTGATCAATCCCTGTGAGTCGCTACCCATTCCAATGCAATATTGTACCATATAATTATCTCCTACTTCTTACCAATTATTAATTAACGCTAACAATTGTGACGTCAACACGTATACACATGCAACAATCGCTGATCCTAGTTGGGGACACGTGTCACGCTCTCTCCGGTGACCCATAGCATATCCATATGGTTGCGTCATCTCTACTCCAAGTTTTTTGCTCCTCTGCCTATGTATGTTCACGTTTCTATTCATACAGGTACATGATGTTATACATGCTCGACGTCATCTTCTCTCGTATCGGTCACTTCTCTTCTTCGATATTGGTCAACTCAATATTGTGGCTTTCTCACTATCGATCTCTCTTAGCTCCTATCTTTTCTAATGTAATACTTTATCACATAGTTATATTCTTGTCGATGATTTAATACCGATCTTACGAATAAATATTGGGGCTCTCCTATAGCGAAACCACACAGAAAACAACACATAAATTTTATACAGGTTCACCCTCCTCTTGAGAGAATAATAGCTCTACTCCTGTGTTGTTATATCGATTGTGTTAACAACAGGGAGGAAGTCACTAAAACTAGAGCTTGATGACTTCTGTCTCTTGTTGTCTTTCTCGATCTGATCATCATTTGTCCACCGACTTTACTTCTTATATAGTGCATGAAGGGTTAATAGTTGTACATGTCAAGAGGTGCATTAATGTTTGATGCAATGCGCACGTTCAATGGCGGTTATTGTCATAGCATACCCCTTATGTCGCCCCTGCAGTTGTCAGAGACAGAGGTTTAATACGTTTAGTTATCTCATAGAATAAAGGCGTGTATTAATTACTATGTATATTAAACACAACGTACAAATATCTCTAGTCGATTAGGACCACATGTTTGTGGTTTTAATCGACTATAGGGTGGTTGTAAATGACCTGATCGTAGTAAAGCTTACAACCATAAGGTGGTCGTAGTAGGACTTACGATTAATAGGTGGTCGTAGAAAACCTTACGACCATAAAATGGTAGTAGGATGACTTACAACCATAAAGTGGTAGTAGGATGACTTACAACCATATAGGGTGATTGTATAATAGCTTATGACCATTAGATGTTTATAATCTTCCTCATTGTTGATATTTAGGGGTACCCTTAAATGTTGTATAAAAGATATTTTATTATCAATAATGAATATTATAGATAAATAATTTAATTAATTTAGGGTTATTAGATCATCGTCATTTAGCCCCCCAACTTCAAGTGAAAATGACTTACATGGAAAAGAGGTCGTAGGATCATGGTCGAAGATTAAGTGTCTTCGACTAGTTTTTCTTTTGATCAGGAATTGACTTAGTCAAAAAGGTATTTTTACATGAGTTGTAAAAATAAAACTCCTTTTCCCGAATAGTCAGAATAAAGAATGCCAACCGTCTCGTACAAATTATGTCCGTTGGGAGTGATTCCTAAAGAGATTTGCAACTATTGGGATCCTATGATCTTTTACTCGGATCGACGACTATAAATATTCACCAGATAGTAACTTAGGGTTTTTACTTTCCCAATTTACTTCTACCGCTCCAAAGCTCTTGTTCTTTCTTGTTTTCGCCCGAATCGCATTTTCCCCCAAATCTTCAAATCCAAAAAAAATCTCCTCGAATACGACTCAAACCCTTGAAGAGATGGCCCGAGTCATGTTGAAGCAGGATAGATTGGAGATGAATGTTGCAAAGATGACGACTTTGGTTGCTGCGGAGAAGATTCCGATGCGAGCTCTGATGAAGTGGACCAATACTGAGGGAGAGCATTGGCCATCGGAGGAGGAGGGAAGGATCCTAGTCTTCCAAGCGTACTACGAGTGTGGCCTTCGACTGCCTGGTCACCCATTCCTAATGACTGTGCTCGAGCACTTTGAGGAGGAGTTGGTGAACTTGGTTCCTAACTCTATCACGATGCTGAGCGTATTCGTGTAGCTATGTGAGCCTATATGGGAATCACTCCATATTTGGATCTCTTCAGGTACTATTATGGAATGGGTAAGCACCGATCGATTGCGAGTAGCTGTGGTTTTCAACTCCACGACAAGATGTCGAGGGAGTATATCCTCTTGTTCGCCTGGTCGTCAAGGCCGGGATGGAGGAAGAAGTGGTTCTACTGAACTTTGACCAAGGACAACTGTTTGTACTTCAAGGGCAAGCCTGTAGGAAAGAAGAAGATTTGGGACTCAGATCTAGAGAACCTCGACCGCTTAGTCCCCTTCATTCGATCTATCAAGGAGTTGAGAGGTTGGCATGTGGTGATGGATTTCATCACTCGCCGCATTAGCCCCCTGAAAAATCGAGTACATCCCATCTAGGAGTATTCGGGGGCTAGTGATCCGACCAGGGACTATGAGGAAGGTAATATTATGATTGATATACTCTTTTCAATTTATGATTTGAGCACATCTATTAATCATATTCTTCTGCTCATAGACCTGCGAGAGAGAGAGGGGTTGATATCCGGATCAAGCTCATCTGCGAGAAGGCCCCTACAACCATAGAGGGGGCTCCCTAGATTCTGGTGGTCGTGTCCGAAGAGAAGAGGACAAGATGTCTAAAGGTAACCAATATTTGTACTGATTTCATCTTTAGGGAGTAGTATTCGTAGTTTCGACTACTTGTTTGATTCTTGTTTTGTGACCTTTTGTAGCAAGTCGGCACACCAGATCCTCAGGATGTCCCTAAGATGGACTTGGGGTCTGCTGAGGAGGACAAAGTTCCTTTGAGCAAGAGGCGGCGTCTTGTAAAGGCGGTCGACAATAAGAAGAAGGATGTTGAGAGTTCAAGCTCCACTCCCCGCCGGACCACTGTCATAGGCCATCTTTTGGCAAATCTAACTGCCAAGAACACGCATGAGGTGGTCGTAGACCTCGAACACAAGGTGCTTAAGGCCAAGGTACTATTCTATTATGATGACAAGACATTCTTAGTTTCTCTTTTTCCTGCTTTTGTCAAGCGAATCGAAAAGGAAAACTAGAAGAGTTACATTTCTTTTGTGAAGGCCACTACCGATCCAACAGAGCCTGTGGGTCAAAAGAAATGACAACCTCCAGGTGATCGAAGTTAGCTCCGGCCACCTAGAAGAAGATGTTGTACAAGAAGCCCCGACCACCCCTCTCGATGTATGACTAGCTGAGGTCATACAGGACGTGGTCACACAAACTAGCGATGCAGGGAGCCTTGCAGGGGCTGAGACCGCAGAGCCGACTAGAACGATTGAAAAGGATGAAAAGAAGAAGGAGAAGAAGATCAAGTCTTCTATCAAAAGATTTCTTCGGGCTTCAAGATCGTATCTAGGAAGCTTGTGTATGTAAAATTTAAATAATAAATAATCGTACTTACTCTTTTATTTTACCTCTTGATGTACTAACATTTGTTTTGTTTCAGTTCCGCCTCTCAAGACCCCAGGGATGTTCATGCGAAAAAAGATGCCATTGTCATGGCTACGACCGTGGGAATGCTAGTCTCTCCGCCGGTCGTAGAGACAGGAGCGGAGGTGGTTAAGCCTTCGACCACCACCCCTGGGGCAGCAGGAGAAGGAACGGTCGCCATCGAGCTAGCCATATACACTGAGGTACTCATTTAACATTGGGCTTTCTCTTCAATGGCTCCGCGCGAGCAGCACAATATTGTCCTCATTTACATCGTTGCCGCTTCCTCACGGGTGAATGTCTTTTTGCTAGACAGACCGATGCTATTGCACTCTTTCGTGGTTTCATCCGACACCATTTGTGTTATACCCATTATAACTTGTATTTTCCAATTAAAATTTTAGTATTTTTTATTCCATAGGAAGCAACGATAAAAACACGTAACCTTGAGAGCGAATGTGGTAACTTCTTTTGTGTATCTTTTGACACCAATTGTGTCATCCTTGTTATAAATTAATTTTTATTCAACTTTTTTGTTATTTTTATTGGAGTTCGTATATAAATCAAACCGCTACATTTATTTAACTTATTTTGAATTTAAGTTATTTTAGGATTTTCTTCGAATTTGTATGGAAATCAAATTACAAATTTTATTTTATCTTTATTCTAAATTTCAGTTCCTTTTTATTGGAATTCGTATACGATCCAATTTCTATTTTTTCTTTAGTTTTTATTCCGAATTATAATTATTTAGGAATTTTACTTTGAAATTCATATTGAAACCAAATTGCTAATTTTATTTTATGTTTCTTCTGAATTTTGGATACAAATCTAATTGCTAATTATTATTTTTTATTCTGGGTTATAATTATTGTAATTCGTATCGAAATAAAATGTGTAATTTTATTACCAAATTTTAGTCTTTGTTGTTGTATTTAGTACACAAATATAGTTTACAATTTTTTTATTCCAAATCGCAATTATTTATGGATTTTACTTAAAAATTCATATGAAAATCAAAAATATATTTTATTTTTATTCGGAATTTTCATTTTATTGTACTTGACATAGACTATTTACTTTGTAATTTGTATGGAAAATTGATGATTTTTCCTCAAAATTTAATTTTATTGTACTTGACATGAATTGTTTTATTTTAATATAGACCGTTATAATATGGACCTACCACGATCGATGTGGTAGATCTTTTATCTTTGCTCATTGATTAACGTGAAATTTTTCAATCCTTAAGAACGATTGTGTGGCTTCTTTTGACTTTGCTTTAATAAGATAATAGATAGATCTATAATTTGTTGCTACTATGTTTTTGATTTTTTTAAATGGTTTGATACTTGCATAAGTATCAAGTTCATTATTTCTATTCCACTCCACAAAAATCTAATGTGACATAGTTATAGTATCAAACACAAATTACCACTGAGAGTGCCCTCAGCAACACCACTTCCCTTCTTACCAAGAGCTCTTTTTATTTTTTAATCCTAATTTTAAAATATTTTAAAGATAATTTATTCCTAAGTTTATTTCCAATTCTAACCATCTTAATCACACTATGGCCCGTGGTATGATTAAACTGTACTGTCACACCACCGACCGCGGTATAATCAAACCTGTCCCGATAGCCCTCCGAGCCAACACGCATTCGTTTTTTGGTTAAGTTCTGTCACGCCAAGAGGAGTGGCGTGACCGCACCCGTTTACCACACCGAGGTTCGTGGCATGACAACACGCTTTTGCCATGTCACGCGTTGTGGCGTGACCAAAAAGATCATAATTAGAAATAAAGTTAGAAAGAAGTTATATTTAAAATATTTTTTAAAAAGAATAAATAATAAAAAGAGTTCTCTCACCGAGCCCCGCGTCAGCTACTCCCCGGCCCCACATGCAGCGACCGATCGCGTCCCAGTTCCAGCAGTGTCCCACTCGCCCACGAAAATTCGCTTTCGAAATCTCCTGTCCAAACCCGAACCAAATCACGCCACTTAAATTTCCGCGATTCATAACGAATCGCCCTTAATTAATCGAACGGATCGAAGCATCAAACCCACAAAAAAGGGGGAAAAAGGAGAGCAGAGGCGAGGGGAGAGAGAGAGGGAGAGAGAGCATCCCGTTCGCGTACTAGTTCGGGTCCATTTGGGCGGCGGCGCACACACCAGGAAGAGATCAGCGCGGCGCGAAGCGTCAAAACCCCCTCCGCCGCTGCCGCCGTTGCAGGTGAGTCGATTCGACGGCTTTCCCCCATTTTTTGGTGTGTTTTTAGCTTTTTTTTGTTTGTTTGTTTCGTCGATCGGTGTAGGCTGTGCTTAGCTTTGATCGGCACTCTATGGGCCTCTGCTGCTAATTTCTGAAAGCATCTGGTGGTATGGATTGTGCGATTTCCTTATCACTTTCGGACACTACGCGATTATTTTTGTTTGTATGATGGATTTGGAGTAGTCAAACAGTGGTTTTGGTCGACTATCTCGGCGTGTTTTAGGTCAAACTCTGAGATCGAGTGGCTGGTTTGTGCGGATTTTTGTTCTCATAATGGTTCATGAGCATGCATCGACACTAGAAACGCTTCGTGCTACTTCCTTACCTTACAAGTGGAGATTAGAGAAATCAATAGTATCCGATTGTGTGGTTTTGTTTTATTTGATGTCACTTTTTAGATTCCACCATGCGCTCTTCAGTGATTCTTCCGGAAAAGTGCGATGTTTACCGAGCGGGGCGCTTTTAGTTATGTGAAGTACATACAGTGAGTTGTTTGGTGGCTTTCTGGTTGGATATTAGAGTGAGATACAAGCCTGTTTGTTTCCGTACAAACTGGTTGCCACTAATTTGGGTGCTATTAGAAGTGAAAAACTTAAGGTTGTGTAGATCATACATCATAGGTTTAGTTCAGTTGAATTCGGGTGATTCACAGCTGAAAACATGATTTACTTGTTGTAGTAGATGCTACAACTGGATCATGATAATCTTAGAATGCCCACTTTTTGCTAGCGAAGTGCTTCAGCGATATAGTTCTTACTTCCTGATGCTGTATGACTGATGTGTGCGTGCTCGGTCACACTACTGAAATGACAATCTCCTTGCTTGCATGAGTAGCAGGCATTTAGGATGGTGGACAAGAATGATGGATCTGAAGGGCTCAAATTCAACACGTCGCACCTGATGCAAACAACCGAAGAGGTTGCGAGAACATTTATCGCTGCGGCTTCAGCTGCCACTGTACAGTCCACACGGCCATCCGTGGTGTATTCGTCCAGAGAAGAGTGTGGCAGCCCGATGCAGAAGCTGCAGCAGCAATTTTCGAAAATCCTGAAGGGGTTTTCAAACTCACCTGAAGTGTCTGGACCTTACAATCCAGAAGTTCTCACGACACAAAAGCGGCAGTGGTCGAGGTTCCAGCTGAAGTCATTGGTATGTATCTCTTTACCTATGTGGCATTTCGTGTCTGTTGTGCTCTGCTTGGTGTAATATACTCTGCTAATTAACTAAGGCTTAATCAGAGCTTTAAGTTGTGAATGATTGATGTGATACCTGGCTCTTCTAACTTCTAGGAAAGAGTGCACCAGAGCTGAATGTCATTTGATATCAGTTGTTTGATTGACTCAGTATATCCAAGCATAATTCTCGAGCTTGCAGTTCATCCCAGGGATGCTATTTTCTTAATTCTCCTCTAGAACAGTCTATGTAAGGTGTAGCATAGTCACATGACACAATGACATTTGCTTTGATGCCTATGTTCTAATGTCCTAAACCTGCCTTTGGTTTTGGCGCTAGTGTCAGCCATTTCCTTTTAATGTCTGTATTTTGATTAACTTTGTTTTATCTAATATCGACAATCACGTAATGTCGCTTGTAAGGCCCAATGAATAATCCCACATCGTTTGCAATGTCTGTTGAGTTTATATGTGTGGGACAAGTGGAGTCCTGTCATTGAACGTTTTTAATTTGGCTCCTCACCTTGCACAGGAGCCTATCAGGTAGTGACTGATCAAATATTGTTAAATTACTTAAAAGTTAACACTGTTAATGAAAATTTCTTTTTGCTTGGGGTAAGAGGTTTACACCAGTTCTGATTTGTGAGGGCAATTTTGCCATTGAGATAATCTTTTTAGTCATCTTGTGAAACGACTCCTATTTTAGATATTAAAAGGTAATTACCTTTGTTCTCTGGGAAACCATCGAATACATCCACAATGATTCTGATTCGAGTGCAATCGATGAATTTAGGTATGCAATCGAAGCACTTGCTAATATTTTGATGACCACTCCGGGTTGAGTGACCTAGCATTTTGAAACTGTAGGACTGATTGGAAAGTTGTGGCAAATGCTCTAGAGTTTAGATGCATTCTGATTAATCATAGATGATAACCGTGAATGAGCTATTCCCATTCAGTATGCATGCATCAGTAGAGCTATTTCTCAAAATATTTTGAAGTGTATGCAGTTGTCTTCTCACTTCTGCGCTTAGATTCTTTTTTATGCTATTATTAGTGAATGGCCTAGCAGGCTAGCACATAGCACATACCTCTTAGAAGTTATTTTTTGGAACAGGGAAATAGGTGCATCAGAGAACCGTCACATCTCTTTGAGAGCATAGTGATTGTTGGACTTCCTCCTCAGGCAGATATCCATGAGCTAGAGAACATCGCACTAGGGAGAAATGATGAAGATGGAAAAAAATCAAGAAATATATTTGGCAACAACCACCACCAAGTCCATGCCATATCAAATTTGGAACCTCAGGTTATCACTGACCTCACCTATTGTTGCATGTTCTTTACTCTGATGAGTAATACATTTAGGTAGGGACCTCCCCTACCGTTGTTTTGTAAAAAAAGGAGGTCCTATTGTTGCCTTCTTTCATGTGCTTGAACTTTCTTTTCTTCTTTCCTATCTTTTTTTTTTCTTTTGGAAATATCTTTTGCTGATGATTTTTGGTTCGTCCTTAGGTCCTTTTCGCATACCCTCCGGAGAAGCCTCTTCCACTCAAGTACAAGGATATCCTCTCTTTCTGCCTTCCTGGAGGTGTACAGGTCTGCCCGCATTTGAGCTACATACCACTTGTAGTTTCCATTCCTGTGTAGTGATAGTTTGCAACCAGAATGCATTAAGATTAATTTTTTACCAAGTGTCATGGCGCTTCTTGCATAGGTTATCTTTTGTTTTACCAAGCTGAAAAGCTGTTACATTGGTTTGGTTCAGTTCATATTATTGCAATTTGCCAGTCGGGGTAGATTTCTGATTATAAATGCAATGAGATGACATAAGAGCAGCCATTTACGTAGCAGTGTTTACAAGACACAATAACGTAGGCAAATAGCCAACTGATTTGGATACAAAAATTGGTCAGTACGCATAAACAGAAACACAGATAAGCGAAGTCCTTGTGAACATGAGGTTTTCCAATAGTTATTGACTGTAATAGATGGAATCAGGCCTTCAGACGTCCTATTATGCTGAGGTAATGAGGGAGCTGAGGATAGTGTATTGCCAAGTAACTATGCAATCAGGACAGGTAGTACTGGGAAACTTAGCTGATAACAACAATGAAACTAGAATTAGTCATCATGGTTATTAAGTCGTCGACAAGTCAGTGGAGCATGTTCGACTGGGTGCAGCAACTCGACTTGCCAGGTTCCCATCTCGCCGCTGTCACCCATCGTCGCCCTCGGCCGCAGCTCACAACCGGCGCCACCCTTCCTCTCCCTTGGCGGGAGCTGAAGCTCTTAGCTAGCCGACGGCGGAGTTGGAGGCGACGTGGATACGGTCAGGGAGGTGGAGGCGAGCTCGATGTGGCCGGAGATCGTCGCCCTCGGCCGCAGCTCCCAGCCGGCGCTGCCCTTCATCTCCCTCGGCGGGAGCTGAAGCTCCCAGGTCGTTGACGGCGGAGGTGGAGGCGGCGTCGGGGAGGTGGAGGCGAGCTCGATGTGGCCGGTGGCGAGCTCCCTCTCCCTGTCGCCGTCGCCCTCCTCTGCTCCCTCTCCCTGTCGTCGTCGCCCTCGCCCTCTGCTCCCTCTCCCGTCGCCCTCCTCTGCTCCCTCTCCCCGTCGCCCTTGCTGCGTGGTGTGTGTGGCTGTGGGTGGGTGGGTGTGGTGTGATGTGTGTGTGGTGTGTGGTTGTGTGGTGTTATGTGGTGTTGTGTGGGTGATTGTGTGTGGCTGTGTGTGTGCTGCTGTGTGTGCTGTGTGAACAGTACCTACCGACTAGTCGATTAGTCGGTAAGTCGGTCACTAGGAGGGTAGTGTCGACTTACCGACTTAATAACCTTGTTAGTCATTAAGACATAACTGGCTTCTAGTGGATGTTATATTCCTTTATTTTTTAAGCCTCCAATCATCCATACAATCGTTTTATCAGATCCTGCTTGTTGGTCAATTAAACAATTTACCTATGTTTACATTTGTATTAGGTTCATGCTGTTGAACGGACTCCTTCATTCAGCGAGCTGAATGAAATTCTCCTAGGGCAGGTGACTGTTTCTCAGTTCTGTTTGTGTTTTATTTTCCTTTTTATCAATAGATATCCGTTATGTTGACAAATTCATCAATTACTCCTGAAACCATATTGCAATCATGCCCTCTAAATATTTAGAGCTTCTGTGACAACATCCGTTTCCGTTGTTTAGTTTTACTTGCAAGTGAGCTTAATGTAATCTTTTCATGGTTTTGGTTTGTGAATCTTATATTCTGTCTTGTCCATTCCAGGAACAGCTTAAAGAAAGCAATCAATCTTTCGTATTCCGTTTACAGGTATATTTATATCTTTCTTCACTAAAGTATATCCTTTCACTGTACCAGGGTGCTGATCATTGAGAGATTGCAGGTTGCTGATGACTCTACATTATATGGATGCTGTGTATTGGTTGAAGAGATTGTACAGAGACCTTCAAAGCTGGTTTCCATGCTCGCGAACGAAAAGCCCGTCTTTCCACGCCGGAGTCGTTATGTATTAACTACACCCCGGTGTTATTGCATCCTGTCCAGGCTCCCATTCTTTGAACTGCATTTTGGGGTGCTGCAGAGGTACCATATAGTGCTCACCATCGTCTCATGTTGTCTTACCAAATTCTTGATATCTGAATCTCTTTTCAGTTCAAGTTGTTTTTTTATCTTTTGCTTTGTCATTTTCTGAGGTGGTAGAAGTGGAATCATATTCCTTCTCTATAATGCTTTTGAATTCTGCTTTTACTCAAAGAGTTTTTGTTTACGAGTTACTCATGGGTTGTTCCTTTGGTCCGCACTGTTGTTGAGAGCTTTTTGTTGCACTAGTGGCCTTACAAAGTGTTACCAGGACATGCGAGTCCAATTCTTTTTTGCCCTATCAACACGCATCCCTGTGTACACGCGTGTCAGACTCCTTGCGACCCATATCGGACACCCCATGGAGAGTCCTTGTGAGGAGCGGAATGGAAGAACTAGCTTGATGCCGGTGTTTAGATAGATCTGTTGCAGAAGGAAGAGAGGAAAGAGATGCTGGTGCTTTGGCATAATTTAGAGAGCTGTTAGAGGAAGGAGAGTCGGGGGTGGAATGGTAGTGCTTGGTCGAAGGAGCATGTGAAGGAGAGTGAGGCTAGTCTAATGTGAAGGAAGAGAGGGAGAAGAAGGCTAGAGGAGCTGGGAGAGACCACAGTTGTAGTACTTTTTTATTCATTTTTACATCTAATGAGGCATTGGACATCTTTTGCTATCCTTTTTAAAAGGGTGAGTGGTGTGTAACTGCAATTTCTTGTGACTAGGTGATGTCAACAGGGTCTAGGATCTTTTGTGGCAGTTATATAGTGTTGTGGTAGTGTACCTAAATTAAATATTTCATTGCATAAATCATTTTATTTTAATTTTTAAAGATAAAAGAATATATATTAGACGAATCCCCGATTCCTATTTTTTAGAGCTTGTCGAATCAGACACCCGAATCCGAGTCGGATTCCGACACCCATGTCCATGTTCAAGTAACAGTTCATTTTCTTCTTTTGGTTCTATAAGTAGAGTTTTGTCATCCCTGCAACTAGTATATCTGCTCCATATGTTGTATAGTAGTTCCTAGTCTTCTGGTTATAGTTTTAAAATTTCGCATTTGTATGAATCGTCTGGTTTGCATTTGTATGTATTGTTTGGATAGTTTGTTTTCTTCATGTGGTTCTCAAGCCAAAGTGCGTCAAGGTCTTAAGTTTGGGCATGTACTGATGTAAAATTTAGAATTTCTATTTTAGTGGCATAACAATATTAGTGCTGTATCCAGGAAGCTTTTGTGATTGGTTTTATTTGTCTTACTTTGTCAAATTTTCTTATATTTATGCATTTAATGCTATCACGCTCAATATTGGTATTCTACTTTGATGTGACTTCTTTTGTATCTGCCTTTCATAAGTAGTTGCCATCTTTATTATGCAGTATTCTTATGGAAGAACGGCTCGAATGGCTCACAGATGGTGTTAGCATGCTAACATCATTATCACCTGAGGAAACCTGTCAAGATAATAATATTTGTGAAGGAACTGAAGTTACAGCAGCGAAACAGTATTTTGTTGGTAACACAGTAGATCTGGAAAAATCCTCCGAATCAAGTTTGGAGGTTTCTTCGAAGGAGTTATCTGACACGGGCAGCAGTTCCGGGGGTACGGATAACCAACTGGACTTCATTTCTAAAGGTGTCCAACAGGAAAATGGTTCTCATGTCCATGAAGAACAGAATGATCTTGCAACAGGAACAGCTACTCAGTGTGATA
Source organism: Ampelocalamus luodianensis (assembly GCA_036346255.1). Taxonomy (NCBI): domain Eukaryota; kingdom Viridiplantae; phylum Streptophyta; class Magnoliopsida; order Poales; family Poaceae; genus Ampelocalamus; species Ampelocalamus luodianensis. Next base: position 2,734,055 of record CM070634.1, read on the forward strand.
ATCCCGAAGGGTCGGAAAGTTGTTCTCATGTCAACGAAGAACAGAGTGATCTTGTACCAGGAACGGTTACTCAGTGTGATACTCCCGAATGGTCTGACAATTGTGTTTCAGAAGATACAGCAACAGATCAATCTGGAGTTAAGCTTCAGGAACTGGATCCTATAGCACTAGCAGTTATCCAGACTCGATCTGGTGCCAAGAAAAATTGTGGTGATTCTTCACATGAAAGTGTTGATGATGAACAGCTTGATATGTTTGTTAATGATACTATTTTACCACTTATACGATCTCGCCTTTGTGAAGGCTCTGAATCATCTCCAAGGTATGGCATCCTCAACATAAATGGGCTACTAGCAAGCATGCTACTTACCTCAGCACACTTGGAAAAAATCCTTTGTTAGGAGGATTATGTTATTTTGATTTTCTTTTTGTTAATGTAACTATCAGCCTAATTGCTAGTCTTAGCCTCTTAGGCCCTAGTGGTGCTATGAACACTCTTAAACATATAGTCTATAGCAGTTAAATACCAATAAAGGTTGGCAGAGAAACTGTTGTGCTGCTCCTTGAATTCTGTTTCACTTGAAATCATCATGTTTCGCCTCTTATTAACTGTTGACACATTGTGACTGTGAAGTTCGTCTTAAACTTATTTGCAGACCTCATTTTTCAAATGAGCATCAGTGCCTGATTAGAATCATAAAATAGTTGCCACCATTTACTGCAGTTCCCAGGATTCTCCTTCTGCAGGCATAAATTTCAGAAGTGACACCCATGAATTGGATTTGGAGGAGCCATCTTCCATCGGTCATGGAGACTTGGTTGGGCACAACAGTATATTGCAATGGGCTAAGGTATCATATGCATGAAATTATGCAAAATTTTGCTTGGTTTCCTCTTTGTTGATTTGTTTTGTAACTTGATGTTTTCTCAGGCAAAAAAATATGGATCTCTGCAAGTTGTCTGTCAGTACTACCAATTGCAGTGTCCTCCCAGGGGTTCATCACTTACCTTTCATCCATTGGAGCACTTGCATCCTTTGAGGTTTCACCGGCCCGGCGAAACAGTTCTTCATATTGCTGGTTCTACTATTGAACTTCGGTCATGTGATACAAGCTTAGAGGTGGCTGAGGTAATTTATGCTGATGCATTGCCAGATTATGCATTTAGCATCGTCCTACTTTGGTGTGATGATCTATGCCTGCTATATAAAGTGTCATGAAATATACAAATAATTTGCCTGAATTCCGTATCCATTCCTTTTTCAGATGCGTAATGCACTCTTTGCTGAGGAGGAATCAACTGCTTTATCCACATGGGCTGTGGCATCCATATGTGGATGCCTCAGGTTGGAACATGTAAGTATCCCTGACTTATTCCTGAGATGATATGTTTCCTTTGCAGAACCTAATTAATTCTTTCATCACTCATAATTGCTGGATAATGTCCTTAGAAGACGCACATCATAACTTTCAAAATGTGAAAGTTCTCGTATCCAATAAATTAACTGTTCCTTTTTTCCCCTTCTAGTTTTGGACCTCTACAAACCATTTGCAAGTGGCTAATTAGCATGTTTGATGTGTCTGTTAAAGAGTTTCTCAAATACGTTCACAATCACATCAGCAGAATAAAAGCTTTAATACTGCAGTATCTGTTGATTGTACTCTAAGAGCATAATGTAAGTATGTAACCTTGTTACTGCAGAATCGGTTGTGTGTGTGTGTGTTAAAATCAGAGAGCAAGATGCAATTGTAATTGGTTGCTGTGGTACATGGAATGTATGATGCACTTTAAGGCATTTGGCAACATTGTGTGTGTGTGTGTGTGTGTGTGTGTGTTTGCAGTATGAGCTAATGCCTTTTTGCATTGCCTTCTTGTTCTCTGGCAGCAATTCTGTTATAAAATACACTCTAATGCATTTCATTATGACTTATTCGTTGCACTAGATCAATTTTAGTCCTTTTCTATGTAAATGAATGAATGCTTTTACATCCTTGTGCATGTGTTTTTATCTGTCTTGGCACAAAATTGAAGCTGTCTATAAATTGCTTTGGAACACTTACCATTTACCTGTAATTACAAATTTTAAAATACTATTGTTTGCAGGTAATGACACTTTTTGCTGCAGCACTCCTGGAGAAACAGATTGTTATTGTCTGTTCTAATTTGGTATGGCTCCTCCAAGCCTTACATATTTTGGCATTTTTACTTCACTTTTGTATTGATGTTACAATGACGACCAGTTAATCTGATACTTATCTCGATCTATGCATAATGCATTAACTAAGCATTTTCTGTGATAACAATAGAACTACCATAGATGAGTTAGTACTTAATAAAAAACATTAAAATACTGGTATTTTTTCGTTAGTTGCGTGTACGTTAGCTAAAGCCTATAGCGACACGTACAATGTTCATTTGATGAGTTTATCTACTATAAATAGTGGAATGCTATTATGTTAGGAAGGAAGATGGTTATAGGCGACAACACAACTTCCAAGTAACTTTAGTTTAATGCATTCATCGTGTTCCCGCAAGTAAAATATTTTCTTTTGAATATTGGTAGAATTTTGGGTGTCACTTTGCTGATGAAAAACAAGTATTCAGCATTGATGAAAGTTGTTGTAGATGCTCTGACAAATTTTCAATGACCAGGGAATGCTTTCGGCATCAGTTTTGTCCATCATACCTCTAATACGCCCATATCAGTGGCAGAGTCTACTCATACCGGTACTTCCATTTTGTGCCTTTGGAGAGCTCAGATTTGAACTTCATAGCTAGGCAATATATTCACTCTTACTTCATGTGCTTTGCCGCATCATTGATTTCCAGGTTTTGCCAAATGACATGCTGGATTTTCTGGATGCACCTGTTCCATACATAGTGAGTTCCCGTGCTTATTGACAATATTTTGTTTTGGTCAAAGTAGAGAGAACATAAAAAAAATGGTAGGGTTTAGACTTTAGAGATCTATTTTTAGTGTCCAGACATGGGAAGTGTGTATTTTGGGTGGATGGTAGTGAGGGAGAGATATAGTCACATTAATTGAATGCTGAACATGTTGATATTGGTACATATGATTGTTATTTGACACATCACCATCTATTTGAAATACGTTTTCAATTGAGTTAATGTGAATGCCCACAGCACATTCTAAGATAAAGTAACACATGAGGCTCAATGTTGGACACTTGACTCATAGGAGCTCCCCTCTTGCGGACACCACCCTCTCACGCCGCCTGCCACTCTGGCGGTGGCGGCCCCTAAAAAAGCCCCTCACGCCGCCTGCCACTACGTTGATGGCATCCAACCTCCCTCCCATGGCCTCCTCTCTAGACTTTCGAGCGGCGGTTCTCGGGAAACAAACTTAGAAAGAGTGCAGGTGGTTGGAGTCTTCTCTCTCCAACCCGGACTCGATGGAGTCTCGGCGTCGTTCACCGTCGCCTAGGGCGTCCACACCGGTCGTCTTTCCCATAGTTGTCCTTGAGTCAGCGCTACCCAAGTCGCCCTCTGCCTCTGAGTTGGGGCCTCTCGACGAAAATGCCAGAGGCAAGGCCATCCATTCACTGGACGGTGGCCTCCCTCCGAACCACCAGGGCACCACTCTGCCGGTTGCTCCTCAGGTTCGAGCGTCGGAGGCCACCAAGATAGCCCCCTCGGGCCAGGCACAGGAGGACTCTTGGCACGAAGTGCGACGCTGGTGAACCTAGCGTAGAAGGTCACAACCCAATCGCCATGTCCCCGCTTCTAGACCAGTCCCTCGCGACCTCATTGGCCTATGCTTCAATTGCTTCGCTAGCGACCATGTCGCAGCGGCGTGTCGGAATCCCACTTGCTGTTTCCGATGTAAGAGCATCGGCCACACACCTGCCCACTGCAAAAGGTCACTAAGCCCTTCGGTCTCCGGGAAGCAAGACTGGCCTTCGTCAGGCGACCCTGGTTCACGAGAAGAATTGCAGTCGCGAGGGGAGGTTGGCTCAGTGCTGCTCCGTCGCTCACCGTTAGCTGCTATTGATGGCTCGGGGCCGCCGTTGCCACAGCGCCGCCAGGTGGTTCGTGGAGTGTCTCCACACCCTGGGCGTCGGTTCCCGTTGCAGCTTGTCGGACTTGGGGCCGGTGCGGCCACAGACCCCTCCTCTTTTGCGCTGAGGCCCGGCGGGGCGGGTTCACGTCCGGTGCTTCACAGGGACATAGATGACGTCTTCCCCTGGAGACCCGCTCCATCGTGTTGAGCGCGTGACCTGTGTCGTCCCTCTCATCGGCCATGCAGGGCATGGAATATTGCCTAGAGAGAGCGGTCATCGTTTGCGTGGGTGGGACTCGACCGGTGGTAGCTCCTCAGGAGGTGGCGCTCGCGATCGAAATCGAACGGGAGCTAGCCTAGTCCAGTTTTTGGGTACACCCGTTCTTCCCGGATAACTTCCTTGTTGTCTTCAACCGTCATGCCAGCAAAGATCGTGTTCTTCTTGCATCTTACCACACATTTCAGAGGAATTGCTGAGTGTAAATTGTGCAATGGAACAACGGTGCTGTTTTGGGATGATATCTGGAATGGAAATCTTTTCACATAAATATCCAAGGTTATTTTCTTTTGCAAGGAACAAGGAATGCATAGTTGCCTCATTTCTCTCTAGTCAAAGCTTTGAAGAAAATTTTCACCTACCACTCTCCACCCAAGCTTCCATGGAATACAACTCACTAAAGGAAGATCTGGAAGATTGTAGAATACAAGAGAATGAAATGGATTGTTGGAGCTACTTATGGGGTAATGAAAGGTACTCTTCGCAATGCTTTTACAAAGGTACTCTTCGCAATGCTTTTACAAGCTGCAATTTCAAGGTTTGCAACCACCCAAAACTTTTCAATTGATCTGGAAAAGTGTGTGTGTGATGAAGTTAAAGGTCTTCGCTTGGCTACTACTCTCTGATAGATGGAATACGAAGAACATGCTAAACGACAACATTTTCATGTGAATGGTGGAACAAATTGTGTGCTTTGCTCACAAGGAGTTGAAGAAACACGATTGCATTTGTTCTTTTTGTGTCATTTTAGTAGAGATTGTTGGGATATCATTGGCATCAACTAGGACCAGATGATCCTCCAAGGACGAAGGGGCTTTTTGCATGGCGTTTGGATTTTGGACATTAAGGGGCCTCTTGATATCCACTGCGCCGGTGAGATCCTTCGTCATTGGGAGGCCTTGCAATCTATCCAACTCAGGGAGGGACACGAAGATTGGCTGTCTTGGAGATGGGAAGCTTCAGGTCACTACACATCCAAGTCGGCCTACAAGCCGTTGAAGTGTAAATTTTTCGTGTGGCTAGCAATCTGTTGTCGTTGCTGGACGACGGATTGTCTCTAGCGTCGTGGGCTTCAAAATAAGGGCCTTTTGTCTCTTCTGCGGTCACTCCCAAGAGACTATCGACCATCTCCTCGTCGGGTGCGCAGTCTCCTCTCAAGTATGGGCGCGCTTCCTATCGCACGTGGGTATGCCTGGAGTCGTTCCGGTTGGACAGCTCTTCCTGGAACAACACTGGCTTTCCGCTTGGGGTTCCCTACCTTCGCAGAAGAGAAAGGATCTAGACTCATGCATCATTCTATTATCCTGGATGATTTGGAAAGAGCACAACAACAGGGTGTTCAACAACGACGTCGGATCTATTGATTTTCTTTTACAATGTATTCATGAAGAGCGTTGTCATTGGCGCTTGTTAGAGGCAAATGGTTGGGAAGTGCCCCCTCATCAAGAGTAGTCCACCCCTGTTAGAACTCTGGTCGTTTTGGTTTTTTGTTTCTGTTTTCTTCCGGGGACAGTGTCTAGGCCGCGAAGGTGGTCTAGATCGGGAAAAACCGTTCGGCGTAATCGCGTGCCGGATTTACTGGTAGTCGGAAATGAAATCCGCCGGTTTTCTGGGTTTTTAAATTCAAATTCTGATTTTGAATTTTGAATGGTTTTAATCAAATTCGAGCGAATTTCAACCGAAAATTTCGGTATTTCGTAATCCGGTGGCGTTTACGTTCCGCCCTGACGGATTTGGTCTGAGTTTTGATCCTGGTCTAGATCTTGATGGTACTTCCTGTGTCTGGATGTTTGTTTCTTCGTTTGATTGGTTGTAACGCTTTTTCTCTACTTAATGGAATGACGTGCAAAGCTTTTGCGTGTTCTTGTTTTTTTTTTTTTGAGTTAATGTGAACTGTCTGATCCACAATTAACAACCATTACCATCTTTAGGTTGGTGTGCAGAGCAAGACATCTGATGTACAGTTCAGGCTATCAAATGTTGTGGTTATTGATGCCAACAAGAATCAGGTGCCTGAAAAGTTGACAAACTTTATTCTGTTGCTTTCTAGAGATCAATTCTGTGCACTACCGTGAATAGGTGTTAGCTCTGTGCAGTTCTCAGAAGTGATAAGTCTCACTTGACAAATCTAGATGGTTTGGAGATTTCTTGTTGACGACTATGTTTACTCATCCATTTGCTTAAAAAACACATAATGCCGTAGTATCATTTGTTACTGAATGATGTGAATAATGCAACAAACTGTTACCGACACACATTCATGGTGGCATGTAGATTAAGTCTGCTTCAGTCCCGCAATTTCCGCAACAGAAGGAGTTGCTTTCTGCCTTGCGTCCATATCATTCCAGGCTTGTGGGAGAAAGTTATCTTGCAAGAAAGCGCCCTGTTTATGAATGCACAGATGCCCAGGTAGTGTCTTAATTTAACCTACTTTGCTATAATTTCTTTAGTTTTTCTTCATCTTATTTCGTATGTAGTATGTACTTCCAAGTTCCAACTGAGAGTTGTGCATTCTGCTATTGTTCAAAACTTCAACCTATTATTGTGCTGCCCTCAGATTTTCTTTAAATCTTGTAGGATATGACTTATAAAGTTTGTTTTGCCTTGTCTTGCAAGTACATATTACATAATCCATGAACTTATGTTCCACTGGTTTCCTGTAACACTGCTTAACTCTGGGATATGACATATAAATTATTTGGCATATTTATTTTCGCTTTGCCTGGTTGTGCAAGTACAGAATCCATGAACTTTATTCTCACTGGTTTCATGAAAACTTACCTTGACTTCAAAATGGTCTCTATTCACTTCAGTCTAGTTTTTGGCGAAGCGTTAGCATTTTCTGGTTAAAAAATATAAGCTAATGCATTCTGGGAACTTTTATTTTTAGTCAAGGCCTTAACTTGTATATCATCTTCTGAGCGTACAGGTGGAAGCAGCCAAAGGTTTCTTGGCAGTGCTTAGATCCTACCTTGATTCTCTGTGCTCCAACTTGAGATCTCATACGATTACCAATGTGCAATCCAACAATGACAAGGTTCGTTATTATTGAAGTGCTTGGTCTGGATATTTTGCATGCCTTTTTCCTGTCTTTTTTGTTGGACAAAATGAATATGTTGTCCTGTGATCCAGTGTTGCTAGACAGGATTGTATCAGCTTGTTTATACAAGTGTAGAACACTAGTTGCTAACTGTCTTTTTCTGTGTTTGCAACTTTGCATAGGTTTCATTACTTTTAAGGGAGAGTTTCATTGGTTCTTTTCCACCCCGGGATAGGCCGTTTATGAAGGTATTAGATTGCAATATTCCATTTTCATTGCCTTCGATGGAATTTCTGAGTGTAATATTTGGACAGCACTTGTAAATCTTGATGCTCAACTCAACCTAAGCAATCCTAGAATCTCTTTTTGGCTGAGTTGGTATTATCTTCTTCAGGGTTGTTTTTTTTTGGCGTCTTACATATGATATGCTTATGGAGTGATGTATATATATTGCTACACAGACTAATGCACATAGTGCTCTTTTTATGTTGACAGCTTTTTGTGGACACACAATTGTTCTCAGTACATACAGACCTAGTCCTCTCCTTTTATCAGAAGGACTGATTCTGTGTTAAAGACTTGACTGTCATCAGTGGCATGATTTTGCCAAGGTGCAATACTATATACTTTTCTCTTTGAATTTTATATCTTGTGTATCACTGATCTAGATTTTTGGAATTGAGTGTCACTTCTTTCCTTGCTTGGAAAACAATAATAAGTTACAAGAAGTTACAGCTTGAAACTTAGTAACTGCTTACAAGCGGTTGGCCGTAGGTACATGACCATAACTTCATTAGGCGTGTAGCTTTGGTTGTAGACCATTCATCTACTCCAGAAACACACACTCTATGTTGTGAATCAGCTCACAGAAAAGCCCCAGTGGTAACTTTGCCTATCAGCTTTAGTGCTTTTTAAAATCTGTAGTTAACTGTCTTTTACCAGCTTTAAAGGTAAAAGTCTACTGCATGGATGATTTATTCAAATTCTAATGTATCTGTTTGCATTACAGCCTTAAGACGTTGAGCTCAACTGTACATACCGATCTAGAAAAGATGAGCTGCCTTATATTACTTTGGCAGCTCAAAGTTCGGTTAAGAAGCTGCAAGCGACAACCCATATACAACCCATATACGGCTGGAGAAAGGGTAGATTATTGAGATCCAGGTATGGATATTAAACCAGAATGCCCTTGTAGCTGTTGTAATTTAGTTTGGCGTGGCTGTGCCACACCATCTAAGATTTTGTAGGCAGTAATAGCCCTATAAGCTAAGAGAAACCTTTCTGGTTTGTTCTGTGCATACAATGCCTGTACTTAAATGAATCCATGTGTGCTGCAAAATCTCCGGACGTGAGATCTCAATGTTCTGTTTGCAGCTAGTAGGTATACCGTATACGAGGAGAAAACCCAAGCACATATACTGTAACTTGAAGAAATCCGAGTTCAAAAACTGATGCAATGCCAAAGTACCACTTGTATCCCAATTTGTTGTGTTGTGACATTTTGTGTGGAAAGAGTTTGGAGTGTCATGTATGGAGTATCTTCTTCAAAGCATTACTGTTATGTTCAGTTGCCTGTAGTAGGATTGTATCGCAAGTATCGGTCTGAACCTTTGTTAGATACTGTCCTGTTGGGCCCTTGTCCATTTCGCTGTCTGATCTGAGCGTCAACTGTGTGCTCGAGGGCAGCAAGCCTGCCATGAAACATGAATATGATTGAATTCAAAGCCTACATTTCAATGGCATCCCTTGTTGGCTTTGCTGACATATCTGGTCGCCGTTGTAGGTTTTGCACGTTGGACTATTCCTGCGTCCGCTATCGATTTGAGTTATAGCTGTAGGCCAGGGTTTTACGGCCTGTTTATTGCTGGGATGAACCTCAGATCGCTTTTAATGTTCCGGTCAAAGTAAGAAGCCGTAGAAAGAAGAGTCTCACTCTGGAGTCTCCTTAACTCCGATAGCTATAAATATGCTGTTTTGCCTTTGCTTCACATCAAGGGATTGATTTGAACCCTAAAGCCGGGTGGCTGATACGTAAACTCTGTGCCTCTGTTCAACACGCAGCGGCCATATTGGACTGCTTTTGATGCAAAAGCCCAAGCTAGACTGAGAGCCAGGCCTCCTCTATTGTTTCATGAGGAACCATGTTTTTTATGTACCAAGATGAGAAGGCAATTGCATAACACTCCTAGTGAAGTATGGGCAATCTGGGCGAAGAATGCTACAGGGTGCGCGTGTGTGTGCAGCGAAAGGACTTTGCCCGTGGGGCGGTAGCAGAGGGGGGCGCAGTGAATGTGCCTGCCACGAGTACCACGGAGCGCTTTCAACCAGTGGCCGTCACACTGCCCCTGCCGGCCGTCCCGCCTGCCTGACTGTTCCAGTCTTTCTGACCGCCTCTTGCCGCTCAGCCGCTGCATGTGCCGCTCGCCAGGGGCACCATGCCGCAGCGCTACAAAGCGATAGACACGTCACCCGTGTGTACCATCACCAGCCAGAGGGAGAGGGAGAGGGAGAGGGAGAGGGAGAGATACTCTACGGCATGCCACCGTCTGGTCTGAGAAACGCTGCTCATGGAAAGACGCTGCTGCTGCTGCTGCTGCGTGCTGCCTCCTGATGCTGCTGCTGCGCTGCTGCTCGCTTCCCTCTCGGCGGCCGGAGTTAAGCCTTTAGCCAGATGTGCCAGGAACCCGGTGGCAGAGAGGTCGAGACCACTGGATCTTCTGTGTTGGATTGGGGATTGTGGGCATGTTATGTATGACCGGTCATTCCATCGCAAACCAACTGCTCATGCCAAGACCCAAGGGAAGGCGATCCATAAGGCAAAGAGGCCGTCTTCAAAAAAATAAGGCAAAGAGGCGCCATCACTCCCGGTGATGAAACTAGTACTCCTATTCTACATGTTTGGGTAGACAGAGAAACCGGTCATTTCATGTGCAATTACCTGACGCCGCACTGTAACCCTGGACCGTGGATGGTCCCTATATCGTGGCTAAGCTACCGATCTCCACGAGATTAATTCATGGCGATGAAGACTACGGCGAGAGGGGTGGAGAGAGAAGGAGAGAGCATGTCAGCATGATCCCTGCTACTGGGTCGCCGGCAAGACCCCGTTTGAGGCAACGAGAAAAGCCTTGACCGCCTTCCCTCCAGACCGGCCTGCACGCAGCAATTATTGCGCGGAACGGTTCCACTGTTCCCACCCTGCACGCTGCTCTGGTCCCTCGTGCTGCCTGCCCCGCCGCACTAACTCCACCGTCCCACTCAGCTCCGTCGCCCCTCGCTCAATGGCCTAACTGCTGATCCATGCTGAGGAATCGCGCGTGTAGCGCAGCGTCCGCTGCTCGTGTGTTGCGGAGTTGGAAAAACGGCGGATCCAATCGCGACATGGGGTCTCTTTGATCCTTCTCCTTTGATCCTCCCTGAATGTCTTCTTTCCGTGTGATGCTTCTGCGTGCAGTGCAGCATGCCTCCCTACCTCGCCAACCTAACGGGGATTTCCTAGTACCGGTGAGCATATATGTTTCTTTTCCTATGAAATTTCCACAAATCCTTCTTCGTTCCAACGGGGCCTAAAAGTGTGCATTTTTTAATGCGCTATCGCTCTCAATATGTTGTTCTAGAGTAGCACGACAATCATATATTTTTATCTAGTGTGGCATGAGCAGAGGATATGCATCATGTGCATACAATGACACTTGCAAAACCAAAACCTAAAATAGCAAACCTCTTATTGCAAATTCCTGTAGCCAACCCAAGTGACCTAGTAAACCACTGACTAGTGACTCCTCCGTCCAATGATACCAGCAGCCAGCAGGAGCACTGGTACAGTACTGTCTCCGCTGCAAGCAAAGCATATGGTGGGTCAAATCGACGCCACAGCAGCAGTATTTTGTTTGCTGCGCCGGCCGGACGCGCCACCTACCAGGGCATCTCTCATTTAACACCGTCGCACCGCACCTCAGTACCGCGCTGCACTGCGACGCGGCAGCAAAAGTAGACGCATGGGAATGGGAGACACTCTGAGAAGATGCCAACGTCCGTCCGTCCGTCCGTCCGTCCGCCTGTGTTCATGACAAGCAGGCAAGCAGCACACACACTGACTGACCGGGAAGCATGCATGCACGCAGCGAGTCACCAGTCCGTGCATGCTGCCGCGCAGAGAGAGAGAGAGAGAGAGAGAGAGAGAGAGAGAAGAGGGAGGGGGCAGCACTGCACTGCATGAAGCCTTACATAAGCTGTTGCAGGCACTTCTTTGACTCGTCATGTAGGGGAGAGGAGGAGAGGGCCCTTCAGCCTTCACTCTCCTGACACACACTCCCTGCTTCTTCTTGCATTGGGGGACAAAACATGTGCTGGCTGAGTGAGTGAGATGTGTTCTGGCTGGGTGGCATTGGTAGTGTGGTGGTTCTTCCTCCTAACCACCTTTGTTGAGCCCATGAGAGTGGAGGGAGATGCTGTAAAAGAGATTGGAAAGTGTAGAGTTGGAGGCAGGCACTTAATGTGGATTTGATGGTAGTTTGTGATTTTCTGACAAGGGAAGATGTTTCTTCAGAAGAGCAAAGAGTAGTGGCTGCTTTTGGCGCCATGATGCATTCAGGCATGCTCGAATCATGCTGTGGCACAACTAGTATATTTTGACTATTCTCGTTGGTATTTTTTCTACCAAAAAAATATTAGTTGTATTTCAAACAAAGTAGGAGGAGTAGAGCATTGTTGGAACTTGGAGCCCCAAAAATGCTAAAACAGATCACTACCATGTACCAACACCAATGGTCTCGCCATTTTTTTTCAGAATTACTGTAGATTTTTTTTTGGGGTGTGCACTTTCTCTATTTAGGGCCTCTTTAGATTGTAGGATTTTTGGGAATTTTGAAGGAATCCAATTTTCTATAGGATTCCTATGAAATTCCCATGGAATGGCTCATTCCATAGGAATTTTGGAGGAAAACTAACATGAAGGTGAACCCCATGGTAAAATTCCTTTGTGGTTTTCATGCACACACTCTCTCTCCTCAATTTCCTGTTAAGCATTTAAACACCGCTTTTGACCCCATTCATCTATTTTGTGTTCCTGTAGGATCGCACTGGCATTCCTATACAATCATGTGTTTTTCATGTTCATGTGTTTTTTCATTTTTTCCAAAGAGCCCCTTAGTTGAATTTATCGTTTGACTACTTTCCTATAAAGGAACAAAAAAAAGCTCCATTTACATTCTACAAGTAAACTTCAAAGTGGATTTTGTAGGGCATGACACATAGTCAAAGTAGCAGAGGAGACCGAGAGAAACCTTGTACTTGTGATTACAGTGGATCCTTGGGGTGATCCGAAAGAGTGCTTTGCAAGTCTCAATCCATGCATGCTGCCTGCCCTGCCCTGTCACAGCCAAAAGAGAGGCCTCATCGGTCATCACTTCCCTTCCCTGCAGTGGAGCCCCCATCTCTCTATTCCCCCCTCTGCTGCAGAAAAGAGACAAGAAGAGTGATGTGCAGTGGAGAACTCACTCAAAGGAAGTTGAAGAAGAAGAAAAACTCAGTTCCAAGCTTCTGATTGAGTTCCAAACCAACCCCATCAGAAGCAAGAAAAGCAAAGCCCAAAAACAATCTATTCTTTTCCGTTCTCTTTCTCTCATGTGTCAAGGCACACCATCATAAAGAGGGAGTCACTAGTGTTCCTCCTCTGTGTGTGCTGTCTGATAGCCATTCATCATTGGGTCAGTCAGTGGGTTGGCTTATCTGAGGACCCCCAAGGACTGGCCCACATGGCAGGCAGGCTCATGGGCCCCTTGTGTTGGTGTCAGTTGGCATGCCTCCCTTTCCCCCTACTTTGACCAATCAAGTACCTCTGCAGGGCTGTAGAGCTTCGTATCTGCGTCTTTTTGGTACCCAATATTTGATGTTTATGTGCTTTTGGTTTGCAAAACCGGCACCTTTTGTGCATAGTTTCCCTCTGCATTGTGCTTAAGTAAGATGGCTCTCTATGCTTGATGCAAATGTTCAGTTTTTAGTAGTGTGCTTTTGCTGATAGCTTGTCGATCTTTTTCATGGCAATGGAGTGGAGCCATGTAAAGCTGAAGGCAAAGATTAGTCCACCATCGATGTAGTTTTTTCTTAAGGAAAAGATAAAGGATGAAATCTAGCCTAGCCGGCTAGCCCGACATGGCCGTCACGTCAGAATTTAAGAAGAACGGTATTCCGTTGTTTGTTTGCTTCATTTTTGGTCAGAGAAAAAGAAACCCTGTTCACATTCTAGGAGCCATATAGTGAAAAAAAAGAGTAGTAGTAGAAATAAAAAAGAAATCATGATTGTCATGAACTAAGCTATCACGTCGATGCCGGGAAAAAATATACTAAGCTTCTAGCGTCTCTCACCTGGCGGAATAGTTAAGTATGCTAAAATCGGAGAGAAACCTGAAAAGCTCGCAACCTATACTCTCCTGCCCGCACTTTGTTGCTTTACCCCTTTTTTTTTTTAATGAGATCCTCTTATAGATGCAAAACCATGTGAGAAATTGTTTTTAAACAGGAGAATACATTGGTGGCATGACATGATCCAATAGATGATAATGGAGGATCCTCATTTTCTGAAGCCCCAACGAAGACGGAGTTTTTGCTTAAATGACACTTGTGCGCATTTTTTTTTGCGGATGTAATGCCTCTAGCGCCGTATTGCCAAAAAAGACAGTACGGATGTGTCGTTCGGCGACATGTGTGCATTTCCGCGCTTTCCATGCCCGGAATCAATCTCAGTTGTACGCCTATAGCCCGGACAAGCGGTGTGTCAACACGTGTTGCCTCCGCACGCCCACCATCGGATAGCGCCGCCTCCGCACGTCCACCACCCTGACCGCACGTGTGTCACCCGAAGAAGCCGCGTCCATACGCCCCCTGCCCGGAGAAGCCACGTTCGCACAAGTGTTGCCCAGACAAGCCTCCTTCGCATGCCCAACGTCCGACAAGCCTCCTCCGCACAAGTGTCACCCAAATATGGGTCTCGCCGCCCCCTAGCCCGGAGTGCCGTGGCCTGACAACACCTCCGGATTTCCCAGCACCATCGCGCTACGCTGTGTGCGGGAATTTCCTTTGCGCGGCTATAAATACCAGAGTCGCTCTCGTTCTCGGTCATTCTCAATTGCATTTCAATTCTCGTTCTCGCGCTCGTCGCTGAGAACATAGAGAACATAATAAAAAAAAATTGGAGATTAAAGTTTGGAGCAGTTCTTAGGACCGTACCAGTATTGAACGGTCCCCCTGAAGGGCTGGTAATTTTTTGTCCACTGTATTTGTCGTTATTACCGTAGTCGTAGTTAATTAGTCTTATTCAACTAGTCCTAATTAATGTAGTTTGCAGTTGTAATTAAATTGATGTTAATAATTTAGCCGTAGTTTATTATTGCTTATTATTGAGAGGTAATGAATTAGTCGTAACTAATGTATCGATAATTAGTTAGTGCTTATTAATTAGTGGTAATTAATTAGACTTTATTACTTATGTATGAATTAGTAAGTGTTAAAAATTAGTGGTAATTAATCGACCGCAATTAGTTTGGTGGTAATTAGTTAGGCATAATTAATTAGTGGAAATTAGCTAGTTGTAATTAGTTAGTCGTAATTAATTTAGTGGTAATGAATCAGTGGCAATTAATAAATCGTAATTGTTTGAGTCGTGGTTTATTAGTGGTAATTACACTAGTGCAAATGGAGTGGTTGAATTTACATGGCCATTATTACTTTGTAGGTAAGTAAAGACTCGTAGTTAATTAGTGGTGACTAAATAAATGTAATTAATTATGTCTGTGCGTAGTTAATCATTATTAATTAATTAATCATAATTAATTCAGTGGGAATTACTTAGATATAATTAATACCCCTAAGTGATTTCTTTTACACGTAATCAATTTGTTGCTAATTAATTAATTATTCGTATTTCATTGCTCGTATTTAATTGATTACTTGCATGTAATATGTCGTAATTATTTGTGTTGTGGGTAATTACTGGTGAATAAATTACGCATAATTAATTAGTTTATTCATACTTAATTACTGCTAACTACATACCATGTTTGTTATATCGCGTGTCGCAAATAGGGTTGTTGCGACATTAGGTAATTTCGAACATGCAAGACTTAGCAGTATTTTATGACGATGGTCTCGTACGGGCCGGACCCGATGGGTTGAACCTATCGAGATGCCAACACAAGGTGGTCCGGGTGGAGGCTCGATGTGATGAATATTCACTAGCATTGAAGTGCATCGGGAGGGAGTTCGACTTGGAGCCAACGACGAAGAAACTTGTCATCAAGGGGATCACCTGCACGAATAAGCGAGGGTAGGGCGTATTGGAGCTGGTCAAGGTGAATGAAAACGTAGCATGGGGTCAGTACGTGCAGATTGCTTCCTAGCCCGAAGCGACGATATACGGGAAGCCGATGGTGTAGGAGAATTTCGTACACAGGGCGTCAGGAAACCTTGATGATGTTGATGCCTCGGAAGCGGGTAACCGTAGGTAGAGCTTGAAGACAGTAGCACAGAATGTGCTGTTTTGGAGCAAGTCCACGAGAGAAGACTTGCACATAACTTTGTGCAAAATGAGGGGGGCGGAACTGTGGTGGTTGGCGAGCATTGACTACCACGAGTATCTGCCGAACCAGCCTCTCAGGTTGGAGTCTGACGAGGACGCCGACCTAGGCTCGGATGGTAGCGAGGAGGATGCACCCCATGGTGGCAGCCTGCTGGTGGATTGTGTCATCGGAGGTGCCTTAGGTGGCATCGAGACTTGATAATATTGTGGTGCGTTTGATCGTACTGCCGCAAGAAGAAGGGCCCTAGTGGGGCTTGATGTTGACACCCTCTTAGTTAGACAACACATCCCTAGCAAGGTGGCCGTGCAACAAGCTATAGCACGACACGCCTTATTTATCTGTCGTGTGTACCGGGTGCACTGGTCTAACTCAGGACATTACGCAGTGAAGTGCGTAGTGCAAGGCTGTCCTGACAAGATCAGCGCTCACCGAGCAAAGTTTTTTGGCTCGGTCAAGGCAGTGACCGAACATACTTACGAGCTTAGCGAGCCCCTGCGGCAGTATCAGAATGAGACTTTCGCATATGTGGCAAGCCTCATCAGCCACCTAGTTGCGGAGGACGTGTCCGTCTCCCCCAATATGGTTGTGTCGGAAGTCATCAATCTGGTTGGTTATCTTATCAGCTATAGCAAGGTCTAACGAGTCAAGCAGAAGGTTATGGAGTCCATGTACGAGACGTACGAAGAGGCGTACAATCTTGTGTCGTGAATGTTTCAGCGGATTGCCGAAGCAAACAAGGTTGAAAGTGAAGATGCTGATCGAGACCCCAACTGCTTCATACTAAAGGAGCTCTAGCATTGATCGTGCGATGTGCCAGTGGCCCTTGAGGAGCTTTGCCCTTCGTATGGTACTTCATACTGGTCAACATACGACAATGGTAGGTGCCCTGGGTGCCACGGTCCAAACCCTTGCGCTATGTACTCCTCCTTGGTAGGAGTTGGGAGGGTCGTATCCTCATCAGTTGACGGATGGCCGTCACCCCCACGGTCAACTGAAGGATGCAAGACAGAATGATCTTATACGAAATAAATATTCTCGACGTAAACTAAACATCTCGTACCTCTCGGATGTACAGTGCAGATGACCGAAGGGGAGTGCCAGTCTTAGTACGTGGTGCGGACAACAGAAGTGAACCATCCCGACAGACGTGCAGCTGAAGAACGACATGATGTCAGCAGAACCTAAGGCGTAATAAAAAATAGAACATAAATTTGTACATAACTTACCTCCCTGTCAATCTGGAGGGCGGATGACTGACGGGAGCGCTACGATGCCCACCGGTTTGACTAGGTCGTGTTGACCTAGTAGGTGAGCATAGTCGCCCCACTCGGTGCGCAACGTGTAGGATGTTGTCTCTCGAATGATCGCAACTCATGTTCTTTATTATATTATTCGACTCCGCGAAGATGTACTTCAAAGTGCTTAGAAACCCTAGTATGGTGTTCTCTGGGCAACGGATGGCGATCTCCGATGCACTTATGATCCGCTATAGCCGCTCCAACTGAAGTGATAAATGGAACTGGTTCAGTAACAAGCAGTACAAATGTCAAACGATTGTAAGTGTTTTACGGTGTCGTTACACCGCGAAGTGCTGTGTCGATCAAACGAGTGGCGAAGCCTCTGCTGGTGCGTCACCTACTCCGGACGCTCCGATGGAAGATGGGTGAGTCTAGTGCACGACCGTGGTACGTACCACTCGATGTACTGACAGTACGTCCGTACGTCATACGATCGCTGCTCCTGCAGGATTTCAATGTGCGCTATCTCAGTCCAAGCCGTAATCCACTCATGCTGGACTGCTTGCCATTCCTCAACATGTCGTCTTGTCCTCATTTGCCCGCATTTCAGAAGGATTGATGTTAGAACAGCGGATGTAGGTATGAAGGAAAAATATTACTCGGATGGAGTTGGACTCACAAGTGGATGGCTCACTGCAGGATCTTACCGTCGGGAGGGGGCATGAGCTGGTACAAATCGAACTATCGCATTATGAGCTGCGGCGTGTATGGCTTCATCATATGGGTAAACACTAGGTGGTAGGTCATCGCCGATAGTCTGGCGTTCGGCGTGCATTGCACGGATGGCCTGTGTGGTGCCATTGGGTTCACGAAATTTGGGCTTCATGGAGCCCATATGATGTCATTGTCATGTGACAACTCGAACTTGTTGTGGAACAACGAGTAGCACCTTGTCGGTCTGCCCTTGGCCCAACGTAACTGGGTAGCAGTCCACCAGTAGCCCAAAGTGGGCCCGTCTATCAGGTCATGCAACTCGGGGTACGGGTGCACTACTTTCTCAAAGGAGAGCCGCCCAACAGGGAAGTGCTCCTAACTCCACAGGTGCAGAAGCACATAGCAGATGGCAAGGCTTGGTTTTCACACTGGGGTTGTGCCACAATGCATCACACAACCCCCTATGTATGGCTTAAAGGACGGTTGATCCCCTACTGTACTGTGGCATCGCGTCAGCCTCCACGTTTACCAATGACTCGGTGATGCGAACAATGTTAGGGTACACCCAATTGCCCAGTGTAGTGGGAAATAGGACCAAACCAAAGAAATGAAGATGGTAAGCGACGAGGTGCGTCCTAACAACCTCATCAGGTGCATCCTTTAAGCATTAACTGAAATTCATTAGCCAAGTCCGAGGGATGCCACGGGCATTATTCGGGAGAGGTATGCCGAACCGATGCCCCAACTGGGCCTTCCAGTCCGTCAGCGGACGGCCTGGAACAAGTAGCTCACCCCTGATCGGGAGACCGATCAAGAATGAGACGTCCTTGAGAGTGACTGTCATGTCCCCCCACCGAAAGTGGAAGGTGTGCGTCTCAGGTCTCAACTTGTCGATAAGTGCCGACATCAGACTGTTGTCCAGGGTGAAGTGACGTCTGACCGAGAGCAGCCTCGCAAAGGACAACAAGCCCGTGTCCCAAAGGATTGGGACGTAGCGAGCGTCGAGCTACTAGTAGTCTGTCCCAGATAGAAACACGAGGGGTGGAGGGCCATCCGTGCCCCCCAGTGATCCACTACTTGCACTGGTAATTCTCGTCGTAGAAGGGTTCTAGAAGCTCCGGTAGAGGCATGACTTGCAAGAGATGGAAGAGACATATTATTAGTGAATAGATTGATAATGATGATGAATTATTAGAAATTAAAAATTACGACTAAATACAGACAACAAATAGATATACACCAATTAACTATGACTAAATTAATTACAACTAATTAAGTATGACTAAATTAGTTGTGACTAAATTGATATGAGTGATTCAAGACCACCAAATTAATTAGGACTAATTAATTATCACTAACGAACTATAAATAAATAATTATGACTTAATAATGACAACTACATTATTTAGGACTAAATTAATTATGATGAATTAAATAGCACTAAAATAATTATAACTAAATTATTACCATAGATTAATTACAAAAAATAATTACGACTTAGTAAGGACACTAAATTAATTATGACTTAATATGGGCACTAAATTAATTACGACTTATTAACTACGACTAAATTAATTGTGACTAATTAATGACGAATAATTAATTAAAACTTAATGAACTACAACCAATTAATTCCAACTATTTATTTACAACTAATTAATTAACTAACACTAATTAATTACAACTAATTAATTCATAACTATTAACTATACCTAAATAATTACAACTAATTAATTACGTAAGATTAATTTAACTACGACTAATAAACTCACACAAATTTTATTACAAAAATTTGAAAGTGACTAAATTAATTATGCCTAAATAAGTACCACTAATTAACTATGAACATTTAACTAGGACTAATTAACTAGCTACACAATTAATAAAGAAAGTACACACGAGAAAAAAATTACCTGATAATATGGCTGTTAATGACGGCCGTAAACAATGCTTAATTGTGTGCGAAAACGAAATCGACAGAACCAGCGAGAATGACAAAGCGAGTGAGTGCGGATGAGAGTTTGCGATCCGTCTCGCTGTCGCCTCGGAATTTATAGCCGCGATGGGAGGAATCGAATTCCTTCTCATGCGCGACGCTTGCATGCATGCATGCAAAGACATGGATGGTGACAGGGAATAAAGCATGAAAGTGATAGATGGCGATGGGGAGGAAAGTGATGGATGGTGACGGAGAATCCGTGGCAGGGAGGATTGTCCTGGTGCAAGCGGGCGAGGTTTGGGCCAGGAGGGACCAGCAGAGCCGGCTGGCCGAGGTACACGTGGCTAGTATGGGTGGCGGGGGGTGTGGAGGACGCTTCTCTGGGCGATACTTGTGCGGACACGACTTGTTCGAGCGGTGGGCGTGTGAACACGGCTTGTCCGGGCGGTGGGCGTGCGGACACGGCTTTGCCGGGCTGTGGGTGTGTGGAGGTGGTGCTGTCCAGGCGGTGATAGTGCGGACGAGAAACGTGTCAGACGAAGAAGCAACCAGGGGAGGGGCGAATGGATTTTGGCACGTCCGTGCGCGCACCACACGGTCAAGCCCTCTCCGAGATAGGGATGACCGGAATTACACACGTGACAATGTAAAACTTGTTCGAGCTGTCATATTTAAGAATACCGCATAAAGAGAACCATATTTGCAAATGCCAACCGAAATAGTATCATTTAGGCCAAAATGATGTTCTCATGACAAGTGTTGCATACGTGCTTTGGATAGCTTGCCGGACAAAAAAAAATGTGCACGTAGTATATTGAGAACACATGGAGCAAAATGGCAGGCGGCATGCATGAACAGTGGAAAAAGCCTGTGCGTGTGAGCGTACGGTGCAAGTTGCGCCCCGACTCTTCTTATCTTTTGACATCTTTACGTCTCCTCTCCCCCTCGCCCTCTAACACTTGGTTGGCCTGTACTCCTCTGAAGACTGCTGTGTTTCTTGCTCAGTGAGACGCACGCATACGCACATAATCTTCTCACTGTCTTCTTTTACCAATGGCTTTTGCTCAGGCAGCACAGCAGGCAGGCAGCTTTGCCTTTGAATTGAACGGACACACATGTGTGCACAGTGTCACAGACCACGGCAGCAAGAGAGAGAGAAACAGGGAGAGAGGTGCATTGCATTGCAGTGCAAGCCTTTGTTTACGAGTTTCCGTAAAGCTGGCGGTCAGAGACAGCAGAAACAAAAGGCAGAAGAGCACAGCAGCCATGCTGCAGACTTCAGAGATGGGTGCTGTCCCCCGCCCCCCTCCACACTTCCACCGAAACTAAAGACACCTAGAGAGAGAAAACTCTTGCTGTTGCCTTGCCTCCCTCTCAAGATGATTCAGTTTTTCAGTATTATAACCACGAGCTGTTCAGTTCTGTTCAAGTATGCTTCACTTTTGGGTTAGTACTTGATGCAAATCGGAGTACTTGTACTGATTAGTACCTGATGCGTGCAATGGGGCCGTATGCCAAACAGTATAGATTCATTGTTCACTTCTTGACATTTCCTATGCATGAGACTGCTACTAGTATCATGGTAGAGAAAGCTGGATGTTTGCAAAGCTAATGGCGCATTAGTTTAACCAATGTGTATCATGTATGCTCTCTCTCTCCAAGTAGAGTACAGTAAAAAGGAGCATAATTTTTCTACAATGGGTATCTCATAACTGCTGAACAACAGTACAATACAAATTTCTGGTGTACCAAGAAGAGTTATTTTTCCGTTAAGCGAGTGAGGACTGAGCAGAGAGAAAGGTGGCGTGGGTGGTTGCAGGCTATCTGCGTGGGGTGTCAGAGTCTGCCTGTCTCCCTCTCCTCTCTCTACTGCCATCTGAAACCTGCACCGTTGCAGTCAATAATAATATTCAAGTAGGGTCTCTCCCGCACTGCACCTGGTGGCACCATGGCAGCATCCACCTGCACTGCATCTCTGACACCGCCCAGCATTGCCACGTTAAACTAGAAACCTAAAGGGCCCTCCTCTGCTACCTGCACCAACTACACCAACTACCATTCACACAGGTAGCTACTAGTTGGTGCTACACTGTTTGAAAATAGGCTGAAAAATGATTCCTAGAAGGAAGGTTTCCGTAGAGAGAAAGACTAACATGTAGTACAGTGGAAACTCAATCTACCATCTACGTTTCAACACAAATAGTTTGAATGATATAAGCGTAAAGCTTTTGTACTTATTGGTAATGTCAGATGATCAAACAAAATCTAGCATTGGGTCTAGAAATACATATATGTATAAGGCGCAATACGTAGATAGAACTCAACTGACAACGAAAATAACTCAAGCAACTGCAAAACAGATGATCACAGTTAGGGCCGGAAATGAGCCAGCTCGAGCTTGGCTCGCTCAAGCTCGGATGAAATAGCGGTTTGGCTTGTTCTGGAAACGAGTCAGAAGTTCAGCTTGGTTGGCTTGAGCTGGCTCGAGAGCCATCGCGAGCCAAGCTGCTTCTTGTCAGCTAAGGCCGGCATCACATACCCAAACAGCAGCCTGCATCGCCACAAACGATGGACGAATCATGCATATGATCCCCAGTCCAACACAACAAGAAGAATACCATAACCCATTCATCCAATCCAATCAAAAGAAGAAGCATGCAGGACTTATAGCATGATCTTGGAGAGGTCCCCAACATCTCTCCGCCGGATCGGAATGTTGTAGTGGCTCTTGGATGGATGTTCCGGCGACGGTGGCCTTCGAACTGCGGTGCTCAGAATGGTTGGGGATTTTGCTTGGAGTAGAAGAGAGAGAGAGGAGGAAGCGATTGCTTAGGGGAGAGAGACAACTTGCGAGAGTCGAGAGAATTTGGAAGAGGAGGATGGGGCGGTAGCACGGAGGACGCAAGGCGACAGCGGGCCGATGGTGGACTTGATCGGACCATGAATGGGATTTAGGAGCAGAGGTGTAGATGCGAGCTATGTGAGCTAGGGTTTACTCCTGTGGGGCTTTGTGGGATGGCAAGAGCCCACGAGCCAAACGAGCGGCTCGGGTTCGGCTCGAAAATTACACGAGCTAGAGAAGAGCCTTGGCTCGGTTTGAGAACATCATGAGCGCAAGCTGAGCTTGCTCGAGCTTGGTTTGAGCTGAGCTGGCTCACGAGTTTCAAACTATTTTCCCTACAACCCTAATCACGGTCACCGGTGGAGCTTCATGGAGGCCAGTGTGGGTCCTGGCCCCCCTTCTCCATGAAAACACCATAGTGATGTAGACGCTTATTTTTCTTTCCGAGCCAAGAACATACACAACTCATTAGCATGCCCCCCTCATCATTTCTGTTGAAGCTCCACCATTGATCACGATATCCCGTCAGGATAACAATTCCAGCAAACAACCATGGAGTAATAGTCCTTTCAAGTGACTTCAAAGACCGGCAAATGCAGCAAGCAGAGGGCGTGAGCCGTGGGGACCTCAGCCCAGTGCTTACATAGTATCTACCGTCATCAGCGATACAAGGAGGCAGAGCATGAGAGCATAGACACACACCACGCCGACCCGATTGCCGCTGTTCGCTTCGTTAGCACTGGCCTCCCATCCCACCTGTCGCCGGCCCAAAAAACCGCAAGGAATCGGGCGATATTTCGGTGTGATTTTCACGGTTCCGCCCACGGCGGAGTGACAGCGTGCAGGGGGCAGCGAGTGGCAGCAGCCTGAGCGGCCTGCAGCGGCACACAGCAGATTCTGCAGCGCGCACTCTGCATCTTGACTGAATGACCTATCCTCTGTACCCTCACCTTAAATTATGGAGTAACCATCCAAAATAACCCAGCCTCCTTCGCATGCCTGCCATTTTGCTTCGCTCACACGGGTACATGGGTACCGCCATGCTGGTGGGGCATGCTTTGGATCGTAGCCCCATCTGCATCCTGGCGTTTAAGCCGGTTCAAAGGAGGATAACATACTGAACGGATTCAATACATTGGTAGGTCGATTCCAACAATTTTTTTTTTAGAACTGAACTCTCATCTTGATTTAATTTCAAAGAGTAAATAATTTCGTGTTGGCTCATCTGATAGAGGGGGGCACCGTGCCACCACATCGAGAACCCCACGTGCCATCTTTGCTACGCCAAACCTCCACCATCTCACCGAGTCGCCGAAGAGCTCGCCACCGCCGTCGTTGGACCGAAGCCGATGAGACCACGCCGCCACATCAAGTCGCTTGTCACTGTGACGTCTAGATCCGCCCACTGACGGTTGCTGCTACCCTCCCCTTGCCGCATATTGCCGATTGTTGTAGCCTCTAGAGTCGGCCACCGCACGTCGTCTCCGCCTTGCTCCTTGCAAGTGGCGGTGTCTTCCAACCAAAGTGATGGGATGGGAGTTGTTGGTGATAAGAGAGAGTGGAGGAGAACCGAGAACGGATGAGGATGATGAACCGGTGGGTGAAGAGAAGGGATATTATTATTTTCTTGTTTCATTAGTATGATTGGTCTCACACGGGAATAGGAACCGAATCTATACGTTGAAGAAAAAAAAATGCTAAGTTGTATATATGCCTACGTGACTTTTATTTAAATCTGAACTGAATTGCAGATACCCTAATCTGACCGGTTTGGTTTGATTGAAAGAGCTTATTAGTTAGTTTGTGTTGTTTGTCTCGGAATGACTAAACAGATCTAATTGTTGTACAACATAGGCCCGCTTGTATTATACGGTCCTAAATAAGGGGTCCTTTCATCGCTATAATCATGCATCCAGAATACCCTACTTCGACAGTGAATGAAAGCACCAACCAGTGAAGTCGCCGTACCAAAAATCCCACGCCGACGCTTGGCTACGGAAACAGTCGACGGCACGTAGGTCTTAAATGCGCGCGGCCGCGCGGTCACCCCTCCCCATCCTTCCACACCCATTACAATTTACAAAACCCCCGACCGAGCTCACGGAGTGCTCACTCCACCCTCCTCACCGCAGTCACTACCACCAGCCCACCACACGGCAAACGCACCACTTTACGCTCTCATCGCCACGTTTTGTGCCGTGCCGAGCCGTGCGCGCGGTGTAAGATACTAGGTTGCTGAATAGCGAGCGAAGCCGGCCGGCGCGCGCGGGTGAAGGGTGGTCGCGGAGATGATGATGATGAGCGGTCGCGCGGGCGGCGGCGGGGGCAGCGCGGGGCGGTACGCGTTCACGGCGTCGCAGTGGCAGGAGCTGGAGCACCAGGCGCTCATCTACAAGTACATGGCCTCCGGCACGCCCATCCCCTCCGACCTCATCCTCCCGCTCCGCCGCAGCTTCCTCCTCGACTCTGCCCTCGCCACCTCCCCCTCCCTCGCCTTCCCGCCTCAGCCCTCACGTAAGTATACACTACTGCTTGTCTTGTAATTTGCTTGCTTGCTTGTTTCCACCATTCACGTACGTACGTATTGATGCTAACTCATAGACATGGTGGTGTGTTGCATGCGTGCGTGCAGTGGGGTGGGGCTACTTCAGCATGGGGTTCGGGAGGAAGACGGAGGACCCGGAGCCCGGGCGGTGCCGGCGGACGGACGGGAAGAAGTGGCGCTGCTCCAAGGAGGCCTACCCAGACTCCAAGTACTGCGAGAAGCACATGCACCGCGGCAAGAACCGTTCAAGAAAGCCTGTGGAAATGTCCTTGGCCACGCCGCCGCCTTCCTCCTCCGCGTCCTCCTCCTCCAACGCCTCCGCCGTCAACGCAGCCACCACCACCTCCTCCCCCGCGTCATCCTACCACCGCCCCGCCGCCGCCGCGCACGACGCGACGCCGTACCACGCGCTGTACGGCGGCCCCTACGCCGCCTCCGCCCGCCCGCCCGGCGCCGGCGCCTTCCACGCGCAGGTGAGCCCGTTCCACCTCCACCTCGACACCACCCACCCGCACCCGCCGCCGTCCTACTACTCAATGGACCACAAGGACTACGCCTACGGGCACAGCGCCAAGGAGGTGCATGGCGAGCACGCCTTCTTCTCCGACGGCACTGAGAGGGACCACCACGCCGGCCACGGCCAGTGGCAGTTCAAGCAGCTCGGCATGGAGCCCAAGCAGAGCGCCACGTCGTTCTTCCCGGGCGGCGGCTACGGCAACAGCGCGGCGTCGCCGTACCCCATTGATCTTTCCAAAGAAGAGGACGAGGAGAAAGAGAGACGGCAGCAGCAGCACTGCTTCGTGCTGGGGGCCGACCTGAGGCTGGAGAAGCCGGCGGGCCATGACGCCGCCGCAGGAGCGGCCCAGAAGCCTCTCCGGCACTTCTTCAACGAGTGGCCGCATGAGAAGGGCAGCAAGGGCTCGTGGATGGGGCTCGAGGGCGAGACGCAGCTCTCCATCTCCATCCCCATGGCCGCCAACGACCTCCCCATTACCACCACTTCCCGCTACCACAACGGTACGTATATATCTGTACCGATCGACATATATGATATATCCTATCGATTCTTGCACTGCAAAATCAGTCGATCTCCTTTATTTTTTTTCCAAGATTCGTTGTGCTGATCATTACCTTCCTGTTTCTCTTTTACAATCTGCAGATGAGTGATCCCAACGTTCCCAGCATCAGTGTTCCACATCAATACGGAGCGAATCGTTTGGTTCTTTCTTGGCGTGCTGTGTGCTACCGAGCTCGATCATCTAGCTCGAGGCATGCACAATTTGAGGATCTTGAAAGGCCGAAACCTCCTACGAGTTAATCATCTTTTCGTTTCCATTTTTTTCTCCGTTTTGTAATGTTCCTTACGAGTGTCACATTTTCCTTGCAATGGCCTCAGATGATCGAGGCTACGTTAATTAGTCGAGACGATGCTGTCTTCTGAAGCATTTACAAATAGCACCCCGTCCCTGTAATATCAGCAGCTAGATTGTGAGCCGAGCGTGTTCGCTTTTGTGGATGCCCTTTTCTCTTTCCGATTCCTCTACCTGTGGTAGTTTGTCACATCTGTGGATTCTGCTCAAAGCTCAGTAGCCCGCCTGCTTCGCAGCTTACTTTATGCTTCTTGAGTATTCGATACAGTATTTACTTACGAGAATACAATACTCCTACCAAGTTACACTCCATGATACGGAAAAATTGAAAAAAATCTAGAAAATGTATAGAATTCAAACACACAGATTAAAATATGAAAAAAAAAAGTTCTATACCAATAAAAAGAGACAAATATATTGAAAATACAATAATAAGATTTATTAATGTTTAGATGGTTGCTTCAACCTGAGAAAACGGCAAAGAAAAATGAGTACACTCTGTAACTCTGCATACATAGATGTTCTAAGTGTCATTGTTAATTTGTTATTGAACTTGATGTCCGTCAATCTGGATTTTCTATAGAGTGTTGATCTCGTGCATCAATTTGTTCCTAATCCTTCACAGTTAGAAATATTTCTGTCATCTCATTTGTTAGAGAACTTTTTTTTATGATTTAATTTATTTTTAAAAATATTTTAAAGACAACATCTTTTTAACTTTATTTCCAATTTTGACATATTTGATCGCACCACAATACGCGGCATGACAAAAATACTTTGCCACACCACATACCACAGCGTGACCCCGTCACGCGTCCGTCTTTTGGGCTAAGTTCTGTCACACCAAGAGGGACAACGTGACAATACTCGTTTGCTACGCCGAGGTTCGTGGTGTAACAAAGTACTTTTGCTATGTCACACATTGTGGCGTGGTCAAAGAGGTCAGAATTGAAAATAAAGTTAGGTAGAGATTATCTTTAAAATATTTTTTAAAAATAGATTAAATCATAAAAAAGTTCATCGTTAGACTTGTTCTTCTCTTCCCCCAAATATTATTCTAGAAAGATTAAAAGCAAACAAGGAAGAAACTGTTAGCACATGCTAATAAGGATAGCACTGGATATGTTACCTTATGGCCATACCACCATTGCAAAATTTCGGAACGCTCTTCCTGGTAATCTATGGTATTACTGTCCAGATAGGTGTATAGTTTGCCATTGCTATGGTGGGCATCTTGCTTTAGAACTTGACGTTGTAGAACCTAATTTTCTGGAAGAAGAACCCGCACTCCATATTTTGCCGCATGGAGTTGTCTTTTTACTTGTGGTGAGTGGTACTAGAATTCGTTGCAAGCGTACTCTTTGAAACTTTGGTTCACACTTTTGATAAATATCAAAAATTTAGTATGAAAATTTAGATACATCGCGTGAATCGCCACTTGATGGGCCCAAATCACATGCGCGGACCTCGCGGTTGGCCAGCTAGCCCGATGACCTTGTTGCGTCGGAAACACCTCGACGACAGCAGACCCAAAACGCCATTGGCGGGCCATGTCATCGGGCGTCGACGCTGCCCAGGCCCCTTTGTGCTGGCCCGACTACTGCCGAGCGTCCGCGGTGCCTCGCATGCGCCCGAATAGGCCATACGCGGTCCAAAACTTGCGCACGCGCAAGTGTGGTGGTGGATTTCGCCTTGCATGCGTTGCATGCTTAGGGCCGGGGTCAAGGTTCTAAAACTCGGTAATAGTTACTCGCTAGGTCACCTCACCTTCTAGCGATTATACGGTAATCAGACTTGTACTCGGCCTTGTAACGTGTTTCTATATTTAAAATGTGTATTTATATACGTATATTCATATGGCATCAAAACAAAAGTATAATGTGAAATAACCCAAAAATTCAGATTTCAAAAAGTTTTTGAAGCTTTTCGTTTGAATTCGGTTTTCTTTCCCTTTTTGGAAAGTCCTCCCAAAATCCGCTTTCCATTTTGGGAAATCCCGTTTTCTTTGCCCGAAGGCGTCTTCTTCTCCCGGGCGCCTTCTCCTTCCTTCCTCCTCACGCCGCCGCCACTGCCTCGATCCATCGGCGCCGCAATCGACGACCGCCGCGCCACCTCCCGTGTCCACACTGCCTCCAGAGTCTTCTACCACCCTCGCCGCCTCCACCTCACCGTGCCACCTCCCCTCTCCCGGCGCTACCTAGCCACTCCCGGCTGCCCACGTCGCCGCCCACTGCTCCCACCGCCTCCCTGTTCCCGCCGCCTCCCTGGCACAACCGCCGTCTCCCAGCCCGAAAAAGGCCACCCACGACAAGCCTCCAACCTCACCTCCCCTCCGCTTCATCTTCTCAAGAGCCGGACCGATTTGAGTTTTCGCCGCCGCCTCCCCTTTCTTCCCCGACGAATCCGACCCCAATTCGTCGTCGTCGTCCGCCCCACCACCAAATTGAGCTCACAGTAAACTTCCCCACACCGCCACCAACCTTTCCCCTAACCTCCCCACCCTCCTCCCTCACTGGAGCCTCACCGGTACTGCTCCTCCCCGCCGCCTTCTCCACGGCTCATGCCGCCACACCACCTCGGCCCCGAGCCCTAACTCCACCACCCCAGAACTCCCCTCCATCCACTAATGCTCCCTCGCCCCTCTATTTGGTCGGAGCGTGGCCGGAGCGCCGCCGCGCGCCCTGCCTCGGCCACCGCCACCTCCGCCGCCACCCCATTCCCGCACCACCACTACCCCGGCAAAGCCCAAAAATGGAATCCCCTCGGCTCGGTGATGCTCCTCGCACCACCCGGACTCGTCGCCGACCACCGCCGCCGCCGCGCCGCTGCTCGGCCGAGCGCCCAGCCTTCTGGCCATGTGCGCTCAAGGCCGCCCGAAACCGGGCCTTTATGGCTGGCGGCTTGGGCGTAGCCCATTTGGGCGTTAGGCAAGGTCGACATTTGTTCACAACGAGTGAGCGATGAAATTAAAACATTATTCATCGCACGTGTTTTTCTTGTTTGTTCCGAAAATAGAAACACTATTCCTAATCCAGAAAATGCATAGTAAACCCTACTTACTGTTCATCACATGAAAAATAGTCCGCCACTATTCTTTTCAGCTAAAAACAGTGATTTCCAATTACCGACCACCTCCAGTTTTCATTTATAGATAGTAAAATGAGTACTATTCATTATCCAATCCTGTTTTCGCTCGAAACCCTAATTTGACATTATATGTCAAATTTGACCGCCTCAAACCCAGAAAACCCCTCTCACTGTTTATTATTTTAAATCAGCCCAAACACCGGCCATCGCACAGTAGCTATTTACTGTTCACCCGAAGAAAACCGAAAACACTGTTCATAATCCGAAAACGGTGAAACCTCTCACTGTTCATATTGCTTACCGTACCTTATAGCCAACACAGTGAATTCTATTACCATTCACTAATCCATGTTCAGATGTGAGTAGTAAAATTTATACTATTCACTACCCGGCACTTTTTCGCCAAAAATCATAATTTGACATTATATGTTAAATTTAACCGTTTCGAGCCCGTAAGTCCAAATCTCAACTCCGTTCAGCCATATGAAACTCCAAATAAATATGTATTATCACGCACCACCTTCTTTTATGATTCTTTATCCATTTACAATATTTTTGTTGTACTTGGATCCAAATCTCAGCTCCGTTCAATCCAATCAAACACCAGATAAAACTCCTACCATCTCACACCACCTACCTTTCCATGTGTTTCCTTTCTGGTTTTTTTACTTGCATATTGTTCCCAACTCATTCCTTGTTGAGCCGAATTTTATTTGAATTGTTTTATTGTTTTGTTTCTCGTTAGGTCACGACATCAACGACCAAGCTCCAGAAGACGCAGGACAAGACCAGTATCCACATGACTTAGTGCAAGAAGGCGAGTCGCATTATTTGATCATTTTGAAACTACATTTCATACATGTACTTATTACTTTCATTACTGTATTTGTGCCAATTACTTTAAATATTGAAATAATATTTTAGAATGCCATGACAATTAGATAAATCCTAAATACCCCACAAACAAACCCACCCAACTCTTGTAAGCCATATTCACCTTGACAAGCTTAGTTTACGTAGAATACTATAAATAACTTTATCACCAAAAACGTGTTCATCAATCAAAAGCAAGTATTGGCTTTGAGCCAATAGGTTTTGGTGGAGAGTTGAGGATTGTCTAGGAAGTTGGACAACCCAATATACTCATTTAAAAGTGAGTCATCAGTGAGATCTCGAGGTGGACAACCACGAGTTGGTGTTGGGCCATCGCCTCACTGGATGACAGGTAAGGACAAGAACCTTGTGCCAAGTAACAGACACAAAAAACCGCTCAACCACATGCGTGGTCATTCCTCCCTGACTTAGTACACTGCTCATCCGATTGAATATCTACAGGATGTCAACTGTTGCTTTTGTGATAGAACAGCCGCGGATTAGGGGTGAATCAGGGGTGGACCATTTAGGGCACTCGCTGAATTATACAACGGTATGGGCCCGTCAGCCTCGGAGTGCGGATTCCACCATTGGCCGGTGGTCTCCCGAGTTGTATAGATATCGACCTACCGTCTAGAGACTAGAAAGGTTGAGCAGTGAAAATGCCTTGTTATCTCGGCTCAGTCGCACGCTAACGTGTTGCGTGTTTATAGCTTGACAGTACGAGCTTGAGATATCATGTGGGTAAAGTTGGACAACTCTGCAGAGTGTATAATCAAATGTATTCGAATACGCCGTGCTTCCGGTTAATGAAGCTGTGTTCATGGGTGATTCCAATATACAAGGCATAAGTAGAGTTTTTGAGATGTTAAGTTGGTAATCGAGTTTGTTGATAAACCCCTGATGCTATTACTTATTATTATTTTACTGTTTTATAAATTATTTTAAATGCAAAGTGCATCCACATATGCCAGGTATGGTAAACCCTAACCATCCATTGAACTCCTTGCATGTAATTATTTAGCATTTCCATGCGGCTTGTTGAGTACGGTGGTAGTACTCATTCTTGCAATTTGCAAAATATCTACAAAAGAAACTTGGGAAAATATAGAAGATCCTTGTGAGCAAGATTTTGGTGGACCCACTGAAGGCAACGATTACTGTTATTAGGTCTCGACTGCGCTCAAGCGTACCTGTGGTAGGAAGTTCTTTTGTCTTGTATTATATTAACTTTGGGCTTGGATGCCCGTGTCAGGTCAAAACAGGTTGTTAAACCTTAGCTTTGTATAATAAAAGTATGGTTTTTGTTGCAATCGGAAGCTTGCTTGAGATACTATTTGCTTCGCAACTATATATCCTGGGCGGTTGCGAAGGGTTTAGCGGTCCCGAGAATCAGGGCTGTCACATAATGCATCTCTTAGAAGGAGGAAAGGATAATTAATAAATGTGTATTTATTCTCTTTTGAAGTATATAGGCTTAAAAACAAAGCTATTGTCAACATTGGCTGCTGCTAGAAGGATGAAAGGATAAGTAATAACACGAAGAAATGGAGTTCAACATGAAACTGTAAATTAGCAAATGGAAGCAAAAAGTGTCAGTGAATCACAAGCTGTCAAGTTGAGCATGATGTAAATGACTAAATGTAATAAACAATGTATTGTAGATCAGCAAGAAGGACGAGCCTAGAGAAAAATTGATGTCATCAGTTCATCTTTCAAATGTAATTGTAAATTGGGAAATAGAAGACAAATCAGCAAAAAAGTAGAACTAATATTTCATATTATATGTTGTTCCAGAATGACAACTAGTCAACTACCAACCATGTCATTATATGGAAGCAACATCACTACATGACGTAAAGTTCTCCTTAAGTTTTTTGATGAACTTAAAAGAAAGGTCTATCAAACTGGTCCTATAAGCTTACCCGAATTGCTACATCATTGTATTTGGCACAGATAGTATCAGGATTCGTCTATGCTTGACGATCTAATATCTTCTCCAAAGCTTCATCAAGTTCTTTGTTATTTATGAATCGAGGGCAATGAGGGAAGGTGCTAGCCCGAGGAGACTCCGTAGCAGAGGTAAGAACCTGCTGGGGCTCCTCAAGAACTTCCGCCTCCTTCGACAGAGTTGGAGTTGTCAAGGGTTCCTGAGCAGGTGTTGGCACTGCCTGCTCGGGGGCTTGCTCGACCATTTCAATCTGAGGGGTGCTCTGATCGGAAGTGATCAGAACACCAAAAGATCTATCCAAGTAAAAGAAAAGAAAATCAAAGATCTCAAGACATCAAAAATATCTAAGGTACATATTTATGAGAATTTCATCTCATGTCTTCATACCTGGTCCTCTTTGTCTTGACTTTGAAACACCCTGGAGCAAAGTCCGTGGTGCTCGCCTTTATTTTCTTCTTTTCTACAGATTTCACTGGTTCTGAACCGGTAGGGCTGGTAAGACTCCTCACATCCAACGATCGGACGTCAGAAGAAATGTCCTCGACCAACTTGTCGAGTGCAAGACTTTTGACCATCTCGTCAAAGGGAGTGGATTCGTTGACCTCCAGAACAGTTGCTTCGATAGCAATTGTCAAGTTGCGAACGACCTTCCTAGGGCCTACGACTTCCGCAGCTTCATGCTGCGGGTTCTACTTCTCTCCTACCTAAATCAATAATCAAGTTTGATAAGGTGGAAGAAACTTTTTTCCAAAAAAATATGCTCCTGCACAAATGTTCTTTTTACCTCCGGAAGACCACCCTCTGGTGTGGACGCGTAGCAGGACTCGGTCGGAACCATAGTTGAAGTAGAGCCCTCATCGGACTTCTCTAACCTCAACCCAACCGCCTGCATATAAGAACAGTCATATACTGGTCGGAGCGTATACGCAGGATGAGAAAAAGCTATTTTTTTTTACCTTAAGCCTTGCTATCCTCTCTTCTGCAGGAACAATAACCATGATCCGGGGAACATCTGCCTTATCGCTAGGCTCCCCGATGCAGATTTAAGGTTACAAAACAATCAATTAGTAAACCAAACAGGTCGGAAGTTCTTAAAAAAGAAGAGAACTCACCTTCCCTAGTATCCTTGATACCCTCGTCACGACAAATATACAAGAGTAGAGGACGTGATCGGAGCCTCAAGGGACTTATCCGCCGCTTGGAGAAGTCCCTCACCACATGCCAAAAGTCAAGCCCTCGGTCTTGAGGTCATGGATGGTTTCGACGCATCTTTTAACACTTCCCTCTTTCGCCATGGTGGATCGCCAGTTGATATTTTCGCTTGCCACCTTGCCGACGAAGTAAAGGCCATCTCCTTTTGTGACCGTCATGTAAAACTAAATCTTCTTCCATGACGACCACGAAGATTTTGAGTACATCTGAATGTACTCATCGGCCTTCTCGTCGTGGAGACATAGTGAGCACTCTCCTGGTCTAGCGTTGACTTCTCCGACCTCGCCATCTTATAAAAATACCTGAACAACCTTAGATTTGGCTTGATTCCCAGGTATGCCTCGTATATGTAGACGAAGATGGCGATGTTGGTGATCGAGTTGGGGGCCAGGTTCACTAACTCGACTCAGTAAAACTCCAAAACCTTCGGTTGGAACGAATGAGCTGGAAACCTGAGCTTGCACTCGATATTGGAAAGAAAAACAGGGATCTCCCCATCTTCACCGCTTGGGAAATGCTCTTCGGCTGCCAATTTCCAAGAAACCAAAGCCTTATCCCGAAGCATCCAAAGCCTTCAGCTTCTTCCCGCTTAAGTCGGAAACCAACCGCTTGGTGATTGAGTCTAACATTGTTGGATTCTAGGCGGAGGGAGGTCGGGGCAAGTTTTTGGTGAAAGAATGAGAGGAGGTTGGAGGACTTTCTTCGCAAGAAAGTGAAAGAAATTTCAACAGAGGTCAGAAAGCATAAAAACCTTAAAGCCGCACGCTAAGGGGATTTTATAACAACAAAATCTTTAACCGCAAAGAGGAGTTATCAAAAGTCCAACGGATACAAGCGTTTTTATGTCCAACGGATACAAGACTCTTTCATTTTCCTAGACGGTTTTCCAACTTTAAAGTGAATACAGAGCACATCGTTTGTCACGTCATTAAATGAAGGTCTACCCGATACGAGTTTCTCAGGCAAGAGTTCACACGACATATTCATTTAAAGTTCAGGGGCAAGCCGACAAGGATTAAAATCTGTATGTATCATTCTAATACATAAATAAAAGACTGCACAACTTTATGGTCGTAACCCCTAAGACTAACGACCCCGTGGTCGTAAAGATTCCAGAGGTTACATTGTGGGTACCCTGGTCGGAAGAGGTCCTGTACTTAATTTTTGACCAGGGAGCTGTTCGTAGCAACTATAAACTGGCACTGGGATTTGTTCCAAGTATTTTCTTTCCGTGTGACGAGTGGAACATATGCCTCATTTGTTCCACTCCACACGACGATTCATAGCCCTAAGTCACTGACATTAACCACCATATGGTTATGTTGTCTGTTGACCTTAACTGATTGTCGGTTGATACTTCAACAACTGCAGTTTCTCTCTGACTAGTCGCGACGCTTCCAACAGGTGCCTCTTCAAGGGAGTAACTACCACCACTTCATCAGCTATTTAGAGGAAGATCAAAGGAGGAGAGAGAGGAAGAGAATCTTGTTAGCCACGACCCAATCCAGAAGATTAACAGGCGATCAGATTTCATCTTAAGCATTAGTATAACAGTCAAGTGAAATTAGGGATAGTCCACAGTCTTGTCAAGGACAACCCTGTAATAGCCAGTTAATAGTAATAAAGAGCAGTCACATTCTCCTTCCAAGAACTCTTTGCTATTTTCCCCTATTTTATTTTGTAAGATCGGCGACTCGATCGTCGACACTCTTTTTCCCCTTCATGTGCTTTGGTGAGAAGGACCGCGCTTGTGCTCTGGTGTTGCACCTCCTGAGTGAGTGCTTTTGTATGCGATCGATGCTTCAAGGAGGTGGGCTGCCGTTGTGGCTTATGGACCGTGTGCCAAAACTGAAATAGGTGCACATCTCTCATCTAATAGCTTTTAAACAACCCATTAGCCGATTATGCTTGTTAGTCGCTCGGTTATACCTGTTAAACCTATCAACTATGTGTTTTTGCATACCAGTACTAGGTCAGGTGACCTAGTACAAGTATACAGTCGATTATACGCCATGGTAGACCTGGTTTTAGAACCTTGGTTCGAATTGACATAAACACCGAGCGAATCGCATTCGAATGCACCCAAATTGCACGTGCGGTCCCCACAACGTTGCCAGTGAGGCCCGACGGCCTCGTTGGGTCTGAAACACCTCGACGGCTGTAGACCCAAAAACACCGTCGGTTAGCCCATCGTCGAGGATCGATGTTGTGTGGGGCCCTTCATGCTGGCCCGACCGCTGTCGAGTGTCCGCAATGCTCCGCAGGCGCCTGAATAGGGGACTCGTAGTCCAAAACACACGCCCGTGCGAGCATGTAAATGGATTTCACCCTTGCATGCGCCTCATGTCCGGGGCCTGGAACGACAGAAACACTATGGGTGTGTTTGATTGCCTGCATGCCCCTAGCCTGACCTGTATGGGTCATCCAGACTGAAGCTATCCAGGCTGAGTGGATGCCCTGGGGTTGTTTGGTTGCCTGTTTCTGTTGGGCCAAGCTGTGCTGAGATATTGTTTGGTTGGTTGCATCAGGATACTGGATGCATGAGTAGATGGAATATTGGGTTATTTGGTTGCTTGCATATGGCAGAGTGTGCTCACCTCTTTTAGTGGGTGGTGAGAATACCTTTTTGGTAGGATGTTTCAATTGGATGAAAAAATGGCTAAAGGAAAAAAAAACTACTATTTTTGTGTGAGCTGTAACTGTATTCTTGATGCATTTCATCATGTAATTGTGTTCTTGGATGGAAAAATGGCTAGTTAGATGTTTTAGTTGCATACACAGTCACAATCTTCTATTCGCGGACTTCGAGCACTCATGGCATAGTTGATTCTTGAGTACATTCATCATCATGCAACGACAACACGCAAATTTTTAGCCATGAGTACTACTCCAGGCGTAGCTCTGAGTACATTCACACCATGCAAACTCATATGTTCAGATGAAAGACTCACGTCCAGATTTTATCAATCCCATAAGTACTACTACCATACACATTCATTAGAGGAAAAGTACAAAATCATACTCCAGTGCTTGAACAAAGGACTCACAATCAAATTTTGTCAATCAATCATAACTACTACAACCATATTTTTCTCATACACAGTCATGAGAAGAAAGGTACAAAATTAAGCCAGAATGCTGATTCTTCTATCAATTCGACCTCATCAACAAGAAGTAGTTCAACCTCACCGGCAAGAAAATCCACCTGAAGTTTGGGGCAAACAAAGAAAAGCAATTCACACATACAAAGTGGGAACTCAGTATGTGGAGAAGATTAGTGTAGGAAATTCACTGCGACTCCAGTTTATGCAGTATCAGAAAATCTTCTAAATTGAACAACTCGTTAAAAATAGACAAAATTATGCTAATGCTCTGCTTGGTTGTTTATTTATTGCTCTCAGGTGTTGGGCCGCTCAAGATGAGATCTTGGCCTCCTCATCACTTGGGTTAAAATTTGATCACAAATTAAATATGACCATTAATCTGAAATAAATTAGTCCTTGAGCTTCTATATAAAATCTTACAGACATAATGCATTCCAGTGAACTGAATCACACTGAACTAAAGAACCACAGTGGACTGCAATAGACAATGAATCACAGTGAATAACAATAGACAACCAAACAGTGCAAAAAAAATGCATGAACAGATGCGAGACAGGCTTATGTAGGGAACCAAACATACCCTAACTTAACACAATGGGAAACAACAAGTAATCTACAAGCTCAGGACCAATTTATATCCAATTGTCGTATTCAATCTCAATTTGACATCAATTCTTCATTGAGCATGTCAAAAAATAGCAGAAATGTCAGCAAAATAATACAATTCTTTAGCAAATAAAAGTATTCATATAACGGGAGAAACGTGATCACTAGAAGTTGAACCATAACTCCATAATATATAACAGCTAAAATCCACATATTCATATTTTGTTTTTTTGCTCCCTAAACCTATGGTTGTGGCCAACAACGAGGAGAAACATGGCCACTTGTTCCTCAACACAGGTATTAATGTTGTCTTGCATGAAACAAATTACAGATACGAAAAAGGGGGTCCTCCTCATCCTAAGCTGCTCCAAACAATGTGTGTCATCTGAATTGTAGATCCATTGTAGGTTGGATTGTCGAGCTATGTCCCTTTCTACCACAGAATCATAGGTAATCACAGGTGTGGACTGCCTAGCTCTAGCTCTTCTAATTGTGGCAAGCATGTAAGCATACATGGCAACAACTAGACCAGCACCCCTCGCAATTAGGAGTTGTCGTTTACGTGCCAAGTCATCCATCTATAAACCAAATACATAACCAATATATCAGTATTCCATGATGGTGGTGTCACAATGTCGTTGCAATCACAGTTGCATGCAGCAATATTACATGCATGTATGTCGTGGCTGCCACATCCTAAGGATGCTCCTCCAGTGGCATACCATCATCGACAAAGGATGCAATGCTCATAAGAAAAAAATTGATACTTTAGATTAAAATGAACATCATCGCATATAGAGTACATGCATGTGATCAGAGCACTCTTTTCTTTATCATTTCAACAATTCACCAGGCAAGAACTGTAATAAGCATGAATATTACCAAGAATGACCGACAATAGGAATGTAATCTGGGAAAAGCAGGTGTAGTACGCAGATTACCAAGAATGACTAGAGCAGTTCATGGAACTAACAAGCATGGATCATATAGAACACATAGCAAAAACAATAACCATGTCTCAGATCTGCAACTAACAAGGGTGGAATCAACTAAAGAAAGTACAAATCCAAGCATTAATCATGCAAATATTATTTTCCTTATCATTTCAACAAATCACCACGCAAGAACTGAAATAAGAGTGCAAATCTAAGCCTACATAGCAAAAACAATGACTATACCTCAGATTTGGAACTAAAAAGGGTGGAATCAACTAAAAAAATTATAGATCTAGGCATTCCAGCATGCAAGAAGTATAGAACTAGGCAATTCATGGTCCAATGTAGGATCTCGGCTAGATCTATAAGATTTCATACCCATCGAACAGATCAAAGAAAGAGAAACCTCTTGTTCATCATGAAAACAAGGAGTAACATATCAAAGAAATAGAAGGAACTAAACAGATCTACACGATTCTATGCTCGTCGAATAGATTAAAGAAACTGAAGGAGGAAGAAATCACAGTACCAGCAATCTCCAACGAAAGCACACAACATGGGAGAGGGGGCACGGGGGCCTTGCAACGTCGGGTACCCCATGGACCACCGTCCGCCGGTCTTACCACCGGAGGTGAGAGCAAGGTCGGCGCGGAGAATGGTGAAAGTAGCGAGGATGTGTGCGGCCTTGCGCCTTGCCTTCGGACGTTGGGCCCAAGGGTCAAAGCGAGAGGAGACGAGAGCAAATGAGGAGGCGGCTGGACGCGAGAGCAAATACAAATGAGGTAACCCTAGCGCTCAGGACTACACCCACATATGCAGCGGTAGGGAGTGCGGCTGCATCCCACAGGCCTGGTTCGCGAGCGAAGGTCGTGAGGCGCGTTTCCCTCGGGCCAAGCTCGGGGGAGCCTTTTGCATGCGCGTGGTCTGGCCCGGACCACGGTGCAGACAACCAAACACAGCGAAACATGCATACACAGATACGAGCGAGGTTGATACAGCGAACCAAACACAGCCTACGTGAATATCCACTGGATGGGCCGAGATGGCACACGGGGCGTGGCGACGCTGAACAGTAGGTAGTACTACTTTTTAGAGTTTGACTGCAAAGTCCAAACAGTGAGCTCCTGATGATCTTGGCTCTCGTGAGCCGTTTCCCATTAGTCGAATGCAATAAGCTAGGTGCTGAGTTGTGATGTGCTTGCAGAGGACGTCGGACGACGAGAGATACTGGCCCTGGGTCTTCTCATGGCATCAATGCCAACTGCAGTGCAATTGCTGCGGCACGCCGGCACCACGGCTGGCCCCTGAGACATTGTCAGTGTGTCAGATGTTGCGTCCATGATATTGAATGATCTTGGCACAGATTGCTGCTCACTGCTGGATCAGCGCTGCTGCTGCCGGCCCCCTCCTAACTGCATGCATGCATGCATACTACAGTAGCTAGCCGTCTACTACTAGTAGCAGCAGCCTTCAAAGCCTGCTCGTGCTGTCTGACCCAGCAATGTGACACTTGCGAGCCATGGGAAGTACCCGTAGCCGTGTATCTGACGCGTGGGCCAGCTGCGACCAGAGCCCAGCCCTACGCTAGTATGTAGAGTCGTAGACACGTAGTAGTAGTAGCTCGCCTGTCCGCGACAAGTCTAGGACTGGCCAGTCTGGCCTTCAGCTCAAGTGTTACCTGAGACATTCCAGAAATTACATGTCCCATGTTACAGACTTGGGTTCATCGATCAAGGCCGTATTCTTGTAGCAGTACAACTAAACTGCTTTAAGTTAAAGTTGATTTCAGTGCATAATCTGAAGCTGTACTGTAATCTAAAACAAGAAACTGATCAAGTGAGTATTGGTTAGTAGTTCACTAGTACTAGATCCAATGGTTATTGTGCTACCGGCGGATTAACCAAAACCTTACGGCCAATGCGCACACGCATGCGGAACTACCACAGGGCAAGTCGGGTGGCTGTCACTGGTCTTCAGCGACCCCTCGGCGGCGCCTCGGCCAAGGCCAAGCCGTCTTCACCGCTGTGCGGTTGGCCGTGCCGCTGTGGGCCGAGGCAGCCAAGACCCAAGCCAATTAGCCAAATAGCCCAGTGCCTAAACCAAATGCACAACAGCACAATCCTAATTCATAATTTCCCATTCCTCTTCCTTCTTCGGTTCCTCCCGAGTCCCGTCGGGCTGCAGCGCGGCGCGAGGGCCAAGGCGTGACACGGGGGCACGGGGACTACGGCCTATGGCACTACGCGAGGGGCCGAGGGCTACGGCTACAGAGCTACGCGACAGCGTGTTTGAAGCCGAGCTCGCGGCGTTATCCGGTGGTCAGGACCTCCATCGGCGGCACGAGGATCGTCGGGAGATTATGCGTTGGTGAGCACGCATTGCTGCTCCTTGTGAGTTGTGAACCAAAGTAACACACTATGGTTCGACTTTGATTTGATGGTTACTTTTTATTGCATGGATCTTGGCTTATAGGTTTGTGTTTGTGTGATGGTGTAAGGTGTTGATCAGGTAACAAGAAAGGGATGCTTCTTCCACAGTTCCACATACTGAGTGAGTCGAGCGATCATGATCGACCACCGAGGCAGCGGTGAGCCACTCAGCATTGAGCACTGAGCAGTAGTCTTGAATTTTGATTTCCTAGAGTAAAATTTTAGTAAATTTTGATTTCTTGTAGGAATTCTATAAGAAAATAAAATCAATACAGACTTAGTGAAACTCCGACAGAGCTATTGAAATGCATTGCATGTTTAGATCCTAAATTAAGATTCATTTGAAAGCTTTGATCATGAGAAGCTAGTTGAGCTTGCAACATTGTGCCTTGGTATTTTTTACACAACAAGTTTGCCTGGTTTTTGAATTCTTGGTTCCGCCACTGCGCACATGACACAACCCGTCACATGAGGCCAATCCGCAGTTTTGCACGCCACGAACTGCAGTGCAAAAAGTACACCCCTCCGTCACTGAAACCACCACCTCATTAGCAAAACGAAACACATGGAGAGAGGTAGGGGCATCCGTTCAACTTAGTACAACGCTCCACGGTGTCCGGTGGCCCTGTAGGTCCACGTCGGATGGAAGCTGCCTTGGAGGAGAGAGGGGAAAAGGTGGTGGCTTGCAAAGTGTCAGTGCTACCTGTAGAAGAGGCGATGGCTTGGGGAGAAGAAGGGTCATCCACGAGAGAGGTGGTCTTGGGAGGAAAGGAGAGAGCGGCGCACACACGCACCTGGGACGACGACGAATGGATCCGTCCGCGGCAGATCTTCCGATGTTGAGGATGATGGCGATGACCAGCACTGCACCAGTGACCGAGAAGACGGTGGAGATGATCAGATCTGTGATGGAAACGAAGACGACCAATTTTGGTCAGCGA
This sequence comes from Ampelocalamus luodianensis, assembly GCA_036346255.1. NCBI lineage: Eukaryota > Viridiplantae > Streptophyta > Magnoliopsida > Poales > Poaceae > Ampelocalamus > Ampelocalamus luodianensis. The sequence continues at coordinate 2,775,755 of CM070634.1, forward strand.
TGATTGGATCCGGTCGGATTTGGACCCATGTCATCCATATCCAGACCGATCTGGGCACCATGACCCTTAAACGGCGTGCGACGGAGTGGAGCTTCATGGGGTAGCGACAGCGGCGAAGCAATGAAGAACATTGGCGGTGAAGGCACTGGCGATGTAGGGAGAGAGTGGGGCGAGCGACTAGTGGTTGCCTCTGACACTGGTGGCGGCCGGAGATGATGGTGCTCAATGGATCTAGGAGAGGGAGGGTGTGGTGAGCTTGACGGACAAGATGATTGAGCGGTGAGGAGAGGAGAGGGTGGGGAATGGCGATATATAGGTTATATGGCTAACAAGTGGGCCAAGGGTGTATGTGTAATTTGTTTACTTTTCTCAAGGTTTCCAATATAAACATTCGGAGAAAAGTATAATTGGCACAAATTTAGAGGCTGAAATGGAAAAAAAATAAGGGGCTAAAATACAAAAATACTTCTTGTTTCGTTTGAAGCTACCATGCATTAGATGGGTAGGAGGTTGGATAGTGTCTTGAATGACTTTATCTAGGTGGAGGATGAGACCAACACTTGGGGCACCCAAGTATTGTATATGCCCTCATAGATGAGTACAGATCAGCACAACATCTGATGATTTGTGTGGAAGAACGAAGTCATTGTAGGATGAAATCAACAAATCACCAATAATAGACAATCAACATAGAGACAATTAGATGGAGACACAATATGGGGAACCTATTTATTAATTGATCGATCTCTTTCTGAGTACAAGGAGGTCCTATTTAAAGACTAAAATCTACCAGGGGTAGTTTCGGTATTATGCCCATCAACCCCTAATGCACGGTTTCTCAACACTCCTCATTGGGCGAATACCGCGTCATGCACATGTCTCATTAAAAACTCCTCTGAAAAACCTAGTGGAAAAAAGCGATCAGAGAAAAGAGTACATTGCATCCACAAATTGTATTGTATCGTTGCCTCGTTAAAAACCTTTATGTGAGAAATCTTCAAGAAAAACTCACTAAGGGAAAAAGAGTGTGACCTCTCTACCTTCTGGGTTAATCTTCAAGATTAAGGTAAAACTTCAGGACCTTAAGTGGATTATGATTCAGGGGATTCTCCCCCTGATCCCTACAACTCTTCAAGCCGCTTTATTCCAATACCATGAACGCATCGTTGGAAACTGGACGTAGGCAGAGACCTAGTGAATAGATCAGCCAGATTTTCATAAGATCTAGTTTGCATGATCTTCACCTCATCGTTCTTCTTGAGTTCACGAGGATGGAAAAATTTGGGATAAATATTGTTCATTATATTACTTTTAACATAACCCATTTGCATTTGTATAACACATGCAGTATTATCTTCATAGATAATTGTGGGGGTATCGACACTGTTAATGCCACATAACTTCTGGATACGGCTAATCACACATCTCCAAATATATTCACGTGAGGCGTCATATAGTGCAATAATTTCTGAGTGGTTGGTAGAAGTAGCTACTAAGGTATGCTTAAATGACAACAAAGAGATAGTTGTACCACCACATAGAAATACAAACCCAGTCTAAAATTTGACACTGTGGGGATCAGAGAGATAGCCAGCATACGTATATCCCACCATGGTCAAGTCTTGGTTCTTTCGGAAAAATAAGGCAAGATCGTGTGTACCTTAGAGGTATTTGAGAAGAGTCTTAACGCTAGCCCAATGCCTTCTGGTTGGAGCTACACTGTGTCCAGACAATAAGTTGACTGCAAATGCAATATCAAGTTTGGTACAGTTCGCAAGGTACATCATTGCTCCTATGGTGCTTAAGTATGGAACTTATGGTCCTAAAACTTCTTTGTATCCTCAGTCTAAAAGGGTCTTTATCCACATCTAGGGATCTTAACCATGGGTGTCCTTAAAGAATGATATTTATCATGTTAAATTTCTCATACCTTCTTGGTATAGGTAGACTGGTGTACTAGGATTCCTTTAGGGAAGTGCTCTAGCTGTAGGCCTAAGCAACACTTCATTTTACCCAAGTCTTACATCTCAAACTCCATCACAAGGTAAGAACTTGCTTCCTTTATGTCCTCTGCGGTTCCGATGATATTCAGATCATCGACATGAACAGAGATGATACAAAATCCATTATGGGACTTCTTTATAAATACGCAGGGATAATCATCATTATTTGAGTAACCTTTCCTCAGGAGAAAGTCACTTAGTCGGTTGTACCACATTCTTCCCAAATGTTTCAATCCGTACAACGATCTCTATAGTTTGATGCTATACATGTTGCGATTAGTTTTATGAAGATCCAAAATTTTGACTACTTCACGGACTCTCATATAGATATTCATATCCAATGACGCATATAAATATGCGGTCATTACATCCATCAAGTGCATTGTTAAATTCATGCAAGCTGTCATTGATATTAAGTATCGGAACGTGATTCCACTCATCACAGGTAAGTAGGTTTCATCGTAATCAATGTTAGGTCTCTACGTGAACCCTTGTGCTACAAGCCTCGCTTTATATCTTACCATCTGGTTGCTCTCATTTCTCTTCCAGATGAAAACCCATTTGGATCCTACGGGGAACACTTTAGGGGGTGTTGAAAAGCATCTATGCCCCTAAAAATTGGTTTTGGTAATTAATGATAATATGTGAATATAGGACTTATTGGTTTGTTGAGTACTTACAAGGTTAAGTCTCTTTGGAGAAAATAATCATGAAGATGCATACTAAAGGACTTATGAAGAACAAATATGGTTCAAGGATGAGGTACAAGTGGTTTTGAATTCTTTTAATTTTTACCGGTTACCGGTCTTAGGAGAAATGGTTGGAAGACCGGATTATAGGTTAAATGTCGTTCTATTAAGAGGGATCATGACTAGTAGCTTGATATCATGTTCTTGTGCTTTATGGATCAATCTAGGATCATGCATGAGTTTGGATTCCTTTTAATTTGCCAAGTCTGCTTTGTCAGGATAATCAGTAGTACCGACGTTGGCTATGCGATACTACCGCTCAACGGTACGACCGGGCTAGTAGCGCGGTACTACCGCACTCTGGTTGTTCCGATTGTTACTTGGCGGTATGTTTTTGTCGGAACCCGGGATTAATATCCCAGATCCTCTGTGCATTTTTGAACTAGTCTCATGATCAGTAGTTAGTTCACACAGTAAACAGATATGGTAACAAAATCATATCACAATTTTATTAATAAATAACAGAGTTGATTACAAAGGAGGCTTAGAGGCCCACAATAAAATAAACACAGCGGAAGACGGAAATGTAGTAGGGTCAGTTAATGCGCCACGAGCAATCGGTAGAGAAGCGGCCTAGTCGTCGAGGTCCACATCGGTAGCAAAGTCCTTCTCCTCTCGAAATGTTGTTTGCATAAAGCAAGTATGAGCACAACTTCCGTGCTCGCAAGTTACACCGTCAAGTAATAGAATGACATGCATATATGGATGTAACAATAGAAAGGCTTATTGGTTTATTTGCATAAGCGACATTTCTTTTAAATCTTGGTACTAAGTTTCAAAGCGGTTATTTTATAACTAAAATTTATAAAATTCTCAATTTTATAGTCGGATAACATTCACACATCAGCGGTGAAGGATACCCTCCTATCACATGGCTTCTGCCCAATTCCATCTGGATAAACCGGTTTTGAAGAAGTCTTTTTCAAACAAAATCGAGTCTAACTTTGAGTAGTTACGCTAGCATGTCCATAACAGTGGACACGGCTATTGAATAGTTTACACTCTGCGAGAGGTTGTGCTGACTTTACCCACAAGAGATAATCAACATTCAATGTCCGTCGACACACTTCCGAAGGTGTGCGACTAAGTGATTATCACGAGGCCTTTACAATGTTACTGTCTTAATGTATTTATGCCCACTAAGGTTTCGCTACCATCGGATGGCCATCCTCGGAAGCCCCTCTTGCGCCCGATTGGGTCTCTTGTCGACCAACACCCATACCAACAACATAGCACAAATGACACTAAGACATCACAAATTATTTAGCCAAGTCCCGCCCACACGGGACATGTGGTGATGCGGTGAGCATAGCATCATGCGCTCGAAGACCGGTCCTTAAGCGACTTGGCGACTTTCCATAAAACCCACGGACCTTAACCACGACTAGATTAAGCCCGTGCATAAACCTGCACCCACCAATCATCCATTTCGCCCAAGTACAAACCTATTTTTATTTTACTTTTCAAGTCATTTGTAAAACTCCCATGACACACCAATGCCAAAGGTACAATTTAAACAATAATTGATTGTTGGCTGAAATTCTCCAAATGAAACAAGTTTGGTCTATACGCATGGCTAAGCAATACGTTTAAATGATCCTAGTTCATACTATCGTATCAACCAGGTTTTATCTAGGGTGTCAATGTGTTTGATTCAATATCAACATGGGTCATACAAAGGATTTAGGTATAACTATGAATTGAAAAACATGAATTTATATTACCGAATATAAATAAGCATGCAGTAATAATTTAAAAATAGAATATAAATAATTTAAAATAATGGGATCAATATGATCAAGGGTATAACTTGCCTTGCTTGATGAGGTGACGTTGTTTTTCTTAACATATCACCTTAACGAGCGTCGGTGTTGAGGTGGCGTTGTTTTCTTAACGGTCACCTATTACTCACAAGTACTATCTTCAGGTAGTCAAGTGTGCGATCACGATGATCATACAGTCAAAATCAATCCTCTTATGTTGTTCTTCAATCGTGTCGAAATCGATTCTCAGGTCGTCGAAATCTAATCGCAAAATACGCTAAAATCAAACCAAACTCAAATAAATTCAAAAAGACAGATCAAAATAACTCCAAATAGAAATATTTTGGATTAGTTAGCTAGATAATAATTTTATAAAGATTTTGCAACTTGAACCACCCCAATCGGAGTTTGGATGCAAAAGATATGAATTTTAGAAGTTTGGAATTACATGGAATGATAAATTAGGGTTTAAAGGAATTATTGATCAAATGAACTCAAAATTAAATAATTTTGGTTTAGATGGCTAGATCTTGATTTTATAGGAATTTAGGAATTTGAATCGACGAAATCGGAGTTCGTATGAGGGAGAACGAACCCCGGGAAGTTTTAAATTTAAATAAACACTAAAATCAGATTTTATTGATTTTCTTGAATTATTTTCCTAAAGGAAAATCGGTTTATTGCGCAAGATGATGTCAGCGAGTGGAAAATGATTTTCGCGAATTATTTTCCTAAAGGAAAATAATTCATTTCAGCGGCCGGTGGGCCCCAGGTCAGCGGTGGGTTCATGGCGATCAACGTCCACGGTGAACCGGTGTTTGGAATAGTGGCCGTGGGGTGTCTTTGGCGGGGTGTGGTGGCGTGGTGCCACGTTGGCGCGGACTCGGCGGTTGTGCGCGGCGTGGCGACTGACGACTACGTGGCGTGCCACGTAAGCTCGGCGACGGCGGCGCTCGGGTCCCAATGGTCGCCGGCGCTCTGCGCCATGGCGACGCGAATGGATGGTACCAAGGGCAAGGGGAGGATACGGCGAACCTTATGCGCAGGTTTTTGGCGACACGGCGTGGAGGGGTTGCCGGCGGCGAGGTAGAAGGCGGCGACGAAGGTTCGGTCCTAGTGGCGAAGCGGCTCCGGTGGAGCTCCGGCAAAATGGAGGTGAGCACCGGGTGCGCGAAGGCATGGCGAAGCGGATGGTGGCGGCGGCGAGGACGCGGCGGCGGTGACGGCGGCGCCATCGGCGGTGGAAGGAGTGACGGCCGTCGGCGAAGAAGTGCTGATTCCAGCGAGGTGGGAGCGAGAGAGGAGGAGTGGGTCGGGGCGCTGGGATGAGGAGGAAGGGGCGGTCCTGGTGCTCCCTTTATTGGGGCCGGAGGGGTCCGGGAGGAGGAGATCGGCGGCGGGAATCGCGGCGGTGACGGGGCGGTCTTGGCGATTACGGCCGTGAGAGAGGGAAAAAGGCCGGGAGGAGGAGCGGCAAGATCAGGGGAATCTGATGCGCACATTTACGCGTGAAGAGGGGGCGTAGATGGCGGCGGAGATGAAGCTCTGCGACGCGGTAATGGCGGAGGAGCGAGGCGGTCGTGCGGAGAAGAACGCGGGGAGGGAGAACGGCTGCGCGCCGTTGGATTTGCATCCAACGGTGTGGGGAGGTGGGGTGGCGTGGGGCAGTGGTGGCCATCCGATGGGAATCGGGCGGTGAGGGAGAGAGGGGGTGAGCGCGCGGGAGGAGCGGGCTGGCTGGGCCGGCGTGCGGAGGAAATGGGCCGGACCGATGAGGTTTCGGCCCAAGAGGTTTTCCGCATTTTTAATTGATTTTCCAATTTCAGAAATGGAGATAAATCAAAATAGCTTCTAGAAAATAGCAAATAAAATCCAAGAATTATGAGAAAATTCACAGAACTTCTCTTAATTATTTTGGACTTAAATAAAATAGTTCCAACTTATAATTGGCTATAATTTTTGCAAATAAATTTATTTTGGCTTTAAAATATTTAGGAAAAAGCTTTTAACAACTCAGAAAATCAAAGGAATTAATTAAATTTTTATTTTTGAATCAAGCCAAAAGAAACTTCAAGAACTTCAAATACATTTTTACTTTTGACTTTCAAAACTTCAGAGATTCAAATAAAGCAATCAAACTCTGGCAAATTCTCAGAAAAACCAGTAAAATAATAATTTTATTTATTTTTATTTTGGTAACAACACTTTGGGATGTCACAGTTTTTTCCAGAGAGACACTTTTTCTGATCTGGTGCCAAACCCTCAGTATGGTAGTACCGCAAGTGTTCGTATGGTATGACCGGACTACGGTAGTACCGCAGTTCTTGAGCGAAACTACCGCACCCCGGTTGTTCCGATTGTTACTTGGCGGTATGTTTTTCGATCGCACCACTTTTGATTCTCTTGGGAAACGGTAGTACCGCACTTGCTTTGCGGTATGACCGCGATGCGGTAGTACCGCGAGTTAGTTGGCGGTAGTACCGCAGTGCAGGTTAAACGGTTATGTCAGAGCATTTAATGCCACTGTTATAGCCGTTACAGAAGTAGTTGGAGATGTGCGGTAGTACCGCTCGGTACATGGCGGTAGTACCGTAGATGGCCTGAAAAGCTGATTCTTCCTCTCCAACGGTTATAATTGTTGGTGGGAGGTATAAATACACCCCCACCTGCTCAAGGACAGTGTGCTAGACCTCATTTAACATCCTTAGAGCCTTGTGCATTCATTCAACTCCTCAAATTCACTTGTGCACTCTTTAAGAGGTTGTTGAGCTCATTCAAGTGCATTCATCATTCTAGTTGATCCTCTTGCACTTGAGTATCGTCAAGCGAAGGTCATTGATTTGTTACTCTTGGAGTTTTGCCGAACTCCTAGACGGCTTGGCGGTGATTGCACGGTGATCTCTTCAAGAAGATTGTGAAGAGGCTCGGTGCCGAGATTGTGAGTGGTTCGGTGTTCACCATCTCCGGAGCGGAGGAAGAACAACCATAGTGATCGAGAGAAGGCTTAATTCGTGGAGCCGGCTTGAGTGGTCAAGCTTCCTCAATGTGGACTAGTGAAGACCGGCAAGTCTTCGATGCCACAGGAAAACATCGTTGTCTCATTGTGGTTATTTCTAGTCTTTACTCTTCCGCATTTATATTTCTAGCTTGATCTTTGTACTTGTATTGCTTAGCTAGAAGTATAACTTGTTTAGACTAAGTTGTTAATTGGCTTAACTTGTTAACTTGTTAAAAAGTTTAAAAACCTCCTATTCACCCCCTCTAGTCGGTTATCCTTGATCCTACAAGTGGTATCAGAGCAAGGTCTCTCAATTTGTTAGACTTTACCGTCTAAGAGAGAAAGGATGGCTAGTGAGGGTGTGCCTATAGGAAAGGCTCCTTTGTTTGATGGCTCAAATTATTTTTATTGAAAAATTAGAATGTCCATTTTCTTAAAGGCCATGAGTCCGAACATATGGAAAATTGTAAATGAGGGTTATGTTATGCCTCTTGATCCAACAAACTCTTTTATTCTTTTAATTAATAACTCTGCAAGACTATTTTGAGTGTGGACATGTGATACTGAGTGCCCTACTTTAATGCCCCAAACCATACAATAATTATTAAATGCCTTTGAGGTAAACTCGCCAGCATTATCCATTCGAATGGACTTAATTTGTTCATCTGGAAAATTGGCTTTTAATCTGATTATTTGGGCAATTAACTTTGCAAAACCATGGTTTCTTGTAGACTATAGGCAGACATGGGACCATCTAGTAGAGGCGTTTAACAAGACCATAAAATATCTAAAGGGACCCGACAAGGGTTGGGTAGGTCCGCAAATACCACCTTGAATTCTCTCCAGGAAACTAGGTGATCCATCTCTTAGTTTTAGATAAGAGGGTCTAGTAATCAATTTTCCTTTGGCACAAGTAGGTCACATGAAATCTTCAGATCTAAGAAAGTCTGTAGTTTTTATGTTATGGCCAATAGATTTATTAATAACTTTTTGCATCATACCCAAACCAAGATGACCCAGATGATCATGCCAGATCTTAAAAATTTCATGGCGACATAAACTTCAGGTTTTTTTATAAGTGCAGTATAATTTTGATGAGAAAGAAATGAGTTTTTCAACCACTTGCTTCTGACATCAATTAGATTTAGTCATGAGTCCTCAACAGTTATACATGTACCCATAGGGAGAACTATAGCGGCCCTTCTAGTGCCGACAACAAGAGATTCGCTTCCAGCAATGGTCTCAATATTCCCAGTTTTCTTAGTTAATGTGTGAAAATATTTAGTTTTCCTAAAAAATGAATTACTGGTGCAATTGTGTACAAGACAAATTTCTTCTTCCGCCATTGGATCGTACCGAGTTGTTCTATATTTAAAACATGATTTATTATCAAACAATTATTCAACATGAAATATAGTTCAAAATGTAGAACAAGCATAGACCAATAAAAATAATGAATTGAATAGTCTATAAAAAATAACAATGCCAAGATTCCAGCCTAAGCAAATAGTGAAAGATAAATGCTCAACATGAGCATGAATAAGCCAATGTTCATCAGGAAATAAACTAAATTGATATGCGAAAATTCATCTAAGGAAACTTTTTCAAGTCTCCATATGGATCCTGGCTGTCCTTTTGGAGGTCCAGGAGCTCCAACCCAAGAATATCATCGTGATCCATGGAGGTGCCTTCTCCCTAAGCCGCATCATCAAAAATCATGTAATCAGTCTTCTTGACGTCTTGGCTAGGAGACGGTCCAGTCAGAGCGGGCTGAGTGGCGAAGTGAGCCTCAACTTTGCTCCCCTGAGTCTTCTTGACTCTACTAGTGGATTGCGTGTAGAGATTCACCAAATGCTACGGGGTGTGGCAAGTGCGCGACTAATGGCCGGTGCAACCACATCTGAAACACGTCTGGGGAGGATGAGCAGTCTTGTTGCCTGATTCTTGCTTCTGGGGCCTACCTTTGCCTGATCCTCTACCATGGGGTTTACCCCTGCCTTTCTGCATCCCAGCCTTCTTCCATTTACCCCCATTCTATTTTGGACCTTTTCCGTTGTCTTGGCTTCTGCTAGCCTGCTAAGCATTGGCGTGTGCTTCAAGCACAGCCATTGTCCTAATGGGACGTATCTGATGGTTTTTCATTAGAGGCTCTGCATGTTTTCTGCTTCCATCAGAGTGTATATTAGCTTAGAGTACTTCAAGTTCCTCGCATTGCAGTGCATTGCCGTAGTACCCGCATATTGGGGTGGAAGGTGCACAAAGTCTTCTCTAACATATCAACTTCTGTAACTGTGTGGTTACAAAATCTAAATTTAGAGATAAATTTGTACATGGCAGAGTTATATGCTGCCACAGTCTTAATATCCTGAAAGCGCACAACTAGATAGAGTCCATTTGCTTCTGGGAGTAGGACAAATTTTTGGTGGTTGTGGCATGCTGACGAGAATATAACAATCCTTATTTTACTATTTATCTATAAGTTTACCGTTTAATACTCATGAGGGTTGACTTAACCCTGTGGTCGTAAGCATTTCTACAACCACCCTATGGTCGTAAGCTTTTCTACGACCATGTAATAGTTGTAGCTCCCTCTACGATCACCTTGTGGTCATAGATCTTCCTACGACAAGGTTGGTTACGACACCCTTATAATCAACAAAGTCTGTTGGCTTGTGGGTCTATTTGATTAGGGAGCCTTGTACGTTGTTTTCAATACACACGATAGTTTATATGCGTAGTTGCTCTCTGGAATAAACTACACATTTTTCCTCTATCTCTGACGATAACTACCTGGCAACGTGGGGGAGTTATCTCTCTGCCAATAACCTCCATCAACAGTACATCACTTGTAGCGTTGGGACGTCTGTTGGATTGGAGGAACTGCCACCTCTTCGTACCCTATATAAAGGATGAAGTCAGTAGATAGAAGGGTGAGCGATCAAAACACCAAGCAATCCAGAGCACAAGACATCTAGCAATAGTCTTTTCCTTGATTGTATTCAATACTCTCAATATAGTACAACAAGAGCAGGGTTGTTATTCTCTTTGGAGAAGGATCGAACCTGTATAAAATCCCTGTGTCACTCTTTGCATAGTCCCAATTGTAGAAACCCCCAAGGCAAACAATCATACGTAAGATCGGATCTAGATCACTAACACGTTGATGCGACAATGGGTGTCCCGATTTTTGATAAGAAGGATAATTTCGATTTGGTAAAGATGACTATCACGATTTGGCTACCAATCGTACACGACCAATACGTCTGACAATCACTGAACCAACTTCAAGTTCGTTATCGACCTTACTAAAAGCACGATCGACCTGACCACAGAGGTCTATTCTTGTATGCAATCGAAGAACAAGTAAGAACAAGATAATAAGCAATCTAAAATTGCAAATGTGATTGAAGAACTCCTACATATAGAATCAGCCACAAGAAAGAAAATTGAAGCAATAACTCTGTATTAAACACAGTTAAAGCGCGCCATAAAAGCCTCATTGAAATATTGTATTCAATTTTTAGTTTCTAATTCGTTTTGATGTGCAAAAAGATGTTGCAGCTCCACAGCCAACTATACATGAAATTGTCGGACCATTCACGCACACGAATGGCGATGGCGAGGCGAGTGAGCGAACGCACGCGTGTGTTCTTCTTTTGTTGCTTCAACAAGATAAGACCAACTCCACCTTATATATTGGTCTCCTCCCATCTAGATTAGCAATATGGTACTAAATTTTCCACTTTTCACCATGTATGAGTGGGCCTTTGAGATTTTCATAGGATTTAATTAAAATGTTGAATGGGCCAAGCCAAAAAAACTCCAACAGTTTCAAAGTTCATATGATAAACATGTTTTATGCTTTGTTAGCCATACGTCAGCAGTAAAATTGCAAAGCGTCCATCATGTTCATGTACTGAGACAGACACATGGACAACCTAGAAACTTGAGATTTTTATCAGGGCAACTGAATAAACAATCATCATGCGCGATAAGAAGCCTGGATGAGGGCATCTGACATATCAATTACACGATAATTCAGTATTAGGGGGTTGCAACCTGAGAAGATTTTGCCTCGCCAGAGACATGCCGGGTTGGGATCTTGTTTGGTTTGTGCCCTAAAGCATCCAATCCATGCCTGGTCTGATCCTCTCCGACAATTTGTTATCCTGGCTCATGTGACAAAAAACGGACATTGAAGCTTCTGGCAACAACACACAAACATGATTGAGGTCTATTTAGTCTTTTTATTTGGCTTAAAAGCAAAAAGCTAAGCCTAAACAAATGGATCGTTTTTCCATCCATCTTACAAAAGGCTTAAGCTACTTTAAGCCTAAAAGCCATAAAGCATGAGAGAGGTACTTTTTTGGCTTTTACGGAATGAAATATCCCTTTGGCACTGAACTTCATTGAAATTACACCCAAAATGTCATTCATATATAAGTGCAAACCCTTTCATTTTTTTTACCTCTCCACCCGTTCAATTCACCTCCCCTTTGGCTCCCACACCCGACGCATCTCCTCCCAGGCTCCCCCCAACGTCGTCACCTGCCCTCTCCTCCCCTCACCGACAATGCATCCCCTCTCCTCCCCATGCCACCGCCCCCACCCATCCTCCCGACGCCACCACCTCCCCTGCACCGACGTCGCCTCCCCTCCCCCAACACCGCCGCCTCCCCTGCACCAACGTCGACTCCCCTGCCCCGACGCTGCCTCCCCTGCACCGACGGCAACATCGTTGAGGTAGAAATATATCCATCTTGTAGGGTCCGCGGTTTCTTCTCTTTTATTTTCCTCTCTATCTTGTTACATTGCATCTGAGATCATGGGAAGTGCATAAGTGAATTTTCATGTGTGTTACTAAAAAGGAATTTAATTACTGGCTTCCTTGTGGGAAATGGAGATATGGAATCGCCTCTACATAGAAAGCTCCTTCGCTTTTTGTAGCTATACATTTTCGGTGGGATTTTTTTGGAACCATGCGTCTAGAATACTTTATAGTAATAGGCCACGGTTTGGTATAAGCTTCAGCATACTAGTAATAGCCCATGGTTGACAACCGAGTGGGAAATACGAGGTGTTCAATCACTCTCGCTTGTCCCTTCGCAATGTGATTGAGCGTTCCTTTGGCGTGTTGAAGATGAAATGGAGAATCTTGTTGGCTTTGCCAATTTACAAAATGAAGATTCAAACAAAAATGATAATTGCATGTATAGCGCTACACAACTTCATCCGAGATAGTGCTTTACGTGATGAATTTTTAAGAGATATGATCTTGACGAAGATTATGATCCAAACGATACACAAACGGATCATTTGTAGGGCACGATGTCAATGGATCAGCAATCGATGATGGAGATATGAGTATCTTTCGTGATAGTATTGCTACTTCTTTAATGGCCGCAAGATAATAAATAGATAACATTAATATGATATGATCGAATAATATTTTGTTACTGTGTTATTTTGTTTGGTTGGCTAATATTTGCCTTTCTATATTAATTTTTTTCATTGCGTAATGTCCAAAATTAATACATCCATACACGGACGAGCGATATCTTGCTATGAATAGGTTGTCTGTTATACTCCTGATCTTATTAGATATACATCTCGATAGATGTCAAGATTTGTAATTTATTTGGATAGACCATGGTACACACACGCATGATCGTACGAGCGATTTTTTTTTCATATCTACACTTGCACGTATCGTCATATCTACAAATCCCATTCAAATATAAGTTTAAATACATGCTTAAAAATGTCATTTAAACCTTAAAGGGTAATTCAGACTTTTTATTCTTCACACATAACTCAATAAGTCAATATTATATAAGAAGTCAGATTACCAAACACCAAAACTTGGCTTAAAAGCTAAGTGGCTTATAAGCTGATTAAGCCAAAAAAAACTGGCTTTAAACTATAAGTCAAAATGCCTAAACCTAAACAAACAGGACTTGACTATAATCTAATTAAAGTGACATTCTTTGTTGTACATTTTCAAACTTTTTATTCACAAAACGTACTTTTTTACTTCTATGTTTTTGCTCAGGCTCATATCTCTAACAAAATAACACATCTTCAGCGTGTCTAGCGGACAAAAATCAAGAAAAACTTTTGTTCTTCTCAAACACACATTTTTTTTCCAGACATGTCACTCGGGTCACCAACTAAACAGACCTTTAGTGTCTCAACAAGGGCATCTGACAACACGGGACAAGAAGCCCGGAGCCTGCAACGTTGTAGGCGCAACAGCTCGTATGAGTGCTTAAAAAATCGGAGTAGGAGGTCATTATGTCTTATGTAGGTTCTTACTGTGTTGGTTTAAGTAACTTTTTTAAGATTCGGATCCTCTCTATTATTCTAGAGATTCACAGTGGGAACGATACTTTGCGAGTGCATGAACATCACTCGGTAATGGTACTGTAGGAACAGTAAAATATTAGTTTTATTGTAAAGAAGAAATATTGTAGCTATTGATCTTAACCTCTGATTTTTTTATCTGACGGTGTAGATTGCTCCAAACACCAAACACTGTATATCATCTGCCTTCGATGCAGAGCGTCCCAAACTTCTTGTTTGTTAGTTTGGTCTCGAAGGGATCCAATGCAGGGATGTATAAGCCTGGTTCTTTGTGTTCAGAAATGTCACAGCTCGCGACAGCATTTCTCGTGTCAGGTGCTTAACTAACGTCGCAATCTAACAGCATCGGGTCTGGATGCAGGGGGTATCATCAGGTCAGTGGCTCAGCCGCTCGATCAGGTAATGAATACCTGCGTAGTTGTCAGCTCCGTCAGTGGTGTGCTCCAATTAGCCAATCAATAGTAGTACTAGAACGGAGTATAACTCTGGACCAAACGAAAATTAAGGTATAGCTTGGTTTATCCCAATCTTGCCCAGTTTTGGCCGCTCCTCCAAGTCAAGTTTTGGGTAGAGTGAAGACTGTTGCTTCCTTTTTCGTCGGTGAAGTACTACTAGTAATTGTTAGGACTCCATCGTATCAATTGCAGTTACCCTGATCAAATTTTATCACGGCAGTACATTTAGCACATTTGCCTACTCACTTAACGTTGATTTACATTCGATCTAGGAAAAATATTGGTCTACATTTGGCGAACCAATTCTGTACGCACAGACGTTGTTAGTACTTTGGCGAGAGGAAAGCTTGACGCTAGTTCAGCTGCCACAGTGCCCGTCGAAATCCTCGACCGTCCCATCACATAGCGCGGTGAACTCGACGAACCGCCGCAGGAAGCGGCGCCCGGGGCACTCCGCATATCGCGTGGCATACCCCACCTCACCGCCGCGGCATCCTGCTGCTCCGGCATGCACCACCCGGCCGTGAATGTAGCCACCGCCCACATTCGACAACAAAGCACGCGCCAGCAACATAGGCCGTGTCGACCCAGGCCATGGTGGGCCTAAGCCGCCCGCTTCGCACGCATCAGTTTCCGCAGAGTCCCCAACCTTCGAACGCGTTAGGCTCATAATTCCAAATGGATTACTTACTGATTGACGACTCATAGGCCAAGACACCTTGCAGTTTTGCTTTGCAATTTGCACGTATCAGTTAAGGGATTATTTCCGTTTCTTGCGATTTCAGGGTTGTATCGCCCAAGACACACCTTGCCGAGCCCTGGTCTTCCTCCGCCTTCCTAGTACAGATGGCCGCCGAGGGTGATCAGAAAGGTTTGCGACTCTCGCCGACAGATTCTATCGTTTTCTGCCTTGCTATCGATATTCTTCCTTCCTTGTTTCTCCTGCTATTCTTAAGTTCGCTGTTGCTACGGAATTTGCAGTTGTGGTGCACCTGCGCTCGACCGGCGATGCGCCGATACTGAAGCAAGCCAAATTCAAGGTGCGGTTTTCGTTTTCTCGCCCCTCTTTTCCTTGTTTTCGCTTGTAAATCGATTCAGCTTAGCGAATTTAAGGTTCCCTCTTGCAGTCAGATCTTGACTTTATTCTGGTACATTAGACCGTGCCTTCGGAACTCAATTGGGGAAACTTTTCTAGTAGTCGGATACTTATTATATAATTGGCTTGGCTTGGAGGCGCGTGTGCTGATGGTGAATCCGTGAATGCGCGAGTCGAACCAGGAACTTGGCATTGCTCCAGTTTATCAAGAGGGAAGTTAAGGTTGTTTCACTCTTGATAACTGATAAGAAATTGGACGGGATTTACATACTAAGGAAGAAAAAGAACTCGGACTGAATTTTCACTGGTAAAGCAGGCTAAATGGTTGCTTGTATCAGTTTGGTCTGTTTGCAGCGACTTAACAGCACATATTTTAGGGACATAGTGTCTATATCAACAGTGCATTTTCACCGAACCCAGACGAGCTGGTAATTGACTTGTATAATGTAAGATTCTATGTACTTGTACTATGTTTTCTTGGATCCCCAACCTTAGAAATTTATACCTCCACATAAATAGTCATTTGGTTACAGCATCAAGTAGATTCTGAATTCTTTTACTAATGTATTTCTTCAGTTGGCAAACTTACAAAATCTGTAGCCCTAAGCACACGATATAAATCTTCATGCCTGCCAATTAGATTGATATCTGTTTTGGAATCTAAGTAGTTTCACAATTTTGCATGGATCTCTCAGTTATCAAGCATCATGCAATGTTACTGACTTTCAGTTTTCAGTTACTTCACATGGCATACAACTAAAGGAGGCTAACAATCTTCGTATATTAACACTGCAGAACTTTGGAATTGATGGGAAGCTTGTGGTAAATTATGCTTTATCCATGGCATTGGGTTAAAAGGTTGGACTTGCAGGAATGAATTAGAATTGACCGAAAAGTCCGTGCAAAATTCTGCCGTGCCTACTGTAAAGCGCTTCGAATTGTAGTTTTGGTCAGTCACTGTAATGCTCTCTCACATTTGTTGATGACAGAATGACAGTAAAGGTTCATGCTGGTTGTATCTGCACTCCAACATCTTCTCTTCAAAACAATGCACTGAAATTGTTCAGCGGATGCTACACCAGAATCCTGAGGACTCACTCGTGTTTAATAACTGTATTGTTTATGTCCCAGATTAGCTTTTGTCATGATATTGACTCAATGAAGTGCCGGTAGTATGTAGTACTCGCTGCCGGCTCCATCTTCCAAACTTGAAATCTCTGAATGGGAGGAGAGAAAAAGGAAATTTGACAGGCGTGATTTACTCCCATTACCCTCAGGTTCCCAGTTCAAGGTGTCTGCAGTGGTTAGCCCAGGGCCATCGTGATTCTCTGATTGATCATGGATGTAGTACTACATTCGCGGTATTCAGAACAATGCTTTGTTCTCCCCACTTCGCAGAAAGGTAATCGGCAGCCCGTTCCGCCGTTGCAGCGCGGCAACTGCTGCCGGCGCGAAGCTACAGGTACGCAAGGCACACGCTCGGCAGGAAGCCGTGGCCACTGGCACCACCGATACGCGAAACAAGCACATAATATCCTATTTATTTAAAAGCCTAGAAAAGAAATGAAGGGAAAAAAAGGAAACAAGAGGAGGAGGGTAAGTAGTGGGCTGGGCCGGATCAATCGAGTGCTGTTGCACCGCGTATAAGGGGAGGGGAGGGGAGAGGGCTGCCAGCCCTAGCCCTAGCCTCCTCCGCCCTTTGCCCTAGCCCCTGGTGCCACCACCCCTGCCCTGCCGCTGCCCCTACTTTGCCGCGATGGTGCTGCTGCTGCTGCCAGCTACAGAGGAGAAGGAGAAAGCAAGGAGGAAAGAAGATCAAGGAAGGAGAAGGGAGAAGAGGAAGATGATGGAAAACTAGGGTTTCATGATTTGATCATCTTCGTCGTCCATCTTCGAGGGGTAATGATCCTGGAAAACCCTTGCTACGATAGTATATTAGCGTTTAATCAAGGTTTAGGGTAGATCGATAGTGGGAATTGGTGTTTTGGCCATACCCTGTTTTGCTTTAGTGTGATGCTGAGCCTTGCGAAGGAGTTTTGGAGTATCTATGTCCTGTTTCATATCTTTTCCATATTATGAATATTGTATGTTATTGTTTAAGCTTTCCATAGAGTGATAGAACACTTGATTTGGTTAAGTGGTGTAGAAGTTATGGCTTCTGGAGTGCTATTGTCCATAATTTCATCATCGTTGGTAGCAGTCGTGTTGTTTGCTTTATAAACTACAGTACATGGTTGAATTAAATATGGTCATAACTAAGAAAAGTTAGGTAATTTTCTATAGTTTCCATAAGTGGTAAGGTTTGCTACTCTTAATATGGTAAAAAAATAGATATAAAATTGTTAAGTGTGTTGTTCAGCAATGTTTCAGGTTGACCTTCAGGGTTCAAAACAAGGGCTTACACAATTTAATTAGGGAATCTGCATAACAAGAAAAGTGTATAAAATTTTGTGTATATTCTATAAAATATGTGGTTTGCTATGTTTGGATTCCAGGATTAGAACGTATGATTGTTTGATCACGGGGGCAGTGGGTGAGTTGTCCGGTGAAGAGGGATTAATTATGTTGGGTTTGTGCATAGAAACAATGTTGATTTATTTTATGTTCTTGTACTATTGTTGCACGTTTTTTAGGTGAGTATTAGCTTTGTCTGGGGAGTGTTGCTTCGCGTCAATGTTTTAATATCAAACTTATGAAATGAATGTTGGGGGCTTCTTTGATCGATACTATGTAAGAGGAGACACATGGAATTTTAAACAGGTTCGGATCTTCTCTTGAGAGAATAATAACCCTACTCATATGTTTTTGTATTGATTATATTTATAACAAGAAGGAAGTCATTGAAAGCTAAGGCTAATGACTTCTCTCTCTTGTCCTTTCATTCCCTGTCCACCAGCGTTATCTCTTATATAGCGTCTGAGGGGCTGGCAGTTGCCCCATGCCAAGAGGCACCTCAATGGTTGGTTAATTGCACACATTTGATGACAGTTATTGTCAAAGAAACATTCTCCTCACGTTTGCCTTGCAGTTATGCCAAAGATAGATGATTACGTGCAGTTACGTTATAGGATAACGACACATGTTTAACTACTGCGTATAAACACATCACATGGAGTCCTTAGTCGATTGGGTCCACATGTCTGTGGATTTTTATCGACCATAGGGTGGTCGTAGTTGATTTAATCATAGTAAAGCTTACGATTATAAAGTGGACATAGGAGATCTTACGACCATATGGTAGTCGTAAAATAATTTACGATCGTATGGTGGTCGTAAAATATCTTACGACCACTAGGTAATTATAATATTCCCTTAGGGTATCTCTGAAGGTTGTATAAAGACATTATCATCTATAATAAATATTACATATAATTAATTAATTAGTTGAGGATTATTAGATCCTCGTTATTTCGAGTTCGGTGTCGCCTTCGCATCGTTCCAGTTTTCGTGGCTAAAAGGCAAGTGCTTGGTAGAATGATAGACATCGGTTTGGGTGCACACTTGTCTTTACAATTACTTTGCCACGATATATGTATATTTTATACATGCTTACGATAATGATGATGATATGACCATGATGATGATATAATAAATATGATGATGTGGTAATGATTGTAATATTATGATAATGTATCATGTTAATGGATAATAGAACAAATTATATTCTTACACCATGTGCACAATCATGTCATGAACGATGTCGACCACCTTGGGTAGGCATGTGATATCTACCGTGGTGATAGAACTCCACGCGAGTAGAGAGATCCCCGATCCCGAGGAGGACGTGCTGTTGAAAGGGTGAACACCGACGGGTGTTCACTCATGCTATACCGGTATGAGCCATGAGATGAGCAAATAAACATGTAGTGTCTAGATGTATTGCATTAATGAAAAGATGATATTATGAATATATGAATGATCGTGATAATATTCTACATGAATGATAAGTTGAATGCTTATATTTTATTATGTTCTTGCTGAGTCTTAGACCCACCCTTGTTTTGTTGTTGTTTTTAGATGATTATTGACAACGACATGCATGGGATGAGAGTAGCACATACGCATCACATGCTACTAATCACAAAGTTATCATCATTTAGTTGCAACAATTAAACCAAGAGAATTGGTGCGTTTATCTAGAATTGATTTCCTTATCTTAGTCTTGTGGATCATGATTGGTGTTAGATCTCGTAGTAATGATGCTTTGTGATTATGCTATAGTAATGATTTATTTATTAATATTGTTGCTAATCATTGTTCCCGGGCGCATGGTTTCAGGTATTCTCGTGCTTGTGGCCCCAAGCGTTTTTGGACGCGAGATCCTAAGTTGTGTGAATATTTATCCTTAATGTATTTATATTGTCATGCTTGTTGAAAGATAATCCATTGTGGGTTGCTATCCATGCATAGGTTGCTAGAATTATAAGTAATTATGGTTTAAATTTAGAGTGAAAAATGTATAGATATCATTTCGAGTTTTTTTTTTTTTGTTGAGCTAGGATGTTACAAAGCACACCCAACTCTTCTCGTCCCTTTCCCTGTGTTAAACTTTATTGAATACGGAGTGGAGTTTTGCCTG
Organism: Ampelocalamus luodianensis; assembly: GCA_036346255.1. NCBI lineage: Eukaryota > Viridiplantae > Streptophyta > Magnoliopsida > Poales > Poaceae > Ampelocalamus > Ampelocalamus luodianensis. The sequence continues at coordinate 2,795,761 of CM070634.1, forward strand.
AGGACATGTAATAATACATCCCATGTAATCGCTGCAGGAGGATGTAATAGGGATCTAAATAGGGGCGTAGTCACCGAGAGGCTTCGTTGGGCTTAGGGGCGTAGTCACCGAGAGGCTTCGTTGGGCTTTGGGTCCACCCTTCGCCGGCAGCGGTAACCCTGCGCGAGGTATCTTTATTGTGTGTGCATAATATAATGTTTTGCTTCTCTTGTATTCATGTATAAATTTGGATTATACAAGATTATGTTAGCTATATTTGTTTTAATTTAGCTTTATATTTCTATCATGGCTTGCTACTGGATCTGAACGTCCATGCAACGTGGACGAATCGATTTTCAATTGATATACCGTCGTGCGTCCCGTATAATGGAATAACAACGTTCCAGTGAGAAAAAGAAAGAAAAAGCTTCCCGTCCCGAGCCAAGCCCCGCGGCTCGCGGAGACCCCACGGCCGCGCGGTGCGCGAGCGGCTGGTGCACGAGCGCCGTCGCGCGCATCGGCAACGCGCGTAGTCAGGCAGGCCGCGGGCGCCTCGGCGTGCGGCGGCATTTTGGGTGCTGGGTGCTGCTCCGTCTACGGGCCAGCTCACACGTAATAAATCCTCTCACTAGACTCTATCCAGCCCAGCCAGGCTCAGGTGGACACGCGGCCTGCGCTCCCGCGGCGCGGCGGCACTTACAGCCGTCCGATGCGCTCACCCCATGTCGTTGTCTTCCTCCGGAAGAAGCCTCGACGCCATCAAACAAACCAACCGCCTCTCACGTTCATCGCCATTTCTAACCCCCCCCCCCCTCCCTAACATTCGAAAGTTCAAGTCCGTACCGTTTCCTTCTCCAACCTTCCTTCCTTCCTTCCATTAATCCGGATCGAATCGAAGCGAGGAGGAGGAGGAGGAGCCGGCAGTCTAGGGATACCACGGCTCCCGCGGCGATGGCGGCGCCGGCGAGGCTGACGCCGAACGGCGTGGGGTCGGCGCTGGCGGGGGACACCAACCTCAAGCCGGTCGTGCAGATCGTCGAGCTGCGCGGCGTCAACGTCAACGGCGCCGGCGCGTCCCGGAGCGAGAGGTTCCGCGCCGTGGTCTCCGACGGCGCTGCCACCTCGTCCGCGCTGTTCGCCGCGCAGCTCAGCGACCTCGCGCGCTCCGGTCTCCTCCGCCGCGGCGCCATCGTGCAGCTCCTAGAGTACGTCATCAACAACGTCGGGGCCAGAAGGTTTGTTTCCGCCTCCGCCTTCCCCTCCCCCGCCTAGATCGATGTTTGATTGCCTGCGATTTGGCCGGTTTAGGTTAGGGTTCGTGCCTGCGCGTGTGTTCATATACGTGTCGTACTTTGCTCTTGGATGCGATTTTGTGCTTGTTAGCATCGTCTAATTGGCGCTTGCAAGTTGCATTCTGTTGAATTGGATTTGGATAGGGGTCTTAGTTCGCGCTTTAGATTGGTACTTGCCAATTGTTTGGCAAATTGATTTCGCTGATACTCATGTTTATGCTTTCATAGGTACTACGAGTGAACTAGTTTTTAAGAGAACTATAGTAGTGAACTAGTGATGCATCAAATATTTTGTTCCATTGACCTGTTTGTGACATCATTTGAATTAGTGCTGATTGAATTGAAATATGTAATCGCCTTTTTATGATCAGAATAGTCCTGGGTACTAATTTGGGGTGATTAGGTTGTGCTGTGAGTTGTGTGATCCAGATTGGTGCTGGTTGCCAACAGTTGATTGAATTTTTGTCCTACCGTTCACAAAATAGTGTGGTATGTGGTTTGGTAGATCTGCTGTGCAGCTGGTGCTTGCTGTTTCTGGCTGGTTAAATGATGAGGTACTATGGTCATTTTGATGATTACGAAAAGTCTGTCGTTTGATTTGGTTCCTTAATTTTGTTATGTAGCAAATTGTTGCTAGGTAGTAGACTATTCATCATGTCTTTGTATCAATTAGGCTCCTTGTTTACTGTTTGGGTGCATCATGAAGTGTGATTTGATCATTGTAGTTTATGTCTTACTCTGCAGTCATGCTCAGAGATTCAGGTGCTGTTATCTGATTGGATCAGCTAGTAGTTTGCGTCTTTCAGCTGTACCCACTTGGTTCAGCAGTATACTAGATGGTGCAAGTTGGCATCGACCACTTTTTCTTTTGTCTTCTGTTTGTAATAAAAGTAGTTTGAAGCATAATTTTATTAATCAACCTGTGCCGTGATTCAAGTTGTGTTGGCAAAGTAACTAATGTATGGTTAGCAGTGCGGATCTCCAGAGTTGGTGCTAATTTGCTTTCTACATTCTCATATACAACTGATTTCTGGTGAAGTAGTGATAACTAGAATACCTTCTAAGAGTAAAATTTAGGAATTATTTCTTGCTGTTAAGCTGACTGGTTGCAATATCTGTAGGATTATCGTCATTCTGAACATGGAAGTTCTTGTTTCGGAGTGTGAGATCATTGGGAATCCAGTAATGCCTTCAGAAACTGGATTTTCTAACCCAAATCCCACGAGAGTGGAGCAATTTAATGGAGCACCTCAATATAATTTGATGGCAGGAAACCCAAATCCCACAAGGCCCAGTGACAATGCTCCAGTCTTCCAACATTCGATGGTAGGGAACTCTTTGAACACAGCCACCAGGTCCACAGACAGAGTTATGGTCTTCCAACCAACAGTGCAGCCATCCTATCGCCCTGCACCCAGTTACAAAAACCATGGGGCAATTGTGAAAAACGAAGCCCCTGCTAGAATAATCCCGTATCTGCTTTAAATCCTTATCAAGGTCGCTGGGCTATCAAGGCTAGAGTTACTGCCAAAGGAGACATCCGCCGGTACCACAATGCAAAAGGTGATGGCAAAGTGTTCTCCTTTGACCTGCTTGATGCTGATGGGGGGGAGATACGAGTGACATGTTTCAACGCTCTTGTTGATCGCTTCTATGAAGTTGTGGAAGTTGGTAAGGTCTATGTGGTATCAAGAGGAAGCTTGAAACCTGCACAGAAGAACTATAACCATCTTAACAATGAGTGGGAGATTTTATTGGAAGCTGGATCGACCGTGGATCTTTGTCCTGAGGAGAACAGCTCCATTCCCTCACAGCGGTTTAACTTCAGACCAATCAATGAAATTGAGGATACACTGAACAATGCTATCCTTGATGTCATAGGTGTTGTTATGTCTGTCAACCCTTGCACCACAATACAAAGGAAAAATGGCATGGAAACCCAGAAAAGAATTATTAACCTGAAGGATATGTCTGGTCGAAGTGTTGAGGTAACCATGTGGGGTGAATTTTGCAACAGAGAAGGCTCACAGCTGCAAGAAATGGTTGAGGGCGGGGGTTTCCCTGTGCTGGCTGTCAAAGCAGGAAAAGTGAATGATTTCAGTGGCAAGTCTGTTGGCACAATTTCTTCCTCTCAGCTCTTCATAAACCCTGATCTTGCTGAAGCTCATAGTCTCAGGCAATGGTTTGATGGTGGAGGAAGAGATGCTTCTACTCAGTCCATATCCAGGGATGTCACTCCTGCAGCACCAAGGAACGAGATCCGAAAGACAGTAGCACAAATCAAGGATGAAGGTCTTGGAATGGGGGACAAACCTGATTGGGTTACGGTGAAAGCCACCGTGATATTCTTCAAGAACGACAACTTCTGCTACACAGCTTGCCCTAACATTATTGGCGACAGGCAATGTAATAAGAAGGTGACGAAGGCGAGCTCTGGCAATTGGTGCTGCGACAAATGCGATAAGGAGTTTCAAGAGTGCGACTACAGGTATCTTCTGCAGTTACAGATTCAAGATCACTCGGGTACAAATTGGGTGACAGCATTTCAAGAGTCTGGGCAGGAGTTACTCGGTTGTTCTGCGCGAGAGCTCTACATGCTCAGAGAGACCGAGGATCCTCGTTTTGCAGAGATCATGCTCCGCTGTTTGTTTGAGGACTATCTGCTCAGACTGAAAGTCAAAGAAGAAACGTATGGCGATGAGCGAAGAGTGAAGATCACCTTGGCCAAAGTGGAGAGGATCGATCCTTCAGGCGAAAGTAAATATCTGCTCGATTTAATTTCAAGGTCGACGACATTATATTAAGTGGTGTCTACTAGCCCCTAGTGGTGTGGCACTGTCAATAGCTCTCATTCTCCTCCTGCTCTTACGCACGAAGGTTTCTCTACCTTATTAAGGAATTTCTTCAGTTCAGTACTGAGGTTTTTCTTTTGTTGCGCCAGCTACTCCCGTATTAAAACATATGTTAACGTCTCAGCTTATGGTATTTCTCCCCTTTTTAACTGAGCAATGCAGTTGTAGTTTCTCTGGTAGTCACAGCTTGTACAGCCCCTGTAAGCTCAACTCTCTCGTGACTCGTGACTATTACTTTGGTGCTGTTTCATGGAATCGAACATTGGCTTACTTCCCTTTCCCTTCCAAAAATTTGTTGCTGCTGAGTAACTCGTCTGCATTGTTTCACCATGCACTGCTGCGTGCATCTAAGCATCCACCTGGTACCTTTTTTCTCTTGACATTAATCCACCTCGTACATATGGCAATGCTCTCTGGAGTCTGGACATCTAACTGCAGGCTGCAGCTGTGAAGATAAATGAATTTACATGAGAAAGAAACCAGAACAGAAACTAAGGATTGCATGCGTGGATATTATTTACTTTGCACGCGGTGAACGCGATCACAACTTTGTTGTAACAATATGTAACGTTCATCGCCCGAAAGGTTACAACTATCTCAGTAGTTTTCCCCCTCTATTTGCATGCAGTACATGGATCACAAAAACCCCGACCCTTTTCCCTGTACAACCTTACTGCTCTGCCCTGACAACTTGATTGGCACTGCCAAGTCGCCCGCTTGTGACTGCAGCTCAGCCAGTTCTTTTACTCGCAACAAAATGGATGGTGGTATTGGTATGGTAGAAGGATTATTCTTCCGCGGACAACCACCCTGCTCGGAGGAATACATGAGTGAAGAAAATGAATAATCCAGGAACAAAAAATGGCAGAATGGAAGAAATGAACTGATAAGACGAAAGGAAAAACGGTGCTCATGTGAGTTGAAGAGGTAGAAGTGATCACATCTTTTTCCGTGTGAAGCTGTGTCTGGCTGGCCCTGATTAGATTCCGCCACTTATCCTGAATAAGCAGCACGATTCATTAGAAAATCAAATTTTAATGAATAAACTGAGGAGTTGTCCAAGCAATCCCACCTTGAGATCCACTGAGGTGCGGTAAGAATATGAGGCGAAGGCTAGTCTTCTAATCTCAGACCATTTGCCAGCCCCGTACCGAGCCACACCATCAACCAGCTTCAGAACCTCGCACAATGTCCATGCTCGATGATGCTTCCGCTTCGAACCCCGATTTATTTTGGGCTTGGCATCAGCACTGCAAAAATTGTTTGCTTGAACTGTCTGAACCTCCTCATTCTCAGTTGTTTCTATATGCCCTCCTTCCTTCTCACCATTTTTCTAGTAGCAAGTTGGACAGAAGTAAAATATTTTATCGCATGTAGGAGTAGGACACATGTCAAAATTGCAACTCAGCAACAATGTTCGAGGTACTAGGTGTTTCAAAATATATTTATAGTTAATTGTCAGCTTCTCAAGTTTGGTTTTTTCATTAAGTGGTCCTACATGATCAGAGGCATACCATTAGTGGAACTTCTATGGTTTTGCTTACATGGTTCTGTTCACCATCTTTCTCCAATGTCATCCCAACTGCCGTCTGAACCTCAGTACATTCCACAAAAGGCTCGTGATCCTGTTATTCGAGGTAACAAATAGCACGTTTAGGGACCTATGGTGAGACAACCAAGCAATTATGATAACATATGCTGCAATTTACTCTAACCGTTCAGCTGGGCATTATGACAGGTTGCATCAGCTTTCCAATGTCTTATGTTACTGTGGTGCAATTTTTTCCAATTCAGGTTGTCCACTTGACTTATTGGTCTAAATTGCTCTAACAGAGCACTGGATGAAATATGGTACAGCAAGCCTTTCTTACCAATAATGCATTACACCTACATGTCAGATACAGACTATTGGGATGTGGATGAGGGAAGAGATGTATTAGAGTGAGACCAACATGCTAAGCTCTTTAAAAGACAGTATGTCACGCCCCTGTGGCAGAGAGCATAACGGGGTATTGGGTACGTGTGTGTAGTAGGAGGTTTTGGTTCAGGCTTGCCCCCAGGAGCCGTGGTGGCGAGACCGCGAGAGGAAGAAGGTGCACTAGGGAAGGGCGCACGGGAGACTGGGAAGTGGGAAGGGACGAAGGGGACAAGGGAATTCAGAGATAACTTGGAGAGAGTAACTCTCCCTTAAATAGAGCTCCTAAGTCCTAACCAATACTTAATCCCCCCACATGACACGGTACCGGTGAATCACTTAACAAAGGTTCAGGGATTTGCCACATTTTGTTTGTGAAAATGGCATAAGGGATTGGTCACACAGAAAAATGGGGCAAGGAGTAAAATGAAAAAAAAAATCGACAACAATTACCTAATTGAAAACTGGGTACTAAATAGAGTTGCTTGAAGTGTATTTTCCCTACAAGCTGAGTTTCTTAGGTGGAAATTTTGTCCTACTTGGGGGCATAGTGAAAATTACAGACAACATATATCAATAAAGTTCTTTGTGCGAGTCTTTATTATTTTGAGAAACAAAGCTAGACTAAGGTCTAGTATCATATGAACAAAAAGTGCTTCTAAAATAAGAGAAAAATGATATGTATAACATCGTTCCCTAAATATAGTAATTCAATATCTTCCTCCGTTATGCACTAATAATAAAAGAGAGCAAAACTGTCCATAGATGTGAAAATAAATGACGCATAAGTAGATTATTACCAAAAATGAAATGAAGTTCCTCCTAGGGCGTCCTCTTCTCATCCTCGAAACATAAGGAACATGTACACTAAATCCTCCGAGCGTATCCTTCCGAGTAGGATAAGTTGTACTCAATGAATCAACTTCATGGAAAGGTGTTGCCTGTGGTTTCAGCAACACCTCATCATGTGCAGACCTTTTTCCTGGTGAAGAAAGTTTCCCAGGGGAGTCATGAGTTTCAATATCTGAGAGCTCCTCAATATATCTTTTAGTTGGCTTTCTAATTCTCTTAGCGGTGCCTTGTTCAACCAGGATAATTCCTTGTGGTTCAACATTATCTGTTTGTACTCTTTTTAGCCTCTTGGAGGATCCCTGTTGGTCCTCACTCTGATAGTAAGAGCTAGATGGTGAATCTCTCTCGTTTCCTGGATCCAATGCTTGGTCCCTAACCAAAGAAGTAGCTTCACGCTCAACCTTAGGCGTTCCTTCAATGGCTGGTATCTCTTGTTTGACATCCTTGCCAATAATTTTATAGTCTTTAACTACACAACCTGAACTTGGAACATCGCAGGAATTGGTCAATCCCATTGTAATCCGTCTTTTGAGCCATAACTTGTCCTTGACAGTAGTTTGGCGCCCAAATGTGGCTCTAAATGCTTCCTGAAGTTCTCTAATTGTAAGATTATCCAAGAAGACTTCTCCTCTTAAAATGGAAAAATCAGGCACTGAACTAGTAACACCAGAAACAGATGGTCCTGTAAATGTGTCATTTACAGGTCTTGAGCAGGCATCAGCCTTTCCTTTTTCAGCACTGCAAGAGTCATTTAACATTGTTGATTTTGTAGTCTCGGTTGAAGCATTGTCCTGTTGAGCAATGCTATTATCCCATTGTTCTGTGTTCAATTTATCTGTCTGCTGATCATGAACAACTGTACACTTTGAGGGAAGATCAAGTGAATCATCTGATGGCTGTATGCTATCTTCCTGTGCAATGATATGCATCTCCTTAAAGTTGTATTAACTTGAATAAGTAGAATGACATAGACACTGTATGCACAGGAAGGATTTGTAGATGGTTTAAGCTTTAAGGCAAATGTCTAATAACAACAGATGTCAAACCCCAAGCTAAAACTTTAAAAAGAAATGACTTGCAGATAACAGTGCACATTTCTAAACAAGTTTAGCACACTTTTCATAACTTATTAACCAAGAACGCTTAGATTAAAACTAGCAGCAGTGTACTCACTTATCAGCCAAATGAAAAGAATTTATCTACATCAGTAGAAAGAACCTTTACAGGACTCTCTTCAACAGAGATCAATGTCTCATTCCCACGGCTTTGAATGACCTATGGTCAAGCAGAAATGTATTCATTATTTCTTAGGCAGGGAAACTTTTTTGCTTATATTTCATTTCCACTAGCTTAATTTTGATCCATCCTTCCATCTCTGTGTGTCAGTTTTTTATGATGTTCTAAAATCTCTTCTGTGATTTAGCAATTTCAGAATGGGACAGTATATAATAGGGAAGTTTAAGCATGAATGAAGATGGCGCTGCTTGAGTAGGAAACAAAAACATAGATCTGACTAGATGACAAGGAACCTTAATGATAATGCCAAAGGTAGTTCTAACTAAATTTAATGTGGAGTATAAAGTAAGATTTATTGAAGCAACATGCAATTGAACTCTGAACTGAGAATTTTACAGAACCAGATAGTCCATATCAAAACCATTTCAGATTTAGTCTGAAAATATTGAGCACGAATACTTGCAAACGTACTAAACCTATTGTCTAGTAGCATAAACCTATTATGCGGTAACAAAACTGAAAAGCCTAGGCTCATGGCAGATATTCATGATGCACGACAGATAAGCAATATACCTTTAAGTCAGCATCCAACTTTTGTGTCTGCACTTCAGTAATCTCTAATTTGGAAGACCCCGCTGCCCAAGTTTAGTAAACACTGAACATCTTAAATAGTCAAAGCAGTTGAATTAATACAGGAAACATGAAGTTTGTATGGCTACACTGTATTCCAATATCACAGATTTTCAAATGAAGTAAGATCACCCAAAAGGAAATGATATAGCAAAGTAATAATTCGAACAGAATAATGCTACTCAGCTACTGACAGCACCTTCCAAGTCAGGCTTCTTCAGTAAAATGCAATCATTGGTAAAAAATTCGTCCACGTGCCCTACATCTTCAATAGAAGGTAGATCAACCTTCTCATCATGAAGAAAATGTTCAAACTGCAAGACTTCGTCCTCCGTAGCAGGAACAAGTGTTCCATCACCTTCAACCTTTTTTTTTAAAAAAAGTGAGTGTTTCTCAAAGGACCAAAGTAAGCAATTGGAAACATCATGATGAGTTTTGCACCTTAAAACAACATCCAATAAGGCATATAACTAAGAAAGTAATCTACCCGAACTAGCTGGTAAACCACAGGATCAGAACTGCCATTCTTTTCGAAGTCATTCTCTTCATTCTTATTCTCCAGAACATCTTGCGAACCACCCACTTCCATGGATCCGTACAAACTTCATCCAATGCCCGTACTAATCAAAGCATACCATGATGAAATTCTACAATAAGATGGAATCAATACAAAATTATAATTTATAGGAATAACAAGTCAACGAACAATTCAGCAATCCCCAAACAAATGAAGATAAATAGTGACACGGCACATGCAATGATTAATTCTGGTTGCACAAAGAGGAAAATTTGTCATAATGAATAAAAATTAGACAAACAAAAGGATTGGGTGATTATATACAGGCTATTGCAACATGAAAGAAAACATGGTTCTGATTTCATGTGCTCAGTTCAGCTGTTTGATCTTTGTTCATCAGTTTAATTATTAGTGATATAGAATTGGGTAAAAGTGTGGTATAAACAATCAATTATAGTTCGATGTAGATTCTATAGTCATAATCTTGCAACCAAATTGGAATGTAATTGACAATCAAGAGCAAAATTTAGTATTATAATACCACCTTTGGTCCAATAAGCTCAACTATGTGTCACATTGAGAACCTAACTAACAACCAATCTGCATGCGATATGGCAACAGTCAAGTAAAATCTCATCCTCCCACTGAGTTTGGCTGCTCAAAATTAATCAAGCGTGCATCATCAAAATGGTACACGAGACACTTTGTATTAGCATTAATATTTGCTCCCGTTAGTTCTTCCTATTTACTGAATTGGAACTTTGGAAGAGTAATAATTGATTCCAACATATGATTCCAAGATCAAGCAAAATATCTAGTTCTTCATATTTTATGTCTGCTTGTGGTCACTAGCTAAAATCAAACTACATTTACCAGTTCCCGAAATAATAGCTCCAGGATTAAGTAAAAACCCACTGTCTTTACGAAACACTCAATTTCTTACATAAATAAAACTCCTCCCTAGAAATAACAAAAGGGACCACATCGAAAGGAGGCCTTCACAAATCTAAATTCATCCTAGTGATCACAGCAAGCACTACCCCCAAATAGCTCTTCCTACTGTTCAATTGACACTTCAACCGTGAAATCCACTCTCCATGAGTGTAAGAATACAACGATTGAGCAAAGAATCCACAGTGTTTAGTATATAGTTAATCTAGAGCTCGAGTTACGCAAACAGAGCCAAAATCCCACAAAAAAACTACCGAACTACGCGCAGATCTAAACGATACGAGCAATCATACCAAATCGGCTTCAGTTAGCACTACAAAATGCTCGATTAAAGCTGACAGAATACCAATTCCAGCCCACGATTATGCGGAGTCGAACTTTTTTTCACCTCACGCAAAGCTCATATCACGAACAAGGCTCCAAATAAAAACTAACACTAATCCAACACTACAGTAAGCTCTGACACAATTATCCTCCCCAAAGCTCTATTAACGTCACACTGCACAAATTCGAGCGCGAAAACAGATCAATCAAGCAAAATCCCACGCGTTTGACTATACGGAGTTCAAATTGCCGCACACATCACCAAATCTAACAAACAAAATTGCAAAAAAAAAAAAATCATAGAAACGCAGCAATTGAGCGGATCCGAGTGATCTCACCGCGATCAGCAGCGGCTCGATCCGCGCAGCATTGCTCCGATCGCCCGGGCCGAGCGATGGATGGATCAGATCGCGCGAGAGGGGGATGAAATGGAGGAATCCTCAGTCCGCTCCTCGTGTGCTCTGGTGCTTCGTTTTGGTGCGATCTAGGAAGAAAAGGAGGAAAAGTTTTGGCTTCCTTCGCATTGGAAGGAGGTGGTTTCGAAAAGGGGAGGGGAATTCGAGGGGTGGGATGGGCCGGGCGGCTGGGATCGAGTCCGGATGTGGATCCGACGGTCGAGGATGGAGTGGCCGGTGGGGATGGCGCAGCACGGGGAGAGAGGCTTCTCGAATCTCGAGCACGCAAAGATTGGGGAGCATGCGACCGAGCTCACTTCCGGGAAAAAGCGTGCCTGCGGTACTCGTCTTCTCCTTCTAACCTTGCCTTGTACTGCAGTATTGTTTTTCAGCTCATCCCTATCTTCATTTTTGTTGTGCTGCTTTGTAGTTGTAAACGAATCTAAACACGATTAGAAAATAGTATTAGCTAGTTGTTGACGTGATAAAATAAGAGCATGTTTGCCTTGTTGTGGTCAAAATCAAGTGTTGTTTGTATATGTATGTGCTTACGTTTGCTAAACTAGTTCCATATTGAATTTGATAGTGAGTGCTTGACTGCTTGGTACCGTGTTATGAATGGATTGAGCTCTGGATTGGTGATTAGTGGCTAGTGGTGAATGAATTGGTGATTAGTGGGCACTGGGCAGTGGCTACTGGCTAGTGCTAGCTTCCTGTTGTTGGTAGTGAATGGTAGTGAATCAAAGAATGAATGGTCGAGCTAATGAAGCAATGAATCAATGGATTGAACTCCTATTTCTAGCTAATTAAATTCCATGCGATTAATGTTTTGCTAATTAAATTCCGGTGTGTTGATGACCCATGCTTATTGTAGATTTGTAGTACCTACTAATGGAGTGCTAGCTCACATTGTTGTGATGAATCAAAGAATCAATGGCCAATGAGGCAATGAATCAATGGATTGAACTCATATTGCTAGCTAATTAAATTCCATTCGTTTAATGTTTTGCTAATTAAATTTCAGATGTGTTGATGACCCATGCTTATTGTAGTCGTAGATTTGTCTTTGTCTACTAATTAAATTGCTAGATAATTAAATTCCATTCGTTCTATGATTGAATGTTCTGTTGTTGATTAATACACATATTTAGATTATCTTCGTAGTTTGTACAATATGCATGCTTCATTGATATCTTATGTATTCCCTCCATTATCTTGTGCTAGATTTGTGATGGAATCTACAACTGGAAGTAGCAGTGCAAGTGTAAGCAATACATCTCCTGCTTTGCCGGTGACACAACCACCACAACCACCTTCTACTGCTACAAATGATCCAGTTGCCGGTGCATTGGTGCTAAGGAATGAAGTTGATTTGACCGGTGAGACTGGTGTCGAGACCGACATTCTGCTCTCACGCAAAGAGAGCAAAGAAGTGCACTCTCGATGTTTGGGAGCACTACACAAAATATGAGAAAAGAAGAAAGGATCGATGGCAAGATGATTACAGAGTATTGGGCTAAATGCAACAAGTGCAAGTACGAATCTCGTTGTGAGAGTTCGAGAGGCACATCAATATTTTGGAATCACTTAAGTAGCAAGCACCAAATCAAGGGAGGCCAACAGCTTCTAAAATTGATGAAGAGTGGAGATGACAGTAGCACTGCATCTATTGAGACTTATAGGTATGATGAGGCTGACAGTTTGAAAAAATTATATTTGGCAATTATCATGCATGAATATCCCTTTAATATTGTTGAGCATGAGTACTTTGTGGAGTTTATCAAGTCACTGCGCCTAGTTTTCCAATTAAGAGTCGCATTCTTGCGGAAAAGATATATTGAATATCTTTGTAGAGGAGAAAAGAAGTTATATGATTACTTCAAAACACTTGCATGTCGCTTTAGTACAACTATGGACATGTGGACATCAAACCAAAATAAAGGTTACATGTGTATCACTGTGCATTGGATAGATGACAATTGGAACATGCAGAAAAGAATTATTAAGTTTATGCATGTAGAAGGTCACCATTCAGGAAGAAACTTGTGCGCACAATTTCATGATTGTGTAGTGGACTGGAATCTTGATAGGAAATTGCTTGCCCTTACTTTGGATAATGCATCGGCCAATGATGTATGTGCTAAGGGGGTAGTACTAAAACTCAATAAGTCGCTCCTTTGATCATGATGGTATCTTTTTCATGTGAGATGCTTGAATCATATTTTGAACCTTGTTGCCCAAGATGGTTTGAAGCAAATTGCACCAGCTATTGCAAATATCAGAAATACAATTGCAATTGTGAAGAACTCTCCATTGCAATATGAGGAATTTATGAAGTGTGCATCAGAATGTGACTTAGATGTGACAAATGGTCTTCCCTTGGATGTTCCAACAAGGTGGAACTCCACATATCTCATGTTGAAGCAAGCTATTTACTATAGGCATGCTTTTGGTAGGCTTTTCCTTGATAGAAAAGCAAATATGTGAGATGTGCACCGGCTGCTAAAAATTGGACTATGGCAAAATCTATATCTACATCTTTGAAGAGATTTTATGATGCTACTAACATCTTCTCGGACACTAAATATCCATGAGCAAATCTATTTTTCAATACTTCTTACAAGATTAAGCTTGCCATTGCAAACTGATGTGATAGTCCTTATCCTATTATATGTACTATAGCTCATTCCATGCAAATTAAGTATGATAAGTATTTGGAAAAGTCCAACATGGCTCTAGCTGTAGCATATTTTCTTGATCCTAGATACAAGACAAAGCAGATACACTATTTTGCGATAAGATTTACCATGACAATGCTCCAGTGAAGTTGATAGATTCATGAGTGTTATTAACCAGATTATTCCAGCTTATGTGTCGATCCACTTGTAACCGAAGAAAACAACAAGCGCAAATGTGCAAGCAGATTGATTCTCAACCATTAGACCAAGAGGTTGAGGATGAGGGAGTGATGATGAGCTTGATGCGGATCTTGAAAGGTTCTTGCATGGCGGTAGTCTTTGTAGGTCAAGGTACCAAAGCGAGTTGGAAGTGTACATGGAACAACCACTAGTGGAATGAAAAACAAAAGGCAAAGTCTTATTTGATGTTTTGTCATGGTGGAAGCTCAAGCAACACAGCTTCCTATTCTCTCCCGACTTGCGTGATGTTTTATCTATTCAAGTGTCATTGTTGCTTGAGTCGACTTTTAGTCTTGGTGGCGTGTTGTCGATCCATTTCGCGATCGTCTTGATCCTGAAGTCGTGCAAGCTTTGATTTGTACCAAAGATTGGGCTGCAGCGTCTCAAAAAGGTAATATTGAGTTCTACATTATGTGTAGTATGTGAGCAATTTTTTTAGCATAATTAATCTTTTTCACATGAAGGTGGAGATATTGGTGGATCTATCCTCACTGAGATGGACATGGAGGGCATTGAGCGATGCTTTGCAAGCTTGCAGCGGTTTCTGTTTTTACCTAACTATCTAGCTTATTGGCTTAATTTGATGTCACCTTGATAAATGATACTCATTGAACTACAACTTGTAGTTGCAGGAGTACGAGGATATGAATGATTTGGAGGAGGACGTGTTGGAGGATATGGATGAATGACCTTTTGATTGCCCAAGTGAATGACCTTTTGGATTCTTAATATTATTGAACTGTGATAATCTAAGTATGAACTATGTTTTATGTATGTGATGAACTAAGTTTTATGTATGTTGATTTGCGAGTTATGACTTATGAGCTTAATGTAGTACACCAAGTGTTATGTTTCATGTTTGTGACGAACTAATTAATGTACCTTGCTAGTGCCCATGTTATGTGCGGTTGCTGAAAATATGAACAATTCATGAATATTTGCATCAAACAAATTAGTTATATATTTTCGTTGATTTCTAACATGTAATTTAAGGGGTTTTCATGTTCCGAAAAAATATCCGTGACCGTATTCGTTTCGATTCGTATTCGCTCCGTATTCGTTTTCGATATTATTCGCATCCGTATTCGTATCCGAGGTATCCGTATTCGTATCCGGATCCGGGAAAAAAATGTGAAAACAAATATGGTATAGTCATTATCCGTCCGTTTCCGATCCGTTTTCACCCCTAACCGTGTTCATGCGGATCAGTGTATTTATTTATCTCAACAATTCGCGGAGTTTCTTCTGATCTTCTTCCTGCTTTGTTTCCTTTGTTTCAAAGAGGATTCCTTTCCTTTTTTTAATGGATAACGTTTGAACTCGACGTTGGATTGAATAGCTAGGCTCGAACGCCACGTGGATTACCTCTGTCATGGAGTTTCTTCGATCTTCTTCTGCTTTGTTTCCTTTGTTTCAAAGAGGATTCCTTTCCTTTTTTTTTAATGGATAACGTTTGAACCTGACGTTGGATTGAATAGCTAGGCTCCGAACGCTACGTGGATTACCTCTGTCCACTCATTTAATCCTTGTCCACTCAACTCCCTCCGTTTCAACCAACACCTCCATTCCATTTGTCTTCGACAAGCACATTCATTTCCTTCTCATCTTCAACCTCCCTCCGCCTACTCGCCTCCCTCCTCCTCCACGCGAGAGAGCCACAACCCCACTCGTCCTCTCTCTTGCCCGGTGTCTTGGCTCTTCTTGTCCGTGCGGTGGCGGTGCATGCGGGCGGTAGACCCAGGAGGCGGTGTTGGAGAGCATGGCAACCTACCACTAGCAACAGCAGATGAAGCGTAGGTTCCGCAAGAGCCTCTCCTACGCCGATGAGCTCTACTCGGGCGGCCTCGCCCGTGGGGAGGGTGCATCCTCGTCGACCTCGGCCTCGGCCACCTCGCTCTGCGGGCTCGAGGAGGATGAGCCCTTCTGGGGGGAGGAGGAGGAGGAGGGCACTATCGAGCTCGTCCAGCTCAGCGCCAACCGCATCAAGAACGTCATCACCCTCATGAGCGATAACAGTGGCGGCCACCGCACCTCTGCGGAAGGCGTTTTTGAAGAGGTACCGTTGGGTTCTCACGGCTCCTGTTGGTGTTTGTTGTAGCTATAATGTTTTTTTTTATTACAATAGGTGATTTTAGATGTTGTAACAATTTATTGAAATGGATTTTTTCATCAAGATTTTCTCGATGTTACAATTATTATCGTCAATTATTACGCACATGAAATCAAAATGTTTCATAAATTAGGTTAAATGTTGCAACAATTATTTACGGATATTGCCACTATTAGTTTCAAATGTTTCATAAATTAGGTTTAAATATTGCAATTTTCTTGATGTTGCCACTATTATTTTCGAATGTTGCAATGTTGTAATATCAAAAAATATTTGATTGGGATATTTGAATTAGTTTTAAAGCGCAGCTAGGTTCTATACGGATGGTTTCCACACAATTTCGGTGAGAATATGTTATTTTCCCTATCCTTTTTCGGAGGAGAAACTTTAAATCTCATGGGCGAGCGAGATCGGGCGAAGGAGTTTTTTTTGTTGGGTCGGGGGTGCATGATGTTGCATTAAATCCATTTTCACTTGTTTTGGAAGGAAGGAAAAAATGTGTTGAGATCGGAGGGCTGAACCCCATGACGTCAAATCGAACGATAACACGCAGCGTACAACGCTAGCGTTCGGATCATACGTCCGAGCGCTAGTTGTAAACAAATCTAAACATGATTAGAAAATAGTATTGGGTAGTTGTTGACTTGATAAAATAAGCGCATGTTTGCCTTTTTGTGGTCAAAATCAAGTGTTGTTTGGATTTGTAGGTGCTTACGTTTGCTACTAGTTCCATATGGAATTCGAGAGTGGGTGCTTGACTGCTTGGTACCGTGTTCATGCGGATCATTGTATTTATTTATTTCAACAATTCGTGGAATTTCTTCTGATCTCCTTCTTCCTTTGTTTCTGAGAGGATTCCTTTTCTCTCTTTTTTAATTGCCGGCGATCACGGGTAACCTTAGGGAAGGACATGGAAGCAGCCTTAACTGGGCTTGCAGCCCAGCAAAAAAACAAAGCCTGAGGTGCACCCGCGAACTAAGCCGGCGTCACGGGCCTGAAACGGGAGCGCGGAGCTGGGTGATCGATTTCTCGTCGGGATTACGAGTTTACGACCCATCAGGGTTTTAGGTTAGCAGCGGACGAGGCGGGGCGTGTGAGGGACTGCGGGCCGTAGCCAGACAACGCGTGGCTCGGCCGAGAATTAGAGCGCCCGAGGCGAAATCGTGTAGCCCGGGCGGGGCAGAGTCGCCGCCGAGCCAGGCCGCCCACCTAACAGTTGCTCCACGTACTCCGCCCGTGCGGGCTCGCGGCTCATGTGGGTGTCGTCTCAAGCTTCAAGTATTGAGGCCTCGGCGGACATGCGACGTGCGTGCGGCCATGGCTCGGCGCACGAGTAGAGTGGGGGCGTCTGCAGTCTGCCCAGACGGACGGTGGTGGGTACGTGGGTGCCTTGGAGGCGGGTAATTATCGGCTTCGGTGCGGTGGCGGGTGGCCTGGTGGAGTCGCGGACCCATCCCGTGAGATAAAGGCGGCCAGGTGGACCGGTGGAGTAGAGCAGCTAGAGCTCACCCAACGGCAGGGGTTTTGAGCTTTTGCTTGCTTGACGGTGGGTGTGGAAAACCTTGCAATTGCAAACCACACGAAGTTGGACTGCGTAGTCCTACTCCTACAGGACATGTAAGAACAACGCGTCAGATAAGATGCCTAATGTTAATCTGACCTTGACTCAAACTGTAAGCTCGCGTGGTAACGTTTTTCTGCGCTATCTGCTGAGGCCATTGCTGCGAGTGGCAACACCAAGACACAAGGATGCATGCGAGTCATTGTGGAGATGGAGCATTGTGTGATTCGACCAACGATCAAGATACGAATCATGGTGCGGGCGTGCGGTGATGAATTAATGATCGCAATTTCTTTTGTGGATTTGAGGTTTTATATTTTACATGCTGGTGTCGGTATTGGCCTGCACCATCATGAACTGCAGTTAGAAAAGCGCTTCATTTGGATATCTTACAAGGAAAGTAAGTGATTGTTCATTGTGTCCATCAAAGAAAAGGGATGCCGGCCGGTGCCTTTCTTTCGTCCGGGAAACAGCTTTGGCGCCGCTTGACGGAAAGCTTCACTATTCACGAAATCTGTGAATGCCATGCCATGCGTGCAGTGTCCCCTCGCACACTCGCACTACGACGATCGTTTCACACTCGTATCGTATGGCTTGGCGGTGACGGTGATCGAGTAATACAACCTCAGATCCTTTTGTCATTTCGGAGCATTCTGTCAGTCTTGTTTAATTTTTGTCATCAGCTGATGAACTGCGCCCTCTGCATGGGTGTCACTTGGCTGCTCCCCTCGCATCTCATCGCAGTACTGTCAGATCCTACGAATGTACTATCAATCAGGCCATCTGCTTTACCAGCACGCCGCGCGCGGCGCAGAACACTCCCGTACGTTCCCAACAAACTCCATCGTGGGGAGAAAAAACAATCCAAAACTCGAGTGCGGACAGTGTCATCCACCCCTATTTCCACCTGCGCGCGGCATTTTTCAACCCACCAGTCACCTCCGCACGAACGCACTACGTATCAAGCCTTCTCCTCCTCCCCGCGGTCGAGTCCACTCCATCACCCTCCCACCCGACTCCGCGGCTGCGTGCCACCATGTCTCCACATCACAGCGGCCGCCTCCCGCCGCCTCGTCTCAACCGGGAGCACCCGTCCTTCTCAGCTGCGCTCCTCAACGCCATCTACCACTCCCTCGACGGCGACGCCCGCACGCCCGCCGACCCCCTCCGAGCGCCGGTGTCCCAGGCAGAGAGGCCGCCGCCTCCCCGACGTCATCGTCCTTCGCCCACCTTATCGCCGCCCGTTTCTTCTGTCCGGTCCCCGCGGCTGCAGAAGCCACCGCGGCCGTGCCGTGTCCGGCCTGACCCGCAGCCCTCCATTCTCTTGCCCCCACCGCCGCTACCGCCAGAGTCAACGTGGGACAGCGCAGAGAACAGGAGGAACAGGAGGAAGAAGACCAAGTCGGCGCCATTTGCGTGCCTTCTGAATGCTCTGCTTTGCAACAAGAAGTCGGTCGAGCCGACGACAGCGCGAGCAGTCACGGCAGAGCCAGAGTCGGCGAGGTCGATCCTGTCGTCGCGCGCTTCTCGGCGCGAGTCTGCTGCGACGGGAGGGTTTCTGACTCCGGGAGGCGGGCGGTGAGGTTCTCGCCGGTGGCGGTTGTGGTGGACAAGGAGCACGGCCGTGAAGCAGGGTCAGCAAGGCTGCGCGACGCGGACATGGAGGCGGCGGAGGCGGAGAGGAGGGTGGAGGAGTTGCTGCGCGCGCTCGGCATGGCGGAGGAGAGGAGAGGGCCAAGGAGGCAGCGAGTCCAGCTCCGACCTGTTCGAGCTCGAGCTTGGCGGCGTTGGACGACACCGAGTTGCCGCGGCCGAGCTGCCGCCGGCGTCGGGTTGGCACGGCCACGGCCGCGCGTTTTATGAGAAAGTTGTATAACGACCTGTGGTGGCTGGTGTGAGCTCAATGCAACGTTGTGCGCTTTGTGCTTGTCTAGATGGCCGTCTTGATCCTGAAGTCGTGCAAGCTTTGATTTGTACCAAAGATTGACCGCAGCGTCTCAAAAGGTAATATTGAGTTCTACATTATGTAGTATGTGAGCAATTTTTAGCATAATTAATCTTTTTCACATGAAGGTGGAGATATTGGTGGATCTATCCTCACCGAGATGGACATGGAGGGCATTGAGCGATGCTTTGCAAGCTTGGCAGTTTGGTTGTTTTTACCTAACTATCTAGCTTATTGGCTTAATTTGATGTCACCTTGATAAATGATACTCATTGAACTACAACTTGTAGTCATGCGGATCAGTGTATTTATTTATCTCAACAATTCGCGGAGTTTCTTCTGATCTTCTTCCTGCTTTGTTTCCTTTGTTTCAAAGAGGATTCCTTTCCTTTTTTTAATGGATAACGTTTGAACCTGACGTTGGATTGAATAGCTAGGCTCCGAACGCTACGTGGATTACCTCTGTCCACTCATTTAATCCTTGTCCACTCAACTCCCCTCCCGTTTCAACCAACACATCCATTCCACTGTCTTCGACAAGCACATTCATTTCCTTCTCATCTTCAACCTCCCTCCCTGCCTACTCGCCTCCCCTCCTCCTCCACCGCGAGAGAGAAGCCACAACCCCACTCGTCCTCTCTCTTGGCCCAGTGTCTTGGCTCTTCTTGTCCGTAACGGCGGTGCCGCGGGGGCGGTAGACCCAGGAGGCGGTGTTGGAGAGCATGGCAACCTACCACTAGCAACAGCAGATGAAGCGTAGGTTCCGCAAGAGCCTCTCCTACGCCGATGAGCTCTACTCGGGCGGCCTCGCCCGTGGGGAGGGTGCATCCTCGTCGACCTCGGCCTCGGCCACCTCGCTCTGCGGGCTTGAGGAGGACGAGCCCTTCTGGGGGGAGGAGGAGGGCACTATCGAGCTCGTCCAGCTCAGCGCCAACCGCACAAAGAACATCATCACCCTCATGAGCGATAACAGTGGCGGCCACCGCACCTCTGCGGAAGGCGTTTTTTAAGAGGTACCGTTGGGTTCTCACGGCTCCTGTTGGTGTTTGTTGTAGCTATAATGTTTTTTTTTTGTTACAATAGGTGATTTTAGATGTTGTAACAATTTATTGAAATGTATTATTTCATCAAGATTTTCTCGATGTTACAATTATTATCGTCAATTATTACACACATAAAATCAAAATATTTCATAAATTAGGTTAAATGTTGCAACAATTATTTACGGATATTGCCACTATTAGTTTCAAATGTTTCATAAATTAGGTTTAAATATTGCAATTTTCTTGATGTTGCCACTAGTATTTTCGAATGTTGCAATGTTGTAATATCAAAAAATATTTGATTGGGATATTTGAATTAGTTTTAAAGCGCAGCTAGGTTCTATACGGATGGTTTCCACACAATTTCGGTGAGAATATGTTATTTTCCCTATCCTTTTTCGGAGGAGAAACTTTAAATCTCATGGGCGAGCGAGATCGGGCGAAGGAGTTTTTTTTGTTGGGTCGGGGGTGCGTGATGTTGCATTAAATCAATTTTCACTTGTTTTGGAAGGAAGGAAAAAATGTGTTGAGATCGGAGGGCTGAACCCCATGACGTCAAATCGAACGATAACACGCAGCGTACAACGCTAGCGTTCGGATCATATGTCCGAGCGCTAGTTGTAAACAAATCTAAACGCGATTAGAAAATAGTATTGGGTAGTTGTTGACGTGATAAAATAAGCGCATGTTTGCCTTTTTGTGGTCAAAATCAAGTGTTGTTTGGATTTGTAGGTGCTTACGTTTGCTACTAGTTCCATATGGAATTCGAGAGTGGGTGCTTGACTGCTTGGTACCGTGTTCATGCGGATCATTGTATTTATTTATTTCAACAATTCGTGGAATTTCTTCTGATCTTCTTCTTCCTTTGTTTCTGAGAGGATTCCTTTTCTCTCTTTTTTAATTGCCGGCGATCACGGGTAACCTTAGGGAAGGACATGGAAGCAGCCTTAACTGGGCTTGCAGCCCAGCAAAAAAACAAAGCCTGAGGTGCACCCACGAACTAAGCCGGCATCACGGGCCTGAAACGGGAGCGCGGAGCTGGGTGATCGATTTCTCGTCGGGATTACGAGTTTACGACCCATCAGGGTTTTAGGTTAGCAGCGGACGAGGCGGGGCGTGTGAGGGACTGCGGGCCGTAGCCAGACAACGCGTGGCTCGGCCGAGAATTAGAGCGCCCGAGGCGAAATCGTGTAGCCCGGGCGGGGGCAGAGTCGCCGCCGAGCCAGGCCGCCCACCTAACAGTTGCTCCACGTACTCCGCCCGTGCGGGCTCGCGGCTCATGTGGGTGTCGTCTCAAGCTTCAAGTATTGAGGCCTCGGCGGACATGCGACGTGCGTGCGGCCATGGCTCGGCGCACGAGTAGAGTGGGGGCGTCTGCAGTCTGCCCAGACGGACGGTGGTGGGTACGTGGGTGCCTTGGAGGCGGGTAATTATCGGCTTCGGTGCGGTGGCGGGTGGCCTGGTGGAGTCGCGGACCCATCCCGTGAGATAAAGGCGGCCAGGTGGACCGGTGGAGTAGAGCAGCTAGAGCTCACCCAACGGCAGGGGTTTTGAGCTTTTGCTTGCTTGACGGTGGGTGTGGAAAACCTTGCAATTGCAAACCACACGAAGTTGGACTGCGTAGTCCTACTCCTACAGGACATGTAAGAACAACGCGTCAGATAAGATGCCTAATGTTAATCTGACCTTGACTCAAACTGTAAGCTCGCGTGGTAACGTTTTTCTGCGCTATCTGCTGAGGCCATTGCTGCGAGTGGCAACACCAAGACACAAGGATGCATGCGAGTCATTGTGGAGATGGAGCATTGTGTGATTCGACCAACGATCAAGATACGAATCATGGTGCGGGCGTGCGGTGATGAATTAATGATCGCAATTTCTTTTGTGGATTTGAGGTTTTATATTTTACATGCTGGTGTCGGTATTGGCCTGCACCATCATGAACTGCAGTTAGAAAAGCGCTTCATTTGGATATCTTACAAGGAAAGTAAGTGATTGTTCATTGTGTCCATCAAAGAAAAGGGATGCCGGCCGGTGCCTTTCTTTCGTCCGGGAAACAGCTTTGGCGCCGCTTGACGGAAAGCTTCACTATTCACGAAATCTGTGAATGCCATGCCATGCGTGCAGTGTCCTCGCACACTCGCACTACGACGATCGTTTCACACTCGTATCGTATGGCTTGGCGGTGACGGTGATCGAGTAATACAACCTCAGATCCTTTTGTCATTTCGGAGCATTCTGTCAGTCTTGTTTAATTTTTGTCATCAGCTGATGAACTGCGCCCTCTGCATGGGTGTCACTTGGCTGCTCCCCTCGCATCTCATCGCAGTACTGTCAGATCCTACGAATGTACTATCAATCAGGCCATCTGCTTTACCAGCACGCCGCGCGCGGCGCAGAACACTCCCGTACGTTCCCAACAAACTCCATCGTGGGGAGAAAAAACAATCCAAAACTCGAGTGCGGACAGTGTCATCCACCCCTATTTCCACCTGCGCGCGGCATTTTTCAACCCACCAGTCACCTCCGCACGAACGCACTACGTATCAAGCCTTCTCCTCCTCCCCGCGGTCGAGTCCACTCCATCACCCTCCCACCCGACTCCGCGGCTGCGTGCCACCATGTCTCCACATCACAGCGGCCGCCTCCCGCCGCCTCGTCTCAACCGGGAGCACCTGTCCTTCTCAGCTGCGCTCCTCAACGCCATCTACCACTCCCTCGACGGCGACGCCCGCACGCCCGCCGACCCCTCCGAGCGCCGGTGTCCCAGGCAGAGGCCGCCGCCTCCCGACGTCATCGTCCTTCGCCCACCTTATCGCCGCCCGTTTCTTCTGTCCGGTCCCCGCGGCTGCAGAAGCCACCGCGGCCGTGCCGTGTCCGGCCTGACCCGCAGCCCTCCATTCTCTTGCCCCCACCGCCGCTACCGCCAGAGTCAACGTGGGACAGCGCAGAGAACAGGAGGAACAGGAGGAAGAAGACCAAGTCGGCGCCATTTGCGTGCCTTCTGAATGCTCTGCTTTGCAACAAGAAGTCGGTCGAGCCGACGACAGCGCGAGCAGTCACGGCAGAGCCAGAGTCGGCGAGGTCGATCCTGTCGTCGCGCGCTTCTCGGCGCGAGTCTGCTGCGACGGGAGGGTTTCTGACTCCGGGGAGGCGGGCAGTGAGGTTCTCGCCGGTGGCGGTTGTGGTGGACAAGGAGCACGGCCGTGAAGCAGGGTCAGCAAGGCTGCGCGACGCGGACATGGAGGCGGCGGAGGCGGAGAGGAGGGTGGAGGAGTTGCTGCGCGCGCTCGGCATGGCGGAGGAGAAGGAGAGGGCCAAGGAGAGCAGCGAGTCCAGCTCCGACCTGTTCGAGCTCGAGAGCTTGGCGGCGTTGGACGACACCGAGTTGCCGCGGCCGAGAGCTGCCGCCGGCGTCGGGTTGGCACGGCCACGGCCGCGCGTTTTATGAGAAAGTTGTATAACGACCTGTGGTGGCTGGTGTGAGCTCAATGCAACGTTGTGCGCTTTGTGCTTGTCTAGATGGCAATGTTGGGAAGATTTGGAGTCACGCTCAAAGCTCCCAATGTGATGCATCATGCAAAATAATTAAGAATTAATTCCTTATTTGCAGTTGGAAGTCGGCATCCCTAAAATATCATCACGAAACTGCTTCTCCCTTCATTTTTATCAGATCTCAAATTTGATCTCGTTTTTACCATTCCCATTAGTCTCGTTAAATCCAACCGCAGTTAACTACTGAAAGTTTGTCAAAATGAGCTTCCTACCCTTCTTTTTCCTCCTCACTCTTCCTCTTCTTTCTTCTTCATGCCCCAGCTTCCCTCTACTCACGTCGCCCACCTGACCTCCCGCCCACACCGCTCCTGCTCTGGCCGCCCCTCCGTGCGCCAACCCGGCCTCCCCGCCACATCGCTCCGACTCTCCTTTTCCCTTCCCAAATCCCAACTGTAGATCCGTCCTATTCAATGGCGGACCCAGGATTAATTTTTAGGTATGACGTCGTCACAAGTGCAAACCAAAACGTATTACCAAAAAGTAAAATAACCCATATGCAATGCAAATTATATTGCAATCACACCGATACGAGCATATGACACTAAATGGTATCAACAAGCGAAGATAAAAGTAGGACATAGAGAAATATCTCACTAATGGAGTTTACTTAACAATTTGCCCAGAAGTAGAGCCGCCCAATGCCCACGTCGCATCGCCCGCCGCCAGGCACCAACGCTTGCACCACCACGCTGCGCCCACACCACATCAATAAGAACTGTAAGATGAAGGGAGTGTCAATTAATATTTTTGCGGTTTACCGTGAAAACAGAGTTACTAGAAAGTAAATATCTAGTCAGTAGGAAATGACTCAAATGAGCACAATATGCAGAAGATTCCCATGACTAAACTCCTAAACTTTAAAAGATATTGGGAGTGTCTAGGAAGTACTTGAGTGTTTTGTTGCTAACTAGTAATCAAATTTTGAACTCTTAGATCTAGATTCAATGCATGAGATCGCTTTGCCTCCTCCTCTAATGAGATATCACCAAGCATAGCATAGATGAAAAAACTCAGGTACTCACAAACCCTAAAAACACTCGAGTACTCCCTAGCAAACCATTTTAGTTAAAACTAGAAGATGTAAATTCACCCACATTAGCTGCACTAGGCACCTATTGATTTGTCCATGAGTGGACACTTATCCCAGTTCCCCTAGTTGCATCATCTATCTTGCTAGTTTTACCTATTCTATTGCATCATCTATAGCATTGATGGACCTCACAACTTACTGATTCATTTGGAGTTAAGACTAAGCCAATCAAATAACCCGAAGAACTAGGTAAAACTTTTAAACATTCCCACTAACAGACAACAACATGATGCTTCAGCTACAGGTAAATGACTAATAAAACCTTGTGGAGATCCACCGTCAGTTTTCATCCTAGTCTTCAGAGGATAATTGCTAGACCAGAACAGGCAGAACTTAAAAAAGGACAAAGTAATGTCATATATGCTGAACGATACCACCCCTGGCCTCTGCAGAGTGCAGACCGACCACAGCAGGAGCCAGTAGGGGAGGCGAAAGCCGCGGAGCAACGTCGCCCGCCGACCGACACGACGCTTGGAGCCCTAGAGCAGCAGGTAGACTGGCGGTGGCGAAGCACGGGAGAAGCGTCGCTCGCGTGTGGTGCTTGGAGGTGGGCTGGTGGAGCCTGGAGCCCTGGAGCAGCGGCACCGGTGGCCGGCACGGCGGCGCCACCTCGAGCGCTCGCCCCTCGACAGTCGACGGCTCACAGCTTGACGCTCCGTCGCCCGCGCTCCATGCCTCCGTCCGTCCACCGCGACGCCGCCACGCCAGCGCCCGGCCAGGCTGGCGCTCTTGCCGGTGGCCGCCTCGCCCCGCTTTGTGCCTGCGCTGGCCGCCTCCGTGCCTCGCCCCGCCCTGGCTCGATTGGATCTAGGACTTTGGGGTTTCGGCTGTTCAGCACTTCGGCTGTTCGGCAGTGGGGGTGAGGGCGTGAGGGACTGAGGGCCAAGGGCGGATCTACTGTAGCATACAGGGGTGCACAGGACACCGGGTCCAAAAATTATTTTTCTTTGGATATAATCATGTATATATAATGTGGACACCCCTAGACTAACATGAGGGGACACCCCAAGCCACAGTCCAGCCGAACGTAGCTTATCTTGCCTCAGGGACCCCCGGTCATTTTCGTTCTGGATCCGCCACTGCTGAGGCCTAAGGGAGACTCAAGACTGGAAGGTGGAAGCAGTGGGGCATGGGCTGACACTTGGGCTGGTGGTAGGCCGCAAAGACTGCGCCACTGTCGCATCACGCATGCATGCAAATGGCCAGCCCAGGCGCCCAGGCAGCAGCTCCTTCCCTTCTTCTGATCTTCTCCGACGCGGGTGCTTTGCTAGGAGCTTAGGAGGGAGAAAATACCGGGGGTAGGGCCATCGGCAACCGGAAAAAGCTCTGGCATCCGCTAGACTTTGCCATAATGGTAGGCCTGCCCTTGGTCCTATTCCCCCACCAATCCGGCCATGACTCGCGCTCCCCCATGGCACCCTTGTCTTGCCGCTCACCGCGGCCATAGTTCTCGTCGCCTCCACCTCAACGCCCTCCTGGGCCCGCTCCCCCCCGCCCTCCACCTCAATCGCTACACGGCCACCATCGACTCCTCCATGGTGAAACCGCCGCGCACCTCAACGCCCTCCCCGGCCCGCTCCTTCGCTGCCGCTGCTTCATGGCCTCCCTCCTCGCTGCGCACCCCTCCGCCCCACGCGACGCCGTCACGGACTTCATCCTCGCCATGTTCCTCTGTCTCACCTCCGGCGTCGACTCCGAGCTGCACCTCCTCCAGGGGCAGTCTACGCCCTCCCTCCAGCCAGGGGCGGATCTACAGTGCGCTACCTAGGTGCACAGGACACCGGGTCAAAAAAATCATTGTCCTTTAGATATACATTAGATATAACAATGTATATATAGTATGGACACCTCTAACCTAAGATAAGAGGACACCCAAGCCAAAAAAGTAAACATATATGATATATATGGTAAGTAGTGACCTCGATCATTTTCGTTTTGGATCTGCCACTACCTCCGGCGCTACACTGCCATCACCGACTCGTTCTACAAACAGCACCAACCCCACCGCGCCGAGGAGCTGTGGCGCCTCATGGTCTACGGCC
Organism: Ampelocalamus luodianensis; assembly: GCA_036346255.1. Classification (NCBI taxonomy): domain Eukaryota; kingdom Viridiplantae; phylum Streptophyta; class Magnoliopsida; order Poales; family Poaceae; genus Ampelocalamus; species Ampelocalamus luodianensis. The sequence goes on from CM070634.1 coordinate 2,822,968, forward strand.
ACGACATCGCCCCCGACGCCACCGCGAGGAGGCGGGCGTCGTCTCCTACAAACAGTGCTTCTTAGTTTCCCTGAGTAAAGAGACCCTATGTGTACCACAAAAGAATGCACGTATTTACCCTGGTATGTTGCTGCTTGATAGATGTTTTTCATCACAAGCAAGTGATTGCATCCGTTAAATCCGAATGTTTATCAAAGAAAAATACTACTAACAGTTTAACTTCAAAACATTTTGATTCCATTTATGTGCCTGGAGAACTCTTGCAGCCCTTTTTTTGTGGGGGAGCAGCAGCATCTCAAAGAACACAAGGAGTTTCGCTGGGCCATGCGCCGAACTAGTTGGGCTATTCAGCCCGAAAAATTATATCATTCACCGAGCTGGTATGGCTAGTGGGCGAGTAATAAAAACCCAACAAAAGATACACCAGGCCATGGAGTTCGGCGGCCCAATACTCCAACGAGTCCACGATGCCCACACGAGACGAGACATCATCTCACGGTCCCGGACCGCTTCCCGTTCACCACTCGCCGCCCGCCGGGCCGCGCCGTAGAGTACTACAATTCCTTTCCCACCACGAACCGAACCAAACCGAGCCACAAGCTCGCATCGCACGCCACCAAAACCCCACGCACACAAACCAAACCCTCACGCTGGTTCATGCGATTCCGGCGGCGATCCGCCCAGCACCCACCTCCGGCCTAGGGTTCCGGCGGCCACGGGAGGACCATGGCCGGCGGCGGAGGCCGCCCCTCCGACAGGGCGCGCGCCACGGCGGTGCAGTCAACGATACAGTCCATCAAGGAGGTCGTCGGCGGCCACTCCGATGCCGACATCTACGCCGCCCTACGGGAGTCCAACATGGACCCTAACGAGACCGCGCAGAAGCTGCTCAATCAAGGTCTCCGCCTCTCCTCTCATCTGATCGGTTCGTCCTCGTAGGGCCTCGAAACTTAGGGTTTTGGGAAGCGCTCTGCACCGGGCTAGCACGTCGTAATGCCGGCGATTCGTAGTTTGGTGGCTTGCTTTGGTTCCATTCGGTGATTAAGATTTTGGAATTAAGGGGGTTAGCAGGCAGGAGCGGTTTTTGCTTGTAGGGTTTAGTTTGGTGCGACCAGTGATCTGTCTTCTGTTTGGTAGTGCGTTTGATTTAGAGAGTATGCTCATTTGCGTAGTTTCAGGCCATGAGATATAAGAGGCATCCGAATGTATAATGTAAGGGAACATGATGAGTGGTCTGACCATTTTTGTCACAAAATTCAGACTTGGACTAGCGGTCTGACCGGAAAAAAACTTAATTTCAGGCCCATATTGCTCTGGTTTAGCTATCCACTCAGATTGGACCGATCTGAGTCTAACCTGGTTGAATCAGTCGGTGTTATACATTGAACTGGCCTAATAAACTGTCTTGAACCTAGCTCATCTACAAAATTGCTATAATTTTTGCATTTGCTCATGTGAGTATTTGAATGCTTAACCTCGCTCACTCTCATCCTTTCTTAGAAAGGGAAGGAAGCTTCTCGTGCAGTCGTGCTTGCGACTGGGGAAAACTCACGCACATTGTATTGATCAATCATCAGTGGCCTATTTATAGGCAGTACAAAGTGGTGCGGGCTATGGCTGTTAGCGAACAGATTCCAGCTCTCAACTTCTCTCCCTCAACGGCACACGTGAGTCTTCAGGTGCACCGATTCTACCAGCTGCCAATGCTCACCTGCATGCCCACCTCGCATGCATGCACTCTCACTCACACCCACACTGCGTCTAGCATGGATCTCAGTGGGTTTTCTCTCATACTTATACACGGCGCATGGCCATACCCAGTGCCGCTTTTACTGCCTATAAATAGGCCATTGATCGATACAATAGGTGCGTGAGTTTTCCCCAATCGCATGGTATCAGAGCCATCCGACTCCTAGAACATCACTTTAATTTCTCCCTCCCTCCTCCCTTTCTTGTTCATCATGTGTGATACAAAGAGTGCAACCGCCTCCGCCACCGATGGCTTCACCTCCAGCTCCACCTCGTCTTCCCAGGCACCAGCGATGGCTTCCTCACCATCTGCGACTCAATCCATCGACCAGGCCATGCACACCGTCAACATCAATGCACTGGTCCCTTAAACACTCAATGTGCAGGCCGGTAACTACACCAAGTGGAGGAACCTGATGCTCATTGCACTCGGCAGGTTCAACCTTTGCCGTCATGTCGATGGCACCGAGCCCCAGCACAACGACACCGACTGGTTCAAAGTGGATCTCACTGTCCTTGGGTGGATCTACACAACCATTTCTGAAGAGTTCCTCGACATAGTTATGTTGTCCAACAACACCGCTTGTGGCGCCTGGAGCCAGCTGGAGCAACTCTTTCGGTACGACAGAATTTGTTGTCCCGAAAGAGCCTGGACCTCAGAATTTGTTGTCCCGAAAGAGCTGCTCCAGCTGGCTCCAGGCGTCACAGGCGGTGCTGTTGGACGACATAACTATATCGAGGAGCTCTTCAGAAATGGTGGCAGAGATGCACCCAAGGATAATGAGATCCACTTTGATCTAGTCGGTATCGTCGTGCTAGGGCTCGGTGCCATCGACATGACGACAAAGGTTGAACCTACCGAGTGCAATGAGCATCAGGGTCCTCCACTTGGTGTAGTTACCGGCCTGCACATCGCGTGTTTAAGGGACCAGTGCATTGATGTTGACGGTGTGCATGGCCTGGGCGATGGATGGAGTCGCAGATGGTGAGGAAGCCATCGCCGGTGCCGGGGAAGACAAGGTGAAGCCATCGGCTAGAGCATGAGCGGAGGCGGCTGCACTCTTTGTATCACACATGATGAACAAGAAAGGGAGGAGGGAGGGAGAAAGTGATGTTCTAGGAGTCGGATGGCTCTGATACCATGCGATTGAGGAAAACTCACGCACCTATTGTATCGATCAATGGCCTATTTATAGGCAGTACAAAGCGGCGTTGGGTATGGCCATGCGCCGTGTACAAGTATGAGAGAAAACCCACTGAGATATGCTAGATGTAGTGCGGGTGTGAGCAAGCGTGCATGCAGGCGAGCGTTGGCAGCTGGTAGAATCGGTGCACCTGAAGACTCGCGTGTGCCGTTGAGGGAGAGACGTTGAGAGCTGGAATCTGTTCGTTGACAGTGCTCATTTGCCAACTCAATATTTATCTGTTTGAGATGCGAAAACCTGAAAGCTTATAAGCATGCTGTTTTGTTATAACTTTACAGTATAGCATCTTTAGTAGTCGAAGTGTATAAACGATGAGATTTACTGTCTTATAACATGAAGGAACACACACGTATATGGCATTTCACACTGTTAGTTATCCACATTCTATGTGCATTTAAAAAACCTGTAGTCTGAGTGTCCGACTGGTGATCCATTTGTCTTAGTTGTGAGCGAATGCGCTGAAAGCTTATTTAGATTGATGACCAGTCCACTTTTGATAGCTATGCCATTTCAGTTGCAGGTGATTATTATATATTATCTTAGATACATCTTGTAGGAAACAAAACTAAGGATATGAATCCAAAGTTCAAAAGTCGTCTTTATTTAATATTACAGTAGGTAACTAACTAAATATATAATATGTTGGTTTGTATTATATTGAGCTATATTGTTCCTGGTGGTAATTCTTCTCATGCTTGCACATGCAGACCCATTTCAGGAAGTTAAAAGAAAAAGAGACAAGAAAAGAGAGGTACATACGCCTTCATACATTTTTAGGTGCTATGATTCCCATGGGAAATTCAGTATGGATGATACTTTTCTTACATCTTTGATGACACTAGTTATCCACATGCGTTTGTACCTGGGAGCATTATCTATCCTTCTGGATTTGGTCACCATTGTATTATACAAACTAAAGTTTTAGTGGGTCGGTCTTATTGTTTAAATAACATTTGTTGTAACTTTCTATTTACGTCAACATGATGATTCTATTAGGCTATAGTACTTCTCTTCATTTTCATCGCCACCCTTTCCTTTCTATATATGTTGGTTTTACTGCTTGAATTTGCACGTTTTTTTTGCTTAAGTAGTTAAGTCTTATCATTCACTCAAGCAATGTGTTACTGTTTCAGATTGCAGGTCAGAAGAGCTTTGCTGATACGAAGGATGTGCAGGCTGCTGCACCATGGGCAAAGTCCCAGACCCACTGGATCCAAAATGATCAAAGAAGAGTTCATAATAGAAATCAGTCATCTGGTAACTTATGTAAATTTTCATCATTTGTACTTTATAGATAATACAATATGTAAATAAGGGGAGATAATATTGAGTTTTTGACAGCTACCCTAGCTCCAATCAGCACCACAACGAACCGCTAGCCACCCATATCTCAGTTGCCAACTAACGTAAACCTTTATATTCATCACGATGAAACAGTCAATTGTGAATTTGAGGTCCAGTCTCTGTGAAACCAATGATTAGTACACATTTCTTAAACTTTCACATATTATGGAATATCAAAATTTCGCCTTTATGTTCTTTAGATATGATCACTTTTGATTTACTCCAAAATATTAAAGCACCAGTTATTTTTTAATGTTCCATTCATTTATTAATTTTCATCAATAGTTAGTTGTTAGTCATCTTTGCATGTGTCATTTGGTATTTATCAGTGTCAATATGATTGTCTTGTATGGTTAACTTACATCTAATCGACAAGAGGATGACTAGATGCAGGTCTTAGCCAGGAATTTCGCATTGTGAGGGACAACAGATTTCAGCAAGGTCCAGTGGACCACAGGCAAGAACCAGGGCTCAAGATTTTTGCAAATGTGAAGGTGCCTCATCAGAGGTGAGCATTTTCTTCTATCTGACAATTTTTCCCCTTCTTTATCCTGGTTACTATTCCTCAATCTTGTTTTACTGTTATCTTTGTCACTGACATACTTGGACCTTAGTGTGGTGTGCACTGTGCACTTCTGCACTTCTGCATTGATGCTTGTGGTTTGATTTAAGAAATTAAAAACAGGCTCAGGGACTCAAATCATATGAATTGATTCCAATGTAGAATAAAATTTAGTTTTTTTAAAGGAATTCACTATAATACTAAAAAAATAAAACTGCTTTTTAAAATTGTTTTTTTCCCTGATGAGTACTGTTATTAATGTACAAGTTTCTACAAGATAAGACCAGTAAGATCAAAACTACCACTTGTATAGGTACTTTGTTCCACCCATAATTAAATATTGTGGGAGAAACATAATTAAATATTGTGGGAGAAATCTATTATGCTTATCGAATGTTGTAGCTGCAGTTTCTGGCATCCAAATCTGTAAGCAAACAACCATATATGTGATTATGCTATTAAATCTCTTCATTTTCTCCCCCACCAGACAGCCAGCAAAGCTAGCAGTGCCCATCTCCCATTTTGTCCTTCCTTGTTAGTTACAGTTGAAATTTTGATGTCATAATTAACATGTACAAAAATTAATTGCCACACAAAATCGATAATGAAAACATCTAAGGACCCTGCTCATGTTGAATATTACTGTCATTGTGCGTTTATTAGCAATTATGATTTGGCCTAGTCATGCCGTTTAGTTTTCAAGCTTTCTTTAGGGCCTGTTTTGTTGAGGAGGATTTGGCCCATCCTATAGGATTTTAACTGGGCTGGGCTGGCCCGGGATACTTTTCTCGATCCATGGAGTCGTTTGGGTTGGACAGGATGTGAAATCAAATATGGTCCAAGTGGCCCAATCCGGTGGTGGCCTAATTTTTATTTCTCTCCCTAGAGGGCAAAAGGACCATGATAGGTTGTGATTGTTATGGAGCTTGAATTGTCTGAAATTGATTCTCCTATAAGTAACCAGGGTTTTTTTCATTGTCACAAGTTGAGCTATTTGTATCACTGTATTAGTCTTGCTTCCCTATTTAAGATAATTTCCAGTGGGATCATACTGATTTTGTTTTTTTATAGAAACTTGACAAAACATGCAATTACATATTTACATAGGCTTATCTTTTGATCTTGCATTACTAGTTATTTGGAAGGCCGTAAAATATCAAAATATTATAATCAATGATGCCAATGCTCTATTGCTCTGTCCTGTGCAGCAGCCTTAATCTTCTATCTGGTGTTGTATGTACCTTTTGTGCTTAATTTTTTTTCCTTCTCTAGGGAGGCTTCAGTTCAGTCTGATCAAGGGCACATTCTTGAAGGTGCAAAGAACAACTCCAGTTCTGAAGTCCCTCAGGCAAAGGGAGAGGTCCAGGGTAACCCTGAGAGGCATACAAAACCATATTTGAAGGACTCCATGAACAGGCGTCACTTTTCAAATTATGATACTGTTGATGTTCCATATCTAAATTCCAAAGCAGCTGTAACCGTTGAGACAATTCAGTATCAAGTCAGGGGTGTCACAAGACAGCCTTCTCGTAAGTCAGTTTCACAGTTGCATGTATCAAGTAGTTATTCTCATGCAAATATTCGAAGGGGAGATTTTACTTCAACGGGACCATCTGGTCGTCATTCAACTTATATGTCTAAAAACATTCAATCCAACCAGAGACCTACTTCAGGTACTGCATTTCGTGGCAGGTCTATTGGCAGTTTGTCTTTTGTTGCCCAAAACATTAACAGATATCACCAGGGGGTTGCTAGCAACCTGAAAGGTAAATGTCACAAAAAGTCATATTTATTTTGTAAATCGTGACATTGATAACATTTTCTTTGTAGATTTTATAAATCAGTATATTTTTGTGCTTTTCTTATCGTTTCTTTTTTTTTGCATTCATTTGTTTGTTCCTTTTGGGGGGGTAGGGGGTGTCGGGTGTGTCGCCAATGATACCATCTATTTATGTTTGGTGGATGTAAGTGTTTCATGAGTAATGGTTGTTGTTTGTTTACTTGACCATGAATAGGCATGCTTATTGTGTACATTGAAGAAAAAAAAACTTGTGTATATGCTGGGGGATTGTTGTGCTGCTACTAGTAATAGTGTGGATAAAATGAAAGCACAAATTCTGGTTTGTACGTTATCTCTTTGAAGCACATTTTACTAGGAGTTAACTTTGCAATTTTCTGGCAGTCATTGGGGTGAATAGTACTGTTGTGACTCGGTAAACCTGTTATGGACTGTTCTGTTTTGCATGTTCTCGTGGCGACTATCATATGAACTATAAAACCATACTTATAATGATATGTCATTCTGTGGTATTGCATATTGATAATACATGTGTTCCATGTCGCTTCAGCCATCCAGCCGAATAAGGAGTGGAAGCCAAAAGTGATAAAGAATCCTTCCTCCATAGATGTTGATGACAATGGAGCAAATCTGGAGTCTCCATCAGCTAGCAAAATGGGAAGTGCTAATGTGGCGGATAGCTTATCTGACAAAATTTCACATGCTAACATACATGGGAAGGAACATGTCATTATCCCAGAACATCTTCGTGTGCCAGATTATGAACATGCAAGATTGAAGTTTGGCAGTTTCACTACTGGGCTTGATTCAGAACATGAGCAAAGAGCAGCTTCTCCGGAATCTGAAAACTCAGACCAGTTAGGTGAACCTTTCTACAAATTCAATCGTCACTTAGCTACCACTGCTAAGATGCTCTCCTTTACATGTTTCACTGTATAATATTTTACTACATCTTAGGGGTTACTTTGTTGAATCTGTAATTCTTTACTCAAAGGTGGTGTTTTGTCTTCTGTTTTGTTTGGAACATGTCCTTGGGTATCGATCTTTCACCAAAATGGTTATGCAACCCACTGATTTAGTCATTTAACCTTTGCTTCTCACTTCTCAGGCCTCAGAATGACAGTAGAGCTGACATGTACATATGCGACTGTTATTTGTTTTATGATTAAGTTTACTACTTTCATGTGTTTAGCTTTGTGAAGATGTCATTTTCTGATTACGGTTCTGTTTGTTGCATGTAGGGTACCTGACTCAGGGCATCTGGTTATTGGTGTGGATTTGGTGGATGCTGAGCATGATGAGATGGATGAGCAAGCCAGATCATCTCAGCACGATCAATCTACATCAACTGCAGAAATTTCCATGCCACCATCTGATGATGGTGAGCATATGAATGCCCATGAATTTGGGAATGATGATGGGCTTGGGTTAGTTCGGAGTAGTACTCCACTTATGGTTGCACCAGATGAACGAAATATTCAGAACAGCTCAAGTTTGCCAACCTTTTCTGTAAGTGCCACCAGATGCTCATATGTGTTTTTTTGTCTTATGTTAAATCACTGTAAACATTTTTTTTTTGGTTTCACAAGTTTCTCTCTATTGATTATTTGGTGAGGTCATTTGCTTTCTTGAATGAATATAGAAAACTCTTTTTTCTTCAGGCATATGATCCTAAAGAGCCTCAAGCGAATAATGATGTGCCGTTGTATGGACTAGTGGAGCCGAATGTTCATCCACAAGTATTAGCTTCCTCATCTCAGGTAATGTATCTCATTGCTTAAACTTTAGTTGAAAATTACTTTGTTTGCATCATCCATCTAATCCATAAGAAATGTTAAACTTGCACTAATGACGGTATTCTTGTCTCTAACCAGTCATATCCTTCAGAAAATCCTGAAGCAAATAATGTTGGGCAGGTCTTCAGAGTACTGGAGCATAATGTCCATTCACAAGTACTTCATTCTACATCTGAGGTAGCATTGCTTCATTGCTTGTTGTCTTGTGCCACAAACTGGTTAACCAACCACAGTTTATTGCCCAGCACACTCTTTTCCATGGCCTTTTGTTTTGGTGTTTCATTTGTATTTTGTTACGTGTTCAAAGATGTGTCATTGCCACATCAACAGATACTCATCATGTTGCTGTTCTATATTTCTGATCATTTACATGTAATTTTTCTGAAGTAATTTTTTTTTCAAAGACACTCAACTTAATCAAAACGCATAGCATATTTATTCTGCCTAGTTTCTACTTTATGGTAAGTGACATTGTCTTACATGAAGTTTGACATATTGTACACTTTATTTGTTGTGCTTGTGCAGGCTCTGAGTTCACAACTTACTAGTGGCAGTCCAGCTGAAATCTCGTTGCAGCAGCAGCTTTCTCAACCACATCCAGCTGCCCAGTCATACCCTCCAGTTCATGTGCAGCACTTTCCAAATTTCATGCCATATCATCGACCTGTCTATTCTCCAGTTTATGTCCCACCAATGGCCATGCCTAACTATTCAACAAATGTTGCTTATCCACATCCGTCAAATGGAAATAACTACCTTCAAATGCCGGGAGGAAGCTCACATTTAACTGCTGGAGGCATGAAGTATGGACCATCACAATATAACTCCATCCCAGTTGGTAATCCTTCTGGTTATGGAAATTACACTCACCCAGCTGGTTTTACTATTAGTTCTCCTGGGGTTATTGGTGGCACAGTTGGTCTTGATGATGTTAATAGTATGAACTACAAAGACAATAACGTCTATGCCTCAGCTCAACAGGTATATTTTCCGGCTTCTACTATCTTTATAGACTAGCTATGGCTAAAATTTTAGTGCTCTCTCTTTTGGGAGCTCATGTTTTATTATCAACGATTTGCTTATTAGTGGTCCTCTTAATATTTCTGTCAAGCTCGTATATAAAACCAATTTTGCTAGTGCTTTAAATGCTTGCTTCTTAAGATTATTGACAATCGGTAGCAGTTTTAAGTGCTTACTGGGTTCTTTTGATTTTAGTTAATGAACAGGCTATTACTAAATTGCTTCCGCAGTCTACCCATTGATTCATAGTTTGGATATCTTCCGCAGGTAGAGACATCTGATACGTGGATTCAAACTCCCAGAGAGATACCAGCTCTGCAGTCCTCTCCATATTACAGCTTGACCGGGCAAACAACACCTGGTGCTTACCTGGCAAATCCAGGAAATGCATCTTTCGGTGCAACTGCACAAACATCTCACGCACAATTCCCAGCTTTGTACCATCCGCAGCAGCCTCCATCTATTGTGAGTCCCCAGCATGTCGTACATCAGCAGGTCCCATCAGCCATTGGTGCAAACGTGGGGATTGGTGTGGCTGCACCAGGACCCCAGGTTGGGGCCTTCCAGCAACTTCAGATCGGTCATCAAAATTGGAGGGGCAACTTCTGAACTTAGTTCCGTAATTAGGGTAAAAAACTTATCTTGTGAAATCTGTACTGATAATCTCCATTCGACAGGAAGTATTCTCTTTAATGCAGTTCTTTCTGAAAATATAACTGAACTTTTGTAATTTTGTTACCTTTTCTTTTTGTCCAGCCAAACTTAGTTTTCCATCTGAAGTCTAACTGGTATCTTGGGCTAACTACTTTTTGAGCAAGGGGAGGGATGGATGTATTTGTTTTTCTTTTTCCTAGTATGTTTCGATGTGATCAATTACTGGCATAATTGGATTTTAACTGCTGGAGGCATTGGCTTTGGCTGCACTTTAATACTGAAGCATGCAACTATGTAGTATGCCAAGCTGATCTGAGATGTTTAGTAGTCGAACCATGAACTCTTGTTAATTGTTTGGAGCTTGAATGGTTCAATTGTTTACCTAAATCACCTGTGATCTGTGGAGGGGTCTGTATCTTCCTTGCTGGTGACTTTGAATTGTTTCCTACCACAATAGCAGATGCCATTAGCTTTGTTTAGATCCATCAGTTTTGTGCTATCTATAACCATTATTAATTTTTTTTAATAAGCTGAAAGGAACCCATTGGCATTAGTTACTCGTTCAGTCGTTCTATTACTTTCCTTGAAAGTAACATTCACTGCTTTGGTTCCGCTGTGAACAATCGTAGAGAAGTAATTAAGCACTGAGGTCGAGTGAATGTCTAGATCTCTATATTCAGAAGTAGGAACAACTTTGTTTTTGCTAGAGGAAACCTGAACTACAATACAGTTAACGAGTTAGCCTTTCTTGTGTGATGGGTGGTGTGTTATTCTGTGGTGATTGGATTAATCGGCTGATTATGGTGAAGCACTCAGAGAGGACGGCTCTGTTGTTAGTTCCTACATTTGTATTGTTCTTGGTATTCTGTAGTATCATATTTGTTGGGATTGTTCTGTTCTTTGTCGGAAACTCAGATGGTGGTGCCTGGGCTCTGCTGGTAGGCCGGGAGCTTCTTTGCCGGTTCAGGTGATTACCCGGTTCAGTAATTAGCCGGAATGGCCTGAAAGGAAACATGCTAGTCTACCTAGCAATTTTTGTCTCACTGTAAATTAAATTTTTCCAAGGATTATTGGTGCGAGTTTTTTTTCAAGTAAGGAATGTTTCTAGAGTCGTATGCTTTGAGCCTGAGGAAAACACGACCTACACCAGTGTCTTCTGGTGCAGTGGCACAGGTCACTCATTTCGTGGCTACTGCTCTTTCATAGAGAAAGGAAGCCTACCTAGACGTAATTGGATTGTATCATGAAAGCTAACAAAGCATATAACCTTTAGGTAAAAATAGCAAGTGCTGGGGAGAATAATGCTACTTTTGGAAGCCTAGCACGCCTGGAGCCCTCAACCGAAGTGGATAGTATGATCTCCGACAAGCATCGCTTTTTGGCTGCTCCAGTGGTCCAGGAATGCTCAATTTGGTGTAATATATTGCTGGGGTTCTCCATTACGAGAGAACAAGTGTCGAATGGGCAGCGGGTACTGCACGGAATACACTCATTTTTTTATTTTTGGTATGGGGACAGGAGGCCTCTCGTAGGCATGTACTCCAGCTTGAGAGGCTGAAAGATGCATAATGCTTGGGCCATTGACGCTGCGTTGCGAGGTGGGGATTTTTGTCAAAACTGTAGGCGGATAAAAAAAAACAGAGGTTCAAGGTACAAAATTCCTCAACATAAAAAGCAAAATACGAAAACAAAAACAAGCAAGAGGACCCCCTAGACCATGTTAACCGAACTCTCCCTGCTTCCTTTGCCCTCCTTGTGAGACTGCCTTGAGAGTTCCTTCTTGTCCGTGCTTTTTGATGCTTTTGGAGATAGCACCCTTCATGCTCTCATCTTTCGCCGACTTCGATTCCGGGACTTTCTTTCTTCGGACTCCGTAGGCATTAGGGACCTGATCGTTTCTTCCACCTCGTATTTGAAAGGGATGATTTTCTAACTCGTCCAACTTGTTCTTCCCCATCGCACCCCCTGGCCGCCAAACACATACAGAGCAATGTCCCGGCACCTTCCTGCTGATCCAATGTTCATGTAAGCGCCGCTTCGCCCGTCGGTAAGTAGGCAGCTAAACTGTTTGCCCTACTTATTATCTAGACCCTGGCTTCTTCTTTGATTATCGCCTCGTTCTTTGATGATGAAAAATTCTTCTATTCCTTTCTTTTCAGATTTGCCAAAAAGCCAATATGATTAATGAGCTTTGGTCATTCCTGCTCGACGCCACTTCTCTTTGTGATATTTGATATTTCCATCCACCATCGCATCCACCATCGCAGAACCGACTCCATTTTTTTTGTTCATTTTGAGGCGCTCTAAGATGGCCCTGCTAGGTCGAAGTGATAACCCCACGAAAAAATAAGCTTCCTTTTTTCATACAGTAGCTGGTCGTAGTAGTATCACTCACCCAATGGATACACATACACTCGTACACTCAGGTTTGGTTTTTTTTCCTACCATATGCTATCGCATGATCGCAGGTTGCTTTATTTCCACGAAATACGACGTGTCAAAACAATTATGTCCCAGTTGTAGCTACAGAAAGTAGGCACTCATCATAATTTTACATCACGCTACTAACAGTTCATATATGAGACATATATGTTGGTACTCGGTGCTAGCTAGGATTAGACGTCTTGTAGTTCATATATGGGGCATATAATATGGTACACGGTACCAACTACTGCAACAACATGCAAAGCTCTTCTAAAAAAAGTGTTGTTACAACAGTATACCACGAATGACCATTGTTGTCTACTACCTCAAACAGCTAATCAGCCAAAACTGTGGAGCCTTATGCGTGCCCATAAAACATTTTTCAATTTTTTTATTACACATTACTATAGATAGCAACCCTCCGTATAAATTATGGGGATCCATATCTTCTGTATTATTGTAGAAGTCTACCGTGTAAATAGTATTTTACGAGCGGTAAACATTGATTTGCAGAAAAAAAAACTGCAGCAACAGCGTAATCTGCACGGTTCAGAAATATTGTAGCAAACACTGTATCACTTATCTGAATCTTTAGATCGTGTACGTTGAAATATAACTGCGCTGTAGATCGTGTACGTTGAAATATAACTGCGCTGTAGATCGTGTACGTTGAAATAACGCAGAGGACCCCTTTCCACGTTATTACGGGGGAGCTACCCATTCATCGAAGCAGCGGGGCCCTTCCCAGCTGCATTGGATGCTGCCCCCAACAAACCAACGGTGACCTCAGGGGTGGGCCATGGCCTGACGTTACCAATTGGAAATTTTACCATGGTGTTTAGTGCCATATTTTCCCTTCTTTAATCACCCTGAGGTGGCATGATAACCATAATGCTTTTTGCTACGGGTACAGGGGCTTTACAGTACTTTCTTAGTTTTTCATAGAGTGGGGTTGTGGGGAGGTGGTTTTGCCTTAAATTAGCAGAAAAATGATTGTGACGACTAGTTTAAAGTTTGAATAGCAGTGTGAGTGGAGATAAGTAATTTTAAATTCGAATCTGTGGTAGATTTTATTCTACAAAATATATGAGATGATGGTGAATTAAAGTGTTTTTTTGCCAAGTGGTTTGAATATATGCTGTCGGAGCACACATTCATATGGTGTGTCAGTAAAGTATATTGCGAGCACGGCTCTTTGGGAGAAAAGTATACTGACTTGAGAAAAGCCGTCACACTACTACCGTGCCATGCGCATCGAGTCACACTGTTATTAATTTGCCGGTTACTTTCTTCTAGAGTAAACAATTATTTGTTACAAACAATCGATCAAACTACACACTTTCGTAATAACGTTAGCCTTTATGATCGGTCCTCACAAATAACAACAACAAATTCATAGATCTAGAATCTAGGTACAAATTGGTCCCCTCTATTAATAAAATCATAAAGCCACTATCCTCTAAAAACAACAAAACAACTCATATAGGGCTGGAATTGCAAACTTGGAACTTTGCGTTGGGAAGCCAAACTATTTGGCTTTTTTATTACTGTTTCTTCTTCATGCCCCTAGTTGCCATAATACTATACTGGCGCATCAGATGTAGACATAACAAAAATGCAATAAAATAAGAGCTGTGGGGGCTCCTTGGAAGAAGGGGATAAAATAACAGCCCAAGTGGGAATGATGCAGTCGAGGGGGCCAGACGAGGAAGGGACGACGGGGAGGAGGCAGGCGCTGTGAGCAGCTTTGCGGGGAGGAGGCACCGAGGGAGGCGCGTGGGAGCCATGCTTCTCCCCTCTTCGTCTTCCTCTTACGCTTCCAAAGGTTTCCATCTCCCACTCCTAGACTAGCTAGTAACCTGTTTCGACCTCCTTCATGGACAAGTCCGTGGACTGCTCTGGTAATCTTGCTTTCTTGGAGCTTATTTCTTCTCGCATGTTCTTGGTCTTCTAAGTAGTCTTGTTAGATGTTTCTGTAGTTAAAACATGAATCTTTTAGGATTTTAGTGGTTTTTGGAGCATCTTGCATGATGTGGAGGCGTCTGTGTATGCGGATTTGGTTGCATGTCCTTTTGCACAAGAATTGATGGTATGAGGGTGGTTGACTAGGTCTTGCGGACTTGTAACGCTGCTATTGGATGTACTTTAGGATTGTCGTGGAGGATCTCTCCCATAGTGTTTAACTCGATGGCATGGAATGGTGGTTTCTTGTCTTCCTTCTCGTATACTAGTCTGGTGCTGTTCTTGACTTGTCTTCTGCTCCTCGTCAATATGCATGTTCTTGGGAATTGGGATTATATCATCATCATTTATACTTTTGTTATTGCTTGGTGGTAACTTTCCTAGTGCTATATAGTGGGACTTACTTCTTTGCTACATGTTCTCTAGACCATAACTGATGACTGATGGTATACTGACAAAAAATTAAGGTAGTCCTCGCGTTCATTTCTAGGATTAGCCTCCTGACCTCTACCATTTCCTCCTGGTTAGTCTTCGTGTTTATTTCTCTGTTTAGGTTGTGTGGTATGAAACTATGGATATGTATTGCTTGAGTTGCATTTCCTCCTATTGTTCATAGGATTACTTCTTGTAAGTCTTCAACTCTTTCCATATGTGTGTTAAGTTCGTAGGCTAGTGATAGTCTTGCTTGGCTGAAGGGAGTTTTGATACGTTGATCTTTGCCTCAAAAACCTTAGCTAAGTTCTCTGGGCATGTAGAGCTGGGAAGAAACCTTCCTTAGTAATTTGGAGATCGGAAAGTCTTCCTAACTGTTAGCTTCGACTACCATGGTAATTGTGCTAGATGCTGACTGAGCTTCCTTATTCCATGAAGTAGTTTTCCATTACGTTTTAGGAATTTGAATATAATATCAAAGAAACCTTTTGTGTTCTATGGAGTCTCTGTGCCGGTAAGCCAAACTTTGGCCCTTTTCTCAGACTTCTCTGAGGGAAAACCCAGGATACACATTTATGAACTTGGGGCATTTATTAAACAGTTCATTTCGTTGCACAGACATTTATCTATCTTGCAGATTAGAGGAGTTAACTAGGGCTTGGTTTTTCAGTACAGATTAATTAATGTGAGTGTAGGAATTATTGGCTCATCCTCTTTGCTGAGCATGATTGTAAGTTTGTTACGGTGTTGGTGAAAATTCCATTAACAAGTAACAAAAGAATAATAATGTCCTCGAATCCGTGCAGTCAAACCATTCTCTCTAACTAGAATCTTGTTGACTTTGAAATGTTAAAAACACCACTTTTTTTCACTAGAGGTAGGTAGTAGTAAGAAGCTTGCTGTCTATTTATTCTGCCTTTGCTGATTCACTAACCATATTGTAATAACTTTCAAGAAGCAGCTGCATGTGTGTTCCTGACACACTAGGTGGAAAGGACAAGATATTAACACAAATTTGTAAGGTCAATTTGGACCGTTACTCAGTTAGCATGAGAAACACCTAAGGAAGTGCTATACAGTTTGGTGGATATTATTTCTCTTTTGCTGTTTATCTGGTTTGGAAAGGATTATTACTATGTTATATCATGATTTCCTTTGGTAATTTAACATTTTACAGTACCGTTTTCCTTCTTTCACCAGGTGACTCCTTCGGGAAAACAGTTGATGATCATATGAGGTCAACTTTGACTTTTAATAATAAGCAATCTGTATTTGCAAGTCAAAACATTGACTATGGCCAGCCCATAGTAAGATCTCATGACAAGCTCAAACTTTAGTTTTGTCAACACTAATAAAGTCAGTCAATCCTATTCTTCGCATGGGGCTGTGCGACTGATATTACGTTTCCTCATATTATTCAGGGTTGCATTTCATACCCATACAATGATTCTGGTTCAGGAGGAGTTTGGGCAGCCTATGGATCAAGCGCTGTGGTATGTCCTTGTAACAAGTTGCTGTACTCTCTCAACTCTCAAGGTCTTTGAACTTCAGTGCTGAGGGAGCTTATAAACTTATAACAATGTTTATCAACATATATAATAATTTGGGGATACTACTAGTGTTCAATTCATGTTGAGTGGATTCTATTATTTATCTTCGAAGAGTCAATCTTGCCACGATCTAATGTATAAGCTTAAAATAGGTTAATAGTTTGCCCATTTTCCATTTCAAGTAGACACCGCCTGGTTTTATCTTTACATAAGCATGCGTGAGTTATCAATAACTTATAATCTCGACAAAAATTTCTTATCACTGTGAACACCAATGTAAGGTTTTGTTTGTAGCCAAGATACTAATAGCAATGGAATGCTAAAAAAATGGCATTTTGGTGTGGGTCATTACTGAGGTTGGGAAAATCCGAAAATGTGTAGTTCCTGGTATTAAACTGGTTGCATCTGCTTCTTCAATTTTCCAGTGATGGCTATATTCTAGTGGTCCAAGATGGGAATACCGAGTTATGGTCTGTATCACTGGTTTGAGCCAGATTTCACTTTCTTTCCCATGTGTATACATGGTTTCATAAATCATGTTAGTATTTGGAACCATGAAAAGAATAAGTATCCATCGTTCTCTTGGTTCATGTCGTAAGCCAGCCTAAACTAATTCGTTATTGGCAGGGGTAATTTTAGGGTCAGAGTTGAAAACCCTAATTCACTGGAAGCCTATTGGCCCTACTTGGAAATGGTAGTGTGGTACCAGTGTGTAGGTAATTACCAGGTCCAGTACTGTTTTCAGAACATTAGTTATAGTTGATACTGCAAGGCTAGTGCTCTACCAGCGTACCAATTTCCCTGACACACATGTGGTGTCCTGCTAGCTAGTTGCTACTAGCTATAATTACAGAAATTGACTTTGCCCTGTGGAGTGATCTGCCAGATCAACAATGTTGCTTGGATTCTATTATATGCCGATGTTTATCCAATGATGTACAATTTGAGTGCTCCGTTGTAGTTTTTGGAGTCTTGGATAGGTAGGTTTCTCAAGAATTTTGAGGAAAAAAGTCAACTACACAAGTAGAAGGTTGATATATCACCAATTAGACTAGTGAAGTGGACATGATGTCTATTTGATTGCTACGGTCAGACGTAGTTCATAATTTTTTAGAACTAATCAACGTTATTCTGTATGTTAGGGGAACATGCATAAGGCATGGGCATCCGCATCTCTTGAGACATCCATGCATCATAGAGCTTATTTTATCTGTACTTTCATGGGTCTTGTCTAACCAGTTGTATTTAAAACAGTTCAATCCCCAAATTGCTGGAGGGGCGACATCCACAACTACAAGAGTTCCCTTGCCTCTAGAATTAGCAGAGGATGAGCTCATATATGTCAATCCCAAACAATATCATGGGATTCTTCGCAGAAGACAGCTGCGCGCTAAGTTAGAGGCCCAGAATAAACTCGTCAAAACCCGAAAGGTTCCCGTCACTGGTCCCTTGTTTTACTTTCCCTGGTTATTTTTTTTTTCTACTTACACCTCAAGAAGCTCACATATTGTCCATGTTATGTGAAATGAACTTTTATATTGGTAACCTCTTCTATTTGGCCTAATATCGAATGCAATCTCCATATGCAGCCTTACCTTCATGAGTCTCGGCATCTTCATGCAATGAAGAGGGCAAGAGGTTCCGGTGGACGTTTCCTCAACACTAAGGAGCTCCAGCAGCAGCAGCAGTCTCGCACTGACTCCACCAAGGCCATCGCAGATGGCACAGATTCGTCAGGTTCAACCCATCTACGGCTAGGCGGTGGCGCAGCTGGAGATCGAACCGCGGCCGCGTCGAAAACAATGGCCTCACAAGAGAACAGCAAAAGAGTTGCTGCCTCTGCTCCTGCCTTCACCGTGACTCCTATGGTGCACAAAGACGACGCCTTCTTCCAGCACCACGGCCACCATCTCAGCTTCTCCGGCCATTTTGGCCAGGCAGGCGCGCAAGGCGGTGTCGTCGGCGCTATGCATAACGGGACCCAGTGGAAGGTTCCCGCTATGAGATGAGCAGCGTTTGTGAACCGTAGCTGGTGATCTAGGCTTCTAGGGGTCCTCGTGTCCGGTGTGGTCTTGGTCTCTCAGGCAATTCGTCCTTGGCTTAATTTCCTGGTGTGTTAGGACTCAAGAAATGTTTCATACTGTCGTGCTTTGCAGAGCCCATAAGTCAGGGCCTGATGGTGTTGCGATACCCAAGTATCGCTTTTTATTTTGTGTGTCGGAATAAATACTTTGTGTTATAGTACAATACGCAATCAATCATATTCATACCTGCTTGTCACAATAGCAACTAAATCACTACTCGCCAGTTACTGTAGAACGTTGGACGAATCAGATGCACGATTTTGGCGGACGGAAATTTGCTAGGTGAGGCTCTCCTATCGGCTGTTGATTCCCTTTCGATCATACGAAACAATGACTGATGGGGTAGGGTCTTGGATGTTGATTCCCTTTCGATCATTCGAAACAATGACTGATGGGGTAGGGCCTTGGACGAGGCCCTCATCCATTGCATTTTCCATTGATTTTGGCTATATGAAAATACTAAATGGTACTCGTTAAGAGAGTTGTATATTCTCTCTTGGCATATGTAGTCCATGAGGTCCATATAACAATATCTATATATACCCTCTCAATAATGAATAAGATGTATAGTTGTGATTAGCAAATCATTCATCTAAATTCTAACATGGTATCAGAGTTCTTCCTAATCCTAACCCTATTGTTAGAGTATATTGACATATCTCTATATTTGGTAGTTTAGGATTTGTAATCTCTGCCTGCCTTATCTCTAGGAGATGCTTCTTGCCCTTCAAACCTTGTACTCTATATAAACCGCCCTCGAGTCTCAATACAATCATCCATTACAACATATTCATATTTCTACATGGTATCAGGCCGGCGCCGTTCCTGAGCCGCCGCCTCCACAGCTTCCGCCGCGTCGCCCCTGGGAGATGCTTTGATCTCTATGATCTCTCCCAGGGGCTGCGCAACCCGTAGTTTAAGTTGTGTCGCCGATCATCCGATCGGCTACCAATTAGAGTTTTCTCCAATCATCTTCAGATTGGATTTTCTCTATTTTTTCCGATCATAGATCGGTTTGCGTCACCCTGCCGACCTGTCGACGTTCCTCTACTCCGGACTTCACCGCCTCGTCTTCGACCTCTCCGGCGCCTCCTCTCCTCCGATGACGTTGTGGCGTGACGCGGCGCGCTCGTCGACACGGCCCTCCCTCCATGGCCTTCCAAGCGCCCCGTCTACCGTCGTCATCACGCCGGATCATCATCGCCGGCCCATCGTCCGCGAGTACGAGCCGTTACACCACCGGGAGCCCGCACTTGTGGTCATGCCATCGACATCTCCTCCACGACTACGTTTATGATCACCTCGCTCTCAGCTACCTCGGCAACAAAGGGCTATCATTATCTTGAGCAAACTCGTTAGTACCATCTACAGTCACCGCGTCCACGACGCCACAGCAGTCCCCGACGCTCCCGCTGCGATTGTGGGGGGATGTCAGTCCGATGGTTCCCCACCCCTCGAGTCTCAATACAATCATCTATTACAGCATATTCATATTTCTACACCTATTTCCAAAAATCACCACCGCCATCGTGCTAGCCTCCTCCTTCGCTCGGGCCGACAGACCCTGAGCTGTACCATCGAGCTCCATAGCGCCGCTGCTCCGCCACCGTCGCGGTAGGCGCGCTGCTCCTCAAAGCCACTGGCGCCGAACATCACCGCATCGTCTTCGTTGCCCGACACCGCCTCCACGCTTGGATCCGCGCTGCACACGCCTCATCTCGGCCTTTCCTGTCTACACCATGGCCCGACACCGCTGCCACCGTGGGATCCCCACCTCCTCTGTACCAGGATTCAACGCCTCCTCGACGAGCACCTCATCCTCGACGCTACCGAGCTCATTCCCCGCCTCATCTGCGCTGGGATCTAACGCTACCTCATCGTGATTCCTCTACTCCACGTGAAGACGACCGGCTACGCACCTCCGCCACCTCAACTCGATCGAATCTGTCGTCCGTCGCTACCGAGCTCACTCCCCTCCTCCTCTGCACTGGGATTCGACACCTCCTCGTCATGGTTCCTCTTCTCTACGCGAAGACGACCGAATCCGCGCCTCCACCTCCTCGGCTTGACCAGATCCGTTGCCTGCGTCGTCGGATCTGTGATGCGCCTCCTCGACCGAGCTATTCTCCTCCTCGACTGGTGCTCTATGCCGCCGGTGCTCTGCGCGAAGACGACATGCTCAGACCTCCATCGAGCTTCATCTCCACCGAGTTGCATCCTCTGCGATACCTTCGTCGCTAGTCGTGCTGCTCAGACCTCCACCGAGCTCCACCTCCATGATCGACACCGAGGTGAACCTCCGTTGTTGCCGTGTACTGCTTGCTATTTGGGATACTAAGGTTGTTGCACTTGATTCTACCATGGCTCTTAATGGTATTCTTGGTCATGGACCTATTCGAGGTGATGCTACTATTGTTTCTTCTATCCCTGCTAGTGCTGTGGAGTCTTGTGCAACTCAATTTGGTCAGATTCAGGCTCAGATGAGCGATCTTCAGACCCAGTTGTGTCGGCTGTAGGCATCTTTTGGTGGATCCACTAGTTTTACTACACCATCATGTCCTATGTCGGGTGCTTCACTCCCATGGTTGTTGGATTCAGGACTTCTTTCCATGTGACATCTGATGCATCTCAGCTCATATCATGTCGTCCTGCTGCACAAGGTATCAAGATTCAGATAACTGATGGAACACCATGCACGGTCACTCATAAGGGGGCTCTTTTAACCTCTCATTTCACAGTTTCAGATGCCTCACTTGTCCCCACGCTCTCCATGAATTGCATCTCTGTTGGTCAACTCGCAGATATGGACTGTTTTATTGGGTTCGATGATAGCTCCTGCTTTGTGCAACATCGTCGAATAAGAGTTGTCATCGGTACAGGTCATCGTCAGAGATGTTCTGCAGGGCTCTATGTTCTTGATCGTATGAGTCTCCCTTTATCCTCCATTTCTGGTATTGCTCCTGCTCCTATTCCTTTATCCTGTGTTGTTGGTCTATTTACTCTTTGCCCTTCTGCATCTACTTCTATTTGCAAGTCTTTTCCTCAATGGCATCATCGCTTGGGGCACTTGTGTGGCTCACGCCTCTCTATCTTGATTCATCAAAGTGTTCTTGATCCTGTTTCTGTTGACATAAAATTTCAGTGCAAGGTTTGTAAACTTGGCAAGCAAGTACAACTCCCATACCCTTCCATCTTTTCTCGATCTGATCTTCCCTTTGATTTGGTCCATTCGGATGTTTAGGGTCCTTCTCCTTTTGCTTCGAAGGGTAGTCACAGTTACTATGTTATCTTCATTGATGATCACACTCGATACACTTGAGTCTACTTCATAAAACACCGTTTGCAGTTGATTTAATATCTATCAGCCTTTTGCTCAAATGGTTCATACTCAATTCTCTTCTGTCATCTGTGTTTTTTGTTCTGACTCTGGAGGAGAGTATCTTTTATTATCTTTTCGTTTGTTCCTTTCTTTTGAGGGTACACTTCCTCATCTTTCGTGTCCTGGTGCTCATACTCAGAATGGGGTTGCTGAGCGCAAGCACAATCGCATCATTGAGACTGCTCGTACTCTTCTCATTTTCTCTTTTGTTCCCTCTCACTTCTGGGGGGAAGCGGTCTCTATGATAGTCTATCTCATCAACCGTCAACCCTCTTCTAAGCTTCATGGCAAGTGTCCTGGTGAGGTCCTATACAGAGCACCTGCTCGCTATAATCATCTTCGTGTCTTTGGTTATTTGCTATGTCCTTCTAGCACCTCGTGAGTGCAAAAGTTGAGTCCTTAGTTGGTTGAGTGTGTCTTCTCGGGTTATAGTCCTGAGCATAAGGGCTATCGTTGCTATGATCCCTTAGCACGTCTTATTCGCACCTCTCGTAATGTGACCTTTGATGAGGGTCCACCCTTCTTTTATCATCCTTCTACACATCCCGCTCCTTCGTCCAAAGATTCTACCTCCTTTTGTGTCTATCTCCTATTCATTCACCAAACTTGCCTTCACCAGATACACTATCTTTACCAATTTCACCTTCTAGTGTATCTCTACCAGTTCCACTAGTTTCTGACACTTCTATTTTCCCCTTTCACTATAGTTGCCGACAGAGAGTCCCTTCTGATCCTCAGACTTCCATTCCTCTCTTTTGATCCTTAGTCCTCCTCTCCTCTACTTGACCCTCCAGCCAGTATCGCAGACTGACAATCGTTTTTACTACATCATGATATACTCTACGTATTCGTTCCTCTATTCAGGCACTCTAGAGATGGGGTTTGTTGACCGAAAGATTGTAGGGTCCCTACAATATAATTAAATATACTTAAAAAAGAAGAACCAACAGATACAAGAGAAAGAATGTACAGTCCCTCACCGAGGGACGAAGTTAGGATAAGGTAGCTACCTAATCAAGGATAAGAGCTTTGAGATCAACATTCACTCTGCACACAATGAGAGCTACTTCATTAAAAAATTGAGTTTTCCATAGACTAAAAGAAGGGTCCTTATTTTCAAAGCACTTGACTTTTCGTCGTTTCCACATAGTCCAAGATGCAATCACGCAAACCTCCATAAAGAAGGGATGAGAAAATTATTGTTTTGCTTCTTCCAATATTTGATGGATCGTATTTTGGTTATTCCACTGAATGTTGAGGAAAGCCCAGCAGTCCTGACTGAATTGGCAAGTAAAGAAAAGGTGTGTGGAAGTTTCCTCCAATCTTTGTTGGCATAAGACACAGTGAAGGTCATTTTTAGAGTAAACATGGCGTCTCTCGAGCATCTCTTTCGTGTTGAGCATGTCCCTTAGTAATAGCCAGAAGAAGACCTTATGCTTCATGACACATTTGCTCTTCCATATCAATTGGAAAGGCTGTTGGATATTGACGCCTTGGAAAAGTAATTTGTAGTATTTACTTGAAGAGTATCGACCATTTCTCCAGATATAAGTCCAACTGTCATTCTCCTGGAGATTTCACACAATGTCTTCCAGGTGTAACATAAGAGCAGTGTGTTCTTGAAAAGCTTGGATTGACAAGGGAGGTGGAACTAGTAGGAAATACTTGTTTGTGCAAAGAATGCTGCTACTGAGATATTTTTGTTTTTGGCAAAAGAGAATAGTCTTGGGTATTGATGTACAAGGACCAAACTATAATATCCCATTCCACTTTAGATTTGGTCCAAGGGGGAAGCCGGTTATGAGGTTCTTGGAAGGGGGCAGCCAAACCCTAGGCTCACTTTTCCCCTTGCGCCTCCACCTCCCACCCTCCTAGCCGCCCCTGTTACCTCCTTCCCTGCACCAGCACTCAGCATTGCACTAGGTAATCTTGCTTCATCTTTTGTATTAGAAGAGAAAGAAAGGAAGATGAAGGAAGGAAGAGAAAGAAAGGAAGAGGAAGGGAGTAAGAGAGGAGGATCTCGTGGGTAAATTTCGTGTTCGTCATTTTGATCTCCAAGGGTGACGATCAAATTTCTCTTCCTTTCTGTTTAGCAATTTTCCAGTTGGTAGAAATCGTTTAGTAGATCAGTACTCTATTATTTCTGTTGCACTGTAGTTTCGGGTACTAGTGGTGCGAAATTTGGGAATTTTGTCTCCTCGAGAATTGTAGAGGATCTCAATAGCTTTCTATAGAATATTTGTTCATGTCAATCATATGAGTAGATTTTAAGTTATGAGTTTTGTAAGCTGACTGTCTGATCAGTTTGCCGGGTTCTGGCAGCGTGCATAAACCTGCATATTCCAGAGAGTCCAAGAACATGATTTTTGTACAGGTAGAATAGAAGATATAATTTTTGGAAGAATGTAGGTTAGAACCGGGTTGCTGCTGGAAACCGTTGTGGAAAAAAACCTTAATTTGACAAATTTAACAGCAGAATGGAATTTTTGGTATAACTAGGTTATGGTAGATAACTCCCCGCGGATTCTAAAAAGTCCTATATCATTATTTTTGCATGTTCAGATCAAAAGATATGAAATTATTAAGTCAACTATCCAAAAGATGACAGATATGTCTTCT
Source organism: Ampelocalamus luodianensis (assembly GCA_036346255.1). NCBI lineage: Eukaryota > Viridiplantae > Streptophyta > Magnoliopsida > Poales > Poaceae > Ampelocalamus > Ampelocalamus luodianensis. The sequence goes on from CM070634.1 coordinate 2,847,546, forward strand.
AGGTTAAAAACGGGGGTTTAGACAATTTAATCTGAACTTTTGATCAGCTAAGAAGTTGTTGAAAATTGTGTATAGATTCCAGAATGATATGGTTTATTATTTTTCAATGTGGGAGTTGAAAGTTATGAGAGTGTGTAGGAGCATTGTATATTAAATAATTGCTTATTATGATTATTCATGTGAAGTATGCTTATTTCATATTGCTTATATGTTTTCGATAATTTGATGATGATTATGAAAAAGAATATTGATTATTCATTGCATTGCATATCAAGCATTCATATTGGAATGATATAACCCACGGGAGTGGGATGAGATCCCCATATGTAAGATATGGGCAATGAGGTCCCTGTCTAAAAAAGGACAGACAATGGGACCCCACATTTAAGGATGCGAGCACGAGTGAACACCGATGAGTGTTACACTCCGCTATATCGGTATAAGCAGAAGTGAAGTTGTGGCATGTGCATGAGTTGCATTGCATTCGTGAAAGATGAATATGTATTTTGAGATAATAAGATTTAATTGTCATTGATATGATACCTCATGTGTTGTTTTACTTGTGCTTGCTGAGTCTTTGGCTCACTCTTGTTTATTTGATATTTTAGGCAAACGTTGATGACGGCATGCTTCAGGGTGGAAGTAGCACATGAGATGATCTAAATTTTATTTGTTGTTGAACAACAAATCACCTAATAAATCATTCATTTTGTCATGAACTAGTTAGCAATTGTATTGTAATAAATGGATATCTTGTGGTTAGCAATTGCTATTGTAATAAATGAATATCTTGTGGTATCTCGTAGTTTCTTATGGTTTGTATAATTGTTGGTTATTATTTTTTTCTAATTGAAACTTATTTAGGTTGCCTTTGATAACTATTTAGTCCATATTACATTCGGTTTATGTTTTTATCTGCTTGCTGCAATTAATGATTATTACCTTGATGAATATTCATTCTTGAAGACTAGAAGTTAGTAAGGATTGTGTAATGGTAAAAAAACAAATTGACAGCGATAATAGTTGTAGGTGGCATCTTGGGCTTTGTTAAGCTATGGTGTTACAGTTTCCATAAGGCATCCCAGAAAAGGGCATTTGATCCATCTCCTATCTGACAAGAGGCAATTCCCCTGAAAGGGATGTTTAATCTCAAAATGTCCTTCTAGCAAAAGGACCCAGTTTCTTGTGTCGCATGGGGAGCCCCCTCATCCCCATAGTAGGCTTTCTAGACTAATGAACCTAGGGCAGATCAAGGTGATTGTAAAATTTGTGTAAATGCTTCAGTAAGAGAGCATCATTTTGTTGATGGAGATTTAAGACCCCCAGTCCTCCTTTCGTTTTTGGCCTACAGACCAAAGCCAAGGCCGCCAAAGATTTCCTTTTTGCATTAATATTATTTCCCCTCCAAAGGCATTGCCTTCTTGCCCTGTCAATTGCTTCAATCACAGCTACTGATGACAGCTTGAGAGACAACATGTAGTAAGTAGGCAAATGGGTAAGAACCGAGTTGATCATAGTAAGCCTGCCACCATAGGAAAGGAATGTAGAGGAAGCAGATAGCCGACGTTCCACTCTATCGATCAGGGGGGCGAAGTCCTGGACTTTTGGTTTCGTTGTCCCCAGGGGCAAACCTAGGTAAGTGAATGGCAATGACCCAAGTTTCCATCCAAAGACTCCAGTGAGTAGATGAACTTTGTCTTCAGGTACATTGATAGGAACAAAACATGACTTGTGGAAGTTTACTCGCTGGCCCTATGATTGCTTAAAAGTGTTTAGAATTCCTTTGAGGTAGTGGAGTTGTGATGTTGAGGCTTGCATGAAAACAAGGGTGTCATCATCGTACTGGATGATAGAGAAGTCCTGATCATAATCTAGGTTCATCGGCAGAAATAAAAGACCTCTGTGAAGGGCTTCGTTAACAATATATTGTAGTAAGTCTACCACTAGAATAAAGAGTAGGGGGAAAGGGGGGTCCCTTTTCCTAACTCCTCTTTTACACCAGAAGGATTTCCCTGAGACACTGTTTAGGAGGATAGAGGTGGTTCTAGATTGAAAGAGCTGGGTGATCCAATTTCTCCACTTAGCGTCGAAGACTTTATGTTCCAAAATTTGGATGATTGTGTCATGCTCCATAGAATCAAAGGCTTTCTCAAAATCGAATTTAAGGATGATGATTTCTCTTTTGGACTGATTGCACTGATGAAGATACTCAAAGAACCATGCTAGACAGTCCTGTATTGTTCTGGTCTTTATGAAACCATACTAACTATTATGGATGAGGTTCATTATCACCTTTTGCAGTCTGTTTGCTAGGAGTTTGGTGATCAATTTTAGGGAGGTGTCCAATAAGGAGATTGGTTTGAAATCATTAATTCCTTTCGGTATTAGCTTCTTTGGCACTAGGGTGATAAAAGAAGTATTGATACTTTGGAGGTTTACTATTTCATCGTAGAAATCCTTATTGATCAAAGGCCAACATTTTTTTTAACAAAAAGACCATTAAACATTCCAGCGTTTGGGAAGGGTCACTACTTAACTATTGGGATATGGTCTCAGAACCTACCCCTACTGTAGATGGAGGGTTATCCTGATGAGAAGGCAGATGGTCAGTGCTATATTTCTTCCCTGTTCGTCCTCTGGGTTTAGGTTTTGCCGAAAGCTGGTCAAGTCTGTAACCATCCTTTGAGCCGTTGATTCTCGGGCTTCGATGAAGATTGGTGTCAACCAAAGGAGTAAGTTTCTTCTAGGAAGTTTTGGGCTTATATTTTGATTCTTTATTGATATGCACGCCATCCTGGGAGATTGCTAGTGGACCCTCCGTGTCAGTGTTTTGAACTGGGGTTGGCACCAACCAGGTTAGAGGTTGGGCAGAGATCACTAGCCTGTAGGCCACAATTGCTTTGCTCAAGTCTTCACTTGTGGCCGGGGTGTGATCAACAAAGTGCAGTCTTCTGGAAGTTTTTGGATTTGGGAGGTTGGAGAAGTCCTCGTTGCAGGGGTGACAAACTTTCTCTTTGGGGCACATGGGGGGTGCTGATGAAGTACTTGTTGATGGCGGGACTGGGAGTGTCGGCTGGTAGCATAAAGGAGGACCATTCTGGTTATTGAGGAATCACAGGACGAAATCTGGTAGAAGGAGATGGATGTCTCGCTAGGCAGCTACCAGTGGTTCTAGCATATCTGGGGTGGAGGCAATTCCTGCAACTGAATCGCCAGGGAAGGCCCACTGGAGGGAGCGAAGTTCATAGAGGAGCTTGAGCTAGCCTGTGTGGAGATTGACATCGAATCCGGTTGCTGGTCCTTGTGATGTGCTTGCTGCTACTGTTGTCCCTGCTGGTCATGTTGGACCCAATGATCCCAAACTGGATAAGCTTACGGAGGAGGGATCTCTGGTGGTGGCCGTGCTGCATGGAAAAGGGGCTCGGGAGGTTGGTTAGCATTGGCGCCAATGTGGAGCGATGACTCTTCATCCTCTGGAATAGCATCAAGGAATTCTGAATTGAGGACGTAGACATAAACAGTCCAAGAAAATCCTTGTCCCCCTACCTCATTACCCTTCTTCAGCACCAATCTCCTAGAGATTGAGTCAATGTCTTGAGCCAGGACTTTGACAAGAACTCGGCCTTTGATTTGATCATTTTCATACCAGTGGAGGAGCTTGCCAAAGGGTGAGACAACTTGAGCAATGTAGTGGAATTGTAGGAAGTCAATCGTGAACCCTAACAACATTATCCAACCAAATTGAGCAAAAGCGGAGGATCTCTAGTTTACCACTTCATCATGCGGTTACCAAAGACCATGATGTCTCTCTGGAGAGGGGATGCGAACTGGAAGATACCCAATCCCAGAGGATGAGGAGAAAATGTCAGTACATATACCCTTGGACCCCCCAAAGGTGGTCGCGAATTTCCTCGAGAGCTTGACCAATCTACTCCAGATTGACAGCTGGTTCGACCACAACGGTGGAAAAATCATCATGATCTCTTGGAGGGTTACCCGCAAAAACCAGGTCAACCCTTTGCAACTAAGTTTCGCCGCCATCATCAGTATCAAGCCCAGCTGGAACAAAGCGGGTGAGCAATGTTGTAGGTTGCCATGGCGGGGGAAGGGGAGAAAGATGAGTTCTACGGGATTGAGGGAGAAGAGGGATGTAGCGATGGCAGTTTCGAGGCAGTGGGAGAGGATGGGACTGGAGGATGGGCTGGCTCGGAACTGCTCACCCGTGTTTTCTGCATCACTGGAGAGATGGGATTTTTCTTGTGCATGTGAAGTATATGAGCCGGGTACCTATCAAGAGACAAACAGTATATTTGAGTGGCAGTTGGCTATGATTGATGAGCTTACAACATTAGAGTGCACATGTATATGGGATCTTGTTTCGCTACTATCTGGAGCTAAGCCTATAACTTGCAAGTGCGTGTACAAAGTAAAGAACAAGTCAGATAGTTCAGTGGAGCGATACAAGGCTCATCTTATTGCAAGAGGTTTTCAACAGGCTTATGGTCGAGATTATGATGAGAATTTTGTTCTAGTTGCTCATATGACTACAGTCCGCACTCTCATTGCTGTTGCAGCCGTACGCTCATGGACTATATCTCATATGGATGTCAAGAATATTTCTCTTCATGGCGATCTACATGAGGGGATTTATATGCAACCACCCCTGGGTGTTGAGGCTCCTGCAAGCTATATTTGTCGCCTTAAGCGTGCTCTTTATGTTCTCAAGTAGGCTCCTCGTGCTTGGTTTGAGCGGTTCAGTTTTGTGATTTGAGCTGTTGGTTTCACTACAAGTGAGCATGACCCTGCCTTGTTTATTCACACTTCTCAGCGATGTCGTACTTTGCTTCTATTATATATCGATGATATGCTGATCACAGGAGATGACATCGCCTATGTGGCTTTTGTGAAGAAGAAATTGAGTGAATTGTTTATGATGTCAGATTTGGGACCATTGACCTATTTTTTGGGGATTGAGGTTCATTCTGATGGTGATGACTACTACCTCTCTCAGCATCGCTGCGTTCAGGGTCTACTTGCTCGCTCTGGAATGAATGATACTCGCAATGCTGCCACACCTATGGAGCTTCACCTGCAGCTTTGACCTACAGACGATGTACTACCGGCAGATCTTTCCCGCTATCGTCAGCTCATTGGGTGCCTTGTTTATCTCACAGTCTCTAGGCCAGACATTGCTCATGCTGTTCATGTGCTCAGCAGTTTGTCAATGCTCCCATATTAGTCTACTATGGTCATGTTCTTCATGTGTTGAGATACTTGAGGAGGACTACGTCCAGACGTCTATTCTATGCCAGTTCTAGTCAGCTCCACGCTTGCTGACTCTACTTGGGTGAGTGATCATGCTGATCCCCGATCTATCACTGGCTACTGTATCTTTCTTACTACTTTGCTCATTGCTTCGAAGTCCAAGAAGCAAACTGCGGTGTCACACTCTAGTACAGAGGCAGAACTTCAAGCCCTTGCCGCTCCCACCTCAGAGATCATTTGGTTTCGATGGCTCTTGGCTGATCTTTGTGTCCATTGTGTTAACCTTACACCTCTATTTTGTGACAATACAAGCGTCATTCAGATTGCTAGTGATCCAGTCAAACATGAGTTGGCAAAGCACATTGGTGTTGATGCATCGTTCACATAGTCTCATTGTTAGCAGTCGACCATCGATTTCAAGTATGTACCCTCAGAGTTTCAAGTTGCAGATTTCTTTACTAAAACTTAGACTTGAGAACAGCATCGACTTATTGTACTCAAACTCAGTGTATCAGATCCTCCTGATCCACCTTGAGTTTGAAGGGGAGGTGTTAAAAGTGTTGTGCATTCTTCTCTCTTGACCCATGTGACTCATGTAGCCCATAAGGCTCATATAACAATGTCTATATATACCCTCTCAATAATGAATAAGACGTATAGTTATGAATAGCAAAATCATTCTCCCAAATTCTAACAATACTCATCCTTAATTCACCAAATCATTAGCGGCACACACTTAACTCGAAGAGAACCACCAAATTATTGATCCATTGCATTCTGGAGCACATGTAGATGATGAACATATCCTTGTATGGCTCCAGGCGTTAATTGCTTGAGTTATTTTACTACTGCATTGTCCTTTAGTCCTTCTGAGTGTTTCAAGTTGCACATTAATCTCCCAATTGATTGTTCTTGATTCGGTACAAACGCCTCCTACCCTGCCATCCGTCATGATCCATGCAAATTAAAGCAATTTCAGAGACAATGGCCACAGTCTCGGATTCACCTAATCATCGGCGGCACACACGTAACTTGAAGAGAACCACCAAATTCTTGATCCATTGCATTCTGGAGCACATGCAGATGAACATATCCTTGCATGGCTCCAGGCATTAATTGTTCGAGTTATTTTACTGCTGCAATGTCCTTTACTCCTCCTGGGCATTTCAAGTTGCATATTAATCTCCCAATTGATTGCTCTTGATTCGGTACAAACGCCTCCTGCCCTGCCATCCATCATGATCCATGCAAATTAAAGCGATTTCAGAAACAATGGCCACAGTCTCGGATCATCCACTATAAAACACCCCCTAAACCCATCAGATCTTGGGTCAGAATTCAGGCACCGTCTCCAGTTGGTACAAGCAGAAGATAACAAACAGCTGCAACTCAAGCTACCAGCCATAAGGACCAGCCACGGACTACTACTCCTCACCGTCGCCATTGTCATACTATCATATGGTAAATTTCCTTGTCTACGCGTGATTACGACCGTTCATTTCCGATCAGACGGGTCACATGGGGAAGAATCTCACAGGATCTCTTATTTTTCTTCTCTTGCAGAGATGTGTAGCACAGGGATGGCAGCGAGGGTGGAGGGCCCATTCCCCAAGAGCTTGGAGCAGAATTTGAACCATCTTTTGCAAATCAAAATCATACATAAATAGAAGAGGAACATGATGAAAACGTGAAATGCAATAGAAGAACATCGGTGGAAATGTTCATTTTTTCAGTTCTTGCAAATCTTCTGATCGACAAATGACAATCAATAAATCTAAATCACAAATCAAAATTACACAACTCAAAACTGTATTTGTTTTTTTTTTTTACATACCTTCTAGCTCGGCGACTCCCGTGCTTGAGTGCCTCTGCTTGCCTGCTGACCTAATTGCCGCCTGGCGCCTGCGGCCGTGCCGCCAACGGGCCGTGCGCCCGCGACCACCGTTCTGCAGTCCGCAAACCGACTGCCACACCGCGCGCCTGCAGTCTGCTCACCTTGCGCCATAGCTAGGGTTTGCTATCGCTTGAGCCCTGAGTTGCTCGATGCTGGTGCGGTGCTTGGTAAATTGGGCCTTGTGGAATTGACTGGTGGGGAGAGAGCTGAGTGAGATAGGACCATGGGGGATAACGGATTAGTTTGGCACGGCCAGTTAGCCTAACAAGGTAAAAAACACCTGACGCGGTTCATCTCTCTTGTGCAATCATCTTGTACATTCGGTTCACGCCGAAGCTAGTAGCCATGACGTCCACGGATGGAAGGAGGAGCTAGGGGGTACCCACTATCCAGCTAGGGGTAGCAGGGGCGCCAACCCACGTTGACTCCCGGTGGGTCCACCACTGCCCCGGAGTATGCGTGCTCGACGATCATCGGCTCCGGCGCCTGCGACCAAAAACGTGCGGCGACGATTGCTTCACGCAGCTCAAAGGCGACGGCCTGTGCACAGGGAAAACAATTTCGACGAAATTTTGGTGAAATTTTGGAAATTTCAGCGATTTCGTTGCCCTCCGAAATAATTCCGTCTCGTTCAAAAAAATTCGGAAACATTTGTATTTGGACAAATTACATCCTAAATTCGGCATCATTTGAATTAGGAGAAAATTCTGTCAAATTTCATCCAAATTTCAAGTGGCTGTTTGAAAGCTCATGGAAAGTATAACCAAAATTTCGGTAATTTCGCCCCCTAACAAAATAAATTCGAAAACAAAATTGTTTTTCCTGCCTGTGCGTCACCGCGGGATGCCAGTGCTCCTACCTGCATGTGATGTCTTTGGAATTTTCTTCTTGTGTTAGACTGTTAGTCAGTAAGCATCTGTCTACTTGGTTTCTTGTGTTAGTCAGTAAGCATTTTTAGATGTTGTTTTAGGATATCTTCTCACTGTTTAATTGCAATTGATTTGGATAACCAATAAATTTATGTTGTTTTAGAATATTATTTTCACGTGATAAATCTTACTGACTAATGAATACTACTTCTACTATGTCTTCTCGGTGCATGCTTCCATACGCCGATACGCACATAAGTCTCACTGTTTAATTGCAATTGATTTGGTACATCTCAATAGCCAATCCTAGAAATCAAGTTCATTCCAAAAACAACAAACGCAGAATTCAGGGGGCAAATCGAAGCGATCCCGAAAATATTTAGCACGACACCACTATAAAACAGCGTTCTCTTCTCCATCCATTAGCCCTCAACCATGACCGGCAAAATTTGAACAATCAAACTGCAGTCCATGCATCTTGTGCTAGCTAGCACATATCACGCACATCTCCAAACCTTGATCAACAGAAAAGATGAAGACTAGCCACGCTGCACTATTCCTGGCCTTGGTCCTTCTGGTCATCCCCAGGTACCCATTCATTTAAGCATACTTAGCATGACTAATATCCTTGCGTTTTTGTGTCCATTGCATCAGTTTTATTTATTTATAGATCGAAGACATCGGGAGGTCCAGCTTTACTGGAAAGCAAAGAGTCGAAATACCAGTTATTACAGAAACTTTCAGTTCCAAACAAAACGATGATCTAGAATTTGAAAGGGAGGGATACGACCATTGCATCAGTTTTATACCCTGATGTAGTATTGATTTCTTCTCTGTGATGTGCAGGGATGCGACCAAGTGCCCCCCGGAGTACACCTGCACCAAGTTCATCTACTCGGGGTCGTGCGAGCCTTCCAAGTGCTTCGCGGACTGCGTCCGCGCGTACAATGGCGCAGGCGAAGGCCAGTGCTTCCCTCAGCAGGGGTGCAGGTGCTCCTACTGCTGCAAGCCGGCGCAAAGGATAGCATAAGCCAGGTGGCCTAAGCTAGGTGCGGAGAAAAAGCTCGAGGCTTGCGAGTCAGCTCAACTCAGGCTCGTGATGCTCTCAAGCCGAGCCTAAGCCTTAGCTCGCATCATTTACGAGGAGAGGGGGGCAGCAACTTGGTGAGCTCGCAGGTGCCAAAGTAGACGGCGGAGAGTCCGAGTGGGCCGTCGGTGCGGAGGATATATATCGTGAAAGACCTGCCAGGAGCTGCGGGACGTCGCATAAGCCAGGAGGCGGGTCTTGACGGTGTCGATGGGGAGCAGGGAAGCATAGGTATCGCGGGGGCGCAGGCCCCGCTGGCGGCACGGGCGAGCGGAGTGGGGTGGTTGTGGCGAGAGCGGGAGCGGGAGCGGGAGCGGGAATGACGGGGATGGAGAGGGAGGAGGAGGAGACGGGGGTGTGGGTTAGAAGACAACAGGGGAGTCGAGGAGGGAGGTGACTGCGTAGGTGAAGGCCTCGATAGCGGTGCGGGCGAGCGGGGTGGGGGTGGTCGTGGAGGGAGCAGAAGCGGGATTAGGCGCGGCGGGGATGGAGAGGGAGGAGAGGAGAAGACGTGGGCGTGGGGGAGGAGGCGGCATGGGAGTCGAGGAGGAGGGAGGTGACCGCGTAGGTGAAGGCCCTACGCCGGCGCTGGCGCAGGCCCCGATGGCAGCTTGGCAAATGGGGTGGGGGTCGTGGTGTGAGTGGGAGTGGGATCGGGTGCGGCGGGGATGGAGAGGCAGGAGGAGAAAACGGGGGTGTTGGGGAAGGAGGTGGAAGGGGTGTGGCAGAGGAGGAGGGAGGTGAAGTCGAGGTGGGATTGGGAGTGGGCGTTAGTGGCGATCATGGGGGAGGAGGCTGCAGGGGAGTTGTGGAGGAGGGAGGTGAGGAACTAGTGCTACTGTGCTAAGGGAAATCGTTACCGACGAAATTTCGCCGGTAATCGGCGGTTACCAGCCTTACCGGTGGGGGCCAGTAGTAATACAAACCGGCCCTGAAAAAACCGGTTTTGATGAAACTTTTCCAAAAAATCGAATTTGATTTTTTTTTAAAAAAAAAAATTAAAATCCTAAAATTTCAATTTTTTTTGAAAATTCCGGCCAAATTTTTTTGATTTTCACAGTTACCAGCCTTACCGGTCCCCCGGTAAAAAAAATTCTGCCGGTATTGAAAACCCTGACTATGCTAGGCTCGCGAGTCGTCACAAGCTAGCTCGAGCCACCTTTCAAGCTGAGCCAAGTGTAAGAACCTTAGCCTTGCGTGGCTAACTGGAATGGAAAGTACAGTTTTTATTTTATTGTTCTGCTACGTTAACTCTGGTAAAAGCTTACTATTCGTTGGAGCAGTGTTCTACTGAGCAAACGAATAATAATCCGTATGCCTAAATGTGATTACCCCTAGGGTAATGACACGGGGCGTCGCACCAAGCATGGTGTCTGACTCATTTCCTAAACGAGCCGCCGTTAAGACCGAGCTTGGGCGAGCCTAGCTCGAACCGACTCGGTTCGGCTTGTTTCTAGTCCTAGCCTCAGCACAAAGAAAAATTTCAGTAGCTAGCGTGATGCAGACCTAAGCTGTTTTTCTTCTTCTTTTTTTACTGTTTCTATAGTAGTACCAGGGGTTTTGAAGTTTTGCTAGGCGTTTGATACGAGTTTATTCGATCATTGTTACGTCCATGGCATGAGGTGCATGCATGCTTGCATGTCTCACGTTTAATTGTTACTCCGCTTGCTAGTACTACTACTACTGATTTGGTACAGCCCAATAGGAAATTATATAATCCCAAAGATTACAGTGATTCCACAAATGAACACGCACAGCAATATACACGCAAATTAGTCCAGCAATAACAACCGCGCGCGCAGTTAAGTGATTCCAGCAATCCATACGGCCATACCCAGATCCATGCCACTTGACCTGATTCCAAAAATAATAAGCGCAACATCACTATAAAACCCCTCCCGGATCGATCCACAAGTTTAGATAAGATAAAGCACTACCACAAATAAAATTTGAGTACCAAAGCAAAAGCCCCCAGACACAACAGAGATGAAGACTATCCACGTAGCACTGTTCCTGGCCGTCGTCCTTGTCGTATCATCATCAGGTTGTCATTTCAGAGTCACGCACCTCTCTCTCTACATACTACTGCTTGGAGGATTTTCTTTTCAGGCTCCTGAGTTTAGTTCGGTATGACAGGCGGCATGGCGGCCAAGCTTGGCCCGAACTACTTCCAGGACACTTGCGCGGCGGTGATCTTTCCAGGCCCGACGTGCGACAGCGGCAAGTGCACCGCAGGCTGCGAGCGGCAGTTCAAAGGCGGGGTGGGTAACTGCGTCCCCGCGGGATGCAATTGCGTCTACACCTGCGCCCCGCCGCCCGCAAGTAACTGACTGATATGCTATATGCATGTCATGCGACGCATCTGCGCAGGCTAATGCTTGTTCTTGGTGTAGCGATCGATCGACTGGCTAGTGATCAGAGAGCTATGTGACGGTTCTATTACGCTTGGAAATGTTGATGAATGAATAAATGAATTTGGAATGCATATATGTTATGTGTTTGGACGAACTGCACGATGCCTGGATGATTTGTCCAATTTGCTAACTTGAGAGAACAAAGTTTCCATCTCCGCTAAGGTTTTGTTTGTATAGCATAAATTTCCGATCTATCCTGTGAATGGACTGAGCATTTAGACTTCCCAAACAAGGCATAAAGGAATAACTATCCCCTCGACGGGAAAAAAGATATCATGGCGCACGAAAGTATGCATGAATCGTTCATTACTTTGGTGTACGTCGCGGTGCATGTATGCTCCCATGCATAGGCTCCCGATAAGCACAAAAATCTCACGTTTAGTAGCAACTAATATTGATTTTGCAGTACAACACATCAGGCAATCCTAGAAATTAAAGCGAACCATGAATAAGCAATCAATTAAAGTGATTCCAAAAATTAATCCATATCAATGCAAATTAACGTGATCCCTTCCAGAAATAAAGCCATATCCATGTGAATTAATGTGATTCCAAAAATAATACTCCCTCTAGTAAAAAATGAAGTCATTTTGGCTATTGATATCGTTTTAAATATTTAGAATGTACACACAAAAATGACATGCGTAGATTTGTCTCGAAAAGTATTTTTATAATATTATAATTTAGTAGGTTTTATATAAAAAAAACTTTTTAAAATAATACATTTTTAATAGAATTATAGAAGTCAATACCTGTTTAATAAAATTACAAAAATAGGCTTCTGTCGTCATTCCAAATGGCAAAATGGCCCAGTCGCCATTTGGATTCACGACAGGAGCTCTGTTGCCCACCAAACACTGTGAAATGACTATGTTGCTATAACATCCTGTTTTTTATTATGTAAAAAGGAATTTCAATTCAAAAGCTCAACTCAAATTCTCTCCAAATTTCAAAACTTCAAGTTCAAATTCCTCTCCTCAGGCTCACCCGCCACTCTCTCTCCTGGGCTCACCCATTCCCTACCTCCCTAGCTCGAGGCCACCCCGCCACACCTCGCGTCGGAGCGCTCTGAGCACATCTCGATCCGGCGCCCCGCGCTTCGCCGCAAGACTGTGTCGCCGCGTCAGCTCGTGTCAAAGCTCGCCTCCGCCTCTGTGCCTCTCCCATACACCTTCCCCTGGATCTTCCCTCACCGTGCTGCCTCCGCGTCCGCACGTGCGTCCCCGGCCCCGCTCCCGCCGCGCTGCGCCCCGAGACTACGCCGCCCATGCGCCATGCCCCCAACGACTGTCATCCCTCCCCTTAGCTATAAAGCCCCTCACCACCACCGCCCTACCCCCAATCGTCTCTCCATCGCTTTCCTTGCCCCCGAGAGCCTCTTTTTCCCGTTCTTCTTTGTCTCCGACCGTTTCATTGCCTCTCGTTGCCAAGCAAGCTTCGTCGAGCCTTGGTCCAATTGGTAGCGCCAAGAGCTCCCCGTGGACACCCCGAAGACGCCCCAAGCCTCACCGAGCTCCTTCCTCCTCTCCGGTGAGCTCCCTGCGCTAGCCACCTCGTCGCTGCCTCGATCCCCTTCGCCAGCCGCCCTCTATCCTTCTCCGGCGTTCCTCTTCATTCCAGTTAGTTCCTCGTACCTCTTAGTTGCTCGTGCACACTTTTTCTGGCTTGAAGCGTCGCCTGTTCGCCATGGCCGCCGTAGCCGTAGCGCCGCCATCGCTCATCGTCCAAATAGAGTACGAAGACGCGGGACAACCCTAGTTCGAGCAAGCTCAAGACTTTCAAGACTCACTTGCTTTTGACTCAGGCGAGTCAATACTTTGATCATATTGAACCTATATTTTATGCACATTTATATTATTTTAAATTATCAAATTGCATGCTTAAATCCTTATGCAAATGTATGTCAAATCTTAAGTTAATTAAATGCCAATTTGATACCTTAGAATTATACCATCCTTCAACATTTGAATCACTTAATCCTTGTCACTCTAGATATTATATTGGTAACTTACTAGCTATAGATCGTACTTAAGCGCCATGATAGTCTTGCTTAAGTACGAGGGCATTAATTGCCCCAATCATCATCTTTAATCATAAAACTTATTCTGGGAAGTCATTGCAAGGAAATGACTAATATATTTGAGATAATTTAGTTTATGGTTCTAAAAAACCCTAATAACTTACTGTTACCACATCTGGGCGGATGGTATGATGGTTGGTGTGGATATAGCACGAGAAATGATGGTATGTGGTATGTACCGCCTAGATAACTTTGAGGACTTAATCCTGTGATGACCTCCCAATGTAAAACAGTGCAACCATAAGTTTGTAATGGTGTCGACCTGGCTAAATAATTTGTATCCACCAGTGCAAATTGCACCATTGGAGTGACCCACGAGTCGTGTCGCTGGTGTAAGCTGTCATGTGGCGCGAGAGGGGGTGAGGGTGTGGTGGACGTAACCACCCTCAAGCGAAACCTTAGCGGGTGTAACTTACACTAGGGGATGCATTGTAAAGGCCTTGTGATGATATCCTTGATTCATATGTCTAAGGAAGCGTGTGTACACATAAAGATGATTATCTGTTGTGCGTAAAGTGTACAGTCTCTGCAAAGTATAAATTGTTCGAACAGTCGTGCCCATGGTCAAGGGCAGGCATGGGAACTTACTCGAGTTAGTTTCTATTTTAAAAACATTTGTGGGTGGGATGAAAAACTTGCCAGGTTGATGTAACCTTGATTTTGGATTTTCCTGGGTGGACGTAACCCAGTGTTATTAATTGGGTGGATGTAACCCTAGTAATCAAAATTAAGCATTGGTGGATGGAACCATGTAACAAATGGATGGAACCTGTACCATTATAATTATTGCACAACTTCTCTCTTTAATAAAATATGGTTTGATTAAAATGCTAAGTCATAGGAGTTTCTAATTATTGTAATTAAAAATGGTGCCTTTAGCAATAAAAGAAACTGAGTCATCATTGTTAAACCTTGTATGTATACTATTCTGTGTGTTGGCTCGCGGGCACTGCTGCTTGTGCTCACTCTCGCTCTCCTCCAAACCCCTCAGAGCCTGTGGACCAAGGACATTACGCATACTACGAGGATCCAGAGGTTGATGACCAAGAAGACGGTAGAGAGTATGTTAGTCTCTAGTATTCTAGGTCTCACTCCAGTCTAGCCAGCTAAGTCGGTGCTTGCGCACACCAATATTATCCAAAACTTTGGGTAATATCGGCCGCACACAGGTTACACCAGTCGCTTGCCTGTGGCAAGATGCTCCTTCCCCTTTTGCTTCCACTTTTTATGTAATGTATCCATTTGGCCTTATCGGCACTATTGTAAAACTTGACCCAATGCAGTCAACTCGGATGTTTGTATTTAATGAATGGTACGGTTTACGTCCTGTATAAAATGATTCAGTGATGTATCTGTGAGCACTATCTACTGATCCAGGGAATAGTGCAGTGGTTTCACAGAGGATTCTGGATTAGCTAAATCTTGGTCCGACAGTTGCCATTTGGAATGACGATTTGCCTAAAATTTAGTCAAATCGTCATTTCAAATGACGACAGAGACCCTGTAGGTTTCTATCACTATTCCAATTGGCGACACAATCTTCCCTATAATGGGCCCACAAAATTCGGCCAAAATTAACTTTTATTCTAAAAAAAAAGAGAGAGGAGGGATGGGAGAGGAGCAGGGAGGAGTAGATGGGAGGAGAGGAGCTAGCGAAGCGTTGTCCGTCCGGTCGTACACCTTGCAGGTAATTATTTTTGTAATCGAATGGATTGATAGTTTTAGATGTATAGTTATGTATGTAGTATGTTGTAGTGCATCCTTTTAGGTGTGTCTAGTTTAGTTTTAAATATGTGATTAATCGTGCAAATATTGTTTATAGTGTAGTACATCGAATATATCAGACACAATCAATTTCAAAAGGGAAAATTGGCTACAGGACACTCCAAATTTGCGTCCTTTGTCAATGGACATCTAAATAACGTGGTTTCACTAGAACACACTGTAAAAACGTGTAATTTAACTGTAGGACATCGAGGGCACTATTATATCATTTTCGGGTTGGAGGGAGAGAGAAAATTTTGAAAAAGACTCGGGTGCCCTCGCTCGCATCTTGAGTACACAGTAACCAACTCTCACCGACAGAAGGACCCAATTGTTGGTTAATAGAGGCAAAATCAAAATAAAAGCCTACCTTTACTGTGCACTCAGGCCCACACAGCAGTGGAACCGAGTGGTGGTCCGGCATCGTGATGATCCAAATGTTCATGATGTTGGTCCGAACGTTCCAAGCTCTCGGGTGATTGCAGCCTGAGCTCGCCGCCGGTGAAGGGAGGCTCGGTGGCGGCCATCAAGGACCAAAACGAGATGCTCACAGCGAAGCGGAGCTGATGGTGGTGGTGGCGGCACAACTAGTGGCTCACCAGAGCGACGCCGTGGCGAGGGAAAGGCGGCGACGACGGCACGGTTACGGCAGAATAGGAGCTCCGACGGTGCATTGAACCGAGGAAGGTGAGCACAAGGCGGAGCTTGAGGAGGTGAACTTACACGGACAAGAATGGGGACCAGGGAGGGACGGTGGCCGGAGAATGGTGGTGGAGAAGGAAGTAACCAGAGGCGGAGAAGAACGTGAAATGCGGGCACGACGATGGACCAAAACCAAATCGGTTTTAGGGGATGAGTTCCTTGGCGTCGGGGGCGCGTGGTGATGGGGTCGACGTGGTGAGGGCTTGTCCTGTAGGTGCAGGTGGTGGTGGTGGGCGGCGGCACCGACGAACGTTGCATAGGGTGGGCCGAGGCCTAGGGGAAGAGCCGGCGAAAGAAAGCTTGGCGGCGCACAGGCTACGCCTATGGATGGGGAAGTCGACGGTGTGGTCGGGGTGGCTTGAGGGCGGCCGTGGTGGCGGGGCATCGGCGATTGGCGGTGGAGAAGAGAAGGCCACAGCGGCGGTGGAGGCACTGTGGGCCAGGGCCGAGAGGAGGGGCGGCACCGGGCTGGGCAGAGGCGCACGCGTAGGGCAGAGCCCAGCGGCATCGGCAACGGTGCTAGGGGAGGAAGCGACACCGGGGGGAGGAGCCGGAGGCGACGTAGGTGACGGCGGACGTGGCGTAGGAGCCCGGAGGAGAGGTCGGTGCGTGGGGAGACCCTGGGGGGAAGAGAGAGAGGCGGCGCTGGCGGCGGGCCAGGCGAGCGGCGGTGGCGACGCCAGGAGCCGAGCCAGCCGGAGGAAGGGGGGAAGGAGCAAAGCTCCAGAGGGAGTTTATGAGGGAGAGAGAGAGAACCATGGCAACACATGAAGGAAGATGGAGGGTAAAACAGACTTTTCACTACCTTTCTCTCTCCTCTTCGGTCTGAAAATAATATTTTAATGGGGTCAGTGTGCTACAGAAAAATAGCATAAAATGTTAGTGTCTTTTGGTGAAATCACATTTTTCAGATGTCTATTGGCAAATAACGCAAATTTACAGTGCCATGTAGCCAGTTTTTCTATTTTAAAATTTACTACAGTCAAGAGACTATCCTGGAGGGTGCCGAGGAGGTTGATTTGCGTTATTTTAAATCAGTGACTATCAGCCTAACAAGGCCAGAGCAGCATACATGAGGCACTGTGATGCAATGGTTGTATTATACCTTCGAGTTGGACCATGTTTTGCACGATCTGGAATTGAGCCGCGTTGTCACCCGGGCACCACAGGGCACACATTAGGAGTTAATGCAGCTAAAGGGAACAATGTCATGATAGTCATACATAAGCATGGCGAGGGAGCATGGGTGGGATTTGGTCCTTTTGGCCTAGGTATATGTCAAAGCTTCATCTACATGTGCGGCCGAACAAGGGGTAGTTGGTGGTGATTCTGAAGAAGTTGGGGTCTCCAGCCATAGAGTGATGCACACAACAGCCGAAGGTCGAAGAGTTGCTAATGTCGCCGATGAAGATGGGGATGGAAGCTCCTTTTATCCGGGAAGCTAGTGGGATTGCAGATGAAGGTGAGGAGATTGAAGCCCTAGTCGAAAGTATGGAGCTCGAAGACCGACACTACGAGGCATTATTGGAAGATGAAGGTTTGGATGACGAGGATGGTGGGGAACAACAGTCGATTCCATCTGAGTGGAACACATACCAATTTGACAGTCTCGTCGTGGACAAAGGACCCCATGTACCGTGAGAGTACCACCAGAACGAGGTCAGGCAAGAAGCCTTGTACAAATGCAAGGAAGCGGTCCAAGAAGCTGTGAAATTCTAGGCCTTGTCGCTGCAGCGCACATTCACAGTAGTGGAGTCTAACCCAAGGTGCTACGACATTAAGTACAAGATAGAGAGATGCCTTTGGAGAGTGCATGCATTCCATCCTAAGTGGTACTCCTACTAGAAATACTTTATAGTAATCACTCATACATGTGTTGTCTCTAAATCAATGCAATCTCACAAGAACCTATCATCAGGCTTCATTGCAAATGTCATGTACGATGAGATTGTGGATAACCTGGAGTTCGAGCCCTGATCCATCATTCATGCAATACAGTCAAGGTTCCAGTACACAATCAGTTGTGCTAAGGCGTTGAGGGCAAAACAAAAGGCATTGAAAGCAAGGTTCGGTACGTTCGAGGACTCCTACCATAACCTGCCCGATTGGTTATTGATATGACAAGATCATCTCACAAAGATTTTCATCTATGCATCCTACACAAGGCTAAGGGCTAGATACTTTAATGTAAGTACTTATTACCAAAATGACATTGGTCCTTGATATGAAAAGATTATTCTCATGCTTGGCTCCAAATTGACACATGGTGGAATACACCTCTATCTGAATGAGCTAAGCTTCCAATACCTCTCTAAGTACTTATTTAGCATTTTAAGCACTTTTGGATTCTGTATGAGATCATTGATGCATTGAAGTTCTAGAGCAGTTTTCGACTGGTACTGGACTGGACTAGGCAACTTGTCCTAGGCCACAATCCTTCTTCTCCTGGCAGTCTCATGATCATCTATGTTCGAGCCTACCAGGGCATCTCTCGACGGAGTGCAACCACTTCTAGGACGTCGATCACGCTCATGAATGTCAAGATCTCCCTCATTACTGGAGGAGTTCTCTCCATTTGGGCGAGCGCCGGAAGGGGGTGTACAGCGGACAACATTATCATAACCATCACGTGGAGAGCGATTAGGATCTGCAGGGAGGGCAAAGACCTCCTAGATTCTACTGACGTTGCTGGTGGTTGAGCCCTCCTGGCTTCATGTGTAGTCAAAAGTCAATGCCTCACGACTCAGAGAAAACCCCACCACGAAGGGGAATTCCGGGTTATAACCGTCAATGGTCGAAGGCGTACTCTTTGGGTGTGTGGTCGGACTCGCAACTGCATAGTGTTCGACCATGCCCCGGGCAATGGTAACCGCATAGTGATGGTTAACAGATGGCGTATCAGCCCCGGAATCGTACATTCTAGTACTTCTCGAAGGTAGTTGGCTGTCCTCAGACAGGCTTGCGTGCTCGGAGGTGGGGGCCTCACCGCGTTCGGAGCCCGTCACTGGCCGTCATTGGTCGTTGTCGCTTGGACCCTTGTCCTATGCGGATTCTGATTCCCCATCTGGGCACAATGGTGTTGGTGAGAGCATTAGTGGTAGCAAGCCCTCCTGCGGCGTGTTTGTGGGACATTCTCTTGGGCCTGGCGATGGGTTCCAGGAGTAGGCGTTGTGCTTAGACGAATAGATGCTCGGCTCATAGTCATAGCAGGCATCGCTGTTGAGTCTTATGTAATATGCGAGGTCGAACCAATTCTCTTCGTTCCACTCATTTTCCATAGAGGCATCTGAGCAGAACGGACAAAGATCACCACCGTGTCCCCACGGACAGCGCCAACTGTCAATGAATTACTATTGAATTTATGGAGTAAATGCAGGAACATGACTCTCGAGATCACATAAGAAGAGACATGATGTTTTAGACCGGTCCATGCCTTCTCCGGGAGAATAATAACTATACTCGTGAGTTCTTGTATTAAGCGAGATTACAATGCACAATGTGTCACTGAAACTATGAATGCTATCAATGGCCCTCGTCCCCATCTACCGGTATCGCCCCTTATAAAACATCAAAGGGATGGCAGTTGTTGTCCATCAAGACACACGTTGACAGTTGCTGGAATATGCATGTGGACGATGGTTGCTATCAATGAGACTCCCTCCTTGCACGTTCACCAGATGGTTATTGTCCGAGACAAAGAGAGGTGAACATGGTCATGTCAGAGACACAAAGCTGCACATATTGTATTTGCCATCACACATAGTTGGACATGGTGTACATGGTCCCTAACTGATAAGATAGAGCCCATATATCTATATGTGAGACTTATTGACGAGAGGATGGTCATGATTTGATCTGGTCATAATAGACTTTCCGACCAGGGGTGATTGTAACTTGAATTAGTCGTGGCAAGTATCTCCGGCCAGCGGTATATTGGAGGGCTATTAGAATAATATTATCTATAATAAATATTATAGATAAATAATTTTATTAATTAAGGATTATTCAATCCTTGTCAGTGTCGATATCCAAAACGACTTCTTTTTGTGACTGGAGGGAGTAAGTGACACGTCCTACACAACCCTCTCCTTCATTAGGCTCTTCATAGAATAGCTATGCTAGAGTTTTTGGCTGATTTGGCACTGTTGGTGCATAGAATGGCAAAAGTAACCCCCTCTTTGAAAGAATTGCAAAAATATCACCACTGAGTCGCGCGAACACGCCATGTAGCGAAGTCCATACCCTAAAGGCTTGGAACACCTCGCCCGTGCCCTAGGGGCACGGTTTTAGCACGTCCAGTCCCCAGGGGCATGGACCAGGTTAGTCTGGCCCCTAGGGGCACGACATTGCCCTAGTCCGGCCCTAGTGGTGTGACACTGGCAGGTTCGGCCCCCAGCGGCACGGTACCCCCCCCCCCAAATGCCATCATCATTTAATGTGAAGTTCGTCGTTCGTCGTCATTTCATGTGAAGTTAGAGAACAAAATTTGAAAAATAAAATTGATGAAATTTTGGAATAAAATTTGAGAGACTTCAAAATGTAATTTGTGAATCACATGACACGCAGGAGTTGATTATGTGCATTAAAAACGACAACATGCATGAATCAACAAACCGGAAAACACCTACGATACACGCGTGACTTTTTTGGAATCGAAAAAAAGGAGGGTCGAAATTAGTCTTGGCGGCGCATCCGTCCCTTCCCCTTGTCTCCTGAATGCTCGCGGTTCTCGAAGGAAGCCCTGTTCTGCGAGGCGGGTTGAAGATTGAATTATGTAAGTTGAACGTAAGACAAAGTCAATAATCATGATGCAAATTGAACAACACTTACTTCTTCAATCCGGAGTGTGCCAGGGTGACAGGGAGTGCTAGGACGTCTACTGGTCTCACTAGCACAAGCCTTCCCCTTGTCGACCGATACCTCTTTAATAGGGTCACGCGTGTGTACCGGGTGCAATGATCCAACTCAGGACATTACACAGTAAAGTGCCTAGTGGAAGGCTGCCCTAGCAAGGTTAGCGCTAACAGGGTGAAGTTCTTTGGCTTAGTCTTCACGATCAAGACGGTGATCAACCACACTTGTGAGCTGAGTGAGCTGCTACAACAGCATTGGAATGTGACTTCCGCATATGTAGCAAATCTTATTAGCCAACTAGTTGCAGAGGACGTGTTCGTCTCCCCCAAGATGTTATTGTCAAAAGTCGTCAATCTGGTTGGTTATCCAGTCAGCTATAGCAAGGTCCGACTTGCGAAGCATAAGGTTATCGAGGCCATGTACGTGACATGCGAGGAGGTGTACAACCTTGTGCCAAGGATGCTTCACCAGATTTCCGAAGCAAACCCTGACACGTACATAAACAAGATGGAAAGAGAAGATCCTGATGGAGGCCCTAACTGCTTCATACTGACCGTGTTCTGGGCTTTCTTCCATACCATAGAGGGCTTCAAGTTATGTCATATGGTACTCACGATGGATGGCACTTTCCTCACTGAGAGGTACAAGGGCATCATTCTCACCGCGGTGGTGGTCGACGCGAATGACCAGCTTTTTCCTATTGTTTTTGCCATCGTATAGAATGAGAACACATCCAATTGGATGTAGTTCCTGGCAAATGTCAAGTGGACAGTTGTGGGAGACCGGTCCAACATATACCTTATCACATACCGCAATGCTGGGTTGTTGCCCGCTCTGAACACCATGAAGAACGCGATGGAATCCCCATACTAGTGGAACGACGTGGAAACCCGATGATGCATGAGGCATCTTGTATCGAACCTTTTCACATGGTTCCACAGTTAGGAACTCATGAAGATGTTCAATGCGTTGTGCATGCAAAACTAGAGACGAAAGTTTGAGTCCATCTGGAGAGACCTCGAATATCAGACTACGAAGTATACAAGGGAGTCCCCTCTAGAGGCACAGGAGGGACAACCCTATAAGTTTCAACTAGTGGATTAATCTCCACGCTCCTGAGTTGGAGAAATGGTCTCAGTTGTATGACGCCGACGGTGCGAGGTACGACACTATAACGACCAACATGTCCAATGTGTACAACAACATACTGAAAGGTGTGTAGTGCCTCCCTATCACCGCAATTGTTGAGGAGACTTAGACTTGAACGGTTGGTTACTTCGTCAATAGAGCCAACACAGTGAGGCGACAGTTGGAAGAAGGAAAGCAGTGGTGTTCATAAGGACCAGAAGATGTAGAAAGTTCGTATACACGATATCCGGGTGATCGATGGCTTGAGAAGGAAGTACGAGATCTGACTGAGGCAAAAATATATCAACAGTCATATCAGGGAGGAAGTAAACATGCTTACACCCTCAGTGATGTGGCTACATGCACCTACAATAAGCAGAAGCTCCTACACAAGCTATGCTCGTATGTGTATAAAGCGTGTGCGTAAGTCAGGCAGATATTTACGTTGTAAATCTCTAAGTACTATGACATGCACCATCTTTTCGGGACATGGAGAAATAAGTTTGACTCATGTGGAGTGGACATGAACTATAGGGATCTTTGGCCGGACAGGGTGAAATGGGGCCCAAACATAACTTTGAAGGCAACTAGGAAAGGACGACGGTAAACGCCGGACATGGATAATGGCCAGCGTAGGGGCTTGATTCGCGTGAGGAAGTGTGGATATGCCCATAAAGGATTGCCCCAACAGACCGAGCTCGTCTAGGCGTCATTCTGTGTCGTAATTAATTATATTGTTTGCACGTGCGGGAACACCCTCGTAATCGAATCTCATGCACACATTAATTTTTCACACCTTATGTTGCATTCCACATATTCCTCGCTACCATCCGAGCTTGGGTCAATGTCCTCGTCGGACTCCAACCCGACCGACTGGTCTGGTAGAAACTCATGGTAGTCAATGCGAGCCGACCACCATTGTCCCGCCTCCTCATTTTGCACAAAATTATGCGCAAGTCCTCTCTCGTAGTCTTCACCAAAAACAACACATTTTGTGCTCACAGTATATTCCGTGCTACCATCTTCATGCACCACCTATGATTGCCCACTTCCCGAGGCACCAGCATCATCAAGGTTTCCTGACGCCCTGTGCACGAAATTCACGTATACCATCAGCTTCTGTATATCGCCGCCTCGGGCTGGTAAGCAATCTGCATGTACTAGCTCCATGCAACGCTGTCATTCATATTGAGTAGCTCCCATATGCCTTGCCCTGCCCTATTCGTGCAGGCAATCCCCTCGATGACAAGCTTTTTTGTCGCTGCCTCCGTGTCGAACTCCCTCTTGATGCAGCTCATAAGCCCATGAATATTCATCGTATCGAGCCCCTCCACCCAGGACACCTTGTACTGGCATCTCAACAGGTCCAACCCATCGGGTCCGCCCCTTATGAGACCGTCGTCATAAAACACTAGCAAATCTTGTATGTTCGACATTACATAAAGTCATAACAACCCAATTTATTGTACACAATATAACAAACAAGTCACACTACGTACTCTATATTTTGCTACCCAGGAAAAAAAAACATACCACCCAGCCTAACTAAAATTAATTAATTATGACTAATTAATTAATAGTATTTAATTAAGCCTAATTAACTAGGATTATTTCATCACGATTATTTAATTAGGTCTATTTTAATTGCGTCTAACTAACGATGACTAATCAATGATGATCAATTAATTAATACAAATAAATTGTGACTAATTAATTACGACTAATTAATCACCACTATATAATTACGACATATAAATTAGTAATATGTAATTAAGACTAATTAATTATGACTAATTAGTTATGGTTTATTAATTAACACTAACTAATTGTGACTTTTAAATTAAGCCTAGTTAATTATGACTAATTAATTAATATTATTTAATTAAGCCTAATTAATTATGACTAGTTAATTATAGTTACTAAATTAGGACAAATAAGTCACGACTAATTTATTATGATCAATTAACTACCACTACATAAATAGGACTAATTAGTTAGTAGTATTTAATTAAGCCTAATTAATTATGATTTATTAATTACAACTAATTTAATTAATACTAACTACGACTTTCTAATTAAGCTAACTAATTAATTAAAAATATTTTATGCAGCCTAATTAATTATGTCTAAATTATTACTATTCATTAAATACGACTATTTTAGTTACGAAATTTAATTACCTACGAGTAATTAATTACGACTAACTAACCGCGAGTGAAAAATTTATTACTAACTAACTACGGCTAATTAATTATGACTAAATACTTTAACACTAACTACACAGTTCATAAACATGCATACAATAAAAATTACCTCCTCTAGAAGATATTCACTTGATGTCAAACTAACTCTACTAAAACGACCGCTAAACACTTCTCTAAACACCCTCCTCGAGAAGATCTTCACTTGATGTGTGAAGACCGACCGCGAAGCGACGGGGCCGAATCACTAGGTATTGCACCCATGCGACCCGCTAGGTTTTTTGCGCATGCAGGGCAGCGAGAATTCGGGGACAACTGAAAGTACAGATTTTAGTTTTTTAAAAAAGAAATCACGCATGGGGGCTACCGTGCCCCTGGGGCCGGACCTGGCAGTGCCGCACCCCTGGAGGCCGGACTAGGGCAATGCCATGCCCCCTAGGGGCCAGACTAGCCTGGTCCGTTCCCCTAGGGCACAAACGAGGTGTTCCAAGCTCTTAGGGCACAGACTTCATTACGTGGTGCGTCCGCACGGCTCCATGGTGATATTTTTGCAATTCTTTCGAAGAGAGGACTACTTTTGCTATTCCATGTCCCAACAGTGCCAACTCGGCCAAAAACTTGCTATGCTAGGCACCGTCACCAGCAAAAAGAAGCAAACAGTCTATCAGTTCAGTGTGATCACTCCCTAGTCCCAACCTTGACAGCAAGAGATGAGGATCACCAACCTAGTACTACTGCTCATCCTGGCCACTGTTTTTCGGGTGTCATCATCAGGTACCTAATTTGAACCATCCGGTCACAAACACTTCAGGTTATTGCTAAACTAGTAGAATAGTACTGTAAGTGCAAGGATATGATGATGATTCTTAGGCTAAATCATAATCTCTCCAGCATCCGTTTGTTGACCAGTCGTCTCTGTTTTTTTTTTCTGCTGTGAACTGTGATGTGCATACAGCCGTGGCGGCGCCGGTGTACCCTCCTCAGTACGACTGCTCGAAGGTGATCTACTCCGACAACTGTAACGCGGTCACGTGCTACGCGGATTGCCTGAGAAAAAACACCAAAGCGGAAGGCCTCTGCGTTAGACGGATGCAAATGCTCCTTCCACTTCCCGCCTTCCCCATGAGACCGAACTGTTTTTTTTTTGGGAGGTTTAAACAACAGGAAATGATCCTACTGTGTGTATATACACACACACACAAGCGAGCGAAGTTTTAAGCTGAATTGCTAAGCCATTCTGAAATTTGAGGGAATATATTTTCTCTTTGCTCTATGGATAACCAAGGCAAGCTCGTGCTTGAAAATTGTTTCCAGGCTTCAAACGTTGGATAAATTCCTTGGAACACTTTCTGATTTCTGACAAGCCATATACATCATGAAGTGAGGATGATAATCTCCATATAAAAAGGCTTTGTTAACTTTTCTTTGAGATCATGAAGTGACTCATGAACCGACATGTTCAAATTGCGACTAGGACATATATAGTTCCAGCTGGGTTGAACAAATAAGCATCACCAAAAAAGATGATGTAATGTTTACTCCACATCTTGTGCGCACAAAACACAACTATAATCACCCATTTGGAAATTCTTTCATCTCAAAAGATTCTTAGTGTTCAATCTATCATGCAAGAGGAACCAGAAAAAACTTTATGCCGAGTTCTGCATGTGTTTTTCCATAACCATTTGAATGCTACTGATGTATGAGCATGACCCATGAGTATCTTATATATTTTAGTTGAGGAATACTATCCATTTTTCTAAATATATTCCCAACAATCCTCATCACTGTTTAGATGTGTGGCTTGAATAAACTACAATAACATCTCATACTGTTCAAATGCTTGGACTGACAAAGGCAAGCAAAACAAACTGGCCAAATCCTGTTCAGCACAAACCTGTTGAACTGTCATTTTGGTATCCATTACAAAAGAAAAGACTTGAGGGTGGTCCATATGCATCAGATTGCCATTCCAGATGTTTGTCCCGAAATGCGCTGTATTACCCTTTCCAGTTTTGCAATATGTATCCAACAATTTTAAATTGTCTCGCAAAATGACCTATCAGTAAAATTATCATAAGGTTGACCATTGCCATAATATGCTTCCCATACTAATTTCACCCATGGCAAGTGAACATGATTAAAGAACTTGTGTAGATTATTCATCAATAAAGCATTATTTTGATCTACCAGATTGAGTACGCCCAAACCCCCTTCTGATTTTGGCCTACAAACTTTCTTCCGAGGCACGAGAGACGGACCATGATTTTCTGCTTGGGAAGAACCTCTCCAAATAAAATACCTCCTATATTTGTCAATTTGACCAATCACTCCAACGGGAAGTTTTAAGCTGCACATGTAGAAAATCGGCAACAATGATAATACTGAATTGACCACGATCAATCGCCCCCCATAAGATATAGCACAACTTGCTAATATCCTTTCAATTCTTTGAACAAGGGGAAAGAAATCTTTAACTCTTGGTTTAGTTAGTGATGAACCCGAATGTCCTATTTTTTGTCCGATCTTTCGATGAGAAGATACCTTCGGTAGTAGTCGCTCAACTCTCACGATCCTAGCTACGAACACGCAAGGCCCAAAACCACACAATCACTGAACTACTCGACAAGTCGTTAGCAACCGTGCATGAATACCCGGTTAACCTGATCACGAAGATCGATTCCTGTATACACCGAAAAAGCATGCAAGAACAATGTAAATAAGCAATCTGAAATTGCAAATAGGAAGTGAATGTATTGATAGGTGGGGTTTTCGAAGAACAATGTCGCTATTGATCTCGCCGACCAAGAGAACAAAGTATAAAATAGCAAAACTAAATTTTAATCAACAAAACCCGCGGAACAAAAGGGGCAGCGGCCATTATCTATAGGAGGAAGAGGGAAGGGGTGGTGGTACTGTTCATATGTGAATAGTGCTACATGAACAGTACCCCAAAACCCTAGGGGGCAGCTATATGGGCCATTGTGGCCAAATCAGCCCATTCGTTACATAACCTATGGGCCAACAATTGGTGATGCAGCACCATGGCATGTAGACGTAGCCTGACACGTATGAGTAGGAGCAGTAGATGTAGCCCGACATATATGTGTAGAGGCAGCTCGATTCAACTGGAAAATATGACAATGCAGTCGCCGAAAGTCCGATCGGAGAAGATGTAGATGCAGTGGAGCGAGTCGAAGCAGTGAATGCATCTTTAGGGTTGATGTCCTCATTAGTTAGGCCTAAAGGCCGCCCAAGATATGTGAAAGGAAAACTCCATTGCTTACAATTTTGTGTTCTTGTCAGAATTTTCATTTTCCCATCACTAACATTGATTGGCATCGTGAATGACTTGTGGTAGTTAACCTTTAGTCCAGTAGACCCAGCAAAAGAGTTAAACAGAGCTTTCAAGCAAAAGTGTTGTTTTGCACAGGCCGGCATTATAACCAAAGTATCATCAGCATATTGCACTATTGGAGAGTCTGGGAAGGCTGACAGAGGCAAAGGTGAAGAAATAACATGTTGGCGCATTGCTTTATTTAAGATGGATTGCAAGAGATCAGCTGCCAGGACAAAAAGCAATGGAGATAATGGGTCTCCTTGTTTCACACCTCTACTGCAATGAAATAATTTTCCAGGCACTCCATTCAGAAGAACAGATGATGTACCTGTACTGAGAATATGCATTACCCAATGCAACCATCTCCCTATATAAAAGGAGGCAAAAAGGGGCGAGGGAGAGATGGGCCACGTCGGCTTTTTTTCTGGCCGTTGGATGCTGCTTCTCTCGGTTTGCGCCCTTCGATCGGATCTGAGGTTTTGTCGAAGCGCTACCTGCCTGGCTCTGCACTCTACAGCCTCCGCTTGCCACGCGTTGTCACACGTGGTATCTCTCTGGATTATTCGGCCTCTCCTCAGATGCAGCCTCACTCCTCCCGTCCTCCGCAGAGAGTGTCGCCACTCGCCATTGTCCTCTACAGTCCGCACGCGCAACCGCGATCTCCACAGCCACAATCACGCACGTGCTCGTCCGCTCCCTCTTCCTCACCGTGCTCGCCTCCCCTCTTCCTCCTTCATCGGCCGTCAGGCCGCCCGCTCTTCCCCACCGAGGCCGCCTCCTCTCCTGCTTCTTCACCGGCCCTCATCTCTTTCTTCCCCACGAGTAAAGGAAAACTTCCCCAAAAAAAAACCCTCGTCTTTCTCCATCCGATCTGCTTCCACAGCCTTCGATCTCCGCGGCGTCGAAACTCCTCTCCAAGCCCCGACGCGAAAGCCGCACCGATATGGCGACCGCCGGTGGCGCTGCGCCGTCGGCAACGGACGAGAAGGCGCGGTGCACGCGTGACCTCCTCGATAGCTTCTACAACACCGACTCCTCAGCCCCCAGCGCCGGCGCAGCCCCAGCCTCCTCGGCGCGTCCCGCCCCCACCGCCGCCTCCGCGTCACCACTCAACTCCCATCAACTCCACCTCCTTCAATCGCGACATCTACATGGTCGTCGTGGTTCGCGCATCTGATCCCCACTCCCTCTCTTCCCTGGTCTGTCAGATCCAGTTCCTTTTGTCTCAGTTAGATCTTATGGCTGGGCACATGTTGGGTAAACTTTGAATGAATACGATGACTGTGACCTGTAATGACTCCTAATTGTTAAGCTCTGGGTAGAATTAACCTGATTGATGCACATTACATTGTTGCATTTTTGGTTGGAGGAATTCAACTGAGCCCAAAGGGCGGTTGCTGTTAACATATGCAGGGTTGTGGTAATAGAGTTGGTTGTGTGATATGCGTGTATATTTATAAACTAGTTATGTGATGTGCTGATGTGTAGGCCAAGTAGTTAATTCTTGAATGCAATTGGTTCTATATTACGCTATCAGAAGAGTTGTCCTTAGGAGATGGGGATCTGCAGAGATGAAACCTTATATTTAGAGTTATGTAGATGATACAGATCATGGCAATTCTACCAGGTTAGCTGAAATTGAAATTTTAAATTGAACCACTTCCATCAGTACGGACTCCTTAGGCAGAGTGTTTTTTGTATAGCCATTCTGTTTAATTTTTATGTGAATGTACCATGTGTTTCCATTTCATTAAACAATATCAATTAAACTGGAAGCTTATTCTAAGTGCTTAAGTTATTCACACTATTCCTTGATGTATTTATCTGAGAACGAGAAATTCAATAACTTGATGTGAGGATGCACTCATCCGGCATGAGGCTAACATACCATATGCATGCAGGGGCCTACCAGATGCAGAACACACTCATTGACATACTCTCCTTCAGAGGTAGGATATTACTTGCAGTAAGTAATCTTATAGATTATGTTATAATTATATTTATTTGGTTTTAATTAATTTTGGGTTTGTTGTATGTTTTTTCCATAGGCTCTCGAGCACAATGGCTCTCTTTATGCTCATGTTTACTTTGCCCGCTCGGGTTACCCAGTGGACCCTACCCATCCTGAATATGAGCAAAAGTCTACATTTGGGAGGACGCACCATAAGTTCTGTTTTTGATTTCACCAACCTTCCTTTTTATTGATCTCATATTTATATGGAATGCTCACTGCATTATACATGTTTAGCTGTTGTTTCATTCTTGCGAAAATCAAAAGCTGGTAAAAAAATAGCGTGCTGGAAGATTCGAATGAGCTTGAAGAACAACCACCACCTAGGGTCCTTTTCCCCATTATTTGTTGTTCAGATAGTATGAACTAGCAACTTGTAGTACCGGTTATCTGCAGGCCCTCGAGGGCCTCCAGGAGCAGGAACTCACTACCACTGCCGCTGCAGGCGATGCCGACACGGAGTAACCCGTCAGTCAGGTCTCCCTGAACTCTAGATTTTACTATCTGATTCGGTTCCAATAAAGACAGTTGGTGTGTGTGTGATTCATCATTCCACAAATGAATGGACCTCAGACTAAAAATTGTATCTTAATCCCTGTTTCCCTGGAGGATTTATACCATGAGTGCTTGTTGTTTATCCCATAGTGCCGAACCTGATATACAATTTGAATGTTTTTACAAATGTATATTGCTCAACAAAAGCTCTTGTCGGTTACAGATGCATCAACGCCAAGCCCGACCTCACCCTCGTGACCTGGGCGCACCAAAAGTGATGAGGACATGACCCCTATGGATACAACCATATTTGCTATGCTTACTGTTCCAAGTATAAGAGCTCGTACGCTTCACTTAAATTATCAAGTGAGCTTGTTTTTAGGAGTGTCTTTATATTATATGAATTATATGATGCTACCTAATGATGAAATATATATATGTGCAGCGCCATGTCACTTTTGGTCCAAGACAAGCAAGCAGTTCGAGCTGGACCCGTTTTGGAATCGGTTCGGCCTCGAAATCAGCGACAATACCAACTTAAAACAGGCATAACTTTCACATACGGAGTTCGTTGGAGGTCCACGAGTACTTGATTGAAAGCTTATTTCGTCCTCTTTCCAACGGATCTGGCCTCACCTTTAAATTCCTTCTGAATTGATTGCAATCATCAAAAGAAGACGTCATATCACTTGTTTGGGCCAATCTGGGCCTTGTAATCATACTAAACTTGGCTCATCTGCCGGTGGAACACCTGAGGGTGCTGTTACTGTTCATGTGAACAGTAATCCATGATATTAGTCCCGCCCCCTTAGTTCTATTAGATGTGTGGCTCCTCATCCCCTATTTAAGGAGGTCGCACCCCCTCTAGTTTTTTTGGATTTTATTTAGTTAAAAGTTAGCCTTGTTGCAACTTCGTGTATTGGCTTGTGTCGACTAGACCAACCATAATACCGCTTCAAAATCCCAACTCAATTCAATATTTCAATTCCTATTTGCAATTTCAGATTGCTTTATCTTTTTCTTGCGTACTTCTTCGGTGTATGCAGGAATCGACCTTCGTGGTCAGGTCATCCGGGTATTCGTGCACGGTTGATAACGACTTGTCAATCAGTTCAGCGATTGCGTGGTTTCGAGCCTTGCGTGTTCGTAACCAGGATCGTGAGAGTTGAGCGACACCTACCGAACTTATCGTTCTCATCGAAAGATCGGGCCAACAATCGGACCTTCGGGTTCATCAAAAAGACCCTAGAGCACCTCCAGGAGCAGGTACTCGCTGCCACTGCCGCTGCGGGCGATGCCGACGCGGAGTAACTCACCGGTCAGGTCTCCCTGAACTCTAGATTTTTCTATCTGTTTTGGTTCCAATAAAGACAGTTCGTGCGTGTGTGTGATTCATCATGCCACAAATGGATGGACCTCAGACTGAAAACTGTATCCTAATCCCTATTTCCCTGGAGGAATTTTAGCATGAGTGCTTGTTGTTTATCCCATAGTGCCAAACCTGATATACAATTTTAATGTTTTTCCAAATGTATATTGCTCATCAAAGGCTCTTGTCGGTTACAGGTGAACAGGGAAATGCAATTTTTCGTATAGTGTTAGATAGTTATCAGCAACTATAGGCTCTTGGAATTCTGAAAGAACTATGTTGCAAACTTGCAATGGATGTTGCCATCCAAACTCGTGATTGCTACGAGATGTAATCAACTTTAGGCGATCACATCAAGTTTCAGTAATTACCATGTCGAATGTTGGTGAAAGTGGTTGGAACCATACTAATGCATGTCGTATGCATGTTCATGATGTGTATTATCCTTAAGCCTGGTCTTTATAGGGCATCACTCCCTCAGTTTTGAACAATCACCCTTGCATTGTTCTGATAGTGTCATATATTTACATGGCTGGCATAACTAAATTTTAATTGTAATGTAGACCACCATTTGTGGTCTTTCTCAGTTATATTGTATGTATACTGTATAGGTATGGGTGATGTTAGCATAATAATTCGTACCACAATTCTAGATACATCACAATTCCTCAAATCCTCCAGTTCGATCGCTTCTTTCCGTTAAATTTGCTCGCTTTTCACAGCAGAAATCCTGCATTGGCAAGCTTCTTGGGTGCGACATGGGCGTGGTGGTACCTGTCAGGCTGTTCACTCGGTGCATGCTTCGGCTGGTCACGCTCAATCCACCCCAACGTTGAGGTGATTTTTTTTATTGTTTTGCTTAGTGTTGTAGCTCTGTTGTTTTTTAAAAAGATATTTTTTTAGCTGTCTTTACCTTAGTTTTTTTATGTCCTTGTTTCGCTGTTTAAGTAGATTCGGTCCTTCGTGTAATTTCGGTTTGATTAATTATGACAGGTCGATAATTGCATCCGGTATTCATATAGTACATTTTCCACATTTGGTGATGATGATACTATTGAGGGTTGACCTGTTTGCTCTTCTTTAGTTCTTTTTTGTCCCACGAGTTTACACCCAAACAGTTGTACGGGTATATTCTTTCTCACTGTTAGAATATGCCCTCCAAAATTGGGTCTTTCGTGCTTTTTACTTTGATGTTGTGTATGTTTGTTTATGGAGAAGGATATTGCAATGTTATCTTGCATTGATCTATGCTATAATTCGCGTCAGTATTTAATGGGCATGTTATTCCTCTTGAATTGCCATTCAGATTGGGAAGTGCTATTGGTTGATTTTACAGATGAGCAGGCTGAGCTATCCAATTAGCTCGAAACAGTGAAGATCCGCATTTGATATGTGCATTGTATTTACTCTAAGTTCCCTTTGGTGTACTGTTATGTTCAGATACGAGATCCTCATTAGCTGGTTGTGTTTCAAGTTAATGTGATGTGTTTTTTTAATGTCTTTTTTGTGTTTGCCTCCGCGCCAAGGCACGGACAGACATCTAGTTTAGTTCAAAAGCCTACATACTGCATGATGTCTAAAATGACTTGATGTTCAATTTTGTCAAACGTCTTTTCAAAGTCTAGTTTGAGCACCACAAGTTCTCTTGGATTTATGGCACTGAAACAAATATTCATAAGCCCATACAAGATAGTCTTGGATTGTTCTCCATTTGATAAAGCCATATTGATTCTCGTGGGCTAAGGATGGCTTCTGAACTGCTACATGCCTACACGTGATGGTGGAATTTGGACGCATGGTGCAGTCTGCTTTTTTAGCTGTTAAAGTAGCAGTGGGAGATATATATATATGCATGTAATGGTCTTGTTACTCTTGTAGCCAGATCGTTCTTCCTGAAAATAACAATGAACTAGCCAAAATTTCCATGTAATTGCGCGGCTAGATACTATATTATGTGTTTATACTAAAAATGGAGTTGTACTTATTATACAACTCTAGTGCTTACAATGAAAATATAATTGTATTCTTTATACAACTATAACATATCGCATACATGTATGATTAATCAGCATCGTTATAATTTGGACCGACCAAAATCGACGATATAAGTCTTTCTCTTTTTCCTCATTAGCATGATTTCTAGCCCTTAAGAGCGAATGTGATGACTTATTTTTCTTTAGTACAGTCTTCTAGCAAAAGTGGTGGCTTCTTTTTCTCTGATACAATCTCCCGTTAAAAAAGGTTCTGTACACCGTAATATGTTCAAATCAAATCAAGGCATGTGAAACGTCGTTTCACACATGTTCTATGTGGTCTGCAATGTTCTTTGGTGCTCCACACATATCCTCCCCTGATCGCATGAACCATATGAACTGCTCTTAGTGCAGTACAGTTAATCTCCTAATATGCATGGATCATATTAATTTGTTCTAAATTTAGTACAGTTAATCTCCTAATCTGGCTGGACCGTACTATTTTGTTCTAAATTTAGTACATCTATTCACTTAATCTGCATGGACCATACTAATTTGCTCTTACCTTCACCGTGGACAAGTGCACATCCACCATAAAAGAACACCCTTTGCATTTCACTAGCACACAACAATTCCTAGAGTACAAGCACCACCGGTAACAACATAGTCCCAACGCCCGTAACAAATGATGAGGACTACGCAAATTCTACTCCTGGCCCTTGCTCTCGTGCTGCTATCCTCAGGTATCTCGAGACATGTTCTTTCACATCTGTATGTAGCTTGTGGTATTCTGATACGTACAATTTGCCATGTAACACAAGCGCCAGCAGTTATAAACTTATAATCCTCTCTTATTTTCCTCCGATATCTGTAGATCATATGGCGACCTCTGAGTCTGAGGCGCAGTGCGACACTGTCATAAAAAAGGGCCCGTGTAACTCCACCGACTGCATGGTTTACTGTGAGACCCATCTCAGTGGATCCGGCACGTGCGTTCCTGAGGGATGCGAGTGTGAGGTATGCGGGCCGAATCCGCCAAGCTCGCCAACTAGCTAGGACAGGGATGGCACATGCATGGACGTACACCCTTTTTTGTTCATGGTTGCCTAAGTAATAACAACGACGTCATGTACTGTGGCCTAGTATCAAGGCCGAGAATAATGCAAAGACAATGAGAATTATCGTGATATTGCTCTGAATTGTCGAGTTCTCAATGGTACACTGGTCTTCGTTTTTTTTAAGACTTCCAAGTGTTTTGTGCTATACCAAGCGTTCAAATACAGCCCAATCGGTAGGTAACTTTCTGCAATAATAAAGCCACTGACTTCAACTTTGGAAGTGAAGCACATGAATACACCGGGTCAGACGTCAGACCAAAGCTTTCCGGCGTGATGCCGCGCATTTTGGTCGTGCCGTGCGGCGGTCGTGTGCGTTTTGGTGTGGGTTGCACTAAGCGTTCGGCCGTCGCGCGTGCTCATTCCACGGTGCGGGCTTGGTAATCAGGTTTTTTATAGGATGTTGGCTTATTGAGTTGTGTGTGAAGGATGAAAGGGGTGGGTTTTTTGTTCGGCTTATAATAAGTTTAAGCCAATTTAAGCATAAAAGTCATAAGCCATAGGAGAGATGTTTTTTTTTGCTTTTACGGAATAGAATATCTCTTTGCCACCGAACTTCGTTAAAATTACCCTCAAATTGCCATTGGTATATAATTGCAAACCATTCCGTTTTTTCCAATCGATTCCTTCCAACCGACGGCTGCTGCTCCCTTCCCCAACCCGCCGCCTCCTGCTCTCAATCCCCTCTCGAACGTCGCCGCCTCTCGCCTCCCCCTCCCGAACGCCACCGTCTCCCATCCCCATCATCGCCTCCCGACGCCGCGTCTCCCATCTACCCTCCCGACGCCGCCTCCTCGCCCCAACTCATCCTCCCGTCGTCGCCGCCTCCCGACTCAGTTCCTTCGTTTCCTCCCGTGCGTCTCCCACCCCTACGCCTCCATTCCCCTCCCCTCCCATTCGGCTCCACACCCGCCACCTTCCCTCTCCTCCGCCACCGACGACGCCTCCCCAAGTGCGCGCCGCCTCCCTACCCCACCCACCGACACCGCCTCCCAAGTGCGCCGCCGCCTTCCCTCTCCTCCCCCACCGACGACGCCTCCCCGTGTGGGCCGTCGCCTCCCCTCTTGTTGTTCTTGTTGTCGGCTTAACAGCACAAATGGATATGACATTTGCAGAAATGTAGATTAGCGCTGTCGTGATCTTCTTTCATTAGTTAACTGTCTACCTTAAACGAATTTAATGCCATATCGCCCAAAGAATAGGTTAATGATTTCTGATTTGATTTAGTATATGTTAGAACGAAAAGTTTCCTTCGATCTGTCAGGGATGCTAGATAGATTCACAGATGTACCTTTTCTTGTGCAAGTTGAATCAGCTTGTATTTCCTTGTCATTGTTTACTGTTAGTGGTTCCTAGAGTAGCTTTCAGTGTATATAGGCGGTAGCTGTCCCTTTACATACATGTCTGACAGATGTTAGAACTTCTCTTTGCCTGAAAATGAATGCAAATTTTAGAAGGATGTACCATGTGTAACTAGTGATTAGAAGGATGTGCCATATGTAACGACTAACGAGTATCAAATGACCTCTCTCTGTGCAGTCTCGCCTCTTGACATGTTATGTGGTTTAGAATGCAAAACTTGTGTGTATTATCGGTCATGATAATGAAACTGGAAAAAAGAATAGTAGGCACTAGACATGTTTGATATCAGTAGGACGCACAGGACACTTTTAGTTCCAATTCCAAGCATTTTAAAATCCTCAACAGTTCTCTAAATGTATAACTACCATGTTGTGGATTGCACATAATCGTTCTTTGGTCATAAGGGTCAATTTCAAAACTTGAATTGATACCCAGCAATATAGTGATGTGTTAGTGACTGTTTGTCTGCCATGTTACTAACGAAATAGCAAAGTGCAGAACGAAAGATACATGCAGACGCATTTTTTTTCTCTCTTACGTGATTTTATTCATCTTCTGTTATGATTTTATCAAGACTAATGTCTGCAATTCTTTTCTCTATTTGATTCCCGCAGGCACATCGATTGACCAGGGGTTCGCATACGTCCTGATGCTGGTGGCTCTTGTGCTCACCTACCTGATCCATCCGCTGGACGCGTCCTCCCCCTACAAGCTCTTCTAATCTTGTTTCTTGAGGGCCTTGTTAGGGTTATTAGCTATGCGAGGGAGGTTAACAGGGAGGTTAGGATGGATTGGCTGTCTGTTGATGAACTATATCAAAGTGTTTGGTGGTTTGATAGGCTGTATTATGCGAACGATGTCTATTTTGTTTCATATGTATACATGCATGTATCGTTATATTTTCAGATCCCATACAAAAATCAGTTTAAATACATGCTTAACAAGGTCCTTTAAACCCTTAAGGGCATTTTAGACCTTTTATCCTTCACACACAACTCAATAACCCAACATTCTATAAAAAGCCTGATTACCAAACAACAAATCTTGGCTTAAAAGCTTGAAGGCTTATAAGCTGATTAAGCCAAAAAAACTGGCTTTAAGTATGCGTCCGTAACCCGTAATATGTTGAATATATGAGTATTTTTTGAATTATTTTAATCCAGAAATATACTAGATAAATCATAGAAATTACTTTAGCCATTTTCACAAAGTAGGTAAACAAGAACATTATAGGCATACAAATTTCTATAAAGACAGAAACTAACATACCTATCTCAGTGTTCAAGCCAACAACAGATAATAAAACTAACCAAACAACAAGTGCGAGATAGTCATACCGGATCGATGAAAGAAGCGGCGCAGAGGGTCTTGGTGAGGTCGTCGTTCGTCATGGCGTAGTGGACGTCGTGGTAGTAGTCGTGTAGTTGAAGTAGACGTAGCAGAGAATGGGATGAAGAGGAAGCAGCGAGCAGTCGCGCAAACGCTCCCCAAAAACGTTATTCGTCCTCGTTCGTGCAAGCCTGCAAGGACGGGGGTTCTGGAGGTCTGCTCTCCCGGTGCGGCCGTACACGCGCTTCGCCGGGAT
Organism: Ampelocalamus luodianensis; assembly: GCA_036346255.1. Taxonomy (NCBI): domain Eukaryota; kingdom Viridiplantae; phylum Streptophyta; class Magnoliopsida; order Poales; family Poaceae; genus Ampelocalamus; species Ampelocalamus luodianensis. The sequence continues at coordinate 2,885,054 of CM070634.1, forward strand.
GGAGATCGCCAGAGGACTGAGCCGTTACTGTCAGCCGTTCGTTAATACCATTTGCTACGAGTCGGTGCGTTTTGATTTTCGAATACATAAAGAAAAACGCGCCTGCACGCACGCGCACGGCGAGCGCGAGCGAGCGCGTGTATTAGCTCTCTCCAATTCCATAAGAGGGGCTACCACGTTCCACCTTTTAAGATGGTATAACTCCTATTTAATTCTCCATATGAGACTAAACAGTTTTAGCATATGCACATGGATCTTTAAAAAATTTTAAGAATTAATTAGAATTAAAATTGAGTTATTAATTCCAACATAATATACCGTGGTGAACCATTGGACAATCCTTGGTGGTGAGAGTTGGGCTGACCGTCGGCTCTGCTGCACCTGCGCGGTTGGCAAGGTGCCTCCAGCGTAGGGTCGGACGCGTTGGCTGTATGCTGGGGCGCTTTGGAATTTAGGCTTCACATGTTTTCTTTAGTGTGGGCCGGGCCGGGCCGCTTGTTTTCGCTGTCAATATATATGAGCCATGCATATGGCCGATGGTCTCGTTTAATTTGGCTTGTATGCAGCCAGATATACCATTGTGACTGGAATAATAGACAGTGAATTGGATGTATATATGTGTTGTTCTTGCATCACTGTGATGTGAGTTCCGTGGTGACTTTTCGTAAGCAACTAGTAGATTAATGTGCTATTCAGGCTAACACCGGAGCGGCAGCCACGATCGTGCTGCGCGCACCCGTCGAGTGTCAATCCCGGCCCACGTTACAGAGTGGTTGAATTTGATGTTGTACGCTATAAATAGCTGAACTGTCCGTGCAATTGTGCGGTACTCTCCCGTTGATTTCTGTAAAAGTCATGGTTTGACTTCGCGTAGTTTCCAAAACTAAACTTTGACTACTAATTTCTTTTACAAATATATCGCCGATAACTATAAAATTCGAGTACTTTCAAATGCAAATCAAACGACATCGCTTTTGTATGACAGAACCTATACATTGTTGGTAAAAAATTAGAAAGTTTGAGTTTTGAAATACGTGAACGTCTTATAAAAATCAACGGAGAGTACATCTCTAAATATGTAAACTATAGTAGCTCTAAATCTATTTTTATTAATCTAAACCATTATAATGGACCGTCAAAATAGTGGCCTACGTCAAAGTACACGTACGATTTTGGTGGCCTTTATATGTTGCAATGTATGCTTGAATAAAATTCCTTTAAAATTTCTTTTAGGAGTTACGTATACATACGTGTGTATATATCGGACAGTTTACTTACGATACATTATAGTATCTTAAAATAGAGTTGGATTGTTACGAAACACTTCTACGCGATCAATTTGCACTGTTATAAATATTGTCTCACCAAGTAAGCAATATGCCTTCGTTTTTTTTTCCTTTAGTTACAATTTTCTCGGCCTTGATTCCAACTTCCGGAGGAAGCTGAAAACATGAACCAATGGCATGCATGCATGCATCAAATAGATGGAGATTTTGACTAATATAGCACCGTAGATGCGCACAATAACAATTCTAACCCTCTCTCCACGTCAAAGGAAAAAATAGCACCGCGGAGCTGCTGGTGGACGACACATCGCCGAGTCCATGTGATGAGTGCCCGAAGCACCTCGTCCGTGTGCTCGTGGCCTAGTGCTGCTACGTCCATGCGCCCAACGCATGGTAACGCCGAGTCTGTGTGCCAGGGGCACGGACAGCCCCCCTGTCCCGTCCTACGCCGTGATTTTATGTAAAATTTTTTGTGGAATGGAAAGTTTGGTATATGTGATACTACATTTTTTAAATGAAATTGCGTGATTTCATGAGAAAAATTTATTTAATTATTTAATGTGATAATAGAGCGCATGATTTCATGTGACAATTTTTTTTCTATAGATGTGATAATACATTTTTCGTACATGTTATAATACATAGAAAGTCAGACATACAAGGAAAGCGCGTGATTTCATGCACCCTATTTAGAATGCAAGGTTGGTTGCGCAATAGCAAAAATAGCCCTATTCGAAGCAAAATGACATCCTGGATACACACGCACATAATGTATATAACGTAATTACACACGGGCTACAATATGACTCACTCGTCTGAGTCACTCTTTGTTTGCTGTGTCTACGTGTAGGTGCGCGTCATGGTCTTGTGTTGAGTATGTCCCGTAGGGTACGTCAACCGGTCCAGAGAGTACGTCTCTGTTCGGAGAATGTAGGGAGACCATTGAATGGGCTGAGGTGCTTCAGCAAGCTGACTTTGGCCAAGCTAAGTCTGTCCAATATCAATGTCATCCAGTTCAGTCATGTCAAACTAGCTACCACCTACAATCATATTTCTAATGAACGAATCAATAAATCCACCCCCGGAGCCACAGCCCGCTAGGTATGATGTATGGACGACCCTTAGTGTGACGGAGCTCTGGCCTTGATCGTACATGTACCAACGACCTCGGGTGTGGCGGAGCTCTGGCCTTGGTATGGTACTTTGTACTGGTCACGGTTCTACTGAGCGTAGACTAGGGGGCACCTTGAGTGGTACGCTCCTAATCTTGGCACCGTGTAGTCCTCTATGGAACTAGCTAGGATGAGCGCATCTTCATCTGTTGATTCATCATCACCCTCATGCCCAACTAAAGGCTGCAATATGAAATGATGTTAGCACAAAGTAAGGCAAAATCAATACTCAAGACCTAAGCTGAACATAACTTACCTCCTCAATCTGCAGTGCAGATGACCTACTGGGAGCGCTAGGACAACTGCCAGTCTGACTAGGCCCTTTGGATGTTGATCGCACCAGTGATGCGTCGTGGCGGTCGTGCAGCTGGAAGACGACATGATGTTAGCATCCTAAGGCACAATAAATAAATATGACATAAATTGAACATAACTTACCTCCTTAATCAGCAATGTAGATGACCGACAGGGAGCGCTAGGATGACCACCGGTCTCACTAAGTCGTGCCGAACTAGGAGGTAAGCGAGGTCGGTCCACTCGGTGAGTAGCCTGAAGCACCTCGTCTCTCGATCGACCGTGGTTCATGTTCTTGATGATATGCTTGGGCTGCTCTGTAGGATCAAGGATAACCGACTAGAGAGGGTGAATAAGAGGTTTTTTAAACTTTCTAACTAATTAACAACTTTAATCTTGATTGTCTTAACAAAGCTTCCTAACACAAATATAAAGAAAAACCACTAAGCAATTTAAGGCAATTATGAACTTATGTCAATACTAGATACAATTCTAGCTAAGTAATTCCATACAAGTAAATTGCTAGAAATATAAATATGAAAAAAGTAAAGACAAAGAATAAACTACAACGGAGACGATGGTGTTTTTCCCGTAGTATCGAAGACTTGTCAGTCTTTACTAATCTACATTGAGAAAAGTCCAAACGAATTGGACCGGCTCCACACATTAAGCCTAAACCCTCGATCACTAGAGTTGCTCTTTCTCCTCTCCGGAGGTGGTGAGCATAACACCACTTCACAATCCGTTGCCAGGACTCTCTACAATCTCCTTTGAAGAGCTCACTGTGCAAACTTCTTCTCCAAGCCATCTAGGTGCCGGCAAGCACTAAGAGTAACAAATCGTCGCTCTCGCTTGAAGACTATCAAGTGCCAAGATGATCAACTAATGATGCAATACACTTGAATAGCTCTCAAGTACCTCAAAAATGTGAATTCAATGCAAATGAGTAGAAGAGAGGGCACCAAAAACTCAAGTGTATTCAATATGGCCAAAGGTTTTTAAGCTTAGTGCAAGTGGGGGTGTATTTATAGACCCCAACAACAAAATTAGTCGTTTGGACCAAACTCTTGAAAAAAAATCAGGATTTGCGGTAATACGACCGTTCATGCCCGGTACTACCACTCGACATGATCAACGGTCGAAATAGTAGAATTTAATGTTATGAACTAGCCATTATGGAAAAGTTATGGTACTACTACCAACTATAAATCGGTATTACCGCACCGCGGTAATACCGCTCAGCTAGATTGGTACTATCGATTTCCAAATGATCAAAATCTCAAGAAAAGCACCTTCTCTGGAAATAACGTACCGCCGTGTAAAAATCGGTACTACCGACTTGCAGTAGTACCGCTCAAGGAATACGGTCATACCGATTTTCAAGGCAAATGAAAACTCCCAAAAACATACTCTCTGTAAAAATACATACCGCCATGTAGATTTTGGTACTACTGACTTGCGGTAATACCGCTCATCAAATGCGGTCATACCGATTTTGGGATTCAAGAAAACTCCTAAAAACATGTTCTCTGAAAAATACATACCACCAACTAGATTTTGGTACTACCGACTTACGGTAATATCGCTTATCACTTGTGGTTATATCGATTTTGTTGAACAGTTTTTCAGAAGCAACAACAAATGCAATGCATGACTTCTAATTGATCAAGATGGCACATAAATAGATCCCCAAGCTACTAGCCATGATCTCTCTTAATAGTACGACATCTAGCCTATAAATCCGTTCTTTTCTTCTAACACCGAGACCGATAAAATACTACAAAAGATCCTTAGACTATATGGTATCTTTGCCTTGAGCCATGTTAATCTTTATCACCTTTGTATTGCTATTTTCATGTCATCATCCATTCTTTGGGACTAATCCTTAAAAACATCTTACCATACATGTTAGTCCCTTAATACATTATTGATATTAATTACCAAAACCAATATTAGGGGTCTAGATACTTTTATCCTCATAGATGGACTTGAGAGTCCTGAGAAACCCCATAACGGTGTGATAGCTCCTGCAGATGGCAGACCCGAACGAGCGTGAGATCCGCTGGACCGATCGAACTAAAGTGACAAAGACAAGTTATCCATTAACAAATAGTAAAAATAGCATAATTGAAGCGAGAATAAGTTGTGAGTGTTTTACAGTGTCGTCACGTCGCGAAGCACCATGTCGATCGAACGAGTGCTAAAGCCTCTCCTGGTAAGTAACCTACTCCGGACGCTCTAGCAGAGGACGAGTGAGTCTGATACGTGACCGTGGTACGTACTACTCAATGTACTCACAGTAAGTCCGAACATCGTACGACCGCTACTCCTGTAGAACCTCAATGTGCATCATCTCCGTCCAAGCCGTAGTCCATTGATGTTGTACTGCCTGCCAGTTCTCAAAATGTCGGCCCAAACTCGATTACCTGCATTCGAGAAAGATTTCTGTTAGAAGAGCAAATGTATGTGTCAATTGTAAACATTACTTTAATGGAATTGCACTCACAAGTGAGCATAATAAGGATCCAACTAGCAAGCTAGCGGGATCTTGTTGTTTGGTCCGATCTTTCTATTTTCTTCACTTACCATATTATTTTTGGACCACCTGGTCGTGGACCTGGTCGAAGACCTGGACGCTGACTTGGTCGTGGTCGTAACCCTTCTAGACGTGGTTGCAGGCCTCCTGAACGTGGTCGTAGACCACCTGGTAGTGGTCGTAGGCCAACTGGTGGTGGTTGTGAACTGTCCCCACCAAGTACTGTAGTCGACGAGTACTGTTCCTTCTGAGTGCTCCTCCCTACGAGTACTGTTCTTGTCGAGTACTATTCCCGACGAGTACTCCTGCTAACGAATACTGTTCCCGTCGAGTACTGTTTACTACGAGTACTCCTTCCACCGAGAACTGGTCGTAGACCCTGTGGAAGTGATCGTGAACCTTGCGGAAGTGGTCGTAGATCCTCCAGAACTGGTCGTAGATCTTGTGGATCTGGTCGTAGATCTTCTGGAACTGGTTGTGGATCTTATTCTCTTATGGCTCTGCTTGCATCTGGCTCACTCTTGGCTAAACCAGTAACAATGCTGTTTGGTGTCGTATCAGGGCAGCTCGCTCGAGCATTCTCTCATCGGGAGGGGGCACAACGTTGTAAATATCGAACTGTCGTATTACACGCTGTAACGTGTAAGACTCCACCATATGAGAAAAAACATGGTGGTAGGTCGTCACATATAACCCAACATCCTGTGTGCATTGCATAAACAGTTCGTGCGGTGCTACCGTATTCGTGAACTGTGGGCTCCTTGAAGACCATATGATATTATCATCGCGCAACATCTCAAACTCGTTGTGGAACACAAGGTAACACCTCACTGGTCTATCTCTAGCCCAGCAGAACTTACCAGTAGTCCACCGGGTGCCATAATGGGCCCGTCTATTGGGTCATAGAACTCACCGTACGGGTGCACTACAATTCCAAAGGTGGGCTACCCAACAGAGAAGTGCTCTTGACTCTACAGCTGTAGTAGCACGTAGCAGACAGCAAGAACTGGTTTCTCACCGGTGCCACGCTACTAACTGTCACACAACCCCCTATACGTGGTGCAAAGAACGACTGATCCAAAGTTATAATGAAGCATCTTCTTAGATTCGGTGTCAACCAAAGACCCAGCAATGTGAACTAAGCTAGGTACATCTAATCAACCTGTGTACCTAGCCCAATGCGAGACGCAACGGCGCGTGGCGCGGGCTGTGTGCCTTTTCGATCGTGCCGCGGGTACGTTTTCTCGTCGTGAATTATTGGACTATGTCCGCGCGTAATCGTGCCTGAACACTAGCGGAGTGCACGGTCGGGAACACAGCGTGATCCGTGATGGACAGTGCTTGGTGGTATGTGTTGGGCACTTGGGCTGCTTCTCGGCTCTGCTGTGAGACCTTCGCGGATGGCAAGGTGGACTGCAGGCTACGGTAGGAGGCATGGACTGCATGTTGGATGTCTCCGCTCACGGGCGACGGCCTTTGATGAGGCTATGGGCTATGGGTATAGACTATGGAGGCTGCCAGGTAGGCTTCACATGTTTCTCTGGACTAGTGTGGGCCTTCATGATTCCTGAACGTATCATACACGGCTTTACGCCATGGCATGCGAATTTATTTAACGGAAAAGCTAGAAATAATTCGAATAATTTCTCACCCCAAATCAGTCAAATTACTCACCTTCGGATCGGCACCAAGATTCGTGCGCTCGGGTGGCTCCTTGTCACCGGTGACACTGGCGTCAACCGAGTTTGGGTCAGAGTTCACCCGGGTTAGGGCCAAGGTCCATCAGGACCATGATCTTAGATTTTGTGGGGAGGCGGCGGTGGCACCGCTTGTTGGAATTAATCTGGGCTAGGCCCAAATATTACATTCTAATTAATTCCTGGTAAATCTCAAAGGCCCATGTGCATGTGCATGACTGTTTAGTCCCATATGGACAGATGAAGGGGAGTTACACCACTTTATAAGGTGGAACGTGGTAGCCCTATTGTGGAATTGAAAAGAGCCAACACACGCGCGCGCTCGCTCGCCTCGCCGTGCGGTGCGGTGCGGTGCGGTGCGGTGCGGTGCGGTGCGGTGCGGTGCGTGCGTGTGCGCGCGTACACAGGCGTGTCAGGTGCGGGCGCGATTTTCTTTATCTATTCGAAAATCGAAATGCACTGACTCGTAATTGATGGTGACCTTTGGTCTTCAGTCTCTTTATTTTTTGGCTATTAAAAGGTTTTAGTTCTGATGGCGAATCAATGGCAACCTTTGGTCTTTCGGATTCCAACTGTTGGCTTTTCGATTACGCCAAATCAATAACAATCGCTGGCTTTTCGATTCTGTTGAATCAATGGTAACTGTTGGCCTTTGGACTCCTTTCTTTTGGCTATTTAAGAGAAACTGAGAGTACTGGTTCTGGTTCCCAAGTTTTCCACTTCCAAAATACAGAATCACAGTTTGTTCGTTGTCTCTGGCGATCTCTATCCCGGCGAGGCGCGTGTGCGGTCGCATGCCGGGAGAGCGTGCCTCGGAACCCGTCCTCGAAGGCTTGCACGCGAGGGCGAATAAGGTTTTGGGGCGTTCGCGCGATGCTCGCTTCATCCTTTCTCGCTACATCGCACGACTACTACCACAACATCCACGAAGTTTCTGCTACATCTACATGAACCGAACAACTACTACCACGACGTCCACTACGCCATGACTAACGCGACCTCACCAAGACTCCTCGCTTCTACTTCTTCTCCTTCCTTTGAAAGATGCGGGTATGCCTATCTCGCGTTTGTCGTTTACTTAGTTTTATTTTTTATTGTTATGAACAACGAGATAGGAATGCTAGCTTGTTCTTGTAGAATCTAGTATAACTATAGTGTTCTTAGTTATAGTTATTTTCATGTTTTATCTAGCAAATTTCGGATTAAAATACTTGAAAAATGCTTATATATTCAGAATCCAAAAACCTTATTTTAGGCATTTTTCGACAAGCGGCTTTGCTTGCGCGCTCAAACCCCATGAATTCGATGGTGCGAATTACAGAGGTGGCGCACCAAGATGGTACTCGGCTAATCGCCATGAGCGTTTTCCATGTGGCAAAAGGCAAGCTGAAGGAACACTTACTCTGAGCAGAGCAAGCGTTCGAGGTCTGCGATAACCTTTTAAAGGTGTCGTGGTTAGTGTTCTTGGTGAGAAGTTAGTTGATGCATACATGGTGATCACAAATGGGAAAGAGATGTGGGATGCACTCGAGGCCAAATTTGGGGTTTGGATGCGAGCGGAATGGTGTATCTTATGGAGCAATACCATGACTATAGAATGGTTGATGGCGTTCAGTAGTTGGCGAGCTCATGAGATACAATCCATGGCCAAAGAACTAGAGCATTTCAAATGTGTGTTACTGGACAAGTTTGTCGCGGGAGGCATTATTGCCAAGCTTCCTCATTCTTGGAGGAATTTTGCTACTTCTCTGAAACACAAGAGACAAGAGTTTTCGTTGAAAATCTCATCGGTCTCTTGATGTTGAAGAGAAGCGAGGAGCAAAAGATACACACATCGAGGTAATGAGGGACATTCTAGTGCCAATGTGGTGCAGAAAAGAATAGCCAAGCTCAAAGTTCAAAGGCAAGAACAAGATCGCACAAACAACTAGCTTCAAGAAGAAGAAGAAGAACACAAAGGATAGTCCTTGCTTTGTGTGTGGCGGTTACATGGTCATTGGGCCAAGGATTGCGATCCAACGTAAGGGTGGGAAGAATCGGCAAGGGCGAATTCTAAGTCTGCTAATGTTGTTATTGGTACTCTTGAGGCGGGAACATCGAGGTATGGTAATTTACCAACTGTTCTTTCCGTATGTCAATCTCTGGATTGGTGGATAGACACGGTGCTAATATACATGTGTGTGCTGATATTTCATTGTTCTCTTCTTACCGAGTCACTCGGGATTCACCCGTTCTAATGGGGTTTTACTGGTTAATCTCGACTTATGCTGATTTTTTAGTGTCGCATGCGTTCCAATCTTTTACTCTTTTACATGCAGTCCAAAATTAATTTTCTGTGAGTTGCTTGTGTACGAATTTTAAAGAGAACGACATTCAACCCCCCCTCTGTCGCCATTTCGGTCCTACAAATTGCCATTGGTATATAATTGCAAACCGTTCCGTTTTTTCCAATCGATTCCTTCCAACCGACGGCTGCTGCTCCCTTCCCCAACCCGCCGCCACCTGCTCTCGATCCCCTCTCGAACGTCGCCGCCTCTCGCCTCCCCCTCCCGAACGCCACCGTCTCCCATCCCCATCATCGCCCCTCCCGAACGCCGCCGTCTCCCATCTACCCTCCCGACGGCGCCGCCTCCCCTGCCCCAACTCATCCTCCCGACGTCGTCGCCGCCTCCCGACTCAGTTCCTTCGTTTCCTCCCGTGCGTCTCCCACCCCTACGCCTCCATTCCCCTCCCCTCCCATTCGGCTCCACACCCGCCACCTTCCCTCTCCTCCCCACCGACGACGCCTCCCCAAGTGCACCGCCGCCTCCCTATCCCCACCGACACCGCCTCCCAAGTGCGCCGCCGCCTCCCCTCTCCTCCCCCACCGACGACGCCTCCCCGTGTGGGCCGTCGCCTCCCCTCTTGTTGTTCTTGTTGTCGGCTTAACAGCGCAAATGGATATGACATTTGCAGAAATGTAGATTAGCGCTGTCGTGATCTTCTTGCATTAGTTAACTGTCTACCTTAAACGAATTTAATGCCATATCGCCCAAAGAATAGGTTAATGATTTCTGATTTGATTTAGTATATGTTAGAACGAAAAGTTTCCTTCGATCTGTCAGGGATGCTAGATAGATTCACAGAGTACCTTTTCTTGTGCAAGTTGAATCAGCTTGTATTTCCTTGTCATTGTTTACTGTTAGTGGTTCCTAGAGTAGCTTTCAGTGTATATAGGCGGTAGCTGTCCCTTTACATACATGTCTGACAGATGTTAGAACTTCTCTTTGCCTGAAAATGAATGCAAATTTTAGAAGGATGTACCATGTGTAACTAGTGATTAGAAGGATGTGCCATATGTAACGACTAACGAGTATCAAATGACCTCTCTCTGTGCAGTCTCGCCTCTTGACATGTTATGTGGTTTAGAATGCAAAACTTGTGTGTATTATCGGTCATGATAATGAAACTGGAAAAAGAATAGTAGGCACTAGACATGTTTGATATCAGTAGGACGCACAGGACACTTTTAGTTCCAATTCCAAGCATTTTAAAATCCTCAACAGTTCTCTAAATGTATAACTACCATGTTGTGGATTGCACATAATCGTTCTTTGGTCATAAGGGTCAATTTCAAAACTTGAATTGATACCCAGCAATATAGTGATGTGTTAGTGACTGTTTGTCTGCCATGTTACTAACGAAATAGCAAAGTGCAGAACGAAAGATACATGCAGACGCATTTTTTTCTCTCTTACGTGATTTTATTCATCTTCTGTTATGATTTTATCAAGACTAATGTCTGCAATTCTTTTCTCTAATTGATTCCCGCAGGCACATCGATTGACCAGGGGTTCGCATACGTCCTGATGCTGGTGGCTCTTGTGCTCACCTACCTGATCCGTCCGCTGGACGCGTCCTCCCCCTACAAGCTCTTCTAATCTTGTTTCTTGAGGGCCTTGTTAGGGTTATTAGCTATGCGAGGGAGGTTAACAGGGAGGTTAGGATGGATTGGCTGTCTGTTGATGAACTATATCAAAGTGTTTGGTGGTTTGATAGGCTGTATTATGCGAACGATGTCTATTTTGTTTCATATGTATACATGCATGTATCGTTATATTTTCAGATCCCATACAAAAATCAGTTTAAATACATGCTTAACAAGGTCCTTTAAACCCTTAAGGGCATTTTAGACCTTTTATCCTTCACACACAACTCAATAACCCAACATTCTATAAAAAGCCTGATTACCAAACAACAAATCTTGGCTTAAAAGCTTGAAGGCTTATAAGTGATTAAGCCAAAAAAGCGGCTTTAAGTATGCGGCGTAACCGTAATATGTTGAATATATGAGTATTTTTGAATTATTTTAATCGAAATATACTAGATAAATCATAGAAATTACTTTAGCCATTTTTACAAAGTAGGTAAACAAGAACATTATAGGCATACAAATTTCTATAAAGACAGAAACTAACATACCTATCTCAGTGTTCAAACCAACAACAGATAATAAAACTAACCAAACAACAAGTGCGAGATAGTCATACCCAGATCAGTAGAAGAAGCAGCAGCAGCAGGGGTCTTGGTGAGGTCGTCGTTCGTCATGGCGTAATGGACGTCGTGGTAGTAGTCGTGTAGTTGAAGTAGACGTAGCAGAGAATGGGATGAAGAGGAAGCAGCGAGCAGTCGCGCGAACGCTCCCCAAAAACGTTATTCGTCCTCGTTCGTGCAAGCCTGCAAGGACGGGGGTTCTGGAGGTCTGCTCTCCCGGTGCGGCCGTACACGCGCTTCGCCGGGATGGAGATCGCCAGAGGACTGAGCCGTTACTGTCAGCCGTTCGTTAATACCATTTGCTATGAGTCGGTGCGTTTTGATTTTCGAATACATAAAGAAAAACGCGCCTGCACGCACGCGCACGGCGAGGCGAGCGAGCGCGTGTATTGGCTCTCTCCAATTCCATAAGAGGGGCTACCACGTTCCACCTTTTAAGATGGTATAACTCCTATTTAATTCTCCATATGAGACTAAACAGTTTTAGCATATGCACATGGATCTTTGAGATTTTTTAAGAATTAATTAGAATTAAAATTGAGTTATTAATTCCAACATAATATACCGTGGTGAACCATTGGACAATCCTTGGTGGTGAGAGTTGGGCTGACCGTCGGCTCTGCTGCACCTGCGCAGTTGGCAAGGTGCCTCCAGCATAGGGTCGGACGTGTTGGCTGTGTTGGGAAACCATGGGCCTGACCCTGCAGTCGGCCTATTAGTGGGCGCCCCATCCCAAACCCTAGCAGGGTCATAGCCTATAAATAGGGGGTGCTATTCATTGTAAATGATTGATCGATTGTTGAAGGAATAAAGAGAAGCAAGAAGCCCCCTACATCTCTGTGTTCTATCTCTTGTTTCTGTTCTTGTGTTCATGCATTGTTCTTACGATTCTGAGTTTGTCTACGAGGTTATCGCTCGGACTGGACTCGCCAGCGACGATTCCTCAACACGTTATCAACACGATCGACTCTCCTCGCATCGGAAAGGTAACCGTCGATGAACGACACTCGTAGATTGAATCGTTTTTCTAGATCGCATTCAATTCTGCAAATTTGCTTTCTAAATTGGTTTTCTACGGTGCAAATTTGCTCTAATCTGTCGTGAGCCGACTTGGAGTCGCCGGCACAATGCCGATCGATAGATTGCATGAAAGAGCGAATGTTGATTGCACGGTAGATCATTGCATGTCTGTTTTAAATTGCATCGGATGAACAGTACATGATATGAACCTTAAACAGTATGAAAAAAATGCACGCCGCCTACATGCGCTGTGCGCGCCGGCCTGGAGCCGCACCACCTCCGACGACGGCCACACATGGTCGTCGGGCCGCACCACCACCGCGCCCCATGGTCGCATCCTCGCATGATGCCGCCAGACGCCATCTTCATACCCGGCCGTGTACAGCCCGTTCTGCCGCCGCATGGCACCGCTCAACGCAAGAAAAAAAAAAGGGTGTGAAACGCCGGCAAGCCGCCTCCGTGCTACCGCCGCCTTGAAGCGACACCACCGCGCGAACTCGCTGGCCGCTTCCGCGCTACGGGACACCGCCTACGGCGAGCCTTGGCGGCAAGAAGCCACGGCGCCCAGTGCCGCCCGGCCCCACGCGCTCGCCGTGGTAACAACGCCCACGCACCGCCCCAATAGCGGCCCTCCAGCGTCGCTGCGCCCACTGGCGCTGCTGCCGCCCTTCGCCTCCGTCTTTGCAAGTAAGCGCGCATGAGCAGCCGCCGCCTGTGTGAAAGAAAAAGTGTAGGGGAACCCTACTGCTCACTTGAAAGAGCCAGCCACCAGATGGATCGAATGGGCCCAAAGAAATAATCGGTGGAAACAAAAAGGGCCGAGCGAAAACATGAAAGGAAATAAAAAAGGGGGAACCTTTGAATGGGCCAAATGAAAATGAATATGCCGAATTGGGCCTAGCCAATTGTTTCCAGTGAAAGCAATAAGCCACTTGGGTCAAAAGTATGAAAAGGCCCAAATGAAATAGGCTCGTACAGGAAAAAAAAACAAAAACAAAAACAAAAGGAGAAAGGCATGTACGGGAAAGAAAATCCCGATTTTGCGAATTAACCCTCAGAATTTTGAAAATTACGAGGAAGTTTGCGAATAATGAAATTTTTGCAGAAAAGGCCTCTGAAATTCTGAAAATTACGCGCAAATTCTCTCAGAACTGAGATTTCGTGTTTTAACCCCTGAAACTTGCAGATTTCGCCGAAAAAATCTTTTTCCAGCAGAAAAGGGCCTCGGGAATCCAATTTTTTTGCATAATTTTGAACTTTGAAGCATATTTATTCTTATTATTGTTTTTTTTTATGCAATTTATTACAGTATTTACTGTTTTTTATTATCTGTGATCGTTTATATTGCTTTTAATCACTGAAAAATAGCAGTAAATCATGAAAAATGCATAGAAAAATACGGGAACACGAACCTGGAGTTCGAATAGCATTATGAGAATTTTGCAACCATTTTATTACCTGCAGTAATCTTTTGAACTATTTGCATGAATATAAAATGACTGGCATCACGAACTAGGAGTTCGAATAACTGACCCAGCATGGCCAGAATTTGTATAGAATTTGTATCAGTCTTCAATTTTGAGCAGAAGATGGAGAAGACTTTCTACCTTTCACCCGAACGCGGTGTAATCCGCATGCAACTATCGTCAAGACGGCTACATGCAGTATGCCGAATTAATTGGCATTATACAAGTTGCAGAAGCTCAACATAATGTTCTAAGAAAGAACTACATATTGCAGCCACCTAGTAGCAAAGTTAGCCATGAAGCCACTACTAGCAGCTACAAGGTGATGAAGCCTCTCACGAATGAGAGGAGCAAGAAGGGTAGGGTCGTGCGTCGCACATTATTGATGCTTTTCAGTCTAAGAAAAAGGGCAAATGATAGCATGAGGCATACCTCGCCATTGCAGGCACAGAGGATTCACATCCATTATTTGCACTTATGAATGTGGACAGCCTAGTATCAGCCCCTATCACCCATCCTTTGGACATCGCAGCGCCGCAGCCATAGTTGCCCAAGAGGAGAAGATCGCCATGGAGCAGATTAAGGCAGAAGTTCCTGAATACTTTGCCGATTCGATCTAGTGCACGCATTGCATTTGGATCTTTTATAGAAACTTGCAGTTTGAAATTGAAGCAGAATTTTGAATTATTGAATAATGGTTGCAAGCTCTAGGAGAGCAAAGCATTAAATTCTTATTATGAGTCCTGCAAGGCTTATTTTTCCCGTTTTTACAATAGCAAGTTACGTTCTGATATCTGAAGTATTTTATTTATGTGTTGCTTGCTTTCTGCTACATATTAATAAAGTACATTATATCCGTAGTCCATTGATGTTGTACTGCCTGTCAGTTCTCAAAATGTTGGCCCAAACTCGATTACCTGCATTCGAGAAAGATTTCTGTTAGAAGAGCAAATGTATGTGTCAATTGTAAACATTACTTTAATGGAATTGCACTCACAAGTGAGCATAATAAGGATCCAACTAGCAAGCTAGCGGGATCTTGTTGTTTGGTCTGATCTTTCTATTTTCTTCACTTACAATATTATTTTGGACCACACGTTTGTGGACACAGTCGAAGACACAGACCCGACTTGGTCGTGGTCGTAACCCTTCTAGGCGTGGTTGCGGGCCTCCTGAGCGTGGTCGTAGACCACCTGGTAGTGGTCGTAGGCCAACTGGTGGTGGTCGTGAACTGTCCCCACCAAGTACTGTAGTCGACGAGTACTGTTCCTTCTGAGTGCTCCTCCCTACGAGTACCGTTCTTGTCGAGTACTATTCCCGACGAGTACTCCTGCTGCGAATCTTTGTTCCGTCAGTCTTGTTTACTACGAGTACTCCTTCCACCGAGAACTGGTCGTAGACCCTGCGGAAGTGATCGTGAACCTTGCGGAAGTGGTCGTAGATCCTCCAGAACTGGTCGTAGATCTTGTGGATCTGATCGTAGATCTTCTGGAACTGGTTGTGGATCTTATTCTCTTATGGCTCTGCTTGCATCTGGCTCACTCTTGGCTAAACCAGTAACAATGTTGTTTGGTGTCGTATCAGGGCAGCTCGCTCGAGCATCCTCTCATCGGGAGGGGGCACAACGTTGTAAATATCGAACTATCGTATTACACGTTGTAACGCGTAAGACTCCATATGAGGAAAAACAAGGTGGTAGGTTGTTACATATAACCCAACGTCCTGTGTGCATTGCATAAACAGTTCGTGCGGTGCTACCGTATTCGTGAACTGTGGGCTCCTTGAAGACCATATGATATTGTCATCGCGCAACATCTCAAACTCGTTGTGGAACACAAGGTAACACCTCACTGGTCTATCTCTAGCCCAGCAGAACTTACCAGTAGTCCACCGGGTGCCATAATGGGCCCGTCTGTTGGGTCATAGAACTCACGAAATGCGGGTGCACTACAATTCAAAGGTGGGCTACCCAACAGAGAAGTGCTCTTGACTCTACAAATGTAGTAGCACGTGTGCATGACAAGAAGAACGGTTTCTCACCGGTGCCACGCTACTAACTGTCACACAACCCCTATACGTGGTGCAAAGAACGACTGATCCAAAGTTCTAATGAAGCATCTTCTCAGATTCGGTGTCAACCAAAGACCCAGCAATGTGAACTAAGCTAGGTACATCTAATCAACCTGTGTACCTAGCCCAATGCTAGACGCAACGGCGCGTGGCGCGGGCTGTGTGCCTTTTCGATCGTGCCGCGGGTACGTTTTCTCGTCGTGAATTATTGGACTATGTCCGCGCGTAATTGTGCCTGAACACTAGCGGAGTGCACGGTCGGGAACACAGCGTGATCCGTGATGGACAGTGCTTGGTGGTATGTGTTGGGCACTTGGGCTGCTTCTCGGCTCTGCTGTGAGACCTTCGCGGATGGCAAGGTGGGCCGCAGGCTACGGTAGGAGGCATGGACTGCATGTTGGAATGGTCTCCGCTCACGGGCGACGGCCTTTGATGAGGCTATGGGTTATGGGTATAGACTATGGAGGCTGCCAGGTAGGCTTCACATGTTTCTCTGGACTAGTGTGGGCCTTGGGTCCATGGAGCTATTTTTCAATTAGGAGCAATTAAAGGGCCTTCGTGATTCCTGAACGTATCATACACGGCTTTACGCCATGGCATGCGAATTTATTTAACGGAAAAGCTAGAAATAATTCGAATAATTTCTCACCCTAAATCAGTCAAATTACTCACCTTCGGATCGGCACCAAGATTCGTGCGCTCGGGTGGCTCCTTGTCACCGGTGACACTGGCGTCAACCGAGTTTGGGTCAGAGTTCACCCGGGTTAAGGCCAAGGTCCATCAGAACCCCGATCTTAGATTTTGTGGGGAGGCGGCGGTGGCCCCGCCACCGTAGGTCGGAGGAGTACGGTGGGCGGCGGAGGCGGCGGGGGCGGAGAGAACCAACTAGAAGTTAGAAGGCGGAGGTGGTGATCGACGGCGGTACATCCGGCGGCGGTGGGGGCAGAGGTGGAGGAGGTGGGTGGCGACGACAGTCGCGGTGGGAGGCGGTAGCAGCGGTGGGGGTTGCTCTCTAGCAGGACTCAGCAACGCCGGTGAGGTGGAAAGGTGGTGGCGCATGGGATGGGGCAGGGCTGGTGGTGGCACATGTGTGGGTCGGGACGTCGTAGGTGGGTTGAGGAAGATGGTTTGTATAGAATTTGGGGGAGAAATCTGGAGCGTTAGATGGGGAACCAACGTTAAAAAATTTAACTGATTTGAGGGATAAAAATCATACGAATTATGTATAGCCATTCCCTTTATTTAATTGGTACTAGATTATCTATTAATCATTGCCATGACTTGATTCCAAAAATGATATGTACAACATCACCATAAAAACCCTGTCGCTGCCAGTCCATTTCTTTATATGTCAGCCAAATGCTGATATTGGCACTTGCCCTTGTCATGCTATCCTCAGGTAGGCTTTGTAGTTTGTACTTCTTACGACGAACGTATAACACATTCGACACTCTTCTTCTTCTTCTTTTTTGATCTCAACTGAAACCTACAAGGCATTTCGACGAAGGTGCCCGCGGAGGGTGGCCGGTTGCGCTTGGACGAGGTAATCTGCAACACCATAGTCCTCCCACCGGGCGATTGTGACCCGAGGTCGTGCCTCACGGTTTGCACCAAGGACCACGGCGGCCGGCGGGCGCGGCGTTTGCGACTTCGACGGGTGCGTCTGCACCATCTGCACCGCGCGCGCCGGTGCCGCCGAAGTTTTTTCTAGGCCATGAATGAATGACTTCGATCTAGGGATGCTATGTGCTTGCCTCCTAATTTTCTAGTACTTGATTGATGCAAAAAAAAAAAAAAAAACAATGGAGTCTCGTAAAATGTTGCTTGTTGGCTTCTTGAGTCATGAATGCCGAGTTATTGGTTCTGGTTCTTTTTACTTCTCTTGACGAGCGTTTTGTGCTACACCTTGCAAAAAATTAAATGGGATGGGATGACACTCAATTAATAACTCGGCAGTAAATGCTGTCTTCCAAATAAAATTCAATAGTCAATGTTATCAACACACACACCACACAAAAAGTCGTGATTTCTTTGGACGTGATCCTCGTAGTGAATTGAACTGTGAGTCTGCTGTAGGTGATCTGAAGCGTCGAGAGCCAAATAAACGCCTAGATTAGCTGGCCTCGTTTCCTGCATGTGTCTATTCTTTTGCCCTTTGGTATCGAGTCTGGAGTCTGGACGACAAAAACTCCAAAGTCCAATCACTTGGCTACGACAGTGAGGCCATCTCCAGGGACACATGTACGTTGATGGTCGATGGATCAAAATATCACAATAGATACGGCTGACCGAACCACGAATATACTAATGATGAAATCATTTGGTTCAACTTGTCTACCAATTGGTCTACCAATTACACTGCAAAATTATACAGCTCCATGTCCACTATAAAACACTAGCCATACTATTACTACACAAGGCATCAACCATTGCAACTTTAAACATTTGTAGCAAGATAGGATGACTGGATGAGGGCTAGCCACATCATGCAACTCCTGGACATCGTCGTCCTGGTGCTATCCTCGGGACGGGTACGTCTCTGGATAGACACTTCTCTACGTTCTATATAGACACTTCCCTACGTTCTATTGCATGTGGCCTTGCTCCGCTCACGGGCGGCTGCTTGTGCGGAGCGCATACCAGGTAGGTTTTACACATTTCTACGGAGGGTGGGCCCATGCTCTTTAGGGAAAACATGCGGCGTCCATCTATAACCAATTACAAAAATCAACTATTATGATCGTCTGTGTTTTATAGAGAGAGTACATGATTCGTCTCTAATCGGAGAACCATCTGTTTGGTATCCTGGTGAGCCCGACTTCCTTGAGGCTACAGATTTATCCTAGACCTCCGCATTTCTAGACGTACGTTAGAGGGCGCACTCACGAGTATATGCATGGTGAGTGTACCGTCTATCTAATTAAAAAAGAGATATTGTTCAATCGGGAGCCATCAAATCCAATTCTTGATTCGGGAACATGTCATGCACCGTTTTATGCACTGGAGTTGTAGTAGTTTACGGCGCCCTTGGATTGGATGCGATTAATCCTTCCATAAGCACAATATAATCACAATTTATTGCTCCTAATTTTGTGCGGACTTATTAGTAACCCTACAATGAATTGATTCCAAAAATGACATGCAGAACATCACTACGCACCCCTCCATTAGCTCACCACAAGTCATAACTAAGCACCATCGCCATCAACGGATCAACCCCTCCAAGTTCTCAAACAAGAGGAGGACTAACCAAATGCTGGCATTGGCACTTGCCCTTGTGGTGCTATCCTCGGGTACTTCGACTCACGTACTTCTTACGACGAACGTATAACACATTCCACACTCTTTGATTTTTTTTTTCCTGATCTCAACTGAAACCTGAAAGGCATTTCGACGAAGATGTCCGCGGAGGGTGGCCGGTTGCGTTGCGCCTCGACGAGGTAATCTGCAACACCATAGTACCCTCCCACCGGCCGATTGTGACCCGAGGTCGTGCCCTACGGTTTGCACCAAGGACCACGGCGGGCGCGGCGTTTGCGATTTCGACGGGTGCGTGTGCACCATCTGCACCGAGCCGGTACAGCCGAAGCCCTTTCTAGGCCAAGAATGAATCACATCGATCTAGGGATGTTATGTGCTTGCCTCCTAACTTGCTGATTGGTTAATGCAAAAACAATATGAGTTTCGTTACGCTGCTTGCTGGCTTCTTGAGTCATGAATGGCACATTGGTTCTTCCGTTTTTTTTTTTTTTACTTCTCTCGAGCGTTTTACGCTCCACCTGGCGAGTGGCAAGGTATTTTTTTTTTTGAGTGTCTATTTATAAGTTGTCTGAAAATTTCTTAAGTATAAGTCACCTCTTTCATCCATTGGATCAATATCCAATCATATGACATCCATTAGATCAATATCCAATCATATGACACATCAATCTATACACAAATCCAATAGTCACAACAAGTGACTTAAACTTAAGAAAATTTCAGGCAACTTAAAACTAGCAAAACCTTTTTTTTACAACTAACGACAGTGGCTTATGGGCCCATCCCAAATGTTCAATCCAGATTCAGCGCGCCACCTACAGCGTGAACCTTTCATCACGGCCAAACCCAACTCAAGACCCAACCTTTCTGGCGCGCCCGGCGTGATGTGGGGCGTGGGGCGGGCCGATTTCGATCGTGCCGCTGGAGTGTTTTGGTGTGAGTTGGACCAGAAAACAGTGGGCATCTATGTGGAAGGTCAAGATCCCATCGAAGATCAAAGTGTTTGCTTGGAGGCTTGCCCAAAATTCTTTGCCAACGGGTTAAGTGCTGAAGAACCGTAACATGGCGACTACAAGTGCTTGCAAAATATGTATGCTGGAGAGCTAGTATTACAGTAAATTAGAAGACAACCCGCGTCAAATGGCGCGGCTGTGGTTGTTGATGTGCTATAGCATATAAGACAAATCTGTGCAAAACAAAAGATGAATATAAAAAAGAACAATCCATATCTATGTGAGAACTCATCATCCTCAATTTTAACTTGCTGTTCAAAAAAAAAACTAGAAATAGTGGACCTGTGTGAGAACTCATCATCCGCCACTATTTCTGGGCAAGCTAAGTAGGAAAAAATATACTTCATTTGCTTAGACAAAGCTAGAAATAGTGGAAACGTTGTCTGGACAACTGGACTAATCATATTCTTGTTTGACTACATTTTGAGATATTCTCATTCAAATATCAACTGTGCCATAGGTGGTGCATAGATCTTTAGAACCAATTTAAATAAGCACATAGCTAGTGGAGGATAACCCTCTTCAGAGAAAATCAGTAAGTGAGGGATAAGTCTTTCTAGAGCAAATCGGCATTACAAAAATGCGGTCGACCTTCTGCACTAACTGTTATTTGGGAATAGAAGAGGTACATCTACAGCTACATGCGACCTATAATAGTTTCCTTTTTTCGTAATTCTCAATGTAGTTATTATGGTCACAGCTATACAGAGGTTCACAAATAGAACAAAATTGCTAGGGGATCAGAGTAATAAAAAAAGGAAAAAAAGCAAGGTGAGGAAATAAAAATATCTATCATTCAAGGGTAGTAGCTACCTCTTCTGCTATCATCAACCACCATTACCATAGCATGAATTATGTTTTTTTTCTCACCATTTGAAGAATTTCAGTAAAGGTCGAAAACAAATTGGACATAAAAAAGAAAACAAAGGCCTCTGCACATTAAGCATAATTAATTAAGTAGCAATAGTAATTCTGATTGAATTCTACATACATAGATTGTTAAAAAATAGTAATGCATCCAAAACTCAAAAACACAACGCTAAATTCCAATTCGCAACAACTAAGTAGATAGCTCTATAGGACTTGTAGAGATAACATATAAAAGAGGGAGGAAAGAGAAGGTGAGCAGGGAGCAGATAGGCGGGGCTGGTTGAAACCGAGAGGATGGTCGAGATCGAGAGGGTGGTCGAAACCGAGAGGTGGTCGAAACCAAGAGGGTAGAGCAGGGAAAAGGAGCGGGCCAACTGGAATTCGGAACAACAGAGAAAAAAGTGGGGGTTTAAATACCAGCGAACTCCAATAAACTCATAATAAACCAAATTCGAATTAATTGAAGTTTGATTAATTCATATTAAATTGCTTTCAATTTCTGAAATATCAAGTTAAGCTTTAGGAATTCAACCAAACCAAATGGTTTTTTTAAATTTTGAAAAATTTTAAAAACTCCTAAAAATTGGAATGTTATACTCTAGAAAGGATTATCTTAGTGTAGTTGCTCATTATGTTAATGATGACTGGGTAATAGAGAAAAGATTTATAGGTTTCAAATTAATTGATATAGCACGCACGGCTTTGGTCTTACAAACAAAATATTCTTAATTACTCTAGACAATGCCGATGTGAACTCTAAGACCATGGATATTCTTACTTCGGCCTTTAGTACATACATCGATTCCTTCTTGCTACATCAATGATGCGCTTGTTATATTATTAACCTTATAGTCAAATCCGATTTGAAGAGGTTGGATGTGCATCTTAAAGTTTTTTGCGATATGATACCTTTTTTGAAAAATTCTAACGTAAGAATAGAAGCATATAAAACTTCTACAAGGCAATGGGTGTACATCCAAGAAAGTTTGGTTTGGACATGCTGGTAAGATGGAACTCTACTTACTTGATGCTTAAAAGTCTTTTGTCATGTAAGAGCATTTTTTTTGTTTTTATTCAAACACAATATCCGAGCACTATTGGTATTGTACTACTGTTTTAACAACATTGGTTCGTTGCTGAGAAGATAATACAATTTTTAAAAAAAAAAATTATGAGACCATTGTTGCTTTGTCCGCTGTCTATTATCCAACGTCTCCTATTATTATGTATAGTATTTTACAGATTGCTAGTCAATTGAAAATGTATGAAAATAACTTGGTTTTATGAGGGGCTATTGTTGTTATGAAAAATACCTTAAATATTGGTGAGAAATCCCTTTCCTATATGCATTTGCATTTATTTTAGATTCTAGAGCTAAAATTGAAGTATTTGCTAATGTTCTTGATCTTCTTAGTGATGTTACAGTGCTAGACTATTCTAACTATTTTATAGAAGTTCGTTCTTGGTTACATGAGGTTTATGAAAAGGTATGAAAATAAGTTACATGGAGTTCGCTTGCAATGACCTCTAGTAGCACCCACCTCAAGTAGCGAGACAAATCTGTGGGGCAAGATATGGGGTGGCTCTTCCTTCAAGTCTAGGTCTTCTTTTTCTGCAGCGCTGCCTACTCAACCAAGATCAACCTCTCACCCAAGGAGTGGGGAACTATCCACCTATCTGGACAGTGATACAGTGAATTTCAACTCATATGGTTTCAAAATTTTGCAATGGCAGCATACTCATAAGTTAACATATCACGTGTTATCTATACTTGCACGTGATGTATTAACTATTCCTGTCTCGACGGTTTTCTCTGAGTCTGTTTAGTCTTTCTGGAAGAATATTGAAAGAGAGAAGAACACGTCTCACGAGTGAGATGGTGTAGATACTTCTAACCGTGAAGGACTAGGAACAAGCAGATTGACGAACACAACACTCTGTGAAAAATTCAGAGTTGTTGAACGTGTTCGAAAATCTGTACCTCGACAATGACACTCAGAACAAAGATGTATGTAGAGCTATAGGTTGTACTCATTTTTCTTTGCCAATGTTATCTTATGTTGAGTTTTTACCTAGCAAAGGTTTTAATGAGGTAGTCAATTGAACATTAATAAAGCTATTTATTACACTTTTCAATGTGCTTGTCTAAAAAAAAATTAACATTTTCACGTGTATTTTTGAATTCTACAAATTTTCTGATTTTTTGTTTTTTTAAAAAAATCTTCTGTTCTTTGTATTTTTTGTTTCTTTAATTTTCGGGCTAAGTGAGACGTAAATGGCCTGTCGGGCCAAATGGGCTTGGGCCAGCACGACATGGCACGAGTGGCCTTCGGGCCGTGCTTGGGCCACCACCCAGGCACGTGGGCTGGCACGACACGGCCCATTTCATTCGCGGGCCAGAACGGGTCGTGCTGATATGGGCCATGCCTGGTCGTGCCCGTGCCGGGCCGTGCCGTGCCGTGTATTTGGCCATGTCTGGATGATTAGGGGGAAAATGGATGTGCAGTTGTTTCATCAGCGGTCTTTTTGGCCGTGTTCGTCGTAGAACGGTTCGAGGCTCCGGTAGAGGCATAGCTTGTAAGAGATGAAAGTCACAAATTATTAATGAATAAATTAATTATGACTAAATTAATTATGACCAAATTATTTATGACTAATTAATTACCACAAATCAATTACGAATAAATGATTACGACTAGATAATGACAACTAAATTAATTATGAGTAATTAATATGACTAAATTGATTATGGCTTAATTAATTATAAGTAATTAAGTATAATTAAATTAATTATGACTAATTAATTACGACTAAACCATGCCTTGGGCACCAGATTAAAGGGCACTGAGTCGGACAGGACCGTGCCCCAGGGTGAGGAGGGGGCTTACCGTGGCCTGGGGGCACAGGCACACGACCAAGGCAGCTCCAACCCCAAGGACAGAGACGTGCCAGGTTCTGCCCCCAGGGGCTAGTTTTGGGCACGTGGCGCAATGGGGGACTAGCGGGCACGGTGGAGGGCACGTCCGGCCCCTTGGGGCTGGATTTGGGCACGTGTCACGTGTCGGTGTGTCCGTTGTATCATTTTTTGCATTACGATCGGGAGGGAAGCATTTTTGCTAATCCCTCCGCCAACAGTGCTATAGCAGCCAAAAAGTCCACAGGTGCATCTGAATTCCTCCGATATCAGAAATCATCTCCGGTGCCCGCGTGGTTTTAAAAAAACTCCACAGCAATGGGTTTGCATATAAATCAAAATTATTTTTCCATTAAACGCTGTGACTTAAATAGCATGCGTATTGTAAAGTGATTCCAGATATAGTTCCACCACATCCACTATAAAATCGCTGGCCTTGCAATAGCTAGCTCTCCTCCTTCACAGGCCAGACAACCATCACGATCAGCAACACCCCATTAGTCTTATTACTGTCGACGTTCATAACAAACAAGGATCGATGAGGACTACTCACGTGCTGCTGGTTGCCATCGCCTTCCTTGTGCTATCTTCAGGTACGTCATCTGCAGACATATGTACACTTCCCTCCCTAGCTACCAACCGTAGAGTTTGGCAAAGCTTTAGAACTCCTAATGATTCTTCGTTTCTATCGAGATCAACAGTTATGCCGGCAAAGGTTTCGGCGGCCCCAGGTCAGAATTGCTCAAGAATCCTGAATCCAGGCAAGCCATGTGATCCCCAGACATGCGCAGCGGATTGCTCTGAGCAGTTTCACGGCATCGGCACATGCTTCAACCCTCCTTATGGATGTGATTGCGAGTTATGCCAGGCTCCCTCGACCCCCACTACGAAACCGGATGAACTAGCTAGCTAGTAAGATCTAAAATGATGTGTGCTGCCTTTTCCCATAGAGATATGGCTACTCAAAATAACGGCAACGATGTAATGGTACGGTGTAGCAGCCAAACCGTTTAAAGAATAACAATGATGCAAAAATCCAGTGGCGTTTTGTCTGGTTACTATGTGATACGAGATCTATATGTTATATGCTTTATTTTTGAAAGAATCGTGGAAAGAGACAGGAATTCAGATTAGGCAGATTTTATAATCCCTCCTGGTTATTGTTATGAGATTCAACTAATGCTGAATATTAATTAGTACATATCATTATATCAACATCAGTTCTCAATAAAAGAATCAACCTCGAAGATTTGAGGTGTATGCATGCATATCTCCACAGCTGCAGCCGTAATAGCCCCCCTGAACCCATTCATTGCATTTAAAGAAAAAATAAATAGGGTACATGAAGGAGTTCATTTGCTGGCATAAATTGATTTTAGAACAGACGATTATCAATTCAGCCACCTCACTATAGATAGAATGATAAGATACACACTTCCCTGACTACTATGGCGTTTGGTAAGCTACGAAATTAAATTTCTCCAAAAACGCTACCAAACTAAGAGCAATCTATTACCTGCTCATGATCAGGTTGGTCAGTATTCCTTTTTCAGCGAAGAGCCAGGAAGGATGTAATTCTGACATTCCGAAAAGTTTGACCGCATATGCGCATACTCGAGGACACCGCCCGGCGCTGCTGGACGCGCCAACATACCGGCCGGAACGCTCGGCCAGCGTGCTGCGCGCCGCATGCTGGACTCCAGCGGCGAACGGCGTGTGGGCGTCGGCCGTCCGCACTTCAGCAGTGGGATGCTGGCGGGGCGGGACCGACGGACCGTAGGAGATGGTCTTTCTGACTTTTGACGAGCGAGGCTAGAGCCAGATTTTCCCGGGCGTTGGCTGGCCAAAGCCCATGGGTAGCCCATAGATAAATGGACTTTAGACTCAAAAAGCTTCTCGATCATGGATGGGTTGGAATTCTTGACGTGGGCTAATTAAGCAGGCCTTTCTGTTGACTAATCGGGCCATTGCAAAAATTGGCTACGAGCTCTAGCTTAGGAAAGGAAGAGGTGGGCATCTTGTCCATGTTGCTGCATTTTTTGGCAGTTGCGGCTAACACCGCGTGTAAAATCACGGATTCTTCACGTCTTGGCCAGGTTAAAACAGTGCAAACACAGGGAACAACCTGATCGGGGGACACAGACCGGCACCTAATTTAGGATTAGCATTCATTGCATAATAATCAGTTGCGACTTGCGTAGCTAGATCGGTCGGTCCTGCACCTGCTTCGCTGTACGTACGGCCGCTGCCGACCGCGCCCAGAAAACTGGATGCCCACCTAGGCCTTCGTGACGCTTCTCGGGGTATTTTGCTGCTTAGTGCAGGAAGCAATGGTCCCAGCATTGGATTAAGTGTGTGTGATCACTGACCAGCATCACCAACCACATCCTCCTCTGTCAGAATTCCAGCGAGGTGCTCTAATGGCATGTTTGAGGTAGAGAGAAACTTGTGTACTACGGTTGCAGTTGCATACACACACGTGCTGGGTCACTGACAGGTAGGCCTATTTGGCAAGTTAGGTCCAAATCAAAGCCTACCTACTAGCCTATTGTCGACTGGAATTTTCGGTTTTTGAAAAACCCATAAAAAGGTAACAAGAGATTCACCTTTTTCTCATGAGATCTGCCAACGTCAGCAACACAGGCTTTGCCACAAATAAGCATACATACATGAATGTCTGAAACCCTGAACCTGAAAGCCTCCATGTTGGTTTGCCTTCAGCTTCTGCAATCGTGATGTAATTTCCCTTCTCGGGACAGCGATCTGTCATTACTACGCACCTTTCGCTCTCCCCACTTGTGTGGACTTCGCGCGCAGCGTCGTCGCTGCAAGTGCGATTGATTCTTCGAAACGCCCTGCAAGAGTTGTACCTTTCAAGACTCAACGTATGCCGCACAGCGAGCCACGACGGAGAAGCGGACGCGCGCAGCAGCTTCGTTTTCTGTAACTTTCCGACGCTACGCGCGATGGATGATGCCACCACGGCATGAGGCCTCACATAGCGCGTACCACGGCGGCATCATGTCGATCGGGACGGCGACGGCCTGAAGAGAGATCCAAGAAAGACAACCCTGCAATATTATTTATGGTATCAGTACGTCGATCTGCAGCTTGATGGATGGAGCTAGCTAGCTGTTCCTTTTTTTTCCCTTTAAATTCTCCCATCTTTAGCAAAAGCAGCTGGCACGACAAAATCCATGTTACTGCTCCTGAAAGGTTCGGGGTTTGTCTGCTCCTAGACTGTCATATCAGCATCGGGCTACAGGGAATATATATATAATGATGTTGCATGCTAGTGAACTCTAGTACCCATATCTATACCATGAATCTTGCATGTGAATGTGTGTAGTGGAGAGAAAAAATGTGATGGGAGTTAAATGTTGCAATGCATATGCTAGATGAATGATGGAGATATGTGGTACTAGAGTTCCACAACATGCCAAAACCTCATTTATATATATATATATGTGTGTGTGTGTGTGTGTGTGTGTGTGTGTGACAAATTAAGTGTTAATGGTCAGATTAGATGGTCCATAAGTGGTGCGGTTGGGCTAGAACCATCTGGCCAGCAGTGACCCTGTGAATGCGTCGATCATGCAGTGGCATCCAATCAAAGTGAGGTCGGTTGATGTTAATGAAGAGGCTTAGACTAACTTAGCCAAGACACAAGGCACATCAAGCACCTAACATGCATCTATCGCTGCAGTACTTGTGCATTATTATTGGTCCGGCCATGTTCTTGGAAGAGGAAGCTAGCTTGTATTAGCTAAGGTGTCGCTCTCATGCAACAAAACGGAGGGTTGTCATTGGCAATATAGTTGTGTACTGTGCAGCAGTCGGAATTGAAGATGCGAAGGTCTTATTGAATTAATACTTCAGTACATGCAGGACATGATAAGGATGCATATGCATGCATGGTGGTGTAGTGCGGTACCCACATTGGCTGCGTTTAACCTTCCCCGTCTTACGATCATCAAATTCAGAATTTTACCAGCTGAGTTCTATGTCAGATCCCACTGATCTGAAGCAGGAACAACTACTAGTAGAAGGTAGACATTAAAGGATTTCACTTCCTCCTTCGCGAATCATAAATCGCTAGAAGTATGGTCACGAAGGAGGGGAGAACAATACGGTCTCTTCCTTCAATTTAGTATTACTGGTACTCCTGCCGCTGCCAGTTCACATGCATGGCCCAGGTGCAGAATTCTCTGCGCCTTGATTATCCGATCCAAGCAGCCGAGATAAATAACCAGAAAAGAACAAAAAGATTAACACTGAAGAAAAACATGAGTTAGCTGCAATTTCATCGTTTCAATACATGATACCATAAGAGTGTCCAACATTTGGTACTAGTATTATTATACAAAAAGACACTTGGGTCCTGTGGCCTTCGTTTGCGCCTTTTTGTGTTTGTTATGCATGTGTACCATGCAATGAAACAGAGGAAGCGAGGGGAGGGTATCTGGGTATGCATGCAGGGCATGGTGGGCATTGCTTTGGGACCACGTTTAAATGATGCTCGGAGCGCTCTGTCTGTCGCCTCATAAAAAAGCTACTGGACTTCATGGGCTCGTTCATCAAAACGATGATCTACATGCCGGGACGCATGCACGGCTTTCCCTACCACCTACGGTCTACGGATCCGGCAAGGGAATTGAATTGCCTTGTTTACTGAAATCAAGGACGCTGTCCAAACTTGGAGCTGTACACGCTGTCCTTCTCATAAATCTGGTATAGTTTCCTAGATCGGCTCATGGTGAGTTGGAGAAGTGGTTGCTGTAGTGTTCTGATCAAGTTGTGTTCTTTCTTTCGGAAACATGAGTTTATAACATACTACATCTTTCTTCTAAAAAATATACTTCAAATTTGGCATTTTGTCCGTACGGACGCAAGTTTCAGTATTTAGAATAGGAGTAAAGTGCACAATATGACCCTAAACTTGGATGAGCTTTGTTACATGGATTCATGAACTTGTTTAAGACATTTAGGGCCGTTTGGAACACGGAAATTGAATTGTTTTCTGTTAAATCTCCGTGTTCTAAACAAAACCTCATATCCTTGAACTTGTAAAAGTGTGAGTTTTTTTATAAAAAAATTTGATGCCATGGCACTTTGATCTTGTTTAAGCTACATTTGTCCACGTGCATGCTATGTAACATCAAAGGATCGAAAGCTAGTAAATTTTGTTTACATAATATAAAAGGTTCAATTCAAATCCAAAGGCATCAAATTTCCATTGACTTTGCATGACATTCATGTGGTCAAATATCGATTTAGATTGACGAAAGGTGTTATGTCATCTAACAAATTAAGTAAGATCTAGAGCCTTGTTGACACACCTACACAAGCTAAGGGGTATAAATCATTGCAACTATTAGGTTCATGGAATCAAGTGGCACACTTATCAAAGTTTAGCTACCTACAGTCCACTACACCTTACATAGTACTATGCAAGACAGGGATGCCATCGAGGGACACTAGTGTGACTGTAGGATCACTGAAATGGATCATCTTATCGTGGGGTTTTTGGCTCATTTAACCTCTTTTTAAAAATAAATTAGCAAAACTAACATTGTGTGAATGAAATGGCCAAAATGGGACCCCTACCGCGCAAAACTATCGCGGAAGGCGACATGCCTCGTGAAATCGCCGCGAACTGGGATCACGGTAGGTTGCCTATCGTGCACCCGTCTTGTCGCTGCGGGTCTTGAAGTGCTCCAAAAGCACTGCAGGGATACATGTCGTTTGCCTATCCAACAGTGGTGCTATTTTTGTTAATTTCGCGAGAAAGAGGTTAAATTTACTATTTCATCGCCAAAACAGGCTAAAAGCGCTGCTCGACGTGAAGCACTAACAATCATCTATTGCACCCAAACAGTGCATGTATAACTGCACGCAGCCATGCAACAGCAACAAGTACAAGCAACTTAACACGTGCTTCGCTCATCAGTCGCTGGAGCTGGTTCCACGTACAGTACCTAAAGTCCTAAACACGTACTGAGAATATAGAGAACCGTTGATTATATATATCCTACGTACACGCGTACCGCATCCCACACATATGGATAACTCGTGAGTCGCGACGACATCAATTTCCAACCTATTAATTTCGCGGTGGTTCGTTCGCGGCCGCATGCGTGCACGAGCTAGCTAGCGCGCGCCCATGCATGCTACGCATCTACGGCGCCCCGACCCATCCACCACCCGATCCAACGTGGTAGCTCGGTGAATTTACGGCGGTTCGCACGCAAATCCTAGACGCGCGCGGGTCCGCTCGCCCGGCCGGCCGGCCGGCGCCCCACGACTCTCGTACTACGCTGTAGCAGTGCGCGCGCGACATCACGGTACAGTACTCGCCACGGCCGGCGCGTGCAGTGTGGGATCATCTCTATGCATGGGAAAAATTCTATAGGATCTGGTCCACAACTCCATTGATGTGGATCAATTTTACTGTATGACACGTGTTTTTTTACCAATCTTAAAGCGTGACGTGTTAGCCTTCAGTATTCAATTCGTGAAAATTCACATCAGTTATTTATGAGGCTGTGCGCTTTGAGATTCGTGAAAGAACACGTGTCACATGATGGAGTTGTTTCACATCAATGGAGTTGTAGACCAAGTCCTATAGGATTTTTTTTCCCTATGCATGCATGTGTGTCGTGTGCACGGTGGACCACATGTAGCGATGCACCGGTGAACCTAATATGGATGGTTTGGTGCAGCGCAACTGTGCTCAAGACGTATCTAGTGCCGTTGATGTGAGTGGTGTCCCCTACCAGCCGGAGGGCAGTAGGGTAACGTAAGGGGCCGGGGCACCCGCGTCCATCGAGCCGAGCGAGGTGTTACGTCGTCCACGGCGCGTACGTGCCCGTTGGGTCCATCGGGGCGCGTCGTTTGTCATTCGATCGACGTGCCGATCGGTTGGACAAACGAGCGAGCGAACGTCCGGTCGCGGATTCAAGAGAAAATGATGGTGTTGAATTGTGATGCAGTGCTCTGTGCTCGATCGACGCGTTTTAATCGGTTGTGAACTGTGGATGCAGTACTATTTTTGGTCTCGAGAGTGCTCTCTGGTACGTCCAACTGGATGTGCCTGGGGAGGAATTTACGTGAGCAACTCTGTTTCCGTGCCAGTGGGAGTGGGGGAAAGCACGGCCCTTAAATTAACTACGATCGATATGATTAAAGCAACGACTTGCATCTCTCGGAACCTGCTTCAAAAGCACCGTCTACCTACTTTCGCCACAGAATTGCATCTCGCATAGGGGTATATAATCTGATTTTGATTACTTGCGGTTGCAGTGAACAGTGTGCCTATCCATTTCAATCTCTAGTCTAGACTGTCAGTGTCAATTATGTTTTGTAGTGAAACGGCACAGAAGTATTTCATCTTATTTTGGTCATGCCTGCCTTGATATATACTTATTAGGCATGCAATTCCAAACAGCAAAAACATACTGCTAGTAGTGTTATTGAAAGCAACTTTCTAAGCCCACCCTCTGGCTTCTATGGCTCTTCCCAACCAATCAAAATCAACTAATTAAATATCTCCAACTCTTGCTCCATGGATCATGTGAGCAGTACGAGTCCACACCCACCACCTCTTTCTAGTTGAATCTTGCCTGATGTGCAGCCTCTGAGGTGAGGCCGAGTCTGAGGTGAGGTGAGCCTGAGTCTGAGGTGAGGACCGAGCCACTGAGGTGGTCCTAGGTAGGAGGAGATCTCCCACCCGACAGCAAGATCAGACCCATATTTATGCTTTGAGAAGAACACCAATAAGCCTTTGGCAAAGCCTACCCTCCCTCCCAACCTGCATTAACAGCTTGACACTGCCCTGCAGTTGTCAGCATATGTGCACCACCAGATCCTCTGTGCCAAAAACATTCAGTCAACTATAGTCACCATACTATGGTAGAGAGCGAGACAGAGAGGCAGGAGTGATAGAATAACAATATTTCTACGGAAATCGGTGGATCCAGTGGATCCACAATGATTTTATAGTACATTATGTCAATTTCATTAAGTTATTGCTATTTGCCTCTCTTTTTTTTTAGGAAAATGGCTGGCCATATATATATATATATATATATATATATATATATATATATATATATATATATATATATATATATATATATATATATATATATATATATATATATATATATATATATATATATATGAGCAACTGGGACTGGGAGCACACGAAAAGAAGGAAAGGGACATATTCTGATTGCTGCGTCCAAGGATTAATTGGGCTGGCTGCATGTTTGGTCCCAAGCAGCAGCATCCAAAGTCTCATCTAAAAGCTAAAGGGGACAGGGAGCTCCATCAATAGAGCTGGAATTTGATGATTGTTTTGGAGTACCGTCTCTAGCTTACTTTAAGTGGAGAAACTTTGGCATATGATGTGATGCAGACAAGTGCTCAAAAACTAACATCTCATTAATCAGGCAACACATGACCCAAGCAACAAAGTTCAGCGTGAAAATTCTGTGGCAGGTTAGATAATCAGGAATAAAGCTAGCTATCCTCAGGAATGAACCTCCCTCGGTTGCAGCTTGGAGTTCCGTACTCAAGGATCCGCTTTTGTTGTGGAAAGATATGTGGTAGCTAGTACTGCTAGTTCGCAGCACCAAAACGAGGGAAACTGAGCCCTGCTATGGAAGGCTTTAGGTCTCTGTATGCTGTTTTCCTCTGGCTTTTTTAAGGTATCTTGTATGTTAGAGATTACGGGCTCTCCTCTTTGGGGCCAGTTTCGACTCTCAGTAGGACCAATAAACTTCCAACTGACATATCCAATACATTATTTTAGTACAGCAACTTCTGAAATACCAGCAAACGGCAAATCTTTCACAACCAATTGATAGAAAAATGACACATAAACTAGCTACTAAAAAGGTAAGTAACTATAAACCCCAACCAAAAAGAAGAGGGAAACAATCAGGTGTGACAAGTTTGCCCAACCCCGAATTCCCCAACTAGCAACCCACTACGTACTACCCAAGAATGTGAAGAAAACTGTCCTGCGCAGTGAAAAAGCACGCATACTTCGTACATACATAGCATTGCAGATGATCATGCATGCACATACATGCGTCCTTCGCGCTCTTTGGAAGCAGCGAAAGCGAGGAGAGCGAGAGGGACAGCGATCGATGGTTGGCCAGAACCGCAGAAGCAGAAGCCGTCCTCTCGATTGCTCGCTTCCTACCGAAAATAACATGCATGCTGCCATGTCTTTTTCCGGGAGTTATGACTTACGACCATTACGTTGCCGATGCTGCCGATCCTGCTACCACTACCACTGCAACTTTCCACACAACTCACACGCAAAAGGGACGGACACGGTTGGTTTTAAACTTGCCCACAGTAACCGGCAAGGAATAATTGCGCCGGCTGCCAATGCATGGGCGAAGTACCCGTACTTTCCTGTCAATTTCTTTCCAGCCTGACATGCATTTCTATCGATCGGCGACTCTACTCCACTGCTCATACATACGGCACGGCATACAGTACTTGCTAGGCCATTGTGTGGTCAGGACGTTGATGTGTAATCCGGTGTGACCTTTTTAACCTTGAGAAAAGAGGAGGGGGAAACGCGTGAGTAGAAATGGAAGTTCGGGAGTGTCTATTCTTTAGGTGACTGAAATTTTCTTTATCCATCAGTCATCTTTTCTCATCGTTATATCAACATTCTATAGGTCAGATTGTTTTTTTCTAAAATAGACAAAAATATTACAAAAAAAATTTCTAAACTAGACAAAAGTAAATCTAGATGAACCGTACAACCCTACAAATACAAAAAAAAAATAGAACTAAAAGTTACAGTAGAACTGTATTAAAATTACACATCACTTAGTACTGTAATTTTAGACTTAGTATTATGCAACTTTAGATAACCGATGGATAAGAAAAATTTTAACAAACTAAAAATTAGCAAATCCGAAGTTCATATCCATATATCCCACTCGAGAATATTTGGTGACGCCTGCAAAATCTCGGCCTCTCGGGGTGGGGTAAGCGCGGTCAGCAAGCCGAGTGGCAGCGCAGCCGCGACGTCGCCGTGACAGCGGCGCGCACCCACCTGCAGGGATCGGGTCGCCGTCGCCGCGCTGTAGCTACACTGTAGCCTACTGGCGAGTACTACTACCACTGGTACAAGCTAGGCAAGGCGGGCATGCCCAGAAGAACGTCGATCTACATAAATGTTGCCACTTTTGTGTGTCGCATCAACCGTTTCTTTGTACTCTTCGCCTGACTTTTCAATTTCGTTCGTTCTGCTATGCCTGACAGCACCGCGGCCGGTCTTTCTTTTTTTTCCCTTGCGCCTAGTTTTAATACAGAACCCAGTGAAAAATCGTCCAAAAATCGGTTTGAATTTTTTGTTTGACTCAGTTTCGACTTGAAATAAACGTGGGCCTGGACAGGGTTTCATAATAAATACAAAGGAGGAAGGGCCGGGTCTATTCAGGTTGAGTTCGTCGTTCTTGCCAAGCCATTTGATCTCGTATATGTCAGACATAATATATTGGCCATGAGTCCTAGTTGCGAGCTTGAGTTTACTCAGTTTTCTATGAAAAATAATCATATAGGACCTGATCTACAACTCCATTGATGTGGGCCAACTCTATCATGTGACACGTGTCCTTTTACGAATCTCAAAACACACAGCCTCATAAATCACTGATACGAATTTTCACGAATTGAATACTGAAGGCTATTACGTCACGCTTTGAGATTCGCGAAATGACACGTGTTATGCAATGGAGTTAGTCCACATCAATAGAGTTATGGATCAGGTCCTATAGGATTATTTTCCTTTTCTATGTACTTGTTGAGCCCATTCGATCGAGATATGGCTCACCGTAAATTGAACTTCTATGGAAGTTAAATTTTGGCCAGCTCAAGCGTAGCACTGTAGTTTGGCTAAGCTTGCTTTGACCCAATTTTTACTTGCCACTAGCATAAGAACAAAAGAAAATACACATTAATTGTTTGGAACTCATGAATTTCATCAGAATTCCGCAGCATATTCTACAGGAATCGATGCAATTGCTATAGAAATCCCATGTTTCGAACGAGCCAGGTTGTCGATATACTATTGATCTCTCGGATACATGAGGGTCAATTTTAACCGCAATGCAAAGATGAAAAAAAGAAGTGTAGTACATCAGGTCTGTCTGTACCATCATTGAAATTAATATGGGGATTTCATCGGTGTCATCATTATGTGTTTGTCGCGAGACACATGCATGTACTGGTTGATGTTGGTGATGTACTTATCCAAACGGACCTCTTAAAGATAACACAAGTTCAAATAACATCGCGGTTGGCGCACGGTCATTTACGGCTTTACGCGCCCTTCAGACTTGAAAATGTTGCTGTCCTATCGAAATATTAATGCCCATCACAAGTTGAAGAAACTGGATCGAGTACTCTACTTCGGACTTTTGATTTCTATTGGAACAGCTAGATGAACAACAACGACATAGATCTTTATGGCCAATTCCACTTGCCACGGATAAGGCCAATTAATTCAGAAGCCAGCAGCATGAAATTAACCATAGAAGAATACTAAGATTGCACTTAGTCCAGGAATGACCGACTGTGACGGCTTTTCACATGTGTGAAATAACTCCAATTAACCCCATTTTCCAGACCATTATTAGGCGAAAAATCGCAGCATGGAATTCCGTAAAAGAAAGTTTGCAAAAGCCTACACAAAAGAGAGAGAGGAGGGGGGGGGGGGGAAGCAAGCATATGGAGTATGCCTATGATCAAACTGCAACAGCTAGCTTTGGATCCAGCAATTAAACATGTGGATCCCAGAGCAAAGCGCCATCGGTCGAACACGTACGTGCCCACAATTATTATAACCGCACTGTCAAAAAGAACAAAGAAGGAGAAAGAGAAAAACGAAGCTATATACACTCTAGTCTAGAGTCTTGATAGCCATCGATCTACCATGCAGTCATGCACTAGCACCGCAAAGCTATAAAGAGATAAAAACTTGCATGCACCATCCCTGCACCGGTCGGCATGCAGTAATCATGCAGCAGCAGGAGCGGCAGCGGCGAGCATAGAGCGAGAGAGCAGAATGCATGCACGTCGCCGTCCCCAGGAGGACCACCTGTGTGGTCTCTCATGTTCTAAAGAAGCCAACCTCCCATAAAGAACCCTACAGCCAATCCAGAGGACGCAGAGGGGAGATGAGAGCGATGGACAGATGGAGTCACACTAACCATCTCCCCACTTGATGGCCACTGATAGCTACAGATGCATGAAAGCTAGAGAAAGAAAATAAAATTTGCTCTTCTCTAGCTGCGCGCGTGTGTACATACATGTACTCCTCCTTCCATATTTGCCAAGAAATGGGGTATGCATGTGAGAGATGAGATGAGCCTAGCTAGCTAGCACCAGCAGCCAGCAGGTAGCCAGGGCACAAGCAGCAACTGCAACTGCCACTGCAGCTGCATTTGTACTTGGTGATGAGAGGGGGAGAGCTTTAAGCTTAGTCCCCTCGGCTCTTACATGCATGGTCCCCTCCCCTCCCCTCTGACCTTACAAACGCCCATCCCCTTAAAACCGCACCAACTCGTAGCCAAATTCTTCAGCACACACACACACAGACAGACGCACAGAGCAGGCTAGCTTAGTCGCCACCAACACGCGCACACGCAAGAGTGTTGAATTCTTCAGTTCACGTCGTCGCAGCTAGCTAGCTAGCCATGGCGAAGCCGCAGGACGTGCAGAGCCTCGACTCGTTCTCGCAGCTGCCGTTCATCCGGCCGCCGCCGCCGCAGCAGCAGCCGCGGGACACCATCCGGCTGTTCGGCTGCGAGTTCTCCAACGACCTGCAGCGGGACACCAAGGAGGCCGCGGTTGCCGGTTCCCCGGACGCGGCCAACGGCGGCAAGGTCACGTCCGAGGGCAACGGCGGCGCGGACACGGCGGGTCGCAAGTTCGAGTGCCACTACTGCTGCCGCAACTTCCCGACGTCGCAGGCGCTGGGCGGGCACCAGAACGCGCACAAGCGCGAGCGCCAGCACGCCAAGCGGGCCCACCTCCAGGCCTCCCTCGCCATGCACCGCTACGTGCCGGGCCACATGTACGGACTCTTCAACTACCATCACATCGGCCGCTTCGACCAGCCGCCGCCGCCGCCGCCGCCGGCGGCGCACTACCCGATGTGGACGAGCGCTAGCCCAGGAGCCGCCTACGCGGGGCTAGGCTCCATGTCGCAGCCCATTAACGGTAGCCCGGTCCAGGGGCTTTGGAGGGTGCCGCCGCCGATGGAGAATTTTGGCACGGCGCCCGGCCGGCACGGTGCTGACACGCCGATGGTGGTGGTGCCGGCAGAGGAGGTGGGATGCAGGGAGG
The DNA here is from genome assembly GCA_036346255.1 of Ampelocalamus luodianensis. NCBI lineage: Eukaryota > Viridiplantae > Streptophyta > Magnoliopsida > Poales > Poaceae > Ampelocalamus > Ampelocalamus luodianensis. The sequence continues at coordinate 2,922,566 of CM070634.1, forward strand.
TGACATGCAAGGACGAGAAGGTGGCGATGAGCTTGCTGTCGTCCTCGCCGTCGTTGTCGTCGTGCTCGTCCACGTCGCCGGAGAAGCTAGGTAGGTATGAATTGGGGCAGAAGGAGGCTGTTAGCTTGGACCTCCATTTGTAATTCTTGTTTAGGTTTCTGATCTTGTGAATTAACAGTTGCAAGTGCATGTTAATTCTCATAGATTAAATAATCTACTCTCTTTTTTGCCGTCTTGAAATCCAAGTTTAGCTAGCTAGCTTGTTGCCCTTTTTACAAGTGAAGAAAAAGGACTTCCTTTAATTTGCAAGAAGGAAAAATATCCTATTGCAAAAGATCGATGCACTAGTTAAAACGTTGTTAAATTCATGGCATATCATCTGAAGAAAAAAAAAGTAGATAAATTACCTGATCCGTTAATTTGCACGCATGGAATAAGCAGGCAAAAATTACCTACAGAAATTGTAGAACGAAGGTTCATGCATTTTAGATTTAAAATGTGTGGATCCAACACTGCCGTACATGGGCCCGTATATACAACGTACATGACCTTTCTTTTTCTCCCCCTGGCCCAATTATACGTCCATCTGAATTGCTTTGTACAGAGATGTCTCTTTTGAGCATGTGATCTGCCCCAGGCTAGGTCATGTACTTTCTGGCCTTCCTCTTATAGATGAGTAATAAATAATTTACCAATTGCAGATTGGCACGTGAACAAAAAGGCCAATCACGTAACAGGAAATTAAAATGAGAAACCCAACTCTTCTTTTGTATTACGTACGGATAGAATTTTTTTAAGAAACGATCAATGCCTCGCAATAAAATCTTTAACCCGTACGTCAGGAAAGCTTAATCTTGCACTCCCCTAGCTCACGACAATTGACAATGCACTAAAAGGTCAAGAAGAGCACTAATTAGGATGGACACCTTTGAGAAGAATATTACGTACTGAGTGGGATACCAGAAACAAGCGAATGACCAAACATATATTATTGAACTAATGGATTTTGAGATCAGTACTTCACACGGAGAGAAAAGATTGCAAATCTCAAAAGGGAGCATTAGTTAAGGGAAATTCTGTACTAGATCAACCACTCGGAGTGATACAGAGAACAGATTGAGACTTCGCATGTGAATTGATAATTAATTTCATGCTAGCTAGTACTCCTACTAAGCAATATATACGTACGGTAGATTTTTATCCTTGGGGCACGTGGCATTTATACGTAATCTGAGTAACTCCAGTCAATCCACATCCACGGGAAAATACAGCCTCATCCATAGACCTGATTCTGGTTAACGGTTAGTAACACACAGTACACTGCAAGCACTTACTACATGTACGTGATGTTAGAATTGGGCCACAAGTATAAAGGTCTGTTCATTCATAAAATTCTAAAGTATGCATGGTTTAATCTCATATTATCTAGCCAAGTGGTGAGAGAACAACTTATAAAGTAAAGTTTTTGTCACCCCTTGAAACATGTGACACATGGCATAGCCAGGGTGACATGAGGATGACTATTGCTAAAGTTACACAAACGCATGTACGAATGCGCGCGAGCGTATATTCGCGTGGCAATCGCGTGACTTGGGACTTGCGACTGTGAACGTGTCGTGAATCCAATCTACATTTCTTTTGATAACCGTGCATTTTTCTCTCTTTTAAACAGTGCTCGAGAAATAATGTAGTCGAAACCATAGACTAGTGTGGTCGAAATAAAGTGATCGAAACACATTAGTCAAAATAATGTGATCAAAGTCATAGACCAGTGTGGTCAAAACGCTATGGTTGAAATAAAGTGGTTGAAACACAATGGTCGAAATAATGTAGTCGAAGTCATAAACCAATATGGTCGAAACACTGTGGTCGAAATAAAATGGTCGAAACACAGTGGTTGAAAAATAGTTGTCGGATCTATAGACCAGTGTGGTCGAAATACATTGGTTGAAGCTGTAGAATAGTGGTCAAAACGGTAGCCAGTGTGTAATCGGTATCTGATAAATACTGCTTAATTACCATTAATTGGTTTTGAATTAACAGTTACCAGTGGTTTAGTTTGTTATTTATTATGCGGTTACTAGAGAGTAATTGTCTCGACTTTAAAAAAGATCTGGAGACGTCTAGACTAGAGAATAGATTGATTCACTTCCATGTTCTTCTTCATCTCTGTTCTATTGTGTTGGAGAGTTGTGTCGTCGAACCAAGCCGTCTCTTCTCCTTAGCGTGCACTGGGAATGAGGGTGAGCGGGTATTTCCGAACCATTGTCACAGAGTTCACTTGCACAGGGCGGCAATAAAGTTTCTCAGCAGAGCATCTGCGCGACCACTCGTTGTGCTGCTTCATCTACATTCTGCACTATTTCAAGTCTACACTGCTTCCTGTTCTTCATTAAACCCAACTATAAGTTTTGTGCGACCCAATTATTCTGTTATAATCCTATTATTGTGTACGTTTAGAAGTGTAATGAGTTTTCTGTTGTTAGTATTGCTTTATACATCTCTAGCTTTATATAATCTTTGTCTTATAATAAAATTTAAAATTAAAATATTATCTATATATCCAACAGGTACAACTGATCTCTATCAAAATCACGGATTTCCCCATGATGTTACCCAGTTAAACAGGCTGAATTAACCTCCTCAAGGACACATGCAACCTCCCACGTCATGCATTTTGGAGAACAGGTAAAGATCATTGCACATTGTACGACCACAGTACTTTCCAGAATTCAATTTCGGTCGACGCACTTGTCCTCATTTGGTGTCCCTCCGTCCCAACAAAGGCACAGCATCCTGACATATTCTGCAGTGCTTCGTCATTCACTACATATATGCACGGTAATTAACAATGCTGAAACGGAAGGCCGGACTAAGCTAGCTAGCCTCTGCTCGAGATGCTGCATAAAGCCCCCTCTCGCGTGTAAAAGTCGTTGCCATCAATTCCGCTCAGCTGCATGCCAATTGCATATGCAACTTTTTTGTGTTTACTGATACATCTAGCTAGGACGTACAGCCATAAATTAAGACACATCCAGGCAGACAGCTGATGCATGCAAAGTCGCTGCTTTGGCAATAAAGCTCGGTCTTACGGACAAGCAAGAATTGGAGCGGGCGCAATTGATTTCTCCAACGAAAAACATCTTAATTATCATTGCAAACGAATATGCTCATGATCTTGCACTTTGTGCTACAGCAATGTCAATCGCATGATATACTATACATGCATGCTCTCTAGTCTCTAGCACAGTAATGTATGCTGTGGTCATCATATATACCACTACCAATGCAATGCATCATCGATCTGAGTGGCCCGGAACATTTGAGATCAGGAAAGCTCATGGATGCAAGTTCCAGGGGACAAGCAAACAAGCCAAGGACAAACAAACGATGAGAGAGACCTGCGCACCGTATAGCTATCTAATTGGTACTACCAGATGCGGCTAGCTATAGCGAGGGAACGGAGCCAGGATTTTGCTGTAAGGGGCTGGCAAGAGACATGAATTTGCTACTAAAATCCTACCATGCTTTGAAATATTGATACAAATTAAAGGTATTCTTAAAAAGATATTCTTTTATATCACATAATAATTAGAGCTTAGGCTATCATAATAATATAGCAACCAAATACATATCGTGATCATCGCCGTAGAGTTTGGCGCACGCTTACGCTTCACAGAGTCACCAATGGCCTAGTTTGGCACATATTTACACTTCACCGAGTCAACCGTTGTGACGATAACTAGATACATATAAAAAGTGCTTGATCAAGCCCTGAACGTATAGGGACGAAACGATTTGCACTTTTGGGGGGAAATCAGGGAAGCATTCTGCACTAATGCCATCATGCAGTATAAATTAGACTCGATGCGTGCTTGAATAAAATGAAATCTAGATGATAGATAACGTGGGCCCATGGACCAAGAAAGTTACAGGTCACTGCTGACCGGCCGGGCGGGTGCACGCTGCAGGTGCAGCTAGTACTGCATGTCCTCTCCACAGATCTAAATAGCTTGGGGGCACTGCATCATGCATGCCAATAGGCTTGCACTGCATGCACAACATATGAGTCCAGCTCTCCAGCAGGCAGCAGTACCAGTACCAGTACCACCACCACCACAGCGCTGCATGCAGTGGTTGCCGGCCAGGACCAGCGCCAGAAGAGAGAGACGCAGCTGTACTTGGACAGTGCGAAGCCATGCACAGATCGATGGATCAGTAGTTAAGCTAGCAGGTAGCAGCTGCTAGCATCCGCAGATCCACTCATCATCATCAGCTGATCGATCGGCAGCATGTGCATGAGGGCAGGGAGCCAGGGACGACGACGATTTATGCGTGTGCTGATCTTTCTTTAATTAATTTCTTCCGCTGTTTGTATGTATGCATGCATGTGCTGATGTGCCAGCTTTGATCGCCTCGGAATGCGCGTGGGCGCAGCCAGCCGGCTCGCGTCGACCGCCCGGGTTGGATCGTCTGGTCGATCGGTGTGCATGCGGTACTAGCTCGCTCATCTCTCATCAGTGGGCTATTCAGTGTCAAACAACAGATAAGTGTATATTCGGTACATGATATCTGTAATCCTAACTTTCCCTACAATCCCTGATTCTGATTGATTGTGTAAATCTTCTGTACCGAGATGTACAAGGCATGTGCTGATATTTTTGGATCAGCAACAGTGCCATCACTACTACAAAACAGTTATAGTAGACTTCTCATCACAAACGATTCGTTTGGATCCGTCTGTGTTGTCTTATCACAGATGGTTCATTTTGAAACCGCTTGTGATAGGTCATTATCACAGACGGTTCGTACTAAGAACCGTCTGTGATATGTCGTACCACGAACCGTCTGTGATACTTTACAGACGATTCTTAGTACAAACCGTCTGTGATAATAACCTCATCACAGACGGTTAGTATTAAGAACCGTCTGTGACTTGGATTTTACCATGGTTTAAAATTTTCAAGCCATGATAAAATCCAAGTCACAGAAGGTTCTTAATACAAACCGTCTATGATAAGTATCTCATCACATACAGTTCTTAATACGAACCGTCTGTGATGAGATACTTATCACAGACGGTTCGTTATACCAACCGTCTGTGATATGTCATCACATACGGTTTTTATATGAAACCGTCTGCAATTCGCAACGCAGGAGTTCGAAAATTTTGAATGCATGCGCGGGAGGCAAAATATTTTGGTGTTTTTATATATTATGGCCGACCTCCTTTGGGCGCTCAGTCTCGCACTCCTGCAGTCCCGGTCCTCCTCTGCGTTCGATCCTCTCTTGCTCCCGCATTCCTCCTCCGAGCTCCGGCTGGTCGCTGCTCTGCGGTCCTCCTGCAGCTCCCGGCCCCCCGCTACTCCTCCGCGCTCCGGTCCTCCCTTGCTCCCGCAGTCCCCAACCTCCGACGCGGTCTTCCTCCCCAACAGCTAAGAGTCGACGCCGACACCAACGCTGACCTCCTCTAGTCCTCCTCCGACACCAACGCCGACCTCATCCAGTCCTCCTCCGACACCGACATCTCTGGTATATAAGGTTCTGTTGGTACTTTTGTATATGAGCTTCTGTTAGATTCAGATCCAGATTTGTATGTATGTGCTTGTGGTACTTGTGTTAGATTCATATGCAGATTTCTGTTAGATTCTCCTCCAGATTCTACTTATGTTGGTACTTGTATATGATCGAGTGTATGAGTGTATCCATGAATCAATGGCTTGAGAAATTTATTGGGAGACTTGGGACTTAGAATCATGTATGTGTATCAATGAATCCATGTTTGGGAGGCTTGGGAAATGACATTGTATGTGTATGAGTGTATCCATGAAATGGCAGTATTTTTTTTTGCAATCAAAAAAACTATCACAGACGGTTCTTATTATGAACCGTCTGTGATATGTGGATATCACACACGGTTGGTAACTAGAACCGTCTGTGTTGTGACTTATCACAGACGGTTCTAATTATGAACCGTCTGTGATATGTGGATATCACAGACGGTTGGTAACTAGAACCGTCTGTGTTGTGACTTATCACAGACGGTTTTTTTAACCGTCTGTGATAATAACCGTCAGTTATCACAGACGTACAAAAACACATACGGTTTCGAACCGTCTGTGATGACGTTTTCTGTAGTAGTGCATGTTTCGGCTATGTAGCGCATTCTTTGCAAAATGTTGTGTCTTCCTCTTTTCACATGGTATGAGAGCCTCATCTGATCCACCATGACGACTAGAGCTCTTTCTTCTACCTCCATGGCCCACCATCACCTCCAACTCCTCTAGCTCTTCGTCTGGTATTCTTCCTACGCCGAACTTTGGGCACTTCATCAACATCAAGATCACCGGCGACAATTTTTTGCTATGGAGGGCACAATTCATGCCCTACCTAAGGAGCCAATGGCTCCTAGGGCTAGTAGATGGCACTACTCTGCCCGACAAGCTGATCACAGTGACCACAGAAGGAGGCGCATCGCAGATGCCCAATCGGGCATATCTCATGTGGCTTCAACAAGGTCAACTTGTTCTTAGCGCCATCATATCGTCTTTGTCCAGCGATGCGCTAGGGTAGGTCCTTTTCCTCACCACTGCCCATGAGGTTTGGACTCACCTGGAGTGGCTCTTCTCATCACAGTCCCAGTTACACATCATGCAAGTGCGGATGTAGCTTGCAAACATCAAGAAACAAGACACTTTGGCGCTGAATACTTCAACAAAGTCAAGGTTCTTGCTGACTCTCTTGCTGCTGCAGGACATACTCTCAGGGATGAGGAAGTTGGCTGCTATTTATTGATTGGACTCGATGGAGATTATGATCCATTGGTTACATATGTGGCCACTAGTTCTGAACCAATGAGTCTTAGCGAGGTATACTCTCACTTTTTAAGTTTTGTGATGCGTCTTGCAGGGCGTAACAATCCAATGCAGCTTGATGGTGGTTCTTCGGTCAATTTCACTGCTCAAAACTGTTGTGACAAGAATAGTCACGGTTGTGGTGGCAGTGGTGGGCGTGGCTACAAAGGCCATGGTCGTGGTTGAGGGGGATGGCAACACTGGTGATTTTAACAACAACTCAAACTGGCCTGTGTGTCAGGTTTGTGGGAAGATGGGCCACGTAGCTCTCAAGTGCTACCACTGTTTTGATCATTCCTATCAGATGGAAGACAATCATGTGGCTGCCTTTGCATCAAACCAGTCCTACTCTGTCGACACCAATTGGTACAGTGACACGGGGCAACCGATCACATCACCAATGATCTAGATCGATTGACCATGCGTGAAAGGTACCATGGAAACGAGCAGATCCGGATAGCAAGCGGTCCAGGTTCGTCCATCCTACATGTTGGGCAAAATAAATAATAGAATTAACTGGTTTTGGATTAATTTGAATTGCCTTTTGAATTGTTATTTGAATTTGAATTTGCTTATTTCACGATTAGATTTCGACGACTTCGGAGAGTGGATTTCGACACCGTTTGAGAGCATCGATTAAACAAGCAAGGCAAGTTATACCCTTGATCATATCGATTCCATTATTTTAAATTCATTTAATTCTATTTTTTAATTACTATTGCATGCATAATTTTTACCCAGTTATTTTAATCCTCTGTGTAAATACTTAGTTATTTCAATTCCTTGTGTGTAACTAATTTGAATATTGATTATCATTTCCTTGTTACCATTAGATAAAATAATATTGAAAATAATTAAATGCTTAGATCTTATATCAAATCTTGTATTTGGGAAGTTTTTAGCCAAATCTTTCAAATGTGATTTAAATTGGAACTATGGTATTGTTTTGTCATAGAAGGTTTATAAAATGCTTTTACTTGGAGAATAAAATGAAAATGGGTTTGGACTTAGGCATAATGGATGTTTGGTGGGTGCATGTTCATGCACAGGCTCAACTAGGTAGGTTGAGGCCCATGGGTTTGTTGGAAAGTTGTCCAGGTCAATTAAGGACCGGTCTTCGAGCCGCATCTTGCTATGCCACCACCGTACCACCACATGTCCTCAGTGTGGGGAGTAGGACCTGGCTAATTAATCTGCAATGTTCCACCGTGGTCATTCCCTACAGATGCAATGGGTAGTCATGTTACGACTTATGTTAGTCCCACCTAGCGCAAGAGGGGCCCCGAACCCGGAGGTCTTTATTCCAAAGGGGGTGGCGAAACCTTAGCGAGGGGTAACTGCGGTGGAATAGCGCTTTGTAAAAGCCTTGTCACGTGCTCTAGACTGCTTACCTAAGGTAGTGAGTATCGACGGATACCGAATAAACTAGAGAAGTCATGTCTTGTGGGTAAAGCTGTACAACCTCTACAGAGTGTAAAATTATTCGAATAGCCGTGTCCACGGTCATGGACATGCTAGCAAAGTTACTCAAAGTTAGATCTTGGTTTTGTTTGAAAAGAATTCTTCAAAACTGGTTTATCCAAATGGGAATTGAGCGGGAAGCCATGTGATAGGATGGTATCCTTCATCATTCTTGTGTGAATGTTATCTGACTATAAAATCGAGAATTTATAAAATGATTTGTAGTTATAAAATATCTGTTTTGGAACTTAGTACAAGTATTTAAAGAAAATACTGCTTTATGCAAATGACCAGATAAGCCATCCTTTGTTACATCCATGTATGCATGTCATTCTGTTATTTGACGAGTGTAACTTGCGAGCACGGAAGTTGTGCTCATATTTGCTTCGTGCAAATAAAATTTCAGAGGAGAAGGACTTTGCTACCAGTGTGGATCTCGACGACTAGGCCGCTACCCCAGTCGATTGCCTGTGGCACATTGTTGGACTCTACTACTTCTTCGCCTTCCGTTGTGTTTATTTTAGTGTTGGCATGTAAGCCTCCTTTGTAATAAACTCCGTTGGTATTTATTAATAAAGTTGTGATATGATTTTGTAACCATATTTGTTTACTGTGTGAATTAGCTACTGATCATGGGACTAGTTCAGAAATGCACAGAGGATCTGGGATGTTAATCCCGGGTTCTGACAATGCGTGATCTTGATAGTCGTTTTTCAGCATTTACTTCGTAAGATCGGTATTAATTCATCGACAGCTGGCGCTGTCCGTGGAGACACGGTGGTGATCTTCGCCCGTTATGTTCAAATTCCTCCATGGCAAATGAGTGAAACGAGGATAATTGGTTCAGATTATGTAGGACTCGACATGGATGCCTGCTACGACTACGAGCCAAGCATCTACTCGTTCGAGGGCAACGCCTACTCCTGGAACCGTCGCCAATCCCAGGAGATTGTGCCACGGACACATGGTAGGAGGGAGCGCTATCACCGATACACTCACCATCGCTGCTGCGCCCAGATGGGGAGTCAAAATCCTCACAGGGCAAGGGTCTAAGCAACCACAACCAGTGTTGGTCGGTGATGGGTTCCGAACGCGGTGAGGACCCAGCCTCCGAGCACGTAACCCCGTCCGAGGACAGCCAACTACCTTAAGGAAGTCTTGGAACGTACGATTCCAGGGCTTAGATGCCATATGCTAACTGTCATTGTGCGGTTACCATTGCCTCGGGTGTGGTTGAACACACCGCAGTTGCGAGTCCATCCACCCACCCGGAGAGTACGCCTTAGACCCAATACGGTTATGACCCGGAATTTCCCTTCTTGGCAGGGATTGCTCCAAGTCGTGAGACGTTGTCTTTCGACTACCCATCGAGACAAGAGGGCTCAACCACCAACGATGCTAGCAACACCCAGGAGGTCTTTGCCCTCTCTACAGATCCTAATTGCTCACCACGCAACGGGTCTAAGAATGCCATGCGTCGTACACACCCTCCCAATGCTCGTGCGAATGGCGAGAACTCCTCCAGCAACGAGGGAGATCTCGACAATCATGAGCGTGACTGACATCCTAAAAGTTATCACCCTCTGTCAAGAGATGCCCCAGTAGACTTGGACATAAATAATCACGAGACCGCTAGGAGAAGAAGGATTGCAGCCTAGGACAAGTTGCCTGGTTGAGTCCAGTACCAGTTGGAAACTGCTCGATAACTTCAACAGATCAATGATCTCATAGAGAATCCAAAATAAGAGATGATGAGGATATCCCCACTACTTATGAGGTTATTCGTGAAGCAGGAGCTAAACTTCTCAAACAACAGGTGCATTTGTTTTTTAATGAATTTCCTTTTGTTGCCAATGAGAATTGGTTACTACCTAAAGCAATACTTGGTGTATTCTCGAGTTTGACAAATTTAAAAACTTTGGAACCGAGAGGAGGAGAGGGAGGCGGAACAAATTCATGGAGGAGAAACACATGCGGCCAACAAGGAGAAGAAACCCATGTGGCCAACGAGAGGAACGTGCTCTCGAGGATAAAACCCTAGCACATGCAGGCGGTCAAGAAAGACATATGGTGACATGGCAACAAGGGTTACATTGGCATAAAAGAAGCATCAAGTGCATCGAACAAATTCGCGCAAGCTAAGAGAAGAAAGCTCACAATACAAGGGAAACCGAGAGGAGACTAGTTTAAATTTCCAAATTAAAGTAGGATGGGTTTTTAATCGGATTCTCGTTCACGTGACGATGTCGGATCAGGTCTTATGTGATGAACGATGTCGGACTCGGATTCTGTAGCACTTTCCATTCGTTCATCCGAGTTTTGTGCTTGCGTGGGAGGCTATATAAACCCCCATGGCCGCACCATCGAGGTAGACCGGTTTATGCATAAGATTGAAACATAGCTATTGCTTGTTCTTTCGACACGAGTTCATGCGAGGACTTTGAGAGATAATTAGGCGATCCATTTGTTTTGTTACGCAATCCAAGGTCAAGCCGTCGTTCCATTGGGAATTGGGGACTTGGCGTTAGTCGCTCGTGGTCTCGCGACGAACAACTACCCGGTGTGTTTTGGGCGTATTCAAAGAGTTGAGGGTTCGTGCATTGCGCGAGTGTTCAAATAGCGACATCGTCTACTTCGCATCAACTATCCACAGTTCCTCACTGAGAAGATCGGGCCTTCCCCCGTATCATATGGTATCAGAAGATATAGCACCTGGCTACGACACCTTTGCCCAGGAGATCACCCGACGACTCTAGGTTACGATGGCCAGAGCCAAGCGGTATTGACAGCAGCATTTCGAAGATCACACTGGCACGGCCCCATCGATAGCCAGACAGCCGCACAACTCTCAGCGTTGGGGACAGCGATACCTTTATTGGCATAACCCATCTTCTGATCGATCTTCCGACCACGATGGTAGGCGAAGAAGGGATCAACGTACACCTCGCACGACCAGTGGTCGACAAGCTCCTCAGAGGAATGGGAAACCATGACTCCCTAGGAGGAATCTACATCAGTAGATGGAACGCGAGGAGGATTACCCTCGCGGACTAATGTCCATGGCTGATCAGGTCTTTTTACCACTGGATCATCGTGTACAATCATCCAACGATGCTAACCCTTCTTTTCCACAAAGGAGGCGTTATGACCCCCATTACCAGTTGTTGGGCGTTTTTGTCCGACCTCCGAGCATTTTGTTGGCCAAACAAGTTTTGACCAGTGAATATCGAGAAGTTCGATGGAAATCAAAACTCTCATGAATATCTCTAAATCTATACCACTACAATACACGCCGAGGAAGGAGGTGACCATGTCATGGTGAACTATCTTTCGGTCATGCTCGAAGATTCTGCTCGAGTGTGGCTGCTTATCCAGCCGCCTGAGTCAATCTACACGTGGCAGCATCTCTGTGATTTGCTGCTGGCGAACTTTTAGGGCATCTACAGTCGCTCTAGAAAAGAGGACGACCTGCATCACATGCATCACATGAGACCTTGCGTTAGTTCATACGTCGCTTTAGCCAGGTTGAAAAATATTATTCCTGAGGTATCATACCCATTTGTTATTAGAACTTTTAAGCAGGGAGTCAAGAACCAGATATTCATAGAATATATAGCCTTGAACCCTCCAGTCACAGTCGTTGAACTCTTAGAGTAGAGATGGATGGCCACTACGCGACTACTGCTGAGGCAGTCGAGTGGAACCGGACTGTAGATCACGACAACAAGGATTCTCGAGGGGTGAACGGTAATAACAAGAAGGCAGAAAAGACAGTGATAAATTCAAGAGCAAGTCCAAGGGTTAGAAGCCACAAGCAAAGCGCTCGAAGGACGTGCTAGCTGTCAGCGATAAGGAGTCTTGAGGCTCTAAGCAGTACTCCGACTAGGGCAAAGGCAAATGCCCTGAACGGAAGTCGGACAAGCCGAGGTGGTGCCCTTTCATGGACTTTCACCAGGGGAAGTTGCATCCATGGAAGTTATAGCTGCCTCAAACTAACCGCAGTTGTTATCGAAAGGGCAAGGTGGAGTTCCGTCATTAGGCTCCACAACAGCATCTTCGTCGGCGATCACCAGAGCAAATAGGTTGATGCCGTCTACATTGGGAGTCTGGGAGAATTTCGACGGGACAACCAAGCCAGACAAATAGGGAAATGAGATACCATATGCTATTTGCAAAATTTATCATAGTGAATTGTCTGCAAAGTCTTCAGGTGGAACAGAGAACTTGCTTATACATGCTATAAGATGTAAGGCCAAGCAAGGATTAATGATGAGGCAGACGCAGCTGCAGTACAACCCTGACGGTACAGTATGTAGCTGGGACTATGGTCCTGACGAAGCCTGTCGATATCTCTGTCGTTTAATTGCTTTTGAGGATTTACCGTTAGGCTTTGGGGAGTCTACTACTTTCCAAACTTACATTAGAACTACGTCTAATCCTAGATTTTCTACCATTTCTAGAAAGACAACAACTAGGGATCTAGTAAAATACTACAATGAACGTTGTAATAAATTAAAAGAACTATTCAGTACGTGCACATTTCCGGTGGGCCTGACCTCAGACATATGGAGTGGACCGGATTATCAAAGTCATAGAAGACTTTGGTTCATACAGACAAAATATTCTCAATTATTTTAGACAATACTTGTATGCACCAAAAACCTCGAGTTCTGTAGGGTAAATCCATTAAAAAAGGATAAATTTTAGCGGAGGGAGCTGCTACAGTTGGTGGGGAACTTGCTTTAGGAAAAAACGTATTAGTAGCTTATATGCCTTGGAAAGGTTACAATTTTGAAGACGCGGTACTAATTAGCAAATGTTTGGTATATGAGGGTATTTATACTTCTTTTCACATTCGAAAATATGACATTCAGATGAATACGACAAGCTAAGGCTCCGCTGAAAAAAATACTAAAGAAATACCACATCTAGAAGAACATTTACTCCGCAATTTGGACAGAAAATGGAGTTGTTAGGTTGGGATCCTGGGTAGAACTAGTGATATTTTAGTAGGTAAATTAACGCCTCAAACAACGAGCGAATCGTTGTATATCGTGGAAGTTGGGTTATTACGGGACATATTTGGCCTTGAGGTATCCACTTCAAAAGAAACTTCTCTCAAACTACATATAGGTGGAAGAGGGCGCACTATCGATGTGAAATGGATCCAGAGGGAACCCCTAGACATAATGGTTCGTGTGTATATTTTACAAAAATGTGAAATCAAAGTTGGGGATAAAGTAGACGGAAGACACGGGAATAAGGGGATCATTTCCAAAATTTTGCCAACTCTTTGGTTAGGTATTGGAGCAACATTACCCATTGAAAAATCCTTAACTTTAGGTCTTCTTTAGGGATTTTTCAGGTTGAATGACTTCAAAATTTAACAGTGGTGGCATAACCATAAGTTAAAATATCTCGTGCTATACATACTTGCACGTGATGTGTTAACTGTTATTGTCTAGACGGTTTCCTTCGAGTCTACTTTCAGTCTTTCTGAAAGAATATTGGAGGAGAGAAGAACGCGTCTCACAAGTGATATGGTGGAGATACTTCTAACCGTGAAGAATTGGAAACAAGCTGATTCGCGAATACAATACTCTGTGAAAAATCCAGAGTTGTCTGAGGTGTTCAAAAATCTGTACCCATACAATGACGCTTAGAAAAAGGATGTATGTAGAGCTATAGGTTGTACTCCTTTTCCTTTGCCAAGATTTTCTCATGTTGAGATGTTACTTGGCAAAGGTTTTAATGAGACAACCATTTAAACATTAATAAAGCTATTTTTATATTTGTAATATGTTTATCTCGTTTTTTTTACAATTCTCATATCTTCTGAATTTTACATATTTTTCTGATTTTTTAAAATTTTCGGGCCTAACGTGTCTTGGCCCGTTGGGACAAATAGGCTCATGCTGGCCCGACATGAATGGTCAATGGGTCATGTTTGAGCTGCCTTACCGGCACGTGGGTCGGCACGACACGACCCGTGTAACATGAGGGCCAGGATGGGTCGTGACAAAAACGGGCCACACCAGCACGAGCCCGTACTGGGCCAGGCAGCCCATCTGGCCACCACTAGCTGCATGCATAGTTCGTCCATGGTCTAGGGAGCTAGCCTCAACTCAGCTGACAGCTAGTAATAGCATGATCCCTGTACCTTACAAGGGGACAAGATATGGTGTAATGGTGCACCCCTTATTCTCTCTTTTTCGAAAAAATAATATAAACACCCATTAGTCACATGTTTTGCAATTTGCCATTCATATCTCATTTTTATTTTATTTTCCTCCCATTATTTAAGTTGGCTTGCAAATTCCTCCTAGGTCACATATTCGTACTATTTTCTCATGGTTTTAATTATATATGATAATTTTTTAATGAGTTTAGCACTTATTTAAATGATATCAATACTTTGTTTCAATGATTTTAGTGATTTTGGTATCTGTAATATACGATTTAAACGTTGGAACATTAGTAACGAAATGATGTATCACCAGTATTGAAATCATCCAAATAATTGAAATAAGTATTACCATTATTAAAACAAGTATTGACACTGAAACAAATGTCGAAGATAATGAAAACCATGAAAAATAGTGCCAACATGTGGCTTGAGGGTTATATGCATAGCAACTTAGCTTATGGGTAAAATGAACGTTAATTAGATATGAGGCAAATTGAAAAGAAAAAGTAGGTGATTTATGGGGTTTTTATGGATTTTTTCCTTTTTTTCCGTTTGCATTTGCTATTTACGGAGGAAGAAATCCAGAAATATACAACCAGGCCGTTCAGGTTGCTCCGGCCCATTTACTTCTGCAGACCAAAAATAAAGTAGTAGCTTTTGTCTCGGCCCAGTTTATCTTGCCTTGGTCCAGACTCGGAGCACGAAACTCCGCTTCCTGTCCTGGTTTCGTTTCAGTTTTTCTAGTCCCGAGTCCCGACTCCCAAACGCAACTCATGAACCGGACTAAAATTCGTACCAGTGTCGTGTCATCGTGCACGAAAGTTTGAAACTGACGCAATCCTTGGACGATACGCAATTAGCTTTGTGTTTGACATCAAAGGCACGGTGGCCTTTGTTTTCCGCCTTTTTGGCCCCACAGGCCGCAGCTCGTGCGTGCATGGTAACGTGACGGGTAGCACTCATGTGTTTTGCTTCCACTGCACTTCGGTCGACTCCTTCTGTGACTTCGCACGCACGTACTCGCGACTCGCGAGATCCAAGTCGCGTCGCGGCAGTAGGCAGCAGGCTACGACTCTACGAGAATAAGACGCAATGCAAGTCACGCTCGACAACGATGGTTGATATACTGGTAGGATACTCTTTTCGTGTGGAATGCCACTAAACAGATGAAGACGAGTCACCAGTCCAACTACTTTAGTATTTTTCTCATTACTTTGTTAGCGTTGCCCCCGATAAAGTGTCTCAATCAAGCAGATTTTGCTTCGCGCGTGATCTTCTAAAATAGGCGTATACAAATTCTATGGAGTCCCTCTTCTCCCACCGTTCGATCCTCTCCTCCTCCTCCTCTCTCTCTGATGAATGGCAGATGTATGAAAGTCTTTTCTGAGACTCTCCCTCCTATAATTTATCTTCATACCATTAAATGGCTGCGTCCTCTCGAGATGTTGCAAAAGAAGTCTTGAGCCTCCCTTCTGGCCTTCTACTTACAAATGCGAGGTTATGCTTCCTTCTACTCAACTATATATATATATATATATATATATATATATATATATATATATAAGTCTTTTCCTACTCAGAGTGTAGTTACTCCTATTTCGTATCTCACAACGTAGGGAGTATCTTGCAACCAGAGTATGTATGTGTAGTATCTGAGTATATAAGACTACCTAGGTGGTATTCACACCTTTTCAGGGTGGTATGTACAATTTTTAGATATACTCCTTTTATGTGACATACTCCTTTTTATGTGCGAATATGAAGGTATTTACAAAATATGCTAAAAACTATTTACTCTTTTGCAATTTTTTCGTGTGATTCACATTGGAGTATCTTATAATTAGTATATGAGTATACCCAAAATAATAAAAGAGTATGTCAAGTTCTTTTAGGTGGTATATCAAAAGTGGGAGTAACTACACCCGGGAGTAGAAAGTATTTTTCCTATATATATATATAGGAAGCCTTTTTCTTACTCCCATGAGTAGTTACTCCCTATTTCGTATCTGACATATCTCACAACGTAGGGAGTATCTTGCATGTCGAAAGTGTGTATGTGTAGTATACAGTATATAAGACCATATAGGATATATATATATATATATATATATATATATATATATATATATATATATATATATATATATATATATATATATATATATATATATATATATGAAGCCTTTTTCTTACTCCCATGAGTAGTTACTCCTATTTCGTATCGACATATCTCACAACGTAGGGAGTATCTTGTGCAATCGAGAGTGTGTATGTGTAGTATACGAGTATATAAGACCATATAGGTGGTATTTACACATTTTCAGAGGTGGTATGTACAATTTTTAGACATACTCCTTTTTATGTGCGAATATGAAGGTATTTACAAAATATGCTAAAAACTATGAGCTCTTGTAAATTTTTCGTGTGGTTCACATTGGAGTATCTTATAATTAGTATATGAGTATACCCAAAGTGATAATGGAGTATGTCATTCTTTTATATATATATATATATATATATATATATATATATATATATATATATATTAAAAAACAGCTTAGACGTCTACTTCCAATGTCTGACAAGGAAAAAAATCTTCAAATGGCTGCAGTACAGGACGTTTCAGAAAAATGCCACAGTCCAAGGTGCATAGCATCTCCCAGTTGTCAAAAAGATGGGACAGAACGTAGTCCCTAATGATGGCATTAGAGTTCAGACAATTATCTGCTAGTAGGATGCTAATTGTTCCATCTGCAAATCGAATCTATGTGAAGTGCGTGACACAATCATGCCATACTATCATCTGAGCTACGTCCAAGACTCCAAGGCCACTATGTCCATTCATTTCCATCATTGAGAGTCAGTCCATCAAGCTATAAAACGCCTAAAAGTGCCAATAAAGCAGCTTTGACTTAATTTTTTTTTACTTGGAGTGCGTGATCTGAAAATTACGTAATTGCAAGTAGTCGTCGCCTTGTCACGTCGAGCCATGTGCTCAGCTAGTGAGAATTACCCTCTCTGGCCACTGGAGAACGGAGATTTCGCCTTGTCCAGAAGCTTGCCAAAATGGACAAATGCATGTGGTGCAGCTCCTGGCCACTCGCACCTGACCTACCATCTACACGACCTTTTCTGAAAGGCAATCTAGCACAGCACTACACCAAGCGCCCAGGATCGCCCACAGTGGAACGCACTTGCAAAACCACGCGAAGACATCGTAAAACTTGTATTCCGCCAACGATTCGCTACAGTGCAGCAATTCGTAACATCCAGCGGTCAGTGGTGTCTCTTCTGGGAAGATTTGTACGCGCCGGTCACGGCTCACGAGCGCGTACGCGACCCTGCCGTAGCACGTATGGATTGGCGCGTTTGGCACTTGGCGGACGTGCGCGCGGTCCCGGGCCCGGCGGGGGGGAAGGGCATGCGGCCGAGGCGCCCCGCTGTTGGAAAACGACCGCCCCCGGCTCCGGACACGCCAGCGTCGCTCCTGGCCATGCGTGCTGTCGCTCGGCGGGATCGATCGGACCGTGCGGATTCGTTCGTCTCGGCCGGTTCCGCGCGACGCCCGGCAGCTCTACGTACGTCGGTACGTACGCGCATCGGCGCATGACAGAGCTGATGGCTACAGGAGATTCGGCTGTGGCTGGCTACGCAACAAGAGCTGATCTCACATGTTCCTGGCTCGGTCTTTTGGTTTGGTGGCCTTTCTTCCGTTGATAAAACAGCAAGTCGCATCTATTTTGCTGCCGTGGCAACAAGGACGATGCATGTTCGTTGGGATGGTCCGTGCAGCCGGGCTTCCGGTGATTCCCAACGCAGAAAGTACAAACTCGATTAGCGCTAGCAGCATTGCGGCCCGGCGAAAACAGAGATTGCAGCAACGAAAGGAGTTACGACTTACGAGGCGGATTTTGCCTAAGAAGAAGAATGAGATTTGGTACCCACAGCCACAACCGCCATAGCATTGTGCTCTACTAATTTAGCTAGAAGAACGACAAGTCGACAACCATCTTCGCCGGGCATTTGACCAGAAAACCTCTTCCATTATTCATCTCCGAGTAGAAAAGGGTTGCCAATTAGCTAAAGCATCAAAAGAAACAAAATATGGTTTTGTAGAGCCACTGTGATGCTGAATTCTTATTCCATCGTACGAAAATATGGTGCAGTGTTCGATTCAAGCAATTATTCCCGTACAGTGACTAACTTGCTACTACTTAAATACAAGCAGTGACAGATAATAGCAACCTAACTAGATCGATTATTTTCAAGAGGAACAACATACACATTTTTTAATCTCCCAAAAATCGACAATCCTATGAAACTGCCCTACAAAACAGTTCGATGAGGCCTCCACAGTACCATCTCAACGCCGCAACTAATCGCAAAAACTCGCAGTCACTTCGACGAGTCAACATCTGCTCACCAATAGAGTTGGTCAAACGGACCGTGCCAGCCCGAGGCACGGCCCAGTAGGCCCAACCAAGACATGGCACGCCTACACTGTTCATGGTCCGTGCCATGCTTGGGCCAACACTCAGGCACAGTGGGCCAGCCCGATATGGCACGAACAGTGCCGGGCCGTGCCAGGCACGACACGAGGCTGGCACGGCCCGAGTGGCCCGCGTGTGCCAATGCGAGGGGAGCTAGAGCGGCAAAGCCCAGAGGAGCCGAGGAGCCGCCAGGGCTAGGCCAGCGAGGCAGCGACGGCGTCGGCGAGGGAGGGAGGGGGGATGGCGGCGGGGCCAACTCGAGACAGAAGGAGAGGAGGAGGGCGACGCGGCCAACTCGGGAAAGAGGAGGCAAGGAGGCAATGAGGCTAAAGGAGGCCGGAGGGCGCCTCAGACTGTCAGAAGCGGAGGGAGGAGGAGAGCGGACCGTCGGAGCGAAGGATGAGGCGGTGCGGACGAGGAGGCGCGAAGGAGAGGAGGCGTCACGGCTGGCCGAAGATGAGAGGAGGCGAGGAGCCGAGGAGACGTGCGGGTGTGGGTGTGCGGCACACGCACGGGCGGGCGAGGATTGGGGGAAGAAGAAGGGGTGGGGGCAGGCCAGGCAGGCGGGCCGTTTGCCTGTTTCGTGCTTGTGGGCTGTGCCTGGCACGACATGGCCCCAAAAATTCGGCCGGTAGGGGATTTTGGCATTTCTTTACTATTGGGGTCTTTAAAAATAGCAAAAAAAAACAAAAATCCTAAAAAAAATCTATAAATAGCCACCATACCCCCCTCATTCAGCACCTCTTCATTCTCCATTCTCTCTTTGAAATTATGTTGTACAAATTCAAATCCGTGTTGACCTAATTTGGCAAAATTCAAAAAAATATGCTAAAATTTGAAAATTTCAATTTTCGACTACAAGTCAACCAAAGAGGTACAATACTATTTTTTAGTACTTTTATTGTTAGTTTTCGTTGTGCTAAGATAAAAGTAGTAATAGTGTTAGTTTCGATTTTGCAGTTTTTGTTATGGACAATCCTTACGACGGTTTTGCTCTTAGTGATTACGGACTTTCACCGCAGGAAATTGCATCCATGGAGGTGGTTGCGGTTGCCTTAAGCCAACCGAATGTTTCACCGGAAGGGCAAGGCGGAGTTCCATCATCAAGCTTCACGGCGATCATTGCAAAGAAGTTGAGACCGTATACATCGGGAGTGTGAGAGAATTTCGATAGAACAACAAAATAAGACGCAGCTGAAAAATGAGGTACCATATGCTATTTGTAAAACTTATTGCAATGAATTGTTTGTAAAGTTTACAGGTGGAACAAGTCACTTGGTTAGACATGCTACAAGATGCCGAGCCAAACAAGGATTTGGTGATGGGATAGACGTAGCTGTAATACAACCCTGACGGTACGGTATGTAGCTGGGACTGCGATCCTCAGGTAGCCCACCAATTTCTCTGTCGTTTAATTGCTTCTGAGGATTTACCGTTCTGCTTTGGCGGATCTGCTTATTTCAAAAATTACATCAGGACCACGCATAATTCTAGATTTTCTTCCGTTTTTAGATAGACAACAACTAGGAATCAGAAGAAGAAAAATTATATAATGAACATCGTAATAAAATAAAGGAACTATTTAGTACGTGCATATTTTTGTGCCCCTGACCTCGGACATATGGAGTGGTAAGGCTAAGGAGGATTATCGCAGTGTAGTTGCGCATTATGTTAATGACGACTGGGTAATAAAGAAAAAGATTATAGATTTGAAATTAATTGATATAGCACACACGGATGAGAATATTGCGGACTGTATTTATAAAAGTCGTGGAAGACTTTGATCTTACAGACAAAATATTTACAATTAGTTTAGACAACGCCGCTTCAAATTCTAGGGCTATGGACATTCTTACTTCAGTGTTGAGTATATACACCGATTCCTTCTTGCTACATCAATAATGCGTTTGTTATGTTATCAACCTTATAGTCAAATGTGGTTTGAAGAGGTTGAGTCCGTATATTAAAGCTTTTCGCGATGCGGTTTCTTTCTTGAATAATTCTAACGTAAGAATAACACAATATAAGAACTTCTGCAGACAATGGGTGTACGTCCAAAAGTTTGATTTGAACATGGAGGTAAGGTGGAACTCTATTTACCTCATGCTTAAGAATCTTTTACCATACAAGAGCACTTTTTCTGTTTTTATTCAAACATACTATCATAGCATTAACGGTAGTATACTATTAACTGAGCAATATTGGTTCGTTGTTGAGAAGGTACTGTAGTTTTTAGAAATTTTTTATGAGACAACTGTTGCTTTGTCCGCTGTATACTATCCAGCATCTCCTATTATTGTACATACTATTTTACGAATTGGTACTCAATTAAAAATATATGAAAATAACTTAGTTTTACGCGATATTATTATTTCTATGAAATCTAGATACCTTAAATATTGGAGACAAAATCCCTTTCTTATGTGCATTTGCATTTCTTTTAGATCCTAGGGCTAAGATTGATGTATTTGGTACTGTACTTGATCTTTTTAGTGATACTACGGGGCTAGACTATACTGACTATTTTGTAGAAGTTTATTCTCAGTTATATAAAATTTACCAAATGTATGAAAATAAATTTTAGAGAGTCCGCACACAACGACCTCTAGTAGCCCCCGCCTTAAGTGGAAAGACAAATATGTGGGGCATGATCTTCGGTGTATCTTCCTTCAGATCCAGGTCTTCTTCTTCTTCTACACTATCATCTCCTCAGCCAAGACCCACAAGGAGCATGGAACTATTCACCTATCTGGACAGCGATACAGTGCATTTCAACTCAGAAGACTTCGACATCTTGCAATGGTGGTAAGCCTATAAGTTAACATATGTCGTGCTATCCATACTTGCACGTAATGTGTTAACTATTTATGCCTCTACGGTTTCCTCCGAGTCTGCTTTCAGTCTTTCTCGAAGAATATTAGAAGAGAGAAGAACAGATCTCACAAATAAGATGGTAGAGATCCTTCTAATCGTGAATGACTGGTAACAAGCTGATTCACGAACATAACAATCTGTAGAAAATCCAAAGTTGTCGGCGGTGTTCGAAAATCTGTACTTAGACAATGACAGTAACACCAACACGTAGAACAATGATGTATTATGTATGTAGAGCTATAGGTTGTACTTTTTTTTCTTTGCTAATGTTTTCTCATTTTGAGTTTTTACTTGGGGAGGGTTTTAACGATGCAATCAGTTGGTTCAATACGATTGTTTTTTTAATTTTTATGTCTACTTTTGAATTATACATATTTTTCTAAATTTTTGGGATTTTTTTTCATTCCTGACGGGCCAAACGGACTAAACGGGTCACACTGGGCCCGACGGGCTAAACGGACTCATGCCAACTCGGCATGGCACGAACGACCGACAAGTCATGCCTGGGCCGCCACCCCAGCTCAGCACAATATAAATAATAGCTGGACCAGAATAAACTATGCCTAAATGTGCCGTGCAGTGCCTGGGCCGCCACCCCGGCTCAGCACAGTATAAATAATAGCTGGACCAGAATAAACTATGCCTAAATGTACCGTGTAGCGCCCGGACCGCCTATTTGGGCAGCACTGCTCACCAACATAACTTGTAGACTTATCAGCGTCCGTCCCCACCAGTCAGTGTCTCGCCGCCACCCACCCCGTCCTGCCCCCTCCGCTGCGCAATAATAAAACCACCAAAAGAGCCAGTTGGAGAAAGAGAGGGAGGTACAGAGAAGGAAGGCTTCCTTTTCTTCACATTTTGCAGCGGCATCGCGACTTCCCACCGCATCGCTTCCGACGGAAGCAAAAAGGGCGAGGGCGAGGGCGAAAGGCATCCGAAAGGCCACCCACGAGTGACCCAAAAGGAAAGCGAAAAAAACCCTAGAAAAAACCCGCAAAAAGCGAGGCGTTAGCTTGGTGGATCCAATGGCGGGTGCCCCGTGCTGCTAGATCTCGCGCTGTAGCGGCAATGGCGACGCGGCCGGCTTCGCGGCAACGGAAGGCATCTCCGGCGGCGGCGGCGAGGAGTTCGCCGCAGCAGCCGCCGCAGTCGGGCTCGCCGACGTCGACGACGACCACCACCACGTCCTCGTCGCGGCTCACGCCGGACCTCTCGCTCGACGGGCCCGCGTCGCCACTGTTCGCTGGTCTGGACGAGGACCCGGTGCCGAAGGAGAATGTCACCGTCACCGTCCGCTTCCGGCCGCTCAGGTTCAGCTCGCTTTGCTTCTGCTGCGGTGCTTCGTATGGTTGGGTTTGGATTTGGGAAATGTGGTTTGATTTGGGTTTTGTTTTTCGCGTGTGAAGCCCGCGGGAGATTCGGCAGGGGGAGGAGGTTGCATGGTATGCGGACGGCGACACGGTTGTGCGGAGCGAACAGAACCCCAACGTCGCGTATGCTTATGGTACGTGCCTGCTTTGGGTTATCATTTGTGGGTGGATTGCTTGGTTGTTGTGACATTGGCATACTGCTTTCTGACTACCATCACGTTTGGCATATGCGAAATTAGCTGCATTCTGTCAAAATGGTCAGTTTTCACATTAGGCAGGACCGCAGGAGCAAATTAGGCGAGGTTTGAATAGAGTTCTAATTGCTTATGTTGGCTATATGTTTGGAATTATCTCATGCCGCCATTACTTCCTTTACCTCTAGAGCACAAATTGGTTTCCCGGAAATGCTTCCAAATTCCGTGATGTGACTGCGGGGCTTTGCAACAGTTGGTGGTGCATTGGAAACAAAACAAGGGCCTCAAAAACCAAACTGATAAATATTCCTTCCATGTTCATTTTGCTCGTGGGGAGTCGGACCAATAGGAAAAATGGCAATTTGCTTGGTAACATTACAACGATCTCGCGAGTTGGGAAACAACATCGGTGCGTCAATGACATGTGGCCCCATGGCCCACCTATCATCATCGCATTGGATGTTATTTTTCTATTTGTACATCTTAGCAATGTTACTGAGCAAATTGCTAATTTTCTTGAAATTAGTCCATGAATTCATGAGGGATACATATTTTAACATGGTAGCTTAGCCTACAGATTCACTGCGAGTGAATTATGTGTGCAATATTGCAGGTTTGCTGCTCCTGTGCTAACACACGATCCATATGCTGAACTATACAGGCTATTGTCACAGAGCAGTCTAACATGCTTCATCCATTTTATCTTGAGTTCATACTTTATCAGTTCATCCTACTTTATCAGTTCATCCTTAGGTGCTGGGGCTGCTATAGAGTTATTCTCACTGTAAGAGGTGCTTACACAAATAAAAGTACATGTGAATGGAATAGGTTTTTGTCCTCTGTTTCTAAAAAATATGTGAAGGGACAGTTGGACACCACCACAGGTGCTCCAGTTTACTATAGGTTTTGCACAATACCCTCCATTTGGATGTCATTTCTATGAACAAATAATGCTATTTCAATATTTCAATATCTCCTTGATAACGAGTTATTCAGGTGAAATATGCTGCGTCATCGCACAGAATAATTAGAAATTATTATTTGAGAGGGGGGGGGGGGGTGGCTACGAACATTTCTAAATTCTAAGACTGTCAGTTTACGATTCTCTTCGGCTTCAAATTCAATTGATCAGATACCAATATTGTATGGTTGTTCAGATCGGGTTTTTGCACCGACTACTACAACACGTCATGTATATGATGTTGCAGCTCAGCATGTTGTCAGTGGTGCCATGGAGGGAATAAATGGTAAATGATCTTTTCTTCTCGTGATTATATACTGTATTCAGTTTTATATTATAATTTAGGATCATGACAACAATTTATTTTCCTTTTTTGAGTAAACTTTTAAGAAGATGAAAGAGGCTGGTTTCTGTTTAATGAATGTCTTGTTACTATGAGATATCTTCTAGATGTCATAATGATATCTACAGTTGTGTTGCAGAAATTATTAATCCTTGTTATACAGTTTTTTTTTGTTCTTTAAAGCAAAATATGATGCACTTATTTTCCATTGTTGCAGGAACAATATTTGCATACGGTGTTACAAGCAGTGGGAAGACACATACGATGCATGTGAGATTACTTATATATCATCAAGCTTTTAATATTTGTTTATATTAGATATTAGTTGTGTTATTTCATAATCTTTGTACCTTGGAGTGTAATCCATAATAACATGTTAAATGCTCCTGATATCATGGCCCTTATTATTATTTATTTTGTGTGATAAACTGATAACCATCCATGGAGATAGGCAACCTTCATTTCTCTGTTAAAGCATACAATTTGCAACTTACTGATTCATAAAATTTCTTTTGTGTTTTATATGTGACTAGACTAATACTTTACAAAGTAAACCAGTTTCTTTATATTTTGAAATGTTCCTCAGTATCTTGATATACTTGTTCTTTTGAGTTAGGGAGATCAAAGATCCCCAGGGATAATACCTTTGACTGTCAAAGATGCATTTAGCATTATACAAGAGGTACTCTCTATATATAGACCCATCGTGTATCATGATATGATGAAACATTCTTGCAAATGATTTAGCCAATATATTGTACACTTATATCACTGCTTGATTTTTCTTTGTAGACGCCAAATCGCGAGTTTCTCCTTCGCGTGTCATACTTGGAAATTTATAATGAGGTTTGTTACTGCAATCATATTTTTTATCATCATAATAGTTGTAATTTGAGTGACTTCTGCCTGGACTATTTTGTTGCTTTTACTTGCTTATGTTATACGCACATGTAACCAGAGTTCATGTTCCAAAATAAATTAAGTTGAAAAAATGATTCCTTTTTTATACGCATATATCTGTGTTTCAATGTGTGCACCATGTCATATCAGAGTCCCATGTTAGTACAACCTAACACACATCTTTGTTGTTTTTTCCTGCCTTTTTTTCTTTCTTTCTTGCAATTTCCCACCGATGGTGCGAGTCGCATATTTTTCTGTGTTCTGTTCACGATTTTCAATACACTAAGTCTCTAACGAGATCAGCAGTTGATCATCATATCACTTGCATATTATTTTGTTGTACTTGGCTATCTTGTCCTAATGGAGGGCTCATTGATTTTAGGTTGTCAATGATCTACTCAATCCTGCAGGGCAGAGCTTACGAATTAGAGAGGATCCTCAGGTGCTAATATCTCCATTCTTCATTAAGAGCTCTTTTCTGTAAAACGTTAAAGAATTGCTGATATTTTCGTATCAACTACTAACAAACTAATGATTTTTCTGGAGGATGATTGCTGGCATTTGTATTTGGGAATTTCCTCCAGGATAATATAGTGTCCTACAATGGTTCATAATATCCATGTTCCAAGTAAAGTTACATTTTGTTCTCAAAGGTTAATAATGGTGTGCAGTTTGTAATGCCACAAAGTTTATTCACTATAAAGTTAACTGTAAACATTGTCATGTGTGCGGTTAATCGATGGAGTGGTCTCATACTGGATCTTTCAGATATGATTACTTGTGGAGAAATTCATAATCTTATGGTAGCATGCATAGAAGTTCACTCCTAAACTTGCTAGCTCTTATGATGAACTCCATGCATCATTTTGTACAATTTACTGATAGTTCCTTGATCCACATCAACTTTTCTCAGGGAACATTTGTTGAAGGTATCAAAGAAGAAGTAGTATTATCTCCTGCACATGCTCTGTCCCTTATTGCAGCCGGAGAAGGTCATTTTTGTAATGATATAATCTTCTGCTTGTTTTAATCTACTTGTGGACTAGTGGACTAATTATTCTGTTGGCTATGGTTAGCATTTCGCTCTCTAGGAATAGCAACATATCAGGATGACAAGTTATCATTTATCAAAGAGAACCCTTATCTCATAGAATGTTGTCTTACAAAGTTTGAAAATTGATGATAAACAAATTGGAAAACTAGATATATGTTAGTGCAACATAGTGTAATTAGAGAAACACCACTCCAAGCTGCCCACTCTACTGAGGATGACCTTATGTTTGGAATTATCTCATGCCGCCATTACTTCCTTTACCTCTAGAGCACAAATTGGTTTCCGGAAATGCTTCCAAATTCCGTGATGTGACTGCGGGGCTTTGCAACAGTTGGTGGTGCATTGGAAACAAAACAAGGGCCTCAAAAACCAAACTGATAAATATTCCTTCCATGTTCATTTTGCTCGTGGGGAGTCGGACCAATAGGAAAAATGGCAATTTGCTTGGTAACATTACAACGATCTCGCGAGTTGGGAAACAACATCGGTGCGTCAATGACATGTGGCCCTATGGCCCACCTATCATCATCGCATTGGATGTTATTTTTCTATTGGTACATCTTAGCAATGTTACTGAGCAAATTGCTAATTTTCTTGAAATTAGTCCATGAATTCATGAGGGATACATATTTTAACATGGTAGCTTAGCCTACAGATTCACTGCGAGTGAATTATGTGTGCAATATTGCAGGTTTGCTGCTCCTGTGCTAACACACGATCCATATGCTGAACTATACAGGCTATTGTCACAGAGCAGTCTAACATGCTTCATCCATTTTATCTTGAGTTCATACTTTATCAGTTCATCCTACTTTATCAGTTCATCCTTAGGTGCTGGGGCTGCTATAGAGTTATTCTCACTGTAAGAGGTGCTTACACAAATAAAAGTACATGTGAATGGAATAGGTTTTTGTCCTCTGTTTCTAAAAAATATGTGAAGGGACAGTTGGACACCACCACAGGTGCTCCAGTTTACTATAGGTTTTGCACAATACCCTCCATTTGGATGTCATTTATATGAACAAATAATGCTATTTCAGTATTTCAATATCTCCTTGATAACGAGTTATTCAGGTGAAATATGCTGCGTCATCGCACAGAATAATTAGAAATTATTATTTGAGAGGGGGGGGGGGGGGGCTAGAACATTTCTAAATTCTAAGACTGTCAGTTTACGATTCTCTTCGGCTTCGGCTTCGGCTTCAAATTCAATTGATCAGATACCAATATTGTATGGTTGTTCAGATCGGGTTTTTGCACCGACTACTACAACACGTCATGTATATGATGTTGCAGCTCAGCATGTTGTCAGTGGTGCCATGGAGGGAATAAATGGTAAATGATCTTTTCTTCTTGTGATTATATACTGTATTCAGTTTTATATTATAATTTAGGATCATGACAACAATTTATTTTCCTTTTTTGAGTAAACTTTTAAGAAGATGAAAGAGGCTGGTTTCTGTTTAATGAATGTCTTGTTACTATGAGATATCTTCTAGATGTCATAATGATATCTACAGTTGTGTTGCAGAAATTATTAATCCTTGTTATACAGTTTTTTTTTGTTCTTTAAAGCAAAATATGATGCACTTATTTTCCATTGTTGCAGGAACAATATTTGCATACGGTGTTACAAGCAGTGGGAAGACACATACGATGCATGTGAGATTACTTATATATCATCAAGCTTTTAATATTTGTTTATATTAGATATTAGTTGTGTTATTTCATAATCTTTGTACCTTGGAGTGTAATCCATAATAACATGTTAAATGCTCGACATCATGGCCCTTATTATTATTTATTTTGTGTGATAAACTGATAACCATCCATGGAGATAGGCAACCTTCATTTCTCTGTTAAAGCATACAATTTGCAACTTACTGATTCATAAAATTTCTTTTGTGTTTTATATGTGACTAGACTAATACTTTACAAAGTAAACCAGTTTCTTTATATTTTGAAATGTTCCTCAGTATCTTGATATACTTGTTCTTTTGAGTTAGGAGATCAAAGATCCCCAGGATAATACCTTTGACTGTCAAAGATGCATTTAGCATTATACAAGAGGTACTCTCTATATATAGACCCATCGTGTATCATGATATGATGAAACATTCTTGCAAATGATTTAGCCAATATATTGTACACTTATATCACTGCTTGATTTTTCTTTGTAGACGCCAAATCGCGAGTTTCTCCTTCGCGTGTCATACTTGGAAATTTATAATGAGGTTTGTTACTGCAATCATATTTTTTATCATCATAATAGTTGTAATTTGAGTGACTTCTGCCTGGACTATTTTGTTGCTTTTACTTGCTTATGTTATACGCACATGTAACCAGAGTTCATGTTCCAAAATAAATTAAGTTGAAAAAATGATTCCTTTTTTATACGCATATAGCTGTGTTTCAATGTGTGCACCATGTCATATCAGAGTCCCATGTTAGTACAACCTAGCACACATCTTTGTTGTTTTTTCCTGCTTTTTTTTTTCTTTCTTGCAATTCCCCGCCGATGGTGCGAGTCGCATATTTTTCTGTGTTCTGTTCACGATTTTCAATACACTAAGTCTCTAACGAGATCAGCAGTTGATCATCATATCACTTGCATATTATTTTGTTGTACTTGGCTATGTTGTCCTAATGGAGGGCTCATTGATTTTAGGTTGTCAATGATCTACTCAATCCTGCAGGGCAGAGCTTACGAATTAGAGAGGATCCTCAGGTGCTAATATCTCCATTCTTCATTAAGAGCTCTTTTCTGTAAAACGTTAAAGAATTGCTGATATTTTCGTATCAACTACTAACAAACTAATGATTTTTCTGGAGGATGATTGCTGGCATTTGTATTTGGGAATTTCCTCCAGGATAATATAGTGTCCTACAATGGTTCATAATATCCATGTTCCAAGTAAAGTTACATTTTGTTCTCAAAGGTTAATAATGGTGTGCAGTTTGTAATGCCACAAAGTTTATTCACTATAAAGTTAACTGTAAACATTGTCATGTGTGCGGTTAATCGATGGAGTGGTCTCATACTGGATCTTTCAGATATGATTACTTGTGGAGAAATTCATAATCTTATGGCAGCATGCATAGAAGTTCACTCCTAAACTTGCTAGCTCTTATGATGAACTCAATGCATCATTTTGTACAATTTACTGATAGTTCCTTGATCCACATCAACTTTTCTCAGGGAACATTTGTTGAAGGTATCAAAGAAGAAGTAGTATTATCTCCTGCACATGCTCTGTCCCTTATTGCAGCCGGAGAAGGTCATTTTTGTAATGATATAATCTTCTGCTTGTTTTAATCTACTTGTGGACTAGTGGACTAATTATTCTGTTGGCTATGGTTAGCATTTCGCTCTCTAGGAATAGCAACATATCAGGATGACAAGTTATCATTTATCAAAGAGAACCCTTATCTCATAGAATGTTGTCTTACAAAGTTTGAAAATTGATGATAAACAAATTGGAAAACTAGATATATGTTAGTGCAACATAGTGTAATTAGAGAAACACCACTCCAAGCTGCCCACTCTACTGAGGATGACCTCTACTCTGGCTACTCCCTGCTAGCCGCTGGTGGCAACTGCATGCTCCTGTGCTTGGTCGTGCACTCGTCCACAACCTGTCTGCATGGTTGACGATGATCTCCGCCACAGACCCCTGCCAACCACACAACCTTTAGATAAGACAATGCAGCTGCTCATCATCGACTAACTTCTGAATTGCTGGCCTTTCTAGCACCTGGTGAGTTGTGAGAGAGTTGTAGATTAGGCATTGCAAAAATAATAATAAACCGTTAGTGCCATTTTACCGAATAAACGTCTTTTGCAGCGGCATATAGCTAAGACTAAGAGATTATGTTGGGGTTGCATTCCTCTAAATGCACTCTTTTGCAGTGGCATCTACCTATTTTCCCCTTTCACAATTGTATGTATCCACTTTGATTTCTGAGTGGTGCAAATGCGCTTGTTATCTATGTGCCCTTAGTTCTGAATTTGCCATCTTTCTACTATTTTATTTCAGTAAAGTTTATTTTCACAATTGTGGATCAGCATATTCACTGATTAGTGTGTTCATTCTGACTGCAGAGCATAGACATGTTGGGTCCACTAACTTCAATCTACTAAGTAGCAGAAGTCATACAATTTTCACATTGGTAATGAGGCGTGAAAATTTCTATGTATGCTTGCTATTGAAAGAACTATGAAAGACTGATATGTGGCTTTGCACTGGTATATTGCAAGGCCATCAATTGAAAAAACCTGCAAATCATACTTTTCTTAGTGAAAGGGATACTGAGATAGTCCTTTATGCTTTTTTCCTTTGTTATCTGACAGACTATAGAGAGCAGCCCTTCTGGTGAGTCTAATGAAGGGGAAGCAGTCACCTTCTCACAGCTGGTGGGTTTGACTTCTGCTATTTTTCCTATTCTAAAATTTACCCACTCTTTTACTTCCCCTTAGTACTATAGTTGATTATACAAATATGAAATATGTATGTATTAATGTTTTTTTTTGCATTTGACTTCTCACGATCCATACAGTAAGAGCATATATTGATTATTTAATTGTCTCACTCATTTGCAGAACCTCATCGATCTGGCAGGTTCAGAGAGCTCAAGGGCTGAAACGACTGGAGTACGCCGGAAGGAAGGATCTTATATCAATAAAAGCTTGCTAACTCTTGGAACGGTAAAGCTCACCAATGCTACTCAGTACTTTGTAGTTTGTACTTGGCTAGACGTCACAAGATCTTGACATCTTTGCGTTATTTACTCAAGGTTCATTCATTCTGTTAAGGGTAGTAATGTAATAGTCATATATGGGTTAAGGGTAGTTATGTAATTGTAGTCTAGCTAGGGTATCTAGTCTAGGGTTTCATTTGTACACTATATATTACCCTTTGGGCTCTTGCAATAGATTATGAATTAAGTCCCCATTCCTCTCTTCTCTCCCAAAATCTAACATGGTATCGAGCTTAGATCCATAGTCTAACTTGCATCCTCTTCCCGCTGCCGTTGCCCCCGGGAGGAGCAATCTCCAACCCCGAGGGTAGCCACCTCAGTTGTAGCAATTTCCATTGAGTCCGGTGTCCAGCAGCACAACAAGCATCAGTACTTAACCAGTCTTCAGTAGAAGTAGCAACACAACAATCAGATCTGCCTGGTCGGTCTTCATCTTTCTTCAAGCAGTCGAGCTAGCAGCCGCTGCTCCTTGGTCCTTCTGGGGCGGAGGAGATCCTCGAGCTCGCCATCCAGCGTGGGGAAGCCTTCCCTCCTTCCTCAAGAAGGCCCTGCTTCTCTCGCTGCAGGCAACTGCCGCCCTCGCACGGATCCGGCGTCGCCCGCCGTCGCCATCGTCACTTGGTCGCACCTTGGGCAGCTGCCTTGGGCCACGCCGAATCTCCCCTGCCTCGCCTCGCCTCGCCTTGGGGCCTCTACTCCCGGATCCGCGCCGCCTCTGCCTCCTTGGTCCTGGTTTAGCGTCGGCGCCGCCGTCGGGATCTAGTGCTCGATCCCCTGCTTCCGTTGCCTCCTCGCCGACCCAGCCTGGATCCAGCGCACCATCGATCTGGCGCATCATCGACCACGAGATCCGGTGGGATCCGGAGCTCGCCTCGATCCGGAGCTTGCCCGATCCGGAGCTCGTCCATCCACTCACGACTACCATCGAAGCCATCTGGATCTGTGTAGCAGTGCCACCTCGAGCTTGTCTGGTGCCCTCTTGGCTTCGACCTCTCCTTACCAGCTCTGCTGTTCGGCTCCTCGCCGGAGTTCCTCGTCCTCAAGCTCGGTGTTGCTGGAGCTCCTCGTCCTCGCTGGACCACCTTCTACCGGCGCCGCTGGCTCATCTTCACCAAAATCAACGCAGTCGGCTCATCTTCGCCTGATTTTGGCATCCACCCCATTTGCTGGAGATCATCCTCTTCGCTAGATCCGGGTGGGATCTGGCCATCCTCATTGCCGAAGCTCGCCTTCGCCATCAGCAACCTAATCAGGTGGTCTCCGTTGTCGCTTGGGCGTCGCCATCTCGTCTACACATCGCAACTTGTCGGATTCGACTGGATCCAATCCAACGCGGACATCATCTTCAACCACCCATCATCGACGCTGTCGAGTTCCTCTATGCTGCCAGCGTTGGGATGGGGGGAGGAGCCATCGTCTCCACATAGTCGTTCATCTTCATCTTCCTCGATGGTTTCATCGTCTTCACCGACTCTGGTTGGAGTTGGCCATCTCGCTAGCTTCGTCGTCGTCGCTAGCCATCTCCATCACCAGCTCCTGTCGGGGCTGGCCATCTTGCCGGTTTTGTTGTCGCCGCTGGCCATCTTCATCTCCAAGCTCTTGGTCAGTTTCTCTTTTTGCTAGCCAGTGTTGAGGTGCTCTGCTTTGTTGTTGTCTTTGTTGGTCATTGTCCGTTGTGTGCGTCGCCTCTCGCTGCTAGTATCTGCTGCTTGTATCTTGCTAATGGCTGTTGCTGCTATGCTAGTATCTTTAGTCTATTTCCTTTGATTTACATCGAGTACATCCAAGTTCGCTGCATATGTCTTTGAGTTCGTGGAAGCGTTGTCTGTCCATCAAATCCTTTGTCGATCAGCCGATTGCTTCTTCCTTTTTGGGTTGCCACGGTCCGTCCATTGGATCGAGTGTGGTCACCCCATCATCGTTGTTGATGCGACTTTGGCCTCTTGGTCCTCTCTTGTAGCCATCTTGCTACACATCTTCGTATCATTGCGACTCTTGACCAATGACTTCTTTGTCGTTATCATCACCGTCTCTTCGTCTTTGTTTTTCTCGGGCACCAGATTTGACACTATCACCTCACATTTTGGGTGGGCGGATCTGGTCCATCGTCTTTGCCTTCGTCGAGCGCCAGATTCGACACCGTCACCTCACTTCTTGGGTGGGCGGATCTGGTTCACGTCTTCATTTCTATCTCTCAATTCATCGGCTTGATTTGACATATCTCTCTATTCTTGTCAGTTTCAACATCTCCAAATCAAGATATTCGTGTGTGAAGAGCCGAAGGATATTTTTTGTTCAAGAGTTGTATGCTTCGACGACATCTTCAAGCTCGAGCTTCGGATTTATCTTTTTTTAGTGTTGTCCTTTTCAAACTCAATGCTATTGCATACGCATTGAGTTTGAGTGGGGGTGTTAAGGGTAGTAATGTAATAGTCATGTATGGGTTAAGGGTAGTTATGTAATTGTAGTCTAGCTAGGGTTTCTAGTCTAGGGTTTCACTTGTACACTATATATTGCCCTTTGGGCTCTTGCAATAGATTATGAATTAAGCCCCCATTCTTCTCTTCTCTCCCGAAATCTAACACATTCTACCAGACATGTTCCAATGTGATCTTTTGTGCTGCTTGACTTTTGTTCATGTGGAATATGCGGTTAAATGAGTTTAATTTATTTTTCTTATTGGATTGGAAATGATGAGTGAGTTTTTTTTCTTATTCTATTTAAGGTGATATCAAAACTGACTGATGGAAAAGCTACACATATTCCATTTCGAGATTCAAAACTAACACGGCTACTTCAGTCCTCGTTGAGTGGTCAAGGACGCGTTTCAGTAAGTTGCTTCTTGCCTGCTGGTTAAAATTAATGCGATTAGGATTTAATTTTGATATTAATTTGATTTGGATTTGTGACTGCTACTTTTTTTTTGCAGCTAATTTGCACAGTGACCCCAGCATCAAGCAACTCTGAAGAGACCCACAATACACTAAAATTTGCCCACCGTGCGAAGCGCATTGAGGTCCAAGCATCGCAAAATAAAGTAGGTCATGTTTACGGTAATTCTAAGCTAGTGTTTTTGTCTCCAATTGTATCATATGAGCCTATGAGGCATTTCTGACATATTCTCCTGCATCTATATTTATGTTCTGCAGATTATAGATGAAAAATCTTTAATAAAAAAATACCAGAATGAGATTCGTAGATTAAAGGAAGAGCTAGAACAGCTGAAAATGGGTATTATTGCTGGAACTCCTGTAAAAGATGCCAGAGAAGATAATATCATCCTTTGGAAAAAGGTGGAATCTTATTTTATTGCACTTGCACCTTTACTTCTGACATTATGTTGGACTTCATATATACTTTTTACTGGAAGCGTTTCTGTATTCGTTGTGCCATTAATTGAGAGTTATTCAGTGATTTGTCTTCATTTACTCTTGTGCCTTGAAGTGTGCTGTAGATTCAGTATAATTTTGAATTACATAATGCTACATGTTCACCTTTTGTATCCTTCTAATTATAGTTTGTTCATCATATGAAAAGCTAGAAGATGGTAACGTCAAGCTGCAATCTAGACTGGAAAAAGAGGAGGAAGCTAAAGCTACTTTGCTTGCAAGGATACAGCGCCTCACAAAACTTATCCTGGTTTCTACTAAGGCGACCCAGACTTCTAGATTTTCTCCACATCCTGGACCAAGAAGAAGACATTCTTTTGGGGAAGAAGAGGTCTGGTTATATATATATGATGTCAGATGCTCAGCTAAACTTTGATATTAGTTTTCTTTTGTTGCTGATATGCTGCCATACTTTTCGGAATAAATTAATAAATCCCTGTTTCAGTGTTTCTGCAGAAACATATAGTTGCTAGTATGCCTTCATTATAATTATTTTTGGTAACTTCCTCTGTCATAAGGTTTGTCTGCTAAAACTGCAGCTTGCATACCTCCCCTACAAAAGACGAGATATCATGTTGGAGAATGAAAGCAATGAATTACTTGTTCCTGTTGAAGAATTTGGTGTAACACTTGAAGACTCTTCGAAGGAGGAGAAAAAGAATCGGAAAGGACTTCTAAACTGGTTCAAACTTCGGGTATGCAAATTGGACACTTGTTAATCCTATGCATTTTGGACATAAAAAACTTGCATGGTTCATACTCCATAGATTCAACTTTTTTAACTGTTCTTTTATGTAGATGCAAGTGGAATCCTCAGGAATTTTTGTAGCATAGACAAACCGTATGTTGATTTCTGGTATCAAATTAAAGAAAACAATCAGTTCATATGGTACATTTTTCTACGATTCTATTTTCCAGAAACGCGATGGTGGAGCTTCTACTCTGACAAGTTCAGAAGGTGACAAGTCCAGCTTGACTAAATCAACCGCACCTTCAACACCTATTGGGGAGAGTGTTAATTTTCCTGCAGAACCAAGAATATCGAATTCTTTGATTGCTGAGAATGTATCAGCTGATCTGTTGAGCATTGGCCATGGGGAATTTCCGTCTGACAGCCTTCCTGGAGAAGAAATCCCTCTGGTAGGAATTGTGTTTTTTTAATAATTAAATACCAAATTTAAATTTTTTATCAGATGAGAAAATAGCAGTTGCATACTAAATGAGAACTTATATGTGCAAAAGTACATCTAAAACGGAGGAAATGAGCAGAAGTGTAGCTCCACTTTGAAATGGTCACTTGTGTTTTTTTTGCGAGGGATGATGAGTACCAAGTTAATGTATTAAATCGAGGAAAACCACTTTTAAAGATCTGTCATGGAGTCATGATTGAAGTACCAAATTGTGTATACACCCATTCTGTTGTTTTGGACTCATAACTGACAGCTAAAGTTTTTATGTAGGTTAAATTTCATTTTGCTTGCTAATAACTAAAACCATATTTTCTTTCTAACTTAGAATCATATTTGAGAAAATTTGAAGTGCTACACATGGATAACACGTAGTGTCGGAAACATGATACATTGATAACATTAATAGATTATACTGTTATAATACATTTAACAGGACAAAATTTTACTACATAGCAGCTACTGTGGGCTTCTTTATAGACAGAGCTCACAAAAGACTAATATACTAGCAGATCTTAGTCCTAGGGGTTAGCTGTTAGCAAATGTGTAAATTAAATGGGTTGTTGGTTAAACTATGATATCGTTGCCTGTTTTGGATACATGAAATTAGAGTTCTCTGCTTCTTTATTTTCAGTTTGGTACAGTGCGTTTGATGACATGTTTTGATGCGTGATATGGTTACAGGCCAGCAGAAAAACAATAGATCATGTTGACTTGTTGAGAGAGCAATTGAAGATTTTGTCAGGGGAGGTCGCACTTCATACAAGTGTTCTAAAGCGCCTTACAGAGGAAGCTGGAAGAAACCCAAAGGACGAGAAGATTCAGGTACTCTCTTACCTTATTTACAATTTAGTGTGTTGTTTAATGCTTTTCACCATGTGAAGCTCTACCTTTTGGCATTTGAAGATGGAAATGAAGAAGATCAATGACGAAATTAAAGGAAAGAGGCAGCAGATAGCATCTTTAGAAAGACAGATACCTCATTCCATGTCAAATAGTCAAGGGAAGGTTGACAAGTTAGAACTTTCGCCGGTAACGTTCTGTATTCCTTTTGGTCTCATACTATACCTTTATAAGCTTTCAATTTACCATTCTATTGTTTTATTGTTGGTTTTGCAGGCTTATGCTGAACTACTTGGGCAACTCAATGACAAATCCTTTGAACTTGAGGTACCTTAAACAAATTTAAAAGAAGTGGGACCTTATTTTCAAAATTGAAGGAAGTGAGACTCAACTAAGAAATTCAAGAAAGAAATGGAATAATTCATGAAAATTATTACTATCTTCAATAATAATTTAGTTGATTGATGATAAAACAGAATTATTCTATTATTTACAAACTTATGATGATTTACCCCTTCCTTTTGCATTCTTTTGGGGGAGGAGCTATAATTGTGCATATATAGATACAGCTTTGTGGAGATCAAGTTTTTCTAGTTTTATAAACAGCACATTGTTTCTATCGCGTGGATGTGCTAACAGACAAGTCTTGTCTGCTAAGCTTCATTTGCTGTTTCTTATTGCAGGTGAAGGCAGCAGATAACAGAGTAATACAAGACCAGCTAAAGGAAAAGGTTAGATGTGCTAGAAATTTGATTTATTGTTTTCTTGTAAGTTGAACAGTGAAACAATTACAATCAGTTTATACCACTTTGAATTTCTTGTGTTACCAGACAAGTGAATGCATGGAATTACAAGAGGCAGTTGCTCACCTAAAAGAACAACTTTCCCAAGCTCTTCAAGCTAAGGATTCACTGTCAAATAGCATAATGATGCAGAAGAATACAGGAGATCATGCTGATCAAGAAAAATCAGTTCCCAGAGAGCTCTCTGCTGAACCACTTAAACACGAGCAGCAGGTTTGGGTTTTGTGCCCTTGCTTCCACTTTCTGCATAATGGAACCCAAGAGATAAACCTAGATGATGACATAGAACCTTCTCCATTTAACATATCAGGTTCTACTGATCCTATAAAAAGGCACTATTCACTTATTCAGTGTTCAGCAAACATGAAAATTTTAAGCCTATAAATTCAAGTTCCTCTCAGTTGGTCAGTGTATTTGGTTGCCATATTAATGGCTTACTAATACTAAGTTTTCATAGCATCCCTCACAAGTATGCACACTTCCATTCCCCGATAAGATCATATAAGTGGATGCTGCTATTTACTGTAGTGGCATACACTTATGAAGGATGGTTGGATACTGAGGCTGAGACAGATATCAGAAGCGAGCATTCTTTCAATGTGAAAAACTTGTCTTGACTCCCCATGTTCTGCGGTGGGGATGAGATTTTCATTAAACTGATTTGTTCAAGGCAGTCTTCCTTCCAAGTTTTGTGATGATGCAGTTTCATGCAGCCGCTACCTTATCCTTCCAAACAGTGTATTTCAAAAAACATCCTTTGCAGTTATTCTTATCGAAGTATCACCATATGACTCCAAGTGAACTTTTGCTATACTTTGAGGTTTTACGTAATTACATTATTCGTTATGGTTTTGTATGGTGTGGCAGATATGCTTATTTATTCTACTGTTGTATCTTTTTGTCTTATGTTTTTATCTTCAGTCAGTTGAGATTGATGAGCTGAAGCAGAAAGTGTGTGAACTCACTGAAGTCAAAGCTCAACTTGAGGCTCGCAATCAGAAGCTACTAGAGGAAAGTACATATGCAAAAGGCTTGGCTTCGGCTGCAGGAGTTGAATTGAAAGCGTTATCAGAAGAAGTCACCAAACTCATGAACCAAAATGAGAAGCTTGCTTCTGAGTTGGCATTGCTGAGAAGCCCAACTCCTCGCAGAGGAAGCAATGGACCGAGAGGTACTAGGAGGGATAACATCAGTAGACGGCATGAACCAGCTAGCAGAAGAGACAGCAACGCAAGCTACGAGAGAGAAAAAGCTCTTGAAACTATCCTTATGGAGAAGGAACAAAAGGAAGCAGAACTCCAAAGGAAAATTGAGGAGTCAAAGCAAAAAGAAGCCTTCCTGGAAAGTGAGCTTGCAAACATGTGGGTTCTAGTGGCAAAATTGAAGAAGTCTCAAGGGAACGATCACGAGTATTTAGAGGCCAAATATAATGGCCCGTGACCTCGTAACTTAGGCTAATTAATCATCAAAATGTGTTTTGGCCTGGGTATGGGTACGGGTTTTCTGTATATGTAAGATAAGTGATTTGTATCAGGTTTCTGTTTCAGTGTGAATCAGTGTCTCGTCTTGTATATTCTCTGGTTGATCAAAGTTGTGAGTAGTGCCTTGTCGGACTGGTGTGCTGAGAGCTTCCTATCATTGCTATAATGGGATTTTGGATTCTCCTGGCACATTGTGGCGGTATTGATGACAGTGAACACATGTCTGATAATAGGAAGCTGCAAGGGTTTATGTTGCCTATGCCAAATATCTAACATGTATTAGCTCTGCTCATCCTGCACTTGGAAGAATATCGAAATCGAATGTGAATATATTCATAGAGTGGGTGAATTCCCTTAATTGTATTATCAGCATACTATTTGCATTGTTGTCAAGTTATCGCCTAATGGGCGATTAATCGTCCAGTCCATCAGGGAGCACGACTAGGGACTAACAACTCAGCTAGTTTGTTTAGCAGGGGACTTGTCGACTAGCTCTGACATGACGTCGACTTCGGAATTTAAGTCGGGCGACTAGCAGGGCTGAGGCCCACTGTCCTGGTAAGTGGTAAGTAGCACTTCTCCCTCCTCTGTTCTCATCATGTCCTTTTGTAGATCTAGCAATTAGTAGAGTAGCTGTTCTGTTTCTCAATTTCAAAGAAAGATATATTCAACCAGAGATGTAGGGCTCAAAAAAAGTAAGTCTTCTTGCTTCTATTGTTGTCCTCTTTATCCCAGTGTGCAATTGTGAAGTTCAATCGATGATATACTATGTATGTGTCCAATATAGTCTAGTTACTTTAGTACATTGAACACCCAGTCCAACCATGTCATGTCTGCTGCTCGGCCATAAACTAGTCGCAATTAGTCGACATCCTACGATGACTGACTATTTGTCTTAACGCTTAACCACTTCTTTTTTCTGCTATGCTTTAATAATGTTATAGTGTGTCCTCTGGGCCCTGGCCGTCTGGACTTGATTTTTTTGGAAAATGCCATGTTTGTTGGCCGCATGTAGTCAGAGTTTTTTCACTACGTCATTCTTCAGTCTTCCTTTCGTGCATACTACAAACAATTTGTTGTCCCGTTTTCTCAGCTCTTGTGCTGTTGAATTCCTTTCGTGCATACTACAAACAATTTGTTGTCCCGTTTTCTCAGCTCTTGTGCTGTTGAATAAACAGCACATGTTGTACACTGCTCAGACTGCAACTGCATATGTGACAAAAGATCTGCATTATGCTGTCTTGCTCGTCTGTACCTATTTTCCTGGAGGAGCATGTATGTTTGGAACTCTACACTAGCGTTGCTGTAAATTCTCCATGTAACGCTACATTTTATCATGTAACAACACGGTATGCCCGTCGATCAGAACAGTAACATTTACAACACAGCTACAAAGAAGCACGAACGGAAACAACAGGACTTTATTTATTTTTCAACGTTAAGGACTTTATTTATTTACTGGTAAGGATGATGTGGTGGGTACATATGGAATAACTGACCACAGAAAAAGGAGGAGGAAAAAAAAAAGACCGCAGAGGGGAAAAAAACCAAGAAAATGGTGGTCTGCCAGAGTAGGCACATGGGCCGAAGCGGGCCTGGGGAGCAGCAGCCCGTTATCCTTCCACCGTTGGAAGCGGGCGGTAGTCGCTGCTCTGTGAAACCAGCCTCACGCTGTCCCCGCCGCTTTAGGCGCAGTGAGGCCCAGACCTTCGCCTGAGCCCCACTGCCCACTACGCAACTTGGAACGGGCGGGCTGCACGAATACTCCCACAGACCCAGGCCGACGGGCCATACTAGGCATCCGCACCACCTTAACACCCCCGCTTGGGTTACAAGCCAGCGCTACTCGGCTCGGTGAGGCGGTGTGCAGGAGCCGGCTATTTAAGCTGCTGGTAGGATGTTTAGACAGGCGGTTTGGTACTAAAGTGGAGAGGAGTGCAACGCAACTGCTGTGCTGTGCAAGGCTATTTTTTGTGTGAAGAAAAAGGGAGGGGAGAGTGGACTTTGGGCTTTTCTTTTTGTGTCTGTGTGATTGTGTTGGCATGTGGCCTCCTCCTTCACGAGATGTGTCGCTGACTCGCTGGCCCGGCCTCATTTGCCAAAGCCTCCCT
Organism: Ampelocalamus luodianensis; assembly: GCA_036346255.1. Classification (NCBI taxonomy): domain Eukaryota; kingdom Viridiplantae; phylum Streptophyta; class Magnoliopsida; order Poales; family Poaceae; genus Ampelocalamus; species Ampelocalamus luodianensis. The sequence goes on from CM070634.1 coordinate 2,963,826, forward strand.
TTTTGTGCAGTGCAAAGTACGGAGCATCTCTTGTCCCGTTTTTTTTTTCCCCCATGGTGCAGTTAGACAAACTTGTGCAAGGTAATGTTACTACAACTGGTGATTAAATTAACTATGGTCTTAGTTTGACTCCCATGCCCGGTGATTCTGACGGACCCAGTTACATATATCAGGATCTCAATTCATACAAGCAAACCACTCACGCAGAGCATTGAGTCCAATACCCAGAACAAAGCTTCGAATACGGAACCGAATCCTCTGACCTTGCAAAGCAATGTCACGGGTAAACAGTAACATAACATTGTGTAACAGCCGATGGATAAAAAAACAACAGATGAGATTAAAATGTTGTAGCAAAACTACTGTACATGAATGTTGTTCATGAACACAGTTTGCAAAATACTGTAGCAGAATATTATAGAAATTTTTACTGTTTTGGCCGCGTAGCATAATTTATTTTCGAAAGTAGCTCCATTCGGAAGTAATTAGCGGAATTAGCCTGTAAACAGTAGATGTGCCGCGGCTAACGGGCGCGGGAGGGCATACCGCATCGGAGCGCAGGGACTCGCCCGATACTCAGCGCGGTTCATCGCCTCCCGCCCGGCCAACCTCGCGGCGCCACTCTCCCCCGCCCGCCCGCCACCTCACCTCTCCTCACCTCTCCGCCGCACGCCCATGCGCCCACCCTCCCATGCCGCACGCCCATGCGCGGCCTCCATGCGGCCCTCCCTCCCCATGCCGCACGCCCCATGCGGCGGGCCCCATGCGGCGGGCCCCATGCCGCACGCCAAAAAAAGTTAAATTGTTAGTTAGGGTTTAAAAAAATGTTAGTTAGGGTTACCGCATGAAAAAAATTAAATTGTTAGTTAGGTTAAAAAAATGTTAGTTAGGGTTTTAGCGACCATGAGAAAAAAAAAGTTAGTAAAAGTTAGGGATTAATTAGGTTAGTTTGAGGTTAGTTAATTAGGTTAGGATTAGGGTTGCAAGAAATTTTAAAATGTAATAAACGATTTTAAAAATTACGATTTGCTTAGCCTCTTGACATCGTAGTTGGTCGTCTAAATTTTTCATAATTTTATACATTCGAATCAGATCGATGGATTCGTTAGCGTATGCGATAAGAACACATTCACCGGATCCTCGCCACTAACTTTTGATTGCAAACACGCGCAGAAGTCGCCGTCCGGCGCGCAATTGCACCAAAGTTTTTGGTTTTTGATCGTTTTTGTTTTTTCTCGCTTTTTCGTTATTTGTGTTTTGTTTTAACCCACCTTACGTGACGCCGTGTCGCGATCGATCTTGTCGATGTCATTCGCCGTATTTTTCTCCGCTTATAAACCCGCAGCTGCTCGAATCGATCATAAGTCGCAGCGCATTCCGATCTTGTCGATCCGATCTCATTCGCCGTCGATTTTTCTCCGCTTATAAAACCGCAGCGCTCGAATCGATCATAAGTCGCAGCGCATTCTAATTAGCAACTCGATTAGCAACCGCTTAGCATTCGCTTTGGTAATCACGTAATTAATATTTGCTTATTGAAATTTATAGCGCTTAGATTTTGCTAACTACTTACTCAGATTTGCAAAGAATGGCACGCACTCTACCACCCCTACTTGAGGAGGCATGGACGCCCAAAGATCGCTGTCATGCTTGGATCGGTGGCGATGGACCACCAACTCGTGACACGGGACCGAGGAGACATGGCCGTTGGATCGAACGGTTTGTTCCGAGGCTTCGCTAATCTGATCGATTGCGTCGCTCGCATGCCGAACACGGGCGAACCTCCGATTGATGCTTGCCTTCTTCCGCCTTTGGTTGATCGTTGGCGCCGGAGACCCACACGCCCACTTCCGGTGGGAGATGACCGTGACTCGCAAGACGCCGGCTTCATAACCGGCTCGCCGGCGCGAGGCCGCGCGCTTGTTCCCCGCCGAGGTCCGTGGACCGGAAGGCGCGTCTCCATCATCGCCGCATCCTATCCCGACAAGTATAAGGGCATCCCGCACGCTTGGTCGCGAAATTTCATGCATTGCCCGATAACGCACCGGAGGAGGTGGTTGGATGCCACCTAATTGCATATTTGTTATTTTTATTCGGTGGGTCATGTTCCCTAGCACGCAGGGGACTTGGTGTACCCGAGTTATATTCACCTTGCGAGTCCATCGTGGACGCCGACGATGAGGATGTGCCGCAAATGCGCTTGGGGTTCACCAGATCAGTGCTACGCATCGCGCTCAGTGGGAACAGAGCCCGTGTTTCTCGGTTGCCACACGCTATTACACCGTGGTCGGGAGCACTTTTGTCAGAGGACGGCCGCATTCCGGTCTCCAGCCCACCCTTACCCGCACACACAACATTTCTATGGTTGGGCGACGAGAGGATCCGTGGAAGGCCCGACCATGGGATCCCGGCGGACTGTGGCGCTTTGGGTGGGCTAGGCGCGCGCTGTCGCGTATACCCCGAATTCCACAACGACCGAGGCCCCGCACGAGGACGACGTAATATGGGCTCCTTGACGGATGTCTTCGCAGGCAGCCACGGCGCTTGACGGTCTGAGCTTGCTATGCCACCGTGATGAGGCGATCGAGGACAACTTCTCATCCGTGTTCTCCCATATGGTTGAGCCCTACAACCTCAACGGTGATGAGGCGCCTCGATCGCACCAGAGACTCCCCGCCTAGGGCGACCGCTCCGAGGCGTAGTCACTTGTAAGTGTAATGTATTGCTTAATAATATTGTAGGTCGCTTACTCATGTGTTATTACCCTACCATAATTTGTTGATTTTGTTTGACTTTCGTGCAAACGAAGAAGGGCCGCAAGAGCGACGATCGCTTCGCACGCAGCAGTGGTAGATGCGTGGCAAACGCCACCGATTCCGCTTTCGCGAGAGGCACGCCATATGATGAAGGGACGACGACACCCACTTGGAGTGGTACGTGACGCACACGCGACGAGGTTGACAGCGCCCCACCGCCCGCCCGAAGATCCTAGCCACGCGAACGCTTGGGCTTGGGTCGACCCGCACCGCGCAAAGACGCCGCGACTCGATGCGTTGAGCACGTAGTACAAGAACCACCCTCGGACTTAGGATTAACTAACACAATTTTGTTTGTTCGTGCAGCGTGGACCGCTTGCGAGTGTTGTGGAGCGTGGCGGCGAACTCGAGCGGTAGTAACAACACGCAGAGAACACCTTGTTACGGTGATTAAGACGATTGTTGATGATGTTAAGCGGTCGCTCGCAACATGAGTCGTGGAAGGCCCAACGATGTCGACTGAGGCATCGGACGGAGCGTTGTCACGCACCTCACCCCTCCATCTTCCCGTCCGAGCGAAGTCGACCAAGCCGCGCAGCAGAAGACGGCGCGGATCGTCCGCGTAGCCCGACGCAGGACTCTACGCCGATGCCGCTGCCGCCACGGAGGGACCGTGACGCCGAGGCCGCTGTCGTCGCGGAGGACCCTACGCCGACGCTTCGCCTTTCGCGGAGGACCTTACGCAGATGCCGCCGCCGCCGCGAGGCGTGAAGAGGACATCCTGCATAAAGACGAACGCAACCCGCAACCGCGGATGTCATCCCGCATTCTCCCTCGCATCCGACATTCTCGGACAATTTCCGATGGGCGATACGGGCGCCATGGTGCCGGGCGGGCTACACCGCACCCTATGCACCACCCCGCAAGGTGAAGCGCACCGGCAAGCTTTACCCAAATCGTCTCTCAAGGTGAGCCGAGTTGGTGGCCTCCACGGATCATACTACGGATCCTAATGCTTGGCTCACCGACTTGTTGTCAACGCCGCCCCGCATGATAGACGCCCCGTACGATGACACGGGTGCCGAGGAGGCCCGACACGACCGCGACAAACCCACGGTCACCCGATAGGCTCACGCTCCCACAGAGAGCGATTCGCCGAGACCTATGGGCGGAACACGACGCGGAAGGACGTTACAGGGTCCTATGCCCGGTAGCAGTGAGCAGGAGCGTGAGGAGTAGTACCAAAAGAAGTGTATTATATGTTGTAACTTGTACTTCAGTTATGTATTTGAAATCCAAGCCGATTGTGGTACATGAGATTGTTTTCTTAAGAATTTTTATTCGTCGTAATTTTTATCTGATTTGGTGTAAGTGTATTGTTTGTACCAATCAATGAACGAGAAATTCCCCACGTAAAAATAAGAACACGTTTGAGTATTGTTTGTACTAATCAATGCAGCGCTACATGTGCAGTACATGAAACAATACATGGCATGTGTGGAACTCTAGCTAGTCCCACCACTAATCCTAACATGCCTTAGAGAATTTAACTTGCTGGGTGTATTACATTGTTCTACTGGGTGCAGCGTGGTTGTTTTCCCTTCCTGTCGCGCTCCAAGATGGTTCTTACCGCATCCTTCTTTTTCTTGTGAGTCGCCTCCCGACTTTGAGCTCCGCTCTTGACGCTGATGGTCGCTTCACGCAGCTTAATCGCTCCCTCCTCCTAGCAAGCTCATCCTCCTTACCGCTTAGACGGATGTGGTCCACGCCGACGCCGCTCTTGCTCCTCCCCGATTTTTCTGACCATCTCGCGCTCCCGAGTCATCTTCACAAAGTATTGGCCTTTGTTTTCCAACGCTGTGGGATCTTTCTTGGCCATGTTGGGAACTCCGATCCACCCATTCGATCCACTTGCAAGGCTACGTGTATAGTGGCATATGTCATGGATCAAAGTTGAGAAAAGATAACGAAACCAAGGATTTAGTTGTCGTTCTACCACGGTCGTTGTCCGATCCGGGCACGTGAAGTACCTACAACCGTAGTGTTGGTCCGATCGAACCACACGGACAGATTGTCCTAAACCCGCAATGGCACTTCGCCGCCATGCCACTCGGGAGTTGAGTTGGCCGGTCCTCCAGACGACATTGTTTGGAAGTTGAATTAGGATGGAGGTGAACGAGATGTGCCGTGGTGAACCCATAGGAGGCCTTTATATAGCCGCTTTACGTGTGGCAAAGGACGTAGTCTACGTTGGGGACGACATGAGAATCTTTTCAGAATCAAGAGGACCAATAAATGTTCGTACAATATCATTTATTGCTTCAGAGCATAGTACGACCTACACGCCGCATCCGCATGAACAAGGTGCGGACTCATTTTCTTCTTATTTTCTTACATTTCAAACACGTACCCATATTTAGGTGGCGCCGACGAAGAAGGTCTACTCGGGCGCTTCGAATGAGTGCCCATGAGTCTTGCATAGCTCGCACCTTATTGCTCTTGGCCGATCTCCACGCTGGCTCGCGTCCATGTCGCTATGATGCGCCTTGATCGACGCCTCCCACGGCCCGATGCCGCAGTTGCTTCATTCGTGACCACTTCATCGCGCCCGCCATATGTCCTCAGAGTGGCCTTCCACGCCGCATTTGTTGAACTCCCGCTCCAAGTATCATACAGTGTCGATGTCGTAGTACTCCGACGATACATGCTACAAGATTGATGAAATACAGCACATGCGCATATACGTGGGAGCAAGGCTTGTGGAGGAGTTGAGGCTTGTTGCGGAGCAACCGCCACATCGCCTATGGTGCAAACATGCTTCCGGCCACCTCGTGTGGCCACGAACGCATTTGTCCTGCAGCGACCTCGAACTTCCTCCTCACGCCATCCATTGTGATAGCCACATGGGATCGAGCCTTGGTAATCTTCCGCCCATGTAGGCAAGGGTAACCTCCGAGCATCGCTTCCTTCGCCCAAATGTCGCTGGCCATCATTGCCCGATTGACGGCAACCGATCGCGGCGATTCCATGTCTCCTCGATAACGCGGTGATGGGCGGGCACGAACCCCTTTCAACACACCGCTGTAGACCTCGGACATGTTGGTTGTCATGATGCCGCATCGAGCACCATGGGTGTCGTGAAGAAGGGACCATTTCTCATAGTCGGTGCATGCACGCTTATCCACTCGGCGAACTCGCTGCGGTGCGGCCGGGCCGTAACCTTCCGCTGCACGCTTGGTTTCGACTCAAGCTCCCGCCGACGCATCGAACTTGCGCTCGTTCGCAGCGCAGCTTCTTGAACTTCTTCATGAGGTCTTTGCTTCAAAGCGCGGTGGAAGTTTGCGCCACATGCCGCATGCACCAACGCAGCGCATGTCGCTCCATTGGTACGGCGGGCTTGTACCGCTTCGCATTGTGCGCAGCGCGACAACAACCCGCATGACGGCCGGTTATGAGGCACACATTCGGTCGGTCCCTTACAACATGTTGCTTTATGTTTAGTAGGAACCACAACCAATCGCCGTTGTTCTCATTCTCCACAATTGCAAAGGCAACCGGAGCAACGGTCGTCGCATCACCGCAATAGCGGTGAGAATGGTGCCCTTGTACTTCCCAAGAAGGAAAGTACCGCCCATAGTTAGGACGGGACGGCAGTGGAGAAGCCATGGACCGCCGCCAAATGCCCGTAAGACTCGATCAAGGATTAGCGAATGTGGGTTGTTCGATGGGTCGGCCGCTCACCCTATTGACGCATGTCCCGGATTAGCATCCGCAACTGCTTGAGCATTCTTGGGACTAGGTCGTGCGCCTCCTTGTAGGTACCATACAACCCTTCGAGGACCTTACGCCGCCCGCCATACCTTCATGTAGCTAACGCCATAGCCTATTGTATTTGCTACGTTAGCCATGAGGACCTTCGCGAAACGGTCCAAATCGGCGACAACTACATGGCTTATGATGCTTGCGATGTACGCGAGGTTACGTTTTATGCATTTGCAATGGCTCTTGAAGCTCACATGTGATCCGTCAGATCGTGATGCGGAAGGTCGTTCGCCCCTGTGGAATCTCTCGCGACGGACTTTGCTGGGCAAGAGCTAACCACGCACTTAACTACGTAAGTGTCGTGGATTAGACTCGCAAAAGATAATGGAAGGCGATAATAGTTAGTGCGATCGATCGTATATAGTTAAAGGTACAACAAATAACGCACAAACACACCAGAAACTCGTAAGTCCGACAGTCTTCACCGCGAAAGTCACGATAGCTTGCCCGGCGGCACTTTGTGTGGGAAATGTTGCCCCACAAGCGTGGTGTCCGCATCGAAGGCCCACGAAGACTCGTGCTCTTGGGCAAGAACAAGGAAGAGGCCGCTGACAATCCAATGACTTGGAACGTAGTCGGTGTCGGCCAAACAATGCCACCGACGATACCTCCTCATCGCCGGCTTCCTCCTCGCCGGATTGCGAAGTTAAAGTTCGCCTCATCTTCGGTGGCGCGTTCTGATGAGCCCTGATATGGCATCGACAATCTCGTGAAAATCAACACGCACGCCCCATTTGTCCACACCTCATTCGGTTCGAATTACTCGAATCTCCACGATGTGGAGCATACTCCTAACGATATCCGGGGCTCGAGAGCTCACTCGCCGTCAACAAACCAAAGAGGGGGAGAAGAGCGCCGCGCCTCCCCGAACCGCGCCTCGCGGATTGAGTAGGATAAACAAAATGTACATACACCATGGGTCGCCCATACATTGGAGCGTGAGGATTGGTAACGACCGCATGTACCGTGCCCACATGGCAATCGCTAGTCACCTTCGTAAGGCCCCACGATATATGGCCGTGTGGTGGGACCGTGGTGGCCGTGGACCGCCTATTACTATCTTGTTCCTAGCGCCGGCGATCGAACAGCTTGCCGAATGCACCGTCAGATCGAGCAAATCGACGCGTGCCGGGTTGGGAACGTTGACGGCGCGCGCCGCACCGACAAATCAACTCCGTCTCGACCCGCACGAACGCTTTCCGTGGAACACGTAGTGTCTCCATTTCATTTAAAACAAAACAATATTTAAGCCTAAACACACCATTAAAGTAATACGATTGTTGATCAAATTAACTTACGCTACGCCGACTTCTGCGGATGGTAAGTTCAGAGCGGAGGCACCTCGTAAAGAGGGAGACTTTCTCGAGAGGAACGATCGACCGAGTGTGCGGCCGAGCCTTTAAATAGCCGCACCATAGGGCGTGTCCCTACCACGCCGCGAGGGGGTGTCCCTACCGCTCGCGCAGAGGGGGCGTGTCCTCCCTACCGCTGCTCGCAGAGGGGCAGTCCCTACTGCTCGCCAGAGTGGGCAGTGTCCCACCGCTGCCGCTGAGGGGGCGTGTCCCTCCCTACCGCTGCCCGCCGAGGGGCGTGTCCCGAGTCCCTACCGCGCCGCCAGTAAGGTGTCCTCCTCACCGCGCCGCTAGCGAGGGCAGTCCTGTCCTCCCCGCCGCGCCCGTCCGAGGGGCAGTCCCACCGCTGCTCGGTAGAGGGGCAGTCCATCCCTACCGCCCGCCGGGAGGGGGGTGTCCTCACCGCGGCCCGCCGAGGGGCAGTCCTCACGCGGCCCGCCGCAGAGGGGCAGTCCCTACCGCGCTCGCGAGGGAGCAGTCCCAGTCCCTCCCTACCGCGCCTGCCGAGGGGCGTCCCCCTACCGCGCCGCGCAGAGGGGGCAGTCCGCACTGCGAGGTCCGCACTGCTCGCGAGGGGGCAGTCCTCCCACCGCGTCCGCGAGAGGTAGGTCCTCGAGTCCCTACCGCCCGCCAGGTAGGGTGTCCTCCTACCACACACAATGGGCTGTATAAAGATATGCACGATACTAACAATGGAAGCTACTCCAACCGGATTCATACAAAAATGATCTATAGGAAAAAGATATGCATTTTATAAGTTTGCTACATTTCCTGAGAAACAGTGTTAAGTTCACTTCTTTACTAATTTTGAAATTGGTTTTGTAGGGTTCATCATGGCCAACAATTATTTATCTATTTAACTTCAAGTTATAAGGAAGCAAACAAAATTGGAATCATGTAATTTGGAGCTAACATGACAAACATATGAAAATGAGAAGACCTAACATATTTCTTTTGGACAACACCTTCTGAGATTTTCTAACTCTCATCCAATTGTAGTAGCTTTTCGGTGCTTAACATCTAAGAAAAGTTTAAAATTGTACACATTTTATTACATTTCAAACGTGAACCTAATGTTATGATACATTTGAAACAGACATCTTAATTAAAATTATTTGGGTCATTATGCTTAGGGTAAGCACGACTCTCCAAATGTGGACATGACTACTCTCTCGCAAAGCACGATGTGACAACACTCCGCCCGCCGCTTTTCAGATCGACATGATAACACTCTACCTCCTCGCCTTTTTCATGCGAAAAGACATGACTCGCAAACGTTGACATGACTACTTTCTCGCAAAGTCGGACGTGACAACACTCTACCTTGTCGCCTTTCCATATCGACATGACATGACAAGACAAGACTGCATAAAAAAATCATTCCATTCCAACTAGGTTGCTTATAAAAGGGGTGGAGGATACCGGGAGAGAACAATACACAACAAAACCCAACACTACAAAGACAACTTCCTTGACCACGCCGAGATGGACAAGAGGCGTAAGAAGCAATGGGACAAGATGACGGCAATGGGACGAGATGCGTACCGGCAAGGGTCGGGGAGATGGAAGATGAAGCAAGGGCTATCGCGTCCGGTCCGGCAAGAAGAGATCGACGCCAGATCGCAGCTCTCCACAATGAGGCTAAGGCCAAAGAGGCCCGCAGAGCAAAGAACCCCACCAACCTCCAACCGAAGCGTTCGCAAAGACCCACCGTAGGGGACGCCGCCTCCTCCGGTGCGCAGGACCCGCAAGTTCTTCAAGTCCAAGCATCCGCTAAGCCTAGGCATGCGCATCGGGTTGTACAAACTACTCCTCCGACTATCCCGATCGCCGCTTCGACACGAGAAGTTATCGCACCTGGTAAGATCCTCGTTACATGATGTTTCGTAACTTTCCTCTTTGAAAGTGCGCACTAACAACCTCTCCCATCTACTCGTAGTCCCTGATGCACTATGTGACTACCGCAAGTGGATCGACAGGGAGATCCACCCGCATGACCAGTGGACTCTCGACTTCTACGAGTGGAATGACAAAAGATCACACGAGATCCGGGAGGAGGAGCGCCGCAACGACGAGCTAAACGAGCGTATACGTCGGGAGACGAAAGCTCATCTCGAGGCATGCAATCGCAGGAACGCGAGGCTCGCGAGACGAGCGCGACAAAAGAGGGAACTTGCGCCAAGGCCAAAGAGGCTCGCGAGAGTCCAACAACGAGCGGCAAAGAAGGGAAATGGCCCCGCTCCACGCAGAGGTCCGCCATTCCGCACTAGTCGCCCATCGAATGTCGAATTTATTTCAATTCCAAAAGGCGCATATGTATCGTAGGAGTCTGGCCGGTTTGTTGCATCGTGCATGATGTTGTTTGTTATGCACGTAACCAAACCCTTTGCGCCGTGCAAGCCCAAGCTTTATTATAAAGTCTACTTTAATTCGCAACTCGCATTAACAACATGATCCCAACTTCAAAACGAAAGAGGCAATGTCACGCCATACCAAATGGCGTGACAAATGTCTAATATGCTTGAAAATCGATATGCTTATCAATCATCATTTCAAATTACTACAAAAATAAAGAAGCAAACAAAACTATCACGGAGGTTGCACAAAAAGTTTCAAATTTTCCTATATTTTACAAAGGCAAGTACACACGAGGAACCAAAATATGTGTACAAATATAGTAAACAAAATCGCATAACACGCGATACTATATGGCTCACTCGCCCGAGCCACTACTCTCTCCTCGCTGCGGCTGCGTCACGCGCGCGCTTGTTTTGCGCCGAGCATGACCCGTCGAATACGCCCACCGTCCGAGAACGCGTGTCGGTTCGGAGGGGGTATGGAGATCGTTGAGGTGGAGGTGGACCAAGAGGGCCGACTCGAGAAGAGCCGGTAGGCGACATGTCGCCGTGATCACCGGGGAGAAGTCCGAGAATTCATCCACGGTGGAGGCATCCAACTCCGCTGCGCGGAGGAGCTCGCTCGACGCACGATGGGGCACCGAACCCGAGGAGCTCGCTCGCGACGTCGGTGGGGCACCAACTCGAGGAGCTCGCTCGACGACGGTGGAGCACCAACCCGAGGAACTCGCCGAGTACGCTAGAAACCCCGCCGCCATCGATCGCCCCTAGTGTTGTGTATCGCTTCCTCGCACGAGCCGAGAGGCCCGTATCCTCATCATCGCCGACGTGAATCGCCGCCACTTCACGGGAATCAAGGTCGCAAGACGGAACGATGTTAGTACTGTAAACACTGACGTAAACTAAGAACCCCGCATTCTCCGGATGTGCGGCAGGCGATGACCGACGGAGCGCCGCTTGATGCATGCTTCCATACCCGAAACGCTTATGACGCTCGCCGACTTTAGGTCGTGGTGACCAAATGGGTGAGCACGCCCCTAGTTGATGGGCGCCGCCCTCGAACGACCGCTCCTGTTCTTATAATTTTCTTCATCTCCGCGAGATGTGCTTCAAAACTTTTATACCCTGGGGTTCTATCTCGCCGCGAGCGTCGTCCGATGCGCTCTCGACGCGCAGCTTCTCTAATCGCAGTGACATACGTAATATGTTCATTAATGAAAGGTACGACTCAATGAAACTTCAACCGAGGTGGTAGGTGTCGCACGCGCTTCAAGTCGGGAAGCGCCGCGGACGATCGTGACGCGGCGCGAGGCTCGTGGTGCCGCGCCGTCGGCCGTGTCACCTCCTCCGCGCCCCGAGGAGAAATGGTCGGGCCTTGCGCTGCTTCGTGGCACGCACCACCCATGTACGCACGGCACGACTCACGGCCGTGACGGACGCCGCCACCCTGCACATCCACATGGGCCGCTCATCCATGCCGAAATCCACCGCTGCCGCAATGGCCGATCCCTAATCGCCCACCCCACCTTGTTTGCCTCGCATTCAAGAGATTAATGTTAGAAAATAAGACGTAAGGACCGCAAACAATAGTCGAATTAAGTTTGACTCACGGTGTACGGCCGATCCGTGGGCCTCGCACCGGGGGCACGACCGTACACACCAAATCGTCGACACGCGCGCGGCGTAAGGCTCCACCATATGCGAATACCAGTGACAGTCGTCTTCCACAGTGGTATGTCCCGGATGCATTGCGTGGATATCCGCGCGCGCGCTATATCGAGCAGAAAGTAGGATGCCATGGACACCGATGATGTCGCCTGCGTAATAACTCGAACTCGTTGTGGTACAACGAGTAGCACTCGCCGGTCTTGCGCCGCCCAACGCAAACGGCGCAGCCCACCGTAAGCCCATGGTCGCGCGCGCCTATGGGGTCATGTGGGCCGGTCCGTCTATAGTGTACGGCTGCGCCGCTCTCTCGATGGTCGGTCGCCCAATAGGGAAGTGCTCCCAACTCCACAGCTGCAGGAGCACGTAGCAGATGGCCAGGTTGGAAGCAGTGCTACCGCGCCGCGAAGCGTCACACAACCCCATGTATGTGGCGCAAAGGACGGCTGATCCCCACCAGATCGAGGCATCGCCCACCCGCGTCAACCAAAGATTCGCGATTTGATGAAGTGGGTTCATAATATCGCCTTTGTGGTTGGAAACATGACCCAACCAAAGAGCCGAGAAGGTAAGCAATGAGGTACGCCCTAACGACCTGCTGTGCACCGCGGCAATTCCTAAATCGCCACCATGCCCGGGACACCACGCACCCTCCGAGAGATTGGCCAGCGCCGCTCAAGCTCGCCTTCCAGCCCCCACTCCGAGGGTCCGAACAAGCGGCACATCCGGACGGAGACCGGCCAACACCGACACATCTGTAGGGTGATCACATCTCACCCCACCGAAAGTGGAAGGTGTGTGTCTCGGGCCTCCACTGTCAACAAGTGCGACAAAGAAGTCGCTGCCTAGGGTGAACCCGCGTCAACTGAGACCATCCTCGCAAAGGGCAACAAACCCGCCTCCCGAGGATTGGGGTGTAACGCCGTCCAGCCGCCACCGCCCCTCCCGCCAAGTGTCGGGCGAGGCCATCCGCGCCGGCGGTGAGCCACGCCTGCACCGTGGTCCTCATCGAGAATTGGTCTAGTAGCTCCTGAGACACATGCCTACCAACACATGGATAAAGAACATTAGTGAGAACTTCATGTTACATGCAATAACAAACTAAAATTCATCTAATTACACCCTAATCACATTGCTAAAATTAGCTAAAAATATAGTCGAAATGAAATGAACTTCAACTTCTCTCGCTCGCTTCTTCTCTCGCTCGCCGGATCATCAAGCGATATGAAATTTGTGTGCTCGCCTTTCGCACTCTCCCGCGAGCTCACCAAATGAACAAGTGACTGATCGACATATGAAATGAAGCTCTTCTCCAATTTATAGCGAATCTTTATCCCGCGCCCGCAAATTAAGCCATAAATGTAGGAAGTGACATCGCTGCTTGCAAATGCAGGAGGGCCTCGCCGCTTGCCTTCTGAGAATCAACACATGGCGAGGTGGAGGAGGGTCCGCTCAAACAATCAACACATGGTCAGGTGGAGGAGGGCCTGCTCAAACAATCAACACATGGTCAGCGGGAGGGAGGGCCTGCTCAAACAATCAATAGCCGGTGTGAATCGGTGTGAACGAGGAAGGGCCTTGTTCAAAGCTTTGTACAATCAACACCGTGCTTCGAGGGCCTGTTTAAATCTTTGATCAATCAATAAATGTTACTAAGGATACAATCATACTAATTAGCTTAAAACATAATTGAACGAATAAAATTATAAAAATTTTATAGAAATAAGTAAATGGTAGTAGAATGCTACACAAAAATTTCATAATTTTTAAAATCATTTAATATATTTTAAAATTTTCAAATCTATCCGTGCTAATTAACTAAACTAACTACTAATTATAATTAACTAACCTAACAACTTACTATTTATGGTGCGCATGGTGGCCATGCGCGCATGCAAATAGGGACAATTTATTTTTTTTTCGTGGGGCCCGCCGCATGGGGTGCGGCAGATGGGGCCGCCGCACGGGGCGCGCGCATGGGTGAATTTTGAATTTTTTCATGCGCGCACGGGCGTGCGGCATGGGGCCTCACGACGGGGTGGGCCGCATGGGGCGGCGCCAGGAGAGGTGAGAGGAGAGAGGTGAGGTGGCGGGCGGCCGGGCGAGGTGGCGCGGCGGTTGGCCGGGGCGGGAGCCGATGAACTGCGCCGTATCGGGCGTACTCGCCGCCGTCCCTGCCGGTATGCCCTTCTGCGCGCTAGCCAGCGGCACGTATACTATTCACATGCTATTTCCGCTAATTACTTCCGAATGGAGCTACTTTTGAAAATAAATTATGTTACGGGGTCAAAACAGTAAAAATTTCAATATTATAGCAGTGTGCTGTTTACACGCGCTGTCGCAGTTGATCAGGTCCGTCTTTCCCAGATCGAGCAGCTCAAATTTGTTGAATGTTATGGTACTAGTCATCCGTGACATTCTCATAGGAATAGCAAGCGATACGAGTCCTTCGTATACATGGCAAAGATCCCTTGCCCTCTACCGCCTCTCTCATAAAGACCTCGAAATAAGAGTCATCGTCCAATACCCAGAACAAAGCTTTATATACATGGCAAAGATCCCTTGCCCTCTACCGCCTGTCGCATAAAGACCTCGAAAAAAAGAGTCATCCGTCGTAGCGACGCCACCGTGTGCGCAACGCTTTCCAAGCCATCCTGACGCCTCCATCCATGGCCACCAGGTCGGCGGCGGCGGCGGCACGCGTCGCCGCTCCGTTGGCCCACTCTCGCATTCATCCCTCGTGAAGGAACCGCGGAATCCCCTCGTCGCAAGTAAAGCAAAGGCTCAATGCTCAAGTGTCCCTCCCCCTCCCTTTCCCGTTTCATTATTCCTTCCTCCCTCTATATAAACTCAGCTTCTCACCTCCTGTGTTACACACACAACTGAGACGAGACGAGACGAGACGAGACACCAAAGCTGTAGGTTCTTGGAACTAATTGGGATTCATCGTTCATGTGAGACGGCGGTGAACCAGAACGACACGGACGGCCGGACGGGCACCTACGCGCGCGCGCATACGAGCATGGCGAGCAGCGGCTACTACGACGACCATAGCACGTCGTCCTACCGCTACGGATACTCGCAGCCCGCGTCGCCGGCGACGTCCTTCCACCTCTGCCTCTTCCTGGCCACCGCGTCCCTCCTCGGCGCCGCCTCCATCTACTCGCGCTGCGAGTCGGCGATGGAGAACCTCTTCGACCAGCTCAGGATCGTCGTCGTCCTGTCCCCGCTGCTGCTGCTGCTCGCGGCGCAGTACTGGGCTGCGACGAGCTGGCGGCGATCGCGGGGCGCGGGAGGCCTCAAGTCGCTGCTCGTGGCGCCGCTGGTAGGGGAGTCCCCCTGGTACGACCAGCAGCGGGACGGCGCCGGGGCGTCGTCGCCGTGGGGCGTGGCGCTGGCGCTGGCGCTCGTGCTGCTGCTCATCTCCTACCAGTCGTGCTTCCAGGACTGGTGGTTCCCGCTCATCAGCCGCCGGTGAGCTCGCTCAGATCGTTGCAGCTAGCCAGCTAGGAGTGGAGGGGAATTGGCAGTGCAGATTTTTTTCCGTCTGGACTCTGGAGTCCGGACTGTCAGACGTCTTAGGCTGTCATCAATTAACATTGGATGTAATTGCAGTAACTGTAACTGCTGTGCTATAAATAAAGAACAGTACTCGTGCATGTTGCAACATCAAATCATTTCATATCCTTGGCTAGCTAAGAACAGTACTCGTGCATGTTGCAACATCAAATCCTTTCATATCCTTGGCTAGCTAGCACTTTGGTCTGGCGTTAATTAATCATTTTTGTTCTCGAACTTATGAAATGTGGTATGCGCATATTAATATGCCTATACGATCGAGGCATACCCCATCGGCTTCTTTACGATCTAGGCCATATGTATCCTTAGTTTTTGACAGTTTTTTTTTTAAAAAAAAACGTGGGGAGGGGGCGGTAAGACCGGTTTGGCAAAAAATCGGGAAATTTCGAACAATTTTCCACGGAATTTTCAAAAAAATGTATTGTTCGGATTGTAAATAATAATAATAAAGAAATCCAAATAAAATTCAAGCAAACCGATTTTTGTGCAAAATTCAAGCAAACTGATTTTTTTGAACCCGGTTTGAATTCCTACCAGGAGGCCGATAGATCCAAAATCACCGATTTTCGATCGAAATTCGGAACCTGGTTTTTGAAACGACGAAGTAACTAATCCTTGCCTTGTGTAAAGTGGAAAAGTAGTTGGAAAGGAGAAAAGAGCCAAGCCAAACCAAAGTATACATTAACACTGATCAAGCTTACCATTCCATTTGCAACCAGTTAACTAATCAACCACAGTAAAGAACACGGGCGGAAAGGAGGGATCTTATTCCCGACTTTTCGTCGAGATAGAACCTGGCTGCCGGCACTTTCTCCTCTTTCGGCTGTTGATGCACGACCAAAGCAGCTTTCTGCGCTAATGACCTTGTGGGGGCAAGGCCTACCCCGTACACATGCTACCCAAAAGCAAAAGACCCCAATTACTCAAGATTCTTGATACCTCCGTGGTTGCAACTTCTCCTTCCACTGTGGCTGTTTACTTTCTTCTAACTTGGTAGTACCTGATCGATTTACTTGTAGAGTTCATACAACAACAACCTGATCGGTTTACAAGAACACACTCACAATGCTCGTTCATTCGCTTGACACCGTAGTTTTTGTTTGACATTTCCTATTACTGGGCTAAAAACAAGCTTAAATTAGGCTAACCCGATGCACTTTGATTCAAATTTACATGGTGATTCACAGTACCAAAAGCGAGTTTTCATACACAACCAACAAGAAACGCACATGTAGATTCTTTTTGGGAGAGGAAGACGCATATCTAGATGGGCAGTCGGCTAGTCTAAGGCCCAGCTATAGCGGTCCATTAGGTCGCACCATACGCATGGCTGGGCTCAGGAATAGGATGGGACTCTAGACAAGTTGTTAAAAACACGATTCTCCCACAGACACAAAATGACCTAAATCGTACCGGATAGAATCGTCCTAGTAGTATAATCGTGTAGAATCACGCATCATTTCAGATTATGAAAGATTTAGATATTTGATTGTGGAATATCCCTCAATTCAAATTGTGTGTCAAGTACAAAAGTAGTTAGTAGTTTAGACATTAAGATTTGGAGGTTTGGAATAATAAAAATTATTTTGATTATTTATTTATTTTACTTTTATGCTAAATGTTCATATAATGGAAATATTATTAAAATCAATATTCTTGCCGTAGTTCCGAGTGACATGGAATCTAAACCGTAATTCAGACATTTATTAAGCAAATTAGATTCCAGACGACCAAATAAACACTTATATCACTCTTGAAATATACGACACATTAAAAAAATGTATTTTTAGTACAATTAGAGAGGATCTTGGATTCTACGATTCCATCCTAAAATACAATCAAAACCAAATTGTCTCCTATCCAATCCAGAATAACCATTGTGACAACCTTCCACGGGCCCAAGCTAGGGTTTGTTTGGTTATGTACCCCAAGTTGCCAAGCCAAATATTGATAATGCTTAGACATTTTGGCCTCTGTTTGGTTGGTGGACAATATTTGGCATACCCATTGGATCTGGTAAGGTTTCACAAGATTTTTGGGCAAAACATGAGTGGCAAAATTGGTGACTAAAATGTCGGTAACTTCCCTCTCTCTATATGCCATGTGGGCCAAGCATGGGCTAGCCAAATTTTTGTTTGTCCTAATTTTGGTAATTATTTATTTTGCTATAAAAATATTTTAATCATGCTATGATTTTGATCATGCAAAAAATTAGTAAGATTCGTTAGGGGTACAAAAACCAAACAAACCATAACCTAGTAAGTGTAACCCTCTTCGCGCGACGCTCACACCACTGACCAGTGACCAGTTTGGGGCGGGAAATGCATTCTCTGCCATTCCATTGCTAGCGTCGTGATATTAGGTAGATCTGAGCCGTTCGTTTCGGGAAGAACGGCGCAGACCAAATGCTACAATAGTAACACAGTGTTATGGATAGTACTGATGGTAAAATATTTTGCTACAGTATTATGGTGCAGTTGCACTGCACGAACTCACCCTCTAATTTTTCGATCCAACGGCCGCTACACAATGTCTCCGGCCGAGGCGTTCCCGAGAGGCTGAGATCGAGATACGCAATGTCTTCGCCCGAGGCAATCCCGAGAGGCTGGCTTGTTTGGTTGGTGACCTAGGTTTCATGTTTGGGAAAAAGTGGTGTCTGGAGGTAGCCTAGAAAGTAGATGATTTTTGTTTGATCAGACAAACCTGAAAATAAGTTATTTGGTTGAAAGCATATGCTTCAAATTGATGAATAAAAAGTAAAACATTGGATAAAAATATCAACGATAGATCAAACAGCCTATCGTTTTCTACGCCTGAACTGCTGGCTCGCCTGGGGTTCGAACCAAACACACAGCAGGCAGCTTACAGGTGCTGTGCCGGCCAGGCAAGTCTGCCCCAGGCTTCGAGCAAACAGACTCGACCGAGAGGGGTTTCGAATTGGCGCCAACCATTCCCCCAATTCCCTCCTCCGACTCTAGGGTTTCCTCCTTTGTACTCCGCCATGGCGGGAGCCACCGCCGCCACTCCGATGGACATCGACGCCGCCGCGCCGCCGGCGGGGGCGACCTCCAAGGGCAAGGCGCCGCTCTCCGCCCCAGCGGGCAAGGCCGCGCCCTGGGTCGAGAAGTACCGCCCCCAGTCCCTCGCGGACGTCGCCGCCCACCGCGACATCGTCGACACCAGTAAGTGGCCGCAGCCCCGTTTGTTCTGGACTTCACCTGTGTGATTGTTATACCGCTGCTTAGTTTGGTGATTGGGTGCTGCGTTTTAGGGTTTTTGGGAGCGATTCGATTCCATTGGGTTTTGGATTTGGTAGTATTTAGGTTAGGGTTTTTGTGGGTGAGTTGGTGCGACTACATGGGAGTTCGATACAGAGTATATGGGTTCTGTGATCAAGTCATATAGTATATCTTTACTAGTGATTTGATGAGATTTGGTGGTTCAGATGGTTATGATTTTGGACTTCTCTAATATAGCAGTTAGTCATTTGCCATTGATTTGATGCTTCAGGGCAGGTTCGATACGGTTTATGTTTTAGTGACTAGTAATTTACCGTTTGCCGTTGATCTGATACCTAGATGGTTGTTAGTGCCACGTTGGTCTTTATCCTGTTGATTAGTTCGGAGTATTGTGAGTGATCTGGTGCGATTTTTTACTTGTTTAATGTCGTCTGTAGTTTTGGGTGAGAACTGTTTTTTGTCAAGTGAGTTCGTGTGACTCGGTTGTCATATGGGTATTTCATCCCCAAATTTTGCTTTTATGTAAGCTGTCACACATTTTGGGGTTCTTAAGTTGTAACCTCTTAGCAATTTTGCTGTTTCGAAATTTCTGTAATTTCTACTCTTGACAATTGGAGGTAATCTGATGATTTTTATGTCATTTCGTTTATTACAGTTGATAGGCTTACAAATGAGAATAAGCTTCCACATTTATTGCTCTATGGTCCACCTGGCACTGGGAAAACATCAACGATACTGGCTGTTGCGAGGAAGCTATATGGGTCACAGTATGGCAACATGATTCTGGAACTCAACGCATCAGATGAACGTGGGATTGATGTTGTAAGGCACCAGATCCAGGACTTCGCTAGTGCACGAAGCCTCTCTTTTGGGTATACATTACGAGTCTTGCGATACAGCTTTACATTTTGTGAAATTAATGATTGTGGAATTATTCTTAACTAGTATTCTTTTTTCCTATATAAAAAGGGGAGTGGGGGATGCCCTAGTTTAATCTTTGATTGCCCAAGGCCTTATCCTTGGTGTAAGGTGAATTTAGAGTTGCATGCCGAGAAAGTGATCCCTTGGTTTTAACATGAGAGGTCATATATTGTTGTAACTAGCTTCTGTTAGGCAGTTATCATCTGAACCAAATACTCTCATAGAGGTTGCATACTTCCATGCGTCTCATGATACCCACATTTTGTTTGCACTTGATTTCTTAGCTGCATTAGGGCTACTGGTATAATTGAATGAACTATTAAAGATTTAATATATAATCAATCAATTATATTACTATTCTTCGTAATGCCACAAAGTAATATATTTTGTATTTAACTTATGTAGAGCAAAGCCTTCTGTTAAGTTGGTCCTCTTGGATGAAGCAGATGCCATGACCAAAGATGCACAGTTTGCATTGCGAAGAGGTTTCTGTTGTTGAATGTTTTCTTTTTGACCCACTGTAATATTGTTTTTTTGCCTTAAATCTATTTACTCAGCCCCTCCGTACAGTCATTGAGAAGCATACAAGGAGCACAAGGTTTGCACTCATATGCAACCATGTCAACAAAATCATCCCAGCACTACAATCAAGGTGCACTAGGTTTAGATTTGCTCCACTTGATGGCACTCATGTTAGGGAGCGTCTTCAACATATAATAAAATCTGAGGGGTAAGCACTTATTTTTCTTGTGAGATTATATTAGAAATCTAGAACTGTCATTAGGTTTCTCAGTTTCTGTGCTTGAATTTCTTTACTACTTGTATTGGGGCTTGAGAAGTTTTTTTTTTGGTGTTTTTGCATCTTCTTGCAGGCTTGATGTAGATGAGGGTGGCTTGACAGCCCTAGTGCGGTTAAGCAATGGCGACATGAGGAAGGCTTTGAATATATTGCAGGTTATGCCTGAATACTCAAGTATTGTTGATCATTCTAAACCTGCTATCTTTTACCATGGGTTCGCGATATTTAGTTAACGAAAAATATAAAAGGTTCCCATGGGTGGA
The DNA here is from genome assembly GCA_036346255.1 of Ampelocalamus luodianensis. Classification (NCBI taxonomy): domain Eukaryota; kingdom Viridiplantae; phylum Streptophyta; class Magnoliopsida; order Poales; family Poaceae; genus Ampelocalamus; species Ampelocalamus luodianensis. The sequence goes on from CM070634.1 coordinate 2,984,579, forward strand.
GGAGAGTTGAAAAAGACCAGAAAATATTGTCTGTTAAGGTCTGGATGAAGCATAGTTCTTTCTGATTTGCATAACAAGAAGTCAAGGACATATGACGTTGGGCTCAACTAATGCCATTCTTACAATGTTATGTTGCATCAAATACTTGTGAGACATGTAGGTCTCAAGTTCAACATTCAGCCTAACCATATGACAAGTTTTTCTTTTTGATATCCATTGTTTTGTTCCATCAGTTGGTGCGTAACGATTGGTTTGACACTGACTTACCTTGCCTTTTTATGTGCAGTCAACACACATGGCATCCCAGCAAATAACAGAAGAAGCTGTCTACCTTTGCACGGGAAACCCCATGCCGAAAGACATTGAGCAGATAGCATTTTGGTTACTAAATGAATCATTTTCAACCAGCTACAAATGTATCCTTAATTACCAGTACTATCCTCCTAACAATTCACAATTCGTGGTCTTATGCAATTTGTGTCCTTATCTGCTTAGATATATCTGACATGAAGATGAGAAAAGGGCTGGCCTTGGTTGATATCATACGGGAGGTCACTTTGTAAGCGCTCCCTCCTACCCACCTGCACTTCATTCGTTCTGAACCTCCTTATTCTTCAAATAATCCAAAACCTTCTTATAATTCTTTAAATACATTTCTTGCAGGTTTGTGTTCAAAATACAAATGCCATCCGATGTACGTGTAAAGCTAATTAATGATATGGCAGATATCGAGTATGTCCTATTTATACTTTTAAAAGTTGAATTCGAGTCAAAGTTAATATGCCATCTTTCTAATTCATCTGGAATTATGCAGGCCCACTGCCTTACCATTAGATTGTATTGCATCATTAGTTAATTATGTTTTGTTGATGATTCTGCTCAGATTGACATCTAACTGTGATAGTGTTATTGTATTCTGAAAAGTCAAAATTGCCATATGTATTTTACTGATTTATGCATGTTATGTTCTTTGGGATAGTAATTTTAGTTCACATAAAAAAAGTAATTACCGTAGCCCTGTGAGTACTATAACAGATTCAAGGCCAGAAATATATAGCCAAGCTGACTTGCTGACTATGCTCGTACCCTTATACCTCATTTATCTAAACTAAAGCAGTAAGTCATATAAATCACATTGCTGAAATGGTGCCACGCTGCAAAGCATTCTTTTTGTTTGGCCAACTTCGCTGTGAGTTCTCTATGCGTGGAACATGTGGATTCTCAGAAAGTGAAAATTGTGGTAGTTGTGGTGAAGCACTTATAGCTCGTGTTTGAGACGGTACAGTACTGGATAGTGACCTAATATGATCCTCTGAAATATTCCCCTATTCGAGCTATGATTCTGCTGTGAAAAGTAGCATAGCAATTTTTGGTTTTCCCCCTTGAATTGTGTTAGAGAGTTCATGTTAGAGTCTAATATAGAAGTTCTGTCAGGGTTGGATTGAAAGTTATATTAGAGTCGGATTGTATTTTGAGACTATAAATAAAGTGTGTGGGGGTTCTGTGAAACAACATATAATTATTCCCGAAATTTTACATGGTATCAGAGCCAGACTCTAATTCGTGAATTCACCTTAGAGCAGAGCCACCATCGATTGTCCGCTGTTGCTGCCCCTGGGAAGAGCAATCTTCACTCTCGGGGGCGGCCACAGTAAACCTTGCAGGCGTGGAGAGGTTGGTGACGATGGATCTGGTCGAGGCGGCTGGAGAGGTGGTTGCCGAGAGCGGCAGCAGAGAAGGAGCGGTTAGTAGATTCGGCCGTCGGTGGAGATCCAGCTCTCGAGAGGAGGGGAGCAGATTCGGCTGGCGGTGGAGATTCGATGCTCTTCGACGCTCGGGAGGAGGAGCGGTGCTTGAGACGCATGGGCTGCCATGAGGAAGAGGAGAAGGAGGCTGCGACGAGATGCACGGCCGTGGGGAGGAAGAGGAGGCAGCGGCGGTGTCACGGTGTGGTGGTGGTTGAGGCAGCTTGCGGCGGTGGAAGCGACGAAATCCGGTTGGAGGCAGCATGATTCGGTGGCTCCTAGCCAGATCCGGACGGACTCGACCGGAAAGAAGAGGACAAAAGAAAGGAGGAAGGCTCGGGGCCGGCGCTCGGAGGAGGATGAATTGGCGCTTGGGGGGCTTGGGGTTGTGGCGCTTGGAGGAGGAACTGACGCTTTGGGGCCAACGTGCGGAGAGAGGAGGAAGAAGCTGAGAAGAGGAAAGGACAGGTCGTGACGTCCGTGTGGGAAGGGGAGGAGGGAAAAAGGAAAGGGAAGAAAAGGAGGGAAAAAAGGAAAAGAAAAAAAGAGAGGGGGTCTGGTGTGGATCCAGATCGCTGGAGGATCTGATGTGATGGGGGGGGTCTGGTGTTGATCCAGATCGGTAGATCGGTGTGGATCTAGATCGGTGAAGGATATGGTGTGATTGAGGGGGGTATAGTGTAGATCCAGATTGGTGGAGGATCTGATGTGGTTGTGTGTGCTGTGTTGGGGAAAGGAGAGATGATGGTGTGGATTCAGATCGGTGAAGGATCTGGTGTGGCTGTGTGTGCTGTGTTGGAGAAAGGAGAGAGGATGGTGTGTTTGCTGAGAGTTATAGCTGTTGTGTTGCTTGGTGGTGGAGTTTTCTATTAGTTTGTTGTTGATTGCTATGTTGGAAATTAGTGATGGTGGTAGAGGAAGCTTAGTTGGTGACAATATCGGAGGTTACGACGGAAGGTATGGAAGACAAAGGGAGAAGACTGTTCAGGCGGTGGCTTTGGTGGCTATGCTAATGGTGGAATTGGTGGCAAGCTCGACGATAGTGACGACGAAGCAGGAGCTGGTGGTAGCTCCAGTGGAGGCTATGTCGAGCAGTGGTGGCAGTGATGATATTTGTGTCATGCGGTGGTGTTGGTATGGATACCAGAAATAGTGTTGTTGGAGAGGTCCGGAAGAGGATTGGTACTAGAGTCAGGTGTAATGGATTATGGTAGAGGTAGCGGTGGTCAAGGCCAAGACTGGGGCATGTTGGTAGAGATGGTGGAGGCTGGGGGTGGCTAGGGGCATAAGGGTAGAAAAAGAGGGTGTTGAGGTCAGGGCAGCTGTTAGATGGTGGAGATGGATTTGGTGACGTCTCTAGTAGTATTGGTGATGAGTAACTTTTAGTCCTTGTAATGATATTGGCTATAGAGTCTTGGTATTGTTCAGTAATGGTATTACAATATGTAACAAGATGTACATTATTGTTATCTTATTTCATGCGCATCTTGAGGGAGAGTGTTGGAGAGTTATTAGAGTCTAATATAGAAGTTGTATCAGAGTTGAATTAAAATTTATATTAGAGTCAGATTGTATCTTGAGACTATAAATAAAGGGTGTGGAGTCTTATAGGAAAACACATAATTATTTCCGAAATTTTACAAATTGTTAGCAACGTTGTTCACGGCATCTCTGTTGTTCCGTGTGCAGGTACCGGTTAAGCTTTGCTTGCAATGACAAGCTGCAGCTCGGGGCATTGATCTCAACTTTCACGGGTGCTCGCACGGCTATGGTTGCTGCTGCCCACTAATTGCAGCAACGTGATGATCTTTTTGCCGCCCTTTGCTGTGCCCTCGAATTTGGAAATGATGCAGCAGCTATCTTCATCTTGTCTGTGTCGAGCATTAAGCTTAATGCATAGCGAGGAGAATTTTCCTAGTATATCCGTCTCTCTGCTCAACGTGCTAGCTACTTGGGACCTTGGGTGCTTTTTAACTGGACTGTAACCGAGTGCTGCCAGGTGTAGGTGTGATGTATGATGCATGTAAAACATTTTATGCAGTAGGAAAGTAGTCACAACTCAACTCTTCACGACAGCCAGAACTTTTTGATGAAGTATATGCTATACACCGCCGACGGATTAGCCTATTAACCCAACGAAATGCTGTTGGGAAACAAGAAAACACAAGTCAATCATCCAGAAAGGAAAAGAGGTAAAGCAACCGGCATCAGGTTCCCCAAAATGTCGAATCCTGTGTTATTCCATCGAGACTCCTATATTCGAAGGCAGCTACCGTGTTAGTTATACTTCTGCTGCTGCGACCCAGCGTCAACAAAAACAGCATATACACCGTGCTACAATACCAGCACACTGTACAGAATCACATCAAGGCTCAGTTGCCGGCAGCCTGCTCCGGACATTGTGCTCCGGCTTATGAGTGCTCTCGAAATCCACATGAACGAAGGCCCGCTCAACTTCTGGCAGCTTCTCAATCCTATCCTGCAGTGATTCACCGATGCCGTGAGCCTCTCTCAAGGGCATATCCTCCGAGAGCTCGATGTCAACCTGTGTCGTCGCAGGAGCAGAACATACCGTAAGATCTAGGATCACACTATTATTAGAAGGCAGGAAGGAATGGAGGGGCACAAAGCATACTATTCTGATACATTAATCTGTATGTATAGCTGTGAACTGACCTCGACAAAGTAAAGAGCTCCAAATGTGTAAGCCCGAACCGTGTCAACCCGCTTCACACGAGCATCGTGCTTCATGGTGAGGTACGTCAGCATCTGCAGCATCTCTGGAGGAGCACACCGACCCACCAGTGTAACTGGAAGAATAAAAGAGTCACAGCCACAAGCTGGTCAATAATTCAGATTGGGACTAGACACGCGTATAGGCTCTTGGTAAGGCACATGCATCCGCCTGTGCTGATTTGTAGTGCCAAAACTATTGACAATTGGCACCAGTGAGAGGCTAAACAATCTGTCACCAAACCTCTAGACACGCTTTTCTTGGTAAATCGTTGACATTCTTTTATCAGTCATTTCAATCCCAAACTTCTGAAGAGAGGAAATAAAGCACTGGTCAAAGTTCAGGAGATTGGAGTATAGAGAGATTTAGGAAACTACCTGCATTTTCAAATACAGTTCCGGACCAATTCACTATGGTATACACCGCAAGCAGCACAGCCCCTGCGGGGTCAATCCACCAGAAGAACTTGTCTCCAAGAATAGCAGCCACCAAACCAACAACATTGGTTACCACATCAAAATAGTGGTCCTGAATGGCACAGGGACAACTGAATTTTAGAACAGCAAATTTTTCCATCGTTCAACAAGGCAATCGACTTGAGAATTTGAATTGAGAAATGGCAATGCCTAATCATTTTTCTGCCAGTGTTATAAAATTGGTCCGTCTATCCTCAAGGCACATATACCTTTGCATATGCCTGGACAATGCTATTCCCTGAGCTCCTGCAGTACAACCAGAGAGCAAGCTTCACAGCAGTTGCTGAAAGCATGATCGAGTACAACCATATCAACTGCTCTGATGTCATCTTATCGCCAGGTTTATTCTCCACCAGTTGTTCAATAGCTTGAATCAAGACTTGGAAACCTAACAATTGGCACAAGAGAGAATAGTTTGTAGTTGACATATTTAGCAACCAATTATAATTTCTTCAAAGAGCTGGAGGTATGTCAAAGCAATGACGCCCACACCTACAGTGGCCATGATGGCCGCGAAGACGATGATCCCAACCGGCTGGACTCGCAATTTCCCGATCGGATACTTGTAAATGTTCACTCTCTTCATGGAAAGATGCGTGAACCAAAGGATGCCGCCGGCTATGAAATCCAGCAACGAGTCAAGTGTAGACGCAGCAATCGCCATGGAACCCGTCCTGATCGTAGCATACACCTGCCATTTAACAAGCCAAATGAATCAGAGCAAATCTTTATTAGCCCTGCACCCTTGTTCCGTAGTACAATTGTACCCTTCACGCAAGAAATCACCTTGAAAGCCAGGAGGACAATATTCGCGTAGTTTGATATCTTCATGGCGAACTCGCTCTGCTTCTGCTCATTGTCCTCAGGAACCTCGAGATCCAAGTCGAATTCGCCGGGCATGCACAGAGCCTCCACCGCCTCGTAGGTTCTCAGGGTAGCGAGCTGTTTCTCGTAGTACTCTCTTCCACCTACTCAAAGGAAGGAGTAGAACAAAGCTTGCAACTTCCCTCCATGGATTAAGCGGTAATTAACTACAGCTGTTGTTGGTTTGCTGTGAGTTACCTTGGGAGAGGCCTTTGGCGCGGGAGAGGTCGACGACGGCGGGGCGCTCGGGGTCCAGCCCGGCGCGCACCTTGTCGGGCAGCCGCGACAGGAAGCTGCTGCGCAGCGACCGCGCCGAATCGCGGCGCCGCAGCGACGGCGGGCGGGTGCCCCGGCCGGAACCGCCGCCCAGCAGCGGGGCACTCCGGTCGTCGCCCTCCATCGGCGTCGGCACGGCTTGACTCTGTCGGGTACGGGTGTACGGCTGGTCGGGGTTTCGGGTTGTGTGCGTAAGCGTCTTGATTTTTTCATCGTTTTTTAGGGGACTGTTTATGTTGATGAGGTGATTGATTTTTTTTTAAAAGTATAAGTCATGTTTTTTATTTATTGAATTAATATTCAATTATATAATATATCAATCTTTACATAAATTTAATGATCACAATAATTGACTTAAACTTAAGAAAATTTCAGATGACTTAAAAATAACAAATCTGTTTTTTTATTGCCTATTCGTAAGGTGATTGAAATTTTATTAAGCATAAATCACATGTTTTATCCGTTGGATCAATATCCAATTATATGACACATCAATCTCTACACAAATCCAATGATCACAACAATTGACTTAAACATAAATTTTTTTAGGCTACTTAGAAATAGCAAATCCGTTTTTTGGGGAAAATTCACTTTGGTTTTATACGATTCAAGCAGTGAGTGGAAGTGAGACTTAGGAGTGCCTGGGATTCTATTTTATGCTTTCTTTTCCGGTTTTGCTAAACAACATTTGACTGTTTTCTTGTATGAAAATAGTCGAATTTCATCTATTCGATATATTTTGAGATTTGCATTTCTTCTTATCTGATGAATTGGATCCGAATTTATTACGATTTTTTTTCAGAACATAACGGATTCACCATATTGCTATATTTTGTTGGTTAGAATTTCATTTTTTTGCCTTTGTTTTTCCTTAATCTCTCAAAGTATATATTAGATTTTGAATTACGTGATGAAAATATAAGTTATTAAGACTTTCGAGAATAATTACAGTGACCAGAATAGAAATTACATAAATAAGTTATTGTAATTTATGTATAATAAAATTATAAATAAACTAAAATTTGACTATTTTAGGCTGAGAAAATAGTCAAATCTTGTATAGACGGATCTTTCTTTTCTGTCTTGTGATGAATCTTATTTTACATTTCTTGGTTAGGTATAGAGTTCTAGAGGGATGCAAATTTCCCCCTTAAACAATATCGTATGCCGTTTGAAATATCACCTTTTGTGTTTTCCGGTTTTGAAGGAGTTTAGATAATTCAGATCTGCGTAAAGGTAGCTAACATGGTGTTCTCCTATGTTACAAAATTTTCATTGATGAAGAAGGGAATACAAACATCAACCTGTGACACCACCAAAGGCGTTAGGAATGGAGAAGTCACCTTTGAACATGATAACTAAAACATCCACCAATGCTCCAAAACACCTAACTACCAAAAACCAGAATGCATGAATAGTGAGAAGCATGCGAGAGAAGTAAGAGCATCTATACTAGTTCATATCACTTGTTACTAAGGGGTGAACACATTAGCATTTAGGTGATGTGGAAAAAAGATAATGATGAGAGAAGGTGAGCCTATTTCTAGATGAAGAAACAAGTAAGTTGTTGATACCAATGCACAAGAAACAACAAAATAGCTATTGGAGACTTGTTTATTACTTAAAAACAAGTTTTGTTGATATTAAGAAACATCATGCACACTTGTAGCAATTAAAGTTAGATACAAGCTCAAGAAATAGTCCATTAGAAGACTTGTTTCTTTTTATTAGATTGTGTACTCTCTCTCTCCTCTTAGTAACAAGCTAAGAAACAAACTATTATAGATGCTCTAATAGACTTAAATCAATGCTATTATGAAAGAGAAAGCACAGTGGATATGTCAATAAGATAGTTTTGGAAAGAGAAAGCAAGGAAATACGTAGTAGTATTCATGTTTTTATTTATGCCTAAATTATTTAATACCAAATATTAGGAGTATAACCGACTTTCATACATCACGGAGAATATACACTCTAGAAGAGAATTTGTGTAATCAATGGCGGAGTGAAAGACAACAGATAATTATTTTTTTCTGCACTAACATATTTTTATAAAAATGACGATTAAAGTACTATCTTAGAGACCGTGTTAATATCCAAAATAACTTATACTTAGATTCAGATGGAGTACTAAAAAAACTTGGTGTAGTAGTTGACATTTTTGTTTAGAATGAAAACGGACCGATAAGCGCCGCAAGATGAAATAAAAAACAACAAAACCTTGTTTTTGACTCTTGAAGCATGACTGTCTCAAACCGTGGGGCCGTGGGGCCGTGAGCTATACGCCTATACCGCTATAGTCAAACTTCATCATAGTGGATCTCCACCGTCCAACCCCACAGACTCGAACGCAAATCCCCACACCACCGCTCGCCGCCGGCCGCCGGAGGGCCATCTCCGATGACCACCTCCGGCGCGCCCGCGCCCCCTCGCTTCAAGCGCTCCTCCCCCAGGAAGAAGCAACAGCTCCGTAGCCGCCGCCTCCCCTTTGACTTCGCCGCCGGAGGGGCCGAGGCTGCGGGGGTGTCGGCGTCGGCGAGACCACCTCTCCCAGCGTCGCCGGCGGTGCCCGCGCAGTTGCCTATAGGTCGCCCATTGCCTCGCCAGTTCTTCGAGGTGGATGCGCTCGACCTCGCCCCCCGCCTCCTCGGCAAGCTCCTGCGCCGCGACGAAGTCGTCGTGCGCATCACTGAGGTGCTTGTACTTAAAAAATGCCGCATCTTTCTTGATCACAATTCTACTCTGTTGCAATAACACTAGGCTAAAGTTTTTTCCAGACATTTGCATTTAAATGTAGCATCTTTTTGTGCAATTCTAGTGTGGTAGCATTAGGCCATTAGCCTACGTTCATTCTTGGCTCAGGTGTTAAACTTAGCGAAGTACCACGTTGTCACTTGTCATAATTTTGAATTTCTTGTGTATGTTTGATTCAGGTGGAGGCTTACAGGCCAAATGACTCCGCATGCCACGGCCGCTTCGGCATCACGGCGAGAACTGCTCCTGTGGTAAAACTGGTGCTTCCTTGCGTTTTTCTTTGATAAACATGGCAATTGGGGAGTCATTTGAACTTTCTATGGGCTGAAGTTTTCCCCATCGGGTGTAGTTTGGACCAGGAGGGCATGCATATGTGTACCTATGCTATGGACTCCACATGATGCTCAATGTTGTTGCCGACAAAGAGGGTGTTGGTGCTGCTGTTTTGATCCGGTCATGTGCTCCGGTTAGCGGTATGCATTGCTCACTTATTTCACAAAGTTTCTGATCCGCTAAGTTTTATGCATGTACTACTACTAACAACTAGTGAAATAGCTACGGATTTGGGTTGACTTAGTTGGCATAGAGTTTAGTAAGCTTTGATGTGGTTTTAAACATGACTATAAATTTTTTGAGGAGCTCATTTTGTTTGCATCACAAGATATATGATAATTGATAAATCACATTAATTTATTGGATTGTTGATATTTTGTTGTCTCTGTCTCTTGCTTTAGTCTTCATCTCTGAACTGTGTTGTTTAATTGCAAAGCTCTACTAATCTGAGGTAGAGAATATGTTTTAAGTTTACTTTTGTTGCATCCATACTAAAAGGAAAGGGGAAAGTTTACCAAGACATAGTTATGTGTGCAAGAGGAAGATTGGAGATGTGGTCATCTTTTCTCATGTATTTGCACAATAATTTTCTCCTTTTGTTGCCCCTAACTTGGGAAAGAAGTAAAAGCAGTTTGTTCTGTTGGACAACCGGAGCACACCACCATACCGAATTCTAATTTTACAAACGGATTTGTTATTTCTAAGTCGTCTAAAATTTTCTTAAGTTTAAGTCAATTGTTGTGACCATAGAATTTGTGTAAAGATTGATGTGTCATATGATTGGATATTGATCTAATGGATAAAATATGTGACTTATACTTAATAAAATTTCAGTTACCTTACGAATAGATAATCCCTTTTACAAATGGAACTACATGCCTGCACCATATAAAAGGCATTTTCATGGCAGACTAATAATCGCCGGTGTTGTTTGGCTGTGTCAAAATGTATTTGTGTGGTTTCTGCATCTCCTGTCAATGCTCTTGCAAACATCTAGATTGAGCTGGATGTCTTTTTTCTGTCATGAAATTACTGTAGGACTGGAAACTATTCAGCAGCGTCGACGTCAACAGACTGAGAAACCAGTCCTACTTACAGGACCAGGAAAGGTCGTGCCTTAGAAATATCTCTGAATTAGGATTGTTCCTACACAACTAAAGATCATAACTGCTCTGGCCTTTTTATTCAGGTCGGGCAAGCTCTGGGGCTTTCCACTGACTGGTCAAACCATCCACTTTATACACCTGGTATGATCGATCGATCGATCTCCAATATTGTCTGAAACTGCCAGATTGCGTTGACACATATTCACCAACTTACTGTTTTCCATCTCAGGTGGGTTAGAGGTACTGGATGGGCCAGAGCCGGAGAGCATTTTGGTTGGTCCCCGTGTCGGCATCGAATACGCATTGCCGGAGCATGTCGCAGCGCCGTGGAGGTTCGCCGTTGCAGGCACTCCGTGGATCAGTGCCCCCCGAAATACTCTCAGGCCACGGTGAAGGCCTGAAAGGTAGTATAGTGTCCAAGCAAACGAATGTTCTTCCATCTATCCTACCAATATCTGAAGGCAAGCAGACGGCAGGATGCGGTTGCCATTTCATTTCGACCCGAGCTGTTCATGTTTTTGCTATTTGCTCGAGGCTAAGGGTAGCTGCCTCTTGTGTAGATTGCACGTTTCATCTTTATGGGAGTTTATCCGTCTGATCCAGGGTGCCGGTCCTCGATGTGGGGATGGCGTGACCATGCTCGGATGCTCCCCAACAATCTCCTGTAAACGCATCGCTCGCTAGTACAGAGCACAGTAGCGCGACAAGTGTTTGCCTCTTCTTGAAAAGCAGGCGAGAAGAACGCCGGTTTCCGCTGTTCGTGCCGCGCATGGCGCACCCGACCTGAGCGTCCGCTCGTCGGCTGCCCGACGAGCGACGACGACCAGGCATCAGCCATCAGGCCATCCCCCGGCTGTGACCGTACGCATCTGTGCTTTCTTCCGCAGCCCGCTGCCCATCTTGATTCGTGCTCGCCGCGAAGTGACCTGTTGAGAATAAGAGCATTTTTCGAATTACTTTAATCCAGAAATATAGTAGATAAAACATGATGAATATTCTAGCCACTTTCACAAAGCAAGTAAGCAAGAACACTATAGACATACTAATATCCAGAAGAACAGAAACTAGCATATCTATCACAGTGTTTAAGGTAACAACTAGTAATATTACTAACCAAGAAATACATATGAAATAGACATACCGGATCCAGTGGAAGGAGCGGCGAGAGTGGAAGAAGCGGCGGTGAGTCTTTGTGAGATCGTCGTTTGTCATGGCGTAGTGGTAAGTAGTCGTGCGATGGGCGTCGCGGTAGTAGTCGTCGGTTGTAGGCGTAGCGAGTCGAATGGAGAGGAAGCGTGGCGATCGCGCGAACGCTCCCAAAACCCTATTCGCTCTTGCTCGTGCAAGCCTTCAGGACGAGGGTTCGGAGGCTGCTCTCCGGTGCGATCGTACACGCGCCTCGCCGGATGGAGATCGCGGAGACAACAACAAAGAAGCGTGGTGTCTTTCGTGGAGAGAAAATGGAGAACCTCACTGTTCGGATAATGACTATATATAACAACCGGACGAAAGCGATCACCATTACTTACTAGTAACGCAACCATTCTTGTCTAGTCAAGAGGCGAAAGCGGTCGCCATTACTCACTAGTAACGGCGGCCGTTCTTGCCTAGTCAAGAGGCGAAACGGTCGCCATTACTCACTAGTAACAACAACCGTTACTGCCAGCCATTATTTGAATCAGTGCACTGTTCTTTTAATTGCAAAAATAGAAACGATCGCAATTATTGCGGTAGTTTATTGCGAGTCGGTGCGTTTGATTTTCGAATAGATAAAGAAAAGCGCGCACGCGCCCGACACGCACGTATGCGCGCGCTGCGCACGCGCGCGCGCGACGACGCGGCGCGGCTCGGCGGGCGGGCGAGGCGAAAGCGCGCGTGTATTGGCTCTCTCAATTCCACAAGAGGACTCCCACGTTCCACCTTATAAATTGGTGTAACTCCTTTAACTCTCTATATGGGACTAAAAGGTTTAGCACATGCACATGGGCCTTTGGGATTTTCGAGATTTAATTAGAATTAAAGTTGGGTCTAGCCCATATTAAATCCAACAATCCCCCACCAGATCCCAAGGGCACATGTCAAATTCCTTGATCCACAGTATTGTTTTAATATATCAGTGTTTCGATGGAGACCGGTTAAGGTTGAACATCCATCTAGAACAGAAGCTACACTTATCCACAACTGCACAATGGACTAAGCCTTGAATTGTGATTTGTGTGAATAAGTTTCACTTAAGTCCTTAATCGATACTAGGTGCCAGCATCCCGCGGGTTGGAGCATATAAGTAATACTCCTTGCCTATTCATGAGCTTCCTAGAGATTACCCTATCTCATAGACTGTGACTAGCAGTCGGGCTCATATAGGTGTGTTCTTTCAAGAGCGCTCAGATGACGACATCTTTGCTTAAATAAGCCACAGAACATATTAAGATGAAATCAACCTACCATACTGATTTAGGAGAAATTGCATCTCCAATGGGTGGGTCTATAAAGGTACTCTCCTCCCGATTAACCAAAAGCTTGTTTCGCCAATCCTACTTCACGGATCTCCGATCATATAGGATGGGTTACCACTATGGTATAACTCACGTGGGTCTCAAACCCATCTCCCTTGATGCATTGTCTATCACATTCGTGATAAACCCTTTGTGAAGGATCGCGATTCTTAGCTGTTTGGATATAATCCAAAGCTATTACTCGGAGTTTCTCATTTTCTGACGGACTCGGTCTTCTCTTCACATGTCTTGATGATTTCATATTATCCTTAGAATCTGTTCACCTTAGCGATCACGATCGATTGTCACGATTCATCGAATAGCGATGCAGGTTTATCAACCACCGCGAGATCCATCAAAGCTCACGAAGCCATTCGGCTTCAACGATGGCGATATCTAATCTTTGTGAGTTACGCTTCCATTGTTGACCTCGTTAAGATGGTGCGCTTGCAAGACTTCCATGAAACAGCGCCACCTCCAAGTGTGAAGACATATCCACTTGTGGCCTTAATCTCATCGACATCGGATATCGGTTTGAATCACTATAACCCTCTAGTACCTAGGGTACCCGTATAGTGAATGCCATAACTCATATTACCCTTTAGATAGCGCATTACCCTCTCAAGAGCATGCCAATGATCATCTCCGGATTAGAAACAAACCGGCTTAGTTTGCTCACGACAAGCGAGATGTCGAGCACAGTACCGCTAGCTAAATACATAAGTGAACCAATTATCGAGAATATCTCAATTGGTCTCTGGCTATTCTCCGATTCTTCCTAAGCAACACGCTAGGATCATAAGGTGTTGGAGAAGGTTTGCGTCGCTATAACCAAAGCGACTGAGAACCTTTTCCACATAATGAGATTGCAACAATGTAATCCCACCATCATCACCTCTCAACGACTTGATGTTCAAGATAACATCGATACTCTCGGATCTTTCATCTCAAAATTCGAGACAAGAAATCCTTGACCTCCTTAATCACATTAAGGTTGGTCCCAAAGATCGATATGTCATCAACATACGGACATAGAATGACTCCTCGCCCCACCATGGCGATAATACACACATCTGTCGACTTCATTTACAATAAAGCTGCGGATGTTAAGGTTCTGTCGAATTTTTCATGCCACTACTTAGGTGCTTATTTAAGACCATACAAAGATTTCAACAACTTGCACACCTTTCCTTCTTGACCATTTACTACAAATCCATCCGGTCGTTCCATGTAAATTTCCTCGTCCAACTCTCCATTTAGAAAAGCCGTCTTAACATCCATCGATGAATGAGAAGACCGTGTGAGGCGACAGAGATAGTAGTACTCGAATAGTGGTCAATCTAGCCACAGTGAATAAGTATCAAAGAAATCTTCGCCTTCCTTTGGGTATAACCCTTGGCCACAAGCCGTGCCTTATACTTCTCGATAGTACCATTAGGCCTAAGCTTCTTTTGAACACCCACTTACATCCTACTGGGTTTACAACCATAAGGGCGCTCGGTGATCTCCCAAGTTCCATTAGAGATAATGGAATCCATTTCACTCTGCTTCCTTCCAGTATTCGCATCCGGAGAAGCATATGCTTGAAATGGTACTTGGACTATCATCCACAAGGTACACAATGAAATCAAAACCAAAAGACTTTGCGTCCTTTGTCTTTTACTCTTCCTCGAGTTTCATTGTCTTCCTCCTCGAGAATTTGATCAGGTTTGCTCAAAATATTCCATTGGAATGGCGAGTTCGAGGAGTTGTATCGGGCTCGACTCGATAAACTAGGCATATCTTTCATCGGAAAAATATCCTCAAAGAAAGTAGCATCTCTGGACTCCATAATTGTACCGACATGCACGTCAGTACTCAGATTTCACCACAAAAATCTATATCCAACGCTATGGTGAGCATAGCCTAAAAAGACGCAATCCACGGTTTTTGGTCCAAGCTTACGCTTTTTGAAAATTGGCACGTTGACTTTCGTCAAACAACCCCAAGTGCGCAAGTATGAAAGTGATAGTCTTTTCTTCTCCCATTGTTCAAATGGAGTTATCTCTTTATTCTTTGTGGGAACCCTATTTAGGACATGACATGAAGTCAATATAGCCTCCCCCCACCATGCCTTGGAAAGACCCGATGTGTCTAACATGGCGTTAACCAAATCAGTTAGAGTACGGTTCTTTCTTTCAGCAATCCCATTTGTCTGGGGTGAATAGGGAGGCGTCCTCTCATGGATTATACCATGTTCCTCACAGAATAAATTGAACTCATTAGAAAAGTACTCGCCGCCACGATCAGACCTAACCCTTTTGATTTTCTTTTCAAGTTGGTTCTCGACACGCCTTATAGATTTTAAAGTAGTGAAAAGCTTCATCTTTAGTTTTTAAAAGATACACATAGCGAACCTAGTGGAATCATCAATCAAAGTCATGAAATATCTCTTACCACCTTTTGTCAACACACCATTCATCTCACACAGATCCGAATGTATGAGTTCTAATGGTGCCAAGTTTCTTACCTCCGCGACCTTGTGAGGCTTACGAGGTGCTTTGATTGCACACAAACTTGACATTTAGAACCTTTGGCAAGGGTGAATTTCGGGATTAACTCTAAACTGGCTAACCGCGTCATGCAACCAAAATTTATGTGACAAAGTCGTGAATGCCAAATAGTAGTCTCATTACCACTGAAAATATGATTCACAACATTATTACACAAATCTGAAAGAGATAGGCGAACAAGCCTCCGCACACATATCCTTTACCAACAAATTGTCCACATTTGGACATTACAAATTTATTGGACTCAAATACGATCTAAAGCCATCTCTACAGAAGAGATCCGCTCACGAGATTCTTATTGATGGATGGCACATGATGCACGTTCTTGATTGCACAATCTTTCCAAGTAAACTTGGATCGACCGTACCAACACCATGAGCATGGCATGTGACCCGTTCCCATTAGAACGGTGAATCCGAGTGACTGGTAAGAAGAAAACAATGAAATATCGGCACACACATGTATATTAGCACCAGTGTCTATCCACCAATCGGTAGATTGACATACGGAAAAAACGATGAGGTAAATTACCATACCACAAAGTTCCGTCTCGATGGTACCAACAACAACATTGGCGGACTTGGAATTCGCGCTTGCGATTCTTCACACCCTTGCGTTGGATGCAATCCTTGGCCCAATGACCGATTCGCCACACACAAAGCAAAGGCCATCCTTTGTGTTCTTTTTTTTTTTAAAGCTTGTTGTTTGTGCATCTTGTTTTTGCCTTTGAACTTTTGAGCTTGGCCATTCTTTTACGCACCACATTGGCACTAGAATGTCCCTCATTTCCTCTAGTGTGTGTATCTTTTGCCCTTGCCTTTTCTTCAACATCAAGAGACCCAATGAGATTTTCAACGAAAACTCTTGTCTCTTGTGTTTCGAAGAAGTGGCAAAATTCCTCCACGAAGGAGGAAGCTTGGCAATAATGCCTCCGCGACAAACTTGTCCGTAACACACACTTGAAATGCTCAAGTTCTTTGGCCATGGATTGTATCTCATGAGTCTGCTCAACTACAGAACGGCCATCAACCATTCTATAGTCATGGTATTGCTCCATGAGATACTGATTCACTTGCTGCATCCAAACCCCAAACTTGGCCTCGAGTGCATCCCACATATCTTTCCCATTTGTAATCACCATGTATGCATCAACTAACTTCTCACCAAGAACGCTGATCACGGCACCTTTAAAAAGGTTATCAGCAGCCTCGAACGCTTGCTCCTGTTCAGGAGTAAGTGTTCCTTCAGGCTTGCCTTTTGCCACATGAAAAATGTTCATGACAGTTAGCCAAAGCACCATCTTGGTGCGCCACCTCTTATAATTCGCACCATCGAATTGAGAGGGCTTAAGCGCAACAGCAAAGTCAGTTGATGAAAAATGCCTATTACAATAAGGTTTTTGGATTGTTGAGAATAAAAGCATTTTTCGAATTACTTTAATCCAGAAATATAGTAGATAAAACATGATGAATATTCTAGCCACTTTCACAAAGCAAGTAAGCAAGAACACTATAGACATACTAATATCCAGAAGAACAGAAACTAGCATATCTATCACAGTGTTCAAGGTAACAACTAGTAATATTACTAACCAAGAAATACATATGAAATAGACATACCGGATCCGATGGAAGGAGCAGCAGATAGTGGAAGAAGCGGCGGTGAGTCTTTGTGAGATCGTCGTTTGTCATGGCGTAGTGGTAAGTAGTCGTGCGATGGGCGTCGCGGTAGTAGTCGTCGGTTGTAGGCGTAGCGAGTCGAATGGAGAGGAAGCGTGAGCGATCGCGCGAACGCTCCCAAAAACCTTATTCGCCCTTGCTCGTGCAAGCCTTCAGGAAGGGGTTCGGAGGCCTGCTCTCCCGGTGCGATCGTACACGCGCCTCGCCGGGATGAAGATCGCCGGAGACAGCAACAAAGAACTGTGGTGTCTTTCGTGGAGAGAAAATGGAGAACCTCACTCTGTTCCAGATAATGACTATATATAACAACGGAGACCAGAAACACTCTGTTCCAGATAATGACTATATATAACAACGGAGACCAGAAACAGTCGCAATTATTGCCAGCCGTTTATTGCGAGTCGGTGCGTTTCGATTTTCGAATAGATAAAGAAAAACGCGCACGCACCCGACACGCCTGTGTACGCGCGCACACGGCACGGCACGGCACGGCTCGGCTCGCGTGTATTGGCTCTCTCCAATTCCACAAGAGGACTCCCACGTTCCACCTTATAAATTGGTGTAACTCCCCTTTAACTCTCCATATGGGACTAAAAAAGTTTAGCACATGCACATGAGTCTTTGGGATTTTCCAGGATTTAATTAGAATTAAAGTTGGGTCTAACCCATATTAAATCCAACATGACCAACATCAGCGGATCGTGCTGCTCATTCCCGCCGTGCGGCCGTGACGCCCTCGCACGCCCGCCGGGCTGCCGTATTACCCCGTTTGCTCTGGACCGCGCGGTGCCCGACGCTGACAACGTCGTGGCCCGTCCGCGCAGGTGAATCGTCGCGTGCGGCATGGCTCAGGCCGTCAGGCGGCCAGGACCGGCATGCCTCATCGTTTATGCTGGGCTCGCGCACCGCCGGCCGCGAGAGATTCGAACTCTCGCGGGAAACCCCATGTACTTAGCAGGCACACGCCTTAACCACTCGGCCAAAGCGACTGTCGTGCGTGGCATTTTCAAAATTCGTACTAGTAAACAACCGTAAAATAGCGTGCATTGATAACTCTCCTCATCTACTGTGAGTTGGACCAACTGAAACAAACATTTCATATATGTACATGAGAAACAGACGTGTTGATAGCACGACTTATCGAATTGCCACGGGAAAAGGAGCAGTTTTCGCACAGAAAGTCAGAAGCAAGAAAGTGTTTGGCACGACACGAGAAATATTGGCGTCGCAAAAAGAACCAACAAAACGAGGTACGTTCCGTACCGGCCTGGCCCGAGCTGAAAGAGAGTCACTGCTACCCAAGCCGAAACCCACCCGGCCCAGATAGATACTGCCGTGCCTTGCGCCCGTTCCACACAGCCACAGGCCCACAGCCACAGCCTCCCGCACCGCAACCGCAACGACGTGGCGCCCCACCGTCCAGTAACACACACCTCCACCGTTTCATTCCCACAGCCGCGGCGCCGCACGATTGAACTTGCGGCGCTGCGCTGCGCAAACCAACGCAAGCCCCCTGCGCTATTGACTTCGAATCAACCCAGAGGCCAAGCCAAAAAACCCTAAACCCTCGCCTCCTTCCCCGTCCCGGCCATGGCGGCGTCGCTGCTTCTCCGAGCCGCGCGCCGGCGAGAACTCGCCTCGCCTCTCGGAACCGTACGTTTCCCCTCTCTCCCCCGTCCTTTCCTCTCCCTACCCTCCTATTTCTCGTAATCGTCTGGTTGGTACCGTGGCTTAATTTTTAGGGGTATGCACGCGCGGTGGATTTCATCCCCCGATCTGTAGCGGTGCGACTCGTTTTCTGCAAATTTTGCACGGATTTGATCGTATCGAGCCAGGGGTGGCTATTTGTTCGATTACGTGTTGGCTGTTGCGGTTCCTCATCTGATTGGCGTTTCACCTTTTCGTTTTGTGTCTCCGTCGTTGTAGAGACGAAGATGAGTGCGCTCTCTAGGTGCAGGGTGAAATTTCGAATTTATGATTCGCAGTGATGGTGTTGTGGTGTGATCATGTGATTGTTTCAGTTTTGTAATAGCGTGAGTTAAGAACGCATGCTCTGTGACAACTGGATCTGTGTAGCGTTCTCCTATTGGAATGGTATCTCGAAAGGATAGTAGAACAGGGTTCTCTGCTATTAAGTGGAGATGGCGAGTAGTGGGCGGCCAGAGAGTGAGGAGGAGAGTACTTAACTTAGGGGTGGTGCCGTGGTTAACAAATCATTAATGATCCAGGCTCATGCTCATGCTCATGGGTGGCTCGGACAAAAACATGAAATAGAATAAGTGCATATTTGGGTACTTCGCATTTATTAATGTACATAACTCGAATGCATTGGTGCTGGCTGAGGAAGTGAGGAGGGTGGAGCTCGTTTGATTTTGCGTTAGATGCATTTAGTGCATTGCTTTGGATATTTGTGCATGGTTACATTCAAAAGAGAAAACAACCAGAAGCGGAGTGTCGTTAGCGGAGTGGTTACATCACTTTTGTTGGTCGTTCCCCAAGAAATGGATTGGGGCTTCATATGCTGTTTTATCTAGCAGCCACGACATATTAACATCCAGCCTTTCTAGGGTGAGATTGCAGCATTTCATGCATACTGATATAAGACCATAAATACATGCCATTGCATTAATAGAAGAATTCAGTTGGAGTTCCATGTACTTGCATAGTTGCATGTTATAACCAGAAAGTGTTTGTCTTGTCTCCTGTCTATTCAGTTTGTCCCACACAGTCCAACTGAAGGGTGTGTGGTCCTATCTGGCTATCTCTGTCAACCATTGGTTCTCTTGATGATCACATGGGAATTTCCTAAACTATCATTTTGAGTGTGAATTAAGTGCACTTATGCTAGCTATATAATATAATGTTATACTGCCTGAACCACCCAATTTGGGTTCAATAAACCCAGAAACTGAAACACAGCGGAGCTGCTCCCTGGATACCTGCCTCTCTTGTTTCATTTTCATGCAAATAAAGAGTTTTTCCTTTCTCCTGTTTCAAGAGTATCTCTCTCTTTTTAATTTTCTGTCGCATTCTCATGCAAATCAAGAGTTCTCCTTTTTCCTGTTTTAGGAACACTCCCTTCCTTTTGTTTTTGACTGCATAGATCTGTCCATGTGGACCTCCAAAAGGTTTTAAAGTTCAATTCTATAGATTGAACTCGTAAAGCAATATATAGCTTGTTCCATGTTACCTTCTCACTATTCATTAAACTTTTTCGCCTTTCAGTTGACTGCCAATGTTCAATCGACATGCGCCGCAAATATTTGTTCAAGATGGGGTAGTTTCGCAAGAACTTTCAGGTAATGACCTTATCTTGGTTCGCACACAATTTAGTGGAGATTTTTGCACTTTGCACAGTATGCCTTCAACTTTTCCGTGTTTTTTATTTTTATAATTTCAGTGCAAAACCAACTGGAAATGAGGTTGTCGGAATTGATTTGGGAACAACCAATTCCTGTGTTTCTGTTATGGAGGGAAAGGTGAGTGACCTTGTAGATTATTCATGTAATGCTTTCTTTTCAGATTCTTTTTTAATTTGTTTAATTAAGCCAGTAAATGACTGCAGAACCCAAAAGTGATAGAGAATTCAGAAGGCACGAGAACCACACCATCAGTTGTAGCCTTTAATCAGAAGGGAGAGCGGCTTGTTGGAACTCCAGCCAAGCGTCAAGCAGTGACTAACCCACAAAACACTTTCTTTGGTACAAAGCGTCTAATAGGGCGGCGCTTTGACGACCCACAGACACAGAAAGAGATGAAAATGGTGCCATATAAAATTGTGAAGGCTCCAAATGGTGACGCTTGGGGTGAAACAACAGATGGCAAGCAGTACTCACCGAGCCAGATCGGTGCTTTTGTTTTGACCAAGATGAAGGAGACTGCTGAATCTTACCTTGGTAAATCTGTTTCCAAGGCTGTGATTACAGTTCCAGCTTATTTCAATGATGCACAGCGTCAGGCAACCAAGGATGCGGGTCGCATTGCTGGACTTGATGTCCAAAGGATCATCAATGAACCAACTGCTGCTGCTCTGTCTTATGGAACGAACAACAAGGAGGGTTTGATAGCTGTATTTGACCTTGGAGGTGGGACCTTTGATGTCTCCATTCTAGAAATCTCCAATGGAGTGTTTGAGGTTGGCATTAATAATTGGTATTAATAAACTTTGCATTCCTACTTTGTAGTAACTTCCATTTTTTTTTTCTAATCTGTTGATTATGTTGCTGTCAGGTCAAAGCAACAAACGGTGACACTTTTCTGGGTGGAGAAGACTTTGATAATACTCTTTTGGAGTTCTTAGTCAGTGAATTCAAAAGAACTGAAGCTATTGATCTGTCAAAAGACAGGCTGGCTCTGCAGAGGTTACGTGAAGCAGCTGAGAAGGCAAAAATTGAACTCTCGTCAACTGCCCAGACTGATATTAACCTTCCGTTCATCACAGCTGATGCCTCTGGAGCAAAACATTTGAATATTACACTGACAAGATCAAAGTTTGAAACTTTGGTTAATAGTCTGATTGAGAGGACTAGAGACCCATGCAGGAATTGCTTAAAGGATGCTGGTATAACTTCCAAGGATGTTGATGAGGTTCTTCTTGTTGGTGGAATGACAAGGGTTCCAAAAGTGCAGGAAGTGGTTTCAGAAATTTTTGGCAAGGCCCCTAGCAAAGGTGTCAACCCAGATGAAGCTGTGGCTATGGGTGCGGCTATTCAGGGTGGCATTCTCCGTGGGGATGTTAAGGAGCTTCTTCTCCTTGATGTTACCCCCCTTTCACTTGGTATTGAGACTCTTGGTGGTATCTTCACCAGACTGATCAGCAGGAACACTACAATCCCCACAAAGAAAAGTCAGGTTAGTTAGTATGGGCTTTATAGTAAAAACTCAGGTGATTTTACGTTTGTCCCAGTGGATTATGGCCTAACATTAATTTCATTGGCATGTGATTGCGTTTGCGTTTAATTTCATATTGTGGACTTACTATAGCATTACATTTACATAGCTTTGTTTGATACCTTATCTTAGATGATTTTGTGATGGCTTCCTGTGGAGTGAGTCTTGTCCCATGGAGGATGGTGCTGGCTTCTACACTGTAGTTATAATTTTCATTCTACCTTATAATTTGATATTTTTTTTCAAAATATCTGAGGATTTTTTTTCTTCTGATCCGTGTAATGTTAGCTTGTTTGCCATCTCCCATTCACCCTTGGGGTTCCTTTTATGGTTTTGGCCTCCTTAATTCTGGCTCTGTCTTCGCAGGTGTTCTCAACTGCTGCTGACAACCAAACACAAGTGGGTATTCGTGTCTTGCAAGGTGAACGTGAGATGGCGACAGACAACAAACTTCTTGGCGAGTTTGATCTTGTTGGCATTCCACCAGCACCAAGAGGTATGCCGCAGATTGAGGTCGCATTCGACATCGACGCCAACGGAATTGTGACAGTCTCCGCAAAAGATAAGGCCACTGGAAAGGAGCAGCAGATCACCATCCGATCGTCCGGTGGGCTTTCTGAGGCTGAGATCCAGAAGATGGTCCAGGAGGCTGAGCTGCATTCCCAGAAGGATCAGGAACGGAAAGCCCTCATTGACATCAGGAACACTGCAGACACTACCATATACAGCATTGAGAAAAGTCTGGGAGAGTATAGGGACAAGATTCCTGCAGAGGTTGCCTCCGAGATTGAGACAGCAGTTGCTGATCTTCGCAAGGAGATGGCCTCCGATAACATTGAGAATATAAAGAGCAAGCTTGAAGCGGCCAACAAGGCTGTCTCAAAGATTGGGCAGCACATGTCTGGTGGCGGGTCCGGCGGCTCGCAGACAGGATCGCAGGGCGGAGGCGATCAGGCTCCAGAGGCTGAGTACGAGGAGGTCAAGAAGTGAAATTGCGCGAGTTGACAGTTGCTCTTCATTTAGAGATCGCAGCTAATTTTGAAGAAACCGGGATACTAAGACCTTGCGCGCTGTAATAAGATTTTGTTCTACCTGTTTTGAACTAAACTAAGGCATATTAAACATGTCTAGTTCTTGGGGCGTGTATGACTTGGTTGCATTGGATCCTTCGCTTGAGGTACATTAAGGCAGACTGGACGTGATCTTGTGATTTTTTTACCTTTTGTTCATGAATGCTTGAAGGCAATTCTAGTTTCCGCTCGGACCTTGTACCAGTGAATCCAGGATCAAAATCCTGGCGGTTACAGGAAAATCTGGTGGGAACTAGGAGGAAAAAAATTGGCTGAATTTTTAAAAAATTTAAATTAAATTTAAATTTATGACTGTTCAGTGTACTTTCTAGGTTGGTTTAGACCTTTTTTTTGCTAGATTATTTATTGTATGAGCTAAATATGTTTGAATTATTGCACTCCTAAGTCCTAATAATTTTTAGGATTGTTACTTCGGCCCTCTTTATTTAGACTTTTTCTTTGGCTTAAAAGCAAAAAAAACCTAAGTCTAAACAAAGAGATGGTTTTTTTTATCTGACTTATTAAAAGCTTAAGTCAATTTAAACCTAAAAGCCATAAGCAATATGAGAGATACTTTTTTTGGCTTTTGTGGAATGGAATAACAGTCTGCCACTAAAATTTGTTGAAATTACCCACGAAATGTCATTGTATATAAATCTCAGTTTTACTGGTTTTTTTGTTGTTTTGTTTTCCCCTCACACCGCCGCTCCCCTTCCAATCCACGTCGCCGCCTCAAATCCCCTCTCCCACCACGCCGTTGCCTCCCATCCCCTCCCCTCCCCCCACACCGCCGCTCCCCTTCCTCTACGCCTCCCCTCCCCCTCCCCCAACGCCGTTGCCCCCGCGAGGAAGACGCCGCCTCCTCCCCCCGATGACCCCGACGTCGGCCCTTCCTCCCCCCAACGCTGTCGCCCCCACGAGGAAGACGCCGCCGCCTCCCCTGGCCCGCTGCCTCCTCCCTCCGACCCCGACACCAGCCCTTCCTCCGACGACCCCGACGCCGCCTCCCCCAGTGAGTATCTGTCTCATCCCCTAGCACCCTTTTCCTGCTATTTGTAATTTGTATGAAGCAATTGTATGAATGCAATTTGTTTGCCATTGCATCACTGTTAGGTTGATCTTTGCTACTGTCAGTACATATTCATTATCACGTTTTTTTTTGCCTTTGGCAATCTTGTCTCCACCATGCAACCCCCCGGTTCAGCTATGCAATTAGTTGTGCATTGGACTTCAAGGTGTTTGGCTTGAAACGTAAACAAAAAAATTAATAATGGAAGATAACTTGCTAATAAGTTTTGAGATTAAGACAATTTTGAGATTAACTTGCTCCACAGTCAAATGAAACAAATGCACAAGGGTTCCTAAGCTGATTGAATGTGCAAGTTATACAGATTATAATTTGGTAGGATGCTTCATTAGTCATATCAGTTGTATCAAAATGTTCTCATTAAACATTATCCAACACTAATTGTATGCATATATTATGGGAGCTATGAGACAATTTGTATGAAGCAATATGTATGAGACATTCAGTATGTAGCATTGTTGTTACAACAGTTCATGAGTTGTTAGTTTTACCTTTTTTTGTAAGTTAAAATGTTATTTTGGATATCATTATAAATTGATCATTGACAGCATGGACTGGCATGGACTAATAAAATTGCACACAACACAATGTAGTATCACAAAGAGGAATTTGATCGCTGCGGTAGTGTCGGCATGAAGAACTGTAGTTGATTTGGTTATGATAAGTTGATCTGAATTGTGTGAGCTGTGAAGAAACATTAGCTTTAACCAGTAGCATTCTTCATAATTCTGTTCACGCGCAAGATGATGCTAGGATATAACCAGATGAAATATCTCTGACAAAACATTATCATCGTACATTTGTGTTTCTAACTTTGTTGCTCATGGATATTAGCCATTTGCAATACTGAAATTCCTTTATTGTCTGCTATTTTCAATTACCACTTATCTGCGAAAAGGTTGTAGATTTCAAGCGTAGTAAAATGGCAAGATGCTTAATCGTACACTCAATTGCTGATCGTGTGTATGTACGTATATATCATATCATACCATCTGATCTACTAGCTTAGCTTAGTACTCCACATGTATCTATTTGGTGATTATTTTTGTTGTTTGAAAATTTCAAACAGAACATATGTTCTGTGTTTTGATACTTTGTTATTAGTTGTAAATTGTATAGATGGAGCTAGTTGCTATCAGCAAGGCAAATTGGGATGCATTTAGCAACAAGGCATTTTGTCAGATCTGTGCTGAGGAAGTTGGTGCTGGGAATAGGCTGTTGGGATGTTTGAATACCAAGGGTTACAAGAACCTCCAACAGAAGTTTTTTGAAAGGACAGGGAAAAAGCACAACAAAAAATAACTAAAAAATAAGTGGGAAACATTGAAGAAAGAATACAACTTGTGGAACTATTTGAAACAGAAAGCAACTGGGCTTGGTTGGGATCATCAAAAAGGAACTATATTCGCATCTGATGCTTGGTGGAAGGAGCACAAAGTAGTTATTACAGAAACGTCTATTTATTAATGTGTTTGATCTCATATTTTAATTTTTTGCTAACTTCAGTTTTTTTTAATTATTTTCAGCAATATCCTAAACATTTTCGTGATGGACCATCTGAGAACCTAGATGATAAACATTTTCGTGATGGACCACCTGAGAACCTAGATGATATGGACCGTATGCTTGACAAGGCTCATGTTACGGGTAACACTTCAGCTATCCCGGGTAAGCCTACACAAGAAGACCAAACCATTGTGGACATTGATTGTGCGGAGGACGGCGAGGAAGACTCCGCCGCTGATGGGGAGAACAATGAGGTCGTCTGCACGCAACCGAAGGTCATTGCGAAGCGTAAGGCAAATAATATTAATCCTAACCCAAAGAAGAACAAGAAAAATCCCATCGCTAGGGATTTCAAACGCATGGTGGACATTATGGCAAAATGCCCTGTTGAGTGGTCCATCCATAGAGGATGCTATGGATGTAGCTATTCAGGCTGGGGTAGTACCAGGAAGTGATGAACACTTCATTGCGACAAGACTCTTTACTAAACTAGAAAATCGGAAGTGTTTGTTACCATGAAGACCGATGAAGTAAAGATGAATTGGCTCAGGAGGATATTTGATCTCAAGATGAAGAAAGATTAGATATTTTTTTCGTTATTTTTTAATTTGAAAACTATTCAGTGATAATCATGTAAGGGGTTGAAACTATTCAGTTATGTCGTACTCGTATTATTGTTACCTTCTAATGTGTTCTCAATTAAACCATAATGAGGTTGAAACTATTCAGTTATGTCGTACTCGTATTATTGTTACCTTTTAATGTGTTCTCAATTAAACCATAATGGGGTTGAAACTATCCAGTTATTGTCGTACTTATCTTATTGTTATCTTATAATGTATTCTCAATTAAATGATGTCTTGATGTCATGTTCTATGTCACTAATTATTGTTATTATTTGTAGATAAGTTCATCAAGTGATATTGATGGTTCAACCACTGAGAGTGACATTGATGGTTCAACCATCGAGAGCGATTTAAGCAAAGATGATACCGAAAAAACAAAAAAGCGGAAGTTACCATTTCAGGATTTTGTTGCAGCAGCGGGTTATGTAGGTATGCACTACTACGACACTTATCTAAACAAAAAGGAGAGGAGACAACCACTCCTAACTGGTTATGAATGGGCTGTTGAGCAACTGGGTGATGAGAGAGATTGTTACTCGATGTTCGGAATGAGTATGGCTGTTTTTGATAGTTTGCATGAAACTTTGGTTGCAAATTATGGCTTAAAATCAACTAGGACTATGACTTCCGTAGAATCTTTGGCTATGTTCTTGTGGACAGTTGGTGGCCCTCAGTCAGTTACTCAAGTTCAAAACCGCTTCAAAAGGTCAACGAAAACAATCAATAGAAAGTTTGGTGAAGTCTTGCAATGTGTCTATCTTTTATCTGAAAATAATATTAGACCAATGGATCCGGAGTTCACAACAGTGCATCCAAGACTTCTAGATAACCGCTTCACGCCGCATTTTAACAATTGCATAGGTGCAATTGATGGCACACATGTACCTGTTGTAGTTCCAGCGGATGAGCAGGTTGCCCACACTGGTTGTCATGGATATACGTCTCAAAACGTGATGACAATGTGTGACTTTGACATGAGGTTTACCTTTGTTGTCGCCGGTTGGCCGGGTTCAGCGCATGACACAAGGATTTTCAATAACACTTTGGACAAGTATTCGAACCGGTTTCCACATCCTCCTGAAGGTAATTAGTTCTTTAATCATATAAATAATTGTTATGATAACATTCGAAATTTGTATTGTCAACATTTATAAGTTTTATGTATGCAGGGAGATATTATCTTATTGATGCGGGTTATCCCAATCGAAAGGGCTATCTAGCTCCTTACAAAGGCCAAAAGTACCATCTACCAGAATTTCGCTATGGTCGACAACCGAGTGGGAAATACGAGGTGTTCAATCACGCTCACTCGTCCCTTCACAATGTGATTGAGCGTTCCTTTGGTGTGTTGAAGATGAAATGGAGAATCTTGTTGGTGTTGCCAAGTTACAAAATGAAGATTCAAACGAAAATTATAATTGCATGTATGGCGCTACACAACTTCATCAGAGATAGTACTTTACGTGATAAACTTTTTGAGAGATGTGATCTTGACGAAGATTATGATCCAAATGATATACAAACTATATCATTTGGAGGGCACAATGTCAATGGATCAGCAATCGATGGTGGAGATATGTGTGCCTTTCGTGATAGTATTACTACTTCTTTAATGGCCACAAGAGGGTAAATAGATTACATATATATGTTGCGGTGACAGGATAATTGCATCATGTATGATGAAATATTATTTTGTTTCTGTGTCATTTTGTTTGATTGACTGATATTGACCTTTCTATATTCATTTCTTCCGTTGCGCAATATCCAAAATAAATACACGCATGCACTACGAGCGATATCCATTTTGTTTCATATGTACAAATGCATGTATCGTCATATTTTCAGATCCCATGAAAAAATGACTGTTTAAATACATGCTTAACAAGATCATTTAAACCCTTAAGGGCATTTCAGACATTTCATCCTTCACACACAACTCAATAAGCCAACATCTTACAAAAAGTCTGACTACCAAACAACAAAGTTTGGCTTAAAAGCTTAGAGGCTTATAAGCTGATTAAGCAAAAAAGCTGGCTTTAAGCTATAAGCCAAAAAGCCTAAGCCTAAACAAAGAGGGCCTGAGCACTTTCTAATTAATATTTGCATTATTCTTTATGTGTCAGTGGTAGGAGAATACATGTATTCTTTATGTATCAGGATTGTAACTTCATTAAAAACTTTTTAATTAATATTTGTATTATTCTAATTGCTAATTACCTATAACCGGTTTTCTCTGTTTTTTTTCCGTTTTTTTGAAGCGGTTTTTCTGGTTTTGGGCGATAACCATTCCGATTACCGGTTTTAAAACATCCCCGATTCAAATTTTAGTATTCAAATTTTTATTGGGTTTTTTTTTTCGGTTACTAGCCAATTACCGTTACCGACCGCTGGACGGTTTTCCTCTGGCTTCAAGATTTTGATCCTTAATAGTGATGCGCCCCCTGGCTGTTGAATGAAGTTTATTTGTTGGTATTGTGCTCATCAACCAGTACAAAAACTAGTTCTGTGAGCATCCAGAATTTTGAGCAATATTTTCACAGTAGGTGACATATGATGATCTTTGAACTGGGATTACCTGAATCGTGCGTATTTGGGATCAGAGGTGCAATCGGAGCAAATACGAACGCATAATACTCGTTCTGTATCCTATCTCGTATTTTTTTTTCTTAGAGTTAGGGTTAGATACGAATAGTATCAGATACCTATTTCTCCATCTTGTATTCGCTCCGCGAGACATTAGACAATATGAGTGCAATTGGAGGAGAGACTAATCGCTGAGATGTCGAAGGAAAAATACTTAATATCCCATGTCTGCTCATATGCAGAAACCCACCTATCTATTATCATGTTCTTAAATGAAGTCACAACATGTTTTCTTTATACCACCTGATATATGGATACATACGAACAATATTGTTCATCCTAAATCCTATTTCATACTTTTCCTCGGAATTACAGTCAGACACGGATAATACCAGATGTTCTGCACAAGCATTTTAGGCACCGCTTACAACAAGTCAAGCAATCAAACAAGCTGGGATCGATGCGCCTGTTAACCGTTTAGGCCATCGCACGCTTGCTTGGCTTGCAAGCCGCGTCAGGAAAAAAAAAAAAAAAACTAGCTGGCGCGCTTGAGCTGGCCTTACCTTAGCAGGTTAGTCGGTGCCGGCGCGCGGTGCTTGCTTCAGCAGGCAAGAAAATAAGGCTTCCATGTTCTTTTTGCTAACACCGTGTTTTCTTCTGGAATATCCAAGCAAATCAAAGTGGCACATGGAATGTTGAGCCCAGGAAGGTTCTCACGACTAGATGATTTTTCTTTGGACATCTGGGAATCGATCGGCGAAGATGAGCCTGTCCTGTCATGGGGATGCATCGGTGCAGTCAAGATTGTAGAATAGCAGCGCCGTTTTCGTTTTGCAGGTTCGCCTTGCGACGAGGCGCGCGCCTCAAAACATTCCCACGTGCGTATGGCGTCTCTCCTGGAGTCGTCATCGGTCAAACCCAATGGTTTGCACTTTGATCCAAAATATTACTTGGATCTTCTGCGGCGAAAATTAGGTGCGGAGTCAAGGTCAAACGAGCCTTGTTTACAACTTGTCTGCTCTTCGAAGATTAAATAAACCAAGCCTTGCAACCCAAAGAAACGTGCTCGATCTAATCGTTAATTACGTTTGTGTATTAAAAACCACCGCTCCCAAGATAGTGATCGCTTGCAATGGGCAGATGAGATAAGTCATTGCTCCTGTCTAGCTGGAGATCGAAACAGAATGCAATGTCACCCGTCACTTTCTTCAATGGCAACTTAACCAAGCCGTCCAGGTACTCTTAGCAGCCTTCAGACACGGCGGACGTCCCCAAGTCAAACAAACCCCATGATCAAAGATCGCAACATAACGACACCACATCAAGCGGTCCAGATTAGCAAAAAGAAAACGTGAAGGATGAAGACTAGATAGACTTCTTCCACAGTTGCACACCTCCTTCCTTACAAAGCAAACCAACCAATCAGAACCGAAGATGCCTACGAAACCAAGAACACTTCACCGCATGCGTACACGACCAAGAAAAATAACAGCCACTCGCAAGCGCACAGGGCACGAGCTCAAGCCACAAGAAGTCAATAACTCTATATAAAGCAAGCAAGCAAGCAAAGAATAGGACTACCGCCAACTCACAGATTGTTAACCTGACCTGATCTCTCACAAGCCATACGCGGCGCATACACACACATAAACGCACCTCCTTCGCCGACCTCTCTTCTCGCCGCCGGTAGCCATGGAAGCGACCTTCATCTCGCCGGAGATCCGCGACGCGCTCACCAAGGTGGCCGTGTTCGTGCTCGTCCAGGGATTGGTTTACCTGATCCTCCGAAAGTCGTCGAACGTCTTCTCCAAGGACAACAAGCAGAGGTCCCTGAGCTTCCGGCCGATGCGGTCCATGAGCGTGAGGCGCGTGCTGGCGCCGCTCTCCGACGTCCCCGTCGGCACCGACGAGCCCTCGCATTCGCCGTCCTTGTCGTCGTCGTCGTCGCGCCGCTGGGCTAACCGTGAGGATTAATTGAAGTGCCTGAGGCGGATGCTAGCTTCTGGGCAGCTAGGTGTATTTTGGTACTTTGGTCATTCTGAATTGTCATGGGTTTGTTTGTGGTTGATGGAAATAGTATTTGAGCTCCAAACTCCAAAGTAAGTTGATTACCTGGAATCTTGTAGATATGTTGTTTGAATCGAACTGAAAGGGAAGGCAGGGTTATTTCATTCTTTACAACAAGTTTGCTCTTTTTCTCTTGTGAATATGGTTGTTGAAGTGCTGTTTCATTTGTAATTTGTCCATTAGATCAAGACACCGTAGCAGTACAAGAATACTACACTTCGAGATATTCAACCGAAAGTCTACAACATTCTTAGCCAGCTCTGCTGTCATAAGGAGCTGAAATATAGCTTTATGGATCTGAAGAGATCACTTCAAATCTCTATTCACACTATAGTATCAATTGCACGGTTTAGGTAATTAATTAGTCACTTGTGCTTCTGGATCATTTCTCTAACCTCATCCATCACAAGCCAAGCTTTGTGGCCTCCTATTACTTCTGCCTTCCATTCTCCATCCTTCCATAACTGCAAATGAATGTGCACTTTGCGATCAAAATTTCCCAACTCTAATCATACAGGAAAAGGAAATAGTAGAACTGTGGAAGAAAATGTGATGCTACCTGTATAGTGGGCATTTTCTGAAGGTAGAAGCACAGCCAAATGGTGAAAAGGGAGGATAAATAAAGAGAAGGATATCAGATGATTTAAAGAGTCATTCTAAATCAGTTAGCATATTACAAAGTAAAGGTCAAATTTTACGACTCACGGTTATATTCCCTCTTTTTACCGCGGCTTGTGGAACTTTATTGACATCCACAAAGTAAAACCTGACTCTGCAAAAGAAATGTAAGGTATGATTTAATTCCACAAATCAAGAAATGCTCCTACACATTACATAATGTGGATGGCATGCCAGCTTGGAAGATCAATTTATTGGGTAATAGATCTCAATCTTGATGTCATGAAACTCGAAACCGTATCAATCCAAGATTAAATTATTCCATGGAAGATAATTTAAACCAACCCTGGATATTCTCCTGCAATCTTCTCCAGTCTGGGCTTCAGATAAATGCATTTCCGACACCAACTAGCCATCCTGGCAAGAATAAACTAAATCTCAACATCTGAGGAAGTATTTTGCTTAGGGAATGGTTGAAGAGCATATCCCTAGTAAAAAACAAGCGCGTCACTTCTGATAGCATGGCATCAAGAAGCCCATTAGTGGTCCTCCTTACAAGTCCTTGGAGCAACGACAAGTTATGCAGTTGGGTCAAATAAAGTCTACTTCGGGACACAACTAAAGTCTCTAAGTGATCACACACAGAGACACAGGAGAGGTAAAAAATGAAGGATGTGCGTGTTACTATCGTTGCATTTGCAACACCTAAGCACGAAGCCACGCGAACATGAGCAGGTTCACTTCTAAATGAAATCAATTTCAATCTTTCATTGCCATTTGAACTGGACACACATCCCATCCCCAACAAATATTTTACACCAATCATGGTAATTTCAGAAACTGTAACAGTGTCACGTCCACTCATTAAAATCCCGGGGCAATTCCTAGCAAGTCCAAACATACTGTAACACTGCTGGGCGACTCACAGATGCACAGAGCATACCTATTCTAAATTCTACTCGATCACAGACGCTCAGTCGCTCACATGATAAATCATGTAAACGCAACACGTTAATCGCAACGACAGAGTGAGATTTGTAGCAGCGTGTAATATGTAAGAAGAAATTAAAGCTGCAGCGGTGGGTGACGCAGATAGTACCAGTCGATGACGACGGGCTGCTTGTTCTCGACGGACCACCTGAGCGCGTCCTCGAGCTTGTCCATGGAGTCGATCTCCTCCATCTCCACCGGCCGCGACACGTCCCAGAAGTAGGCCTCCGTCCTCACCCCCTCCCCTCGCCCTCTCCTCCTTCCCCTTCCCGCACCGCCGCTGCCGCTCCACAGCCACAAGGCCCGCCCGTCCACCCCGCCGACGGTCGAGCAGGCGGCCGCGGAGGACGGATGCGGCGGGGCCTCCCGCACGACGCAGAGCTCCCGGTAGAGCCCGCGGGGGCTCGGTGCGAGGAGCGCCATTGCTAGCTTCAGGGTAGATGCGGCGCTGTTGCTCAGAGATTGCGTTGTGGCATTCGAGCGGATGGTGCAGAGAGGAAACTGTGGGTATATGCGCGGAATCGAAGATTGCGAGGTGAGGAGCAGGCGAGAGTTGATCTTCTGAATAGTAGCAGGAGTGGAAGCGGAAGCTTATCCGTATTGCGTTTGCATAGGAGGTGGAGGGGGTGGGGACAAAAGTGTTGGCTTTGGGGCCTACCGGATGTAAAATATCTCCGTGCGACTCGGTCGAGCCCAGCCGTCGAGCTCGGAGTTTTTGCTCAAAAATCAAAATGTCACGGTTTAGAGCGGGCGTTAGCAAAAAAAAAAAATAATATAGCGTTCTCGTAATCATAATTATAAAAATAGAGTTTTCTATGGTTTATGAGTGGTACAGATGATTCTCATGCTGCCATATCATCCTCGTCCGCACCATTATGGGACGGACAAGGTGCGGCTGTCCCTCCCTGCCGCACAAGACGTCACGTGGCTTGTCCGTCCTATAGTGATACGGATAAGGGGATTCCGTCTTATGGTGGTACGAACAAGGACCGTCTTTGTCACCCAGAAATGGTGAAGAGTACTATATTTATAATTGCGGCTGCGAGGACTCTATTTTCACTAATGCAGCTTCAAACAGTGACATTTAAGGGAAAAATTCTCGAGCTCGTGGCCTGTGGGTCTCTGCGCGGTCGCGACCATCATCTTCCGGAGCAAGCCACGCGCGCGCCGCCTCGCCCACTCCTCGCCGCGCAGCGCCGCGCCCGGCTTGAAGTCGGCGCCGCCTCCGCAAGCCGCCCGCCAATGGCTACCTCCACGCGCTTTTGGAGCCGCCTCGCGCTTCCTCTGAAGCCGCTGCGCTTCTCTCGTGCCGGCCGCATCCGGCGGCTCCGCAAACCATGGCGCCGCCGTTCGATGCTCTCGCCGCCGTCGCGGGACGGCGCGGCGTGCCGCCCGTTGCCGCCTCGGCGGTGCCGCCGCCTCTCAAGCCTCGCGGCGGCCGCTACTCGGCCGCGCGCACGCGCTGCCGCCTCGAAGCGCCGCCCAGACCGCGGCTTGAACGCCGCCGCCGCCACTTGAGCGCCGCCGCCCGATCGCCTCGCCCGCCACGCCCGCGTAGGAAATCGCGCGCCGCCTCCTTTGCATAGTGCTAGGGGAAACCCTAGCACTTCTTTGATAGGCACGGCTGGGCCCTCATGGGCCTTGAGTGCATGGGCCAAAATCGGCCCAGTCCTTAACCGGCCGGAAAAAAGGGGAGATCCCATATTTGCAAAAAGGCCCATATGATTCTGAAAATTATGAGGACCCTTGCGCGAATAAGGAAATTTTACAGGAAGACCCTCGTAGTTCTGAAAATTACGAGAATTCTTTGCGGATTTGAAATTTTACGAAAAACCCGTCGGATGATATGAATATTACGTGTAAATTCTCTCAGAATTGAAATTTCGCGTTTTAACCCCGGAAACTTGCAGTTTTCGTCGAAAAGTCATTTTCTAGTAGAAAAGGACCTCGGGAATCTAAGATTTTGCATAT
This sequence comes from Ampelocalamus luodianensis, assembly GCA_036346255.1. Classification (NCBI taxonomy): domain Eukaryota; kingdom Viridiplantae; phylum Streptophyta; class Magnoliopsida; order Poales; family Poaceae; genus Ampelocalamus; species Ampelocalamus luodianensis. Next base: position 3,019,001 of record CM070634.1, read on the forward strand.
TTTTGAATTTGAAGTATGTTTAACTTTGTTATTATTATTTCTGTGCAATTTATTTATTGTATTTACTGTTTTGATTATCTGTGATTGTTTATATTGCTTTTAATCAGTGAAAATAACAGTAAATCATGAAAAATGCATAGAAAAATACGGGACCACGAACCGGGAGTTCGATGAGCATTGTGAGAATTTAGCAACCATCCTACGCAAATTACCAGCAGTAATATTATGAACTTTTTGCATGAATATGAATATGACTGGCATCACGAACCAGTAGTTCGAATAACTGACCCAGCATGGCCAGAATTTGTATAGAATTTGTATCAGTCTTCAATTTTGAGCAGAAGATGGAGAAGACTTTCTACCTTTCACCCGAACGCGGTGTAATCCGCACGCAACTATCGTCAAGACGGCGACATGAAGTATGCCGAATTAATTGACATCATGTAAGTTGCGGAAGCTCAAGGTGATGTTCTAGGAAAGAACTTCATCTTGCAGCCACCTAGTAGCAATGTTGGCCATGAAGCCACTACTAGCAGCTACAAGGTGATGAAGCCTCTCACATATGAGAGGAGCAAGAAGGGTAAGGTCGTGCGTCGCACATTATTGATGCCTTCCAGTCTAAGAAGGGCAAATGATAGCATGAGGCATACCTCGCCATTGCAGGCACAGAGGATCCACATCCATTAGCTGCACTTATGAATGTGAATAGCCCGATGTGACCCATCATCCCTCCTTTGGACATCGCGGCCACACCTAGGCCGCTCAAGAGAGAAGATCGCGTATGGAGCGATTTAGGCGGTTTCGAATACTCGCTTATTAGATCCGATGCACGTATTGCACTCGGACCTTTATGGAAACTTGCGATTTGTAATTGAAGCAGAATTTTGAATTATTGAATAAAGGTTGCAAGCTCTAGGAGAGCAAAGCATTAAATTCTTATTATGAGTCCTGCAAGGCTTATTTTTCCCGTTTTTATAATAGCAAATTACGTTCTTATATCTGAAGTATTTTATTTATGTGTTGCTTGCTTTCTGCTACATATTAATAAAGTACATTATAATTAGAATGCGTGTGGTGCCCTATGAAGGAAGTGTGCTTAGCATGTAGCAGCACAACGAATACCATCCTGAGAGAAACATAATTTTTCCAGTCGATCAGCAAGAATGCTGGTAGTCTTACGACAATCACAGGCAGCGATACTTGTATAATAGGCTCAGGAAAGGCCATAATTATACTCCCAATGGGCACAACTTTGGTCATTGAAGAAGACTTGTTGTACCCAGAATCGACTAGAACTCTCAAGGATATTTGCGCTAACAATTTCCATGTAGAGACTGAAAAAGAGTATGGTACAGAATACCTGCTCACTACAAAGCGTGAAGAAAGTGAAAAATAGCATTAGAATGTCTTCCTTCATATGAAACTGGGCTATACTACACTAATATTAAGGCACCTGCAGCCTATACTGCCTTGAAAACCGTATTTAGAAGCTCTGAATTTTTCTATCTCCGGCATGATCGATTATGCCGTCTAGGTTTTAAGATAATGAGAGAGATAATTAACAATTTACAGGGACATAATATGAATGTAAAGAATTTCCCGAATTAGGAAGATTTTGTGTGCCTTGCATGTGCCACCGGGAAATTAATTACTAGACCTTTTGCTCTGAAAGCGAAGGATAAAGTCCCTGCATTCCTGAACCGTATCCAAGGATACTTTTGCAGTCCTATACAGCCCCTGTAAGGGTCATTTAGGTATTTTATGGTGCTCATCGATGCTTCCTCAGAATGGTCGCACGTATGTTTATTGTCTATGAGAAACCATGCTTTGGCAAAGCTAAATCTCGCAGATAATTAACAATTGAAAAAAAAGAATAATTTCTCTGATCATCACGTGAAGTCCATCTGAATGGACAACGCCGGAGAATGTACTCCGAAGGCATCTGATGATTATTGTATGAAAATGGAAATTAAAGTTGAGCATTCTATACCGCACATCCGCACCCAGAATGGACTAGCAGAACTTTGAAGAATTGTAATTTACCAACTATATGTTGGGGACACACGATCCGCTCGTAGCGACTCTCATCAATTTTAGACCGTCGGCCTATAACATCCATCCAACTATGCAACTAGCGCAAGGGTCAAGATCGAAAACTTCTCATCTTCGCAGGTTTGGTTGCAAGGGTTATATACAACCACCACCGGCGAATCGCAATGGGTCTTCTCAGAAAGTCAGGATATCGTTGGTTATGAGACGGCATCCATAATCAAGTATTTGGACCCTATGATCGGAGATTTGTATAATGCCCGATTCACGATAGTACATTAGATGAGGTTAGTTTCCGTCATTAGAGGAGGAAATCAACCCTTGATAATAATGTCTGAAACAATTGAAGTCTAGAAGACAATTGAAATCCGAAGATAATTGAAATCTATGCATATGACCCGCGCACTAGTGAAGCAAATAGAAGTCGAGAAGATAATTGCGATCGAAAGATAATTGAATTGAAGTCTAGAAGACAATTGAAGTCCGAAGATAATTGATTTGCAAGCATTAGCGAATCAACCGCCTAACCACTTTAGTGATTTGAAGAGCGTGACCAAGTAGCATGTGCTCGCACGCAATGCACCAGAGAGGGTGGAAATACCGATGAAGGTATCCTAATCCCGTCCTAAGGCCTCTGAAAGGACGAGAACTCGCCCTCGAATCGGAAAAACCGGGACGCTTTGTGAAAAGGATAAGAAGGACTTGACACGGTAGATCACCGAAGTGCCCCGAACGAGGGGAGCCGTTGAGACTGGCATCGGTATGGAACCTTGAAAAGGCATACGAGTGAACATCCCCATGAAGGGGACATCGGCATGGATGTGTGCGCACACATCGGAGCTGAAAAACTAAAGGGACTTGCCCCGCAATTGGAAGCAGCGGTGAGCAAGTAGAAGCATTAAAAGAATCGCCCCTTGAAGAAATAGTTATAAACTTTATGACCTCGAGAGAATCTTTGAATATGACAACAGCTAATGTCGACATTTACTTTGCAAAGAAACTTGGCACAATCACCAATCTTGATTCAGAGCCTACATCGCTCGCTGAATGAAAGAAAAGATAAGATTGAGAAGATTGAGAGAAGGCAATAGAAACTGAATTATTCTCTCCGAATAAAAAAAGGGCGTTTGGGCCTGTAAGCCGCATGCCTCCCCTTGTGCACCCCGTAGGGCATAAGTGGGTATTTTGTTCGAAAGAGAAATGAAAAGAAGCAAGGCTCGTTGCATAAGGTTTCACCGAACATCCGTAAGATGATTACGAAGAAACCTATTCCCGGTCATGGCGAAACTCCTTTAGATATTTATCTCAATGGCGTGAACTTGAAGTTAGAAGTTGAATTGATGGATGGGATACCAAAGATACCTTTATGAAATATTGGATTCGGACATTTATATGAAGATACTCAATGTATCAACGTCAGAACCAAAACAGAGCAAATAGAAATGTATGCAGATGAAACTCGAGAAAGTCACTGCATTTAACTTAAACAATCGAGCGAGAATGTAGTATAATCGCTTGAAGTGACTTTCTATGCATGAAAGGCTACACGAACAATGAGAATAATCTCGTATATTTATACGATGATCCTGAATGGATTTGGTATAATCTCGGTGTATGAAGATGATCCGAATATCATCGGAACCACAAGGATATTAAGAAAGCAAGCTCTTACAGGTGAGTCCTAAATGAAAGGTTTGGGTAAAACCAAATATTGCTTAGGCTTGCGGCTTGAGCATGCCTGAAGGGATATTAGTACATCAGTCAACCTACACTCGTAAGGTGTTAGAAAGGTTTGATTTTGGAAAGGCATACCTTTGAAAGTGCCAATGGTCGAATATCTTTGCAACAAGACAAAGACCCGCATGGACCTAGAAAGAGGGGAGGAAGTCTCGGGACGGAATTCCCATACTTAAGTGTGATAGAAACACTCATGTATTGAACAAAGCATACTAGACGGACATTGTATTTGCTGGGAACCTACTAGCAGGTATAGTCAGAGAACCTACCAAAGGCATTGGCGAGAATGAAGGACATCTTCCGATACCTCTAAGGAAGCAAAGAACTTGGTCTGTTCTATAGAAAGAACCAAGACCTAACTATGAATGGCAATGCGGATGACTGCACTGTAGGACCCGATACACCAAATTGCAAACATGCTATGAATTCATATGTGGTGGAACGCAGTGCGTGAAAATCGTCTAAGCGAGTCTTGTATCGACTTCGACGAACCACTCGAAATAATAGCATTGTATGAGGCCTCACGAGAATGTGCTTGGCCGGCGGATAATTCACTACATCCAAGCGATTATGTGGATTGAATACCGCACAAACCCCCATCCGTTATCCATGAAGATAATGCGGCTTGTATTGCACAAATGCGGATGGGTTATGTGAAGAATCATCTCACAAAGCATATCAACCTAAGTTCTTCTATGCTCATGAATTGCAAAAGATGAACGTATTAAAGTATCTTGCATACTAAGTCATGTGAGAATCTTGCGATTTATTCACTAAGTCACTTGCAGTCTAACTTTGAAAGATGCATATGTGAATTGGAATGATGAGACTTAGAGAAGTCACGAGTCGGGGGAGAACCTTCACGAACTCATTATTAAAGCTTGATCATGAAGATCGAGTACCCAAAGAATAAATCTAGAGATTAAGTGAAATTGGGTGGATTGTACTCTTTTCCCTTGACGAGTTTTCTGAAGTTTCTCGGCTAAGGTTTTTAATGAGGCAATTAAATGCGGATAGCGAACATGATTCATGTACTCTTTCTCCAAAATTTTTCCCACTGGGTTTTTATGGAGTTTTGACGAGGCATGGACATGAAGGATGAGAGCCCAAGGGGGAGTGTTAAGAAACCGGGCCCGGCCAGGAGTTCGGGTCCAGGTGGGCACCTCATCCACCCGTAGACTATATATAGGAGGGGGGAGGACCCCCAAGCATTGTACAGATTGATTATTGGAAGAGCGATAAAGAAAGCTCTCGCATCCCTCTCATACCTGTGTTCATCTATTGTTCATTCTTGTGTTCTTGCATCGCTCTTATGATTCTCTGTTTGTCTACGAGGTAATTGTTCGGACTGGACTCGCCAGCGACGGTTCCTCAACAGGTCTAACATTTAGCAGCCGATTGGTGCGTATGTGTTATGTATGTCCAGCGCGGCAGCCACTGTTCAACTCTGTACATGGGCCTCGGCCCTCGAGTCTCGGCTGCGGTCCGCGGTCAGCTCAAGAGGCCGAAACTAAGGTAGGCAAATGAACGCTGAATTAACTCTGAACTCTTCGCATGCTGCAGACAGCAGTTCTGCAACAAGTGTTTGTTGGATTCTACTCCCGTCGATCGTGCGTGTATTCTTTTGTGATCATTTTCAGGGTGTTTGGCTTTAAGTCTAACTTTGCTATGTCTAATTTTAGTCACGCCACAGTTTCTTAGACATATATTTGGTTCGTCGGCACTTTCTTAGCCCACCCTGACTCATGTGCCACAGCTTAGTTTCTTGATTAACTCAACTCGTGACGGTCATCTTGTCAGCCACACTTTGTTTTACCTTAGTTACGGCAAGATTAGCCATAAACCGAACATGGTGTAGTAGTCCTCTCTAGAAAGAGAGCGCGAATTCACAGTTCAAAGCTTAGTCCTGAAGAGGAATTCGGCGAAAGCATAACGAACCAGAACACAGCCTACTGAAAAGGGAGCTGACCACCCGGCGATCTGAACTCACGTACAGTGCCCCCCACTTCCGGCCGGAGCGTCCGCATCAGCGCCGAAACGAACCGGCAGGTCCGAATCAGATGCCCTTTTAAGCGCAGCGCAGTGCAGTGCAGGACAGCGCCTTTGTTAGGTATCGCGTCGTTGTCAGGACGTACGATACCGTCGTACGAAGGATGCTCGACTGCTCCTAGGCTCCTGGCGTTTTATTCGGTAAAACCATGCTCATGCACTCGACTCACACGCTGATTCTTCAGGGTTTGTATTGCGACAGGGTAGGAGTTTTTGTTGACTTAGCACGATCTTAAACTGAAATGGTAAAAGTACTCATCTAAAATATGAAATGACACTCGTGCCGTACAAAAATGCAGCGGTTGGGGGGCTGCCACGCCCTCAAAGAGCAGCATGCCGTTTGCCCACGTCACATGTCGTACTCTAGGGATGCGGCAGGTCAGTTGCCACCGAATGGAGCTCGTCACGTGACCTATCGTGCATCCGGGGCATGGTAAACCCCCTGCCGTTCCTTTTGAGCATGACACGTGTGCTATTTTTTACTAATTCATCTGCGAAAAATAATTTTGCTATTTTATTTTGAAACGGTGTTATTTCAGCTAAATGACTAGGGTAGCACGCGGGAACATAATTTGATGAGATTTTTAACTGCCGGCTGGATGGCAAGCCATGCTGATGCTCATTCATGCCTTGGACTCTGCTGCTGCCTGTGGCTACCAGCGCATTCAACTCCATTCTGCACATCAATGACAGGTGACAACTGACAATGCCAACTTAATTTGTCGGTCGGTCGATAGCTCAGCCCACATTTGGTAAGCTCCGTATAAACTAGGGGCAATTAGGTCACTAACATCCAAAAAATTAAAACTAGAGAAATATCATCGTTATGAAACTTGACTGCTAAATAGCATTCCAAAGGCTATTTTTTTTTTTGAAAAATAACACACTAAGAAAATATTCCATCGTAAGTTTTCCCAAAAGACACAATTGTCCTCTTCTCCCCCAACTCTGGTGTCTCCTCTTGATGTTTCTTTCTCTAACTGTGCCGCATCTCCTCTGGTCGTGCCACCACATGTGGAAGTTGCACCGGTGCTTAAGCCGCGCCGCATTGCCGCGAGCACACCTGTGCGGCACAGTTTGGAGACCAGCGGCGACAATGCGGGCCTCAATGGCGGTGTGCTTGGAGACCAGCGGCACAGCTGGGGGGGGGGGTATGGCTCGGCCAGAGAAGAGGGAGAGGAAGTGAAACTGGAGAGGAGAGAGGTGACGGCGGCACATACCGACCGTGGCAGCGACACAACTCGAGGGAGGCGATGCAGCTCGGTCGGAGGAGAGAGGGAGTGTGTGTGTGAATCCATAGAAGAGAGGGGATGCAAGAGAGAAAGAAAAGCTATTTTACTCGTGGATGTTATTTTTCTAATATTTTGCTATTCGTAGTGTTATCAGACAGTCAACTATGAATACAATGTCATTTTTCTGTATATGACAATTGGGATCTCACTGACTATTGGAACTGCACCGTTCAATTCAGTCATTCATATCAAAAGTAAGTATTGCACCAGAATTATCATCGACCGCCGACGCTTCAACACAAGCGTACATATCCAGCCATCCAGGCACAAGTGAATCCCGGTTCTTTAGGGGGTGTTTGGATTGAGGCCGACGTGCAGCAGTCCTGGCGAGGAGCAGACGAATGGCTACATGGGCGTTGCTTGGTTGATGGCCAGGCATCAGGCGTAGAAATCCAACGCCTGCCAGGCAGCTATCTCTTCTCTCTTTTTAGTTCTCTCACTCCCTCTTCTTTTTTTTTTTATATTTTATCTCTAGGCATGTTTTACCAACCAAATATCACATCTCCAGACTTACCTGATCAGGCAAAAATCATCTACTTTTCAGATTACTCTCAGACACAATTTTTTCTCAGACACAGCTCTCAGGCCTTGAACCAAACAAGCCTTTACTCCTTTCCACGGCGGTTCGTGACAACGTCGGTGATTTGCCCAGGGCCGTCCTCCTTTTAGCCCTGTACTGTGTACGAACCGATGTCCTTGCATAGCTGCTGCACGCTGCGTGCATGGCTTTAGCGGCATGTTTCACTTTCGCGGTCCCACAGTAAACGAAGCAACAACAAAGATGCACTGCCCTTGCTTAACGCGTACTCCATGGATCTTTCCAATCCACAGCTTTCTTGTTTCATCTCAACTGTTGAAAGAGAAAAAAAATGCACTTGGCTCCGATCGTTACGTTGTGCTAACAAGAAACGACACGATCGATGTGCCACTGTACCACCTACTTAGTAAGTTTGTAAGTTGTAGCACACGAATTTTTCCAATTCCAGTAGAAAATGAGCCGTTTCATATAAAATTATTGTGCTTCAAATGGGGTCTAAAAGTATCTTGATGGCAAAATCTCACCCTCTCCGGTGCGTCCCCCATCATTGACACGAGGAGCAGAGTTCACCTGTATGGCTGTATCTCACTCTTGTCTCTGTTTCTATGGTGGGACCAGAGAGAGAGAGAGACTAGCCATGGAAGAAACAATGGCGATCGGGCCCCATGCATGCTATGTGTGAAAGAATAATTCGAGCTCTTCAAGCAATTCCAATTTCCGTGTCAAAGCTCGGTATATGCTCATTGCTTTCTACTGGATCCCCAGATAAACGAGAGCGTAGTGACAAAACCAACCTCTGTACGTAGTGGACTGTGGCCTCATGGCAGACATGACAAGTACTACTACTTGTCAGTCGAAAGGCGGCAGAAAAACTGCCTGATTACCAACGCAACAACGAGAGAGTTGCAAAATGTTGCATTGACACGATCGAATCCTCTTAGTCCAGGGTGGAGCTTGCAACGGGGCAAGCCTCGGAACGGACTAACTGTTTTTAATCTAAAAATGAATTTTACTATAGACTTTTTATCTTGAGTCTCGAATAATTGCCTCAGAGATCCGAAGCATAGTTCCGCCACTGTCTAAGCCTAAGCCTACAAGTGAACTACTACCTAACCCCTCTTAATATCTCTTCCTCATCCTCAGAGGTCACCTCCCTTGATAGCTTCTTACCAACCATACATGCTTTTCCTTGTAGTTCTACTTCTTGTGGTGTTAGGCTGCTCCCAATGCTTCATCCTCGTCAGTATCTTAAGGGTGTCATGTAGATAAAATACTGAGATGATAGTAGATAAAATGAGGTGAGAGATTGATGCAGTATCTAAATAAGAGACTGCTCTGACTCGAAGTCATAGTGATGAGGACATCAACCCTTCGGATACAACCGCTACTCCACCTCCAACTGGGCTACTCGACTGCCATCGATTCGGCTGCGTCAAACGGTACTTCAACGTGCCGATGAATACACTTCACTTATATCTGGTGCTACGCCACCTCACATTGGGCCGAAGGTCTTGTATTTGTATCAATTATTTGGCCTAAAGAGCGACCACCATTCTAGGTTATTTGGTAGCCACCACCTTGGCCTATTTGGGTGATCGCCTCCACATGGGCCGGCACCGCTCACTGATTCATCGCTCATGACATTGTTTACGTGAATAGTAACCTATGAATAGTACTATATTACTAGCGCTTAGCCATTTGCCGCTCCCTCTCCCCTATATAAGGAGGCCGCACCCCTCTAGTTTTCTTGGATTTTGTTTAGTTAAAAGTTAGCCTTGTTGCAACTTCCTGTATTAGCTTGTGTCGACTAGACCAACCATAATACCGCTTCAAAATCCCAACTCAATTAAATATTTCAATCCTATTTGCAGATTCAGATTGCTTATTATCTTGTTCTTGCGTGCTTCTTGGTGTATGCGAGAATCGACCTTCGTAGTCGAGTCAACCGGTATTCGTGTACGGTTGATAACGACTTGTCAATCGATTCGGCGATTACGTGGTTTCGAGCCTTGCATGTTCGTAGCGGGATCGTGAGAGTTGAGCGACACCTACGGACTTATCGTTCTCATCGAAAGATCGGCCAACAATCGGACCTTCGGTTCATCGGGTGGTATCGAGCTCTGTTCTTGGTGAGAAATCGGTACTTTAGTAGTAGATTTATTTTTCATACCTAGAGTCCGAAAATTGCCCTAAAAATTCGCATCTATCATCCATACCAACCAATCGAGCCATTGCAATTTTCTTTTCTGATTTTGCTTGTTGAATCATTGGTTGCATCGTCGTGTCTAGTTGCTGATTTCTAGTTCTAGTTAATGTCTAGTTAGTCTTTGTCTAGTTGCATCTCGTGTTTCCTTTGCGTCGCTTGATCGTTCGTTTAGGGTCTTAGTTTTTGCATCTAAAGCAGAAAATTCGTGGGTTAGAACTCCTCTAATCCGCACAAAACTAGAAAATCTCTTACTGTTGTTCATCTGAAAAAAAGAGGGTTGCTGTAATCTTTTGGGAGAATTGATATTATTTGCGACTTGCGATAAACCTTAGGGACGACCAAATATTAGAAGGAAAAAAAAGGCAGCCGCATAGAACAAAAGCCGCGGTAAAAAAAAGAGAAAAATAAAAGTGCATGAAAATTGGTGGAGACCTTCTACATATAACCAAAAGCTTTCACAAAAAAATTCAGCAAGTTTGGCCCACGGGTTTGAAAGATATAGCAGTTTCAAATTTAAACCCGAGACGGATTCGAGTCCGAGTAGAATTCCGTATCCGAGACACCTTCAGTAAAACAGGCATAACTTTTGCATACGGTGTCCGTTTTTGACATTCTTGTGCTCGTTTTGAAGCTAATGACGAGACACATCTTTTCTACCTAAGCCACTAGTCTCCCTCCAGGTGCCCCAAAATCGGCCATCTTCGGCCCGACATTCGCGTCGCAAGTTTTTGGTTTCTGTTTTTGTCGTTTCTTTCGATCTTCCTTTTGGAATTTGGAGTTCACCTCCAATGCAAAGTTGTAGATCTCGTCGAAACCTTTCAAACAAGCATATATAAGCCATATAAAACTTTGCTTTGTTTATCGTTTGAGACTAGTTGTTGTTTCTGCTCAATCTAGAGGGCTGTTCGCGTGCACCCATATTGCTGTTTTTGTGCTCTACATCGCGCGGACAATCTTGTGCCCTAAGAAAGAAGTTTGAGTAGTTGGCTAGCGTCTCTCCTAGCACTTGTTGTGAGGCTTTCCCTTGCTTGCATCAAGTCACATTGATCGTTGCGTGTGCGTACATACACTTCTCTTCATAGGGCTTTGATTAGCTAGCTTTGATTAGGCTAGGATCAGCAACATTGACTAGTACTTTGAACAATTTTTCAACTTGCATTAACTGTTTTGATTATTGCTGATCCTTGCTACCATATTGAAGCCTTCCAAGCTCCACTTCCTACTAACTCAGCAGGTGTCGTTCCTCGCAATCGTTGGGCTGATCGCAAGTGAGAGTGTCACGAACCAGCTACCGGTTGTACCACTTCCTTGCTGCATTGGTAAGAACTTGTAAGAACTGGGTATAAGCTTGAGTGTGAGTGACTTGGTTGAGCCTCCAGAACCTAGTAGTTGATAGGGACATATACTTATGATTTGTTTACTTGTTTTCTACTAACTATGGCAGGTTCACAGAAAGATTGCAAGATATATCCACCTCTTCTTCGAACTGTTGGACGGGAGTGCAAGATAGTGAACGAGGAAGATGCACATTTGAGACAAGTTTTTTCACCACGGGAGGTATATGATAGTGATAGTATATCTCATAAAATTAACTTCACGGTACCCTCGTTTGCTGGAAATTATGATCCTGATGCTTATCTCACATGGGAATTAGATGTACAACAATTATTTGCATGCCATGAATTTCCTGATCATCTAAAAGTTAGAGTCACATTCGTGAGTTTTATGATTTTGCATCTATTTGGTGGAGTGAATCCTGTCGTACTAATCAGAACATACCTAGAATATGGAATGATTTGAAGAGAGCAATGAGACATAGATTTGTACCTTCATATTATTCTCGTGAATTGCTTAATAAATTGTAACGCTTAAGACAAGGTAATAGTTTTGTAGAGGATTATTATCAAGATTTGTAAACTGCTTTGTCTCGTTGTGGTTTAGAAGAAACTGAAGATGCGAAGATAACTAGATTTCTAGGAGGATTAAACCATCAAATTCGGAATAAACTTATTTATAAACCTCCCACTGTTACTCGTTTGTTTCGTCTTGCTTGCCAAGTTGAAAAAGAAGTACAGGGACGACAATCCAAGACCGTTCGTGTTTTTTCGTCTACTTCCACTACACCTTCACGTGTACATGAAACAAATAAGCGCACGGTACAAACCTCCACATCAAGATCATCTTCGGTTGCTTCTCCTGCTGTTGCATCTACCATGAATGCCGCCCCTGCTGCTATGAGTGTTACTCTGTCTCGTTGTCTTGCACCCTTGGCTCGCTCATTGTTAATTGAGCTGGAGCAAGAAGAAGAAGAAGGAAAAGCTTTTGACTACTCACCAACTCCAGTACCAACATCATCTGAGTCGAGCCTACAAGGTAATACCAAAGGTACTGATTTGAACACTCAACCTAAGAACAATAACCATGCTTTCATGCATAGTATCATTGAGCAAAGGGAAAATCAGATTGTAGTAGAAACCACTGCATCACATGAGGTGGATGAACCTAGTGCTGAGAAGGTAGAAATCAATTTCCTAGCTACAGAATCTGATATTATTGAGAATTTGCATGAATCCTGTGATAATTTGATTGATTTGCCAGCTGAGTTGACTGCACCATGTGATAAACTTGTTGATTTACCTGTTGACTTGAGTGTACCATGTGCTGAAATAATTGAATTGCCTACTGTTTTGAATGATTCATGTGATGATTTAATCGCATACAATAATCATGTGGAATTGGTTAGACATAAAGACGTTTTGACTAGAATTTCTCCTGCTGACTCTTTATGTTACATTATGTTGGATCCACCTATGAAATTGTCACATGCCATGAAAAAAGTTTCTGCAATTGTATGTTCGAAATCCTTGTTTAGCGCCTACACCCCTAGATATAAGTTTAATTTGATTGGAGATTATGGTGTAGACAATTAATTTCTTGTATATCGAATATGCATAACTTGTGATCACATGGATGATTTGAGGCTTGTTGTTTCAAACAACAATTCTTGTGTGCTGAATTTTGTGGATTATCCGATACCTATATGTTCATCTATTATTGCACCATCTAGCATTGACAATCTGAATAATGATGTACAAATCTTCTCACCCTTGCTCGATGTATTTGCTATTACTCAATTGAACTCCGATTATATACATGACTTGTGCACTTTGAAATGAATTGTTGTGTTGCCCATTAACTTAAAAAAGTTGAGGATAATTTTCTTTCATAATCGAGCGATGCACAACTCTACTTTTTACTTCACTTATACTTGCAAATTGAGTTGCAAACGGAATGTCATGAGAAAATATACCTGTGATGATTTGATGCATGCACAATCACTTCTCATTTCCACAGCTTTCTCTATTTCTTTGCCACCTGCTATTGCTAACATTTTGCAGAAAGATGAGAATGTGTTGCTCCAAGTTTTAAAGTTTCTTTTGCCGCTGGAGGATGAGCGTGAGTCGAGGACGACTCAAATGCAAGAAGGGGAGGATGATGAGGACATCAACCCTTCGGATACGACCGCTACTCCACCTCCAACCGGGCTACTCGACTGTCATCGATTCGGCTGCGTCAAACGCTACTTCAACGTGCCGATGAATACACTTCACTTATATCTGGTGCTACGCCACCTCACATTGGGTCGAAGGTCTTGTATTTGTATCAATTATTTGGCCCAAAGAGCAGCCACCATTCTAGGTTATTTGGGCCGGCCACCTCCTTGGCCTATTTGGGTCGGTCGCCTCCACATGGGTCGGGAGGCACTGTTCATAGTTACTGTTCACAACACTGTTCATGTGAATAGTAACCTATGAATAGTACCGCATTGCTAGCGCTTAGCCATTTGCCGCTCCCTCTCCCCTATATAAGGAGGCCGCACCCCTCTAGTTTTCTTGGATTTTGTTTAGTTAAAAGTTAGCCTTGTTGCAACTTCGTGTATTGGCTTGTGTCGACTAGACCAACCATAATACCGCTTCAAAATCCCAACTCAATTAAATATTTCAATCCTATTTACAATTTCAGATTGCTTATTATCTTGTTCTTGCGTGCTTCTTCGGTGTATGCAGGAATCGACCTTCGTGGTCAGGTCAACCGGGTATTCGTGCACGGTTGATAACGACTTATCAACCAGTTCAGCGATTGCGTGGTTTCGAGCCTTGCGTGTTCGTAGCCAGGATCGTGAGAGTTGAGCGACACCTACCGGACTTATCGTTCTCATCGAAAGATCGGCCCAACAATCAAACCTTCGGGTTTATCAGGTGGTATCAGAGCTACAGTTCATCGGTGAGAATTTTTTTCCTACAGTCCAGTTCACAACCACAAAAAATACAAAAAAAAGGGTTAGTTCATATCGTCCAAACCAATTTGTGCCTCGCTTTGTTCTTTTCAGTTTTTGCGTTGTTGAATTGTTGTTGCGTCGTCTAGTCTTTATGCTGGGTTTCTTATCTAGATTGGTCTAGAGTTAGGGTTTCTTGTCGATCGCCTAGTCTGTCTCCCTCCTGCCGCAAACATCAGTTGGATCATCTTGCAACAAGGCAAATCGACTAGTGTTGTTCATCAAAAGAAAAAGGGCGCTCTGTTTTCCAATCTTCGCTGCTGCCTAGTACCAAAGATATTAGGGCAAATTTTGGTTCGGCCGCTCCCATTGCGCAACAACTTCACGTGGAGCAGACCAAGGTCATCAAAGGCAAAAGCAAGCCAAGCCACAGATTCAATCTGCCGGAACGCCCACGCGGCCGATCACGAGAAGCTCCTTTTGCCGCGTACTCAAGGCCGCGGCCGCAGCAGACTTCAAGCAATTCCAATTTCCGTGTCAAAGCTCGGTATATGCTCATTGCTTTCAACTGGATCCCCAGATAAACGAGAGCGTAGTGACAAAACCAACCTCTGTACGTATTAGACTGTGGCCTCATGGCAGACATGACAAGTACTACTACTTGTCAGTCGAAAGGAGGCAGAAAAACTGCCTGATTACCAACGCAACAACGAGAGAGTTGCAAAATGTTGCATTGACACGATCGAATCCTCTTAGTCCAGGGTGGAGCTTGCAACGGGGCAAGCCTCGGATCGGACTAACTGTTTTTAATCTAAAAATGAATTTTGATATAGACTTTTTATCTTGAGTCTCGAACAATTGCCACAGAGATCCAAAGCATAGCTCTGCCACTGTCTAAGCCTACAAGTGAACTACTACCTAACCCCTCTTAATATCTCTTCCTCATCCTTAGAGGTCACCTCCCTTGATAGCTTCTTACCAACCATACATGCTTTTCCTTGTAGTTCTACTTCTTGTGGTGTTAGACTGCTCCCAATGCTTCATCCTCGTCAGTATCTTAAGGGTGTCATGTAGATAAAATACTGAGATGATAGTAGATAAAATGAGGTGAGAGATTGATGCAGTATCTAAATAAGAGACTGCTCTGACTCGAAGTCATAGACAAGAAAATTAACTCTTTTCCATCTTGTACACACTATCTCCTTGAGATTCTACATCTAATTAATTAAAAGGACATAAGATACTACACCATAAGAAACCATGCATTGGAAAGATAATATCCTAATACTCCTTATACACTAAGATACTGCGCATTGGAAGCAGCCTTAGGCTCACCTTCACTATTTGGCAACTCGTGTTCTTTTTGCCGGGATCTTTTTTCGCCGCGTCCAATCGATTAGTAGTGTGTTCGTGTCTAATCTGGATTACGACCGGAGTTGGCATTCGATCGGTCAAGATGCTTACGCTGTTCCCCAATTTCTTTGGATAAATACTCACCTAAAATAAATAAATAAAAACTACAGAATTGCAAAATTCAACTTGATTGCTCATCGTCTGGTTTTATGTCTAGTTAGGCAGTAATGCAGTTAGGGGGTGGAAACGAGCCGAGCCGCTCGAGCCAGGCTCGTTTAGGCTCGAATGAACAGTGAGCTCAACTCGGCTCGGCTCGTTTCATAAACGAGCTAGGAGAGGAGCTTGGCTCGGCTCGGCACTAAGCTCGAGCTGGCTCGATCAAGCTCGCGAGCTAAGCTTGAGGTGTTCTTCTTGGACAAGAAGTGTAGCATTCACATATTCATATCACAAATTCCACAACAAATTGCACAAGAAGCATCACAGATTCACGCATCAAAAGCACAAGCAAAGACATAAAATTAGACAATGAAGCATCACAGATTCACAGCCAGAAGGGCCTTCCTTGCTCCTCGGACCTCCACCGCCGTGCCCTCCCGCTTCGCGTCGCGTCTTCCCCATCGGCATCGTCGCCGGCGCCGGGAGTGGAGTAGAGCACGTCCCGGCCTCCACCCGCAGCTCCACACAGTGCGCGAGGTAGAGGCAGTGCTCGAAGTGGCGGACAGGGCGAGGAGGAGGCGGCGGGTGGAGGCGTCGTCGCGTGGAGCTGGCCGAGCGGGGCGAGGGGTGGAGAGGCGAGGCGGGTGGGGTGAGGCCGTGATGGGGAGGCGGCGCAGGAGTTTGGGGAGGAGGAGGCGACTCAGGCGAGGCAGGCGGGCCCTCCCATGACGGCGGCGCGGAGGACCATGGGGAGGACGAGGCGTCGGCTCGGAGGACCGGAGTCCGGAGGGGGGACTGGGGAGGACCGTGGGGAGGATGGGGCGGCGGGTGAGGAGGACCGTGAGGCGGCGCGGAGGAACACAGGGCGGCGGCGGGGTGGAGACTGGAGAGGACCGGGAGAAAAAGGGGATCTGGGGATGGGAAGGAAGAATCGAAGGCGAAGAGCAAGAAACACGGGGCAGCGGCTGTAGGGTGAGGTGAGGGGACTTATGGTTGGCTGTTGGATGTTAGGGACCGGTGTTGGCCAGCCTCCTGGGCCTTCATGGGCCGAGCTCGCGAGCCAACCCTGGCTCGGCTCGTTTGGCTTGCGAGTTGAAACCCAGGCTCGGCTCGGCTCGAAATTCACGAGCCCGAGCCGAGCCAAGCCGTAACGAGCCCGAGTAGGCTTACGAGTCTCGAGCTATTTTTTCAGTCCTAAATGCAGTGCTGTCCCTCCTATAAAATTTTGCAACCTGTTGTAGTTATGGCGCGTGCGGATGTCTAGTTAGGCTGTTAATTAAAGAAGCTCTGCATTACTTTGACAGAACTGTTCTTGTATTGCACTTTAGGAGCCCTACTTTTATGGGCTTGTTTGGTTTGCTACTCTTGTAAACCGAATCAAATATTGGTATTGTCAACAGAAATTGGTTGTTATTTGGCTTGGTGCCAAAAATTGGTTGCGTTTATAAAAATTTGGTAATGTCAATAAAATTTAATGTAACACGCGGACAATTTAAATATGAAAAAATTACTCAACAAAATTTGGTTTGACCACGATCCAAACAACGTTTTTTTGCCATTATTTGGCTTTACCTATTTGACTTTTCTCATTTTAACTATCAACCAAACAACCCGTAGGCGCCGTGCGAGTAAACAAGTGTTCGGCGTCAGAATACCACGTGCTCAACGGCAGTGTTTTGGACTGGATCGCCGAGCCGAGACGGCCGGCTGTACGGACCGGGGCAGCAGGGTCGCGCTGATGTCTTCACACTGCTACGGCAGATCATGGGATTGAGGGGATGACATTGTTGTGCCAAAGCCCAAAGCGGCAAAGCCAAACAGTCAAAGAGCACTTGTATATGCGCAAGTGGAGCTAGATTCTACACGACAATGTATTCAGAGATTATTCGTATCTGCTGCTCTGTTTCATTTTCCTTTGAAGTCAGTGATGCTAACATGGTGCTGGTGAGCTTTACAATTACGCAAGCAATGAATGATACCAATCTTTTTGCGTCTAATCTCACTAGTAACGTGCTTTAAAGTAGTAGTAGTAGCAGCAGCAATACATGATTTCCTTGTAACAATTGAGAGGAAATCAACCCTTCCGATGAGCATGTGCAAGTGAAACTAGAGCTTCGACCTTTTAGCTAAGCCAGACGGCCTGAACAGTGGATCCCACACGATTATGATGGTCAACAGCTAGCACACCAATACATAACTTCATTGATAACAGCCCTTTTTTAACGACATCTTAGGATCATTCAACCCATCAGACTATTTTTTTTACAATATGATTATTGCTTACCAAACGTTTTTCAACTGCTTAGTTCTGTACAGTAATTTACAAAAAAAAAGGTGCCTGTTGGATGTTACGGTGGAACTGAGTCATCGGATCCGGAAAGGACGGTCTAGATCAAAGGCTACCGTGCTCGTGAATAGTACCTATACTTCAGTATTTTCGCCGATGTTTGGGATCAGTGCATGCCTCGATCTCAGTTTCTCGTTTTCGATCCAACGACTCATACACAATAGGCTTATACACAATATTATGATACTGTTTACCATGATATTACTATGTAATGTTAGTGGATACATTTGGGTGCGCAAATTTGAATTTCCGAGCGATTCTCATGCGGGCACCCCCGTTTTCCCACAAAACCCAAAACGCGAGAGGTTTAAAAGTCCCAAAAGATCACGGAGTTAGTTGGTTTCGCACCCACGCCACCAAGCGCTCGCCGTCACCACCACCACCTCCGACTCCGCCTCCTCTCTACAAAAGCCTCCGCCGCAGATCATTCGCCACTCACCGCGCGCCCCTCTTGCCCCCACCGCCACCGCCCGCTCTTCCTCCCCCGCCTCGAAACCCTAACCGACTCCCGCCGCGGCCGCGCGAGCGGGCGCCATTTGATTAAGGGCGCGTGGAAGCAGGGCGGCGTGGCGGCGTCCATGGCCGATCACCTCGGTGGTGGAGGCCTCGCCAGCTACGTAGGACGCGCACGACGTGCCAGGCTCTGCCTCTATGGCCTCGCGCTCGCCTTCGCCGCGTTCGCTGCCTTCCTCGCTTTCGCGCCCTCGCTCCCCGCGCTCTCGCCCTCGTCGCCCGCCGCCGCGTGGTTCGACGGCTTGCTCGCCTCGGCGTCGCCCTACCGCGAGCAGGTCTCCAACTTCTTCTCCTCCCTGTTCCCCGCCAACTCCTCCTCCCCGGGGCCTCCTGGCGGCGTCGCGGCGAGGTGGCCCGGACCGAGCGGTGGCGGGTTCGCGGCGAGGGGTGGGCAAGCGGGAACCAATGGGTCCAGTACAGTTCGGCCAGGCGAGCGATCGGGAAGCGGAGGTGGGGTACCAAGCAGCTATGCGGGCGGAGTTCTCAACGGCAATTCCGCGCCCGGTAATGCTACTGCGGCGGTGCAGAGCGCCGCGCCGCCCAATGATCACGTGCGAGGCGGTGCCGCTGCCAATAATTCCACCGCGAGTACCGTCGGTGGGGCTGGAGTTCCGAGCGGCGGTTCAGTCCAGAATGGCACGACGGCGAAAGGAGGTGTGCCTATTCTGATCAATGGCTCCGACGTGAATGCAAGTTCAGCGGAAGCCGGAGATGTCAGCGCAGTGAAAGCCAATGCAAGGAATGCGGCTGGGTCTACTCATCAGTTAGGTAGTGGAATTGCAGCTCCAAGCAACGGAACTGCTGTTCCATTCATCGATCAGACTGGGAGTGCAGTTGCAGCGGTGATGAACGGTAATGGAGCTGGGTCTCAGCGAAGTGGAGCTCCAGGCAATAACCAGACTGTCCTGATTCCGCCGGCCTCAAATAATCAGAACCAGACTGAAAGCAGAGCTGATTCAGGTGGAAGCAATAGTACAATGAATAAGCAGAAGGAATCAATTGCTACTCCTCAGGGGAGTGCTAGCTTGGTGAAAGATCATTCAGCACAAGCAGTCACCGCAAAAGCCGGTAACAACAGTGCTGTGCCGGCAATTGGGAATGGACAGCCGGCAAAAGAGGCTGCTAATGCCGGTGATGAGAAGAAGCTTCATTGGATTGAGGCGATGGCCAGCTGCGATATGTTCTATGGGAATTGGGTCAGAGATGACTCGTACCCTCTCTACCCTGAGGGATCATGTCCTCACATTGATGAGTCCTTCAACTGCTACCTCAACGGCCGCCCTGATAAAGCTTACCAAAGGCTACGGTGGCAACCCAGTGGATGCAGCATCCCAAGGTGAGGAAAGTTTACTTTAACAACTGTGTAGTTTTGGTGAATTCAGGTTAATTCTTGCTTTGTTTGACAAATTCAGTTATATGCTGCTTTAGATTGAACCCAACCAATATGTTGGAGATGCTGAGGGGAAAGAGGCTGGTGTTTGTCGGTGATTCGCTTAACAGGAACATGTGGGAATCCCTGGTTTGTATTTTGAGGAATTCTATCAAAGACAAGAGGAAGG
The DNA here is from genome assembly GCA_036346255.1 of Ampelocalamus luodianensis. NCBI lineage: Eukaryota > Viridiplantae > Streptophyta > Magnoliopsida > Poales > Poaceae > Ampelocalamus > Ampelocalamus luodianensis. Next base: position 3,039,076 of record CM070634.1, read on the forward strand.
TCTTTGAGGTATCTGGGAGGCACAAATTCAGGGCCGAGGGTTCTTACTCTTTCTTGTTTCAGGTAGATATTTGTGCTTTTCATATTCCACCTTTTGCTATTTGTGCTTGTTTGAGCATTTAGAGTGACTGCTAATGCGCAAATCTCCTGTTATCTAGGACTACAATTGCAGTGTGGAGTTCTTCCGCTCCCCTTTCCTTGTTCAGGAATGGGAGATGCCAGTCAGAAATGGAAAAAACAAGGAAACTCTTAGGCTTGACATAATCAATCACTCATCCCCGAGGTACAAGAATGCAGATATCATTGTCTTCAATACTGGGCACTGGTGGACGCATGAGAAAACTTCTCTAGGGTAAGCTATACATGGCACCATCTGATTCATTAAAGATCTGCATGTCATGTGTTCTGCATTTCAAGTTTTGCTTACTGTTCTAAGTATGTTAACTCTGCCACAGGAAAGATTACTATCAAGAGGGCAACCGCGTATACAGTGAGCTAAATGTCCATGATGCCTATCGGAGAGCTCTTAACACCTGGGCCAAGTGGGTTGATTCCAATATAAATCCTGAGAAAACAACTGTGTTTTTCAGAGGCTACTCAGCATCCCATTTCAGGTTCGTAGAGCCTTTTGTGAATTCTTGCAAGTTCAGCTTGATGTGTCATACTCATATCGGTATCAGAGTAACTGATGTTTGGAGGTATTTATTTCTTTTCTATTATGCAGCGGGGGCCAATGGAATTCAGGCGGCAGTTGTGACAAGGAAACTGAGCCAATAACAAACGATCAGTACCTTGCACCATACCCACAGAAGACGAACATCTTGGAGGAGGTGCTCCATGGGATGAAAACACCTGTTGTTTACCTGAACATAACAAGGATGACTGACTACAGGAAGGAGGCACACCCTTCAGTCTACCGCAAGCTTAAGTTGACGGAGGAGGAGCGGAAGTCGCCTGAGATATACCAGGACTGCAGCCACTGGTGCCTTCCTGGAGTGCCGGACTCCTGGAACGAGCTTCTCTACGCACAGATCCTGGTCAAACAGCATCAGACGCCGCACCAATAAAGGCAAGCGCGCAATTACTTGCTCCTGTACATGAACTGTTGTTTGTTGTCCAATGTCGACCTGCCTAGGATAATAACCCCCACACGAAGCGGTCAAGGCAAAGCTGATATAAGTGAGGTCAAGGATCTTGGAATCCTTGAATAGAGTGAAGTAGGCAGTTAGCCAGAACTCTGACTCTCAATACCAACACGAATTCTGTATAGGCTCATAGGATTTTATGATGTAAAGTCCATGTCTAGCTAGCAATAATCAGAAACAAAGAATAGTATACTGCGTCAGATGGTATAGATTAGGAAGCTCTTTGTCTGTCATGAATCCCTGTGTTTCTGTTCCCTGACTGCTACTTTTTAGCAAGAGCATGTCATATAGTATTCTTTGAGTTGATATTGGGTATATTGATTACTAACAAGAAAAGTGGTTGCATAGACATCTCAATCTCTGTGAAGCCTGAATATAGCATTATAGCAGTTTCAACTCAGGTGAGATCTCTCTGGTATATTGAGAAATACCCACTGTTAAACATAAAAATAGCTGATTAATACTCCTAGTTTGGGCCTATAGTGAACCAGTGATATGAACTTCTGCACATTGCTTCCACACGAGTTGCCAATTAGGTAGATAGTCTAAAGCAGTTGTTCTGCTGTGATTGTGAACACCATTGCTGTCTGCTTCTGCCTTTTCGAGGGGATGTTGCAGATGATATATATGTAGCACTGTAGTCTGTAGCAGTGCTGTTACGGTTTTGTTGGAAACATTTTTTTCAGAAAGCAGGTGGTTGTCCGCTAGTGTTGTTTTACCCATCAACCCTTTGATTGCACGGACCGTCTTGCCGCTGGTCCTTTCTTCCCTTGTCGTATGGCATCCGCTTAATTCGTTGCCCTTTAAATAGATCGTACCAAGGGCGCTTGTAGTTTGGGATTTATATATGGATCGTACGGAAGCACACTTTTGTTGGTACCTGGTTTCTGATTTGACACGGGATCCTAGCTAATTTACTGAAGCTCTTATTATGGCTGTGCTCGCGTCCAGCTGAAGAATTTTAGCTGCTTTGAACACATGTGATCGATGTGGTGTTTAGCAGCTGCTGTTGGTGAGCCCATCTGCAAGCTAGCTAGCTGGGTTTGAAGCATTATGTGCTGCCTGTACTAGCCTGTACATGCATGCCGGCATGAGATGCGCCCAGACCCTAGATGTGCGCACTCTGTCTCAATGTCCATCAGCACCGATTCACCGAACCATCTGATGGTTCAAATGTGAAGGCCATGCCACCGTGCCTCTCTGCTCCGTGTATCCATATTCACCTGTTTGTTTGCTGTCTTCCTGGATTTTCTTCTCAGAGGACAACATGTCATCATGTGGACCACATGTAGCCCGCCCCATGAATCATGGCATAGTTACATGCTGCCCCACTTAGCACATTGTACCTGTGTCATCTAATCGTTGTTTGATTCACATGGAAACAAATCCAAGAGTTCCATGCTCTCAAACTTGAAATTTCTGAAACCCATGAGGCATCTGCCCTCCTAAAATGATGGACAAATAAACAAAGCACAATATACCAATCGAGCCTATTCAGTAACAGATAAACCAATTTCTAGTCGTAGATGACAAGATTGTTTTTCCTCACCAAGATATTTTTTACCATTCCTTCTGTCTTACTAATAAATTGGGTAAAGTTTAGGCCTGAAAAAAGAGTCCTAAAAACAAAAGGAAAAAAAAGTAAAGTATATGCAAATTATTGGGCCCAAAGCAGGCTTGGCCCATTAGTGTGCTAATAGCGTGATGACTGCGCATTTGCGCAGCTAGATTTGTTTCAAAGTTTGTAGTATCAAATGATATAATACATTTTGTAGGCTATTTATATTTTTAAGATTTCATAAACATTGGAAATGACAACAGAAGCTTGAAGGAACATATAACTTGAGGTACAACTTGAGGAACATAATTGAAGTAAGAGCTTAGATGGAACAAAATTATTGAGCATACTAAGTTGTTAGAATTCTTAGAAATATAACCACTCTCTATTATGCATGAATCATGTAGCTCAGTAGATGTATACTCCTATTCTTTGTGAGAGCCCGCGTTTTTAGGTCTAACCTCGTAGCAGTAATCGGGTTTAACAGCGGTTAATCCTTTCTTAGCGTCGAGTTAGCGAGAGTATTAGATCGCTCCTAATCACCGTAAATCATATCGTGTCGATCATTCATTCATTCGCTCCACCATTGCAATCGTCATTCAAAGACAACAGATTGATCAATATATAAATAGGATGCACGTCAATTGCATTAGACGACAAATCATCAATTACATCGATTATTCTTCATTGCTTCATTTTACACCCACGAGTCTAGAATCATCAAGCACATCAATTACATTCATACATCAAGCATCACAAGCACCACAAGATGCAAACCACGTTATTCACCGTGAGTCAAACCACGATGCGATCCTATCCGCATTCACCACCGAGCTCCAACTATTTCTCGCCCCCCACGGTCATTCCCACAACCATTTCACCCCATTCATCACAAAGACCACCCCATTCCCATTCATCCCGACCTCAAGCAACCATCACGGTCATTCATCACCAAGACACCAAAAGTGTGATGTCGGACCGGTTTCGTAATCCGTAATCCTCTCGTGAAAAGGCTGCGCTATTCCTCGGATCGATAGATAGCGCCACGGTACACATTGTGAATCATTTCATACATCGCGTAGACCAATTCATGCATTAATACAAGCATTAGAGTTCAAATAGACCACGTCGGTCGAAGTTTACAATAGGGCCGATCGGGCCAAATGAGTTCATTACAAAATCTCGAGTACGTTAGCGGAAGCAAAAGGGGTAGAGCAAGTCTCTCCACAGGCAAGCGACTGGGGTACTAGGTGTACGACCGATATTAGCCAAGGGATTGGATAATACAGGAGGTACACAAGTACCAACGGAGCCAACCAGACTGAGGCGAGACCTAGACTACAAGTACTATACTACTCCTCTTCATTTCCTTGCTCTTCGGCGTCCAGGTCCTCGTAGTAGGCGTAGTCTCCACGATCTGCGGGTTACGGGGTTGGGGGAAAGAGCGAGGATGAGCACAACTACCAGTGCTCGCGAGCCAACACACAAGATGCAACATTATACATGCAAGGCTTAACAAGGATGGCTCGGGTTCATTTATTTGCACAAAGCAATATTTTGAGTACCAATATTAGAAAGTCCTATCACTTAGCATTTTAACCAAATTTGCATTTGTTAAAGAGATTACTTGTGCAATATTTATATGATGAGAGGTTACCTCCACCTCATGCTTAATTTTGATAGCGGTTACATCCACCACTTAACATCAGCGGGTACATCCACCCGGAAAAACCAAAACCAGGTCACAATGACCCATCACATTTTATCCCGCCCACAAGGTTTTTATAAATGTAACTAACTCTTGTAAGTTCCCATGTCCGCCTTGACCGTGGGCACTACTGCTCAACAGTTCATTTCACTCTGCAGAGGTTGTACACTTTACCCACAAGAGACAATCATCTTGACATGTACACATGTTTCCGTAGACATGTGAGTCAGGGGAGATCGTCACAAGGCCTTTACAATGCATCCACCAAGATTTGTTACACCTTCTAAGGTTTCACACGAGAAGAGTTACGCTCACATAGACCGTCAACTCTTTCCTGCACCTCTTGCGCCACACGACTTACGCTCACATAGACCCGTAAGTCGTACACCCCAACCCATAGCCACATAGGCTTATGGCGTAGCGGTCATCTGCTCGGTGCAACTCATACTAACGGATACAAATTATTTAGCAGTCAACACCATTATAGACATGTGGTCGTCTTTGCTTTTACATTGGGAGGTCATCACGAGATTAAGTCCTTAGGGACCATCAGGCGGTTCATACCACATACCATCCACAAACCAACATTCCTTGGTGCATTAGCACCCACCAACATACCATCCATCATACCATCCGCCTGGATGTGACAAGCAATTTCTTTTGGGTTTTAAGAGGTAGGAAAAATACAACATCATAACCAATCCTCATTTACACCCAATGATCGCCCAAAATCATGTTCATTTCAAAAGATGATGAATGGGGTAGATAATACCCGATACTTAAGCAAGGCTAGCATGGCGCTTAAGTATAGCCTATACTAGTATAGTTACCAAATATTTACTAGGGTGACAGGTGTATGGCGGTTCAATTATCAAGGGATGGTGTATTAATAATAAAGCATCAACATGGCATTTAACTACCTTAGGGTATTTAACATACATTTGCATAAGGAAATAAAGCATGCAATTTGATATTTAAAAGAACATAATTTGCATAAAATGTAGGTTCAATATGATCAAAATGTCGACTACTTTGGGTCTACTGGCTAGATGATCTTGATATTCTTGAGCTTGATCGGCTGGGGTCTCCTAGCTTCTCCAAATTCTCTGTGAACGATCGCAGGAAAAGAAACACACGAGCAAACAAATTAAATAAATAACAATCCTCAACAAATGAACTCCAAAATAAACCAAACTAGCACCAAAAGAAAGGGCTTGATTTTAGAAATTTTTAGAAACAAACTTTGCAATTTTTGGAGTTGAAATGAGGGAGAAAAGATATTTTAAAGCCTCTCTTTTAAATTAAATCAGAAAAAGAAAAGAAAATCAACAAAAAAAAAAGAAAAACCAAACCGGCCCACGGCTTGATTCGGCCGGCGCGAGCAGGCGCCAGCGCTGCAAGCGCCCACACAGGCGCTTACCACTGCCAAGAAAAGAAGGATGCAGGACTCGGCCCGAGAAAAAGAGAGAGGGGGTGGCGCTAGAGGCGTAAGGTGGAGCGGGGCGGCGGCGGCGCGCACGGGAAGGAGGAGGGCTCGGCTCGGGGGAAGCGGCGACGGCGATGGGGAGGACGACGACGACGAAGAGAGCGGCGACGCTGCGAAGAAGAGCTCGGGAGACACGCAGTGGTGGCGAAGAAGGGAGCGGAGGCTCGGGCACGGCGGCGGAGATGACGACGACGGCGGCGAAGGTGAGTCCTCCAACTCCTTGCTCTCTCTTTCTTGCTCGGGAAGGGGAGAGCGCGGCTTTATAGCGGAGGGCCTTGGATCCGAGGAGGAGGCGCCGCCTTCGGGCGGGAGTGCCGAGCGCGCGCGGGGCTGCGCGGCAATGAGGCGGCGAGGGATGGGGCTGGTCGAGCGCGCGGCCGGAGCGTTGGAGCGGCGGCGCGCCGAGGCGGCGACGAGGCATGGCGGCCGGGCTAGGGAGGGCTAGGTTAGGGTTAGGGTGGACGGGAAGAAGAGCTCGGTGCTTTGGGAATCAATCCTTGAGCAATTTAGGAAATCTTCGAAGTTTGAGTTCTTGGACGTTGAAGATCTTACGAAATTTGGATGTTACAAAACCTACCCACCTTAAAAAGAATCTCGACCCCGAGATTCGAGCTCCTCGGAGAATAGGTAGGGGTAATCCAACTTCAGCTGATCTTCACGCTCCCACGTGGCTTCTCTCTCCGAGTGGTTGCTCCATTGCACTTTGCATAAGCGGATGATCTGACGCCTTGTTTGCTTCTCCACGACATCAAGAATCTTGATCGGATGTTCTGGATACGACAAGTCTTTCTGGAGTGCAATGGTTTCAATTGGAGCTTGCTCTTCTGGTACTCTGAGGCATTTCTTGAGCTGAGAGACGTGGAACACATTATGGACATCTGACAAATTTTCGTAATTCCGGTTGATATGCTACCTCTCACGCTTGGCGGTGATTGGGAACGGGCCTATGTACCTTGGCGCAAGCTTGCCTTTCACTTTAAACCTCCGCATTCGCGAAGGTGACACTTTGAGGTATACGATCTCCAACTTCAAAGTTAACTCTCTCGACGGTTGTCGGCATAACTTTTCATGCGGGTGGAGCGACTTGTAGACGATCTCGATCAATCGACTTTCTCTTACGCTTGCTTGAGAGTATCCGGTCCAAGATATAACCTTCTCCGATTCTCGACCAATGCAAGGGTGTTCTCGCATTTTCTCCCATAGAGTGCTTCAAGCGGGACATTTTCAAACTGGATTGGTAGCTCGTTGTTGTAGGCGAGTGCATATGGTAGACATCTCTCCCGCCTACGGTAAACTCTAAAGCACAAGCCCGAAGCATGTCTTCAAGAATCTGATTTACCCTTTCATGCATCCATCATCCGAGGATGATATCTTGTGCTAAAGTTCAAGTGAGTTCAAGTGCATCATGGAGACTAGCCCAGAAATGCGAGGTAAACTGAGAACCTCGATCCGAGACTATCCTCTTGGGTACTCCATGCAGACATACAATACGAGCCATGTATAACTCGGCTAATTTATCTCCCTTGTAGGTGGTCTTCACAGGATGAAATGGGCAACTTTGGTTAATCATCGATTATGACCCATACGGAATCATATCCGGTCTTGGTTCTCAGCGGACCCGTAATGAAATCCATTCCAATTTCTTCCCACTTCCACTGAGGGATTTGCAGTGGTTGCAGCAATCCTGCGGGTCTCTGATGTTCTGCCTTGATCCGTTGGCACACATCGCAACAAGCTACGAACTCGGCGATGTCTCTTTTCATTCGCGGCCACCAATATAGAATCTTCATATCTTGATACATCTTGGTGCCGCCGGGTGTATGGTGTATCTTTGAGCTATGGGCTTCTTTAGAATCAATTCTTTGAGCTCCTTTTGGTGGGGAACAAGGAGACGTTTCCCATACCATAGGATACCTTGTTGGTCTTCAACCATCTTTGAGGCCTTTCCTTTGGCCATGAGATGTTTAAATTTCTCCACTCCAGGGTGTCCTTTCTGAGCGGTCTTGACTTGTTCTTCCAAGGTTGGTTGAACTTCCATAGCTGCTAAGGTGCCTTGTTCTACTAACTCGAGGTTAAGTGCCTCTAATTCCTTGCAAAGCTCAGGTTGATACTCTTGAACCATAACATTTTTGCAGTAGGACTTACGGCTTAATGCATCGGCCACTACATTAGCCTTCCCAGGATGGTAATGAACATCCAAGTCGTAATCCTTAATCAGTTCTAACCATCTCCTTTGTCGGAGGTTGAGGTCTGTCTGGGTGAAAATATACTTAAGACTCTTGTGGTCCGTATAGATATTACAATGATTTCCAATCAAGTAATGCCGCCAAATCTTTAGGGCATGCACTACGGCTGCTAACTCCAAATCATGAGTTGGATAGTTGTCTTCATGTGGACGGAGTTGTCTGGATGCATATGCCACGACTTTTCCTCCTTGCATAAGTACGCAACCAAGACCTTGGCGCGAAGCATCACAATAGACTTCAAAGTCCTTGTGTATGTCTGGCAAGACTAACACTGGTGCAGTAGTTAACTTCCTCTTCAACTCTTGGAAACTCTTTTCACAAGCTTCTGTCCATTCGTACTTCTTTTCCTTCTTGAGCAGGTGGGTCATTGGTCTGGATAGTTTGGAGAATCCTTCAATGAAGCGTCTGTAGTATCCGGCCATTCCGAGAAAACTACGCACTTCGGTCACTGAGGTTGGTTGTTTCCATCCCAACACGGTTTCTACTTTGGATGGGTCAACTACGACTCCTCCAGCGGATACAATATGTCCGAGAAAACTGATCTCCTGAAGCCAAAATTCACACTTGCTGTACTTGGCATACAACTGATGTTCTTTAAGCTTCTTCAGGACCAAATGCAGATGTTCAGCATGTTCCTCATTAGTCTTGGAGTAGATTAAGATGTCGTCTATGAACACGACAACAAACTTATCCAGGTATTCCATGAACACTTTGTTCATAAGGTTCATGAAGTAGGTCACGCATTTGTCAAGCCAAACGACATAACCGTGAACTCATACAAGCCATACCGTGGTAAAAGTGTTTTAGGGATGTCTTGACCCTAATCTTAACTCGATGATATCGACCTTAGGTCTATCTTGGAGAACACTTGTTGTTCTCGACGGTTGGTCGAATAGATCATCAATGCGGGCAAGGATACTTGTTCTTGATGGTCACCTCATTGAGGGCTCTGTAATCCACGCACAATCTGGCGGTGCCATCCTTTTTCTTTACAAAAATCTTCGCGAACCCTGTGGATGAGCTAGGTCTAATAAATCCTTTTTCCCGTAATTCTTCCATTTGTACCTTAAGCTCTTCAAGCTCATCAACTGCCATCCTATATGGCCTCTTGGCAATGGGGTGTTCCGGCTTTAGGTTGATCACAAATTCTATGTCTCGATGCAGTGGCATGCCGAGCAATTCTTCCGAAAAACTTCCGGTAATCTTGAACTACAGGTGTTGTTTCGTGGTCACCTTCTCGAGGTTATGGATTGTGCGATCCAAACCTCGAGGAGCAGTTTACATTAACCTTTATTGTGGTGCCCGGGTTTTGGTGAGTACCACCTTCCTGTTGCACACGATCTATCATACCTTGGTATCGGGCAACCAATCCATCCCTAGGATGATATCCGAGTTTGGGATCAAGCACTAAGAGGTTTGCTAGGAATCTGAATTTTCCATAGCAATCTCTATTCGGGACTTACTAAGGTAGTAGTCAAGGGTCCCCGGTGAACTAAGTACCACGGGTTTCTTTAGATTAAAGGTTGGCAACTTAAGCCTTTCAACAAATTTTCTTGATATGAAAGAATGCGAAGCTCGAATCGAACAAAACTTGTCTTTGATGCGATTTAACAGAGAACGTGCCCATTAGAACTCCTGTAGCTTCACGAGCCTCCTCGGTGTGACATGGTTCACATGGCCGCGGCTTTGGTGTCGAGGTAGATCTAGGTGCTTGCGGGGCCGATGGTTCTGCTTGGGCCGATGTTTGACCTTGAGTGGTGTGGCTCTGAGTTGAACTTCGCGGGAGTGTTCGACGTTGAGGGCATCGATTGGCGAAGTGTCCTCTCACCCGCAGATGGAAACAATGGAGATGAGTCTGGGGTTGCTTGTTGCAGTCGTCCGTGGGACGAAGGATGCGAAACCATTCCCATTGGTACGCTGGGTGGAGCTTGAGTTCCTTGTGGAGAAACTACACCGGCTTAAAAGATGAGTTGCCGGGAATGTTGACTTATGAGAAAGCCACCTTGCGCTTCGAATACCATCTTTCTCTTGCGCTAACTTCCGCAATCTTCTTATCGTTTTCTAGCACGAGGGCTTTGTTGATCAAGTGGTGGAAGCTAGAAATCATGGAGGATAAGTCGGCTTCTCATGTCTCCACGCATTCCTTCCACAAAGCGGTCTATCTTCTCTTACGCATCGCCTACGTCACCGGGAGCGTAGCGAGCAAGTCTAGTTAAACTTGGTTAGATATTCATTGGTCGTCATTTGACCTTGCTTGAGAGTTCTAAACTCATTCTTCTTTAGCCTCATTGTACGGCGGTACAAAGTTAGTCTGGCGGCGCTTGAACTCGTTCGGAGATTGGCGCCATGCGGTGCGGTCTCGTCGGCATTTCAACAATTGCTTCAACGATGGCGAGATCCTGCTGATCTCGATCGCGGATCGCGCTATCGCTTTCTTCTTCTCCGCCACTGGGCTTTCACCACCTTGAGCGGCGAGTAGTTTTCCCACCGGCGCGCGCTCCTTTCAAGCGGTGAGTGGCAAAGTCCACCTTGTCTTCCTCGAGCATCGGGCTGGCGGAGCTTCTTCTCGCATCCCCGAGCCAATCTTACGCTTCGGGGTTCATCTCTTGAGGCAAAGGTAAGAGGTTTTGTCACGAGGAAATCGCGCGACAGAGTGGCATCGGTCGCTCTCGCTTGTTGATTAGCGAGCAAGGCTTGAAGGATTTGGGCTTGTTGTTTGCATAACTTGTGCCATTGTTGGATGCTCTGGCGGTGGGAGGTAGGTCTTGTCACGACCACGGCCATAGCCACGGCCTCTTCCACGACTGCTGCGAAAGCACCACGGTGGGCGGCGGCTCTCCTTGGTGCCATCGGAGAAAAGCTAAAGCTCGTAACTAGAGAGGGGGTATATGAGGTTCACTAGCCCTCTAAAGCACACATGAAGAAAGAAATCAAATTGAGCGAACAACACAATTGCGATACAAAGCCGAATGGTGCAATTCATTAATATTAGGGGATAAGTGTTACATGACTCTAGGACCGACATATAGGCCATGCAAAGCCATGACACGAGATACAAACACAACGCCTACAAAGGTAGATAAAGAAAGTGCTTGCAACCCGAAGACTACCTAGCAAGCAATCGCTAGTTAACCTAGCTATCCCGACTACTCCTCTCATGGGTGCTTACCACCGCAAGTGGTACGATTACGGGATCGAAGCGGCTGCGGCGATGGTCGACGAGCGAACGGCGAGGTGGCGCCGCGGTCGAACTCGTCGAATCGGCGGCGGGCGGGTCGCGTCCACTACCGACTCTCAAGGTCGCGGTCGGCGGCGGTGGACGACTTTCTTGCGCGCCGTGGCGGTGCGGGTCCTCCGTGGAAAACGTCGGCTTTGCACCGGGTTGCCGAACGATGACGTGCGCAGTGCGGCGGGCGGCAGCGGCGAGGCGGGCGGCGCTGCGATGGCGGCTCTAAGGCGGGCCAACTCTGCAATGCAGCGGCGTCTCTCCCGCTCTACCTCGCGGTGAGCTTCATCATCTCTGAACATGTTGCCACGGAGGGTGCCTGAGTGCTCGTAGGCTGCTGGGTGAGGAGAAATCGGCGTCCGATCTCGCCAACGGCGTTGGCGAGAAGCGATCGACAAGGCTGCGTGAGTGGGCCGATGTGACAGTGCGGGTCATCTGCCGGACGTGGCAAGAGAGAGAGCAGGAGGAGAAGCCGGCCGGGCCGGTAGGGCGGCGGCGCCAAGATCCGCGCGCAGGGGGCTTTGAAGGTCGGCGAGGCGAAAGGAGCCGGTCAGCCAAGGCGCGAAGGAGTCGGTGGGAGGCGGATCCGGTGGCGGTGGCGCGCGGAGGCTGCCGCCGGCCAGCCGAGCTGGGGAGCCGGGAGTGAGCGAGGAGCGGCGCTGGCCGCGCGCCGGCCATTGAAGGAGAGGACCGTCGGGGCCAGCGCGAGAAGAAAGGCGCGGCGGCGCCGGGAGTGGAGAGGGGAAGAAGAGAGTGGGGAGGGAGGCAGAGAGATGAGTGGCGTGCGTGGTGTGCGTGGTGTGCGTGGGGGTGTGGTGTGTGAGGTGCGTGTGTGCGTGTGTATAGGCTTAGTGCGTGCGTGTGTGTTGGGCCGGGTGTGTGTGTGTGTGGGCCGTGTGTTGTGTGTGTGTGTGTGTGGGCTGAGTTGTGTGGGCCGGCCGAGTGAGATTAGAGAGAGAGAGAGGGATTAGAGGGAAGATTTGGTTTAGGTTTAGGTTTAGGTGTAGTTCAATCTCCGTTTAGTTTAGATTCTCGTTACTCTGTGGTTTGGCTACTAGAATAGATTGTTTATCTTTTACTTGATGAGTCATTAAAATAGCCGTGGGTTTAGACAAGTGGCGACTATCGGTGAGTGCTAATCTCGAGTAGACCGCAAAAGCATTTTAGTAATTAAAATATGCTAACTTGTAGTCGTCGCTAACTTATATATCTATATTATCACTCAAATCAACTACGTATTTACTTATATTATTATTCGTTGCCAATCTACTACAGAAGGCGAACCGGCACCGACAGGAGCAGCTGACCAGAACTTCAGCGGCGCCAACTTTTCCTACTTCTACGAAGGCAAGCGATCCTCTTGAACATTAACATAATTACTTTAAAACTATACCCTATCTTGCACTATTATAAGTATTGCATCAAAATGGTTTTCCAAAACCTAAAGAAAATGATTGAGATAAGATGATTAAGAAAGAATGAGACTTATTAGGAGGGTAAAAGGGGGCCCTGGCTGGGGAAATGCGACGATGATGATGAGGTAAGGGGTGGGCCCCTTTTTACATATGGTTATAATATAAGGACCAACCAACTCTTGCTCGGTCAGATGCCGTAATTCAGTGCCAACCATTTTCCCGTTTCGGCGGGCAGAAAATGCTACCTTGTTACGTGACTAGGCTCTCCACAACGGGTAAGTATTAGGTGTGAGTGATTGTGATGGAGGAACCCAGGACCGGTGGGGGATAGTCCGGAAGTGGGGGATCCAAGGCGCTATATGCGCTAAGGTGGAGTGTTGAGTGCAGGATAGAAGCTGCCTCAACCAACCTCACCAGAACTCGGTGGATGATGAGGTCAGCAGCGTGATCTAATCTGCACCGGCGGAAGGTGATGGGTGGAGAACTTAATCACGTAACCTGGAAAACGTTCTGTATTCTGATCTTGAACCCGCATCTAAGGCAATGCGGTGGACCCTGTTCACAGAGAGTTCAGAATAGCTATGGGTAAAGTGGTACAAGCCTGCGCAGTGCTAAACAAATCATGAATTCATGCCAGTCTCCAGGATTGGAGTCTACGGGAACCACAGGGGGTCTTTTGTCTCTCCGAGTGACTAGTAGAGTTTTTCAGTATTAAAATTTACCACCTTTTGTCGAGTTTTATTTTCTAAAGTGAGATGGTTTAGAAATTGTGATAAAGAGTAGAGATAGTACATCCTTTGCATCTTTTGCTATTAATGCTTGTTGTACATTCATTTGTACTCAACCTTGTTAGTATTCTCCTTTGTAGACCCTAGTCCGGCGAGGAAGTATCCCGAGTGGGGCGAGGCACTGCGCAGTGAGATGAGACCACAAAGTGGCGAAGACCCTTACTACGAGGCGCAGGCGAGATGGACACCGTATTCGACTCTGGGACGAGTAGGAGGCGATGGAGTGTGGCAGCAAGAAGGGGTTTAGTCTTATTTTGGCTATGTATATTAGTATGTGTGCCGAAGACTTTAGCCTGCGTGGCTAATTGTTTGAATAAGGACGCTTTCTATCTTATTGTTACGATGCGCTAACTCGTAAGGTTTACTATTCGTTGGAGCGGTGTTCTACCGGGCAAACGAATAGTAATCCGTATGCTTAAGTGTTATTACCCTTGGGGTAATAACATGGGGCGTCACATTCTTCCTCCATTAGATGCTATTTTCCTAAATGTATGCATGCAAATATACATTTATTTAATCTCAAGCAATACATTCATTATGTGTGTAGCAAATTATCTTATTAGTCTACATGTTATTAAAGCACATTACTCACGTATACACCGATGCACCATGGGTAACCTACCTTGAACCTATATCCCTCACACGCCGGTTGCCCCACCGAACAGTGTGTCTTTATCGCTTCTCGTCTCCACCGTTTTTCTGCTTCAACTTCCAACGGTAAGCTCAATTCATGATCGATTCCTCTCAACTGCTACCTCGTCCAATGATATTATCTATCACATAGTTATCTTCTACTTCTCTTAAATTATTGCTTAATGTTGACAATTGCGATATCAAACATGCATACACATCCAAACATCTCCAATCCTTTCCGGGGACACCCGTCACGCTCTCTTTAGTTGCCTTGAGCCTATTCCCCACAACTGTGACATCTCTACTCCGAGTTCTTTTCTAATCTGTTATGTATGCTTGTGGTTCTATACATACAGATGCATGCATGTGTATACACATGCATGATGATATACATACTCAATGTCTTCTTCTCTAATGTCGGTCACTTCTCTTCTTCGACGTTGGCCAACTCAATGTTGTGGTTTCCTCACAAACTTCGGTGACTTCCCATCTTCACTGATGCGAGCATACCTTCTTTAGTCACTGTCTAACGATATGGAGAGTCTTCTCACCATCATCGGTGTTGTCGTGCTCCTCATCAGTGATGGCACGCTTCTAGCTACCTGATGGCCCCATATCATCCAAAGCTTGTCTTCAATGCAAAACTTCATCTCCTCTCTGTTAGGGCTTCCACATCATCGAGGTTCTTTGACCACTGACTTCTTCAACAACGTCGATGAACACCACTCGTCGTCGCGGCCTTGGTTCATTTGACTCTGACCTTTTCTCTTCACAGCTCTGCCGATCAGCACGATATTGTCCTTATCGAACGGATAAGATGAGCAACACGATATTGTTGTCCTCATCTTCGCCGCTGCCTTCACTCTTCGCCTCCCCCTGTGGGTCAATGTCTTCTTGCAGGATAGATCGACACCATTACACTCTTTTGTGGTCTCCTCTCACACCATTCATACTATCCTCGTTATAACTTTTGTTTTTATTCAAAATCTTAGTTGTTTTTTTTATAGTTCGTATACAAATCAAATTGCTAATTTTGTTTAATCTATTCTAAATTTTAGTTGCTTACGGATTTTACTTTGAAATTCGTATAGAAATCAAATAGAAAGTTTCTTTTATTTTTATTTAGAATTTTATTTTTAATGGAATTTGTAAACAAACCCAATTGCTATTTATTCATTTATTTTTATTCCAAATTACAATTATTTAGTTATTTTTATTTGGAATTCGTATCAAAATCAAATTGCTTATTTTTATTTTATCTTTTATTTCGTATTTCAGCTATCTTTTGTTGGAATTGGTATACAAATCCAATTTCTAACTTTTTGTTTAATCTTTATTATGAATTATATTTATCTAGAGATTTTACTAAAATTGTAATTTTTTATTCCGAATTTCAGTTATTTTTTTGTTGGAACTCATATACTGACATAATTGTATTTTTTTTAAAAAAAATTATTCTGAATTATATTTATTTAGGGATTTTACTTTGGAATTCGTATCATAAGCAAATTGCTAATTTTATTTTACTTTTTATTCTGAAATTGAGTTTTTTTGTTGGAATTCGTATACAAATCGAATTGCTAATCTTTTTTTAATTTTTATTCCAAAGTATAATTATTTAGGGATTTTCTTTGAAATTCACATCGAAATAAAATTTCTAATTTTATTATAATTTTTATTCTAAATTTCAGTTATTTTTTTGTTCGAAATCGTATACAAATCCAATTGTTATTTTTGTTTAATTTTTATTCTAAATTATATTTATTTAGATATTTTACTTTGCAGTTTGTATGGAAATCCAATTGCTTATTTTATTTTATTTCTTTTTCCAAATTTTAGTTATTTCTAGATTGTATTTGACACATGCTCTTTCTTTTAATTTAGACCATTATAATCTGAACCCACCGCGATCAAAAGTGTAGATCTTTCTCGTTTTCCTTCTATTAACATGTGAATTTATAGCTTTTGAGAGCGAATATGGTAATTTTTTCTACCGCTTTAGATAATTATATATATTATTATATATTATAGATAGATAAATAGACTGATAGATCGACCCCGAGAAGGTATGTAAACACGTTGATGATTAGTAACGTGCGCATTAGAGCATGCACAATGTGAGTTTGAAAGGGGGCTTAGAGGAGAGAGAAGAGGGTGAAGAGAGGACTACACATTGCAACAAATATAGAGAAGAGGGGCTTAGCAGGGTACCGGTTCCTCCTAGGTACCGGTTCCTGGGAGGCAAGCAAGAGAAGAGAGAAGAGGATGAAGCACCGTCAAGAGGAGAGAGAAGAGGTTCCACGAGCTGCTGTTCTTGTTTTCTATTTGGGTGTGGATCCCACTAATAAATACTAAACATTGTGGTATTTTTTCTTCTAAATTAGACCCCTTCATATGTGGCATGTTAAGACCCATTAGGGCATGTACAATGATGCCATCCATGTCACCTATAAAGACAATGTGGATCGTGGTGATACGATGGCTATATGATTGTAGACAACACACAATCTTTAATGCTTTTCTTGATTCTAATAGTCAATGCAGATTGTGACTCTCTTCATTCTCTTTCATCCACATCAGCAAAAATCCTATGTGGCAGATGCTATAGACGGCTGATATAAACACATTGTACATACTCTTAAAAGGTCTTATACACTACGAATGCTCTTAGGAATCATGATTAATGTTTGCAACGAAAATTTTTGTTACCTATGGCTATAGGTCGCCGTGTACAGGCTAAAAATGCTTTGTTGGCCCCCCTGGTCAGAGGGAATTTTTGAATGAACTTTTTAAGGCTGGTGTACGTGTAGTGCCCCTGACCTAAGCATAGTGATAACCGCTAGCGCGTAACTCACTGACATGTATAACTTACTGCTTACCGATTAGGTCCGCCATGGGTAAAAGCTGAACGCACACGTTACACAACACTACTTGTTTCCAGTTCTATATTGTGTGAAGACCGAAGATATTCGCGCATGGTACATACAAACTCACACAAAAACAAGGACCATTATTGTAATTTTTTTTTGTCCTACACATACACATGGTGGATTATGAACTGACCACACACACATTATTTTTGCACGTATAAGGTGCGTTGGACAAGGAACAATACTACTTACCATCTAACCGCTTCTCCAATTAGAACTTTTTCTGGGGTGGGGGTGGGGGTTGGTGTTCTTCAATTAGAGCTTATGAGAAGAATAACACGCGGTAAAACCCCTACAAGCTGCTACTCATTTGAGACGCAGCTTCGTTGTTCAAATACGTATAGTTTGTTTGTGCTGTGCACATAGCAATAGTGTCCAGCAGACAAATCTCACCTGCCTTGCAATCCCATCCCATCCCATCCCTATAGAACAGTTCTAATGCACATGGCGCATCGCATGCAAAAACAAACCCATCCCACCACTGACTGAACCCAACTCACGCCCTCCGCTCATCTTTCTCTAGATATGTGCACCCCAAGGCCAAACCAAGTAACCAACCCAAAAGCCAAGCCAAGACAGCCGAGTGCTCAAGTGAAACTGCACCAATCTACACTAGTCCTCCTATTCTATTTACTGGTTCCCCATAAATAAATGCATCCGTGAGGCATAAAAGGCCAACCAAAACCAAGGAGGAACCAACACCCACAGCCCCCCTCCTTTAATTTGCACCCTCCCCAAATCTCCATTGCTCTCTCTCTCTCTCACCCTCTCCTTCTCTCTCTCATCCGTCCATGAGGATCAGGAGGAGGCCTCAGGCCCAGGCTCTCTCCTCCCTGCAGCCCTCAGATCCATCCACTGCACCCCAGCCACCGCCAAACGCATCAAGAAACCAAGAACATTGGCTCTCGGGAGTCAAGGAGGAGGAGGAGGAGAACAAGTCGCAGGAGTTGCACTTGCACCCAAATGTGGATCTTGCGGACGACGAATCCTCGGTGGTGAGGCGCGCGTCATTGCCATTGTTGCCGCAGGTATATATACACGCGTGCCTTTTCTGGTTCCAATCTCTGCTCCAAGAAGAGGAAATTTGTTAGGCTCTTAGTTATTAAATGTTGGTTTCGTTGCACCGGCCGCCTTATGGTAGATGTCCAGATCTATCTGACCCCATGTTCTTGGATTGCTGCCACTTTGCTAGGACAATGTGGTAGAAGGCAGAAGGAGCCTGGGTGGTGCACTACGTGAGGGAGCAGCAGATGGTCACAGGAGGTATGTGATGTGAAGAAGAACTGAAACAGGAACAGGAACAGGAACAAAACAAGAAAGTGTTTGTGTCTGTGAGTCTGTCAATTGTCATTGTGGGGGTGTGTGTGATAGTAGTAATGGTAATAATAATAGATAGAAAGCGAAAGCATCCAAGGCCTTCTTTTATTTGCTGGGCTTGTTTTTTTTACTGTTTTTATAGTGGGCAATGCCAGCTTGACACATGACACACATCAATCCAATCAATTTAATACCCTCCTTGTCTGCCAAACAAAACCCCTCCTCATGTAGGCATGTAGTAGTAGTACTAGTACTACTACTCCTCCCATACATCCATGGATGTAAGAGTGATCCATCCAGCCAGTGCACCAATGCACCATCTTCAGCCACTTTCCAGGTTCTTATTGCCTTGTAGGTCGATCACTCTTACAGCCTGTTTGCTTGTCCTCTTCCATCAGTTCCTTGTTTCAATCTGTATGGGTGCAAGCCATGTTTTGGGAAACATGGACCATGTGCGTGTGCGCATCCCCTTTTTCTTGCATATGCACTCACTACTTGTAAGTGTTAGGCATAGTTTGCATCGCGGGCTGCATGGAATTGGATTCCTTATTGCATCGACAGATGCATTCAGATTGATGGCTTGCATTTATCCAGATAGGTTGTGATTTGCACCATACATCATGTCATGCAGGCCGATCGACTGATCATACATCGTGTTGTAAACAACATTCATTGGCAATCGTTTTGGAGTAATTGTAGTGTGTTGCAATGTTGTGATCTACGCTTATGTTTCAAGAATGTTTCGATCTAGCTTTGCCTTGAGCTGTTCATACCGTCCTGATGCAATTCATATTTAGTTAACTAGTTGACATTAGCACCCAGATGTTTATTTCATCGCACTTTAGTCTCATTGAAGCCATGCGCAAATGCTACCTTTTGCACTTGCAGCTCAGAGAATGGTCATCAAAACAAGACCGAGCCGGTGATCAAGGCCGGAGAACGTCTAGTCAACGGCGTCCCGGCCATGCCAGTGGCAACGGTGACCGTGAACGTGAAGGAAGAGATCAAGAATGCCTGCAACGGCGGCAGCGGTGGTGGCGTCAAGAAGCGGCGCAGCCCGGCGGTGCTGATGGAAGGGTCGCGGTGCAGCCGCATGAACGGGCGCGGGTGGCGCTGCAGCCAGCCGACGCTGGTCGGCTACTCTCTCTGCGAGCACCACCTCGGCAAGGGCCGGATGCGGAGCGTGAGCGGCGGGCGCGGCAGCGCCAACCAGCTCGGCCGCACCGAGCACAGGAAGAACGCTGCCGCGGTGGCCGTGGTCACCGCGGCACCCAAGGCCGGCGATCCACCGAGCGTGCGGCACTGCTAGGCGCGCGCACGCCGGCAATGCGCGCCATGGAACCTTAAGATTCTTTGATTTTGTGGTGCATATCTGGTACATGCATGGTGACTGTGAATTCCTGTTACGTTTATGTGATTATGCAAATATTGTGGTGGTGCCGTCGTTGTAACAGCATTGCAGATTCCATGACCAAATTTTTTTGGGGTAGATTGATTATATTCTATCGATCGATCTCGTTCACTTCAAGAATCCAGCAGAGCCATGCAACTGCTGCAATTGCACCACCAAGGCACCAAGAACGTGCACTCTTGCCGCTTGCCGGCCGGTAGCTGCCTAATTCGCGTGGTGCAACTGTGTTTGCAATGCAGGATCACACATCGGCACACGTATAATTGTGAAGTCAGTGCGTTTTTTTAGAGAGGACGTCGGTGCGTTTTGATATAGCGCTCATGGCTTCATCATGCATGCACGATGCATGATCCATAGACTACCGATATCGAGCAATTACTAGTACATGCTTCAAATTATCACCTCGAAAGCTGAAGCAACAATCCGGACAAAGCCTGACGCGACACAAGGCTACCTGGGACAGGCAGGGGAAGGTGTCAGTGTCAAGGCAGTACTTAAGTACATGGAGTACATTAACAAGCTTTTCCTAACAAGATGTTAGTACCAGGTGTATGGATGATTTCATATGCTCCACCAATGTTTCTAGGCTCATTAAAGCATGCCATCAGCATAGGATCCGTGTATCAATCATCAGATTAGCGCGCGCACACACTAGTCGCATTATAATCAGGAGAGATAAGAAAAAAAGAAATAGTTTGTGTAAAAAGGATCCGGATGAGCTACCAGATCTCAAAGTTGCCTCTGGGGGGAGTGATTGTTTAGGCGAATCCAGCGAGTAGGCTTAGGTGGGCTCAAGCCCACCCTCCGCCGGTATCGAGTCAATTCGGCGCCACATCTCGCCCCTGATTAGAAGGAGATGGAGCCCAAGCAGAAGGTTCTTATCCATCCAGTCTGAGATCTCTGAAGTTACTGTTGTTACGTTGTATTTCTTCGCCCAGTAAGTTACACACTCAGAAGCATTTATTTAATTTGGAAGCTATATGTTGTGATCAGAAACTTCTTTGCCCATCAGAGCGAAATGGTTTGAGCTCTGCGTTTCACGCAGCTCTGATGGCTGGTACGCACGAAGGTGTACAACGGATGACAGGTTTATTTTCTTCAGCTCTTTCATGAGAGAGTTTCTCCGCATCTATATATCTTGTTTCTTAATTAAGTTACAGATTGGGAAACTGATCAACCTGCTTGATTGCTTTCCCAATTAACTATTTTCTGGCAGAAAATACTGAAAACCTGTGTGGACTTGATACTATTTTGCATTTAGTGTTAACGCGCGCGTTTGCAAAATTGTTGCAGAACATGTATCTTCTTACGATCAATAGCATCAGCGAACAAGGCCGCAGCCCATGCCGCCTCTCCTGGTCCTAGCGGGGTGTGATTTGGCCTACGCGGTGCAACACGAGGACAAAGGCGGCGGAGCTGAGCGTGCGGCGCGCGGCGGAGCCGAGGGGCACAGCGCAGGCGGAGACGGCGAAACCTCGGTCGGGTGAAGCGCTGGTTGAGCAACGATAGTGGTGGCGTAGCAACGCACGGGTACATTAGTTTGTTGCTATATATTCCATTGGCAGTGAAAACATCAGATCAAATAAGATGGAAAATCAGGAATTTGCGTGGCCATCTTGACTGGATTTGTGGGTTTAGTTTGAAGGACGTGACCACGAAGATCCACAAATGCATGCCAATGCAATATTCACACTAATAGATAACCGAATAACTGACTAACCGTATGCATGCATGCAAGTTAGTGAACATGCTAATGCTATTAGCGTGTAGGGGTTTATTCGCCATTTTAACATGCAGATCCAACATGTAACAAAGAAAAGCCACAATTTTGTGCCTAAAATCTAGGAAGTACAGTCAACAATATCATTGATCCAACATGGTCCAATTTGACCGCAAGCGTCACAGCACGACCATAGCGACAGTCTGGGTGTGCAGTGGAGGCACAACGCTAGCCGCGGCGGAGCTGAGGGCATGGTGTAAGCCAATATCGTTGGTGGAGGCACGTTGTGGGCTTGGGCTGGGGGCGAAGCTAAGGGTGTGGCGCAGGCCGAGCCAGACGACATCGATCGGTTCGATATGTTAGAGTAATATAGCTTTTTTTTTATCCATAACAAAGCACAGACACTGAACTAGTGCCAATGAAATTAGAGATCAAGTAAGGAGAGCATATTTGTTGAAGAGTTCAACCTGATCAATTGGTGGTCTTTTGAGTCCACCCTTTATTTTCATTCTGACTTCGCCGCTTTATATATAGTATAGCTCATCACTTGTTAACATCTTCTTGCATGGCTCCTAGCTGGAGGCAGCAATGGAACAACTATTATATGTGCAAGAGATTGTTGGTGCAGATTAAAAAAAAAAGTGTCAGAATGGAGGGGGGAAACGTACCAGGCCTTCATGTGATCCTCCGGCGATTTCGCATTTGATGAAACAAATTTAATCGAATTAAACCGCCAATTTATCAATGTATTTATGAGCACTTAACTCCATAGGGACAGTCCCTACATGGGATACGATGAACGGCCATCTGATGAATGATGTGGTTCACAGCCGTCTGACCATGGTTCAAGTGTTTAATCGGACGGCTCTGAATCACATTCCTGCATGGAAAATGGTACACGTACTTGAACGTTTTTACTAATCGTTTACAAAAAGGGGTCAGTGCGTGACAGGAGCCCCAATCAGCGTGAAAAACTTTATAACACCGAAGCCATAGCATGCAGGTTCATGCATCAATCAGTGGTTTTTTTTAAAAAAAATGGAACCAAATTTTGTCTCTGTACTATCCTAGTATAATTTTTGCCATCTGATCACTGATATGGTTCACAGCCGTCTGATCATGCTTCGGTGTTTAATCGAACGGCTCTGAATCACATTCCTACATAGGGAGACACTTTTTTTTCCCGAATGTGTGCAAATGGTTACTGTAGTCATTCTTTGGCCTAAGAGATCACCGGATCAAATTCTAGACACACTCCAATGAAAACTTTTTTTTTTCTGAAGCAAACAGGTATGAAAGCTGTCTATTCAATTTAATAAAGTGAAAATTGAGTACAGAGACCCGAAGGCCTGAAGTTTCGAATTTTGGACGTTATTAGCCCCCTAGACCACCGTAATTCCAAATCTAGCCCTCTTATCTCCGAAATTCCAAATCTAGCCCTCTGGACCCGCGTGCTGCACTCCCGAAACGCAGGAACACGCTTGCTGCGCCACCGTACCGCAGCATGTCGGAACACTATAGCACTGTAGCAACTTTTTCCAAAAATTCATTTAGATATATTTTTTTTTGTAGGAATTTCTAAATATAGAATATGAGCTCAAAAAATTATGAAATTTTTGTGGAGACTCCCGGCACAGTCTAATTTATTGTGTAATTTTTTCAGAATTTTTTCAGTTATGATTTTTTTCTCTAAAATTCCTACAAACAGTATAATTAAATGAATTTTAGAGAAAAAATCATAACTGATAAAATTCTGAAAAAATTACACAATCAAGTACACTATGCCAGGAGGCTGCACAAAAAATTTCATAATTTTTTGAACTCATATTCTATATTTAAAAATTCCTGCAAAAAATATATCTAAATGAATTTTTAGGAAAAGTTGCTACAGTGCTACAGTATCCCAACATGCTGCGGTTGGGGACAGCAGCATCTTGCTGCTGCGGACGGGGACGGCAGCAGCTTGCTGCTGCACCGCAGACGCGTTCCTGAGGTCCGGGAGCGCAGCACGCGGGTCTAGGGGGCTAGATTTGGAATTTTAGAGATAAAGAGATTAGATTTGGAATTACAGTTGTCTAGGGCTAATAGTGTCCAAGCTTCTGAAGTTTCTAAAAATTAATTACACGGAGTGAAAATGCTCTCCAAAGTCCAAACATTGCCTCATCCCTGCGAAAGCCCAGGCTCTTCCTTCCGAGACTCGTAGTACCATTTTTACGCCGAGCAAAAATACCTCACATTGCCATCCCACTAAAGCTTTTAGGATAACGCATCTTCCCTCTTCTCTCGTCTTCACAAACGTACGTACGGTCACACACACCCCAGACTAAGCAGCCGGCCATGGAGTTGCTGCTTCTCCCTTCTCGAGCCGCCGCCTCCCGTCCGCTCCTCCCAACCAGACGCCGTCGCCGAACCGGCGGCCAGCTCCAGCAACGTTGAGGTCCTCGACACCACGGCGACGACGTTGGGCAGCGTCGCCAAGAACCGCCAGGAATGGCGCGCGGCCGGCCGGGCGCCGCTCGGCCTCGACCTGTCGGAGGAGATGAGGCGCGGGATGATGTGGCGGATGCTGGCGCCCCCCGCGACGGCGGTCGCGGCGGAGGCCGCGTTCCTGAGGCTGCTCGACGGCGCGGCGGCTGATGCACCGGTCTGGGCCGGCGTTGCGGGCTCGGCCGCGCTGTTCGCAGCGGGGCTGCTCGGGTTCCACTACGGGTTCTTATCGTCGAGGTGGGGCGCCGCGGAGAGGGGTTCGTTGGTGGGGTGGGAGCTCGCCGTCCAGCACCGGAACGCCCTGTCCATGGCCAAGGATTCATCCATGGAGAACGAGGGCGACGACGACGGGGGTTGACGAGGAAGAAAAAATAGACAATGATTATCTCTACTATTTAAAAATTAGAGTAAGTGGTCGTTTGCGTAAGAGAGGAGAATGCTCGAGTTTTTCATTGACAGTGCCAAGGTACATACACAAGGTGCCGAAGCACTGCCGGCCGATCAAGCTAACTGACGCCTAGAGGATCGGATCAGCTGAAGACTAGGGAGGAGCTAACCAACTAACTGAATACACTGATCCTATCCCTATCTATGTGACCGATGGAGATTAGGGCGCTGACACCCCCTCGCAGTTGAAGCTTCCGTAGATCGGATGCACAAACTGTCCCTGAACTCGTTGAACAATGGCGTCGGTAGGCCCTTGGTCATTATATCAGCAAACTGCTGGTGAGTGGGAATGTGCAGCACCTTGAATTGCCCAAGAGCCACTTTCTCCCTGACAAAGTGTATGTCAAGCTCGACGTGCTTCGTTTGCCGATGATGTACTGGATTTTCAGACAAGTACACCGCTGAAATGTTATCGCAGTAGATCACCGTTGCCTTGTCGATGATGACATGAAGCTCTCGAAGTAAATTCCGGAGCCAACAGCACTCCGCAGCAGAATTGGCCACCGCGCGATACTCCACCTCGACGCTGGAACGAGAGACCGTTGTCTGGCGCTTTGAGGACCAAGACACCATCGAGTCACCGAGGAACACGCAGTACCCCGACGTGGATCGCCGAGTATCTGGGCAACCAGCCCAGTCCGCGTCAGAGTACGCCTTCAGTTCTGTCGAAGGAGTTGCCGAAATCAGGATGTCGTGGTTGATGGAGCCGCGGAGGTATCTGAGAATACGTTTGACGAGGGTCCAATGAGCATCATGTGGAGCATGCATATGAAGACACGCCTGGTTCACAGCATATGCGATATCCGGTCGCGTGAGGGTGAGGTACTGGAGAGCGCCTGTGATGCTGCGGTAGAACGTGCTGTCTGTCGCTGGCTCGCCATCGGATGCAGACAATTTTGGCTTGGCTTCCACAGGAGTTGACGTAGGTTTGCAATTGGTCATTCCTGCGCGCTCCAGGATATCTTCGGTGTACTGTGCTTGAGTGAGGAAGAAACCATCATCATCACGACGAACCTGGACGCCGAGGAAGAAGCGAAGTGCACCGAGATCCTTGATTGCAAAGGTTGTACGCAGCTGGTCGACGACGTGTCGCAGTAGAGATGTGGTCGACGTCGTGAGTATGATATCATCAACATAGACAAGTAGATATGTCGTGTGCATTCCTTGCTTGTAGACGAACAAGGAGCTGTCGGAGCCCGTCGCAGTGAAGCCCAGGCCATGAAGATGGTTGCTGAGACGCTGGAACCATGCCCGCGGCGCCTGCTTGAGTCCATAGAGGGACTTGACGAGCAGGCAGACATGATCGGGGCAGTTGGAGTTGACGAAACCAGCAGGCTGATGGCAGTAGACGCGTTCCGCCAGATCGTCGTGCAGGAATGCATTCTTGACATCTAGTTGATGAACAGGCCAACGTCGAGTCGCCGCAAGATGTAACACCGTGCGAATGGTGGCTGGCTTGACGACCGGCGAGAAGGTTTGATGGAAGTTGACCTCGGGTCGTTGAGAGAACCCACAGACAACCCATCGTGCTTTGCGTCGCTCGAGCGTACCATCTGGGTTGAGCTTGTTCTTGAATAGCCACTTGCCGGTGATGACATTGGCATGTGTTGGCCGTGGGACGAGTGTCCATGTCCCATTGGCCTGCAGGGCATCGAATTCTTCTTGCATTGCCGCATGCCACGCCGGGTCACGTAGGGCAGCACGAACTGACGGCGGCGGCGGCGCGGGCATAGAGGTCGTGGCCACGTGCGCGTACTTGGGGTTTGGCAGGCGAATGCCATCCCGTGCACGCGTGACCATGGGATGTCGACGTTGCGGCGCTGGAGTCTCCGAAGGCGGCACCCCGGGTGCTGGTGAAGAGCCGGTTGCTGGCGGCGATGACGCCATGATTCCCGGGGCCTCAGGCGACAACGTCGGGTCCGCGGCGGAGGCCACCGGAGTCGCGGCAGTGATGTCCTGAGCATTAGGTGACGGAGGGTCAGGTGGAGGAGACCCTGCCGCTGGAGCGGCGGTGGCGGGCACCCGTGCACGACATCGAAGCTGGCGTGGTCCGGTGGGAATCGGGATCACGTCAGGCATGCACGGGGGGCACGGCCGCGTAGCAGGTGGTGACGAAGTGTCGACCTGCGCAAAGGGGAAACATGTCTCATCGAAATAGACGTGACGGGAAATGAGAACACGTTTGGTAACCGGATTGTAGCACTTGTATCCCCGATGATCTAACGGATAGCCGAGAAAGATGCAACGGGCCGAACGCGGCGCTAGCTTGTGTGGAGCTGTGGCGGCTGTGTTTGGGTAGCACAGACACCCAAAAACTCGGAGGTGATCGTAATCCGGTGGTGCGCCAAAGAGGATCTCGAAGGGTGTGGAGTTGGCATGGGGACAACATGGCCGGCGATTCAGTAAGTACGTGGATGTCGCAAGGGCATCAGGCCAGAAGGAGGGCGGAACCGAGGCCTGAAAAAGGAGAGCGCGGAGGCCGTCGTTGAGTGTTCGTAGGACACGTTCCGCGCGTTCGTTCTGCTGGGAGGTGTATGGGCACGTGAGGCGGAGAGCAATGCCGTGCGTGGCAAAGAACACGCGTGACGCCGAGTTATCAAACTCTCTGCCATTGTCTGTTTGGAAGCACATAATGGGGAGCTGGAATTGGGTACGCACAAACGCATGGAAGGAGATGAGAGTGGGAAGAACATCTGATTTATGACGCAAGGGAAAAGTCCAGGCATAGTGCGAAAAATCATCCAAAATGACAAGGTAGAATTTGAAACCAGAATTGCTCATTATTGGGGATGTCCATACGTCACAATGTAGTAGTTGAAAGGGAAATTTAGAAACATTATTGGACTCGCTAAAGGGCAACCTGACATGCTTGCCGAGGCGACAGGCGTGGCAAGTATGACTGCTAGACGGTGAACAGGAGAAGCCAATGGTGCGCGACAGATGCTTGAGAGCGGTGTGGCCAGGATGACCAAGGCGCGCATGCCAGGGGGGCTGTCGTGCGAAGCCAGGAGAGCTGCCGATGGACGCAGCGTCGCATTCTAGTGCTGGCGAAGGGGATAGAGGTCTCCGGAGGAATCACATCAGAGCAGAGCCGTCCTGGTGCGAAGATCCTTGATAGAGAAACCCCAGGGATCAAATTCAACAGAAACTGAGTTATCACGAGTGAGCGCACGAACAGAAATAAGATTCTTGACTAACTGAGGAGCAATCAGTATATTGCGAAGTTGAAGGGGAGAAGAAGTAGTGGGAACGGAGGCATGGCCAGTGCACTGAGCAGGAATGAAATGGCCATTTTCGACAACAATTTGACGAGAAACAATAGAGGTGGAGGGAGTGGTGAGAATACCGGGATTGGAAGCCATGTGCGCCGTGGCACCGGTGTCCAGGAACCAATCACTGCCGCCACCGGTGGAGTTGTTGACGGACAGACCGTTGAGGGCGGAGTAGAGGCCCGCCGGTAGGGAAGCCGTGTTACCGGCGTAGAGGGCAGCATCAGGTTGTGGCGGTGGTGCAGAGAGTGCCGCCATGGCCTGAGGAGGGTTGACGCCGGGGCGCGAGCCGAGGAGACTGGGCCGCCAAGCGTTGAGTGGCCACGCCTGAACGACGCCCTGCCACGGGTTGTAGGCCGACGCCCACTGAGGTGGGGCCGCGCCGGCTGAGGGTGCAGAGGTGCCGCCAGAGGGCGCACCCTGACCGCCGGGGTTACGTTGGCGGTTGCGAGCATCAGAAGGCTTGCGTGTCTTGCGGCGATCATGGCCGCCGGCGTGTGGCGCCTGGGAGGGAGGTGGGGCGGGCTTGGATGCATTTGAGGTGTTGGCAGCCGCGAGAAGCGCCGTCTGCGCCTCCATCTGGAGAGAGTGGCGGATGCGGTTCTCCTCCTGCATCAAATAGGAGCGCGTATAGAGAAATGTGGGTGGCGGGATCATGGTGGAAAGCACAGCAATGGCCTGGCTGAACTTATTGTTCAAGCCACGCAAGGTGTTGATGACAAGCGCCGGGTCGAAGACGGTGGCGCCGCAGTCGTAGAGGGTGTCGGCGAGACGCTTGAGGCGGCCGCAATACTCGCTGACGGACATGTCACCCTGGAACAGGCTGTGGAACTCCTGCTGGGCATACACAGTGCGTTGGAGGCTGTTGTCGAGGAATTGCCCGGTGATCGCCGTCCACGCGGTGTAGGCGGAGCTGCGCGGCTTGTAGACGTCGTTCTAGATTTCCTTGGACACGGTGGAGTAGAGCCAGGAGACGATGCAGGAGTCGATCTGGAGCCACTCCGGGTCGTCGAACATGGCGGCGGCGTCGACCGTGCCGTCGACGTGGTTGACGAGGCCGAATTTCTTGAGGTGAGTTCGAAGAAGGAGCGCCACTGCCGGAAGTTGCCGTCGTCCGTGGTGAGGGTGACGGGAACGTGGCTGTGGATGTTGATCAGCACTATTGTGGATGCTGGAGGTGGGATGGGATCAGAGGTCATGGCGAACGGGTTGGTGGCCACCGTCGAAGCAGAACCGGTTGGGCTCGCCATGGCTAGGAGCAGCGGAAGCAGAAGGTGTGGATTGAGAAGGAAGCTGATACCATGTAAGAGAGGAGAATGCTCGAGTTTTTCATTGACAGTGCCAAGGTACATATACAAGGTGCCGAAGCACTGTCGGCCGATCAAGCTAACTGACGCCTAGAGGATCGGATCAGCTGAAGACTAGGGAGGAGCTAACCAACTAACTGGATACACTGATCCTATCCCTATCTATCTGACCGATGGAGATTAGGGCGCTGACAGTTTGTCCTTTCCACTCTCCCACCGTGGTCGTCGATCCTCTCCACCTCTGTCTTTCTCTACTAACATATGAGCCACGTTATTAGCAAACTATCTCTTTGCATCGTGTACTCTCAGCATCACCTACGACGCCGTCTGCACTTTCTCCTCCTTTGCGCCCTCGCCTCCACCCCCGCTCTTCTGCCCTGCTCCGCGCGCACCTCCTCCTCTCCCCCATCACTACTTCCATCGGCTGGATCTAGCCGGGCTTCACTTCCTCCTCCCTGCCCTGCTTTACTTTGCACGCCTTGACGAATTGAGATATATAATATCTACTTTAATTGATAAACTATTACATTCATAAGGTGTTTCACAGCAACGTACGAACACTTAGGTAGTAAGTAGTGTATATAGCAGTACATCTGGTACTCGGTTTGATTAAACCGTGGAGGAGTGGTTATAGTCTTATAGATAGGTTTAGAGACTAAGGGTGTTAATACTAAGAACAGCAAATGTTATTAATTTGTTGTGTTTTAAGAGTAAATTTATTATCTTCATGTAAGCGCGCGCTGATGCAATTGTGGACAGTTTTGTTTTTACCACAGGGCACAGGCCATGGCTTCGTTCTGTATTCAATAGTGTTTTCTTGACAGAGAAAATGCTCATAGTGTTAACTGGGCATACATTTTTTGAGAGAATTAATTGAACATATATACATATATTAATCGTAAATCGGTACTTTGAGTTGCAGCAAACATGAAGGCAAAAAAATCACACTTTGTTTCATTTCCATTTTGGCTAAGAATGATGCGGAAACCATGCTTGTTGTTCTAGAATTCCCTACAGTTTTCTCTGATTGTGTTGACAATTCGCAGCTAAATAAGCATAATGGAAATATAAAATAAACATCTCGCAAAAAAAAAACCTAACCCGACGGCCGAGCCACAATTTTCCGGCCCAAATAATCCCTCGTGAGTCGTGGCCGTGGAAATGACCGAATGAGGGATAAGAGCCAAACATACCCCTCGTCGTGTTCTCCACTCCCACACAACAATGGAGTCTCTTCTCTCTCGATTCACCCCGGTCCCCACCTCCTCTGTGCTCTTCTCTCTACTCCGCCTCCGCTCCTCCCTCCGGTTCCCTGTCTCTCCACTGTTGGCATATATCATATATTTACGCACGCGAATCGATGGACACAATTCACACGAGCACCTAGATACATACAAATTTACGGTGTAAGAGAACAAAAATGCACACAAAAAATTTGGTGCTTGGTCGCAACCTGTCTAGCCAAAACTTTTCTGTTTTATCTATTATCTCATGAAACACATACGATTACACGTTCTTTTAAGAACTACCTAATCAACTTGCTAACCAAGCCAACAATTAAATATAGAAAACTTACTTGGCAAATCTAGATTAATGCTGATTGCATCAGGATCCTAACACCCTGTTACTTGGCAAATCTAGATTAATTTCCAACAATCTCCCCCTAATCCAAACTTGTCTTCTCCTAGTTGATGACTTTAGACTCAGCATATGATTCGGATTACCAGCTACGCCTCCACATGAAGCGGTCTACAAGCAAACTAAATGCACATAGTTGCGTGCAGGAACTCAACTCAACTGGTACACGTCCATCTACATGTAGGGGCTCTAACTCGACTAACATGAAAAAACACTTAAGACGATAACCCCTTAATCTTATTATTGTTACTTCAACATCAGAGCAACGCTGGTTCATCTTCAGCATCTGTCTCAATTAAATGTGTCTCTATTTTCCCATTCCTCGGCTTATGTCATTCGAAAGCGAAGTACATGTAGTCCTGACAATTGAAGCAGCGAACTTTCGCCTTGTCGAATTTGCGGTTCTTCTTGCAGGAGTTGTTGACCTCTTTCTTCTTGGCATTGGACTCCCACTCAGCACGTGTGAGCAGCAGGTACTCCCCTTCCTCGTCGTACCGCTTTTCCTTCGTGCGTTCCTCGTACGCCTTGAGACGTCCAACCACCTCTATAACCATCATGGCCTTAAATATCACCAAATTGCTTAATGGTGGAGATGATCTGTAGGAATTTGTTAGGGACGACACGAAGAAACTTCTTTACGATGGTGCACTCATCCATCTTGTCTCCGATGACACGAATCTCGTTGACGATGGTGGTCAGTTTCATGGCAAAGTCGTTGATGGACCTCATCTCCTTCATGTACATTACCTCAAACTCACTATTCAAGGTCTATATTCGCGCCTCCTTGGTCGTCTATTTTTTGGTCAAAACCATTATCATGGCCTCAGGTACGGCTTGGAATATGACGACGAGAGCCATCTGGTCCTTACGCTCGTCGACCAGCTCCTTGCCCTGCACTGCCGCTCACACTTCTTGTGCGCACATGAACACCTTCATCTTCACCGCTCGAGAGCCATAGTTGGTCTCACCGAGCATTGGGTATTGGAGGGTCACCAATCCCTCCTTCACCAGTGCTTGATGCCACCGTGTCACTAATCCCTCCTTCACCAGTGCCTTGACGCCACCATGTATGAGGTATCACCACTGCTCATGGACTTGAGCGGGAACGACATCTGCTTTGGCATGACGTGCTACACATGGTGTTCTGATACCACTTGTTGGTCCAAATCAGACCACTGTAGGCCCAGATCATGTATTCACGCACGTGAACCCGTAGACACAAGTCACATGATTACCTAGATACACACGAATTCATAGTGAAAGATAACAAAAAATACACACAATAACTTTGGTACCCGGCCGCAACCTGTCTAGCCCAAACTTTTAAATTTTCTCTATTATCTCATCAAACACATTTAATTATACGTTATTTTAAGTACTACATAATCAACTTGCTAACCAAGCCAACAACTAAATATAAAGAGACTAACAAAAGAAACAAACTAATTTGACCATATGTTGATTGCATCGTGATCTAAAGCCTATTACTTTGACAAGTCCTGATTAATTTCCAACATCCACCACCGCCACGTTCGCCTTTGCTCAAGCCTGCGGCGACCGCGAGGACAAGCTCAACAAGATCAAGAACGACCTCAGGACGCTGCCTGGAGGTTCTCGACGCCTACCGGAACAGCAACAACGACCTCCGTACCTTCCTCTAGAACCTCGTCGACGCCGGCGTCGCCTTTGCCGACGAGTCGACCGTCTTCGGCGGCGAGGACTGTTGGAACAAGCAACTCACGAAGACAAAAAATAGAGAAACTTTTGGTGCTGCAACAAAGCAGCTTTTCTTGTTTCTTGCTTCTATTGCATTGCTCGACTATTCAACTAGAGTACAGGACCCTTTATATACTCACGCACCTAGAAACAGAGATGGACTCGATTCTACGCCTCGGACTCGGACTGCACAACTCCAAAACAGAAAACTAAACGGACTCAACTCATCTAAATTTAGAAACTAATACAAAGATTATCTAACAATCACTCCCTAATCTTCGTATACTTACTTATATTTTGTGTGCTGCCAGTTGGACACAACTTCAACATGGCTCCCACACACTCAGCCGAAGACGGTGGCACAACTCAAACACGTCTTGGGCTCCAAGTTGGACACAACTTCAACTTGGCTCACACTTATTTGTCCGAAGACGGTGGCACAACTCGAACACGTCTTGAACTCTTACTCATTGAGGCAGTCGGTCTCATCTACGACTTGCACCCCAACTCGTACTCAACTCAGGACAGTCGGTCTCAACTACGACTTGCCCAACTCAGACTCGGATTTCAAGTTGGTCACGACTTCAACTTGAATAACACATAGACTCAACTCAACATCAAAGCAACGTCAGTTCATCTTCAGCATCAGCCGCAATTAAATGCGCCTCCGCTCTCTCCTTCCTGGGATTACGGCATTCAGAAGCGATGTGCCCGTAGTCCTGACAATTGTAGCAGCGAATCTTCGCCTTGTCAACCTTGTGATTCTTCATGCCAGAGTTGTTGGCGCCCCTTTTATTGGACCTGGATTCCCACTCGGCACGGGTGAGTAGTAGATGCTCACCTTCCTCGCCGTGTCGCCGTCCCTTCGTGCGTTCCTCGTACGCCTTCAGTCGTCCAACCACCTCCATAACCGTCATCGTCTTCATATCAGCAAATTGCTCAATGGTGGAGACGATCGGTAAGAATTTATCGGGGACGACACGAAGAAACTTCTTCACGACGGTGCGCTCCTCCATCTTGTCTCCGAGAACACGAATCTCGTTGACAATAGTGGACAGCTTCATGACGAAGTCCTTGATGGACTCCGTCTCCTTCATACGCATCACGTCAAACTCACTCATGAGGGTCTGTGCTCGTGCCTCCTTGACACGGTCAGCGCCGACGTGCATCTCCTTCAGGGTGTCCCACGCCTCCTTGGTTGTCTCATGTTCGGCCAAGACCATCATCATGGCCTCAGGCACGTCTTGGAATATAGCGGCGAGAGCCATCTGGTCCTTGCGCTCATCGACCGGTTCTTTGCTTTCCACCGCTGCCCATACCCCTTGTGCGCGTATGAACACCTTCATCTTCACCGCCCAAGAGCCATAGTTGGTCTCAGTGAGCATTGGGTATTGGAGGGTTACCGAACTCTCCTTCACCAACGCCTTGGGTGCCGCCGTGTCCGAGGTGTCGTCACTGCCCACAGACTTTTGCGAGGACGGCATCTGCTTCAACATGATTACACTCGCTCTGATACCAATTGTTGGAACAAGCAACTCACGAAGACAAAAAAATAGAGAAACTTTTGGTGCTACAACAAAGCAGCTTTTCTTGTTTCTTGCTTCTATTGCATTGCTCGACTATTCAACTAGAGTACAGGACCCTTTATATACTCACGCACCTAGAAACAGAGACGGACTCGATTCTACGCCTCGAACTCGGACTGCACAACTCCAAAACATAAAACTAAACGGACTCAACTCATCTAAATTTAGAAACTAATACAAAGATTATCTAACAAGGATGACGACTTCCTCCGGGCCCTCATCGATGCCGACCTCCCGGGCAGGAGCCCCGATCTCAGCGTGCTGTGGAAGCTCCCAGCCGTGGTGGCGGTCTCATTCGCCGGCGTGCCCGCGCTGCTCCGGTGCCTTGGCGAGGCTGCCGGCGTGCACGTGCCCGCGTGGATGCTGCTGGTCTACTTCCTTGCGTCATTCCTGGTCAGGTCGCTGCTGGTCGTGGACGCGTCGATAAGCGACGAGGAATGGGAGGAGTGGGTCGGGCGGCGGGAGCACGAGGGCGAGCTCGCGTTCCTCGAGTCGGAGGAGGCGCTGTGGCGAACGGAGAGGCGGCGCTGCGCGCGGTGACCGGGCCCGACCTGCAGTCGCCGCTCTGGGTAGCGTTCCCGCTGTTTGGCCTCCTCCTTGGCATGCCGTATGGGGTGTTCTCCGTGAGCTTCGATCCGGCGGTGCAGGGGTCGTGGCTAGAGTCGGACGAGTTCATCAAGAACATCCGCGACGTCGTGCTCCATGCCGGCGATGGCCACAGCCACGGCCCGCGGCAACAAGTAGATAGAACGATATATACTGTGATTTTGCCTTATTCTGACGGTTTGGTAGTGTTTACTGGGTGACTCGTGACCCGTGCGTGCAATGCTTGTAAAAAAAACTTGGTTGGTTCGATTTGGGCAATCTTTGGCGCCGTCCGAATTTCCGTCCGAACAAAAAAAAAAACCCCAGTTGTACACGTGTAGTTCAAATATATTTGGATGGAGAATTGACGTTCGATACCTCATGCAGATAATCTAGCATCAGGTGTTACTTCTAGAACAGCTTTCTGATCTGATCGATCAGTAATTTCATTTAATTCCGCCAAGCAGGTAGACACAACTAGTTCAGGACTCTGGCAGCTGTAGATGTAGAATTGTAACCAAAAGTTAGTACCAACTCAGATAGACATCACCCCTTCCGCCCATATTGAAAAGCATCATGAGACCATGTCGGAATACGATAGGATTCTTCGCTCAACCTTGACATCTCAGCTCGCTTCAGTCGCCTTTTCCGATACCTCCATGCAACTTGAATACGTGTTGCAGCAATGGTTCTCCAGTAGGGCGATTCATACCTGTTGAATGCAGTTGCAGCAGGGAGGTTCAAACATCAGTCAACAGAGTAATACAGAGGAGGGTTGAATGTCAGAAAATGGAAGTGTTCTTAGGCCACACAGCCATAAGGTCCATGAAAAACAAGGTTCAGACAACACACTTTTGAGTGTATGAACCACATTGATTAAGATAATCAAAACAACCACCTCAACAATTATAGTTGAACATGAGTAACTTCCATTCTGTTAAGCAGGCATATGATAATCATATAATAAATTAAACATAAAAATGGCTACCTGATTGCCCCCTGCACTCGTGGATTGCGCAAGAACCGTGCAAATTGTGAAGTAACTTCTTCAAGATCACTTGCTCTAAGTACAAAAGCTTCAACATTTGTTAAACATCTTACAGTACGTATAGCAACCAAGCGCATACCATGAAATCTGATTTTCCCACCATCTGAAACAATAGCAGTCCACGTGATGTTACAATTATAAACCATGGAGAACAACAACAGGCGGCCGGTGCAGAAATTGCAGACCTCTATTCACTGAAGAGTGTTCCAAGTACCATGTGAGGAGCTCCTCTCCACATACGTCTCCTTCATGTAAGGGAGCCTTGCTTCCATCTGCGCTGATGCTTTCTAGCTTACCTCTCACTATGAAGACCATTTTTTCAACAGGACCACCTTGATAAAGAATGTCACTTCCGCTAATATATAAGTTTTGCCTTAATTTGTCACAAATAGCATCCAAAATAGGCCAATCCATCAAGGTGAATAATCGGACCTACAAAATAATTATACTCAGGGCTTCCTTGGAAATTATAGGGGGAGTCATTATGAGACTTCATTTTATAGGCATGGATCATGTACCTAAGGGGTGAGCCTGCAAAATAAATACAGACCCCCCCCCCCCTTAATAATAAATGCATGCCATTGGAACAAAAGGTGTTAAGAGTAAATAGTTGCAGTCAAGTTAGAAACAAACCTTATTAAGGAATCTAAAGAAGTGCCGGCGTATGTCCCTTTGGATATCTTCTGGTAAATTACTTAAAAGCTCCTCTTCATTCACCCCTTGAGTAGCTGCCCAGGTGAACCTTTCTGCACGTATAACCCTCCTGTACATTTATAAAGATCCAAATGTTACAATCTTCATGTGCCAAAATAAAATACTCAATTATTATAATCCCGACACAACTTCCAAACCAGATTTAAGGGTTCTCATTGACATTATTGCCGTGAGATGGTACATATCCTGGATATGGAGGCTTAACTACTTATGAGCCAATTTCAAACGAATTAAATAATCATGTTATTTCTGTTAAAATTTACCCGCAAAACACAGCACACATTTCTTCTCCCCAACAAAACAAAATCAAATCTGTGATGCAGATCATTGCTTTCATTAAGATTCTACTTCAAGATAGTTTTTCCTGAAACATGACCTGATCAGTATTTGACTATTGTAAATCATTATTTTTGTTCAAATTGTAGAAACAGCACAAAAAGGGAAAGGCAAGTTCTAATGCATTGCCGCGTTAGAAAAAAAAAAAAACTTGTGGCATGGCAAGCAAAGAAACAGAATACCAATATGTCCAAAATATAGAATAGCTTCACTTGCAAAAAAGAAGCAGCAGCAAAGGGCTACTGTTTGTGGTACAAGATCAAAAAACATGCAAATAACTATATTTGGTTTAGAAGTTATATGGAGGAACCTTCTCAAATCTTCAGGCAGTCGTCGATGGCTCATCCACTGTTCAACATCACGCCGTCTAAGTTGCATTTCTAGTCTCCTGTGAAAGGACAAAACGAGAAAGCATCATACATCAATATTCAAGATTACTACAAATAACTACTTGAACTACTCTTTTTGTCATTTCATGACGTACACTAATGCAATAATTAGTATTGAGTTCCCCATGGAAAAGGTAAAACAAGCATATTGATACTATGGTGGGTTATATTGCAGGATAAAAAGCCAGCAGTATAATCACATACCGTCTTCCAAGAGCTTGGAGAAAATTTTGCATGTTCCCAATAAGTAATGCAAAAAGCAACAGTCCCAGACCAATAATAGCCATAGTGAACAGGACTTCCCATGCAAAGTAACTTGGGACAAGATTGCCAGCTAAAGTGCTTATTTGCTGAAACAAACCATTTAAGTACAAGCATGAAGTCGGGCATAAAGTCAATTAAGTACAAGCATGAAGTCGGGCATAAAGTCAGGGATAACCTAAAATTCTCTAGGTTAGGATGTAAGCAAATAGAACTAAACCTCACTAGTCAGTACAACGGGTAAGAAAAAGTAAAGATTGGAAGGATCATGAAGAGTCAAATGCAACAAATGAGATACCCAACTGAAATTAAATAACATGAGCAGCATAAGTCAAATACCTGAAACCCCCAAAATAATGAATATATATAACGTTTAACAGCGCTGTGTTTTGTGGTTAGCAAAACAGCTGGCACATAAATCCCATACTGGAAAGTAGCATCATCTCCAGTATTAAAACAAGCTGTTGAGGCTGAGTCATTGAACCACTGCTGCCTATTTTGTTCAATCTGCTCCCCAATACCAATGCCACGTCCGCAGTCTATAAAAACATCACAAGAAGGGATGTTTGATGCAGAACAAGCATTTCGTAGACATTGGTTAACCCTCTGTGAAAAAATATGAAACAAAAGAAAATAGCATAATGGATCTCTGCTTTTAGTTACTATAGCATCAGCTGTAAAATTAAGTATTTCGTGAGTAAGTCGAGCACATGATCAAATTACCGAATAAGTTGTGCTTGTATGTACTGTTAGAGATATGTTAGAGATAGAATAGGAAGTCTTTTATATTTCCTTATCTGTACCCTTGTGTACCCTATATATATTGCCCATTAGGCCTCTGAATACATACACACAATATTCATAACATGGTATCAGAGCGAAAGTTAGGGTTAGGGTTTACTGTTTCCGCCGCTTCCTAACCGTCGGTCGTTCTTCGCTGCTGCTGCCCCCGGGAGGAGCGATCTCCACTCCAGGGGGCGGCCTCTCGTCGCCGCCTCGGATGCACGCCGCTCACCAGAACTGGTTCGGCTTTGGGGGCGTCATCTTGTCGTCGTCTCCGCCCGGCCGCTACGCTCGAGCTCTCTGGGTCTGCCGTCGGTGCGGCGCCTCCAACCAAGCGATTTTCCGGTGTCGCCTCTTGCCGGGGGGTCGTCGGGCCTCCGTGCTTCATCTTATCGCGCAGCCGAGACCGACGTAGGCACCTGATTTGCCGCCGCCTCTCTTCTTCACCCGGCGCCCAAGGCCAGCTACTCCCCGCACCATCGGAGCCCGGCTGCTCCGCCCGCGCTCGCTGCGATCTCTGCTTGTGGGGGCTTCACTCCACCCGGATCCGGCGCCGTGTGCATCGCGTCTGCTCCGTGCGTGCTCGAAGCTCGCCTCCGACCGTCGTCCAGGCTTTTCACCGCCGTGCGCCTCGACTTCTGGCCCTTCCTCGCGCTCTGGCCGCTACTCGCGTCGAGGGCTCCACCGTCGCGCCGCCTCTGGGGCTGCTCTAGCTCCTCCACCGCCATCGGAGTCACCGTCACCGGCTCCTTTGCATCTTGGCTGGTATGCTCCTGCTTCGGGAAGCTCTGCTCGAATCCGCTCGAAGCCTCTGGTGCTTCTCTCTTCCTCCAGGAGCGTCGCCCTTTCCAAGGGCTCTGCATCTTTGACTTGGTGCTTGCTTTAGCTGTGAGGAGATTGGATTTGGGATGGCTATCGGATGGCTCGGTTGTGAGGAGATGGTTGAAGTTTCGATGCTCCTTGCGTTGTTGTGGGCTGTGGCCTTTTCACTGTAGCCTTTTCATTGGGATTTATGCTGCGGTGGAGATTGAAATTGGGATGGAGTTTGGTCTCTGTTGCGCCTCGTCATCATGATTCTCCTCATGGTGTTGCTTCAAACTGGTGCATGTTGGTTGAACGAGGAGATTGGATCTTCTGCTTGGATTTTCTGCTGTCAGTGCGTTGGTGCCCGCTAGTATCTACTGGTCTTTGCTGCAGCTAGTCTTGTTAGTATCTACTGCTATTTATCCTTAGGTTACTTCCGTTGCGTCCATCCAAGTCCGTACCTCTACATCTTTGAGTTCGTTTATGCCATGCGAGTCCACAAATTTATTGTCAGTCATATAAGCATAGAAATCGTCTTTTGCATGGCAGCAGCCGTTGTTCTTCTCTTTGAACCGCTGCAGATCCGTCGCCCCGCTTTTAAGACCGCTGCGCTTCTTCCGCACTGCGTCTCCGGTGTACTTTTTGTGCATTGCGCCGCGCTTCTTCTGCACTGCGCCTCTGTTGCGCTTCTTGTGCATTGTGCCACGCTTCTTTTGCACTGTGCATCCGTTGCGCTTCTTGTGCTCTCTGCGTCTCTATTGCGCTTCCTGTGCACTGTATCTCTGTTGCACTTCCTGTGTACTGCATCGCCGCCGTCTTGGGCTTCGATCTGTGCTGCCATACTTCTATCTATTCCTATTCGATATGATTTGACAGTTATATCTTTTTGTCGGTTTCATCATCTTCTTCGTCATATTGCCGCGGTCAACTTTGCTCCTACACATTGTGCTTTATGAGCTGTCGTGGGACCTTGGATGGGAGGAGATCTTTTATCGACATATTTTCCAAGAGCTGCATGCTACGACGACATTATAAAGACTCCGACTTTGGATTTTTCATATTTTAGTGTCACCCTTTCCAAATGCAATGCTATTGCATACGCCTCGCATTTGCGGGGGGTGTTAGAGATGTTAGAGATAGAATAGGAAGTCTTTTATATTTCCTTATCTGTACCCTTGTGTACCATATATATATTGCCCATTAGGCCTCTGAATACATACACACAATATTCATAACATGTACAACACTGAGCATAGTACAAATTAAATTGAGCAGGTGTATGCAGCTATTTTGATCACATTTTTTTTTCTTTAAACACAATAAAATCAGCCATATACAATCAAATGCAACTGGATGTGCCTTCAGAACTGTTCTTTAACAATGTGGACAGAAGGTAATTTTTCTCAATAGTACAATACAATTCAAAAAGTCAATGGAACTCTCCAATTAAACATTTGTTTGTGCATCAATACATGTGATAATTGTGTGTAAAAATTGCAATAAAAGATTGAACTGACCTGTAATCCAAAGAGGTACCAACATGAACCAACGACATGCCCCGCCAAAACAAACATTAGAAGGTTAATCACAAAATTTGCCCATGCTGACTCAAATATGAATCCATTGGCAGACTGACCATCGAGCAATGGTACAAATCTGATGATGCGGGGGACATATTGAAGAAGAACAGTGATGCGCAATAAATTCTTAGCATAGTTTGCAGTTGATAACCCGACATATTTAGGGATAACTACCAATATCATCACCTTGATCAAGAAATAAAGAAAAGATCTTAGCATGTCATAAAGATAACAACAAAGTTCACAGAGTGTCAAATTGCTTCATTGAATATCTATTGTTAGTAAACTTGAAAAAAGAACAAAATTTTCTTGTTTAGACAAGCAACTGGAGCAGTAATCAGATGAAAAGCATTCATGCAAGTAACATTAGATCAAATGCTGCACAGACCAACAATATGCATGCTTGCAAATAGATCAGGAAGCAGCAAGGTGTTGTCAGCTTAGCCAAAATGGGTTGATCTATAGTCAACTTTATGGCTAGCCATAAAGCAGTACGCATGATTTTTTTTGGGGGGCTTTATCAGTCACAACCAGGGATGAAAAACCCGGCCGATTCCCGCCGGTTACTGGCGGTAACCGGATTTACTGGTGGGAACCGGGATTCGAAATACCAGCCGGAAATCTTCAAATTCAAAATTCCAGCGGAAACATCTCAAATTAAAATTTATTTGGACGAATTTTGACCGAGGTTTTTCTCTGGGAATTCCGGTTACTGGGCGTTAACCGTTACCGGCCGCCCGGCGGGATTCCCTCCGGAAACGGTATTCTGATCCCTGGTCACAACACACTGCCCTGAATAACTGCCCGCAAGCCACAAGTTCAGGAATAGTAAATAGTCATTATTCTGCCTACGTATTTATAATGTTTGCAATGCTAAACAGCAACTTGTTCTTGCCCATTTCTGGTTGGTCACTCTAGATACAATGGAAAGTGGAAACTACTGTCAGAGACTAACACACACCGCCAAAGTAAACCAAAAAAGGTTCAAATGTTCAATAACAGATATTTCAATGCAGATACAGATAACAGAATATTTCAGCACAAATAATAAGTCATCCTTCATAGAAGTGCGATAAGGAAGCTTAATGTCTAAAGCCAGCAACATCAATGCAGAAAGACAAGGCATAGTTTACCTGTGGGAGTGGGAGCACAACGAAGAAATCCAGTAAAAAATAC
Source organism: Ampelocalamus luodianensis (assembly GCA_036346255.1). Lineage (NCBI taxonomy): Eukaryota > Viridiplantae > Streptophyta > Magnoliopsida > Poales > Poaceae > Ampelocalamus > Ampelocalamus luodianensis. Next base: position 3,080,784 of record CM070634.1, read on the forward strand.
CCACGAAGATAATGGACAGCTATTTTCTTTGGTTCATCAACTAAATCTCCAGCTCCCACTACTCGTGACTCTGGAGCTACATAAGCCAATCTAAACTGAAAGAGAAATTTATCTTTACATTCATGAATACAGTCTTATATAAGATCAATAAAACAAATAAGGTGGTCAACTTTAAGTTGACAAGGAAGTTTCTTTGATGGTAGAACTGAACAAATAAGACACATATGAATTTTCTGAAGCCATTATTTATCTGTTGTTATGAACAAACTGCCGGAAAATACGAAATGAAATCATATAACATGAATTTTTTTTCTCTAAAATTGAAGATGGAGTAGCATGACAAATTAATTAACAAGACAAAATACAACCGTTCAGTCAAAGAAGTATAATCAATCAGCCATTAAAGATAAACAGTACATTAATGTTATTAGACTAAGATCACCATGACAAGAATATTAGCAAGTCAAGTACAGAAAGTTGCTCCCGACAATTCGGGTATTTCCAAAACTCTATGTAATCTAATATTATTTTTAAGAAAATGCCAAATCTTATTGGCAAAGAAAAATACTGATCACTCAATTAACATGCTCTTAATATGCATGCCAAGTTACCAATATATCATTCACAGCATTCCATTTTGTACCTACTCCGTTTATGAGTGATAAAAATTGTATAAAATCTGAAACTTTATCTAGAAGATCAAAACTGACGATCCACTTACCTGAAGAAGCATGTGCAGAAAATAAATGGCATCAGTCACACTTCTCACAACAGCAAGTGCTGTAGCAAAATTCCAGTTTAACACTATGCATTTGTTATCCTGCATTGAGACCCCCAAAAAATTACATAGAGAGAAATGCAGTCAGCTTTGATCAAAATAACCGCAAAAATGGCCATAATTGACTAATTCCAATACATCCTCATATTGCAATTTCCGAAAAACACCAGAGATTATTGTCTCTGCAACCATGACATGCTCTAGAATCTGGATAAAACATTTGAGGACAAGTGCTTCATAGAAAATGCTGTAAACCCTAGCTCTATCGCCACAACTGATATCAACACTTAAGAGAGGTGAAAGTATGGGAGCAAATACCGTGCTCTAACAGAACATATACTCTAGAAACATCATAAGATTACTCAAGGTCAGCAAAGTAATGACAGTCAAGAAAAGTAACAAGGTGCCACAACTGAGCTTGTGAGCTTTGTAAAAAAAGTGCCAATAAATGGATCATGGATGGAAGAAGCATCTAGAGAGAGCTATCTAATGCACTGGTTCTTTAAATTAACAGTTGACAAAATTGTAAAAATATTACCTGCTCTACTGATAATAGGAAGAAAAACAGGGGGTCGATGAAAATGGCAATAAGGCATGATATCACAAAGAATTGATTCCACTGCTGAACAACCTTCGCATGTGGGTTCATAATCGGAATGTATGAAAGCAAACGCTCAATTTTCTTCTTCCACCCACCATCATGACCATAAAGAATATTATGAAGCTTCAAGAGAGCAAAGGAAATCACATTAATACCACAGTCAACAGCTGTAAGAGATTTAAAGAACTATTTTTTAGGGAAAATTTTAAGAACTATTTCAATCACTGTATCAAGGAAATCTAGCTAGACAAACAAACCAAGAACTATACCACAATTTGGCAGTATTCCAGAGGTATTAGACTTCTAGAATCAATATCACTTAAAATAATTGAGAAGTAGGTAATCAGACTAAGTTTTTTTACTAAAAAATTGCTGCACTGATCCAAGTATGCAACCATAATTTATCAAGTTCAAAACAAATCATATAATTTTGGATACCTATTTACATAGCAAAGGAAGTAAACGCACCTTATTGTCAAAAGGATTTGAACCTCTGTGAAAATGCCTCTTATTTTTAAATGCAGGAGGACAGTTGACACAATCGGGATTATCACATTGTCCTAAAGGTCCAGACATCATCAAATGTTCATTCTTTGGAATGTGTCCACTGTTAGACCACCTATTTCCTCCTATTTCTTCTGGCATGACCGCATGTGGCTTGCTGAGTTGTTTTCCTTGCGTAGGTCGAGGCAACCTGTCTGGTGTGTCTCTACTTGTAAATGGAATGCCTGCTGCTGTAGCCTGAGTTGGTGGCTGAACGAATAGAGGACCAGTATGGGGTACAAATGTGTCTTCTTCATATTCATCGTCCCTTACTGGTATACACATGGACGTACTTCTAAGAGGAAATCTTGGCAGCTCAACATTTCTTAGCAGCATAGGAATATCATCTCTCTCCTGATCAGACATTATTTAACCCTGAAAACAACATCCATTGCACTAGCACATCACATTCAATGAACAACTAAAATATAAATTCCACACGAGTGGGCAAAGTTTGCATCCTATAGAGTTTGGAAAAATTGTGTGTTGTCCTACAGGACCTCCACTCCCTTTATTTATAGTCCAAAGAACAAATCCGACCCTAATACAACTTCTATATTATACTCTAATACGAATCCTCCAACACTCCCCCTTAAGATGGGCTGAAGATACCAATCATGTCTATTTTGTTACATATTGTAACACCCTCACTAGGACCTAACCCTTTAGTAAAGCAGTCAACCAACTGTTCACCAAACTTGATATACTCCAACTTCAACATCCTGATATCGAGCTTCTCCTTGATGAAGAACCTATCAATCTCAACACACTTGGTATGATCATGTTGTACTAGATTGTTAGCAATGTTGATTGCAGATTTATTGTCACAATGCAACACTAAGAGATTATTCCTCCATACTCGAAGCTCAGACAATAAACCCTTCATCCATATCATTTTACTCTCAGACTCAATACCATTGCTCTGTACTTTGCCTCTGCAGTAAACCGAGCTACAACCTCTTGCTTCTTGCTTCTTTATGACACGAGGTTACCTCCCACAAAGATGCAATATCCAGAGGTAGGCCACCTATCATCCACACTGCTCGTCCAATCAGCATCAGTGCATCACAATACCCTTCCACATCTAGGTGTTGATTCTTCCTAGACCAAAGACCTTTCCCAGGGCTGCTCTTCAAATACCGCAGGATTCGATAGACAACATCCATGTGTCATGTTCTAGGATCATACATATATCGACTAACCACACTTACTGCATATGAAATATCAGGTCTTGTATGACACAAATAGATAAGACGCCCAACAAACCTTTGTTAAGCTTTCTTGTCAACTGGATCTCCCGACTCAGCACATAGCTTGTGATTCCTACCAATAAGTGAAGCAATAGGGCGACAGTCAAGCATACTTGTTTCTTCTAGCAGATCAAGGACATACTTCCTCTGGGAGAGAACTATACCCTTCGAAGAACGGGCAATCTCAATCCCAAGAAAGTATCGAAGAGTTCCAAGATCTTTCACTTCAAATGCCTCTCCCAGTCTTTTCTTCAAGAACTTGATTTTCTCAGCATCATTTCCAGTGATCACAATATCATCAACATAGACTGTCAATATGGTGATATGTGATCCTCTATGCCTATAAAACACAATATGATCTCTATTGCACTGAGAATAGCCCATACTACAGATCGCACACCTGAATCTATCAAACCACGCCCTTGGAGGCTGCTTCAGACCGTATAAAGACTTCTTGAGTTTAACATACCTTCTTATCACGTTAGATTTCCAGAAAGGTATGGATCGTTAAAAACAGAGTAGCGAGCGAAAAGATATAGCCTCCAGAAGGTTGCTGTCCAGATTTCGGGTGTAATTGGCAGCACGAATTAATCTGTAGATTTAAAAATAGAAGATGGAATAATTTGGGGTTTTGGTCTACTTGAAAAGAGTAGGTAATTTCTTATGGATTCTAAAGAGTCCAATAACATGATTTTTAGATGGGTAGAATAGAAGTTATTATTTTGGGAAGACTGCAGTCTAGAATCGAGTTGCTGCTGGATGCAATCGTGGGAAAACATTAATTTGACTGAGTTAATAGCAGAATGGAATTTTTGGCATAACTAGGATACGGTAGATAATTTCCTGTAGTTTCTGAAAAGTCATAGATCATTATATTTGCATGTGTGGATTAAAAGATATAAAATTATTAAGTCTACTGTCTAGAAGATGACAGATGATCTGTCTTTTAGGTTAAAAACGGAAGTTTAGATGATTTAATCTGAACTTTTGATCACCTAAGAAGTTGTAGGAAATTTTGTATAGATTCCAGAACTGATATGGTTTGCTATTTTACGATGTGGAAGTTGAAAGTTATGATAATTTTAGTGCCGAGACAGTAGGGAGACTGTCCAGTAAAGGGGGGAAGTTGTGGAATTGAAGAGCGCGTAAGAGCGTTGTCGATTAAGTGTTGTTTTATATTGTCGTAGCTTGTATTGAGTTTGGGTATTTACTGTAGGCAGAGTGGCTTCAGGATTGCCGTTACCTTCAAATCATCCTGATCATCGCATCTAGAAAGGCAAGTGCATGGTAGAATGATATTTGAGTGTTTGAAATTGTTATTTGGTTAAGTGAATACTTGTCATGATTATTCATATGAATTATGCATGTTTTATATTGCTCACATGCTTCTGATAAATTGATGATGATTATGGAAGAATGATGATGAAGAAAGATGATCATCATTGCATTGCATGTTGAGCATTCATGATGGAAAAATGTGATCCACGGGAGTGAAATGAGATCCCCATATGTAAGATATGGTCAATGAGGTCCTCGTATGAAAAGGACGGGCAATTGGTCCCCGCACTAAAGAATGCAGGCATGAGTGAACACCGATGAGTGTTACACTTCGCTATATCGGTATAAACAGAATATGAGTTGAGACATGAGCATGAGCATTGCATTTATGAAAAGAGAAAAGCGATTTGAGATATTGAGACATGTGAATGGAAATTGATAAGAATGAATATGAAAAACTGAGATGATGATAAATGGGAACGAATTATTATTTCGATGATGCCTCGTTTGTTATTCTGCTTTGTACTTGCTGAATCATTGACTCACTTTTGCTCTACAGTTGTTTTTAGGCGTTGACGACGCTTCTTGGAAAGGGTTAACACTTAGAACACTGCATACACTCAATTACTTGATCTCTTGTCATGAAGCAAATTTACCTTAACATGACGATTTAACCTTTTAAGCTATGATAGACATTGAATGATTCTAGATGATTGGTTGGACCCGTTTATTAATTCAATAGTCTCCGTTTGATTGATTGGTATTGCTTAATTCTTGAACTATTATTTTGCTTTACCATCTAGAGTTTAGATATCTGTGTTTGCCATGTCGTTCTTTATATGTTATTGTGACCCATGGACGGATTTTAAATATTGAATTGATTGCTGGAATTTTAGTGTTAATTGATGTAAAATTAATTGTTATGGTAGTTTAGTAGCATTCTAAACTCAGTGTTAGGCTGGGGTCTTACAAGATTAGTGATCAACAAAAACTAATAGACTAATTTTAGCATCTAATTGTGGTTACTTACTTGTCACATTCGATTTTTTTTATAAAAAAATCAAAGAGCAGGAACCGGAAGCGATTCGTCGGTCTTAAGAGAAGCCTTCCCACACAACTCGCTCACACCGAGAGCCCATCAAAAGCTACGAAATCTGATGATGCTTTTTTTAGAACAATCTGATGATGGATTTGACGACTACTGGAAGCAGCTACTAGAGCATCCCCCATAAACCCCAGAAGAGAAGAAGTACACGGGAAATTACTGGAGAAATCACTGCCGCAAAATGCATAAAAAATTTACCAAGGAAATAACACCTACAGAATCGGCGTTCTAAATCTCCAAATCTTAACCCCCGTGCTGAGATTTGGAAAATGCGAAAAGGGACAGGAAATCCGTCCGAGAATCGAATCCCGCAACGCCTCCCCTCGCTACGCAAATGCCACAAACTACTCCAAAAATTATTCTACACACCGCTTGATTCGAGTCCCGCAGCGCGCATTGCAATCCCCACAAAAATACCAGAAAAATGACAATACAAAAACAACAAAAAATCGCCTCCTCTACTACACTAGAAGCATCAACTCCTACCATGTCATCTTCTAAGAAACGCACAGAAAAAAGGGAAAGAGAAAAGAACTAACCCGAACTGATCTTCGAGAGGCCAGGAGAGTGTTCCGATTAACAGCTGTAGCACAGCGGCAACAATCGCTCTCAGGTTGTGCGATTCGGACAGTGAAGAGAGCGAGCTTTTTTACCCTTCTTTTGTTATTTAATCCCTTTTTAGTGGCTTCGCCGCTAAGGAGAGACATGGGGCGAGGAGTCAAAAAAGACGTCTTGTTTTCTAGGAAAAAACGGAGACGTGTCTAGGTCGTGAACCATCAGTCACTGACAAGAGGGCACATGGAGTGTGTGAAACGGTGGGACCCAGTGCTCAGTGTTGGGCGATAGGTGGAGGCGGCAGGATTGTCGCTCGCCGCCACAGCGCCACCCTGTGGGATTAGGGCGTTATTTGTTTAGGCTTTGGTTTTTAGATTCATAGCTTAAAACTAGTTTTTTTTGGGTTTAATCAGCTTATAAGCCTATAAGTTTTTAAGCTAATCTTTGGTGTTTGCTAATGCGGTTTTTTATAGGATGTTAACTTATTGAGTTGTGTGTGAAGGATAAAATATCTAAATTGCTTTTGAGAGTTTAAAGGACCTTATTAAGTATGTATTTAAACTTATTTTTGCATGGGATCTAAAAATATAACGATACATGCAAGTGTACATATGAAACAAAATAGATTTCGCTCGTACGTGCATGCGTGTGTACCATAGCCTATCCAAATAAACAAATCTCGACATCTATCGGAGATGTATATCTAAGAAAACCGGAGTATAACTGACAACCTATCCATAGCAAGATATCGCTCGTATGTGCATACATGTATTTATTTTGAACATTGCGTAACCAAAGAAATTAATATATAGGGCAAATATTAGCCAACCAAACAAAATAACACAGTAACAAAATAATATTTGATCATATATGATGTAACTATCTTGTCATTGCAACATGTATATATCATCTTAATGCAATCTATTTACCCTCTTGTGGCTATTAAAGAAATAGCAATACCATCACAAAAGACACTCATATCTCCATCATCGATTGCTGGTCCATTGACACTATGTCCTCCAAATGATCTAATTTGTGTATCGTTTATATCATAATCTTTGTCAAGATCATATTTCTCAAAAGGTTCATTACGTAAAGCACTATCTCGAATGAAATTGTGTAGCGCCATACATACAATTATCATTTTCATTTGAATCTTCATTTTATAACTTGGTAAAGCCAACAAGATTCTTCATTTCATCTTCAACACGCCAAAGGAATACTCAATCACATTGTGAAGGGACGAGTAAGCGTGATTGAACACCGAGTGGGAAAACACCTCGTATTTCCCACTCGGTTGTCGACCATGGTGAAATTCTGGTAAATGGTACTTTTGTCCTTTATAAGGAGCTAGATAGACTTTTCGATTAGGATAACCTGCATCAACAAGATAATATTTTCCTACATATATGAAACATATAAATGTTGACAAGACAAATCAGGAATATTATCATAATAATTAATTATATGATTAAAGAAGCAATTTACCTTCTGGAGGATGTGGAAACCGGTTCGAATACTTGTCCAAAGTAATATTGAAAATCCTTGTGTCATGCGCTGAACCTGGCCATCCAGCGTCAACAAAGGTAAACCTCATGTCGAAGTCACACACTGTCATCACGTTTTGAGACATATATCTATGACGACTAGTGTGGGCAACCTGCTCATCCGTTGGAACAATAACAGGTACATGTGTGCTATCAATTGCACTTATGCAATTGTTAAAATGAGGTATGGAGTGATTTCTATTGATTGTTTTCGTTGACATTTTGAAGTGGTTTTGAATTTGACTAACTGACTGAAGGTCACCAACTGTCCACAGAAACATAGCCAAAGATTCTACAGAAGTCATAGTCCTAATTGATTTCAAACCATAATTTACAACCTAGGTTTCATGCAAACTATTAAAAACCGCCCTACTCATTCGAAACATCAAGTAACAATTTCTCTCATCGCCTAGTTGCTCAACAACCCATTTATCACCAGTCAGGAGCGGTTGTCTCATCTCCTTTTTGTTTAGGTAAGTGTCGTAGTAGTGCATACCTACATAACCAGCTGCTGTAACAAAATCCTGAAATGGTAATGATGAGGGCATCCTTACGACACCTTCTCCTCCACCTAATGCTCAAGATATACGCATCGAGTTACCGACTGGGCCAATTACAAGAGCACGTGCCAAGAAACTATAATCTCAGATGAACTTGCTCCTTAATGAATATGTCATTGATTTTAATGAGAATTTTATACTACCTAAAAATAGTGTTTTACTTGTGCTCAGGTTTGAAGATTCAGCGATGGACAGAGATCAAGGATATGCGGCCGTCATCCAAGGAAGACCGTCAAATGAGGAGGTCAAGGCGCTGATCTATGACCCATTCGGCCAAGGAGGAGAGGGCCAATGTCCATACGACCAAGCGAGAGATCAAGGCCCAATCGGTCATGCACAAAGCCCATGTGGAGGAACCAGGAAGGAAGCCCAATTCTTCAGCGTGAACAGTGCAGGCTCATGAACAGTAACCGTGCGTGAACAGTGCAGGCCCATGAACAGTACCGTGTGTGAACAGTAGCATGCATGAATAGTCCATATGGAAAATTAGTACTAAATAGTTCTTAGCCCAAGACTATATATTGAGGGGTAGACCCCCATTGTAAAGCAGACCAGTTTATGCATAAGAATTGAAACATAGCTATTGCTTGTTCTTTCTAAACCAGAGTTCATGCGAGGACTTCTGAGAGAGAATTAGGCGATCCATTGTTCGTTCTGCATTTTAAGGTCAAGTTTGCTTTTCCGCTGGGAATTGAGGGCTTGGCGATCTCCGCCCGTGGTCTCGCGGTGATCATCCCAGTGCGTGTTGGCGAATATCCATAGAGCTGCAAGTCCGTGCACTGGCGCGTGGTGTACAGCTGAACGATGTTCGTCGTCAAGCGCTATTTATCTACTGTTCTACTCGAGAAGATCGGACCACCCCGTATCATCGGTAACTTCCTCTTTTTTGTTTTTTCGATATCATCTTCGCTAAAATCGCTCTTGGTGGTTGAACCATCAATATCACTTGATGAGCATATCTACAAATAATAACAATGATCAGTAACATAGAATATAACATAATCCAATTGAGAACACATTATAAATGAACAATAATACGAGTACAATATAACTGAATAGTTTCAACCACATTATGGTTTAATTGAGAACACATTAGAAGGTAACAATAATACGAGTACAACATAACTGAACAGTTTCAACCCCTTACGTAATCACCACCTAATAGTTTTCAAATTAATAAAGAACAACAAAAAAGATCTAATCTTTCTTCATCTTGAGATCAAATATCATCCTGAGCCAATTCATCTTTACTTCATTAGTCTTCATAGTGACAAACACTTCCCGATTTTCTAATTTAGTAAAGAGTCTTGTCGCAATGAAGTGTTCATCACTTCCTTCTACTATCCTAGCCTGAATAGCTATATCCATAACATCCACTACAAATGGACCACTCCGGAGAGGGTCTTTTGCCATAATGTCCACCATGCGCTTGAAATCCCTAGTTATGGGATTTTTCTTATTCTTTTTTGGGCTAGGATTAATATTATTAGCCCTACGCTTCTCAACGACCTTTGGTTTCGTGCAGACGACCTCATTGTTCTCCGCATCGACGGCGTCTTCATCGCCGTCCTCCGAACAATCAGTGTTCACAACGGCCTGGTCTTCTTGTGTAGGCTCACCTGGGATGGGTGAAGTGTTACCCGTGACATGAGCTTTGTCAAACATACGGTCCATATCATCTAAGTTCTCAGGTGGTCCATCACGAAAATATTTAGGATATTGCTGAAAATTTAAAAAATGACTAACGTTAGCATAAATTAAAATATGAGACCATACACATTAATAAATAGACGTTTCTCTAATGACCACTATTGGTGTTTTAGAACTGATCTTACATAAAGATTGTTTAATTTGGGGGTCTCCATAATTGATCACGCAGAAAGAGAGACACAAGGATTTTTATACAGGTTCAGACCTTCTCTGGAGAGAATAACAATCCTACTCTTGTGTGTATTGTATTGAATATGGTGGTTACAATCAGTGAAAAGACTAAAGCTTGTACTCCTCCTGATTGTGTGTCTCTGGTCTGTCCAACCTCATCCCCTGTTATCTTTTGGCTGCCACTTTTATATAGTATGCGAAGAGGTAGTCGTTTCTCCCGGTCAAGAGGTGCCTCATTATTTCATATAACGGGCATATTGATGGTATTAATCACCAGAGTAGTAACCCTCCATGTCTCCTGATAGTTACTTGTCAGAGATAATGACGCATTACGTGCAGTTATTCCGAAGAATAACAGTACATATTGACTGCTTAGATTCCCTAATCAATTGGGCCCACTCGTCTGTAGGCTATATCGATTATAGGGTGGTCGTAGCTGACCTAGTCGTAGAAGAGCTTACGACCATGAGGTAGTCATAAAAGAACTTATGAATAGGTACTGGTCGTAGAAGAACTTACGACCAAAAGATGATCGTACAAGAACTTACGATCAGGTGGTAGTCGTAGAAAGGCTTACGACCATGGGGATGGTTGTAGAATAACTTATGACCACCTGGTTGGCTTCTCCTTTAGGATTATAAGGGGTATACCTACGAACCATATGCTGTTATATTTACCTTTAAGAATTATAGAAAAATAATAAAATAAGGATTATTAGATCCATGTCAACTACCTTATGCTCCTTCCACCAAGCATCGGATGCAGATATAGTTCTCAGGTGGTCCCAATTTTCCTTGCTGATGCAACTAGTTCCATCTATACAATTGACAGGATAATTTATAATTTTTAGGGCATAATATAATGATATGCAAAACTAACATTTTAACTTAAAAAACAGTAAAACAAACTACAACTTTTGTTAGCGGCACGATGCAACCAGATAATAATAAATACAGAAGAATTCTTTATCAAAGGAGGACAATGAACTCATTTTATCAAACAAACTACAACTTTTGTTCCCTTCGTCAAGAATTATGTTTTCTTCGAATAGCTTGACCTTGAATGCAACAAGCAAGAAATTTCTAACAATTCGAACTATAGTCATGCTGCATAAGTTGATGCTCACTAAGAAGACCATAAGTTGCAGGTAGAAAACATAATTGCAAGGACAACCAATTAATGGAGTAAACATAATGGCAAGCTTGCACTTGATCAGTTAATGCAATAAGCTGCACATTAAGATTTACACAGGTCAGATGAATGTTGGAGGATCAGATTAAACATGACCGCATAAACAAGTGGACAAGCAATGCCTTAGTATTTCTTAACACTAAACACACGTGCTTAGATATTTGAACTATGTAAGTAGAACAAGATAAAAAAAGCTTCTAACAAGTAGAATACTCCAAATGTTGATCAAATATTGACAGAGCCCTACATATGCCTTTAGAATAAAGAATATCCAACATATGTTGATCAAGTGTTGATCTATGCATAAGTAATTTGGGATATAAAAGGGAAGGGAAAGTTCTGGAGGTTGCTAAATTACATTATTAATCTACTATAAGTGTATATATGCTTCGAAGGATTGTGGAAACAAAAACCAGATAGACACAACTTATTGACGCGCATAATGGATCGTACAGTTTCTTGCATTTTAGTATGCTTCAACTCACAAAATGGCCGCTTTTAACATAATTTAGATAATTGCATCCAGGGTAGACACCGCCCGGGGGGGTGTACAGCAAAATAGCGGATACAAGTTTCTTGCATTGCAATATGCTTTAATTCTATCTAAGTTTGCCCAACATTCATGGCAAATACAGGTCCAGTTAGAACATAGCAAATATTGTAGAGTATTTCAGTTAGTTGTTCATCATGACTAGGAAATTTACATCAAACATAGACACATTGCTTTCTACGAAAATCAGATAACACACAAACACATTGCAGAGTCTTTTAGTTAGTTGTTCACCATGACTAGCAAATTCAGATCATACTTAGACACATCAATTTTTCCCACGGCTCACCTTGATCTGGATCTGAGGACAATGTTGGGCGACAGAAGGCGACGTAGGACGAGGAGAGGCGGCGTCGCACTTGGGGAGTAGGCATCGCACAAGGAAAGGCAGCGTCAGGAGAGGGGAGGTGAGACGACGTCGGTGGGGGAAGGGGAGGGGAGGCGGTGACGCTCGGGGGAGGAGAGGGGAGGCGGCGTTGGTGGGGTGTTGGGGAAGAGAGGGGAGGTAGCGTTGGTGGGGGAGGAGAGGGGAGGCGGTGACGGACGAGGAAGGAGAGGGGAGGTGGCAATGTCGGGGGCAATCGGGGGAGGCTAATGCGTCGCGTGGGGAGGAAACGAACGGGTGGAGAGGTAAAAAGGAAAGGGTTTCCACTTATATATGAATGGTATTTTGAGGATAATTTCAACGAAGTTCAGTGGCAAAGGGATATTTTATTCCGCAAAAGCAAAAAAAAAACACCTCTCTCATGGCTTATGGTTTTTAGGCTTAAAATGACTTAAGCTTTTTATTAAGCTAGATAAAAAAGGCATCCCTTTGTTTAGGCTTCAGCTTTTTGCTTTTAAGCTAAAGAAAAAGCCTAAACAAATAGGGCCTTGGGATGGGCGGCGGATCGAGTCATCCTCTGGTCTTCTCAGGAAAACATGACTGTTTGATTGATTTTCTTATTTCTTATTCGAAACTGTTGCGTCCATGGTTGAATATATGATAATGTAATCTGTCAAGCGGTGCATGAAATATCCGGAGCATGGTTTATTGTTTTTTTTTGTGTTAGATGGATTAGCAGAAGCTTTTTTGTAGAAGATATGAAGACAGTAAAGGTAACCAGGCATACTGAGTGTTTTGTACTGCTAATATGTGTGGCTCTTATTAACACGCATGCTTGGAATAGTACATTAGGGTGCAATTACAATGTGTCCAACCATAGGTGCATGAGCATTTAGCAGCTGCGAATGCCAGCACCTAAAGCAATCCCATGTCATTGTGACAAATCAACAGTAGTAGTAATCATTAATCAATACAAAATTCAAACTACAAGCATTCCCTCAAATAGAGGATGAGGCACATAAATAGATAAGTACATATGTTTCTTTATAGCACATTAAAGCACAATGGTTGTTTTGATTATCTGGACCAAATAGACCTAAAGAACGTGTTTTCACTGAACACTTAAAGAGAGACAACAATAGGAAAGAGTCAGCGACAATTCAGTTAACATGTGGTTTTTGGCGCAAATAACACATTTGCGATGTTTTATTATGGAAGTAGCGCCCGTCGCAACGAAATAGCAAATCTGAAGCCTCGTCCGCACGGTCACCGGTTAGACATGATGTCCACGCGACATGTCACCTCGTCCGGTCGGTCACGGGCCAGACACCCCTCCACGTCCCTCGTTTGGCCCCTCACCGACCGGATGACGCAATTTAGGTGTACCAGCAAGTGCGCCGATAATTGCATTCTCTGCGTATTTCAAGCCTTTCTTTGCCTGGATCCATAGACGATAAGATAGACACGAGATGGTCAATATGTCCTAGTAATTTCTAGGAGATTTCAATTATGGTTACTATAGAACATTAGTTACAGATAGTACTAAGCACTTTTTCACTATACGCTCAAAGAAATTACTAAATCATTTCATCACAGCAATGGCCAGATAAAGCTCGAATAAAGAAACCATATCATCCAAAGTTAGGTTTACATGACCGTGCTGACAGATTAAATGACAACTAGAAGCGAGGTAATGACACAAGTCTGGATCATTGTGATAATGCATGATAAACGCTTGTGACCAAATCAAAAGGGCCTAAAGAGTCATTGCGTCGTCCGGCCGGTGAGGGGCCAGACGAGGGATGTGGAGGGGCGGCAAGCCCGTGGTCGGATGAGGCGACGTGTCGCGTGGACATCGCGTCCGACTGGTGACCATGCAGACGAGGCTTCATATTTGCTAATTCATTGCGGCGGGCGCTACTTTCATAATAAAACATCCCAAACGTGCTATTTGCACCAAAAATTCTGGTTCTTTGCTTTGATGTGAAGACCTAAACACGAATAGTATTAGAATCATGCAACATGACATACATACCATTAGCCCAAGTTCTTCAACTGCAGTTAATTCACCACATTGGGCTCTGATGGAAGAAGACTCTCCAAACTCCTCTTCTTCAAGAATTTATGTAACAAAGATAAAGGGATGTCAACGTAAGGGTGAGTCGAAGACATACAGTGAGCATCATGTGGTGAAAACAGGAAGAATCAACTACAGGTGAACCTAAATCTCCAAAGTAGGGCTAAAGTAACAAGATAGTTGGTATGGGCATAGTCATGCAAAAGTTAATAATGGATAAGATTTATAACAAAAGAAGGTATCCCACATTATTATTTTTGGAATAATTGGGTTGGCACCTATCATGTGGGCCCATGTGTATGGCCGGCGCCGCAAGGAGAAGGCGCAACCAGCCCTCGCGGCGGCTTAGGAATCATTTTAAAATCAAATTAGGAAGTTTGCAATTAGGAAAGATTAATATCGAAAGTTTATATTTGGGAAGTTTGCATTAGGAAAGGATAATAACTTCCAAGTTAGTTTGTATTGCATTAGAAAGGGATAATACCTTCCAAGTTAGTTTGTATTCCTTTATATATATGCAGCATATGCAATCAATGAAAATGAGCAAAAGGACTGGGTTGTTACCCCAATCCCCTTGCGCCATCCTTACTATTCATCTACGCACTTTTCATCCACACCATCCTTTCCCCCTGTTCCCTACTAGCGGCTAGGGTTCCTCCTGGCCGTCGCCCACCATGGCGTCCCGACGTAATCCTCATCCACCTAAACTAATCCTTCCCTTTTGCCTTCGCTCCCAACGTTCATCACCTGGCATCTTGGTATCAGAGCCAACCGTTGCTTCATCCATCATGTCGAGCAGCGGTGGTAACGAGGATTTCCAACAGGTGATGCGCAAATTCGCCGAGGATACGTCAAAATCCCTCGTGAATATCAACAATCAATTTGCCTGACACGCCAGCTTGATTGAAACCAACATCAACCGGCTCACGCCATGATCAGCGCCTGGCGTGCATGGAGGGGCATCCCACCACCGAGAAGGATGGCGACGACGAAGAGGCCGCCACACGCCGGGTGGTCGACAGTGATCTACTGCCAAGCCAACGTCGTGCCAGTGAGGGCTAAGGCGTCGCCTCCGTGGCGGCTCCCCCTTGCTTGCCACTATCGCACCTCCCTGCTCCAGGAGCAGGGCACCAACAGAACCCGTCTCGCTACATCAAACTCAATTTTCTGGTCTTCGACGGTAAGGAGGATCCCATGCCATGGATCAACCGCTGTGAGCAATTCTTTCACGCACAACAAACACCTATGGAGGATAAGGTGTGGCTCGCTACGTACCACATGTCTGGCGTGGCACACCTGTGGTACATACGCGTGGAGTGCATGGATGGCATGCCCAATTGGCGACACTTCACGAACCTCGTTCATCACCGATTTGGGACACCCATGCGTCACAACCCGTTGGGCGCACTAACGGGCCTTCGACGCACAACTTCGGTGGAAAATTTCGCCGAACATTTTTTGAACCTGCTAGCCCGTTGTGGCCACCTCGACGAGGAACAACAAGTCATGCTCTTCACAGCCGGGCTAGGCGAGCCCCTGCAGATGCACGTCGAGCTACAGCGGCAGAAAAATTCGGAAGTCGCCATGGATCTCGCCAGAGCATACGAACGCCTAATCCTATTGCCTCAGTCCCCAACATCCTCTCTGGCATCTGCCAAAGCCACCAGCCCCAAGCCGTTGCTGCCCAGGGCAGCGGCGACCGGGGTGATGGCGTCCAGCATCGGCTCGACGGCACTGCCCACAACCACCACGGGGGTGTCGGGTTCGGTCAAGTTGTTTAGGCGGCTCACACCGACTGAGATGGAGGAGCGTCGCAGCAACGGTCTTTGCTACAACTGCGACGAGAAATTCATCCCGGGCCACCAATGTTTCCGCCAGCGTCTTTTTCTGTTGAAGGTTGAACTCGACGAGGATGACACCGAAGAGGGAGATGAGGACGCCACAATCTCCCTCCTCGCTCTCATGGGGATCCGCAAATCTCAAACGATGCAGCTCCCCGTGCCGATCAATGGCGTTCATTTGATGGCTCTCGTCGACTAGGGCTCCACACATAACTTCATCACCGTTGAGCTCGTCGACAAGGACAGCTTGCAGCTTGCGCCACGCACGGGCCTCTCCGTGGCCGTGACCAACGACGACAAGGTTACCAGCGGCGGCGTGTGCTATGCAACTCCTCTCTCCATCGACCATGAGCACTTCGTCCTCAACCTTCTCACCATTCCACTAGACGGTTTCGACATCGTCCATGGGGTCCAGTGGCTGCGCTCTTTGGGACTAATCATCTGGGACTTCAGCAGCCTAACGATGCACCTCCACCGCCAGGATCGCATAGTCACTTGATGAACCACGAGGGCTCCCACCGCCACGTGGCCACGACCACCGCATCTACCTCATGCCGGGCACCAGCGCGGTTGGTAGTTCAGCCCTACAGATACCCAGCACTGCAAAAGGATGAAAGGGAGCGTCAATGTACTGCTATGTTGGCACAAGGCATTATTCGGTGTAGCAGCTCTATCTTTTCCGTGCCCGTGCTTTTGGTCAAGAAGAAGGACAGCTCTTGGCGCTTCTACGTCGACTACCGCACATTGAACGACAAGACCCTCAAAGATAAATTTCCAATCCCGGTGGTCGAGAAGCTCCTGGATGAACCCAGGGGCGTACAGTTTGTCACCACATTGGACCTCCGCTCTGGTTATCATGCGGTTCAGATGGGCCCAAAGGACGTGGAGTAGACCGCATTCCGGACTCAGGAGGGCTTATTCGAGTTTTTCATTATGGTTTTTGGGTTACTAATGCGTTGATGACATGTCAGGCTCTCATGAATGAGGTTCTTTAGCCCTACCTCCGCCGCTTTGTACTTGTGTTCTTTGACGATATTCTGATTTACAGTTTCTTATGGGCGGATCATCTACGACATGTTCGAGCGGTACAACATCAACTCTTTCTGAAGAAATCGAGGTGCCTATTTGGCGATACGTCTGTAACGTACCTTGGCACATAATTTATCATGGATTCGACAAAAAAAATTATGTAGAAATCTCACTGATGAGATGGGCCCACGCGTACAACATTCACGATATTGGTAAGGCCATGCGGGGTCGCCGCGGCCGCCTTTTGTCGGCCCGCACGCAAGTCTCTCGTCCATCAGCCCACTCCATTCCCATGGTCCTTGTCGCGCACCTTAGGCCGGCCCTCCCCTCATTTCCTCTCCCACTCCTCTCCCCCCTAGCAGCCGCCCGCTGTCGAAACTTTTTTTTTTTGATAAAAGGTTTGCACCCTATTTCCATTTAAAGGAAACCAAATTACAAGGTTCAGATAACAACAGGTATATACACCAAACATCTAGAGGGAAAAGCACAAGGAAGACTAAGAGAAGCTAACAAGGTTTTGGGAGAAGCTCATGGAGACCCCTAACAAAATCAGAGCTTTATTCACTTCCAAGAACTACTGTGCTGATCTAAGGTGCTCATCTGCTTCTAGCACCAAAAACATTAGTAGCAACCTTCCCAATTGCTCTAGCGCCCTTGAGGAGCAACTCCCGTCCTTTCTCCTTTTGTAATTTAGACCAAAAATCAATCCAATGACAAATAATATGAATCACTGAGATAGATTCTGCAGACCATTTTTTCTAGAAACACGTCAAATTACGTACTTTACAGATACTCCACAAAATGACTGTTACACCAACCGACACGAGTTTCCTAGTCTTCCAAGAAAACCTCCCTACCAAATAGAGCAAACCTCCCGCTGCTGGAACTCGATCGCCGCCGCAGGGATGGCCTCTGTGCCGCCTCTTTCGCCGCGTAGATCGGCGTATTCCTCTCGAAGAAGCCGTACGTGCCACCGTCTTGGGCGTCGCACCTCTCCCCCCGTCCCTTCCCACTAGGGGTGAAAACGGATCGAATACGGACGGATAATAGCTCTGCCATATTTGTTTTCATTTTTTTTCCCGGATTCAAATACGAATACGAATAATATCGAATACGAATACGGAGCGAATACGAATCGAAATAAATACGGCCGCAGATATTTTTCGGAACATAAAACCCCCTTAAATTGTATGCCAGAAATTAACGAAAATACATAACTAGTTTATTTGATGCACACATTTATGAATTATTCATATTTTTAGTAACTACACATAACATTGGCACTAGCAAGCTGCATTAACTAGTTCATAACAAATACAACACTTAATTTACCATATTTAGCTCATAAATCACAACTCACAAAGTCATAAGTCACCATGCATTCACCCTTAGTTCATCACATACATAAAACTTAATTCACACTAACATCAATCAGGCTAGATGGTTAATCTATACGTAAATGAATGACTGTAACATCCCAAAGTATGTTACCAAAAATAAAATTAATATAGTTATTATTTTATT
Source organism: Ampelocalamus luodianensis (assembly GCA_036346255.1). Taxonomy (NCBI): domain Eukaryota; kingdom Viridiplantae; phylum Streptophyta; class Magnoliopsida; order Poales; family Poaceae; genus Ampelocalamus; species Ampelocalamus luodianensis. Next base: position 3,099,419 of record CM070634.1, read on the forward strand.
AGATTTTCTGATATTTAAAAGAGTTTTCTTGATTAAAAAGAAAAAATAATAAAATAAAGTCAATTATTTAATTTCCTAGTTTTTAATGTCAAAAATAAAATTTATTGAGTTTTTCGGGATTTTATTGGATTTAAAGTGAATTTTTTAATTAATTTCTTGAACTTTCTGGATTTTAAAAAGGTTTTTTCTATTTTTCAGAAATTTAAAATAATTTATGTGCAAAAATAAAAATAAACTTTAAGTTGAAATTAATTTTATTAAGTTCAAAATAATTTAAGGAATTTATTTGATTTTTTCTAGAATTTTTTTAATTCTATTTGTTATTTTCTAAAAGGCTATTTGATTTGTTGCATTTTCTGAAATTCTGAAATCAATTAAAACCTCTTTTTCTCTTTTGGGCCGAAATTCTCTTTTGGGCTGAAATCCGGATATCCGGATAATCCGTATTCGTTTCCGCCGGATAGCATGCCTACCGTATCCGACAAAAAAAAAAACCGAATTCGTTTCCGACCCGAAGATTATCCGGGAAAAAATCCGTTCTGAAACAATCCGAATCTGTTTCCGTCCGGATCGGTTGGAAACTATCCGATCCTGGGCGTCGCACCTCTCCCCCGTCCCTTCCCACACCTTCTCCCTTGGCCACGTAAGCTTCCCTATCTCTATCACTGGACCCCTACTTGTTCTGATCGGTGACTCTAAAGCAGCTTAGATTGGTTAATCGGAGACTCTGAATTAGTTTAAACTGATCGGAGATTGTGTGTAAAATGATCACTCTTGTGTAGCTCATGGCTTTGTTTCTAATCAAAACAGAGCCGGAGAGAAAGAGGGAAGGAGGCGCGCGACACGGCCGTCTTCTGCCGAGGAGGACCGGAGGAGGCGACGCGGCGGCGAAGGGGCGTGGAGGGAGGCGCGCGAGCGGCGGCGCGGTGGCGTCTTTGCGCGGCGCGAAGAAGGCACCGAGGAAAAGGGGCGGCGAGCGGCGGGGCGGTGGGGCGCGGCGGTGGGATCTTCGCGGCGACGGGATCTTCGTGGCGAGAATCGAGCCGTCTTCGCTGCCGGATCTTCTGCCGCCGCTCTGCACTGTCGCCTTAGGACGTGACTAAGGCGTCGTCTCGCCTTATGCCTTACCGCTTCAAAGGTGTGAGGGGGGTGGGTCGCCTCGCCTCGCCTTACCGCCTTAATAACCATGAACAAATCCATGAAGAGATTTAATGAGGGCATGCATGTTTCATCTTTCTGCAGTGGGAAGGCAGCATATGGAATGCTCAAAGACATGGTTGACAATCCAACCAAGTGGAAAGGGCGAAAAATCCTCTTTGTTCACACAGGTGGCCTTCTTGGGGTTTATGATAAGGTTGATCAGTTGGCATCTTTGGCTGGGAGCTGGCGAAGAATGGAGCTTGAAGACACTGTCCCACGCAAAGATGGCACTGGTAAGATGTTCTGATCAATATGCCCCAACAATTGCTTCCATTATGGTTTGGAGTTCCAGACAATTAATTTGTTTTAGGAGCATTTGCTCACATTTGTAGAAAAAAATGCAGAACAGATGGTTAGCATGGAGTATGGTATTGATACAATTTAAGAATAAAGCACATTTTTCTGCCATCAATAGCTGTTTATTGACATTCATTTGCCATCAATAGCTGTTTATTGACATTCATTTGATAATTGATACAGCAACCGCCAACTAATAAGGTTCCCTCGTCTTCTGGGTTTCATTGACAAGCAACCAAAAGAATTTAGTGCATAAAAAAAGCTTTCCACTTTTGGATGCTTTTGAGAAACTTCTGGAGTAATCATTCAGCTTTAGTGGAGCTGCCCAGTCACGCACATGCACCATTGAATAAGCTTGTAGGCAATCTTTTGCTAATAGTACGTAACAAACAGCACAGATGGAGTAGTAGGAGGTGTCAGAAGAAAACACATGGAAATCTCAACTTGACAACAATTTCCATTATAGTGCCGGAGCCGAAGATCACTATCCTGTAAAATAACATCAACTCAGATACTGCAACAACATTAACATCAACACACAGATGATCCCAGCATAACAAAAGTCCCATCTTTAAGCAAAAGCATCAGGCACTTGATCCAGATGGTCCACGCACTACCGTAACTGGGCAGGTTGCATTGTTTACTACATGGTTGCTGACACTTCCGAGGAGGGTCCTGCATTGAGGTCCCAGGAGATGTAAAAATATGATTAGCCAAGGACTAGCCACTCAATTGTTTTACCGAGAAGAGGTTTAGATGTTAACCTTTTTAAAGGCCCTAAGCCCCTGCAACCAAGCACAAAGGAGTCCACCTGGAGATCATCTACTGCCTCACAGAGTTTCTCCCTTGCATCACCCCAGTATATTTTTGCCAGTACTTCCACCTGATCCAGCCAACATGGAATCAATGTTTTAATTGACAGCACATTTTGGTCCAACATTGTTTTTTCTAGAAAGTTGGAGCCATACAAGGCAGGCAACCTTCAAAAGTACATAAACTGGAACATTTTTGTTTAGTTGTGCTCAGTGGCGTAGCCAGGATAAATACCCTGTGGGGTCAATGCCTTTAATATCTTCGGAATTTTATAGATTTACATGAAATTATCAATAGAAATACAACTATATTACAAAAACCTGTGGGGTCAGTTGACCCCACAGGTTACACCTACATCCGCCACTGGTTGTGCTGGTTGTTTGACCTTGCCCTTCTAAAAATAAAAAAGGGACCATGGACAATGTCATGGTCCTCATGGATGTAAGTAACCTCAGGAAAATGTGAAGGAAAGTGAAAGCAAAATTGGTTACATCACATGCGGATAATTTTTGTATCTGATTCCACTGGTTGTTTTATAATCAGGAAGTATTTGCCCCATGCTTTTTCCCTATACAATCATGTTTTCCTTAGATGAGATGTAGATTTTAAGGATTCCTTAGTACTAATTTATTGCCTTTTTATTTAAGGATTTCCTGCTAGCCTACGCAGACTTGCACAAAGGTTATAGGAGAAAGTAATGTTTGGAAAATGATTCCTCTGAAGTGAGGTTTAGGCTAGCAGCTTTACTGAAAAATAAGACATACATGGTTTGTTTACTACTATTGAACATTTTCATCAGTTTGGATTGCACATATGCAAATATCAATTAAATCCATATCTTTCAATGTTGGTGATTAATCTGACAAAGCAGATGCTTTGCAAACTTGACAACTCTTCGTGCTCCTCGTTTAGCATCTATTTAATTTTAACTCAGATGAAAATTCATGTAGAATTCCTGTTATATGATTCAGTTCTGAGGCTTTTAAATGTAAAAAATACCGTGTTCGAGTGAAGATTTGGGACGGTCATTTTCTCATTGCTGTTGTGCTGCTTTTCTTTGATTATCTACGAGGATAATAGCAGTTGAGTACTATGCATTCTATTTTGCACTAGAATACAGTTATCCTCTTCCAGCCTAGACGTCCTGCGGAACCCTGAATATTTGCTAAATTAGGAGCCTGAGTGAAGAACTGCACCCTAGCCACATTCGCATGATCGCATCACAGATAATTCTGTGAAAATTTCAGTCGTTTTTCTGGGTAGATCCATTACCTGCTTGGACTTGGATTCAGCTTGCAGGAACTCCAGTACCTCCTTATCGGGGTTGAACCCGTACCTCGCCTGCACGTTCATCTCCATGAACTCCAGAAGAGGGATCAAAGCTTCAGTGTAGGGAAGCAGAAACAATGGTATTAGTTGCAATCTTTGTGAGCCAGAACTCAGAAGAGACTGAACCAGAGAACGGAACTGAAAAATTCGAAGTTTTTACATACGTGAGCCGGTGTCCTTCCAGAGCTCCTTATGGCTGGCATCTGCTCCTTTGGGAAGGACATGGATCAGGATGATCCGATCGCCGGCCTTCACCAGGTTATCCACCGCCCACTTCACCGCAGCCTTGCTCGACGGCGAGTAGTCCATGCCGAGGCCAATGGTGAGCTTCTCGGCCGCCATGTCTCTCTGTCTAAGCCTCTTCCCGGTGAGTTTCAAGGGATAGGTAGGCGAAGGTGGTGAAGCTGCTGGGGAGGAAAGAAGAGACGCAGAGGGGTATATGTAATGCTATTTCTGAGTTAGGCTTGTGCCCCAAGTACTCAGTTTAAGGCTGTTGGACTCCAACAAAATATCCCCTGTTGATTGCGAACTCGTAGGCTAGGTTGGCTGGCTTTTATTCCTTGAACAAACTGCTTTCTTTCCTTTTCATGGCCGATAGGTCACTGCCAGATGGGCAGCTAGCTATAATGGTACTTGTCTCCGGAAGGCTCTCTACCTATCTGGAAAGACGAAGAACAATTTCGTCCAAGTTTAGTTAAAATCCGGCTGTGATCTGGCCCAATGTCATTCATTTCCTAAGAGCCAATAATGTTTCCAAGGGTAGCTTTCATCGTACGTAGCGCATGAGTTTTCGGTTCTCACGGAGGTTAGGGGACTCAAAACAAATAGAAATTTCACTGGTTCAATCATCCATTTGAAGGGTGAGTACATATATTGCTTCGGTCAACTTGTCTGGCCAATAAACGAAGAAAGCAAAGCAAAACTTGCTTGGAAATACTTGCTCAATGTGTGTGATTTGGGGTGAGAATATGCTTGCTGATGCTACTAGATTGGAGATTTACTTTTTCGAGGGGCTGATTGGAGATTTACTGACTGCCTGTATCGGGTGAAATCTGAACCCTGGATATTAGAACTTTAGAATTACGTACTCCAGTAGCATTTTTGGATGCATCGACATAATTATGAACTTTGCTTTTTTGGACCAGGAGGATTTGGTTGTGATTTAGTTATAATCAAATTAAATTCTAGCCTAATCCCCTTCGGTGGATTGATCTTCTAGAATGTTGATACGGCTAGTCTAGGTTATCCTTGTACATATACAGCACAGCATTCGAGTCAATGGCAATGCTTTTCCTCTGTCAATTTGTAAAGTCAAACAATATCATATTAACTAGTAGAATGTGTCGTGTTTTCTAACAATACAACGGACGTGCAAGAAACAACGGCACTCTGTCGATATCAATCACCGTGCAGTGTGTGCGTACGACAGGGGCAGCACGGAACCGTAAGAAATTCCGAGACGGCGAAAAGGCTTCGAATCGTCCCTCCCTGCTGGGCAGCGCTGCATCCAAGCAGCAGCAGCCGCCGCCGCTTCGCATGTCGGCAACTTCTAGTACGAACAACGAATTGAACCAGTATAAGACTTCAGTAAAGCCCATGGCCTGAAACAACTCGTATATCTGGTAAATCAAGGAGAAAAACGGCTGGACTGGACCACCACCACCAGCGAGTCAATGCGGCACTCGCGCTACGTTTAACATCTTAGGATCATTAATGGCAATCAGAGAGAGGATAAATGATTTTGAAAGGTTTTTCGTACCCTAGCTATATGTACAGATCGTTTCGAGGAACAGGTTTAAAACAACCTCACGCCAGCAGCAATTAGAAGATAATCAATGCTTGGTTGCACAAATGATTAGCCGCTGCCGCATAAGATGTAATCAAGAAAACAGAGGAACCCATGAACCAATCTAAACACTCGTAAGAAGGAATCACCAGGGTCAACTCCGATCAAAAACAGCAGCCGTGTTCTTTAATCCTCGCCAAGAATAAAACACTAGATCGGTTTGCTCAGAAACTCGACAGGAAGAACATGTCGCCAAAACCTCCCAGCCGTATGCAAACAGCCGCCGCTAGCCCTCACAACCGCATGCACCTTAGCCAATTTCCTGCCGCCGCAAGCACCTGGCCAATCCGAAAAACTCAAGCCGCTGCTAGCTATCAAACCACCGGATGAAATCGGCACATGTACAGCCGCCCAAAAACTCACGTACAGAACCAAAACGTGGCCAACCACTTTTGTACAGCAACCAGCACCTAATTACCTCATACCCGTGAATAGTCCAAACTCTATCCAGCCGCAACCAGCAATCAACTAAACATCTATGCTGCCGCCAACCCTGATTTCTTCCAGCCGCCAGCCCTTTCCTATACAGCCGCACCTTCCATCCAACCTCATACACGTAATTCAATCCAATCCCCACAAATAGGGAATTACTAATTTCTCTCCGCTTTCTAATTTTGGACACCCCAAAATTATCATGTGTTGTAACCTTCGAACCGTATCTCTGTAGCTCCAACATGCGTTATCCATCTTTGATCTTCACGCACCCCAACTCGAGCTCGATCGTCTCCTCCAGCATCTTCGACCCTCTGGATCATGACTTCGCACTAAGCCATCTCCCGGTTCTTGCCATAGACCACAATCACCTCTGAGTTACCCTGCACATGCAAAGACCAAAACAACACCTTTTTCCGGCACAACTTTTTCCCAACTTGACCGACATAAGTCCACACACACGCCACATGCCTCAAATAACATCAGTAAGCTTTTTAGATAATGGAAGAGAAAACCTCTCCCGGTCTCTGGATCAAAGATGCACAAAGCCTAATTTATTATTAAGTTTAAAACACCGTAGTAACTAAACTGTTTAACAAAACATGAAACCTTACAAGCAAAAGATGACTGGAATTTAAACTCAATCAATACAAATCCTGTGACTAAACCACCACCCGTGAGCACTTAAAATTTGCTTTGCCACAACCTCCAGACGGTCGCTGCCAGCCAACATGGACTCCTTCTGGTTCGGTTTCTGCATATTTGCCTAAGCCCTCAGCCAATGTCCGATCAAAATGATAACCTGCAATGGATTAATAACCATCTTTTTATTAAAAACGACATCATTCCGGTATAACCAGATAGACCAACATAAGGCACTAGCTCCCACCAAGAGTTGTGACTTTAAAATTTTTGGAATTCCGGCTAACAAATGCCCAAACATGTTTGCTATACTCACGGGGGTGATAGATTAAACGCACAACAAACAACCCACCAAATGAGACACGCAAGTGGACAATCAATAAAAAGATGTTGAATTGTTTCCTCTTTAATACAGAAACAACACTGCTTGCTTCCCCTCCAATTTTTTTTATGCAAGTTATCTTTAGTTAAAACGACCCCTCTTTTGAGATACCAAAGGAAAATCTGTACCTTTAAAGGGATTTTGATTAGCCAAAATAAATTCCTAATAGGGACTCGACAATTGATAATTAGAGCCTTATAGAAAGATTTGACCATAAACATACCAGATTTATTTAAATTCCATTTAAAGATGTCCTTTTGAGAGCTTAACTGTAAATTAGCAATTCTCAAAATTAACTCATTCCATGCATGTAACTTGGGTCCAATAATAGGCTTTCGAAAGGAAATATTTAAGGATGACGATATCATAATATTTGCCACAATATCCTCCTTCCTCCTTACCACATTATAAAGATCAGGATATTGACTTTTTAACGAAGAATTACCTAACCAGATATCTTCCCAAAACCTAGTTTGCATTCCATTTTGAATATGGAAAGACCCGAAACGAAAAAATTGATCTTTAATGTTCATAAGATCCGACCAAAAATGAGAAGTCCCAGGTTTTTTAACCATCTGAGGGAGACTTTTTTCAGCCAAATACTTCCTTGTTAGCAACGATTGCCAAACGCCTTCTTCATTCAGCAGTTTAAATAACCATTTCTCAAGTAAACTTTTATTTTTCGCGTCTAAGTTTGAAATGCCTAAACCGTCATGCTCTTTAGGCGAACAAGCTACACTCCATTTAACAAATCTGTATTTACGTTTATGATTGTCACTCTGCCAATAGAATCTAGATCGATAAAAGTCTAGTCGCTTTAGGACTTGTCTAGGAACTTCAAAAAAAAGAAAACATAAACATAGGCAGACTTCTTAGTACCGAGTTAATAAGTACTAACCGTCCCCCCACCGACATATTCTTTTCTTTTCAACTACTAAGTTTCTTCTCAAATCTATCCTCTACCCCTTTCCAAATACTATTTCTTAACTTTTTAAAGTGGATAGGCACTTGACAACCAAATAAATGCGTAAACTGTGACTCAACAGCTTTGGCAGACCAAAAACAAAAGATCTCACTCTTATGAAAATTAATCTTCAAACCCGATAAAAGCTCGAAAACACAAAGAATAAGTTTCAGTTTTTTTGCTTGTTCCAAATTATTATTCAAAAAGAGGATCGTGTCATCAACATATTGTAAAATTGACAATCCATCCTCAATCAAGTGAGGAACTATGTCTGATAAAAGGCCTGCTTCTTTAGCACGAGAGATGAAAATGGCAAGCATATCCCCTATAATGTTAAAAAGAATAGGAAACATGGGATCACCTTGCCTAAGACCTTTCTGAGTTTAGAAAAAAGAGCCAAGATCATCATTAACTTTTATTCCAACACTCCCTCCATTTACTATACTTTCCACCCAGGAGCACCACTTTGCAGAAAAGCCCTTCATCCTTAAAGTTTGAATTAAAAACGGTCATTTAACCTTATCATAAGCTTTCTCAAAATCTATCTTAAAAACTATTCCATCCAAATTCTTTTTATGTAATTCATGAATGGTTTCATGGAGAATAACAACCCCATCAAGAATAAATCTCCCCTGCAAAAAAGCCGACTAGGAAGGTCTAACCACCTTTTGCGCTACCCCCATAAGTCTATTAGTAACAACTTTTGTAAAGATTTTGAAACTAACATTTAAAAGACAAATCAGTTTGTACTGTTGTATTTGTTTAGCGTCCGCTTTTTTGGAAAGCAATGTAATGATCCCAAAATTCAAGCTATAGAGAGGAAGCGAACACTTACGAAAATCCTGGAACATAGCTAACAAATCATATTTAATAATATCCCAAAACACCTGATAGAACTCGGCAGGGAAACCATGTGGCCCAGGTGCTTTGTTATGGTCTATTTGAAAAATAGCTTCCTTCACCTCTTTTTCAGTGAAAGATTCTGTATGGAACTCATTTTCGACCTCAGAAACTTGAGGTATATCATTCACAACAGAATCAACCATAGAAAGGTGATTATTTTCGAAAGGTCCAAATAAAACTTTGTAATAATTAGTGATATACTCTTTTAATTGTACATCACCTCGAATTAATCCTTCGTCCTGTTCGAGCTGGAAAATTTTGTGACGTCTATGCTTCCCATTCGCAATCAAATGATAATATCGCGTATTTCTATCCCCTTCTAAAAGAAATTTCGCTTTAGATCTTTGATACCACTTGATCTCTTCTTCTCTCAGAAGCAGCACTAATCTCTCATTAGCAACCCTTTTAAGATTAAGCTCATGGTCAGACAATCTCACAACCTCAGCTTTTTTATCAAGCTCATCAATTAATAAATTAAGCTCATTTTTTTTTCCTTTTTATACGTTCCACTGGTATTTTTAGCCCAACCACGAAGAAAACTTCTGAGAGATCTAATCTTATGCTGCCAAGTTTGCAAGGCGGAAAGACCCCTAACATCTTTTTGCCACACCTCAGCCACCAACTCTCAGTAAGCAACATTGACAATTATTCTAGACCTAGCCACATGGTCTAACAACATCAGACGATCAAAGGCCGGTTTCTAGCTAGTCTTTGCTTGCACGCTCCCGCTACTGCTGCACATTTTAAACGGCGCATCCCAGCTCAAATCATGGGCAAAACAGATGAAACCCACAGTTTTTTGGCCATGCCGGGGTGCTTTGGCGGCAGGGGGAAGGCGCGTCCAGCGCGGGGGAGGAGTGGACTGCATGTCTCGGATGGGGCGCGGTTTCGAGGCACATTTTGGGAGCCATGAGATTTGCACGGGCATCGGCTTAGCCGATTTTTTGCAATTTAGCCCTTTTTTCGTAAAAATCTCACATTTATACCCCGGCTAGTCTTATTTCCGGTTTTGGACCCAGGGGGTCGGCGCCGTGAGTCACGGCGCCGAGAGTATCTGACTCGGCGCCATGACTCATGGCGCCGAGGTACCAAACCCTAGCCGCGGCGGCAACAGCGTGGCGGTACCTCGGCGCCATGACTCATGGCGCCGAGTCATGTTACCTCGGCCAGTGACTCATGGCGCCGACCTCGGCGCCACGCATCTCGGCCGAGCTCGAATTATATACCGCCCGAGCCTTGCTCTATTTCTTCCTCTCCTCTCTCGGGTTTTGACTCAACCCAACCCGCGAAATTTTCGAATCACCAATTTTCACCGTGGAAACTTGAATTGATCCATACAACCGAGAGCAAGGTATCCTCTTTGTCCTCCTCACTTTTACGCATTGATTTGGTCTATATCATGTGTGTTATGCAAAATTAGGTTAGTCATGACCTAGGGTTTGAAGCAATTAGTCTCACTTGTTTTATTGATTCGTATTGTGTATTATGGAACCTTAGTTACGTCGGTCGCCTCTGTTTCTCCCATCGTTAGGATGCCGAGGCGTGGTAAAGCTAGTAAACCAAGGTAATCTTTGTCAATCGTATTCTAATTTGTCGGTAATATGTAGTTCATATTATTTAAGGTTCATACAATTTGTTGTATTTCGGATTAGGCAACACCGGTGGGCAATGCGTTCGCGCTTGCCACCGCCTAGTGGCGTTCCAAAGCCCATGTGCTCTGCGGTGATGCTTGTAGGGTGGCGAGATCGATGAGGAGGACACGTGCAGCAGGTATTGGATGTGTCACAATTATGCCTTTGACCCTACACCTCAACAGATCCGCATTGGATTGTTGGTGAGAAATTAGTGGCTTTTTCTTTGTTCTTGCGATGAATCAATAACATTTCATTACGTGCTTAATGGACCCATGTTTTGCGGGAACCTCCACCGCTATGTGACTTTGAGCGGTGGATCGACACGAGATCAAGGAGGAGGACAAGCGACATATGGAGGGGCGAAGAAGTGGGATGCGGAGCGCGAGGAGTGTTGGAGAAGACACGCAAAGAGGAGGCGCAGAAAGGAGCGCGAGGAAGAGGTGAAAATGAGGCGACGACTAAGCGTAGGGGAGAGGAGAGGAGGCTTGGCGCGTTCGCCGTGCTAAGGCTGCAATGGAGGAGGATCTGGATGCTTTGAGGAAGGAAAGTGGCCTCGTTGCACTCGGTAGTGTGCTAGACTTAGTAGTTATGGTTTAATAATGAACAATGGTCTCATTTGTTTGGACTTGTTATTTTGTTGTACTCTTGTCATGTCTTGCACTTTTTCAGATGTGCATGTGAGTATATTGTTAAACTTGAACATGTGAGTAGCATGACTTGTTTTTTTGTCACTATGCCTATATATTTGGTAACTTTTGGTCGCCACCAACAATAAGCACACGTTCCTTTGGTCCCACATATAATCACTACTCGCATATAATCACGGAAAAATTCGCGAGTTTCCCTGTTTTCGACCATCCACATTTAACAATATGACACAAATATATCATACGAGCATATATTCATCACAATACCACACGAATAGTAGAAACAACAATCCAAAAGTCCAAATAGTCCATAAAAGTCCATACAATGTACATAAACACAGTCCCTCATCGCCTCCTAGCCTTGCCCTTTCCACCAAGAGCGTCGGTGCACGGAGTGTAAGGGTCACGCGGACGTCGGTGCCTACGCGGTGGAGGCTGCGAAGGCGTGTCGAAGGAGCACCACAGGCGAGACGGTCCAATCTCCTCGGCCTCGTCCTCCGCTCGCCACCAATCTCCTCGGCCTCGTCCTCCTCCTCGCCACCAAGTCCCCGAAAAGTATCCTCGGTCGCTGCGGGACGAGCTCGCCTCCGGAGCTGTACCTCCGTGTGAAGAAGTGCCGTGCCTACGGTTTGGTGCGGCGTCCGGAAGATGTGTCGTGGCACGTGGGCGTCCATCGGTGCTGCGCCCCGCAACCACAACGGCGGCGGCGACTGCGTAGCCGCCTCGCAAGTCTCTGCGGTTCATCATCATTTTGTTAGTTCACAAATGTCATATTTGGTTACAAGTTTATATTTTGATTGCCATGTATTGAAAGACTTACTCCAAGAAAGTTGTGGAGTGTCGTCTCATCCACTCCTCCTCGGAAACGCTCTAGGTCAAGCACGGATCGCCTCAGCGTGTTGCCCTGCACACATTGTTAACATATGGTTACTCGGTTAGTGCGATGCAAATAACATTAGCGCTATGATTGATTGCAAGAAAAAGGTTAGAGGTGACATTACCACTCGATCTAAGATTGGCCCAGCCTCCACCAACGTCCCTCCCCGAGTCGCCAGGTCGTAGGAAGTGTCTTCATCAGCAGAAGACTCTATGTCAGCGTAGTCCGCTTGGGTCCATTGCACCTTCAGCTTTGTCCGTGTCACACCAAGGTACCAAGAAAGGTATGCACGGAAGTTGTAGTTCGTGTGCGGGTGCTCATTGGCATAGACGTTCTCATGGAGGAGTCCCCACACGTCTATGTGCTCACGGTGCAACGTCTCGAAGTCTGTCGTCTTTTTCTGCTTCTGACGATCGATCCTGCAATATATACATCATCAGTGCAAATATAGTGAATTAGTAGTTATGTATACAAAGAAGAGAAAAAAGTAGCGTACGCCACTTACTTGTGCAACTCCGCACGTCGAAACGACTCCACCGCCACTCTGCTGAGGCCAAGCGGCGTGCAACTCTATGTGGCAGGTGGTACTCAACAGCGTAGAAGCAGATCAGCGGACACCTCATCATGTAGAGGTCCTCGTCCACGCTGCACATCGTGCTCAGTCCAAGCTGGACCACCTGGCCGTCTCTGTAAGGTTCCCAAGTGACCTGCGTACAAAAGATTGTATCGAAAGACTGAATGGAAATGTGAAATGAAAATGCAATGAACTCACCATCGAAGTAGTAAGTGTGTCAAGCTCGTTGGCGTACTCAACGTCGCGCGCCTCATACGGCAAATGGAACTCGAACTCGGTCCCAAGGTGGGCAACCGTCGGTCGGTGTCGAGGTTGGCCACCGCAAACCACGGACGAGGAGGAAGAAGCGTCGGCCGACCAACGGTACACGAGACCACATCCAAAGCCGGAGAAGGTACACACGGCCGCCGATCGACGCGTCTTTGCGAGCGCATCGCCGACAAGCCGAGCACAAGTGGCGGTAGAGGAAGGACAAAACTCGAAGCCCACCGTAGCCACCCGCCATGTCCCGGTCGGTCAAACAAGGGAGGTACATCCATGACGCGTTGTCTCCGTCGCGTGCGAAAGAGAACACACCCAAACAAGTGTAGGATCCAAGCTCTGCGATGTAGGTGACTGTCTCCTCGATCGCATTGTCAGGCACCGAGCAAGCTGCATGCGAGCCAACTGATAAGAACCCCTGAGGTGCGGGAAGCAGGTGCCTCTGGAGGAAGCTCTCTCCCAAGGAAGGCCTCCACTCTGGCTCTCCAACCGTCGGACCTGACCTGTCCGGTAACTGGACGGCCCCGAACACTGAGACCAAGAAACTTCTGCGCGTCCTGAAGCGTAACAGTCATCTCACCACAAGGTAGGTGGAAACTGTGAGTTTCTGGCCTCCACCTGCACAAATATAAACGAGTACTAAGGTCAGCTACATAAATGAAGTGGTAGTGCATGGGTTTGTTAGTCAATGTACCTGTCAACCAAAGCTGTGATCGCCGCGGGGTTGATGACGGGCAACCCACGACGAACCTGAAACGACACGGCGTCGGCCGACCCTCGAAGTAGAGGAGTGTACCTGTCGTCGTACCGCATGTCCTCGAACCCGTCATGGGTTCGAGGACGAAGAGGGGGCAGTTCCTGCAAAGATTACAATTATTTAATATGAATCCATCGAAAAAATGAAATATGGAGACATACAACCATGTGTTGGCATTACCCCTCGGCGGTCAGACGTCCTCGGTGGTGCTCCTCGTAGTACGGATCCAGGAGGTGGAACTGCGCCATCCTGCAAACATAAATAGCAGATGTTAGTTACAGTAAAATGTAAAATTGAGTACAAGAGTGAAATAAATACGAAGTTACTAATTAATAAACCCTTCATAATTATTTATTTGCACCTGACTAAGTGGCCAGTGACAAGTACGAGAATTATGGCCAAGTCCGCGCATTTGCCACATTGGTTATGCTCGGGTGCATAAGAAAGGGGTTGCTCTTCCTCGCCTTGTCCTTCCGAAACTTGATCCATAACCATCTTGTGTCTACTCCTCTTTCTACTCCCACGTCTGTTCCAACGACAACTGGATCGGCTATGTACTTGGACCGAGTAAGGTGGCCACCGTCCTCGTCCGGTAAGGCTCAAAGCGGGAGACCATGTAAGAACAAGGGTATCAACGCTGAACTCCCTAGGTATCTGCTCTCTCGCGCGCATAGTTGCGATGATTAGCTGCCGCAACATAGTGAGAACATGGAAAGTGGTACTGTCTTGTTCTCCCACACGTGCAAGAGAAATCAATGAGCACGACAATATGACTCCTTGACGGCCGGACCTCACCATCGGCCATTGTACCACCCCTTTCAATGACCTCATACTTGCCCATACTATGATCAAAACATGACACCTCATGTGTGCGAGCCCTATCCTTTGCCCTCTCCAGATGCTTTTTGGGTTTAGGTGCCCATGTCTCATTACTACTCTGTCGTGCCATTGCATCCAAGTGCCTATCGTTGAACCACGCAACAAGCTTGTAGAAGGTGAATGATACGATTGCATTGACGGGCATGGCACGTATACCCTTTAGCAAACTATTAAATGATTCAGCCATGTTGCTAGTCTGAAACTCATACCGCCAGCCACCATGGTCGTAGGCCCTAGTCCATTTCTCAGGTTCCCTCAGCAAGCCTCTTAACCACTGTCTACCCTCTGTGTTTGTTCCAGTTTTGAGCTGTTCCAGCTTCTCTTCGAACAACGACACCTCAAGCTGGCGTGCAACCTCCTCGAAAAGAGGAAAGTTATCCTTTGTACCATCCTTACGGAGTAAATTATCGGCGAGGTGCCGAGTGCACCACCGGTGATGGATAGGTGCGTACCCCGGAATCTGCTCCTGTACAGCACTAAGTATGCCCTGGTGTCTGTCGGATATGACACCAACCTCCCTGCCAGGGCCAACAACATGTATCCGAGCAAGCCGCAGGAACCATCCCCAACTATCTTTGTTCTCCCTCTCCACCAAAGCAAACGCAAGAGGGACCAATGTGTTGTCTGCGTCAATCGAAATGGCTATCAACAATGTGCCCATGTACTTGCCAAGAAGAAAAGTACCATCAATGGAGAAGACGGGACGACAATGCCTGAATGCCTCGATGCACTGTGGAAAACACGAGAATGCGCGGAAGAAAATCGCCTTCCATCCTTCCATTCATTTGGTTTGGGGATGTACTCGTAATGCATGCTGGATTAATCGCTTTCATTGCATTGAACAATGCCGCAATGCTCGTACCCTCCTCCCAATCCCCATATATCATCTTCCGGCTCATTGCTTTGCCCTCCATGCTTTTCCATACCTTATGTCTTATCAGAACATCTTCTCGTGTCATCTCCATAATTGTCCTCACCTTCAAATTGGGCTGCCTTGATGTGAGTATAGTGATCTCATAATGAGGGTAGATGTCAATCGCGATGCTACATTTCAAGTTTGATTCTGCACAAGTGTGTGGGCCAACGATTTTGTGATCTTGAACTTGCTGTGTCCTTCTGTTTCCTAGCACACACCCTCCAATTACAATCGGCCTTCTCACACACCACTGTAACGCCACGCACATAGGAATGCCTAACTTTGAAAGGTCTTTTGCGCTTCACGAATACTCCTGTAACCACCTTCTCAATGTAGGCAAGTCCTTGAAGACCAAACCCTTCTTGATTTCCATGCTATCCCGGCTTCATGAGCCTCTAACAACTCGTCGTCTCGCATACGCATAAGCACCTTGGGAATGACTAAAGTGCTGAATTCTTCAATAGCCGGATCACGATTAGGCGGGGTTGTCCGATGAGCTCAATATCTTGTTGTGTCAATGCAAGAACAGGCGGTCTTCATCGGAATCAACGGCTCTAGCCGTCCCATAAGGCTCCTCATCATCATCAATCGAACATCAACGCATGTTAGAGGCCCTACAGAATTGATCCATGTTGCCTGAAGGTGCCACAGGAGGACGATCATCATTTTCAGGAACATCTACTGCATCACAACCACACACACGATAAAATTGAGACAAAGGAATAGATTAATGAACGGTAAACTAAAGTGGTACTACGACACTTACTTGGATGGTTCCGAGTCAAAGGATCTCTGAGGGGCGTTGGATGAGAAATTCCAATCTCATTCGGGCGGATTGAGCATCGGGTACCACAACCGCTCGTTCACATCCGCATCACAATTGGGTAACGGGGTCCAAAGGGAGGACTACCTAAATCTGGTGAATGCCCATGAGGGGGTGAATGCCCATGAGGATTGGGATCAATGGACAACTTCCGCACAAACAAATCCAAACATTGATATTGGGTCCTCATCACCGATCTGACATAATTTTGCCACTGATCCTCAGAGTCAATTGAGACCATCCGCCTAAAAATAGAGTCTCTAGAACCAAACTGAAGTACACCCTCAACTGAGATGTCATCCTCATTACCATGACAACATAGAACCTCACGAGCTCTAGCGACCAATTCACCATAAGACGGACGATCACTAAGCAGCAGGGTCACACTTTCCATCCCAACAAATGACACATTTCCATAACCATCTTTCTCAATACTGCCTCCATGGTGCAAGGTTACTAGATTGTCCATCTAATCCATACAAAAGGCGGTGGTTGTTAATGTATTATAGTAAAGTAGTATACTAACTAATTCCATACGTAACTAACTTAAGTTGATAACTACCCAAGTAATTTGCTACCTACCAAACTAAATAACTATATCTAACTAACTAACTATATGTAACTAAACAAATTAAAATTTCTAACTATGACTAACTATATCTAAACCCTAACTACATTATATGTTACTAAATTTGCTATGTCTAACGATATATCTAAACCCTAACTACATCAGATCTAACTAAATTTCTAACTACAATTTCTAACTAAATTAGCTAAATTAGCTATGTCTAACTAAATATCTAAACCCTAACTACATCATATCTAACTAAACTAACTATATCTAAACCCTAACTAACTACAATTTCTAACTAAATTTACTAACTACATTTTCTAACTCTAAATAAAATTTCTAACTACAATTTCAAACTACATTTCTAACTACAATTTCTAACTACATTTCTAACTAAATTTACTAACTACATTTCTAACTAAATTTACTAACTACATTTCTAATTAAATTACTAACTACATAAAAAAAAATCACCTCTTCGCCGGCCACAGAAGAAGCTCGCAGCCGGCTCGGTGGGGCGGCGGCGCGCGATAAGTCGGCTCGGCGCGGCGCGGCGGCGGCGCGGCGCTCGGCGGCGGCGGCGCAGCGGGTCGCCTCGAAGCGGCGCGGCGAGCTGCTCAGCGCAGCAGGCGGCTCGCTTTGCCGGCGGCGGCGGATCGCCTCGGCGGCGGCGGCTTTGGCTCCGCGGCGGAGGCGGCGGCGGCTTGCTTTCGCGGCGGAGGCGGCGGCGGCGGTCTCGCGCGAAGCGGCGGCGGCTGCGAAGGAGGAAGGCGCGCGCGGCGAGAGAGAGAGAGAGAGAGAAGGAGGAAGGGCGTGCGGTTATTTTTGAATGCTCGGCGCGAGATACGTGGCGCGGAGGTGGCGCCATGAGTCACGGCGCCGAGGTAACCTGACTTCGGCGCCATGAGTCATGGCGCCGAGGTACCGCCACTGCCGGGCGCCTCGGCGCTAGGGTTTGGTACCTCGGCGCCATGAGTCATGGCGCCGAGCTATTTCGGCGCCGTGACTCACGGCGCCGACCCCGAGTCCAAAACCGGAAATAAGACTAGCAGGGGTATAAATGTGAGATTTTTACGAAAAAAAGGCTAAATTGCAAAAAATTCGGTCGGCTTAGCATGGTGGTCTTGCCGAGCGCGAAATGCCCCCTTCGGCGCGAAACCGTGGCTCCCGAGTCCTGCCCTGACTATCCACATTTTGGCTTTCTCCATGACCATAGAGTGGCATGAGATTTGGATGAATTGTCGGTGTAAATATGTGCTTCAATTCGGTTTCAGACAAGACATGCGTGTCTTCAGTCCATCGTTTCCAATTTTTCTTTTGAGATGACCGTTTCCCAAGTTTTTTTTTATCGAATGACAGGAGAACTGCCAAAGTCATGTCATTAATTAGGAAAAAAGAAAACATAGTACACTGTACACAGGTTCATTACATTACACGTGGGGTATTACCGTCCTGAGGTGTTTTGCGCTGGCCAAATCACATGCACTACCACACTAGGAGGCCTGTGAAGTTGTTTGAAAATTCTATTGTTCCTCTCCTTCTATAGCTCCCAAAGAGTAGCATGAATGATGTAATTGAAGCCTTCTCGGTTTGCCAGCGGTGTCGACGAGTTTACCTCATCAGTCCACCATATTAGCACTTTTTGCGCTGGGGCAGGAGATAGGAGTGGCGATCCAACCCAAGACACCATGTCTAACCAGACCTTGGCGGAGTACGTGCAGTGTAGTAGGAGATGGTCTAAGGTCTCGAGGTTGCGGTAGCAAAGTGGACAGTAGTAGTTATTTGGCCATCCCCGAAGCATGAGCCTGTCCACCGTGAGGATCCTGTTCTAGGCGACCAGCCAAGCGAAAGACTTGCATTTGGAGGGAGACCAGGTATGCCAAATGATACCATGGTAAGGGACTTGTACCGCCCCTGGCATTGCAGTAGGTATGCCGATTTAGAGGTGTAGATTCCACTGTTCGTGAACCTCCATGTAAGACATCATGTGCCTCCTGCTACACCTATATCGATGAGAGCAAAGTCCATAATTCGATAAATTCAAGCAGCATGCCGAGGGTGATGCTATCACGGATGTCTATTATCCATTTGTCATTCATCAAGGCCTCTTTTACTACTCTATTCTTCCTTCTAACAATCCTAAAAAGATTAGGCACAATGTGGCATGGCGCAGAGTTTTGTAGCCATCTATCCCTCCAGAATGAGGTGGACTTGCCATCCCTAACTGAAATGGCAGTTGCCATCGAGAAGAGTTCCCTATCATAGGGAGTGCAGGGGGTGCCAGATTGTCGGGACCCCGAGTAAACAATCCCCGGGACCCTCTGTGCATTCCGAACTAGTCCCAGATCAGTAGCTAGCTCGCACAGTCACGACATTGATATAATCATTTCCATACAACAAGCTAAAGATGTAGGGTCATGTCGCTGCAAAACTGTCTTGTAGGGTCATGTCGTTGCGCAAAGCTGCCCTGTCTCAGTGCGCAAGGCTGTCTCCCTTGGTCTTGTCACTGCGCAAAGCTGCTCCGTCTGGTCTTATCACTGCGCAAAGCAACCCCATCTGGTCTTATCACCGTGCAAAGCTGCAAGCTAACACATTACCCGCTTTATTATCCTTCCCCTGTGGGCTATAAAATGCACGCCCCACGCTCCGAAAGTAGGACCACTCCACAATCTAAACTGTAGGAAGAAGAACCTTCTTTGTCGTACAATAACATACTATGGCACACACCGAGGGACCAGTCCAATCGGGGTCGCCGAAGCAAGACCTTCCCCTCGAAACGAGGGAAGACTTTGGCCCTAACTACCTTTTGATGCCGAACAAGTGTGCTCAACCGGTATGGCCGAAATGCGGACACAGGGATGATGCTATCGTGCAGGTTGTGGACGACCCTTTCGATGGCGGACGACGTTTCTTCCGATGCCCACACTCCGGTGTACAATTAGCAAATAGTTTGCTTTATGTTACTGCTAATACAGCTTCCATGTTAACCCTCCTTTCTAGCAGATGGTGAAATACAACTTTGTCTGCTGAATCGATCCTCCCCATGAACGACATGTTGTGATGTACGTGGATACATTGTGGCACCAAATCTTTCAGTTGGAGGTACGGATTAACAATCTCAACGAGCAAAACGATGACCTCCACCAAAAGATGCAGCGCGAGAGGGGCAACGAGGAGGTCATGAACATAGGAAGTTCCTGTGATCTCACATGCTACTACGCGAACCCTAGCTACATATGTGCATGTCACTACAATGACAACTAGCAACGTCCGAGGTGCCCCCTGAACAACACTACGTGGGTAGTGCGAGGCACCTTCTACCATTATACACGGTCGAGGAAGTTTGTACCTTGGTAGTCTCCCCTTCTGAATGTAATTACGTTCAATCTCGTAAAGCATGTAACTAAATGGTGGATGTGTCATTGCGGTTGCCTTTTATCGAGTGAACTGTTGCAACGATGTGTCGCGTGCATTAAGCTATAGGCATCGATATGCATTGAACAAACATGTGGCCGTTGAAATGGAAATAAATTCGACTATCAACCGTTGGCCCAGTACTTGCTGCCAAGTCATCCAACGCTTGAGCGACTAGACCATGTGTCGCTCAATCGTTGGGCCATTACTTGATGCCAAGTCGTCCAACGGTTGCGCGACTATCAAACGTTGGGCCAGTACTTGCTGCCAAATTATCCAACGCTTGAGCGACTAGTCCACATGTCGCTCAACCGTTGGGCTAGTACTTGATGCCAAGTCGTCCAACGGTTACACGACTATCAACCATTGGGTCAGTACTTGCTACCAAGTTGTCCAATGCTTGAGCGACTAGTCCACGTGTCGCTCAACCGTTGGGTCAGTACTTGCTGCCAAGTCGTCCAACGGTTGAACGACGATACGATCGTATAGAAAGCCAGACCCGATCCTGTCACAGCTTCTTTCGCCATTTCTCTCGGCAGACAACCAGAGCAGATCGGGAGAGGAGAAAAGGGTAGGGAGAGGGAGAAGTAGAGGAGCTCGAGAGAGGGAGAGAAGGGGAGAAGAGGATCTTGGGAGAGGTACACAAGGGGAGGAGCGAAGCTCTGGAGAGGGCGGTTTGGGAGGAGAGGAGCTCGTGACGTGAAAGAGAAAGACGAAGGAAGCTCGTTGATAGGAAGAGAAGGTCTCCATGTGAAGGTAATAGTCTTGTTTGTTCTTGTTCTTGGCCGAATGTAGGCGATGTGTACCTACTTATTGGTTTAGCACGTATTTAGGGAATGTATGGTGAAAAATCACTGGTTGTAATGTTTGAAATATTTACAGTGATAAATTAGTCATGCCAGAGCCCACAAGATTGAAAGTGCATTACAGTGTTGGTACGGTTCGTGAAGGTCCATACAGTGTTGACCTAAGTGGTTTCCAGCAAGTCACTATAGTACACCTGGACGTGGAGAATGCTCGAATCGGAGATGTCCTACACTGGCTCACTAGAAGCTTCTCCTTGGATCTTGAGGTGTGGAGTGTTATCGTACAAGGGCTTTGGAGTCGATCTGCCACGCACATTCGGTGGGAGTTGAGAAGCCTGATGCGTATGGTTGCATAGAAGGGAATTCTGGAAGGCTGCAGGTGCCGTGGCTACGGCTACATGCTACTCATGCAACCATGTCCGAAGGGAGTCGTCGGAGGCCCTTCCGACGGCTATCCTCGGGTTGGTGGGAGCAGCTCGGATGCGAAGCGTGTGGTTTACGAAGAAGATGCGGTGACCGATGTTGCGGAGGCAGAAGAGGACAAGATGACCGATGTTGCGGAGGCAGAAGAGGAGACGGTGACCCATGTTGCTGAGGCAGAAGAGGAATATCGCACACCGCACGCTCAGCCCAGTGCATAGGCAAATGAAGGGGAGCATGTGGACAACATAGTGCGTCAGATGGAGATCGATAACTTGACAGCTCGGGCGGAGGAGGAAGCTTCAGAAGAGGATGGTGATGACTTTTCTGAGGGAGACGAAGGTCCCATCCCGCAGGAATGGAATATGGTGGATGTTGAGGGTCTTTTTGTGCACGATGAGCACGAATCACCGTGGGAGTACCATGAGACAAAGGTTCGGTTTCGTGTAGTGTTTGCTGACAAGGGATCACTGCAAGATGCCATCAAGTTGTGGGCCTTGTTTATGCAATGGCCATTTCGTGTACTCAAATCCAGCCAGGAGCAGTACACGTGGTCTGCGAGCAGGCTGGGTGTCCTTGGCGTGTGCACGCACGGAGACCCAAATACGAGACTCACTGGATTGTCTCCAAGGTGGAGGCACGCTCCTGCTTGCTCAGTAGTGTTTTGCCGAGGCATCGCAACCTGATGTCCACCTTTATAGCCAATGTGATGTACAGAGAGATAGTGAAGAAGACGGACCTGGAGGCCAAGCACATCATAGTGGCTATCGAGTAGAAATTCAAGTACAAGATTAGCTACGCGAAGGCATGGCGTGCTAAGCAGAAGGCTTTGGAAAGGAGGTTCGGTTCTTTCGAGACGTCTTACGACAACCTTCCTTGTATGCTCTAGGTGCTGCAGGATAGGAACACGAGCACATACATTGCTGTGAAGGACAAGCCATCCAAAAGATCACCCTTAGGTTTTATGGTATTGTAGAGGGCCTTCTTAGAATGTCATTGAGAGGAATAAGCGTCCGCTCATTCCTCGGGCGGCGCAGCTCGAACGCCTCACACCACTGCGGGAGCTCGACCCTCCCCATTTGACGCGGAGGACCTTGAGGGACATCGAATGCTTCTCTTATTGGATAGAGGCCGAACCATTGGAGAAGTAGTCCTTGCTGCATGACACAGACGGTGCAAGGTACGACATAATGACCACTAACCTTGCAGAAGTGTACAACTGGGTTATTAAAGGCCTCCTTTCTCAGCTTCTCGTCACCATCGTGGAAGGTATTCTGCATGGTACAATTGGATATTTCAGGGAAATACATGCAAATGCGGTATTTCATGCAGCCAACCCACATACACTGTACTGCTCGAAGATTACAAGATACATGCAGGCCAAGACCGAGAAGGCTCAATCGCACATGGTCTTCATAATGGCAATACGGAGCATCGATTCGACGTGGTCCTTCGAGACAGAGCCAGATTTGGGACAGCTCGATCTCTTGTTACACACGAGGTATGCCTTGGAGACCATGTCAATGAACCTAGCTGCACATGCAACAAGCTAAAGCTCATTCACAAGCCATGCTCTCATGTCCTCACCGTGTGTGGGACCATCCATATGGACACATCAAACTTCATATCGGAGTACTTCATGAAGGAGAGGGCGCAGCAGACGTGGTGCGGTGAGCTAAGAGGCTTCAGGGTTGTCGGCAACTTCGCCACGTTGGATATTACACAGAGGATTTGGATTCCGGATCTAGACCTGTTGAAGGGGGGAAGGGTCATCGGCAGAGTCGCCGCATTAGGAACGATATGGACGAAGGGGAAGCTGGAGCGGTGGGAAGACATTGCAGCCGCTGCCGCCAGGAAGACCATACTGTGAGAACTTGCAAGGTGCCTGTCGACACGTAGGAACACCAACTTGTACTTCACCATGTTATAACTTGTACTTCAGTCAGTATTTTTGCTTATTGTAAGCACTATGAAACTAATTGTATTGTACTTCACCATGTTATAACTTGTACTTCGTTAGCCTGCTTGCGTGTAACCCCTTGTTGAATCAAATGTCGTATTGTTATCGTTGCACTATTTCTCCAAAGTCCACCGTGTATGAATTTCCTAGCGCATCACAATATCACTTACCTTCGTACTTACGAATTATTGCTACCTCTATCGTCCTCACAAAATTCTACAGAAATTTAGTGTACTAGAACAACATACGACGATCACAAAATATTATTGCGGGTCTCACAAATTTTGGGCCCTTCAGATTCTGCGAAAATCACAAACGGACCAACCAACCTTGTCATCACCCTTTTATTTCGAAAAAAATAACATCCTACAGCAGTATTTCATAAATGTAATACCTACAAAATGTAACATTTATTCCCACATAATTATTCCAATCGGATTTATTAAATAAGAGATGTGGTACTTGAAATCGCCCAGTGGTTGAGCGACTTTAAGTCGCTCAATTACCAGACGAGTCTAATGCTTGGCGCTCTGTGGTTGGACGACTATGTCAAGTCACCCAATGGATGGGCGACTAGGTGTAAGTCGTCCATCGGTACGGTGACTTATGATTATTTTTGATAAACAAATTAAGTTGTAATATTTCTGTAATTCCGAATAAAAAATAGATTATTAAAAAAAATCGGCGTTCATAGCTAGTTCTACGTTACTAGCAATCACTAGGATTCAATCGGTGTTCATAGGTCAATAGATTTCTCTCAACTTCTTTCTTGAATAGGATTGGACTGCCGTATACTTTCCATTGTCCACATATGTAGTCTTGCACGGCCTGTGTTTCTCTACCCGGAATTCAATTTCATCTAAAACTCGTCATGGCAAAGTTTGAGATTTAAGATTGAAGCAGACCGTTTCCCAAGTTGCTCGTCATTTGTAAACCGATGATTCAATCCAACAGGACCTTTTCTTTTTACGGATTTGCTATTTTTAAGTCACTAAAACTTTGTTAAGTTTAAGTCAATTATTGTGGCTATTGAATTAGTGTAAAAATTGATATACTATACGGTTGGATTTTAATCTAATGGATAAAAAATGTAACTTACTAAAGAAAATTTCAGTCCCTTACGAGCCGACAATCCCTTCTTTTTTTACCTCAATCCATTCCATTAGGAACTTTGTTTGGCTTGACGACTGGATAAAATAAATGTATACAAGTATACGACAACATTCCTGCATTACAAATCTGTGTTTTGCCTGTCGTTGTAAATTGGTATCCACAGTACTTCCTTGTAAAATCTGCTCTATTTTGCTTTAGTGAAAAGCTATGCAGCGTCTGTTGCCTATATAATCGACAGTTGTTACTTGTATGCGCTGTTTGGAACAAGGAAAAATAGAAATTTTGGAAGAACATACTCTCTTGCAAAATTCACTTGTTTCAAGCAGATCTTTTAACGCCTAGTTTGTGCGGGTCCATATACTTGTGACATGTCTCTCTCCTCTTTGTCAGCATCCGGCCCAAAAGCCGAACGAACCATGTCTACTTCGAAACTGAAAGTGGCACAACGGTCAGGCTACGTTTTGGACCACATAGACAGCAAGGAGGAAGCTATCCATGATGGTGAATTTCAAAGTCCATTAGTACGTTCAGTTTCATGCAGAACTACTTGATAGAACCAGCAGCTACTTTTGAGACCAATTCGTCTCCACAGAAGCTGAAGAACCGGACACCACAAGCCAAGCTTTGGGTGCCGGTCCACCGCCGGAAGGAATGTAACAAGATCAATGCGGACGCTGCTGTTGATCGTTCAGGGGACAAGCGTGCTGTTGCGGTGGCCATCTGCAGAGATGAGAGAGGATTGGGTTGAGCAATAAGTAAGGAGCGATTTTGATAAGCAATCGCCGAAAGAGGAGACACTTCTTTTCGGCAATAACACATCACCTGCGGCGCCGAAAGAAAGTAAGAAACTGCAGCGGCGGTGGCGAATGCCTCCTGCGTCGCCGCCTCCGC
Organism: Ampelocalamus luodianensis; assembly: GCA_036346255.1. Classification (NCBI taxonomy): domain Eukaryota; kingdom Viridiplantae; phylum Streptophyta; class Magnoliopsida; order Poales; family Poaceae; genus Ampelocalamus; species Ampelocalamus luodianensis. The sequence goes on from CM070634.1 coordinate 3,124,770, forward strand.
CGTCCGGCGGCATCCGTACCACCGGCGCTGTTGGATTCCGGCTTCCGGACTCTGTGGTGGGTCGGAAAGATAATACGATATAGTACGAAGGCTTTTACGCAAAATATCCTCGTGGTCTACTTCCAATTTCCAACCCAATCCGGACCGTTTATTTTCTGTCGGACGGTGTAATCGGGGATCCCGATTTGAATCGCGGATTTTATGTGCGATCATGTCCAGGGATGGTTCATAAAGGTAATATGGTAGCATCAGGGAGCTTCTATGAAAAAACAAGAAGTCGGTTCGTGTTCAAGGATCGATATGGGTAGTGTATTTTAGATCGGACGGAGCCCAATTTGGATCGCGATTTTTCTGCACAGTAACGGTAATAATATAGGATATCAGGGGCCTCTATGAGAAAACCGCAAGTGGGTTCGCCCGCCAGACTCGATCTGAACAAGGGGTGAAAAATTTATACGAATTATCAGTATTATTCGACTAACATATTTGATAGATACGAATATAATATAGCTTTTATAGATGATTAACAATTTCTCTCTTATTCGTATTCGCATAAAAATATGGATACAAATATGAAATATGGTATGAATTTTTCCATCTGAATTGCTATTTTATTCAAACTATTTGTATTCATATTCAAATTCGATGAAGTAATATAAGTATTTTATTGCAGTATGCCTAATTAGTTGGATTTTTTTTCTAATTTAATGTAAATTCATGTTCCTTTAAGCGAAATAAATAGATTAGAATGATTAAGTGTGAGTGTACAATGATAAAGCATCACTAATATCTTCATATTACATAAGTAATGAGGATATCCGGATCTGACCAAATTAAATAGATATTCGATTCGTATTCGTATTAGTTATGGCATTCGATTCGTATTCGTATTCGAGCATATTCAAATTCATATTCATTTAAAAAATACAAAGATGGTTTCACAACTATTCAATTCATATTCGACTGTGTATTTAGGATTTAAAAAATACGAATACGAATATGATTTCACTACTATTCAATTCGTATTGGACCGTGTATTTAGGATGGGACGACAGGCGCCTGGTGCATTGGATCTGATCCGTACGACTGTACGAGGTTGGCCTGGTCGAGCGGCGGCGGTGGGAGACTTCACTGAAGAAACAAAGTCGGCGCTACTTGTAACGCTTCAGCGATTTCACTCAGCAAGCATGAACGGAGGCAATGAAGTGTTCAGGCACGGTAAAGCGTGATCCAACGGAGGAGTTTGACTCTGATAGTTACTATACAGTACTATTTACCTTAACCCTTTTGTCATTTGGGTTTTGTCGTTCGTAACTCTGAACTTCGACTGAAGTTACAGCGCTGTAAACCGCGAAAACATCCAAGTTAAATACCCGATCGCCGTTGCGAATGAAGGCAAGATTGAAAAGCATATTCTGTCTCTCTAGTTAGGTTACGTAGGAGTATTTCTCTCATCTTCGGTAGAACACTTTCCCCAATCCTCATCTACTCCCAAATCTGTCGGATTACTGTCAACTTTTCTCTGAAATTGATAGGTCATGAAATTTAACCACTTGTTACTAGGAACTGAAGTCTTCTAAGCTGAATGCTTCAATCAACAGGACTCGTTCGGTCGTACGTTCTTCACTGAATCTTCCTATGGATTCACTTTTCGTTACAACAGAAGCAACCCCGGGTATACGCAATGGTTTTCTTTTTGCATACGCGGCAAAGATCGATAAATTTCCGAATCATTCACTTGAGCCCATAAGGAATTAACTACTCACATTCAGCATACGTAAACATGTGTGAGTACTTAGTACCTAAGCATTTTGGACGTCTAGGACTCGTTCTATGCAGGGTGTAGTATACAATATAGGACATGGGTTATTAAGCTGGAGTAATTGCTAGCAAGTATCACCGAAGCTTCTGCAAGTGGGCCACATTTCAAGTTCAAGTTCTGGACTCATTCAGTCGCTCTTCACTGAATATTCTTGTGGATTCTCGCGAACGTTTCATAGTAAAATCTGATACTATTCCAAAGCCAAGGAAGGGGATACTCATGAACCTACTTGCTACTTGTGTAACCCCTATAAATAGGAGTAGCTTGTTTTGCACCAAAGGCGCCAAGCTTGTCTTGCTTAGTTTCAGAGTTGTAATTTTCAGGTATATTCTTCCCTGATTAGGCAGTAAGAATAAGCTTTTGTTATACTCTCTGCAGGTTTTTCATTTGTGTTAGTGGTAGTTCTTTCGGTAATTAGGTTTATAGTTGGAGAACAGTTATGAGCTTTTGGCCAGTGATGACTTGCTTAGTTTCAGAGTTGTAATTTTCATGTATATTTTTCCCTGATTAGGCAGTAAGAATAAGCTTTTATTATTCTCTCTGCAGGTTTTTCATTTGTGTTAGTGGTAGTTCTTTTGGTAATTAGGTTTATAGTTGGAGAACAGTTATATGAGCTTTTGGCTAATGATGACTTGCTTAGTTTCAGAGTTGTAATTTTCATGTATATTCTTCCCTGATTAGGCAGTAAGAATAAGCTTTTATTATACTCTCTGCAGGTTTTTCATTTGTGTTAGTGGTAGTTCTTTTGGTAATTAGGTTTATAGTTGGAGAACAGTTATATGAGCTTTTGGCCAATGATGACTCATAAGTCATAACATGCACTCTATTGTTTTCAGGATCTTCTTCTTGGAACATTTCAGCCTGTGGAGCTCAGCGATCTCTGGAAGAAGAATGGGAGGAAAGTCTAAGCGTAACAACGTCAAGAAGAGCATCTGGCAGTTCCTGTGCGGCTGCTCATCACCTAAGACGAACGATTAATTAAGAGTTGAATGCACGCGAGAGCGAGAGGTTAAGGGTCTAATGGTTAATTCCATATAGGTGAAATTACCAGAAATAGTTTCACGTTGATGTAAGGAGGGAGTGGGTGTGATTAGATGTCGGTTAATTCTTAATTGTTTGGTTCAATTGGTTTATAGTCCAGTGATTGTGTCGGGCTTTCCCAGCAAGTACGGGTAATGAAAGTGTCATGTAACCAGATTGCGAAATAAAATATTTGCATAATTCGTTTTCTTTCATGAGTATGAACTTGACATATTGCCTGCATTGATATGTGAACTATGCAAGATAATTAAGCACACCTCTATACGAAGGGATGATTAATTTGTGTATAACTGTATTTTTTTTAAATAGCCATGATACTGTTAGTGAGTGTAGTTGGTTTAGAATTTATGTTTTTAGAGGTGTAAGGTCTCCTCTATGCTTGGTGTTACAGCAACAGCATTGCACTTTCTCTGAAGAGGTCCAAGGGAACCGAAAGTAGGTTTTCTGAATCTGCCATGACTCGTAAGTATACATGAGATTTTTCATGCCATCTTCCATGCATATAGAGAGAAACTACATGTCCTCAAAAAATGCTTTTATTTCATCAACCGATTTATCGCGTCATTGTCATTGAATTCTGTAGGGTTCAGATACACGGTACTCTGTTTTTTCCCCACTTTTGAAGAAGCTACATCCTAGTATCATACTCTGTATTTCTTCCAATGATGCATCGCTGCCGTTCCACACGTATGTACGCACGCACGGCGTACGTGAGTCTCCAGTCGACGTCGAGACGTACGTAAATACGTGAACAGTTTGCTCGAAACATTTTCATTACGTAGCACAGGGGCGGAGACAACGGGGGCTAGTCCAAAAAAAAAGAGACCATCTTGATATTGTTTGAAACAAAACTCTAGAAATACATATATGATCCCTCTAATTGATTAAATGTTAAAATCTTAAAGGTTATGCATTAGTTATCCAATCAATATTAACATGTACTTATGCACTAAAGATAAGTTACAACCTTTTTGACTTTTGTTTCTCTCACAGTCCCAAATACTCAAGTCATTAGAAAGCAACACTATGAGGTGGAGTAAACTGTACAAGAATACAAGTCCCTCTTATTCCATCTTCTCCTCTTTTTTTTCATTATTCTCCTAAAAATTCTCCAACCCCAAAAAAAAAAAAAAAGAAAAGAAAAAAAGAAGCCCCGTCCCTGCGTAGCACTAGCAGCAGAACCGTTCCAAGCAGGGTAAACGGTCCTTGCTTCAGTCAGGGGAGCTCAGCTTTGATCAGACAGCGCGAGTCCAGTCCTCGTTTACGCGTACCATATGTAATCGTGTTGCATGCTTTGCCGACCAAATCACTGAAGGCATCAAACCTCGGAGCCTAGCCCTTCAAAGCTCGCCGTCAGACTCGCACTCACGCCTCACGCACATAACAACGTCAGGTCAGGTCTAAGTCAGCATCGATAGCTCATGGCCATTTTCAGACAATTTTCCGTTCTAAGACTGGTCAAAAGAAAGTACAGGAGACGGGCTAGCTAGCTTGTACCATATAACTTGCATTGCAAGCAACCTTTTTTTTCAATAAAAAACTTGGCAAGAAATTTGCAAGTATCATTTTTGAAACAAGAAATTTGCAAGTATCTTTCACTGAACATTCTATGACTAGTGCAAGTTGAGCCCAAATCTAGTGTTCAACTAAGACCAGTGACCTGGTCTAGATTGACCCTTTGTGATTATTATTCATGTACTTTTCCAGGTACGTGCAAACCAAGTTTCCTTGGCTGTGTGACTTGAAGTACTGTAAGCAGTGACAGGTATTCACTGGACAGGACCCGTTCTTCACTGAATTTTCTTGTGGTTTCTCATGCCGTTTTCCTAGTGAAGTCTGATATACTCTCCAAGACCAACCTATAGGGGTGCTAACTAACTATAACTGACTTCTTGTGTGATCTCTATTAACTTCTTTTAACTTTTACTTGAACCAATGGTTAACGGCCATGGGTTGGTGCTTGCACACACAGACTTGCAACTTTCCAGTGACGTCAAAACCTTAACTCGAATAGTTCAACGGTTAAGTTTGATACAAAGCCAACCTTCATTATTAACTTGAACAGTTCTGGTAGTAACAAGTCGAGTTCAGAGGTAAACGGTGTTTCAGTCAAGCCGAGTAGCAAGTCCAAGTTGACGCGTGCATCATACCATATTCGATCTTGTTGCATAGTGCATACCATGGAAGGCATCAAAGCTGCGAAGTGTGTACCACTTCAAAGCTCAATCTTCAAGGTGCTCACACTGCCACTATCACACACACATTTGACATCATTTCATAATTCCAGGTCATTCTCCATACATTCTTCAGTTCTAGAAGGCCAAGGCCAAGACTTGCACAGGAAAATACAGGAGAGGGGCCAGCTAGGCGCATAATTTGCGAGTAACTTTTGTTTCTTGAGGATCAATCCGCAAGCAACTTTCACTGAACGTTCATATGCACTGCAAACCAAGTCCAAGTTCAATTGTTACTTGTAGGACCTGTTGCATTTTCACCGAACATTTCTGTGGTTCTTGATGTATTTTTCCTACTACGTGCAAGCAAGCTTCCTTCGTTGTGTGACCCCAAGTAGTATAAATAGGGCACTTGGGAGGATTGCTGAGGCATCAACCATCCAACTCCTGTCCTTGCTTAGTTCTAGACCTGTAGTACTTGCAACCTTTGGCCATCTTAACCTGTTTCAGTTGCTTTGGGTCTTGTAGCTGTGAAGATCATCTCCCAAGTGTGAAGGATGGGTGGTCGCAATGGAGTGAAGAGGAGCATCTGCGAGGTGCTCTGCGGCTGCTTTTCGCCACCCAAGACGAAAGGTTGAGATGGATAAACTCTGATCGATGCTTCTTGCATGGGGAAATTTTATCGAGTTTATATCGATTGATGCGTTGTTGTATCTACGACGATGTAATAAAGCAGATGTGGTGGCCTTCGGGTAGGCAGGCGGTTTGTTGAGTGTGTTCCATTTGATTTGTAATAATTGTGGGTGTGTTTTTTAGGCTAATCTCTTGTTCGTGTCATGTAGTCGTCCTGTAAAGAAAGTTCTGTATTTGCTTCATTTTGAGGGCTTGTCTCTTCTGTGTTTTACGAGTTGCTCCATGCATGAAAATATCTGAAATTCTTCTTCGAAAATTGAACAAGTCAGGAAATTTTGAATGACTAATCATAATTCCTGCAAAATTGACGTGTGAGCTACTGTAATTTTTGTAGCGAGCGAAATATTATGTAGCTTCTTAGCAGTTAAGCTAAGTGACATGAACCCAGTTTGATCCTCTTCCTCAGGGCGGAGCCAGGTTTGGGCCATGCCTCGGGCTGGGTTAGCTCCTTTCTTGGCTGAGGCCATTGTCTTATGCTTTTTTCGATAATTTTTCTATGGGTTTTAGATCCTAGGTCTAGGGCTGAAGGTCAGGTTGCCCTGTGCCTAGATCCGCCCTTGCTCTTCCCCTAGAAAAGGACAAAGAGCATATTAAGACCACTATTTTCCACAAAGCATCCATGTTTAACCTAAGTTTCATGCATTGAAGGAATCAAGGCCAAAGGCTCCTTCAAAGTCCCCCCTCCCAACCCACACACAAAACACATCCACCCTATACCTTATTCTGAGATGCGTGCAAAACCATACCCCCATGTATTTCTTTATGTATTCTTCATTTTCAAAAAACACTCCATTCTCTCTCTCCTCCCTCACATCCACCCTCTCACCATTGGGGCCGGCCGAATCTGGCGGTGGTGCGGCTCGGGACGTGTGGGGAAACCCTAATTTCTATGTGTCACCATTACTCGCAACCGTCCAAGATTTCAGTTGCGCACATTGTGGATACCATATACCTGCTCACGAATAATTAAAACCAAATATAAGTGACAAAGTAAGATATATTGACAAACTTTTCAATTGTTAAAGGGCGATCAACCCAAACTTATCTTGCATTACAGAAGAACCAGAAAACACCACAGGCATGCCTAAGCGTAGGAGCGACCCTAACACGCAGTTGTCTTCAATATTTGTTCCACTGACCAAAATTATGTAAGAGTGAGTACATTAAGTACTCAACAAGTCACGATGGAAATTTCTTAATGCAATACAAGAGATTCAAATGATAATGTCTTTTAAGGAGGGTTTAATTGGACCTGATACCCTTAGTACTTGTATAGACTACCCGGTCATCGTGACACCTTCAGCCTCTAGTAGGCTTCCAGTGTCACAAGTTTGAGGAGTCGGAACCTCTTCAACCACGTCTAGTCGTATGTCTTGAGGAGGATTTGAGACCTCTACGACCACATCTGGTCATAGGTCCTGAGGCAGAGCTGGGGCTTCTTGAGCTACTTGCCCCCCTTGGTGGTCAGAACTGATTTCGACCACCTAGGGGGTAGCACTCACCTCGACCATAGGCTCTGCTGGAGCGACAGTAGTATTCACAAAAGATACGAAACTTTTCATGTGCTCTTTTTCTATTTGTTTGGAAAAACATGAGAAGCAGAAACTGAAAATATTTTATCATCGTACTAGAAGGGTACATTGGTCTTAGGGGCTTTATGTTTAAGCTCTTCGATCACATTCCCTTTCTCTACAGCGATCACATCTACAAAGAACTGTCTAATGGGAGTGGTCGAAGGAAGGGTGAAACTCGAGCTTCCATCCTTTTTCTTCTTATCGGCGACCTTCACAAGGCGACGCCTTTTAGTCACAGGAACTATGTATTCCTCTGACTCCTCTTCGGTAGACCCCAAGTAGATCTCTGGATCATCTTGAAGGTTTGTTACGCCAACTTTCTGCAAAAGTCAGAAAACAAAAATAATAAAATAGTCAAACTTTATGACTGCTGAACCCTAAAGATGAAGTCAACTATTGATTACCTTTAGGCGTTTCTTTCTCTCCTCATCGGTTATGACCACCAGAATTCGAGGAGCTCCCGCCGTGGTCATAAGAAAATGTCCAAATTTGAAAGAATTCTCAAATAGGTCTCAAACAAGTATACGAACATGCTCAGAATTATGATGGAATTGGGAAGTAAGTTCACCAATTCCACCCAAAAATACTCGAGCACAACCATCAGGAAGGGGTTGGTGGGTAGTCGAAGACCACATTTGCAATATGCTTGAAATATTAGAATGATGTCCTTCTCATCCGAGGGCCAATATTGACCCTCAGCTCCAGACCACCTCACCAAGGCACACTTCAGGATCTTCTCTGCAACAACCAAAGTAATTAGCTTCTCTACATCTATCTTGGATCTCTCCCACTTGGAAACAGTCCTAGCCATTTCTTCTGAGTGAATTTGATTTGGACTTGGAGAAATTTGGGGAAAGATTGCAAACTTGGTTGGCGACAAAGAGAACAAGAGCTCGGAAGCAGTTGAAGCGAATGGGAAAAACTAAAAACCTTAAGTTACTCCCCGGTGAATATTTATAATCGCGTGCCTGAGTTAAAGAACATGGGAGCTCAAAAGTTACCACCCCTTCGGGAACCGCTCCCAACGGATAGATCTGTGAGAGTCGATTGATATTCTTTACTCTGTCTATTCAGAAAAAACAATTCTGTCTTTTCAACTCAAGTAAAATTACTTTTTTGACCAAGTCAACTTTGATCAAACAAAATACCAGTAGAAAAGACCTTGCTTTCGACCACTATCCTACGACCAAGTTAGCAACCAAGCTACCACCACAGAGTTGGTGGTGTTCCACATCCTCCAATCCATACCCGCCTTGTCTGTAGGCTCAACACAAGTCTCCTGCAGGTAGTGCTCCACCCCCTTCGTCCTCAGAATTAGTTGTGCCCTTCTAGACCAACTCAGATAATTCTTACTTCCTTCCAACTTCACATCATTCGGCATCAGCTCCAGCTTCAAGTCAGATGACCCTGCACCAGCCCTCGGACTTATCATTCCCGTCGTGAAGAGGTCCTGTAACATGCTTCTCATGTCACCTTGAGTTACTAGTGGGGAAGTAGTCTCAACAACTGCCTTCCTTCTCTCTTCTATCGCCCTCATTGTGGCCTCTTCGTCCTCCTTCGTTGCAGCCTCAATTTCCTCAGGTGTTATCTTCTCAAACAACTGGAGCAGTACAAATCACTACCAAGATATGCCGCGCGTATCTCTCACGATCACGACAACCCTTCACGCATCAATGTTTTGTCAAATCTCGATGTCTACCTTCACAATTACCCAAATCATGTAGATCTGTAACATAAATGTTTTAAAAACGAACTGACCTCCTCTTTTTTCCCTCTTTCTTCCCACCGTCGGTGGTTCCTCTCTCGGTTTCTTCACCTCCTTTGGTAAGCACGGTTGGTTTCTTTACCCGAAAGCTTTCAACGCTTCCTCTCTCGGCTGCTCGGCTTCCTCTCTCGGCTTCTCCTCCGAGCTTTCTTCTCCCGGATCGGGTGAGAGCTCTTGGCGGGTCCCTGGTTCACGGTGGTGGCTTCCAGTGCAACCCGTGCAACGAGGTGACCTGTGCGGCGGCGGTGGCCCGCGGGACCCGAGGCGACGGCGGTCGCGCGCGACCCGAGCGGCGGCGGCGGTCCGCGCGCCCGCAAGGCGCAACAACGACGTGGCCTGAGCGACGGATGTCCGGAGCAAAGGGAGAGGGGGGAATGACGGCGGATGCGGTGGCGGCGGCGACGGTTGAGGTACATGAGGGCTAGGGTTAGGGTTTGGTGGTGGATGGGAACGGGGGCTCTGATACCATGTAGAATTTTTTAGAATTGTTGTGTGTATCCCGTAGAATCCCACACCCTTTTATTTATAGTCTCAAAGTAGAGAGTCCGACTCTCATACAACTTGTAATTAGATCTAACACTAACACGAACTCTCCAACAGTTATCCAATCGATATTAACATGTACTTATGCACTAAAGATAAGTTACAACCTTTTTGACTTTTCTTTTTCTCTCACAGTCCCAAATACTCAAGTCATTAGAAAGCAACACTATGAGGTGGAGTAAACTGTACAAGAATACAAGTCCCTCTTATTCCATGTTCTCCCTTTTTTTCATTATTATCCCTAAAAAATTCTCCAAACCAGAGATGAATTGAATTCTTGAAGAGTGGCTTGTGAACTTGTGATGATTCAGTGCAATTGTAGAATGAGATTGGGGGAATCACCACACTCAGGTATGAGGGGTGCCTTTCATATATATAGTCATGTACAGGTACAGGGGTACAAAGGTAATAATCCTAATACCGCGCGATGATGTGGCGGTAGGATCACTGACGCCTGATGGTCCGTAAATCGATAAATAAGCATGCAGGGGAGACCCTTGGTCATGATGTCGTGGCCCGGTGTGTCGAGGGGACATGTAGTACGAACTCGTCCCAATGCAACCTTCTCGTGGACGAAGTGGATGCCGATCTCGATATGCTTCGTGCGACGATGATGGACAGGGTTGGCCGTCATGTAGACAACACTGACATTGTCGCGATGAGCGGCCGTCGCGACAGTGATCGAGATATGTAGTTCCTGAAGAAGCTGTCGCAGCCAACAACACTCGGCGACGACATGCGCCACAGCACGATATTCCGCTTGGCTGGGGAGCGGAGACGTGTGGCAGCGCCGGCGACCGAGAGACGGTTGTCGCCGAGGAAGACGCAGAAGCCGGAGGTGGAGCGGTGCGTGTCAGGGCAGCCCACCTAGTCGGCATCAGAGTAGGCGATGATCTAGTGGACGGTGCCGACGCCGAGGTGAAGACCAGCAGAAAGGGAACCCTTGACGTACCGCAGGATGCGCTTGATCAGCGCGAGGTGCGGCTTGCGGGGATCATGCATGAACAAGTAGACCTGCTGAACGGCAAAGGCCAGATCGGGCCATGTCAGGGTGAGGTACTGGAGTGCGCCAGCGAGACTCCGGTATTCGGAGGGGTCGGCCACGGGAGCGCCGTCGGTGACCGACAGCTTGCTTCGAGCATCCGCCGGTGTCGTAGTCGGGTGGCACTCAGACATGCCAACACGCTGGAGTAGGTCGACGGCGTACTGACGCTGCGACAGGAACAGCGCGTCAGTGTCGCGCGTCACAGAGATCCCGAGGAAATGGTGCAGGTCGCCGAGATCCGTCATGGCAAACTCCGAGTGAAGGCGCGCGATGATGTGTTGGAGCAGTGCCGGTGACGAGGCCGTGAGAATGATGTCGTCGACGTACAGAAGCAGGTAGGCGACGCTATCTCCATCTTTGTAAACAAAGAGAGATGCATCGGACTTGGTCGCGATGAAGCCGATCGCGCGGATGTCGGCGAATCGGTTTCCATGCGGGAGCTGCTGAGCCCATCTGATGACTTCTGCAGAAGACAAACATAGTCAGGGTTGTCGGGGTCGATGAAGCCCGACGGTTGTTGGCAGTAGACGGTTTCCTCCAGGTGACCGTGGAGGAATGCGTTCTTCACATCTAGCTGATGAATAGGCGAACACGCGAGGTCGCGATCTTTGAGGATGGTGCGGATCGTCGCCGGTTTGACAATCGGGCTGAAAGTCTCGTCGTAGTCGACACCGGCCTGCTGGGAGAAGCCTCGTACGACCCAGCAAGCCTTGTGCCGGGCCAGGGAGCCGTCGGAGTGGAACTTGTGCTTATACAGCCACTTTCCTGTGACAATATTAGCACCGGGCGGTCGAGGAACGAGGCGCCAGGTGTCGTTGTCCATGAGAGCCTTGTACTCGTCCGCCATCGCAGCGCGCCAACTGGGGACGGACAGCGCGCTGCGGTAGTTCGCCGGAATCGGCGAGGCCGTCATGGCGGAGAGGTTGAGGCGGTGGACGGGACGTAGGCTGCCAGTCTGAGATCGCGTCGTGGGGCGCGAAGGTGTCGGCGGCACCGGGGCAGCCACGGGTGTCGGGGACACGGGGGGGCAGCCACGGGTGTCGGGGACACGGGGGCGGCGGCGGTCGCCGCTGGTAGACGATGGGACGCCGCCGCCGCAGCGAGCGGCGGTCGGGCGCCGACTAGTCGGCCGGTCGGGTGCGAGGGACCGGCATAGATGATGGCCGGGTCCGGGAGGTCCGGCTGCTCAACCTCGCCTGACGAGGGAGCAACCGAGGCGGCACGCGGTCGCTCAACGCCAATAAGCGGAGCTTCCGTCGTTGAAGATAGTCCCTGCAGCAAAAAATCCGGTGAAGACGGCACGAAGCGCCGAGGTGCCGAGGCGAACGGAACACGACTCGCCGAAGACAACATGGCGTGAGATAATAATGCGGCGGTTGGACATATCCGAGCAACGGTACCCTTGTGGGAGGAGGGTAACCAAGGAACACGCATGGAGTTGAGCGAGGGAGAGCTTGTGAGGTGTCGTGGCACTAAGGTTCGGATAACGAGGCGGCCGAACACACGGAGGGATGAATAATCCGGAGTTTGTGGTGCGAGGAGCCGGTAGGGGATCTTGTGATGTCTGAGAGGAGGAGCGGGCGCGGTTAAGCACATATGTGGCGGCGAGCTTGGCCCGATAGGGTGGAGGCATGGATGCATGAATCGGCAGGTGCGGATGGTGTTGTTTATAGTGCGAAGGAGGCGCTCGGCTTTGCCGTTTGTGGCGAGGTGTGCGGGCACGAAAAAGCGTAAGGCAATGCGCGACTAGTAAGGAAGGTAGTGATGGCATTGTTGACGAATTCGGTGCCGTTATCGGCTTGAAGCATTTGGGCGAAATGCCGAAGCGTGTATGGGAAAAAGCTACAAAATCGATAATATGACGCCTTGCACATCGATTTATGGCGTAAAGGAACGACCAAAAAAATGAGAGTAATCATCAAGTAACACAAGATAATATTTATAGCGGAGCGCTAAGAACCGGAGATGTCCAAACATCACGGTGAAGTAAAGCAAAAGGAGTAGTAGTGATGACGTGGAACTACTAAAGGGTGCCGCGTGTGCTTGCCAAGGTCGCGAGGCATGACACAAGGACCGTAGACTTTTATTACAAGCTATGACCGACATGTGTTGTAGTTTGGCGGGCGGAAGGACCGGGGTGACCAAGGCGATGATGCCACGGGGTGGGCGTGGTGGCGAGGCGCAATCGTGGGGCGTGGGCGAAGGAATGGTGTAGAGGTCCCGCGGCTATTGCGGCGAAAAATCACACGCCCGTCCGTGGATCATAATGAAAAACCCAAGCGTCAAACTCAATAGAACACTTATTATCACGAGTAAACCGGCGAGCAGACGGCAAGTTGCGCACTAGGCGGGAGCAATGAGAACGTTGCGAGGTGAAAATCGGTGCGGCAAGAATCGTAAGGTGGATGTGCCACGACGGAAATGGGGATGGTGCTTGCCATTGCCTCACGGTGATGAAAGAATTGTATTGAGGTAGGCGGAGAGCGATATACCATCCGATGACGACATATGAGCGGTGGCGCGGTGTCGAGTACCCAATTGTTGGCGCCTGAAGCGCCATTTGGTTCGGCGGCGACGAGACGGATCGATCCCATCCGCCGGTGCTCGGCGCGCGGCGCCGGCGGCGGCGGCCGCGGCGTGGCGCCGAACTGGTTGGGCGCAAAAGCGGTGTGCGCTTGCGGGTGCGCGCCCAGGATGCCGGGTTGTGAAGGGCGCCACGGCTGCTGCGGCGCGCCCTGCGGGGGTCGCCATTGCTGCTGCATCGCGCCCCACGAAGTGAAGCACATCCTGGTAGTTGCCGCCGCGGTCGCCTTTCTTCCGATTGCGGTTGCCCTGTCCGTGACCGCCGCCGCCTTGGCGGCCGGCCTGACCGCCGCTGCTGGAGCTGCCGCTACCGTGGCCGTGACCGCCGCCGGTGCCCTGGCCGTAGCTGGCGGCATGGCATGCCGCCCCGCAGGGCGAGGTGCCGGCGTGAAGCGCAGTCTCGGTGACGACCTTGGCTTCGTTGGCGAGGCGGAGTTCCTTCGAACCGACTTCGCGGCGGTGGCCAAGTTGGGCGGCGGATCGGAGTCGGCGATGTTGCCGGAGTCTTTGGAGAAGCGAGGTTGAGGCCGCGCGGCGAGTTGAGGACGAGCCGCGAGTCGGGCGGCGTAGCCAACGTCACGCAACGCGCCGGCGGTGGCCTTCATCTTCCGCGATGCTCGTCAATTGAGAGAGTACCCTGCGCCATGGAGTGGAACTCGTGGCTGAGGAAGACGGCGCGGGAAGCCTTGTTCGCCTGAAAGAGGGCTTCGATGGCGACCCAAAGCTGGTGGGCGATGTCAGTGCGAGGCGAGGCCAGGGCGTCGTCGCGACGGAGCCGAAGCCACCGTGGACGCAGAGTCGGCGATCGCCCACTGAGCATCTTGTGGGCGTGCCGCGCCGGAGCCGTCGACGTGCGAGCGGAGACCGAACTTGCCGCACAGGGAGAGGAAGAACGAGGACCAGCGGTTGAAGTTGGGACGCTTCAACTCCAGTGTCACCGGGACGTGCGACTTGACGGCGATCGTCGCGTAGGGGGCGACGAAGATGGGTGGCGCGACATCTGATCCAGTGGAGGCCATGGTAGCACTTGATGACGAGGAGGACGTCGCCATGGCGTGGCTAGATGGACAGCGCCGAGATGAGGATGGCGCCGGTTAGGGGGGGGGGTTTCGGCCGGAAGGGGTGGCCGGGGGGGGGTGCGGCCGGGAGGGTGGGTGGTTGGGGTTGTCTGGAAGGGTGGCGGGGTGGGGTTGGCCGGGTGGGGAGGGTGGTTGGGGTTGTTGCGGCCGGGCGGGAGGGGTGCGGCCGTGGTGGGTCGCGGGAGGTGGGGGGGGGCGGCCGGCCGAGAGGGGGACGCCGGAGGAGAGGGTGGCACCGGGTGGTGGTGGTGGAGGGCGGGAGGAGGCCGGCGGGAGAGGGTGGTGGCGCCGGGTGGTGGTGGAGGGCCGGGAGGGAGGTCGGCCGGGAGAGGGGGAAGCCGGCCGGGAGGGGGACGCCGGGAGGGGGTGGTGGCGTCGGGTGGTGGTGGAGGGGCCGGGAGGGAGGTCGGCCGGGAGAGGGGGCTAGGGGCAGGGGGGAGGCGCCGGGGAGGTTGGCCGGTGGCCGGGTAGGGGGGGGAGCTGTTGGGGGTTTGTTGAAGGGTGTTAGAGGTTGTTGGGGGTTGTTGGGGGGGGGGAGTCGGTCGGGAGGGGTGCGGCCGGGAGGGGGGTGTGTGGGCTAGGGTTTGGCCCAGGGAAGCTCTGATACCATGTAAAATGAGATTGGGGGAATCACCACACTCAGGTATGAGGGATGCCTTTCATATATATAGCCATGTACAGGTACAGGGGTACAAAGGTAATAATCCTAATAGCAATGAAATGTCAAAGAGCATGGATTAAGTAAACACTAAACATATTAGTTTCTCTTTTTTTTTACTTGTGTTTTGTGTGTCTAACTCTCATGCAACTGTTTGATATCAAAATAGTATGAAGCTTGTTTTGGTAGATCATTAGGTGATGAATACCAAGCAATATATATATATTGTTATATTGGGTATTTGAAACTCTCATTTGATCGTTTGAAACCAATGAATACCAAGCAATATATTGTTATATTGGGTATTTGAAACTCTCGTTTGCAACCAAATGAAATATATTGTTTTTTTTTTCAATTGCAAACCACCACCCCTCCAATAATAATAATAATAATAATAATAGCCCGGTCCCTGCGTAGCACTAGCAGCAGAACCGTTCCAAGCAGGGTAAACGGTCCTTGCTTCAGTCAGGGGAGCTCAGCTTTGATCAGACAGCGCGAGTCCAGTCCTCGTTTACGCGTACCATATGTAATCGTGTTGCGTGCATTGGCGACTAAATCACTGAAGGCATCAAACCTCGGAGCCTAGCCCTTCAAAGCTCGCCGTCAGACTCACACTCACGCCTCACGCACATAATAACGTCAGGTCAGGTCTAAGCATCGATAGCACATGGCCATTTTCAGACAATTTTCCGTTCTAAGACTGGTCAAGTGAAAGTACAGGAGACGAGCTAGCTAGCTTGGACCATATAACTTGCATTGCAAGCAACTTTTTTTTTAATAAAAAACTTGGCAAGAAATTTGCAAGTATCATTTTTGAAACAAGAAATTTGCAAGTATCTTTCACTGAACATTCTATGACTAGTGCAAGTTGAGCCCAAATCTAGTGTTCAACTAAGACCAGTGACCTGGTCTAGATTGACCCTTTGTGATTATTATTCATGTACTTTTCCAGGTACGTGCAAACCAAGTTTCCTTGGCTGTGTGACTTGAAGTACTGTAAGCAGTGACAGGTATTCACTGGACAGGACCCGTTCTTCACTGAATTTTCTTGTGGTTTCTCATGCCGTTTTCCTAGTGAAGTCTGATATACTCTCCAAGACCAACCTATAGGGGTGCTAACTAACTATAACTGACTTCTTGTGTGATCTCTATTAACTTCTTTTAACTTTTACTTGAACCAATGGTTAACGGCCATTGGTTGGTGCTTGCACACACAGACTTGCAACTTTCCAGTGACTTCAAAACCTTAACTCGAATAGTTCAACGGTTAAGTTTGATACAAAGCCAACCTTCATTATTAACTTGAACAGTTCTGGTAGTAACAAGTCGAGTTCAGAGGTAAACGGTGTTTCAGTCAAGCCGAGTAGCAAGTCCAAGTTGACGCGTGCATCATACCATATTCGATCTTGTTGCATAGTGCATACCATGGAAGGCATCAAAGCTGCGAAGTGTGTACCACTTCAAAGCTCAATCTTCAAGGTGCTCACACTGCCACTATCACACACACATTTGACATCATTTCATAATTCCAAGTCATTCTCCATACATTCTTCAGTTCTAGAAGGCCAAGGCCAAGACTTGCACAGGGAAAATACAGGAGAGGGGCCAGCTAGGCGCATAATTTGCGAGTAACTTTTGTTTCTTGAGGATCAATCCGCAAGCAACTTTCACTGAACGTTCATATGCACTGCAAACCAAGTCCAAGTTCAATTGTTACTTGTAGGACCTGTTGCATTTTCACCGAACATTTCTGTGGTTCTTGATGTATTTTTCCTACTACGTGCAAGCAAGCTTCCTTCGTTGTGTGACCCCAAGTAGTATAAATAGGGCACTTGGGAGGATTGCTGAGGCATCAACCATCCAACTCCTGTCCTTGCTTAGTTCTAGACCTGTAGTACTTGCAACCTTTGGCCATCTTAACCTGTTTCAGTTGCTTTGGGTCTTGTAGCTGTGAAGATCATCTCCCAAGTGTGAAGGATGGGTGGTCGCAATGGAGTGAAGAGGAGCATCTGCGAGGTGCTCTGCGGCTGCTTTTCGCCACCCAAGACGAAAGGTTGAGATGGATCAACTCTGATCGATGCTTCTTGCATGGGGAAATTTTATCGAGTATATATCGATTGATGCGTTGTTGTATCTACGACCATGTAATAAAGCAGATGTGGTGGCCTTCGGGTAGGCAGGCAGTTTGTTGAGTGTGCTCCATTTGATTTGTAATAATTGTGGGTGTGTTGTTTAGGCTAATCTCTTGTTCGTGTCATGTAGTCGTCCTGTAAAGAAAGTTCTGTATTTGCTTCATTTTGAGGGCTTGTCTCTTCTGTGTTTTACGAGTTGCTCCATGCATGAAAATATCTGAAATTCTTCTTCGAAAATTGAACATGTCAGGAAATTTTGAATGACTAATCATAATTCCTGCAAAATTGACGTGTGAGCTACTGTAATTTTTGTAGCGAGCGAAATATTATATAGCTTCTTAGCAGTTAAGCTAACCCAGTTTGATCCTCTTCCTCAAGGCGGAGCCAGGCTTGGACCATGCCTCGGGCTGGGTTAGCTCATTTCTTTGCTGAGACCACTATCTTATACTTTTTTTTGACAATTTCTCTATGGGTTTTAAATCCTAGTCTAGGGCTGAAGGCCAAGTTGCCCTGGGCCTAGATCTGCCCCTACTCTTCCTCTAGAAAAGGACAGAGAGCATATTAAGACTGCTATTTTCCACAAAACATGCATGTTTAAGCTAAGTTTCATGCATCGAAGGAATCAAAGGCTAAAGGCTCCTTCAAAGTCCCCCCACCCCCAAACCCACACACAAACCACATCCACCCTATACCTTGTTCTGAGATGCGTGCATAACCATACCCCCATGTATTTCTTTATGTATTCTTCATTTTCTAAAAATACTCCTTTCTCTCTCTCCTCCCTCACATCCACCCTCTCACCATTGGGGCCAGCCGAATCTGGCGACGGTGTGGCTCGGGGCATGTGGGGACACCCCTAATTTCTAGGTGTCACCATTACCCGCAACCGTCCAAGATTTCAGTTGCGCACATTGTGGACACCATATACCTGCTCACAAATAATTAAAACCAAATATAAGTGACAAAGTAAGACATATTAACCAACTTTTCAATTGTTAAAGGGCGATCAACCCAAACTTATCTTGCATTACAGAAGAACCAGAAAACACCACAGGCATGCCTGAGTGTAGGAGTGACCCTAACACGCAGTTGTCTTCAATCTTTGTTCCACTAACCAAAATTATGCAAGAGTGGGTACATTAAGTACTCAACAAGTCACGATGGAAATTTCTTAATGCAATACAAGAGATTCAAATGATAATGTCTTTTAAGGAGGGTTTAATTGGACCTGATACCCTTAGTACTTGTATAGACTAGCAGGGTGACTCGCGCATTTGCACGACTAGTTTTGTTATCAATATTTTTGGTATAGATACAACTTAGGTGATTTAGGATGTCTAATCATCTAATATTTGGGATTTATAGGTCTTTTAAGATGAATATTTGAAATAATAATAAAATTTTGAAGAAAAAAAACATATATTGGGGAGAGGTAATTGAACGATAATATTTGACTGAAAAAAATCAATTTGAGCCTAATATGTCACGTGGACTATTAAAAAGGTAATATTCATATGTGTCTTTCATGGAACTATAGCTTGACTCACACCCTATAAGCTCGATGTAGATCTTGAACAGTCTGTAGTAACTCATATTTGGTTACTCTAGGTGCTTATCAGGCCACTAATAAACATAAAAAAAAAACAAATTATTGCATCTCGCTCTATTTCTTAGTTATCCCTTTTCAAATCCAAGCGATGCACGGCTAGCTACTGACAAATGTAATTTATCTCCGACATGATTTATGTTCATTTTCAATTAAAGTTTCTCTCTATGTTCGAAATGATTTCCTTCGTGTCCTGTTTGGAATGTGGGATTTTTTTTTTCCGAATCCTATGAGAATTGAACTGTTCCTGCAAAATTTCTATAAAATTCTCATGTTCCAAACGGGCCTCAATTTAGAATTATATTTAGCCAATAAATATGAGTGATGTATTTTTTTCTTTTTCCTTGAACTAAGTGCTACTAAAATAGGAACTGAGCGATGCTCATTTAGCGTGGGGAGCCGGCGTGCCCCCAGCCCACCCGCACTCGACGCCCGGGCCTGCCTACCCTGTTGCTGGTTTCATTAATTGAAATCGGAGGATTTAAGCACCCCTTTAATAAAAAAAAAGTGCTATTAAAATTGGCACGACTCCTCTAACTGGACCATACCACTGCGGTGCAATTGTGCAGCCAAGCAATTTCTTATCAACTCATCATTCAAAAGAAGGGAGGAAAAATGGCAACATAACAAAAATGCTTAGTGTCGGAGTGTTCGTTTGCAATTGTTGTGCTGTGCCACGGTGTTGAGTCCAGTTTCTACAAAAAGAAAATATTTCCTTATTTTAGTAAAATTTTACTGCAATGGCTAAAAAAGGCACCAACAAACTATCTTACCCAAAAGTAGGAATAAAAAAGGCTTAGAAAAGCCACTGTAATGCCTAACAAAACCTTGAGCTGTGGAGCGCATCAGCGTTCCTAGCATGCGAATCGCAGCCCGCTTCTGCATCTCTCTACATGAACAACGAATCAGAACACTTCGCTGACGAGTAGAGCCTCACGAACGAAAACACACACACACACACACACACACACACACACACACACACACATATATATATATATATATATATATATATATTTGCTTTCCTTGAGAATGACATGTATTTTTTTCGATAATAGAAGATAAAACTCTCTCAGCCTCTGCATCGAAGATGCACACAACCTATTTTATTAAAAAGATTCAAGTATAAAAAAACCCTGAAAGGTTAACGGTGGCATAAAGCCTTACAACAAAAAAAAACTAAAAGTTAAACTCAATCATTACAAATCCTGTAACCAAATCGTCACCCATGAATGTTGAAAATTTGCTTAGCCACGGACTCCAACCTGGTGCTTCCAGCCAATATGGATTCCTTCTGGGCCGAATTCTGCATATTTGCCTAAGCATTCAGCCAATGCCTACTCAATAAGATAACCTACAAGGAATTAATAATATTCTTCTTTTTTTTTTTGTAAAAAACGACATCATTTCGACATAGCCAAATAGACAAATATAAGGCACTAGCTCCCACCAAGAGTTGTGTCTTTAAAATATTTGGAATACCGACTAACCAATTCACAAAAATATTTGTTATACTCAAAGGAGGAGATAAATTAAACACACATTGAATAGCCTACCAAGCAAGACGTGCAAAAGGGCAGTCAATAAAAAGATGTTGAATTGTTTCCTCCTTAATACAGAAATTACACTTTGTGCTTCCTCTCCGATTTCTTTTGATGAGGTTATCTTTAATTAATACTACCCCTTTTTTGAGACACCAAAGGAATATTTTCACTTTTAATAAACTTTAATTAACAAAAAAAACCTTTATGTGATCTCGATAATTTCCAAGTAGCGCCGCATATAAAGACTAGACCGAAAAAATCCAGACTTATTCAAATCCCACCTGAAAACATCTGTTTGAGAGCTCAAGTGTACATTGACAATTCTCAAAATTAACTCATTCCAAGCATGTAACTTAGGCCCAATAATAGGTCTTCAAAAAGAAATATTTAAAGGATCCGACCTCAGTATAGATGACACTGTATCATCCTTTCTCCTCACCACATTATAAAGGAGCAGATATTATCTTTTCAGAGGAGAGTTTTCTAACCAAATATCTTTCCAAAACCTAGTTTGCGTACCACTTTTAACCTGGAATGAACCAAAGCGAAAAAAAGATCTTTAATTTTCATTAGACCCGACCAAAAATGGAAAGTCCCAGGTTTATTAACCACGTGCGAAAGACTATTCTCACCCCAAATATTTCTTTTTTAGCAAAGATTGTCAAACCTTCTCCATTGAGCAATTTAAATAACCTTTTCCCTAACAAACTTTTGTTTTTTATGGAATGACATGTATGCCGGTGCTTCTGTTTTTTTACTGGAGTACATAGTGCTCAAAGTTGTGCTCATGAATTTGCAAGTTTGAACACTTCTATTTTAGAATTTATGCGTTTTTCCTAATGGTGCCAATTTAGCAATTCTTCCCAAACTATAGCCCTATTTGGAGACAAATCTCTTGGAAAAATAAAAGGTTTAGATCTTAACCAATTTTCTTTGTTACAAAAAAATATATCTATTTGTGAGTGTATTCTCATTTCACCTGACTATCATCTGCATTCACATTATATTGCTATCACATTCATATTATATAAAATTAGGTTTGCTTTAGCCAGTATCGTCAGAGAAGTTGTCGGTTGTCACCCTTCATGCTTAAACTCAAGTTCCATCTTTCCCTTTGTTGACTGCCATTTGATAAGAAGGTATATTGCTGTTTGTAGGATTTTATCAATTGGTTCAAAAAATATTTTTCCTCCCATAAACGTGTGTTTTCTCATGTTTAAAATATAAGTGTAGCTTTTTGTTTCTTTTAATGAAAATAATAGTTAAGGCCAAAATTGTTAGCTACAATCCTTTTCGGTTCAATTGCATTTGCTTGCAATGCAGAAACCGTCTCATATCGAATTATTAACATAGGAGCCATTATCACCTCTATGTCCTCTTTTACTTAATGCTTGACTGTTCAAGCTTATTTGGCATGTTTATGTTGAAAGTATGAGCATTTTTTGAATCACTTTAATCCAGAAATTGGGTAGATAAATCATGAGAATTACTCTAGTCATTTTCACAAAGTAAATGAACAAGAACACTATAGACATACTAAGATCCTAAAGGACATAAACTAGTATATCTATCTCAGTGTTCAAGTTAACAACAGTTAAGAAAACTAAACAACAAATATGTGTAAGATAGACATACCCGGATCCAGTAGGATGAGTAGCAGCAGTAGGAGTTCCAGATCCAGTGGAAGCAGCAGGAGTCTTGTCGTTCGTCATAGCGTAGTGGTAGTAGTCGTGCAGTTGATGTAGACGTAGCAGAGAATCGAATGAAGAGGAAGAAGCGAGCAGTCACGCGAACGCTCCCCAAAAACCTTATTCGTCGTCGCTCGTGTAAGCCTTCGATGACGAGGGTTCCAGAGGCCTGCTCTCCCGGTGCGACCGTACACGCGCCTCGCCGGGATGGAGATCGCCAGAGACAGCAATAAAACCAGTGGTATACTATTGTCTTTCGTGGAGAGTGTTCAACCACCAGAAGAACAAGTGCTCTGTTCCATATATTGGCAAAAACCCAGAGACTAGAAACGGTTGTAATTACCCACTAGTAACTGCACCATTACCCAGTCACTAGTAACTGCAACCATTACCCAGTCACTAGTAACTGCAACCATTACCCAGTCACTAGTAACCGCAGCCATTACTGCTACCGATTTCTGAAACAGAGCATGTTCTACTTAATGGCAAAAACAAAGAGACTAGAAACGGTCACAATTACTCACTGGTAACTGAACCGTTACTGCCAGCCGTTTGTTAATGCCATTAACTGCGAGTCAGTGCGTTTCGATTTTCGAATAGATAAAGAAAACGCGCGCGCGCGCGACACGCTGCGCTGCGTCTGGCGTGCACACGCACGCACACCGCGGCGGCGACTCGACTCGACTCGGCTCGGCGAGGCGTGGCGAGGCGAGCGAGCGCGCGCGTGTATTGGCTCTTTCCAATTCCACAAAGGGGCTACCACGTTCCACCTTTTAAAGTGGTGTAACTCCCATTCAACTCTCCATATGGGACTAATTAATTTTAGCACATGCACATGGGCCTTTGGGATTTTCCAGGAATTGATTAGGATTAAACATAGGCCTAGCCCGTATTAATTCCAACAATCCCCCACCAGATCCCAAGGGCACATGTCAAATGCCTTGATCCACAGTATTGTTTTGATATACCAGTGTTTTGATGAAGACCGGTTAAGGTTGAACATCCACCTAGAACATAAGCTACACTTATCCACAACTGCACAATGGACTGAGCCTTGAATTGACAGTTTTGTGTGAATAAGTTTTACTTAAGTCCTTAATCGATACCAGTGTCGTGCATCCCATGAGTTGAAGCATATGAGTCATACTCCTGGCCTATTCATGAGCTTCCTAGATATTACCCTATCTCATAGACTGTGACTAGCAATCGGGCTCATATAGGTGTGTTCTTTCAAGACTGCTCTGTAGGACAGCATCTTTGCTTAAACAAGCCACAGAAGACATTAAGATAATAATCAACCTGCCATACAGATTTAGGAGAGAATTGCATCTCCAATGGAGTGGGTCTATAAAGGTACTCTCCTCCCAGTTAACCAATAGCTTGTTTCGTCAATCCTACTTCACGGGATCTCCGATCATATAGAATGGGTTACCACTATGGTGTAACTCACGTGGGTCTCAAACCCATCTCCTCGATCGTTGTCTATCACATTTCGTGATAAACCCTTTGTGAAGGGATTTGCAGATTCTTAGTCGTTTGGATATAATCCAAAGCTATTACTCGAGTTTCTCATTTTTCCGATGACTTGATCTTCTCTTCACATGTCTTGATGATTTCATATTATCCTTAGAATCGTTCACCTTGACAATCACGCTTTGATTGTCACAATTCATCGAATAGACGATGCGGTTTTCAACCACCGCAAATCCATCAAGAGCTCATGAAGCCATTCACTTCAACGATGGCGATATCTAATGCCGTGAGTTCGCTTCCATTGTTGACTGGTTAAGATGGTGCGCTTGCAAGACTTCCATGAAACAGCGTCACCTCCAAGTGTGAAGACATATCCACTTGTGGCCTTAATCTCATCGACATCGGATATCCGGTTTGAATCGTTATAACCCTCCGGTACCTAGGGTACCCAAAGATAGTGAATGCCATAACTCACGGTACCCTTTAGATAGCGCATTACCCTCTCAAGAGCATGCCAATGATCATCTCCGGATTGAAAACAAAGCGGCTTAGTTTGCTCACAAAGAAAGCGAGATGTCGTGTCCGTACCGCTAGCTAAATACATAAGTGAACCAATTATCTGAGAATATCTCAATTGATCTCTGGCTATTCTCCGATTCTTCCTAAGCAACACGCTAGGATCATAAGGTGTTGGAGAGGGTTTGAAGTCGCTATAACCAAAACGACTCAGAACCTTTTCCACATAATGGGATTGCAACAATGTAATCCCACCATCATCACCTCTCATCAGCTTGATGTTCAAGATAACATCAGCTACTCCCAGATCTTTCATCTCAAAATTCTGAGACAAGAAATCCTTAACCTCCTTAATCACATTAAGGTTGGTCCCAAAGATTAGTATGTCATCAACATACAGACATAGAATGACTCCCTCGCCCCCACTATGGCGATAATACACACATCTGTTAGCTTCATTCACAATAAAGCCTACAGATGTTAAAGTTCTGTCAAACTTTTCATGCCACTGCTTAGGTGCTTGTTTAAGACCATACAGAGATTTCAACAACTTGCACACCTTTCCTTCTTGACCATCTACTACAAAACCATCTGGCTGATCCATGTAAATTTCCTTGTCCAGCTCTCCATTTAGGAAAGCCGTCTTAACGTCCATCTAATGAACGAGAAGACCGTGTGAGGCAGCCAGAGATAGTAGTACTCGAATAGTGGTCAATCTAGCCACAGGTGAGTAAGTATCAAAGAAATCTTCGCCTTCCTTTTGAGTATAACCCTTGGCCACAAGCCGTGCCTTGTACTTATCGATAGTACCATCAGGCCTAAGCTTCTTTTTGAACACCCACTTACATCCTACAGGTTTACAACCATAAGGACGCTCAGTGATCTCCCAAGTTCCATTAGAGATAATGGAATTCATTTCACTCTGGATCGCTTCCTTCCAAGATTCGAAGATCCGGAGAAGCATATGCTTCAGAAATGGTACTTGGAGTATCATCCACAAGGTACACAATGAAATCAGGACCAAAAGACTTTGCAGTCCTTTGTCTTTTACTCTTCCTCAGAATTTCATTGTCTTCCTTCTCAGGAATTTGCTCAGGGGTTTGCTCAAAATATTCCATTGGAATGACAGGTTCAGGAGTTGTATCACGCTCCTGACTTGATGAAATAGGCATATCTTTCATCGGAAAAATATTCTCAAAGAATGTAGCATCTCTGGACTCCATAATTGTACCGACATGCACGTCAGGTACTCCAGATTTCACCACTAGAAATCTATATCCAACGCTATGATGTGCATAGCCTAGAAAAATGCAATCCACAGTTTTTGGTCCAAGCTTACGCTTTTTGGAAATTGGCACATTGACTTTCGCCAAACAACCCTAAGTGCGCAAGTATGAAAGTGATAGTCTTTTCTTCTCTCATTGTTCATATGGGGTTATCTCTTTATTCTTTGTGGAAACCCTGTTTAGGACATGACATGAAGTCAATATAGCCTCCCCCCACCATGCTTTGGAAAGACACGCTGTTTCTAACATGGCGTTAACCAAATCCGCTAGAGTGTGGTTCAATCTTTCAGCAACCCTGTTTGACTGGGGTGAATAGGGAGGCGTCCTTTCATGGATTATACCATGTTCCTCACAGAATAAATTAAACTCATTAGAAAAGTACTCGCTGCCACGATCAGACCTAACCCTTTTGATTTTCTTTTCAAGTTGGTTTTCAGCTTCTGCTTTGTAGATTTTAAAGTAGTGAAGAGTTTCATCTTTAGTTTTCAAAAGATACACATAACAGAACCTAGTGGAGTCATCAATCAAAGTCATGAAATATCTATTACCACCTTTTGTCAACACACCATTCATCTCACATAGATATGAATGTATGAGTTCTAATGGTGCCAAATTTCTTACCTCCGCGGCCTTATGAGGTTTACGAGGCTGCTTTGATTGAACACAAACTTAACACTTAGAACCTTTGGCAAGGATGAATTTCGGGATTAACTCTAAACTGGCTAACCGCGTCATACAACCAAAATTTATGTGACAAAGTCGTGAATGCCAAATAGTAGTCTCATTACCACTGAAAATATGGTTCACAACATTATTACAAGAATCAGAAAGAGATAGGCAGAACAAGCCTCCGCACACATAGCCTTTACCAACAAATTGTCCACACTTGGACATTACAAATTTATTGGACTCAAAAACCAGTCTAAAGCCATCTCTGCACAGAAGAGATCCGCTCACGAGATTCTTATTGATAGATGACACATGATGCACGTTCTTCAGTTGCACAATCTTTCCCGAAGTAAACTTCAGATCGACCGTGCCAACACCATGAACAGTGGCATGTGACCCGTTCCCCATTAGAACGGCTAAATCCCGAGTGACCTGGTAAGAAGAGAACAATGAAATATCAGCACACACATGTATATTAGCACCAGTATCTATCCACCAATCGGTAGATTGACATACAGAAAGAATAGTAGGTAAATTACCATACCCTGATGTTCCCGTCTCAGTAGTACCAACAACAACATTAGCAGACTTAGAATTCTGCCCTTACTGATTCTTCCCACCCTTGCGTTGATTGCAATCCTTGGCCCAATGACCAGGTTCGCCACACACAAAGTAAGGGCTATCTTTTGTGTTCTTCTTCTTCTTCTTGAAGCTAGTTGTTTGTGCGGTCTTGTTCTTGCCTTTGAACTTTTGAGCTTAGCCATTCTTCTTCTGTACCACATTGGCACTAGAATATCCCTCATTACCTCTAATGTGTGTATCTTTTGCCCCCGCCTTCTCTTCAACATCAAGAGACCCAATGAGATTTTCAACAGAAAACTCTTGTCTCTTGTGTTTCAGGGAAGTAGCAAAATTCCTCCAAGAAGGAGGAAGCTTGGCAATAATGCCTCCGCGACAAACTTGTCCAGAACACACATTTGAAGTGCTCTAGTTCTTTGGCCATGGATTGTATCTCATGAGCTCGCTCAACTCTGAGCGGTCATCAACCATTCTATAGTCATGGTATTGCTCCATGAGATACAATTCACTACCTGCATCCGAAACCCCAAACTTGGCCTCGAGTGCATCCCACATCTCTTTTCCCGTTTTGATCACTATGTATGCATCAACTAACTTCTCACCAAGAACGCTAATCACGACACCTTTAAAAAGGTTATCAGCAGCCTCGAACGTTTGCTCCTGTTCAGGAGTAAGCGTTCCTTCCGACTTGCCATTTGCCACATGAAAAACGTTCATGGCAGTTAGCCAAAGCACCATCTTGGTGCGCCACCTCTTGTAATTCGCACCGTTGAATTCA
The DNA here is from genome assembly GCA_036346255.1 of Ampelocalamus luodianensis. Lineage (NCBI taxonomy): Eukaryota > Viridiplantae > Streptophyta > Magnoliopsida > Poales > Poaceae > Ampelocalamus > Ampelocalamus luodianensis. Next base: position 3,152,018 of record CM070634.1, read on the forward strand.
GAGGGTTTTAGCGCAGCGGCAAAACCAGTCGACGAAAAATGCCTAAGATAAGGTTTTTGGATTGTTGAAAGTATGATTATTTTTTGAATTACTTTAATCCAGAAATAAGGTAGATAAATCATGAGAATTACTCTAGTCATTTTCACAAAGTAAATGAACAAGAACACTATAGACATACTAAGATCCTGAAGGACATAAACTAGTATATCTATCTCAGTATTTAAGTTAACAACAGTTAAGAAAACTAAACAACAAATATGTGTAAGATAGACATACCCGGATCCAGTAGGATGAGTAGCAGCAGTAGGAGTTCCAGATCCAGTGGAAGCAGTAGGAGTCTTGTCGTTCGTCATGGCGTAGTGGTAGTAGTTGTGCAGTTGATATAGACGTAGCAGATAATCGAATGAAGAGGAAGAAATGAGCAGTCGCGCGAACGCTCCCCAAAAACCTTATTCGTCGTCGCTCGTGCAAGCCTTCGATGACGAGGGTTCCGGAGGCCTGCTCTCCTGGTGCGACCGTACACGCGCCTCGCCGGGATGAAGATCGCCAGAGACAGCAACAAAACCAGTGGTATACTATTGTCTTTCGTGGAGAGTGTTCAACTACCAGAAGAACAAGTGCTCTGTTCCATATATTGGCAAAAACCCAGAGACTAGAAACGGTTGTAATTACCCAATAGTAACTGCACCATTACCCAGTCACTAGTAACCGCAGCCATTACTGCTACCGATTTCTGAAACAGAGAGTCAGTGCGTTTCGATTTTCGAATAGATAAAGAAAAACGCGCACGCACCCGATACGCCTGCGTACGCGCACACACGCACCGGTGCTGGTGCCGGTGCGGCGAGGCGTGGCGAGGCGAGCGAGCGAGCGCGCGCATGTATTGGCTCTCTCCAATTCCACAAGGGGGCTACCACGCTCCACCTTTTAAAGTGGTGTAACTCTCATTCAACTCTCCATATGAGACTAATTAGTTTTAGCACATGCACATGAGCCTTTGGGATTTTCCAAGAATTGATTAGGATTAAACATGGGCTCAGCCCGTATTAATTCCAACAGTTTAGGCCTGCAGTAGGGCGCCTGCTGCAACGTGCGGGGTTCTTACTAGTAGATTGTGAAGTTGAAGAATCACTGCAATAACACTTTGACGTTAACCACGTTATTAACTATTGTTCACGTGATCAATGGACGTAACCAACAAGGCAACAACATCATGTCTGGATAGAACCTCCACCTTTTTAGATGAATGGAACCGTGTTAACGTTAATCATGTCATCGTATGCATTGCGCGCCGGCCGGTCCGTCTCCGCGAGCTCCATGGATGCACGCCGAACGCGGTAGCACCGGTTCATAAACTTTTAGACGCGGAAGCAGCAGATTGGTAAGTTTCCCTGCGATTGCGCCCTGTTTCAGGGTGTTGTCAGTCATGCAAGAAAATTACTCGTGTTTCACTTTCGGCATGACTTGCGGTCAAATTTTGGTGGGGGCAAGCCGGCAGGCACGTTGTGTAAATTACGTTATATAGCCGTACAAATATGTGTTAAAATACGCCAGCTTTCTGGAGCAAAATGTGGGGCTGTTTGGTTTGCAATCCTACGTAGTTATACTAAAATTTTAGTAATACTAAAACCTAGATAATACCTAAACCTAGGAAAAAATATGGTGTTTGGATCGTAGCTATATCAATTCATGGGCAATGCCGAAATTGATGTGTTTGGATTACTGCTATGCTAAAATTGTGAGTACGACACGTGGGTTCTGCATGACATATATTTTTTTACCCTAAAATATGCCAACAGGGGTCTTATTTTGTTGATAAATGATAAGAAATACAACGGTTCAAACGGATCATAAATCAGATACTCGGTTTAAAAAATGTGATCATTTAAAATTAATTAATAAAAAAGGAATGAATTAAATGCAGCCAATTGGCTGCTGCCACCTCATCGAAATATTGGCAGGAAGTGAGCCAAAACGGGGCGAGCTCGCCAGGATTCGCCCAAGCTTTGCACTGTGATGCATTGGCTCAACTAAATTTTTGTTAGAACACCAAAAATTTGCTACTAATTCAAACGTTTACCAAATTATATGAGTACTACCAAAGTTTTTGTATGGAACCATGAACCAAACAGTCCTGTACACTGCACCGCACAAGCTCGCCAATGTTGCTACCATGCATGAACACAGTCCTATTGTTGTTTCCAACCATACGACCAAGGAATACGCAGGAGAACCTGTACGTTGGTGTATTTTCCTTTTCTCCGATGCTCACCTTTATACATACGCAAATGCGTTTCAGTACGAATTTTGTAAGGTATTTTTTTGGCATGTGCTAATGGGGCACATTCGCGTGTGTATGGTGTGCATGCGTGCATCTTTTTTGTAATCAGAAAAATAAAACAGTGCATGAATTTAAGTTACTTGCGCAACTTCCATTGTGACGTGAGAGGCGAAGAGTTCCTTAATCGTTACGAACATTCCCGCCCGAAAAGGAACCGTCCTACACACCCATGTCCCTTAGTATGCATTTTCCTGATTTTACACCCGAAATAGGCGTGAAATGTCTCCACATTTGGGGCAAGAGCTGTAAAGCGACCGTACGTGCATCTATTTATAGATACTCCTTGCAAGGTAAGCCGCTGTGTGTTGGTGCTGTCAAGTGCTTATTGCTTACTCGTATTTGCTTGCACTAGTCCTCCGAGGCATAGCCTTCTGTTAGTATTTCTATTTAGCTTTTTTATGGAGACCGAGCGCCGCGCCGACGATTATAGGAAGAAGTCAGGCAAGCCGCCGCCAAAGCGCGGAGACGGCGGAGTTATGAAGAGCATCCTTAAACTCCTCTGCTTTTGCAGTGCTCCTGCGGAAGGCTAGTAGTTCTCGGTCGATGGCTCGATCCACTGCATTTGCATGGGCCGAAGCACATAGCTGCAGCTGGGCAGCTCAAAGTAATAAATAGCATTGCCAGTTCCTAAGTACGCAGGCGTGTGTGTGTGTGTTTTCTCTCGAGACGTGTTTGTGCATTAGTGTTGAGTATTTTAAATTAAATCTAGTAGTATTATTAGGATGGATCTCCACTGCTTCAAATTATACACTCCGTGTTTATGTGTGATTAAGGGTGTGTTCCCATTCCACGCATGTAATCCAAGTAGCACTGGTAATATATATACGAGTTCATCGTTTCGAAATATAGTACTTGCGTAATTGCGTTGCAATTTACACTCATTTTACTTGGCGCACCTGTGCGCGTATCTGTGTCTCGTTTACGTCCTTCGATCTATAATTCTACTAACATAAACGACTTGTGTATGAACTATGAAATGTATGAATGCATTTTTTTAAGGGGAAAAAAAAAAGAGGCGTATGAACAGTTGGTTCTTTTGTAATTCTCGTCTTAACCGCGGAAGCGTGCGGACGAGCCGCCCAGCAAAATTTCCTGCCGCGGATCTCAGTAAAGCGGCCGGCCTAATAACCCTGCGCCGCTAGGCCGCCGAGATGAGGCGAAAAGCCCAAACAGCGGACAGTGCGTCTCTCCAATCTCTGCCGAGCCCACGTGAGCTCTTCCGTCCGCGGCCGCGCACCACACGAACGCGGGGATTAACCGAGACGCAACGTCGCGGGTTCGGCACGCGCGCGCCGCGCCGCGCTCGCGTGGTGGCTGGGCGGCAGATGTGGTGCGGGACGGCGCCGGCTGTGCCGAACCGCGCCGCTTTGTAAGCCCCACCCACGCCCGCGGCAAGCTTCTCGACGCGCGCGAACAAACCAAGCCGTGCCGTGCCGCGTGCATATTATGCATTGCATGTCTCGAGCAACTCGCATCGTTGCACGGCGAGTTCGAGCGCCGCGTTCTTGCACCGAAACGGACGGCTTGGCGTAAACTGCGTGTTAGGAGTGCCATTCTAGATCACATGGAGATTGGCATGTTCCGTTATCTTCTGACGACTCGAAATTGTGGTGCAGCACCCACACATAGCTACAGATCCAAAAGAGGCTTTCGGGGCCCATCACAACGGGATGGAGACTTCCTCACGAAGTCAGTCGCTTTGCTCTCATCTTTAGTCTTTACCCAAGAATTTCTTGGGATCATACATCCATCCTCCCCTCTTTACCAAAAGAAGTTTGTCATGCCATGGCATGTCTGTGGGGGTAAAACGGTCGGTTAGATTTGAACGGCAGGAGCAAAGAGTTGGGGTCCAAAGTGCAGCTTGGATGCTTCGTGTAATCATTTGGCATGCTCCTGCCTCCATCTCCATCCTCAAGTTTGAATCTTTGCATCGAACCGGTTGGTGCTCGACATGGCAACCTGATCCTCGATGTTTCGCCCTTATTACTTTGAGCAATGCCTGTCCCAGCTTAGTACGTGACGGGCTTCATTGGATAGCTCAGGCTTAATCCGCAGAAGCGTTTGCAGCTAGATTCAGTTTCACCGTGAGCTCCAGGGAATGAATCTGAGGACTATTCGCCACCTTCACAGAGAAACTGACTCATGAAACTGCGCACATTTTACCTTTACCTTGCGCTGTCGATGGCAATGTACGCAGTACTGCACCTGTATTGCCTTTGGCTTCAATGCGGTGCTGCATGCGTTGCAGTTTACTCATGCGCAGTTGGAGCAGCTCGGGCGAGCTGGTGCAGAATATGTTGAGCTACAGTGAAGCTCAACACCGATAAGGATACCAAAGATGGTACTCATGTGTCGCTCCTGCTCCTGGCTGTAAAGAACAACAGCTAGCCGGCCTCCCCTCTGTTAGTACTCCAGTGAAACTGTAGTGTGTGGAGGACATAGATGGGCCAATCATTATAAGGATGCCAATGGTGAAGAACAGTGTCAAATCTTCAGCTTTTGATGGGATGGCCAGGGTGGGTGGCCCTATAAATTCTTGCTGTAGTTTTTACTCTCGCAACAGTTGACTTGGATGCAATGCAATTACTGACAAGTTTGAAATTTGTTTGCACGCAAATTTACTACTGTCGAGCTGATCGAAACTCCAAGTTCATTATAGTTTGAAGTTCAAACTCTTAGGTGTTGAGCTGAAATTTCAAGTTTTGTCAATTGCCATACACGTTTACAGTTACTACTAGAAACGAATAACAAAGTTCATCATTGTACAACAGTATAACACCAGTGGTAGGGATGTCGATCTAATACCTAATGCACCAGTGGATGTCAGTGCAGATGGTGAGAACTAGAGACTTAGGCCGTTAGGCGCACATGCTTTGCCACTCGCAGCAAGGCTCGCGTTGCATACTTGAAAAGCCGCGCGTTCTATTGCTCATGGCAAAAGCTTTGGGAGGTGAAAGTTGCCAATAATTTCATACCAGATCCGACAAACATCTTGGCAAGCGGTAAAAATGCTCTACTATATTGGTGTCCTATATCATCATCTACTTCTCTTATGGTTCTTAACCTCAGTAAATTCAGTAAAGTATCCTATTTGCCTCACCTACGCCAACATCCTTTAAATTGGGATTTGTGAGCTGTGAGCCTGTGACTCCTAGATCTATTGTCAGTAGTTCTCTAACATCACAAAAAAAGAGTACATTTATGATTTGGGCAATCTTTTTTAGCTCTTAAATGACATTATAAATGAGTCGCCAACCAAGCAAAAACACATGGGAGACAATGTACTTGGAACATAAGTACATGAATCATCAAGAACCACAGGGCGCAAGAACACCTTTCCTAGCCGCGCTACTGCTACCCCCTTCTTCACATAGGACACTCACTACTACACAATAGGACGGCCTCTCCTAGCCCCTGCATGCAAGGTGTGTCACCCAATCATTAACTGAGTAGGTAAAGGGCTAAAGGCCACGGTAAAATATATCACCAAAGTCGCAAAAGGACAGATAAAAAACAAGGCAACGTTTTCCTCAAGATGGATGGGCAGCTTTGCAGAAGCATATATAGATACAACAGCCGAGCTAGCCATTCTTGCAGGATGCACAAAGGTAGTTGTTATGGAGCTGCAAGTAGCAACAGCAGCTACTCCAATGACTTGCCATTGATGACTGATGAGTAGTGGAAGCTACTCCCAAGGAGTGGCATTCCTTTGCTTTTGCATGGATCGTCGCAGAAAGAATGAGGCAAGTAAAGACCAGAAGTAAGAGTTTTTGATTAATATAGCATCGTTGACATGCGTATTAGCAATTCTAGCTTCCTCTCCACATTAAATACAAAAAAAATACGAGTCCGTGCACCAGAGGATCAGAACCTCTTGTCTCTATGCCAGGGGCACCGTGAGCTCATTGGTCTGTGCTCGTGCGGTACCGTGAGCCAGACGCATGGACTTAGCGCCACCGTGTCCCGACGCACGGATGAGATCCTCAGGTCCTCTGGGGTACAGACTAGGCGACTTGTCGCTTGCCGGTGACTCCGCAATACTATTTTTACATTTGATACGGAGAGAGAGCTAGAATTGCTAATTTGTACATAAAAAATGCTATATTAACCCAAAAACTCCGAGAAGTAGCAGTAGTACTGGAAAGGAGGTCACGTCCAAGTTACTAACTTCTCTCTAAATTCACGGGTTTACGCACAAAAAGTCGTAGCAGCTTATGGATACATGTCAGAGCTAAGTACTCTTTCGTCCCCTTTCTTGAGCCCCTTTAGGGAGCTCATTACTGTTCCAGGCCAGTTTGATCTCCCTTTGGGACCGTGCTTTATCGAGATCAATCTGTTTCTCTCGATATAAGTTACACTAACTAGTTCAGAATAGTTGCTTTTTTTTTTTTGCTCATTTCCTCGTTTTGATAGATTGGGAAATCATGAACATCAATCTTTAAAGTTGCAAAGTCCAAAAGGTTGGCAAAAATCCTAAAACTCCCTTATATCTGAACCCTTCGTCGACACTGCAGAATATTGTTTAGAAGCAATAATCACCACTAAAAAATAAACTTGGTTTGTTTATCTATATTTAGAAACATTGTAATTTGATACTACTTTGATACTATCACAATGTTTCAAATCATCCAAGTTAATCTCTCAAATAGTGACACTGTTGGGTGGTCCCTTCGGCCATTATTGGTGATATGTGAAGCCCACACTTGGCAACAAGTTGCGGTACCAAGTACATGGAGCTATGATAAGCTCGCAGTTCTACAAGGATGGCAGTAATGTCAGAGCGCAAACTTAGTGTGTCAACCCAAGCCTAGTGTGCAGACAAACAAAGTAACAGCATCCAGAACTGCTTGCTTAGTGTGTCAACCCAAGCCTAGTGTGCAGACAAACAAAGTAACAGCATCCTCCAAGCACAGGTTCCAAGAATTGTTATTTTATATTAAATCGCAAACTTATCCCAGAGTAAAAAAGAGAAAAACAAGAAACAAATTTTCTTGACCTCGTCCAAAGATTTTTCATGAAAGAATGCTAAAGCTAATGCTGTCCCCGTCTGCTGCAGCACTAGGATATGCACAAAACACCAACAGGCAAGTACTAGCAACTTTCTTTTTACCCCTTCCCCATAAATTTTACCCTCGGTCACACTCCACAGCAATCTTCTACTGGAAATATATTATAGCAAACATCTGAAATAATTTACCTAATGAACAGAGCTACCTGATCCTGATCACAATTATCAACCCAGACAAAAACATTGTTACTACATGTAAAAACAGAATTTATGATTCAATGCATTTTCATTTTTTTATTTGATTCGATATTCATATTATTTTGTATTGAATGCACTTGTAACATTCTCCTATCAGGAGCGAAGCTGGGCGGCCTCTAGAACAATGGTCTGAAGTCTAGAATCAAAAGCTTATGTAAACTCTTTTAAAAGATCAGCAAAATATAACTTTAGGTAAAAAAACAGCTAGACCGGGCAATCAAACATAACGAATTACGAGAAAGGGCCACATGACATGCAGCAACCGCAACTTTTCCCCTTTGCTCTTTTGTTTTTATTTATTCGTTCTTTTTCCATTGACCGGCTGCTTCTCCCCTCAATTCTATAGAGCGAGCGAGCCAAGCCATTTCCATCCACCCAATCCGGCACAGCTTTTGTTGCTCCAAGAGGGCCCTCCTATTTAAGACACGCACTCCCACCGCCATGAGAAGCCATATCGCTCAGCTCAGCTCAGCTCGCACGGAACAACAAGCACGCCATGGCCCATTGCGTATTCCCTCCTCTGGATTGGGATTGGGATTGGGAGCGGGAGCTACACACACTTGGAGACGCCGCCCAAGGAGGCATTCATGAGGCCTTCCCGGCTATGTGTAAGAGACCTACTACTACTACACCTCACTGCACGTTCAAGACATATATAGTACACGCATGCATGCTCCTCTTATCTAGCTAGGGCATGGTGATAGACTGATAGTAGTACTGAGCTAGCTCGAGGCATGTGCGTGCTGTGCAGTAGGTGTGGAGTCGCCGGTGTCGTCGGAGGCGTCTAGCGGCTACCTGCAAGACGCCATCGCCCACTGGAGCTACCGTTGCAAGCGGCAGAGGATGGCGGCGCCGCCGCCTCGGCGTCTGGCGATGGTGAACGAAGAACTGAATTGCCTTCTTCAGGTAAGTCGTAGCATGTACCAATCTACCATCATCACATCATGCATATATTGTATGGATATAAGAGTGCAGTAGTAGACTGGTAGTACTTCTCATGAGTGATGAATCTTACATGCAAGAACTCATGAGTGATGAATCTTACATGCAAGAACTCATGCATGTGAAGTGACTAGCTCGGCGCCTAGATATACTAGCTTGAGTACTGAAGAAACTTTGATAGTATTGTATATGCAGGTTGTTGTTCTTAAGCTGTTCCCAAGTGTTGTCTAAGTATTGAGTACTGTACATATTGTCAAGAACAGACACACCAAAGTGGAAAGGTGTAACTTCATTGTCGCGCTAGCTAAGCTAATATACGTACAAAAGAGTAGTTCAGTCGTGTATCCTCGCAGAGAGCAAGCAGCGCTGATTGTCTTCTTCCTCCCTTTTCTAACTCGTAGCGTTGTTGCTGTTTATTGTTCTCGGCATGCACGCAGAGCTTTTGGGATTCTAGCAGCGGCGAGGGAGATCTCTTCCATGATTTGAATACCATGATCCCGGAGAGCAGCAGTTTTGTCTCAGGTGATTCGATATATCGACACGTCCTTGTCATTCTATTGCCCCACCCCCCAAAACCAAACCTCCGTTTGATTAGTTAGTAGATTACTCACTACATACACAGTCTGTTTCAACTTTCAAGCGACACTGTAGAGAAGGCAAGCAAGAACAGCTAGAGACAAAATAGTGCTTACTTGTCTTCTCCCAACAACCAATTAATCAGCCAGTAGAAAAACTGGAGTACTTTGTCTCGCACGATGTCAATTACTGATAAGTACTAGTGGTACTTGTGTTTGAAGTCTTGAAATGAAATGTTTGGGCAGAGGACGACGACGCATTGGATAGGGAGCGGGTGCAGGAGCAGGGGCAGGGGCTGAGGGCGGCAGCAGTACAGGCGTCAGCGGCGCAGGACGGAGAGGAGGCAGTCCCCCCTCCCTCCTCCGCCTCTCGCTGCACCGGGCAAGCTGCGGCTGCTCCCCGGCCACTGCAACTGCAAAAGGCGACTACAGGTGCGCCCCACGCGGCAGCGCAACCAGAGCGCCGCGGCAATTACTGTCCACAACTCATCAACGAGCCGTCCTCTCGTGCCGCCTCCGCGACGTCCTCCTCGTCTTGCTCCTCGCTAGCAGGTGGGTGACCGGTGAGCAATTATTACTCGAGCTCGCATGTGTGCACTGAACCACTGACAGAGACTGAGGAGAGGGCAGCGCGGTACTTACAGCAATATTTTTGAACCTGTTTGGCTAAGCATGAGAACCTCTTCCAGTGCCTTCAACTTATTAGTAGCTTCTAATAAAAAGGGAGATTAAGCGAACCAAATAAGCCCAACAAGAGCATAGGAATGCATGGTACGTAGTTTCCGGTGGTAGCTTCAGAAGAGTGTGTGTGAGAGAGTGCCATTTTAGCTTAACCTCCTCCTCTAATGTATAGAAGCTTCAGAACGAGCCAACAAAATTCGAAGCTATTGCTTGAAGCTAAGATAACTTCTCTCCGATACATTTGGAAGGAAGCGCTCTACAATGAGCCCACAATAATTAATGGAAGTTGTCTTAGTTTCACGACGCCCTTTTTGAAACAACCATCCCCGCTAGCACACGGATTTACAAATTTTCAGTTGTATGAAATTTTTTTATCAATCAGTCACCTACAGTTGTACAGTACTAAACCTAAAATTGCAGTACCAAATGATGTATAATTTTAGCATAGCGCTTAACTGTAACTTTTAGATTTATTTATTTTTCTAATTTTTTTTTTTTTCTTTTGTATTTGTAAGGTTCATCTAGATTTACTTTTGTCTAGTTTAGATTTTTTTATATTTTTCTTGTAACGTTTTTCTATTTGTTTTGTATTTGTATTTATAGAGTTCATCTAGATTTACTTTTGTCTAGTTTAGATTTTTTGTATATTTTTTTTTTTGTTGTAACGATTTTTATCTTTCCGTTAGATGGAAATATAAAGGTGGAAACAAGTGATAGAAAAATAGCAAATTTTTAGACAACTTGCACCTAGAAAGTCCCACGAGCACATCTCCCCCATATGAATGGGTGGAACGCTGTCTACGATGGAGCATTGGAGATGCTCTAAGTAGCCAGTTTGGTGTGAGCTTCATTTTATACACCCACTTGTTTGGCCTTGGCTTTAGCTTTCAAGTCCATAGGCCGACGGCGAAGTTTAGCCAAGCAAGCCTTTTTTTCTTGAAATTTAGTTGGGAGCTCTGACATTCATTTAAGAAAGAAGGTAGGCATTTAAGTTTGAGCACGGATGGGTGAGGCGTTCGACGACACCCTTTACCAATCGAGCAGCGCTCGGATCCTTAGTCAAGCAAACCCTTTCTTTTGAAATTCTGTAATGCTCATAAAATTGCTGGTCCTCATTTGCTTTGGAAGTGTTACAAAAATTTTCTGGATCGCTCGCAGGGAAGGAGAAGAGAGGTATCGGAGTGCTGTACCCCTTTGCGGTTGTCAAGCCGCTGGGGTTAGACGGCGGCGGCACGACGACGCTGAACGACGTCAACCAGAGGATCCTGAAGCGACCAGCCAGGCCAGTTCGGCACCCCGTTGGTCCGTTCGCATGCAACCCCGCCGTGTCGGCTCATGGGCTAGGTCTGTCCGGCAAGGCAGTCGTTAGCCTGACAAGGATCAAAACGGGAGGAAAGGGCACCATAACCATCATCAGAACAAGAGGCTGATGGGATCAATGATCAAGAGTTTTCTTCCCCTTTCTTTTAAGGAACTGAAAGGAGGGACCAAATCCTGTGGTCAGGAAAATCATCGGAGAGTAACTCCCCTTGTAAATACACCCGAGGGTTTTGATGCATAGGCTGTTTCTACATCTGTTGTAACAAGCTCAATTCCCTCGTACATAAGCAGCAGCCTAGGTAATCGACGAGCACCGAGGTATCATGTATCTGGACTTCCGGAGGGTTGCATGACCTTGTCGGTGTCTCACTGCCTCCAAGTCTCCAACTCTCCACTGTGTCGAATAACAACCATACATGAACTGTATATGTTCATAATTCAGCCTCAGCTAGGTGCCTAGCACCAACAGGCAACATACGACAATACACGGATCATCCACGCTCTGACGAAGAGGACCGAACTGTGCCGGATCATGAACTAGGAAAGCACAGGCGCATAATAATAATACGACAACCGCATGCCCCCATATATCACTGTAAATCTGGACCATCAACGAGCACTATATCTAGCTACCATACATGAACAGCCGAGCGCTTACTGGCCTCCAGCATAAGAGTCAACTCATGCAACAGAAGCTCAGGAAGAAAGTAGTAAATCCTTTGATACCACAGCACACAACTAAGATCAATTACTTCAGCAGATCCAGTTAACACAAATCCTGGGGAATGTGCACCCGTTGTCTAGCCGCTTCTCTTCTCTCTTTTTTTGGGTCCTTTTTCCTTAGCCAACTTTTGATAGTGGTCTGTAATTTGCTCTGTCACTTTAAGCATTGTAGTATGGGGAGTATTATACAGGAGCAAACCACAGTAACTATCTATATAGTGCAGAACTCAATGCCCCTCCTTTTGACTTTACTAAGGGCCAGTTCAGTTTAGTAGAAAGCTAGTGCTTTTACTTTTGAATAATCCTTAATGCCCTGCTTATTTTTGTGTTTATTGTGTTTCGGTTTTGCATGGCTGTGTTTATTGTGTGCATGTGCTAGTCACTAGTGGGCACGTTCAGTTACTAGTAGCACGTTCTGTGCGTGCTAGTTCATTTGCATTAGCAGTCATTATGAGCTATTCGTTTGCATGTAACATATGGAGTCTTTTGTTCAGAATAAAAGGAGAAAGAAAAGAGGAAATGGTGTGAGAAGATTCGGCAGCACCAAAATAGTTGTGTCTTGCTTCTTGCCGGTTAGCGTGTTGTGTCCAGGCATTCGAGACACCGGCGAGGCTGATAATTGGTATCAGAGCGTGGTCCGCTTTGATCCTGCGACATGCATCAAGATGTGAGGTCGGTCTCATCGCGGTTCTCACGCAACTCTGGCAAGAATAGCCGGATGTAGGACACTTATGGTGGCAGTGGCCGCCGTGAACTGGTGGTATTGCCGGTGAGAGATGGAGTTGTGACCTTCCAATACCCCATGCTCACGGAGAGCAATTACGGGTGTGGGTGGTGAAGATGAAGATCATCATGTGTGCACAAGGAATGTGGGCGGCAGTGGAGGGCGAAGAATTGGTCGATGAGAAGAAAGATCAGATGGCTCTCGCTGCCATAGTCCAAGCTGTGTTGGAGGCCGTTGTAATGGCCATATCCGAGAAGGAGATGCCAAAGGAGGCTTGGGATGCGCACATTGGCGAAGAATGCATCAAGAAGGCGCGCGTTCAAATTCTCAAGAGGGAGTTTGAGCGAATCTACATAAGGGACTCGGAGACAATCATTGAGTTCGCCTTAAAGCTCACCACCATGGTCAACAAGATACATGCCCTCGGTATCAAGGTGGAGGAGAGCGCCATCGTGGAGAAGCTCCTACGCTTTATCCCCGATAAATTCCTACTGATTGTCGGCACTATTGAGCAATGGGGCGATGTATCGGCAATATCGATGATGGAGACCATCGGACGCTTGAGGGCGTATGAGGAGAGCTTGAAGGGGCAGCGGCGCAACAAGGAAGAAAGAGAACACCTGCTGCTCATGCGCGCACGAGTAGGAGGCCAAAGCCGCCGAAGAGAAGAGGAGCGACGAGGGCTACGACAGCGGCACAAAGAAGAATGGCGGGCGCGACGATGGCCATGGTCGTGGCCAAGACGGCGACAAAAAGAAGCACCACGGGAATTTTGATAAGTCGAAGATCCAGTGCTTCAATTGTCGGGAGTTCGGCCATTTCGCGTCCGAGTGTGATGAACCGAAGAAAGAACGGGCATTTCTCACCAACGCACAAGAGTACGACGAGCCAACACTCCAAATGGCACTAGCATGCGAGCATGCCGTGGACGTTGTCATGCTGAAGAAGGAGGAAGAGGAGGAGGAGCGGCTCGCACGCACCAAGAAGAGGGAGCAAGGCGGCGACTCCTCCGGTGGTGACAAGGGTAGCGGCAGCGGTGGTGACAACCGCCACAAGATGAAATGTACCGAGCAGGCCCACCTGATGCAAGCTGCCGCTGACGAGCCTGCGCTTCTCATGGCGCAGGTGTGCGCGCTCACTAAGGCATCCGTGGGAGCGGGTATTGACGTGGTACTCAACGAGGTGCATGCGCAGGTGCATCTAGGGTGCGAGAAGGACGCCCACGATGACGCTTGGTACCTTGACATAGGCACCAATAATCACATGTCCAGGTGGCAAGCAAGCTTCGCGGAGATGGACGAGGGCGTCACCGGCTCTGTCAATTTCGGCGATGGCTTAGTGGTGGAAATACACAAGCATGGCACCGTCCTATTCACCTATTGGAACGGGGAACACCATGGGAACGGCCACCAGATGCTTATCCAGATGGCATGCTCATGATCTGCGATCGGCAGCGTCGCATACTTGCTCGGTTTAACCGCACTCGCAACCAGTTATATGTGCTTACCCTTAGCATTGCACAACCGGTCTGCCTATCCGTGTGGCGCAACAACGATGCGTGGTGGGGCGCATCGGGCGCTGGAGCCGATAGTGTGCGGTGGCGTGCGGCGACGCGGCGGAGTGCGAGTGGCCGAGGGCGCGTGCAGCGGGTGCGCGGCGTGCATGACACGGCGGGTAGCCGCAGCACACGGGCGCACGCAGGCGTGAGGTGTGGCAGCTGCACGAACACGTGGCACGACGTTAGGTCGGCAGCCAGTGGCGCGATAGGCGACGCGGGCATGGCTCGGAGGGCGCAACGAGCGGCACGGTTGGCGCGGGCGGTCCGCATGGCACGCACGGGCGGTGCGGCGAGCACCAGCAGGGCTGTGCACGGGAGTGCACGCATGGCGCGCTGCTCAGTGGTCGGTGGCATGGCGTGGCCGACGCACGGTGCCACCATGGTCGGGGTGCGACACCAGGTGGCGCGTGGCAGTCAAGCATATACTCTGATACATTGCTGGTACGCGAAACTATGGCTGTCATTACGCGAAGAAGTTGGAGGAGCCACGGTTTGTTGGCTACCGCGATAGCAACATGGTTGGCGACGTCAACAACTGCAAGGGCACGACGGGCGTTTGAGCTGCGTCAAGATCAAGAAAGATCAAGAAACGTCAACAACTGCGGCTAACAACTATTTTGCACATAAACCTTCGAGAAGCCTTCAACAAAATGCCAGGTGAAGCTACATACTCAAAGCTTTTCTTTGAACAACCAAGAGCCTGGGACATTGCACAAAGATTCCCAAACCTGCTGTAGGACCGTTAATGACAATCAGAGGGGGGGTGAATGATTGTAATCCACAGTAGAAACCTTTTCCTCAAATCTACTGTCTTCTGATTGTCTAACCTGTGAACACAGTAATAACACAAAAACAAAAGACGAAATGAAGGAAAAATACTTTTCTCGTCTGTAGGTACTACACAAATCTTGTAACAACAGCCACACAAAATCGTCTCACAAACATGCACAACATGCAATCAACGAAGCTATAGTATGTACATTTGCATACAAGAAGAAAACACCATGCATGGAGGGATGCTGATCACGCACATGACCACCAAAAGCAATCTTGCTAACTCAATGCATGTACAAAAGTCAAGCTCACCCAGCCACATCAAAATCTCACGTACTAACCCACGTGAGAATAGTCCTAGCACATCACCTCCTCTGAAATCTCTCTGCCCCAGACTTACCTCTAGCTGTAACCACAACCGGCCTTAATTTCTTTCCTGCCGCCACAGCTGGCCCTAGCTTTTTCTTGGAGATCGCGGTACACGCCAACCCTCAAAGATCAAGCTCCTACTAGCCCTTGCATCAAAAGTCTGTGCAGCCTGTCACCGGTTTCTCTTGGAGCTGCCGCCAGCGCCATCTATTTTTCTTCAGCCCCCCTCCAGCCTCACGTCCGTGTATATATATATATAGCACCTCATCCCTGTGCAGCCCTAATAACTTTGGGCTTTTACACCTAATTACCCACATACGGCCCACTAAAGTTCTATGGCCTAATACGTGGGTTTTTACACCAGATTACATAACGAATTTTGGACATCCCAAAATTATCACGTGTCGTAGCCTCCGGACTGCACATCCGTAGCTCCACTACGTATCATCCATCTTTGATCTCCACGCGCTCCAACTCGAGCCCGACCGTCTCCTCCAGCATCCTCGACCTTCTGGACCATGACTCCGCACCAAGCCACCTCCCGGTCACCGCCGTAGACCACGATCGCCTCCGAGTTATCCTACACATGCAAAGACCAAAACACCATCTTTTCCCGGCACAAGTTCTTTCCAACTTGACCGACATAAGTCCACACACGCACACACGCCTCGAATAACATCAGTATCTAACATTGTCAATTATTCATCACTAAAATATTCTAGTCCTGACCACATGGTCTAACAATCTCCCCCTTGATGAATACATTGACAATATTTCAAGATTGCATAATGAGTAATAGGAAAATGGAGAAGTCGAAAAACCAAAAAGCCAGAAAAGCTCCCCCTTAACACAAGGAGCTGAAAAACTCCCCCTTAACACAAGGGAAGCGAAGCAAATTTCTCTTATTTTTCTCCCCCTTTGGCAATGTAATCATCAGGAAGCATCAAAGAAAGAATCATTCTAAGAAGGAACAATGAGAGTAAAAATCAAGAAGCTTTGTAGATTATCCAAGTCACTTCGCATTAATTCAATAAATTAACCAAGCCATCTTTTTTAGTAGAGCTATCTGGATCATATAAAATCATATACCATATAGCAAAGTCAAGACAAGTCTTTTAAAACGATTAAGCAATTTAAATTTATGACATGCATCTCAACAATGACTAAACAGATTATAAACACCACAAAGAGATATCATCATGAAAAGTTAAAGTCTGACAGTGAGGCAAACTTTAAATCTAGATCAGCTATCAGTCTTATGTAACAACCTATTGCTCCACTTTCAATTCTTCTTTGCATGTGGCATGCTTGCAGCATACTTCTTTTCGAGGGTGGCATACTTGTAGCATACTTCTTTTCACTGATGGCATGCTTGAAGCATACTTCTTTTCGTTGGAGCACTTTTGTGTGCATTTTTTTTTCTTCTTTTGAATACGTAGACATGTATGGTATGCTTGAAGCATACATCTTTTCAATTTGTTTCTTTCTCAATTTTTTTTTTATATTGTAACATGCCAAATTGAGTGAGCATAATAGGATTGTAATGAGAGACATACTTGCTTCAAATCCAAGATTTAAAATAAGAATCACAAACAAGCTCATCCTTTTGATGGACATCACAAAGTGATAACAATAATCAATCTAGTCAAAGTTTTCACCATGTCATGCTTTAGTTCTAATGTAGCAAATTAATTATAACCATCAAGAACACACTACCCAAAGACATGAATAAATATGATAAAGAAGGCTCTACAACTCATTTGATTTCAATGGCTTGGACTTGAAGAATTGTTTGACAAGTATAATAAACAAAGCTTCTGAATTGTTAAACCACAAGCTCCCCCTCACAATAAGCCCATAGGATGCAACACACCCAACTCTCTTTGCAAAAGAGCAAATTAAAATTCAAACTTAACATGGTGTAGAGCAACATCACCTTTTCCACATGGTCTCTCAGAAAGTGAAATCTCTTGGAAGCCATCAAAGAAAGTGAAGAACCATCAGGTGTTCCAATCAAGTAATAACGTAAAAGACTGGAACCAAATCAAGCTCATGTTCTCCAGCCTCGTCAGTTGTTCTTTCATCACATCACAGGAAACATCGGTCTCACAGTACTAGGGTTAGTGAAATAAGATTTAGGAATCCAGTACTGAGATATACGATGAACAGGTGCAGCAAAACTAGAACCAGAAACATGTGTACGTGAGCGATCAGAATGCCAAAAAGAAGCCTGTCTAATTGCCCCTTGAAATGCAGGCAATGCTGAATAAACATTATTTGAATTGTAACCCAAACCAGCACGTGAAACAGATTGAAAATCATCATAAAAGTTATCTACAAACCTAGCTTTTGCATTAGCTCTAGGAACAACAAAAGAAGATGCACGTTTTTGTCTTAAAGCATTCAATCTTTCCTTTTTCTCTTTCTTAACACGTCTAAAGCAAAATTCATGCAAGTGTCCATCTCTACCACAATAGGTGCAATAAAATTTAGCATAATCAGAATTCTTTTGAGATGATAAGCTGGCACCAACAACATTACTAGAGGAGCTTTGCACAAAACCAGCAGATTTGAACACGTTTGTTTTGGTTCGATTTTACTTCAAATTTTCGAGTTCAAGAAACTTAGCAACCGTAGGAGGATTATTCTTGGCATGCTCAACAAAATTAAATCCTAGACCATGATTTTTAACACTTACTTTTGACTTGTCTAGAATCATATTCAAATTTTTCTTGCCAAAAGCAAATCTTTCTAAAGTGTCCTTGGATACTCAATTTCTTTAGCTAGAGTAGGACAATCGGTGCATGTAATGATTCATTCACAATCTTCTTAGAAGCATTAGACTGAGCCAACTTTTCTTTTTCAAAGAAAATCATTAAGTTGTCTAGTCAAAGCTTCTATTTCTGATGAGTTTAGGACGAGTTAGAGCAAGAAGCTATCTCATGATAGAGCATCATTGAATTGTCTCTGTGATGAATTAAGTCTAGCTTCTAGCAACCCACAATTAGAGCAAGTTTTAATTTGAGCATTGAAGTACTTGACTCTAAACATGTAAGAGAACTAAACTTGAGTTTTTAATTTCACTATTTGCAAGTTTTAACTTTTCATCACAAGAATCATGTGTCAATCTTAGTTCATCAAGTTTAGCGATTACATCCTCAAGTTGAACCAAGGTTGATGCATTAATTGTTCTAGCAGTCTCCATTTCAGTGTAAAACTTGACAAGACTCACAAGATTCATCATCGGAATAGAAGCTCTAAGTCTATCAATTTGAAGTTAAGCTTTCAACAAGACAATTATTTTCTTTCGCTTTCTTTTTAGTTTTTTTCAATTCAATAGCAAGTTTAATCAAACCATCTTCAAGTTCATCATATGATGGTCTTACCTCATCGAGATCACTGTCATCGCCGCGTTGTTGTCGTTTCTTGCCATGAAGCACATGCACCGTAAAGTCGTTGTTCTTCTTTTTCCCTTTAGAATCATCGTCGTCGTCGATGTCGTCGCAACTCTCATATTCCACATCACTCAAATCAAGATGCTCAATAGCCGATATGATCTTTTCAGCAAGCTTGCGACGGAAATTGCCACCCTTGGTGTTATTGTTCTTGGATGGCCGACGGCGGTAATTCTTGTCTTCCTTGATCACCTTCCCTTAAGCTTAGGACACTCGACTTAATGTGACTGGCTCGCCACACTCATAGCACGTGATCGAGCGAGAGCGCCACCTCGCTTCTTCATCCTCATGTTGTTGAGTGCCTTGTATGCCCGTGAGGAGATCAATACCAAGTCTTCTTCAGGGAGCTGTTCGAACTGTTCATCTGAAAAAGAAGATAAAGCAGACAAAGGAAAAGAACTCGACGAAACAGCCTGCATGGGGTTAGTTACAAGAGCTAAAGATGAAGATTTATCAATCTTGGATGGCAAAGCTTCCATCTCATAAGTTTTCAATCTAGAAAAGAGATCATCCATGGTTAAAGTATCTAGATCGATAGTTTGATTGATAGTCGTGACAACCATCAACCACTCAGAACCTAAAGATCTCAAAATTTTAGTTGCATTATCTTCATCAGTAGGAATAACATCAACGCCACGCAAATTACTTAATATCTTTTCAAAGCGAGCAAAAAGATCATCAATAGATTCACCAGGCTTCATAGCAAAATCAGAATATTCTTTTTGATAAAGATTTTTACGCACTTTCTTAATTTTAGTAGTTCCCTCATGATAATCGCAAAGAGTCTTCCATATTAAGTGGGCACAATTAATATGAGCTACACGATCAAATTCTTTGCGAGAAATCCCTTGAAATAGCAAGTTACGAGCTTGGGCATTTAAATCAACATCGGTTTATTTAGATCAAGAACAATACAGAACCACATATGGTCTACAAACTTTATTCCAAACATCACTACCTTGAGCCTCAATATAAGCTTGCATACGACATTTCCAAAAAGCAAAATCAGTACCATCTAGCATGGGGGGACGATTCACATACCTCTCTGACGCCATAGCAACCTTGCTCTGATACCACTTGTAGGACCGTTAATGACAATCAGAGGGGGGGTGAATGATTGTAATCCACAGTAGAAACCTTTTCCTCAAATCTACTGTCTTCTGATTGTCTAACACCATGAACACAAGTAATAACACAAAAACAAAAGACAGAAATGAAGGAAAAATACTTTTCAGTGCATAGGGTACTACACAAATCTTGTAGCAACAAATACCACAAAAATCGTCTCACAAAGATGCACAACATGCAATCAACGAAGCTATAGTATGTACATTTGCATACAAGAAGAAAACACCATGCATGGAGGGATGCTGATCACGCACATGACCACCAAAAGCAATCTTGCTAACTCAATGCATGTACAAAAGTCAAGCTCACCCGACCACATCAAAATCTCACGTACTAACCCACGTGAGAATAGTCCTAACACATCACCTCCTACAGAATCTCTCACCCCGACTTACCTCTAGCCGTAACCACAACCGGCCTTAATTTCTTTCCTGCCGCCACAGTGCCTAGCTTTTCTTGGAGATCGCGGTACACGCCAACCTCAAAGATCAAGCTCCTACTAGCCCTTGCATCAAAAGTGCATGCGACTGTCACGGTTTCTCTTGGAGTGCCACGCGCCATCTATTTTCTTCACCCCCTCCACCTCACGTCCGTGTATATATATATATAGCACCTCATCCTGTGCAGCCCTAATAACTTTGGGCTTTTACACCTAATTACCCACATACGGCCCACTAAAGTTCTATGGCCTATCGTGGGTTTTACACCAGTTACATAACAATTTTGGACATCCCAAAATTATCACTTGTCGTAGCCTCCGGATTGCACATCCGTAGCTCCACTCGTATCATCCATCTTTGATCTCCACGCGCTCCAACTCGAGCCCGACCGTCTCCTCCAAAGATCCTCGACCTTACGGACCATGACTCGCGCAAGCCACCTCCGGTCACCGCCAGAGACCACGATCGCCTCAGAGTTATCCTACACATGCAAAGACCAAAACACCATCTTTTCCGGCACAAGTTCTTTCCAACTTGACCGACATAAGTCCACACACGCACACACGCCTCGAATAACATCAGTATCTAACATTGTCAATTATTCATCACTAAAATATTCTAGTCCTGACCACATGGTCTAACACCTGCTTTACCAGAAGAACCATGCATGAGAATGAGAAATAAAATGTAGAGGGAAAAAAAGTAGAAAATAGAACAAACATGCTTCTGCAGAGAGCAGTTTTTATTTTTTAATCTTTTTTTAAGAAATATTTTAAAGATAGCCTCTTCTTAACTTTATTTCCAATTCTAACCCCTTTGGTCACGCCATGACCCGTAGCGTGACCAAACTGTGCTGTCACGCCACCTACCACGGCGTGACCAAACCTGCTAGATAACCCCCCAAGCCAACACGTGTCCGTGTTCGGGCTAAGTCTTGTCACGCCAAGAGGAGTGGCGTGACAACACTCATTTGCCACGTCAAGATCTGTGGTGTGATAACGTGCTTTTACCACGCCACGCGTGGTGGCGTGGCCAAAGAGGTTAGAATTGGAAATGTTAGAAATTGGCCCATATGAGTGAGACTCATTTTCTATAATTCCAAAACATTTATGGGTTAGTACCATATTGCTAAGGTAAGGTGGAGGTGACCAACATATAAGGTGGAGTTCTTGCCACTCCTTAAAACATGTGACACATGGATGAGGGTGGCATGAGGAGGACTCTGGCTAAACACACACATGCACGCGCGCGCGTTCGCGTATTTTCGCGTGAAAAATCGCGTGACTTGTGACTTGCGACGCGCGACCGTGCCGTGACGTGGCGCACCATTTGGCAGACCAAGTCCACCTTATTTTTGCTGAATCATGCATCTCTCTCTCTCTCTCTCTCTCTCTCTGTTTGAATGAGATTCAAATGTTTGAATTTGAGGCTTTATTGGGTAATGATGACACGATTACGGTGGGTAAATGGTCGGTTAAGTGTAACGATTACCGGTGGGTAAATGCAGTTAAGTGTGTCGATTACGGTGGGTAAATGGTTGTTTAATCTATCAGTTACCAGTCTGCATCTATATATGTTTGGAGACGTCCAGTGCATAGCTAGTAGAAGAATAGCTTCCATTCCTTCTTCCTTCTAATATGTGTTGTTGTACTGCGCCGTCTGAACCTCGCCGACTCTTCTTCTCGGCGTGCACCGTGAAGAAGGGAAGCGGTATCTCCGAGCCGTTGCTGCCGTGAAGACCTGCACGGGGGCGGCAATAAGGTTTCTGGGCAGCGCATCTGCGCGACCGCTTGCTGCACTGCGACATCTACGTTTCTGCACTGCATCAAGTCTGCGCTGCTTCCTGTTCTTCATCAGACCCATCTGTAAGTCTATCGTGTGATTGATTGACTTGTTTACATCCTGTTTTTCATATATTGTGAAGTACAATGAGTTGTCTATTGTCAGTGCTGTTTTATGCATCATTAGTCTTTTACAATATTTGTCTTTTAATAAAATCTGGAATTAAAATATTGTCCTCATTTTCAACAGGAAATAAAGTTAGGAAGAGTCTATCTTTAAAATATTTAAAAAAAAAATTAAAAATTAAAAACTGCTCTCCTGCAGACTACATGAATCACCTGCCTGAGGTTGCAGTAATTTTACATTCAGTTAACAAGAATCCCCACCGGCTTCTGCTGTATCCTTTTTGCAAGACAATCCCCCATGTTTGGTCAAATTTATGCTCAGTGCCCTATGGTTTCCTTCACAGCAGTTGCAATAAGACCTTTCCAGATTGATTTTGTACGGTGGTTAAAGAGCCCAGTGAAGCCCCTCGTGTACTTTCAATGACCAAGATCCGAATGAGAGAATCGGAGTGGCACCAAACCTGCCAACAAAATCTGTCTTG
This sequence comes from Ampelocalamus luodianensis, assembly GCA_036346255.1. Classification (NCBI taxonomy): domain Eukaryota; kingdom Viridiplantae; phylum Streptophyta; class Magnoliopsida; order Poales; family Poaceae; genus Ampelocalamus; species Ampelocalamus luodianensis. Next base: position 3,174,703 of record CM070634.1, read on the forward strand.
AAGGAACAAAAGTAAAGAACAGTAATAATTGGCGAGATTGACAATCCAAAGACATGCCCATTTGTAACTGCATCCAGATCCTATTTTCTGTAAGATAATATGTTCCTGAGCAATCAGCCTCAAGAGTTCAATATTTATGAGCTAAAAGACTGCAATGTAGAACTGACTTTGGTCGGAACCTTGGAAACTAACAGCTGCAAAGATTGTCATGCGGGACAGATCTGGAATTCTGGATACAAGCCAGGGAAAAGTTTTTTTTTTGTCTCATGTCAGTTTCATCTTGTAGGAGTATCTCATAGATGTCAGTGCGAATGTGCAATTCCTTGTCACACATTACTTCCTGGAGATCTGATAACTCTTTCAGGGTCAGAATTGAGCTCAACTTTTGTAATCCATCAAGCCATAATCTTTTAGACCTGCAAAGTATAATTGTTAGAATTTACAAATGCATAATCAATAGCAACCAAACTAAACCATCACTTGTCCGTTTGAGTACCCAACCATCATTCGAATCTGGAGGCAATAAAAATCACAGTTTACTATTAGAAAGCGGGAGCTGCTAAAAGAATTATGAGAGAATAACCACTTAGGTGTTCTCACAAGGATCCCCGAGATCGTATCAAGCAAAATATAAGACATTCCTAGCTAACATTTCATAAACTACTCAAATTTGGGACAGCACCAATTAATTGTGAAAGCAGTAGCACTTTCTTCTCTAAGATGCACTTTATTTAGATTTTATGCTCATTATTACTAACATACTAATATAAAAGGGTAAGGGCACTAGGCACTCGAATGGATATCAATAAGTAAAATGGCACCATTAACCTCTGATATTAAAATTATGTCAGCGCCATACCATGGACAGGCATGTATAGCTCTGAAGAATACACGCCGTGCCGCAGAAGCATTGCAGGATATTTCCGCCTCATAAGCTAGATAACAGCGCCACAACAGAACAGACTTCTGTAACTTATCATCAGCTAGAGCTCTCTCAAACACTGTGTATTCTATTGTCAGATCCTGCTTTACTCCATTCAAAGGACAAAGCAAAGGGCAAGGTAATTATGGAAGGGTTCCTGTTGCAATAGAAAAAATACAGTTAATAGGCAAGTATGCAAGACCATATACACTTCAAAATGTTTAGTGAAACATACATGCACCGAACAAAGCTGCATAGAGACAATAAGGCTTATTATATGCATGTTGAAAAATAAAATTTTCCTTTGGATTCTAATGCAAGGGAAACTAATTTACCAGAGCAATGCTAACGAAAAAACAATTTTTTGGTTGAATCGGTATTGTGTGCTCTTTGTGATCAGAATTGTCAGGAAGATTGGTTTCACTAGTTTTTCACTTGCAACTTTAGTAAGGATTGTTGGGCTTTGATCAACATTTTTTGAAGCAGTTTGATGTAATGTGTTAGACCATGTGGCTAGGTCTATAATATTTTAGTTGATAAATAATTGACAATATTACTTACTGATGTTATTTGAGGCGTGTGTGAACTAATGTCGGTTAAGTAGGAAAGAACTTATGCCGGAAAAAGATAGTGTTTTGGTCTTTGCATGTGCAGGGTAACTCAGAGGCGACCGTTGTCTACAGCGATGACCAGGAGATGGCTTGGTACGAAGTTATGGTCCAAAGAGTCGAGAATGCTGGAGGAGACAGTCGGGCTCGAGTTAGGATGCATGGAGATCAAAGATGGATGATACGTGTTGGAGCTACGGAGGTGCGGTCTGGAGACTACGATATAGGATAATTTTGGAGTGTCTAAAATTGGTTGTGTAATCTGTTGTAAAAACTCACGTATTGGGCCTTAGAACTATTGGTCTATACGTAGGGTTTAGATGCCACCGTTGGAAGGTATTAGGGTTGGTATAGATACTCTCGGCAGAACAAAATAGGACATGCGTTTTTGTTGGGTTGGCGTGCGGCGCTATCTCTAAGAAAAAGAAAACGCCTGACGGCTGCTGGCGAGGGCTTCGTTCGGCTGGATCTCTGTAGGAGATTATTTTGGACGTATTGATGTGCTAGCGGCTGGACTGTTTTTCAGAGGCATCACGTTTGATTTTTTTTTGGGCATCGTGAGTTGCTAGTGATAGCTTGTCCTTTTTTCAAGTGATAGCTTATCCTTTTTTCTGTACGTGAGTTGCTAGCAGCTTGATTTTTCTGGACGCGCATGTGTGCTAGCACCATGGTGTTTTTGCTTTTATGCTAGCATCGCTGCTGCTGGCTGCATGTGTACGTGAGTTTTTTTGGCCGACGCGAGGTGCTTGTAGCGGCTGCTGCTAACTATTGTTGTAATCAAGTATTATTTATCTTTTAATTGCTGCTAGCGTGAAGTTGATTTCAACTTGTCCCTTGAACCGATCTATACGTATAGTTAGGGTGCGAAAAATCTTCCATAATTATTCATCCATCTAATTGTCATTAACGATCCTACATAATGCATTCACAAATCTTCGAATTCCAAGCTATGGCTGCTCTCTGAATAAATCATGTTTAGATAATAAGAGCATACTTTATTGATTGCATGAGAAAAAAAGAGTAATTATACAATTTACAAACATTGCAAAACAACAGTAAAGGTAAAGGACGTAAAGGACAAAATTACAACATGGGAATCATCAAGGACCTGTCTACCTCAAAAGAACAGCAGAACAACAATGCAGAAGTTAACATAAAGGTAAGTTCTACAGTAAAATGCAACGAGGTACGTTTGTTTTTGTTAATTTTTTTTTGGGTGAAAGAAAACTACTAATCCAAACGAGCTTGATAGTGATACAAAATATCAGTATCAAATGCTGTAGCCTGCACCTGAGGAGTCCATCTTGACTCTTAAGAGCACCCAAAGGAGGTTGTTCTTCCGGTCAGAAAACAATATAATTTGTTTATGCAAGATTGCGAGTAAAATATCTTGGAGCTTAGACAAATAGCACATATAACTTAGGATTGACAAATAACAAATGATCAAATTATAAAACACCACTAACAGAGCCCTAAATACAAGTGTATATTTCATTGTCAATAGTTAGCAAGGGAGGATTTTCAATATAGATCAGCACAAGGAATAGAAATTAGTGTCGATGACATAGGACCAAAAGGTGTCACTAAGTATGTAATTGCTTCCATCAGCAGTTTCTACCACCAGTACTGGACACAGGCAAAAAAAAAGAGAAAAGAAAGAATGACTGCTATTTTGTACAATGAGAAAGTCAAGTCACTTCACTCGTAGGTACATAAACCATGCACGGGATAAAAAAAAATAATGGTTTGAAATATTATCATTCAAATATACCCATAAAAGAAAACAAAAGGATGAAAGACCTGAAAGTGCTATAGGGAAGGTCTCTTCGATCACTTCAAGCAGAGGCAGACCTAGGCTTTGGACCTCTTGGGTAAAAATTAAGTTGTTTAATCAATATTTTCGCAAAAAGAATAAAAAAGAATCATATTTACCCGAAAACAACACACAAATATGCCTTCAGAACCCTCAAGCGTATTACAGACATTACATAATTCATCTACAGCTGAAGCAGCCAGTCAGTCTAACAAAAAGCCAAATTGACAAATGGTCTTTTAAAAAAAGCTGCAGCCATCAACTACGATAGCTCAAAAAGTCAAAAACAACCTTTCAATGAAGCTACAGCTCCTCCAAACAAAGCCTTCAGCTTTGAGGTATGCTTTGGCTGTGGCTTAAGCGATAAGCGGCTACGAAGCTAGCCTATTTGGAGGGGCTTTTGGTTTTTCCGAAACCGAAACCGGCTTAGAGCTCTCCAAAGTCCAAACAGAGGGCCTGAGTCTAGAGAGTTGTTGGGCCTGTCTGAGATCGTGGAGTCCAGGCCTTGGCCTGGTTAGTGGCCTGTCTGAAATTTGAACCCAAAAGTGAGTGGTTCGAAGTAGGTTTGGGCCGTAGGCGTAGACGCGCGGTGCGCCACTGGCCCACTGAGCTGTGAAAGGCGTAAATTCAGGCTTGTTTGCTTCGGTGGATTTTTAAGACTATTTGCTTCGTAGGATTGGCGAATGGCGAGTTGATTTTTTGGGTTTGTTTTGTTCCGTTTTCTTGTAAATTTTGTGTGAAACTTTTTTTTTCCTCACATCAACACATGTATGATGTAGTATCACGGAGTGAACTCTGGAACCGGGGCAACGGTGACAGTAACACCGCATTGTAGCAGAAGGTTGTGAGGCAATGCAAAAATAACCTGGGAGATAGATATTGGACCCAATCCGGTGATGCTTGTTAAAAATTGCTACGGAATTGTACGGTTTTGTTTGATGTTCGAGAGTATATATGCATTTGTGACTTGTACATTATTCTAGAACTGATCTGCAAGATACATTTTCCTCCTCTTGATTTTTTGCTCCCTCATGGACTCTGCTAATCTAGTCTGAAAATAGAGAGGAAAAGGGGATCAGATAGCTAGAAGCCTAGAACAGACATGCTGCCAAATAGGACAAGAGCGCCTGTCTATTTTACCATCAATGTGATGTCCTGAAGACGCCTCTAGTTCATTGATTCTGAATATGCATCTTAAAAGAAGGGTCATTATCAACATAGCTGGTTATTAGTCTAAACTTGAGGCAGCCATCCATCTAACATGGGTCGAGGACAGCAACTAGGAGTCAATGAAGTGTTGTTATTGCCTGACATGAAAGGTTGTAATGATAAAATACCAATCATATTTCATCATATGAACCACAGAACAAAGGGACACTTCTATTAATAGTAAAAAGGAGAATTGGTAATCCAGCCTCCAACTCTAGATTGAGTTGCCACCGTGCTGCCCGAGCACCGTCCAGCCTGGATTTGCTCGCGCTCTGGTTACTCGAGTGCCTCTGCTTTAGATCGAGCTTTGCCGCCCCCGACTGCTCTGCTATGCTCTAGCTTCGCTGCTCCGTGGCTGCTCTCTGCCCACCGCCGCCTCTGTTTGCTTGCTCGTGGTGGTTCTTCCCACCGCTGCTTATATGTTCCTTGGTGCTATTGTTCGGTTGCTTGTTGGCTGTGGCTGGGAAGTGCTGCTGCTATTTGAACCAATTTTGTGCAGGCTGCTACTCTACTTGGGCAGCTCCTTCTTTGGGCTTTTGTTCCTGTTTTTAGTCTGTTGCTCTTTGAGTCCTTTTTTTTCCGTTGTGTCTATCCAAGTCCGTATCACTCTATCTTTGAGTTTGTCTAAGTCACGCGAGTTCATAAATTTATTGTCAGTCATAGAAGCATAGAGATTTCATTTCGCATGACAACAGTCGCTGCAGATTGTAGAAGTCGTTATGATGTCGTCGCTTTTCTCTTAGCCGCCGTCCCAAGCTTCTAAGGCTGCCATGGTTCTTTCGCGCTGCATCTCCGTTGCGCTTTTTGTGCACTACGTCGCCGCCGTCTTAGGCTTTGATTTGCGTTGCCATGCTTATATTTATTCCTTTTCGGCTTAATTTGACAATTTTCTCTATTTTTGTCAGTTTCATTATCTTCTTCGTCGTGTTGCCGTGGTCAACTTCGCATCTGCTTGCCTCTACTTTCTCAGCCCCTGCATCTTATGCTTTATGAGCTGTCGCACGACCCCGGATGAGATGAGTTCTTTTGATATTCGATATATTTTACAGGAGCTGCACGCTACGACGACATTATCAAGACTCTGACTTTGGATTTTTCATATTTTAGTGTCAACTCTTTCCAAATGCAATGTTATTGCATACGTCTTGCATTTGAGGAGGGATGTTAAAATAGGATGTTAGAATATGAACTCTTTTATATTTTTTTATCTGTATTTTGTATTTCCTTATCTATATATGACATACACCCTTTGTACTCCATATATATATTGCCCATTGGACCTCATAAATATACACACAATATTCATAACAATTATAACTTCCTAAAGATATATAACTTTTATTTTTTTCTTTGTGGGGCATGTTTTTTTTTTAATTCCCCCCTTGTTCAGTTTGATTTGATAGTACTCCCCGACATGTCTCGAATGTTTAGTCATCTGATATTAATTAACTTTGCTCATTGACTAACTTAAACATGTGTAGTAGTTGGAAAATTTGATCATATACCCTCCCCTTAGATGGAAATTCAGGATTTACCCTCCTGGCCCACATGTCATTGACCTACGGTGACCCCACATGTCATTGAGGTGGGAGGGTAAATCCTGAAATCCTGAAATTCAGGGAGGGTATATGATCCAATCCCCCGTAGTAGTTAGGAGTACTACTTGCTGTAGTTCAAGACTGCTGCTTACTAATAACATCAAATGTGGCTCCACAATTATTTGTAAAGTGGTGCATTTACCCTGGACTCATAAACAATTAAACTCCATTTTTCTCACACTGAGACCTGCAGGGGATCTGGTACATGGCTTAAATTAACAACATTGAAGCCATCATATGGAGGCTATAAATGTCTCCATTTGCTAGGATCAAATGCACATTCAATTTATGTGCAAAGGAGTTGTTTCCATCTCATCGTCATCGCACAGCGACCTACAGATGGAGCTCAAAATGCAAGCTAGCTAGCTAGTTAGCTTCCCAGCAATGACCTTGTCCTCATGCACTTGGCCTGTCCAGATCCGGCTTCAGGTGAATTTCTGTCTTTTTTTGTTGTCAGAAAAACAATGTCAATTGCTGGTTTACATCCATCTAATTAAAACATATTCCGGTCTCGGTTGATTCTCGAACGATTAATGTCTTGGAATGGCAATCGGGCGCAGCGTGCACGGGTAGTGCTCGCCCACACCAATGCCTGCCAGCCATTTCTTTGCCCACGGGCATGCCCGCAAAGGTGACAGGTAGAGAACCTCGCTCATGCCCGTCGCTCGTGGGCATGCCCGTGTGCCCTTCACACCTTATTTCATTCAACAGGTCATCACGAAGACAAAAATGCACATGCAAGCAACAAACAACGTAGTTCAAGTTCAACAATTAAAATGGAGATACAAACTGACATAGTTCATCACACACAAACAAATTAAGTTTTCGACAAGAATATAACACATGAAGAGAGTTCAAATTCAACAGTTCAACAAATTCGAGAGTTCAACACAAATCACAAGCAACAAATCAAGATTTAGGAGAGGGAATGGATGAAAAACGAACCTCTTCCGTGGTTGGTGGCCGTGGAAGACGAGGAGGATGGGAGGGAGATCCAAAGAAGGAAGCGGCCAGGCGCGCAAACGACTTCTTTGGTGGCAAGGTGGCGTCGGCGACTTCTTCAGACGCGGCGCACACGACTGGTTGGATCGGGGAGGGGGCGGGAGGTGGATCTATAGAGGACGGGAGGAGGGAGCGGTCGAGCAGGCGAACAGGGGCGGTGAGCCGGTGGCGACAGCCTGTGGATTGGGGATGAGTGAGAGCAAATGCAGGAGGGAGATGCAGATGCGAGTGGGATGGTGGCGACAGCTGAATGGTTCGAGTGGAGACTAGAGAGTTGGCTAGGTGCCTGGGTTTGTCTAGGACTCTGGGTTCCTCTTTGGGCCCACCTGTCTGTGAGGTTGGCCGGTAAACGGGCACGATGCGCATGGGTGGAGCTCACCCATTCTCGGGCCCGTTTGCCCGATGAGCAGAGATCTACCCCGTTTCCATACCCGTTGGTAGGGCTGGAAACGAGCCGAGCCGGCTCGGCTCGGCTCGAATAGGCTCGCTTGCACAGTTGGCTCGGCTCGGCTCGGCTCGGCTCGATTCGAGCACGAGCCAGAAAGATGGCTCGGCTCGAAGACAGGTTCGAGCTGGCTCGCGAGCCCAGAAGGTGCTGATGCATCAGTTGATTCAGTTCATTCCGATCCAGTACATCCAACAAGCATTACAAACATTTCTATCAATTCATCCAGATCCAGTACATCCAACAAGCATTACAAAAATTTCTATCAGTTCATCCACCTCAAGCACATCAAACAAGCATCAGTTCATCCAAAGAAGAAAGGAGAAGAGATCCAGTACATCCAACAAGCAACAAGCAAGAACAACATACTCGACGACGGCGAGCTTGGGCAATCGGGTGGAGCACGGGCTGGGCCGCCGGGGGAGCACTGGGGGGAGGTAGGAGCACAGAGGGAGAAGAGAACGGGGCCAGGCCGCCAGGGGGAGGATGGGTGGTGGATGGAGCAGGTGGCGGTGGCGGGTGAGGAGGAGGAGGCGGCGGATGGAGCAGCTGGCCAGTGAGGAGGAGCCGGCGGCAGATGGACCAGGTGGCCGGTGAGGAGGACGAGGCGAGTTGGGCTACGGTGGAGATGGGGAGGCGCGCCAGGCCAGTGGAGATGGCCGATGGGGAGGAGGGGAGGCGGGTGGAGGAGAGGTGGATGGAGGCAACGGCCGTGGGTGGAGAACGGAGATGGGGAGGCGGGGCGGCAATGGTGGGTGGAGATGGCGAGGCCCGCCGGCGGTGGAGATGGGGAGGGGAGGAGGCGGCGTGGAGGAGGTGGATGGAGGCGGCGCCGGCGGGTGGAGAACCGGAGATGGGGAGGCGGTGGTGGGTGGAGATGGGGAGGCCCCGCCGGCCGATGGAGATGGAGGAGGCGGGGGTGGTGGGGGCGGTGGTGGAGGTGCGGTGGCCGCCGCCGGAGTGCGGGGTGGGGAGAACCAGAGAAAGGGTTAGGGATTCGGGGGCTGGGGAATGAGGCATGGCCGCATGGGGGATTGGGGGGAAGGGGATCGATCGGGGATTCGGGGGTTAGGGTCTTAGGGATTTTGATCGGGAGGCAAGGCGGTGGGTCTCTCTGGGCTCGAGCGGCGGTGGCCGAGCAAAAAGCTCGCGAGCCGCTCGCGAGCGGCTCGAGCTCGGCTCGAATTTTCATCGAGCCAAAAGATGGCCTCGGCTCGACTCGAAAATTCACGAGCCGAGCCCGAGCCGAGCCGAGTCATGGCGAGCACGAGTCGAGCCTCGAGCTATTTTTTCAGCCCTACCCGTTGGCAAAGAAAGGCCTATATCCAGCTCCATTAGAGTATTTGTCGCAAGTACAGGGGTAAATAGGCATAATTGTCATCTCTATTTGATGTCAGTGACCTGCGAACAAATTTATAGCACGTTATTGCGGTCAAAGATACGTCGTTGATGGTTGTTAGATGTAAATGTTTACACAACATGTCATGTCTTCTAATGATAACGGCTACTCTTCTTCAAGGCAAAAATAATTATACTTATTCCTCTCTCTTTTTTTTTTCCCATTCAACCTGTTGTCATGGTTAGTTGGTCATTAGCGGTATATATGTTCTTTTGCAGTGTTCTACATGCATGTATGAGTATAAAGTTCTAAAATGAATACATTATTCAAAGGATGAAAGAAAATGAAACAGATTAGCAGATCTAGAGGGTACTACTTTGTCAAATTATTCAGAACCAGGGTCCCACACGTACGTACACTTGTCTACTTGAGCAAGAGCCGTCGCTGGCTTATGTTTCCAACTGAAAAGAGGAAGGAAATGAGGAGATGATCCGAACAAGCGTGTGAATTAACGGGTAACCGGAGATGACTCCACATATCCAACACGGACACCCTACCTTTCCGTGCATGCCGAGATCTTCGTCTACGTACAAGAGAGATTTATTTGTCGATGGATCAGTACCAATTTTACTTGCAGGCTGCGTCGACTGCAGCACCATCAACACAATCACAGTACAACTCAAACCCTACTGGTATCATGGAGTAATCAATTAAGGACCAGGCTAGCTAGCTACTACTACACCTTGCAAGATGCGACGACGCAGGCCTGGAGGACGAGAGTGGCTAATTGGCAGCTCATCGATCGACTGGTCAGCTAGCCGGCCGGCCGGGCTGCATGCATGGCCCAGGTTGAGCTGGGCAGAGTAAAGGGGCTTGCATGCATGGCCAGCTTAATTGATCTTGCATGCAATGTAGAGTACGTACGATCGATCTCCTATATCTCTCTCTCCAGCCAACAAGTTTCATGGATTGGGACCATGTAAATTGCATGCATGATCATTATTTGGAGACTGGATGTCTGGATATATGCATGGGTCCAAACTAAGCTAGCCTGGTTGATGCTAAGAATAGCTTAGTTTTTAGCTGTCGCCTGCACTACTGTTTGGACATGCCATTGCACTGCATCTGCATGCAGTAGTAGTAGATGTTCCAAGGCCCTGGAAATTAATTAAAGCTGGCCTGAACTTAACAATCCCACAGCTTTGGAGCTAGCTAGAGCTAGCCACGGCGACCGGTCATCAAGACAAATAGAAATGAAAGAAAAAAAAACCCCGTAAATTCTATATGTCGCATACCATTGTCGTATGGTGGTTTCTACTTTCTACTTGTGTGTGTTTCCCCGAGCGAGCCCACCAAACTGCCGAGGCGAAGTACGTGCGTTGCTTTCGCGTAATAAACTGCCTGCCACCGTGGTGGGTCGTGAGAGAGAGAGAGAGAGAGAGAGAGAGAGAGAGGCTGAAAGACTCGGGGCGTGGGCATTAATGGTGTCGACGGCCATGCAGGCGACAGTGGTTTAGTTGCCGGCACTGGGTCCGGTGCCCACAAATGACGGTACTCTTTCCTCCTGTTATCGGGTCGCTTGTCAAATGTTGGTAGCTAGTAGTAGTTGTTGATATATGGACTCATGGACTAGATGGACAGTAGAATTTTGAGTGACATGCATCGGAGTTTCTACTTTCTGATGGTACGAAGCGTCCGACTAGACCAGAGTTCTGAGTTCAGGCCAGACCACTGAATGAAAGCGCAACACTGCATCTGCCGCGAACTGGCCAGGCCTAGTCCAACTGCCTTGGGCCTGGGCCTGGGCCTGGGCCGGGTTGGGCCGGACACCAAACCCTAATATAGCCAGTGGGCTTAAAATATCAAGGTCAGCCCGTACCCAACTCCAGGGCTTTGTTGTAATTAATCCATGTTTTTTTCACCATAAAAGAAAAAAAAAACTCTGTACTATCTTCTTAGTTTTTGCCACACATGTTGATCGACAACCACCGTTGGAGTAGTCACATTCTCGGATCACACGTAGAGGCTGATAACATATATACCCCTCCGTCCAAAAATATATATACCCCTCCATCAAAAAATGTAGGGCATATATTTTGAATGATCTTGTTCACAAATATAGAGCATATTTCATATTCCAATGCAAAATAAGTTTGTTGTTCCCTCTATACCTCTAATAAATATCCAATTTTACTTTGTATTCCCTACCGTCGATGATCGGAACACGGGGTTCTCTATGGAGCTTTATTTGGGAAATGATATGAGAACACTATAATGAAGACCCTTTAGTGCTATGAATACACTAAGTGTATGTATGAGAATACAATAATGATGTTACAGAGTCTTGACTTAATTATCGAATGTCTAATGAACATGATTATTACAGAATACGTAGGATATCCCCTTTATAGTGTTTGAAGGGGTGGCAGTTAATGCCGCTAAAGGCGCATCTAATCTTCACACACGTTCGCCAGTAGAGTCTTCAACTGTCTCATCCTTGAGTCAACTGTCGTCAGTTGCCAAATGCGCCAATAGCCGCTGACGAGGATCTAACAATCCTTATTTTATTATTTATCTATAATTCTTATTATGGGTAAAATACCATCAGACGGCTCTTAGGTATACCCCTTATGATTTTAAGAGAGAAGCCAACCAGGTGGTCGTAAGTCCTTCTACGACCACCCCTATAGTCGTAAGTACTTTTACGACCACCTTATGATCGTAAGTTCTTCTACGATACTACAACCAGTACCCAGTCGTAAGCTTTTCTATGACTACTCATGATCATAAGTTCTTCTACGATCACCTCTGGTCGTAAGTTCTTCTACGACCAGTACCAAATCGTAAGTCTTTCTATGACTACCTCATGATCGTAAGTTCTTCTATGATCACCTCTGGTCGTAAGTTCTTCTACGACCAATACCCAGTCGTAAGTCCTTCTACGACTACCCCTTGATCGTAAGCCCTTCTACGACCAACTCAGCTACGACCACCCCGTAATTAATAGAGCCTACAGACGAGTGGGCCCAATTGATTAGGGGATCTATGCAGTGAATATACGCTGTTATTCTCTGAGGTAACTGCACATAACGCTTCATTATCTCTGACAAGTAACTGTCAGACGACGTGGAGGGGTTACTACTCTAGTGATTACTACTATTATTACGTTCGTTATATGGAATAATGAGGCGCCTCTTGACCTAGAGGAGCGACTACCTCTCTGTGCACTATTTAAAGGTTTCAGTCAGATATGATAGGGAGAGGACAATCGGGGGCACAAGCATTAGACTTTACCTTGATTGTAACCAGCATACACAATACAATACACACAGGAGTAGGGTTGTTATTCTCTTCAGAGAAGGCCTGAACCTGTATAAAAATCCCTATGTCGTTCCTTCTGCGTGATCAATTGTGAAGACCTCCTAAATCAAACAATCTTTACGTAAGATCGGTTTTAAAACACCGACAGTCGCCTTCCCGCTAATCACGCGGGTAACTGTTATGTCTCCTGACCAGTTTGCTGGACAAGGATTGTCCAAACTCGTATACCTGGTCGGACTGTCCATAGTTGGTCGTCTCATGACTTAAACTGGTCGTCGTAACAAGGGGAATTAAAACTCACTTTATATATTGGTCGTAGGTTCATAACCGTTATAAAGTGGATATTTTATTAAGTGAGCCTTCTTCGGTAGGAACTCTAACTCAAGATCGAAAAAGGGTTGACTTGGTCGAGAATCCTCGTCACCTACATGCATGCATTGAATATAGTACTTAGAGATAATAATTAGGGGTAGTTTAGTCATTTTTAATGTCTCATCGGTCTATGTGCAAGATAAAATATGCCCTATATTTTTGGATGGAGGGAGTACTATACAACTAGTGTACTAGTCCATAACTAAGGGTTTGTTTGGGAGGGGGTGGATTTCCCTGTGGAAGAACACCTCTGAGGGGATTTTATGGGGCAAATGGATCCCCCTTCACCCACCGGGAAATTATATCCTCCCGGGGAAATAATTTCGGACATTGTTTGGCAAGGACAAGGGTAAAAATCTCGCCCATTAAAAAATATTCAGAAAAAATGGAAAATTTCATAACTATACATGGATAGTTAGAAAATAAAAAAAAACTTATAATTACATAACAAGAAAAATAAATTTCATTAAAAAAAGGCATGAAGCTCATGGAACACAAACCACCAAGATGTGTGGGCGTCTGGGCATAAAACTGATGAATATATTTTCTCGAGTTTCATTCATCTAATATACCATGGATGCCAGGAACAATATATACAAGACAAATTAATATCAAGAGCAGATAAGGGCAATCTTCGGCAGATCGCTTCACAATGCAAGTAACAACAGCATCAACCGAATGTTGAACAAGTAATGTAAGCACAACAAAACAACTATTTCAGCTGTGACACTGAACCCATATTTCTCCTAGCATTCGTTTCTCAAAAAAAGGAAAACTTATCCCAGCATTCCTCTAAAATGAGAGTTCAAGTCCTTCAGGAAACAACCACTATCAACTTTCTAATTCTTTGCATCTCTATAAGTCAACTTTACATGAGTCCAACTCATGCAAAAGTCGAACTTAAGCATCTAGTCAGCCATATTCACCATGTTACAAGTCCAATAACCCGACCACTTCCTTGTCTCTTTTCTTCTGCTCAACAAAAAAATGGAAAAAAGAGAACATCATCACCAGTGTTGTAGGTAACTGTAATTGAAAGTGAGCTACAAATTAGCATGTACAATCATTAAAACATAACTAGGAGCACAGTGTTACATTTTCACAATAAAAAGCTGTTCATACACAAACAACATTGTACTCCAATAAAAGAGCCATGAAAATCCATGTTCCAGGCTTCCTACAGAGCATACCCAATAGCTTGTTTGTATCTAGTTGTTCCACGACCTTCTTACAGAGCAATATAGTGCCACACAGTAGACAATGGAATTATGAAGCCAATCCTTTCTTAAAAACTCAGTCGGCAACTAGGATCAACAAATTGGGAGTACCGCATACATCGCTGCAAATGGTTTAGTACCAATTTAAAAATACTACTGGTTTTGAGAGTTGACAACCAAAACTATCAGATTCTGCATAATGACTGCACAACTATCCATAGGTTAAATAAACTATTTTTCCTACACTACGTAACCTTGTTTCAGATTTTAGTTAGTACTATTACTGTATATATAATAGAAATTAATTCAGTCATCTAGTACGAGTAGCTCAGAACAAGTACGTTGTTGGATAAGTGAAGCTATTGCGAAATGAAGCGGACAACTGAAAGTTCCATTCAAGAAAATCACCTACACAACCACAACAAAAGGGTTGCCAACTAAAACAAGGAAGCATCCTAGTTCAAATAATATATATATCTAATTAGATTAGTTTCTGGTGATCGAGCGTATCATGCTCCTCAATTCCAAATAGACTTACCGCACAAGATAAACTGATAGAAATGTGTGCCTGTAAATATGTAGCAAATGAAAGAAGTTGAGAATTGGATTAGATAATCTTTTTGGCTGCTGCCATCACTACCAAAATGTAAATTCTGACCATTGATGCATAAATTAGCCTAACAGACAAGCAAAGATAATTATAACCAATAACTACGATACTTTGACTGTCATGTGGGGAAGCTACTATACCAGGGCCCAAGCAACTAGCAAGAGCAGTATGAGTTAGAATTGGTTTTAGAGATCAGAAAGAATATAACATTACAACTAACATTGTACCATGATCAAATCAGATTTAATGTCAAGCAATGCAACTGCTTTGCCATATGGGTGTTCAATAGAGAACTTCGTAGCAGTAACCGTTGAAGCATCCTCAGCATGATGACTGCAGCATTTGAGTTCATATTCTAGTTTCCTTCCACAGCATAGTTTGATCTATTTTGTTCAAAGTATCAGAACATTGAGTATGCTAGTATGGTTATGTATACAAGTTAGTGGTATCGCTATGAACTAAGCAGTAGACTGTAGGTCAGTTACCATTTTGTTGTCATCTTTGATCTTGAGCACACAGCCATCCTAGTTCGGTTTGAGGTCATCAGTTATGGATAAGTTGGAGTTGTTAAAAGACCATTTGTTTTGCTTGAGCTAGCTGAAATGACTTTTTTTGACAACTTTGTTACTCCAACCGATTCTATAACAAGAGACATGTTGTTCTTTGCCTTGTGTTTCCTGAGGTAAAAGGGAGGTATTACTCGTTAGCAAGAGGGCTTCACACCCAAAGCAATTCATATCTCATTCTTAAATAGTCTCCCAGAATAAAAAAAATTCTTCATGCTGCCAACTGAAATTATTTTAAATCTTGTTTGAAGGGATAGTTATATACTGCCACATAAGTTAGACATCAGTTCCTACTGCAAATACGAATTTTCAATCCGAAATGAATAAATAGCGATACCATATAGTATTATATAGTAGTAATCAGCATACAAATGCATTTCTTGACTCAATGTACTGTTCTCCCATATCTTCCTACTACTAAAGCTGGAGAGAATGCCTCAACGAGAGAAGCCCCGTACGTTTAGTCCTCCTATCACAGCCTACCACCTGGCCCTGTTGGCACCGTTCATCACCAAAACGGTGTTGCGCCATCGCTCCTCACGGTCAACCAGTTGCTGCCCCACGTGAGCCGGTCGATGCGCCGCTCAGTGCTCGGTCCTCGCTGTGGTTGGGCCGGTTCCTGGGCCTTCTCCCCCGACGCTTCCCGGCCGTAGGATTGCACCATCACCAGCGCAACCACCCCATCGAGCCCTAAGGCCGCCTCGATCCCTACGCACGCACGTCGCTTTCTTCTTCCCCTCCTGATCTCCTCTCTGTTTCTGCCCCCTCCTCACTAGAACTGTCAACGAACTGCTCTCACGACCACTTCCTACGCCTCCTCGCTCGCCGTGGCATGGCCGCTTTTGCACCACCTCTCTTTCCTCTCCCCTCTTCTTATCTGGTTCCTCCGCGAGGCACCATGGGGTCCCCTTCCATCCACATCGTTGGTTCTTCTCTACTCAATCAAAGCACCCCCTCTCCCTTGCTCCCCTAACCCCATATGCACTCCACCCTTCTGGAAGCATCCGTACTAGGAGGAGAAGTGCGACGAGCAACAGGAGGTGGTAGCACCATTTGGTGAGAGATGGAGAGGCTACCGCCACGAGCGACGCTGTTGCAGGAGTCGCTGTAGAAGGGCCAGTCGACCATGGACACTGTCGTCTCTATCCTCAGCTCCGTTGGGCAAGCACTACAATGGCTACTATGAGAAGCAGTTCCACAACGCTGCCGCTGCCCACAAGCGCCACCTCTAGATCGGCCAGCACCAACGCGCTCGCGCCCTCTGGTACAACACCGCCCACCGCCAAGGTCCTTCTCCTCTTCTCGTTTTCGCCAAGTATGAATATAAGATCTGCATCTTATACTCAGTTTCTCCTACGTTTATACCTCGCGGGATTGTCATGGTCTTTACTTTCATTTTGTATTGTACAAGATTATTAGCATGCAGTAATTCTACCAAATCGGTATATGTCGATGTATCTCTTATGTACTATGATGCTGGAGCATGTCCCTATCCAGTACAATCAACTTTGACTATTCTTCTTATTTACTTGTTCTGACGTTGTTACACATTTTTCTTTTGTTTTGGCCAATAAAAGTTCAATTTTCTGCCATTAATCTGTTGTCCTACACAACCAAGTTAGATATAGTACATTTGGTTTTAATTATATTTAACCTAGATTAGTTCGGTGTTTCGATGTTGATTTTCATAACTTTCATGTATACATCTGGAGCTCCTCATGCACTAAGCTGATTATCCTAATGATGTGAGCTGGTTGTATATCCACCCATGACTCTCTCCTCATCATTCTTTTTAACTAGTGCGGTTTCTTTATCATTCAATTCCTCAACTTTATAGTCAACCTGCACACCAAGAGAAACACAACTAGAAGTAGAGATTAAGTTGTTAATTTTATAAATAACCTCACATTTGCTTTCATCTATTTCTCTCATTTATTTTTGTGTATATCTCTCGCTCTCAATTTGGAAGCATTGAACTTCACATACAGTGGAATAACAGAACTCACCATTTTTAGCGTTCTCACTCAATTTGGCTAAGTAGCTCTCACCCTTAAATGGACTTTGATGCATCTTATCCTCCAAAGACCCGCCATCAACCATGACCTCCTCGTGTATTATGGGTAGCAATAGGCTAGCACTACTCCACACTTCGGTTGAAGGTAAAGTCCCATGCTCGACCGTCTTCTCATGAATTGATGGCTTAAGATTAAACATAGCTTTTGATTTTACTTTGCACCAATCATATGGTACAAATTCGTCTCTCATGATCCTCTTCAATTCTTTCTAAGTTTTCACAAAGCGCCTTCTTGGATATTACTCGTCTGGATCATTACTTCCATAGAATGAAAGTTCTGCATACTAGTAAGCTGTCATGATTATAGAAAACAACAATAACAATATATGTGGAATCATTCAGCCTCACCTCTTGCTTACTAAAGTTCTTATGATTGCTTTACATATTGAAGAACTGTACGTACTTCGGTGATAGTAGAAAATACGAAGGTGATGGATTAAGTGAATCAAGATCCAAGTGTTGTAAATGACCATGGCTATTTTGTGGAGCTTGGATGGTTAGTATAATCCTATGCAACTAAAATTATAGGTATTGTAATGATAAGTAATAATCTAAACTAGAAAAATCAATGCCTAGTTGCCGACCTCAAGATATAAGTGAAGATTATAGCAACTCACACACAATGATAATGGAACATAATGTAACCAAAGAATAAGCTATAACACAAGGTATAGGTGAAGAACAAAATAGCTCGTGTTGCATAAGTGATAGAAAGACGCTAGTTTGATTGCAATTGGTGTAAAGAGGCTACGGATTTGCACATGGGAATCACACACTATATCGAACTTTACAATGAAATGTTTGCTTGATAAAAGTATTGACCACAACACTTCTTTCTTTTCTTTCTTTCTTATTTCTTTTTTTGTATTGTTTTCTCTTTGCTTTTCTTTTTTTTCGCACCAAGATCAACACCTATGTCAAGAGCTCATAGGTTATCAAATAATTCCGGTTTCAAATTTCAAGAATGATAACAAGTGTGTAAAGCTCTAGCAATACTCAAAAGCTAGTCTTTAATTAGGATCAAGGTGTACACGAAAGGATAGATGTAGCTCACAAAAGATACAAGTGAAGTTCAAGTAGCTCAATTCTGGAAAAGAACCTACGGTAGGGTCGACAATGGTTTTGCAGTCAAACCAGGTAGAATAGATTGGAAACATTGACGAAATTGCTCAAACAAAAGCAATGCAAATAAATATTTTGGATTAGCAAGTAAGCAAGACTCTAATGGATCAAAACCTAGCAAAACTTACCAAATTTTTAATTGAAACTATGGCAAAGAACAATATATCTTTTATGGCTTTTTTTGGATAGGAATGAAAACAACAAATGTAGTAGCTACGGGTAAAATTTTATTGTGCCAACCTTGAGCTCTGATACCAACTAATGCAGGGCGGGGCTGGTCCAATCTTCACGGTGTATGATTAGAGATAACTGGACCCATACAACCTGATGAATGGCACTGCCAACCACCGTCTCTACTACGGCAACCTGCGGCATTCAATTCACCCAACCACACGCTTCAATCCTTTATCTACTCACTCACGTGGAGTAAACGTGTTCTAGCAATCATCGAGGCAACAACAAGAATGATGGAGACAAGAACTCTTAGATAATTCCTAATTCTAAGGGGGTGGAATTTTATCTCACACAAACCCTAGAACAAAAAGTGTTTATTTCTGAAAATTTAACTCTTATTTACATGGGAGGGTGTGCCCCTCCCTATATAGCCCTTTTAAGTCGTCACTACAGTACCCATGATATAGTAGGCCGGTTGCTACAGTGCGATGGTTGCTGTAGTTCTGGGTTGCTATAATGTTCAGGCTAAATACTATGCATTCTTTGTGTAGCAAGCGAGCTAGTTGGTAGCACACCTTTTTTACAACAATCAAGTTGGGATTGATTTCCTCTCGGTCAGATCGGTGTTTTCTAAACAGGTCAGACCGGCTTCTGTTCTTCGTGTTGGTTCCTTCGTTCTTGAAGTTGTAGCATATTTTTTCTTTGCCTCCAAAGTTTCTTCATGAAACCTTATAATAAGTAAAGTAGAGGCATTAAGTAGCAATATATTCTTATAAAAATCAACATGTAACTCATTGACGAAAAGATTCACCTCTTGATTAATTTGCTTTATTCTAGCTCTAGTGATTGGCCCAGTTGGTGTTGGAGTAGTATTTGGGGAAAGGAACAATGGTTGTTCTATGGATGTCCATATGGTAGGTTGTTTGCAACTAGAGTTATAACTCAATTCAAGTTGTAAAGTTCAACTTTACAACTCATTACTTTATGTCCAAGAAAGATGATGATCTAAGCAATGACATCACATATTTGCTAACATAAGCAATGGCATCATATACTTCTTAGCTAAGTATGCTGACACATATGATGACATCATCTAGTTTGCTGACATGTACGATAATATCATTATACTTCTTGGCTAAGTATGCTGACACGTGTGATGACCTCATCATGATGTTGACATGCGATGACATTATATATTTGCTAAATAATCGATGACATCAGCTAATGTCATATTGATGTGGAGTTGTTCATCTTATCTTCATGTGACGGTTGAGGCTACTTGTACCAGAGAGTGCACACAACTTTAATGCAGCAACTTAAGACGGAGAATATGTACATGTGTTAGGTGTGTACTCATCAGCAAATGGGTAATTGAGTATGATAAAAAATTAAAACTGATAGTCTCTATATATCTGACATTCAGGAGATTGATAGCCATTGCAGCCTATATCATGAGTGAATTCAAACAAAATTGTCAACATCCACCATAAATCAATTAGCATTTTCTTTTTCCTATGAATATTTACCTTTTGTTTTTTGCTTTGAAATATTTCTTTCCCTTTATATTGTATCATAAGTTGATCATAGTAGACAAGTGCTTGCTGTAGTCTGGGCTTTCCCTGGGTAATTCAGTGAAGGAATTAATACAATGCTAGCATCTTCAGTGCCAAATTCTTAGCCACAATGTTGATTAGCATCAACAGAAGAAAAAAAAAACATGTACGATTCATTTGCTCCAATAATAATGCTATTTCCCTGAATATGTTATTGTCGAATGATTTGAAGTAAGACATTTGTTGAGCGGTCATCTCCTCACCCCCTTCAACATCGTTCAGGATTTTAGGGCCTGTTATAGTTAGGGATCATTGACACGGACTGTAATATTTTTCCTTGATTTTTTATTGCCCAGTAATGGTTATTGCTCTACTCATGAGATTATAACAAAACTTACAGATTGTGATTGTTATATGCATGTTGTCTCATGAAATTGAAATGTTAATCTTACAGATAATTTTTTTTCATCGTTTCGATATCTTATCGTTCTGGTTTTCTTTATATTTGAAAACAAAAGGAGGGAATATATCTTAGATGAATAGCCGGTGATGGTGGTTTGTCACAAGGGAAAGCTTGACATTTACCTTGCATGGATTGTCATCAGGGAGAGTATGCGATGAATAAATTGGTTGAAATGTTTGTTTACCTATTTCAGTGCGGTGCAACCATGTCTGTAGGGTTTTTTAGCACTAATTTTTTTTTACGTAGTATCTAATATTATATTGAGAGCATGAAGAAAAGTGCAATCACTAGGGTTGTTATTTGTACATCCAAAACTGAAGAAATTGCATGCCTTCTCTCATGTCAATTTGTATTTCGCTTCCTTTTCTCTAACTTATTATGATGCGTCCTTGGGAAAAAGATTTTGATATGTCCTGAGCAAAATAGTAGTCATTTGTCAGTATATATTGCACTACTTTTGCCACAATTCATTTTTGTATCTCTATCGGTCTAGATTCTATGCCTATATGTCAATGTAGTGACTCACCATGAGACGTATTACAGCTGTCATGCTGAAGTTAGAACACCACATCGTCAGGTTAAAATCGCTTCACACCGTTATTTTTACAGACCTTATATCACCAAGTGTTGCACGGGCGCGACGTAGTGTGCCCTCCCTATCTAGTAGGTTACTACGAATGGAGATAATCTATTAATTCCACAAGGGTAGAAAAGAATCAGATATGACACCATTCAAACAGCTAGAGGATATGATATTCACCATCAATGGATCAATGATTAAACGGCAACATCCTAGAACAAATCAATGATTGAGATCAACACAACTCATATCTATAGAAAAGAACCTGGCACATTTTGCTTCATACCTCCTCAGATCTGGATGAAGAGGTGGGCTTCACGGCATTGCCGACGGAGGAGCTCAGCACGGCGGGGCTTCGGTGAAGAGGAGGAGGTCGATTCTGGTGAGGGAGGCGGCTCGAAGGTCGACTTGCATAGCACCCGGCCGGAGGTGAGCCCAGGTGACCGATGGCAGAACCAAACCCTAGCCGGTATTGTCGAGGCAGGGAGCAGCGAGGCGACCTTTGGTGGCCATCCTTGCTAGGGGAGGAGGAGAGGATGTCGACCATGGCACAAAGGAGGAGATGTGGTGCGGCGGTCGGCCGGAGGTGATCCTAGAGGCCAGGAAGTTGTGAGGGTGGGAGGCGTGCGACAGCGTCGGTCACGAGAGGAGGGAGGTGTGGGGTGTTGTGTGATGTGTTCCGACACGCCGGGAGAAAAATTCCCTGCGTGGGCACACAATGATTATTTCCCTATGGAAACAATGCGGAACAGGTTGGCTGGGATCCCAGCCGGGATTTGAGTTCCCAAATAAGCCCTAAATGAGTAATTTATTGGCATAAGTCACACGTTTTATCTATTGGATCAATATCCAATCATATAACATATCAATCTCTACACAAATTTAATGATCACAACAATTGATTTAAACTTAAGAAAATTTCAGACGACTTCGAAATAGCAAATCCGTTGCAAATATTGCATCATGTCAACGGAGGTAAGCACGGATCCGGGCAAGAAGAGAGGACGAAAAGAAGACGAGTGCTGATCTCATGCTGCAAATTAGTGAGGATACGCCACCACTACTACACATGATCTCCCTACGTCTTCTTGATGACCTATAGCTTAGTACATGCAATTCCCAGCATTTAAGACGACGGCCCAACAATAATTTCAGCCCCCAAACACTGAAAAGATAGGATAATGACAATTACGAGCTCTACGCTGTCGCAACATTATGGCGAATTAATGGCCCCTTTTCAATATTGTCGTACTTAGACATGTTCTCTGGGAAATATAAAACACGTACGGCCTGATGAAGCTAGCTGAAAGCAATGTGTATTACGCAGTCACAGATTAAAACACAAGAATTTCCTGCACTAAAGAAGAAGAGGATGTGGATACGGTAAAACTTGTAATCTGAACCGTCCAACCAACGTGAACGAGTCGTAATCTGAACCGTCCATCAGCGTGAACGAGGGCGGTGATGGGGACTTATATTCTCGTTCTCTGGGTGTGGGCCCCCCACACGGGGGCGATCGATCTGGCGCCCATCAAAACGTTCTAGCAGGGAAGCATCTCGGCACCAATGCAGCTACCATGCATCAATGGCAGTAAGTGTGGGTGTGGGGGGGGTGCACGCATGCTCACAACTCAAAAGGGTTGGCTGGCTCCCCAATTAATAGGCCAAATTGAAAGGGATGCCATGCAAAACATGCATTTGTGATGCTGCAATATTGCCGAATTTTTTTCAATTTAGCCCTTTTTCGTAAAAAACGTACATTTATACCCCTGCTAGTCTTATTTCCAGTTTTGGACCCAGGAGGTCGGCGCCGTGAGTTATGGCGCCGAGGTCCCGAACCCTAGCCCAGTGGCCACGCTGGCTGCCCCGGTGGCTAGGGTTCGGGACCTCGGCGCCATGACTCACGGCGCCGACCCCCTGGGTCCAAAACCGAAAATAAGACTAGCAGTGGTATAAATGTGCGTTTTTTACGAAAAAAAAAGGTTAAATTGAAAAAAATACTGGCAATATTGCAATGGCACCCACTTACAGCCTGCACCCCGCAGGCTTGTTTGAAGTTTGAACACCACACACGTACACCTCATTTTGCATGACAGGAGCTACCAAGTACTACTACTTCTACACATCACAGGTTAGTTCACAATGGAGTAAGCAGGTCATATCAGCGAGGGAAAATTTGCTCAGCGACATTGCAAAAATATACAAATTAGAAAATAGCATTCAGTATGAGGATGACAGTTGGGTTATATGGCCACATGTCAGCAACACACCAATGTTATTTTCCAACTTGTAGGATCTTTGTAGTGTTATTAAGCAAATTGCCCTAATCAGAGATGATGAGATTCCCCGAGCCAAACGAACGAACCCACAAAATAGAAAGTGAATGCATGCTCCAGCTTTACCATACCAGCTCTGATCTTTTTTCCCCCTCCCGTATCTTGAAAAAAATGGATGTTCATTAAAGGCTTAACATTAATGGACAGAAGTCAATACCCGAACCATTCATCCTCTGCTGCAACAAGAAGAAGAAGCTAGACGGGGGTGGACACGGACAGGGACTACCATGGAGAGAGGAACAAAAGAAGGAAAGAACTACGAAACGAGTGACCGCAGCAAGAGGAACGAGACACGCATGGTGCGTTCTTGACTCCTTCGTTTCATGCAAAGCCGAGGCGCGCGCGCGCATAGCATGCATATATAGCAAGGAAGCTCCAAACCCTGTAAATTAAGAGATCGTCGATCATAGACACCTAAAGGAAGAAGTTGTAATGCATGCATGAGAGGTAGAGGAGAGAGAGAGAGAGAGAGAGAGGGCTAGCTCCATGAGCATCGATCGACCGGACGGTGCAGTAACAGCGGCGGCAGCAAGAGCAGCAGCAGCAGGTGAACCCCAAGCGAGCGACACCAAAGGGCAAAGGCACACGCAGCCCCCTTGAATGGGAGCATTCAAAACCCCAACCAACCAAAAACTCCGGTCGCGAACACGGCCTTGAAGAGAATTCACTCCACTCGCGCGCCCCGCTGCAGGCTAGCGCAGGAGGGGGACGGGGGGAGCTACGCAGGCAGCAGGCAGGCACAGGCCATCAATGGCTGGCGCAATTCAAGGCCGCCTTAATTTGCTCCACAGTGGTGCTGATGAGGCTGTTGACCGTCGCCACCGACTCGGCGTTCAGCTTCGACGACGGCAGGCTGCTCACCAGGATCTGGAACGCCACCGTCACCAGCGACCCCGCCGGCGGGGACCCCAGCGGGTTCGCGCTCGTCGACGCGCCCGGCCGGCCGTCGGGCAGGATCGTGAACCCCGACGGAAGCAGCGGGATGGTCGACGGGTCCTCGCCGCTCATCACCACGTTCGCCGCCGGGAGGTCGATGGGAGCGTACACCACCAGCGACCCCGACGCGTCGGTGCAGCTCTCCTGCAGGATCAGCATGCTGTTCTGGCTCGCGTTCAGGCCCTACACCCACAGATACATATACACACATGCATTTCATCAAACGCGTGAACACGCAACACCGCGTCGCGTAGCTAGCTAGTAACAGATGATCATCCTTGGACACGTACGCCGACGGCGAAGTGAGATATATACTTACTCTTAGTAAGGAGATGCAATTCCCAGGGTGCGAGCCGTTGGGGATGCGCGAAACCTCTTGCACTGGGTTGCCATGCGAGAGCACGTCCCACTGCAAGAAACACGAGACGCGGCCATGTTGTGTTCTGTGAGACGTGGCAATGCGACGAAACGCGGTTAGGGAATCAGAATTCTGGACGGCGTGGTGCGGACCTGAGAGCGCGTGTTCTCGTCGCGGACGAAGGCGAACACCCGGTCGCACGGGACGGGCAGCCAGATGGAGGTGGCGGCGCTGAGCACCACGCCGCTGGGCTGCCCCGGGTCCGTGCTGCGGTGCACCATGACGCGGACGCCCACGTCGTTCGCCCCCGACAGCGTCGTCCACCGGTGGAGCTGGGACGCGCTCAGGCTCACGCAGAAGCTGGTCAGCATCCGCTGCGACAGCTTCATCATGCTCCTCTTCCCATCAGGAGTCACTGCATGCCCACGAGCAGCGAATTCTTAAACCAAATCCCAAATGCATGCGTCGTGCCGTCGATTTTCCATTCTGTTCACTAGTTTCATACCTCCTGCAATGTCTCGGTGTGGCATTCCCGCCGTCACGAGGCACGCGTACCGCTCGCACGCCCTCTGCAGCGCGGCGAGCCACCGGTGCGCCCCGAACGCCGCGCCGCTCAGGATGAGGTCGCGGTAGAGCAGATGGATGGGGATCTTGTTCTCCATCTCCATGTGTTCGACCCAGGTCACCTGAATTCCGCCCACCAAACGGCGCACACATCATGACACCCATATTGCAGTTGATGCACATGGAAACAATAGGGACGTACGCGAATGGCACCAGTGCGCAGCGTTACCAACCTTGGAGTAGCCATTTGACATATCAGCGATGAGGCAGCCCGAGGGGAGACGGCACGAGCGCGACGGCGCGCCGAAACGGGCGTCGCGCTGCAGGTCCACCGAGATGTCCGCGATTGCCCACAGGCCTTGCTCGATCTGCCGGCAGTAGCGGAGGAAGCAGAACTCGCGCGTCGGGACGACCGGCGACATCACGTGCAGCTCCTCGTACATCTGCGGCGCGGCACCGATACAAAACACAATGCTCGTCAATTCGTGCCAAATTACATGCGTGAAGCAAGCAATTTACGCGTGCAATGGACTCAAGGGTCTTACCAGAACCAAGGACTCGTTGCGCCCAGCCATGCCGTTCACAAGAACATCTATTGTCCCCGCCTTGGACACGACGGTAGGGAAGAACTCCGTCCACTTGCTCTGCAAAAACAATGACCAGTGCACGTCACGCAAACGATTCCTCGGTGGACGCAGAAATGAAGAGCAGGCTAGAAACACAACGAGACGATTAGAAAATTTACTCACCGAGTCCATGAACATGTCGACGAGCCCGATGGCGCTCATGAACACGAGGCCCGAGTCGCGGGAGCCCTCGACGTGTACGTCGGGGCCGCGGAACGAGCTCCCGGGCTTGGCGAAGATACTGTCGTAGGTGTCGACGTTGAGCACCTCGCGGCCGCCCGTCTTGACCCAGAGGTGCTCGCCCGCCTGCGCCAGCCTGATGAGCTCGTCCATGGCCCGCGTCGCCATCTCGGCCATCATGGGCCGCTCCATCTCCGACACGGGCGTCGGAAGCTGGAACGCCAGACCCGACGAGCTGCCGCTGAGGAGGTCCAGGTCCAGCGACGGGCCGAGCGCTGCGCTTCCGAGCCTGCCGACGGACAGGTCCAGCGATGACATCGACAGTGGCTGCACCGGCGGCAGCTGCGTGATGGGCCGCCCCAGGTACCTGGACGTCAGGCTCGACACCCGGTCAAGCTGCACTCGAAACACACCAACCACGCCGTGTAAACAAGGTTGCAGTGGGGGAGTGAGACGGGCATAGCGAAATGTGTGAGGTAGCTTAGCTTGCCTCGTCTTTGAGGCGGGAGTTCTCCATGCGGAGCTTCTGCTCGTCGAAGTAGTCGTCGGCGACGGGCGGGCCGCCGCAGGTGGGGCAGATGACGTTCCTGAGGGCCTCGCGCATGGCGATGTTCTCGCACCGAATCTTGTCGTTCTCCGCGCGCAGGAAGCAGTTGTCAACCCGCTCGTGCTGCGCCTGCAAGCCCCCGCCGCACGCGCCGCCAAGCAAAAGAAGCAACGCCGAATTAATGGCCGACTCAACAACGGAACCAATATAAGAACCAGCCAATAAAAAACGTGAAACAGATGGCAGCTCTGCGAGAGAAACCATGGGAATGGGATACCTTCATCTGCGTCCGCCGGTTCTGGAACCAGAACTTGATCTGCCTGGGCTCCAGCCCCAACTCGCGGCTCAGCTGCATCCTCTGGTTCTCGTCCGGGTGCGGACACTCCTTGAACATCCTGCATACAACACCGGCCACCACGTCGCCATTTCATCAAACAAAGAACCCCAAGAACTCGCGCAGAGGGCAGCGGCGCCGGCCGAGCAAAAGCAGGGAAAGAGTTGGCGTACGTACGCCTCGAGCTGCTGAATCTGGCGCGGTGTGTGGCGGTGGTATCTCTTCTTCCGGCGCTGGCCATCGGAGCCCTCCAGGTCGTCGCCGAAGTCCATCGCGACGCACGCACGGCACGGCACGGCACCCTGCACGGGACGCCTCGCTCTCGCCTCTCGGACGGTCGTTTGCTTCGAGCGCAATCCGGGAGGGCCGGTAGAGTAGCAGTACTAGGAGGGCTACTACTAGGCGCTATATACGATATGGCCTCGCTGCTATGCAAGAAATAGTAGGGGTGGTACGAGCAGTAACCTCTGGTCCTAACGAAGCAGCAAACTACAGCTCAGGAGGGGAGCTAAAGAAAACTTCTTTTTTCCCCCAAAGAAACCCTCTTGGATTCAGCCACCTATCAATCAGGCCTCCCCTTGCTCCTCCTGGCACCCTTCCCTGCCTTCCTTAACTCCCGCTTCTCTGCTTCCCTCTCTCTCCCCCCTCTCAGTCTCTCGCGCGCGCAGGCTCGCGCGCAGAGAACGGAGACAAACAGGGAGCAATCTATGACCCAAGACCTCGCTTCTTGGATTCGCGTTGCGTGTCCCCTGTATATGTGCCAATATTTTCTTCTCTCTTGCGAGCCTCGTAAGAGAGAGAGAGAGAGAGAGAGAGAGAGTAGAGGAGAGTGGTAGGAGGAGAGGAGGAGGAGAGAGAGGGAGAGTGGTAGGAGGAGTAATAACCGATGCGAATTAAGAGCCGGAGTATTTAAAAGGGCCCTCCCTCTCGGTTCGAGGCCTCCTATCGTCGCGCACCCTCCTCCCTCTGTCCTCCTGTTGCTCTCTTGGGCTTGGGTGGGAACAGCTGGAGCCATTTAAGGCCGAACGGGTCGGGTCTGTTGACTTTTCCTCCCACCCCATCCGCAAAACACTGCATTTTCAGCCCTATTTCACTATTTCTGCATTATGCTTAACAGTGTTGTTAGCTCTAAAACCACAATTTGGTGGCATCTTTAGAGGGAAAATCATGTTTGACCTTTCTAGCTCATCTGAGAGAGATTTTTCTGGGCTATGTTCATATTACTTGTATGAGTAGCTACATGCCATCAAATTATGTAGAGAAGATTCATTATATGCCACCTAATAATTTACTTCTTCGTGGTATCTCATCGAATAACTCGTTCTTCATGATATGTCATCAAATAGCTCGTTCTTCACAATATGTTATTGAATTCTAAATTTTCTTCACAATATGTCATCAGCGTCACTTCTCTGTCGAGGCCCCTCCGTTATGCCCTAAGAAAAGACTATTTTGCATTCAGGTGCCATATTTTAACACATTTCACTCCATGCCAAAAAAAAAAAATGTGTTGTTCGCTGCAAATTATTCCAGTCCAAAATCTACAAGTGAATTGGATGCTACTGTCACTCGGTGGCAATTTAAAACACATTAGGAGCGATAAAATGTGACAACTGAGGGCAAAATGACCTTTTTCTCGGGGCTTAACAAAGGGACTTGGACGGAGAAGTGACGGTGATGACATATTGTGAAGAAAATTTAGAAACCGATGGCATATTATGAAGGAGTTATTCGATGGCATATAATGAATTCTCAACTAGGTATGATATTTCAATCCGTGATACATCTGAACATTGAAAGTATGGTTGTTGCAAGCACATTACTCTGAACATTATGATGCATGACTATGCTAGGCTATTGAAATCGCAAATCATTTGAAATTTTGGAAAATCTGTATTGCCTTCATACTTTGGTTAAATTTTGGCACTTCATAAGGTACTTATGGCAGAGCGTGGATTGTTGGAATTGGTAATCCATGATGTGACAGTTTGCACTAATACACGCTTACGTGGTTTTCCTAAGACAATGAGTTGATGCTTGTGTGTTTCAAAGCATGCATATTGTACCAGCATTACAGTGTGGAATATATGTTTCATTGCGAAAAACAACTTTTCTTGTGTGAGCTGGACTATATATGCTCCATGGGATGAATCTTTCAGCTAACTTCGGCTTCAGTTAGTCTAACTTTGGCTTCTGTTTCCGTTGGACAAACGGGCCGGATCCCGGCTGCCCCAGATCCGAGACCGCGACCTGGAAAGAAACGAACTGACATTAAATGGTCGCCGTCCCAAATGCGATAATGGTATTGGGATCCAAAACCAAAAGATCGAACTCATCACTTCCTTCGATGGGGTTGGATCTCAATTTGGAGCGGGCAAACCAGGATGTTGGCACTTTCATGGACTCGGCGCTCCTTTGGTAGATATGATGCCAAAACACAGCTTTTATGCGCACGCGTGGCAGATCAGTTCTCTAACCGCCAGCTCCAAACTTGGATGCACCAATTTGTTTACAAAAAAAAAAAAATCAGATGCTTCCAAACCTAAGATTCTGAAATCCCGGGTTGTAAAATCATAAAATAATGATGCACGATGACCTTGTCAATTTTTAATTACTTTGGGTCAGCTATAGTACTCCTACTCAGCTTAACCTTCCTTTTTGGACGTTTGCTTCTTAAGTTAACGGTACTTCTTCTCGTGGATATGCGTACTTTTGTGATTATTATAATTTCTAAAATATTAATTGAATCAACAACAATATATGTATTAGGTATATTTGAAACTATAAACAGTAACATGATCATTAACTCAAATAAATCTATCTTATATATATACACTAACAAGGCAAAACCTAGAACAAGAACACTATTAACAGAAGTAGGCATCAACATCATCATATGATAAATATCTAGTAAGTAAGGCCTAGCCATATCAAATGATATCACCACGACTTACGGAGAATCGCTCCGACGAAGGTCGTGGTAGACTCTGATAAGAAGAAGATGACGCGCAAAGGATGATGGAGAATGAGGAAGCCGTGAGCAGTCGCGCGAACGCTTCCCAAAAACCTGATTCGCCCCAACCTGTGCAGGATCACGAGGGACGTCGGCTTCGAAGCCACTGCTCTCCCTATATCGGTGTACGCCGAAGAAGGGATGGAGTAGCCGAGTTGCGCAGCACAGAGAAACAAGGCTTTGTAACGAACCTTAGTTCATAACAGGGTAAACATTGCTAGGAAGAAGGCCGGGCGGTGTCGGCTTTACAGGATGGGAGAGTAGAATATAGACTGGGATGATAGAACATTGGGAGGAAGACTAGATTAATTCATCTTTCTTGCTTCCTTGACAATAGATACATGCTATATCTTTTATAGCGATGACCCGACTTTGACCCCTAAAAACAATATCTATTTCTGAGGAAACTTATCTCTATTAGATGGAATACATCTCTAAGAAAATAAACCTAACTAATAAGGAAACTAAATATTCTTATCTCTATTTTCCAACTACCAATGCACCCGCGGCCTAGCGTAAACAGTGTGTGTATGCTACCGTAGATGGGTACTATTCACGTATGCGTGAACAATGATTTCTACCATGACAACTTCTCCCTCCCTTCGCGACAGCTCGTCCTTGAGCTATGGTGGCGGCCACGGTTGCAACCCTTGTAAGCCCCACTTCGACGAGAGGTTGTTATGCCGACTTGATCTAACCTGTCGCCATCACCATGACAGCAGAAGTCGTGGGAAGGGATCGACTGCTCTGATATCAAATGTAACGAACCTTAGTTCATAACAGGGTAAACACTGTCAGGAAGAAGGCCGGGCGGCGTCGGCTTTGCGGGATGGGAGAGTAGACTATAGACTGGGATGATAAAACATTGGAAGAAAGACTAGATTAATTCATCTTTCTTGCTTCCTTGATAATGGATACATGCTATCTCTTTTATAGGAACAACTCGACTTAACCCCTAAGAAACAATATCTATTTCTAAGGAAACTTATCTCTATTAGATAGAATACATCTCTAAGAAAATAAACCTAACTAATAAGGAAACTAACTATTCTTATCTCTATTTTCCAACTACCAATGCACCCGCAGCCCAGCGTAAATAGTGCGCGTATGCTACAGTAGATGGGTACTATTCATGTATGCGTGAACAATGATTTCTGCCATGACAGGCTCTCGCTCTCTTTATGTTCTGAGAGAAGAGTCATCTACCTCATATAGGACCAGTAGCAAGCAAAAGAAACTGTTCTTATTACTCTGTTTTAAACGCAGTTAAAGCACGTCATAAAAGCCCCATTGAAATAGTGAATTCAGTTTCTAATTCGTATGCATAATTTTGAGGTACAAAAAGAACCTGCAGCTCCACAACCAACCAGACACGAAATCGCCAGATCATTCACACGTACGTCGCACGGGTGATGGCGAGGCGAGCGAGTGAGCGAACGCGCGCGTGTGTTCTTCTTTTGCCTTCTTCAACTAGGTAAGACCAACTCCACCTTATATATTGGTCTCCTCCCACCTAGACCAGTAATATGGTACTAAACTTCCCACCTTCCACCATGCATGAGTGGGTCTTTGGAATTTTCATGGGATTTAATTAGAATATTGAATGAGCCAAGCCGAAAACTCCAACAATCCCCCACCAGATCCCAAAAGCACCACGAATCTGCCCATAATTTCAAAGTGTTGTTGATATACCAGTTTTTCGGTGAAGACCGGTTAAGGTTGAACATCCACCTAGAACCTTAAACTACACTCGCCCACAACTATATAATAGACTAAGCCTTGAATTAGCAGTTTTGTGCGAACAAGTTTTACCTAAGACCTCTGCTGTGTCGATAGGCTATTCCTTGGGTGGAGCATATAGGTCATACTCCTGTGTATCTTTATGAGCTTCTTAGAGATCACCCAAATCTCATAGATTGCGACCAACAGTCGGGATCATATAGGTGTGTTCTTACACGAATACCCTATAGAACGATATTTTGTTGTTAACCTCGGAACATATTAAGAAAAAGTCATCTTGCCTTACAGTAATTATAATATTGTATCTTCAACGGAGTGAGATATAAAGTAAGAATGTACTTTACTGTTATCCAAATAGTTTGTTTTTTTCAAGGTCTATTTCACGGGATCTCCGATCACATAGGTTTGGGTTACCACTGTGTGTAACTCACATCACGTGGGTCTCATTCCCATCTCCTTCGATACAATTTCAATCACATTCCGTGATAGTCCCTTTGTAAAGGGATCTGCCAGATTTTTAGCTGTTTGGATATAATCCACAACTATCACTCCGGAGTTTCTCAATTTTATAACAAACTTCAACCGCCTTTTCACATGTCTTGAGGATTTCGTATTATCTTTTGCGCTTATCACCTTTATGATAACTGTTTGGTTATCACAACACATAAGGATAGTTGGAATTTGTTTTTCAACCACCGGTAAATTCATCAAGAGTTCTCGCAACCATTCTGCCTTAACAGTGGTTGTGTCTAATGATGTGAGTTTTGCCTCCATGATTGACCTTGTCAGTATGGTCTGTTTGCAAGACCTCCATGAGACAGCAGCACCGCCTAGAGTGAATATATATCCACTCGTAGTCTTTATCTATCAGCGTCAGAAATCCAATTGGAATCACTATATCCCTCACGTACACTAGGATACTCAGTATAGTGAATTTTGTAACTCATTGTACCTTTTAAGTAGCATATAACCCGCTCAAGTGCGCGCCAATGATTATCTCCCATATTAGTGGTAAGATGGCTCAATTTACTTACAACAAAAGATCTCCGTGTGTGTGTGTGTGTGTTTTGAGAGGAGAGTCCTTTCCCTTGTATAGAACCAGCAATAAGCAAAAGAAACTGCTCTCATTACTCTGTTTTAAACGTAGTTAAAGTACGCCATAAAAATTCCAATGAAAACAGTGTATTCAGTTTTAAATTTGTATGCATGGTTTTGATGTGCAAAAAAAGAAGCGGTGATGGTGTGGCGAGCGAGCGTGTGTATTTTTTTTTGTGCTTGTTTCAACTAGGTAAGACCAATTCTAACCTATATATTAGTCTTTTCCCACCTAGACTAACAATATGATAATAAACTTTTTTATCTTTCATCATGTATGAGTAGATCTTTACGATTTTTCTAGGATTTAATTAGAATATTGAATAGGCGCAAAACTCCCACGCTTCTTGCTTTGCTCCCCATCGCGAGGCGTGTTGGATTGACGGCTCTTTCATTAGTATCCCCTGTTTTATGACATCTAGAAGTGGCACTCATACATCAAAGGCGAACGCCGAAGTGACGTGCATTTTCCATTGGCACAAATAGTTACTGGTACGGCATGACAAGATCCACTGACTTGAAAGTAAAGGATAATCATATGCATTGATATGAAAAACAATTAAATTTCTGGTATTGAATTATTTGAATGTCCTTTTCCTCTCCGGAAGTTCTGAATTAATAGAAGCGACGAAAGCCAAAATGGATTGAGTTCACTTATGTGGTTGGACTCAAGAGGGCAAATAAGATTTTTCCTATTCTTGTCTTACTACAAAGAGGATTGTCTTCTCCAAGATACGACAATAACCTTGACTTCAAAACTGAAATTTAATTGGGGAAAGGAAACAAAATTTGTGTTAAGAAAAAAATGAAATGAGGCTAATTTTTCCTTTTGCTTAGATGCATCATATATCTGGGCATGCAATTAATTCAATCCTCTATAGTCCATTTCTACATCATGGCACATTTGCGTGTACTAAATCTTCTGGAGAGGTCATGTAGTTCTGATACGAAGAGAAAGCAAGTGTGATGGAAGAGGGAAACGAAAAAAATTTGATGGCCTGTGAGGAAGTTACATTGGACAGCTATTTCTGGTTTCCATTTACTCCAATTCATTGCTCCTCTTAAATGTTCTTACCCTCACATCCTGTGCATGCATATCAATCGAATTCATTTGGCCGAGTTCTTGGTGGATGGATGTCTTTATCATGGAGTGATCTCTTCCCTGCAACTGGTGAATATATTGGCATCTTACACATGAAAGAGAGGATATCAGGATATAGTTAGTCTAATTTAGGCCTCTACATTTATCATTTATAATGTCTTCTTTAACACCTTTTCCTTATCATTACAACGTTTTGTATTACAACGGTTTGTTGCACAGATTACTTCCCTGGCAACTAAGCGAATGGAAGGGGGTTGCACAAGTAGACCTTAACTTCCAAACGATGTCAGATAATATTTTCTCATGATCATGGTGATGTGTAGCTGTCACAGATCGGGAATTTTGGGAATGGAACGATCTGATCAACGGGACAGGTGCAGCAGAAGCCTGAGGAGACAAACCGAGTCAATGTTCTTACCATTTGCAGTTGCCCATCCCCTGTCCCCTAGCACAGTACACAAAAGAGAAACGTGACACATCTGTTGTCAAAGACTGAAAATGCGAGAACCTGCGATATGAACTGCCCAACTATTGTGAGAGAGATATATTACCCGCTCGATCGCGTCTCCTTCCACACTCAGATTTGCAAGTTCCTAAGCATCCAGCTTTACATGATGTGAAGGACTACACAGTGGTAGAAAGGTTGTTTCGTGCTACCATCCATCCGATGGCCTAGGATTCACACATCGGATGCTCCCATCACAGAAGAGACACCGGCGACAGAGCTCCGTTGTTACTAATGGTTCAGATTAGTCTACGGGGGCCGTAAGGCGAGGGTCAAAGCTCGGAGGACGTCTATGATTAATCGACTGATTGATTGATGGTTCCCTTCGTCGTTGCACTTAATTTCCCAGGGGTCCAGATCGATCGCCCCGAGCAACCAACACAGCAAAAGCATAAATAGACGAGCGGACGGACGGACGGGGTGCAAGCATTAGTGAGAACCCGTACTCGGCGTCGGCGGCGGTGGTACGCGCCACGTAAAAACGGCGGACGGAGTGCCTCCCTCGCCGCCCGTCGCCCCGCGCGGGCGCCGGTCCGCGCGCCTGGGGAAGGGGACACCGACACGAGGTGTGCCTGCTTGAGCGCATGCTGGTGTTGACCGGACCGCACGTGTGCTGGCTGGCTCACTGCTTGGAGCTGGAGGGGACTTGGGAGGTGGAAAAAACGTGGCGCGTCGTATTGTTGCATATTGCACTGCAAGTTCTGCTCGCAGTTTGCATGAACGAGGATGAGGATAATCGCACAACGATGAATGAGTTAGCTAGCAAGCGTCCTCGTCGCTTATACCTGGACTATAAAATGCAAGACCATGAAAGTGAATCTCGTTGATCAATATCTCCTCGGGTAGTCAGGTACGTGGTTAGCACATTGCAATTGTGATACGTGTAGTACCCACGTCTTCACCAAAAAAAGCTTGACCCGTATTGATGCATAGACAGGGGCGAGCTTTATCAGGCTTCAGTCTATCCTCCACGCTGGCGCCGAAACCCCTCCCCCACCCCAACCTCCGGCCGTCCGGCGGCCATGGCTCAACCAGAGGAAGAAGGAGCCAAGGAGGAAGAACAAAAGCATTTGTGGGCCTTTGCCGAAGCGGCACAGCCCACAAGGCCCAACTCACATCCACCCCCATGAACCCACCGGTCCCCACCTCACGTTCCGGTTCCATGTTCTAAAATTCCCAAATCCAAGAGAGGTTGAGAGGAGATGCACCCGAGGGCCCGCTGGCAGCCAGTGGCGACGAGGAGGGGAGGCGGCGAGGCGCCAATGCGTCAATGAGGAGGGAGCTGGGCTGCTAGGATGAGGGGAGTCGCCGGTAGCCGGAGGAGGCTGAGGCAGGGAGTCGAAGGAGGCGAGGAGAGGAGGGATCTGGGGCGGCCGGATGGGAAAGCTGGAGGAGGCAAGGAGGAGGGGAGCATCTGAGCTCTGGCCTCTGGCCATCTGCTGATCTTCATCTGCATCTGGGGCAGGGCAGGCAAGCCTGTCGTTGTGTCGGTTGTGGACTTGAGGGCGCGAGGTGTGAGGGCAAACAAGTACCTGGGTGGGGGAGCCAGACGAGGCATGGAGGAGGGGAGCATTTGGGCTCTGGCCTCTGGCCATTTGTTGATCTTCATCTGCATCTGGGCGGGGGAGGCGAACCTGTCGCTATGTCGGTTGTGGAATTGAGGGTGCGAGGCATGAGGGCTGACAAGTACCTGGTAAGTGCTCCCTTCTTGTGAAATTTACTTTGTTTACTACATCAGTTATGCCCATAATGATATGTGACTACTACATCATCTGTCGATCCTAAAGAGCTGAAAACTGAGGTGTTGGTATAGTACAACAGTATATACTCATAGCTCGTTACTTAATTAGTCAATTAGCAATTTATTCATAGGTTAGAATAAAGTGTGGTATATACTCAATTAGCAATTTGCTCGTCGGTTTGCAATAATGAAGAAACAAAATTTGCGTAATTATTTCATAAGCAATTTAAGTAGTACTCTCCCAACCGATGAGAGCACAACTCAACCAAAGAAGCCTCGACTAGAATTTAATTAAGATGAAATTATTGCTGATCCAATGCATAGCATACCAATAGAAGATTTTGGCAACGAAATTAGAGATAAAGTGAGGTGGGCATACTTGTTGAATGGTCCAACTCGAGCAATTGGACATGCCTTTCCAAAGACATTGGATGACAAAGTGTGGAGACCATTTCAAATCATGGTTTAATAAGTTCAATCGGTTAGAATATAGTGTGAAAAATGATGCCGCTTTTTGTTTCTATTGTTTTTTAAGAAATCGTCACAACCCAACACATTTGGTAATAATGTATTTACAAAAGTTGAGTTCTCTCGTTGAAAGACGGCTATAGATGCTTTTAATAAATATGTTGGTGGTCATTCCATTTTAACTTTGTAAAATTTGTGGCATGCAAGGTAGCATTGATGATGATAAAATCATAAGATGCTTCCAAGCCATGAAATCTCGTAGAATGAATTTGCCCCATGAAAGTTGTGATTCAAGCTAACGCCTTAGTTGTATGGTTCATTTATTTTGAATGTTCATAATCATTTAATTACAATTTACTAATGTATCATTAATTTTGCTAATTTTGATGTTCAGGTCATTACCCACTGGAGCCATATTTATATATTTTGGAAATGCACTTTCCATTAGCGAGGTACTTTCATTGTATTTCTCTCGTTTTGCTTTGCTTTTCTTTTATTCATGTATGACTTTGATTGCATAAAAATACAAGACTATGTTTGTCTCAAATTAGCTTAGTCATTTGAGACCACCCTCCATGTTCATCCTAGCTTCGCCACTGTGCATCGACCATGATCGGGAAAAGGTCAATCAGTGTCATTTGCCATTAAGACTCGTTGCGGTTTGCAGAAAAACCAATTCCACAGCCATTGAAGCGTACTCGTCCATGGGAGAAGGAGCGTCTGCACCATGAATATTGGAAGGGTGTTGTCGTCGGCTGCGGCCACCTCGAACTGGCGCACGGTTCGGTATCGTGGTGTGTGGGAGAGCAATGTTTAACGAGATGGAGCCCTCTCGGTTCTTGTGCAATGCACGATAAGCTTTTTCATTAAGAACACGATTAGCTGGCTAGGACCCAGGGCTAGTGTCCACACGTGTTGCTATGCCACAACCCATGAAGGGAAGGAGTCACGAAGTTGGGGTGCTCAACGCACGCGTGGGTAGTGGGGTGTTAAGTCGTGCCATAAGAAGTTTTAACTAGAATTTCTCCTGCTGATTCTTTGTGTTACATTATGTTGGATTCACCTATGAAATTGTCACATACTATGGAGAATGTTTCTGAAATTGTATGTTCAAAATGCTTGTCTAGTGCCTACACCCCTGGGTATAAGTTTAATTTGATTGGAGATTATGGTGTATACAATCAATTTATTGTTTATCGAATATGCATAACTTGTGATTACATGGATAAATTGAAGCTTGTTGTTTTGAACAACAATTCTTGTGTGCTGAATCTTGTTCAATATGAGAGTAAAATAAAATTTAGTGCTCATCCTATGCCTATGTGTTCACCTTTTATTACACCATCTAGTGTGGACAATCTGAATGAAGATGTTGAATTATAGAAGAACTTACAAATCTTTTCACCATTGCTAGATGAATTTGCTATTGCTCGATTGAAATCTGATTATATGGATGAATTTTGTTTGATTCCAAAAGTTGTAGATTTGCCCATATGTGCTACCCCTGCAAGTTTACAACTTTAGAGATTTGAATTGTATAAACGCTTCACTTACATTTGCAAAACTAGTTGCAATAATTGTTGTGTGAGAACTTTTGCTTTGATCATTCACATATATGATTACTTTTGGGTTAATAATACAATGATTTTTTATGGTCGCTGTTGTCTTCTAATATTAATTGTGCAACAACAAAGAACCGTTAAAACAGATGACATATACATATACCATGCATACACTTTGGCTTCTTTGTTACCCTATTTTCAGCTTATCAAAAGCCGAGGACGGCTTTATTTTCAAGAAAGGAAGGAGGATGAGGACATGACCCCTATGGATATAACCATATTTACTATGCTTACTGTTCCAAGTATAAGAACTCGTACGCTTCACTTAAATTATCAGGTGAGCTTGTTTTTAGGAGTGTTTTTATATTATATGAACTATATGATGCTACCTAATGATGAAATATATATATATGCAGCACCATGTCACTTTTGGTCTAAGACAAGCAAGCAATTCGAGTTGGACCTGTTTTGGAATCCAGTTCGGCCTCCGGAATCAGCTTGACAATACCAACTTAAAACAGGCATAACTTTCACATACGGAGTCCGTTGGAGGTCCACGAGTACTTGATTGAAAGCTTATTTCGTCCTCTTTCAAACGGATCCGGCCTCACCTTCAAATTCCTTTTGGACTGATCGCAATCATCTAAAGAAGGCGTCATATCACCTGTTTAGGCCAACCTGGGCTTTGTAATCGAACTCAACTTGGCCCATATGCCGGCGGCCCACCTAGAGATGTGGTTACTGTTCATGTGAACAGTAACCCACGAGTTTAGTCCCTCCCCGCTATTTCTTTTAGATTTGTGGCTCTTCCTCCCCTACATAAGGAGGCCACACCGGATTTTGCAAAGCCAAATTCCAAATTTTGAATCCTCTAGTTTTCTTGGATTTCGTTGAGTTAAGGTTTAGCCATTGTGCAAACTGCTTTTCTTGTGTCGGATGACCACCTGTCAAGACAGCTTTCAGAATCCCAATTTATAAATATTTCAGTCCATATTTGCAATTTCAGATTGCGTTTTATCTTGTTCTTGCGTGTTCTTCGATTGCATGCAGGAATAGGCCTTCGTGGTCGTTGATCGCGTTTCAAAGACGGTCAATAACGTCGCGGAGTTGGTTCAACGATTGCTAAGGCGCAAGCGTCGTCGTCGACGGTTGTAGTCGGATCGCGAGTCACCTCCACCAAAAAATCGATATTTATCAATCTCATCGAAAGATCGGAACCCCGCCTCCATCGTGGTATCGAGCTTCAGCTTGATCGGTGAGATTTTCCAGCTTTTCTAGTAGTAGATTTGTTTTCATACCTAGAGTCCGAAAATTGCCCAAAAATTATTGCACCTATCATCCATGCATCGAGCCCCTTTGAGCCATTGCAATTTTCTTTTCGGTATTTTGCTTGTTGAATCATTGGTTGCATCGTCGTGTCTAGTTGCTTATTTCTAGTTCTAGTTATTGTCTAGTTAGTCTTTGCCTAGTTGCATCTCGTGTTTCCTTTGCGTCGCTTGATCGTTCTTTTAGGGTTCTTAGTTTTTGCATCTAAAACAGAAAATTCGTGGGTAAGAACTCCTCTAATCCGCAACAAAAATAGAAAATTTGTATTGTTGTTAATCCAAAAAAAAAGAGAGAGGATTGCTATGATCTTTTGGAAGAATTGATGTTATTTGCGACTTGCGGCAAATCCTAGGGTCGGCCAAATAGTAGAAGGAGAAAGAGGCAACCACAAAAAAACAAAAGCCGCGGTAAAAAAAAGTGCATAAAAATTAGTCGAGACCTTCTACGTACAGCCACAAGCTTCCATAAAAAAATTCAGCAAGTTTGGCCCATGGAATCAAAAGATATATTCATTTCAAGATTGAACACGAGACGGTTTTGAGTCCGAGTAGGATTCCGTTTCCAAGACACCTTCAGTAAAACGGGCATAACTTTTGCATACCGCGTCCGTTTTTGACGTTCTTGTGCTCGTTTCGAAGCTAATGACGAGGCGCATCTTTTCTACCTAAGCCACTAGTTGCCCTCCAGGTGCCCCAAAATCGGCCATCTTCGGCCCCGAATTCACGTCGCAAGTTTTCGGGTTCTGTTTTTGCTATTTCCTTCGATCTTCCTTTCGGAATTTGGAGTTCGCCTCAACTGCAAAGTTGTAGATCTCGTCGAAACCTTTCAAAAAAGTATATATAAGTTATATAAAACTTTGTTCTTTTCATCATTTGAGACTAGCTATTGTTTCTGCTCAATCTAGAGGGTTGTTTACATTGCACGTTATTGTATCTTTGTGCTCTACATCATGTGAACAATCTTGTGCCGCTACACAGAGGTTTGAGTACTTGGCTAGCGTCTCTCCTAGCACTTGGTGTGAGAATTTCCTTTGCTTGCATCAAGTCACATTAATCTTTGCGTGTGTGTGCGTACACTTCTCTTGATAGGCTTTGATTAGCTAGCTTTGATTAGGCTAGGATCAGCAACATTGACTAGTACTTTGAACATTTATTCAACTTGCAGTTGCTGAATTGATTGTTGGTAATCCTTGCTACCATACTTGAGCCTTCCCAACTACACCTCTTCTACACCGTACAGGCTGAACTTCTCCTAGCAATCGCTCCATCCAATCTTCGAAGATACGTTGATACCGCTGGTTGCCGATCACCCCTGTTTGCTTGGTAAGAATTAGTAAGAATTCGATAGAAGGCTTGAGTGTGAGCGACTTTTGAACCATCACATCCTAGTAGTTGCTAGGGACATATGCTTGTGTTCTACTAACTATGACAGGTTCAAGATCACATAGTAGGGAGTTTCGTGAGATCAACAACACCATTGACTCATCTCTTGTGCCTGAACGAGGTAAATTTAAGTATGCATTTCCATCCTTTGTCGGTAACTTTGATCCCGATGCCTATGTTGACTGGAAATAGCATTAGAGAAAGAATTTGAATATTATGATTGGTCCGATAGGCAAAAGATTAGAGCTGCCACTAGTATTTTTGTTGAGGATGCAATACTTTGGTGGAAGTATTTAAATAGACATGGAAGAGTGCCTCAAACTTGGAATGCATTAAAGAAACTTTTGAGAGATGAATTGTTCCTAAATATCATGCCGATTATTTACTAGCTAGATTGCAATGTGTAAATCAAGGTAGTAGAACCGTAAGGAATACTATCATGAATTGAAAACTCGTTTGTTGCGTTGTGGTTTAGAGGAACATGTTGAAGCTACGTAAAATAGATTCTTAAGTGGGCTTAATCAGGAATTCAGACCTTCTTGTTCATAAGGAATATAATTCTCTCTCTCATTTGTTTATACTTGCCTGTAAGGTTGAAAGTCAGATTGAGGAGAAATTAAGAATACATGATGATAGGAAACATCAGAACAAACCTATGTTTGTGTCTTTTTCTGTGACTAATGACTTGCAGGAAGTTGAGAACCATGTCGAAGAGGAGAATGAGTTGATTGCACCACCTACTCCATTGGTTGAGAAGGAAGATGAGGAGATGGAAGCGCCTACATCATCTGAGGAGAGCCAAAAAGGTAAAGATCATGGTGCTATCATCACTCAAGGTGAGTATGATTTTGAAAAACTACATTTGTCCACTGTTCATGCTATTTAGAGCAAAAATTAGTGAAAAACAATTCTGATATGCACATATTTCAAGTAGAGAATACAGGCTGCATTGATTTGATTGCACCATGTGATGAAATAATTGAATTGCCTGCTGTTTTGAGTGATTTATGTGATGAGTTAATCGCATATAATGATCATGTGAAATTGGTTAGACATAAAGAAGTTTTAACTAGAATTTCTCCCGCTGATTCTTTGTGTTACATTATGTTGGATTTGTTGGAAATATGCCCTAGAGGCAATCATAGAGATGATTGTATTTCATTATGTTCATAACTTTTGATAATATGTTATCTTGTTCCTTGAATGAATCATCAGTTATATAGATCAATGAGTATGTGACTTGTTGGTGAAACTCTTTATCTTATATGATGTCGTTCTAAAAGTATCCCTAGTCGAATGTCACCGGTCTAACACCAAAGTGACTCCACGACTAGTACATGTATTGATTGATGACCATGTTTCACCGGTCATGGATATAGAGATATCGAATCAATAATGTGGACACATGTTAGAGAACATAGTGTTGGATAAGACCCACCTTGAGACACTATTGAGATTGTTATGATTCTATGTGTCGTTAGTTGGTCTCAAGCAATGATGATGTATAATCCTCGACCGAGATCGCATGGTTTCCTACATGCGTAATAGCACTCTTAGGGTTGCCAAACGCTACTCCAGAATCGGGTAGTTATAAAGGTAGCTTTCGGGTATGCTATGAAACATGTGGAGGAATGTGACCGATCGGATATGAGATTTGCCCTCCTAACATAACGAGAGATGTCTCGGGCCTCGTTGTAGTCGAATAAAGAAAGTGCATGGCCATGCCACTAGTGGTCGGGTGTCGACCACACGGTTATTCGACACTTGATCGAGAAAGTATTGAACAGTCCATGGATGACATATTATCTCGCTTTGAGTTCAACCGTATGTCGTGAGGCAAAGGGAGAATACATAAGCAGGTCGCTCAGCTTGCCGAGGTCGAGATCGGTCGGTCGATGGAGATACGACCTGTCGAAGACTACTCGACATAATCACCAATCGGTCGTGGGAGTTGCAAACGGGTCGTAGTTAGATACTAATCGGTCGTAAGGAGTTACGAATCGTTGTAATCGACATGAACTGGTCGTGACTAAGTACGAGCTGGTCGTAAGTGATAAGGACTTGGTCGTAGATCATATTGCATTAAGGTTCGTCCGATATATTCTGTGTGTGTTCGGGAATCGTTATGTGTCGCTAGGTACCGCTAACCACTCGTGATCGGAAAGAGTTTCCAGTCACAACCGATTACACACGAACCTATAGGGTCACACACTTAAAGGGCAAGGATTTGATTTGGATGGAGATCCGAATTTTATAGGCCATGAGTTCCTAATGAGCCTTCGCTCGAACCCATTATGGATGCCTATATTTAGAGAGGTAGTGGCATGGGGTGAAGTGATCGATCGGAAAATCCCGAAACCCTATAGCCACGCTCTCTCAACCACGCCGTCGGCGCTAGCACTCTGCGCGTGGTGTCCCCGCCCCGCATATGTGGATACCTTGGAGGTGTTGTTGCGAAGCATCAAGACTAAGGACGATCCGCAACTCACGACGACCTCGTGAGCCGAGGAGAACTTGCGACGCTCGTCGAGTAGGAGGAGAAGACGCGCAGCAAGTACGACTCACGATCGCATCAACTCGCTACATCGACTTACTTCCGCTATGAGTCGCGCGCGTCTAGTGGTAATCTCGTGATCTATTACTTGCGGTGGTTCCTTGGTTGCGCGGTAAAATTTTTGTTTGTGCTATCGTAGCCTTGCCGCGATCCTTCAGGATTCACCTATGAAATTGTCACATGCCATGGAGAAAGTTTCTGAAATTGTATGTTCAAAATGCTTGTCTAGTGCCTACACCCCTGGGTATAAGTTTAATTTGATTGGAGATTATGGTGTAGACAATCAATTTATTGTTTATCGAATATGCATAACTTGTGATTACATAGATAAATTAAAGCTTGTTGTTTTGAACAACAATTCTTGTGTGTTGAATCTTGTTCAATATGAGAGTAAAATAAAATTTAGTGCTCATCCTATGCCTATGTGTTCACCTTTTATTACACCATCTAGTGTGGATAATCTGAATGAAGATGTTGAATTATGGAAGAACTTACAAATCTTTTCACCATTGCTAGATGAATTTGCTATTGCTCGATTGAAATCTGATTATATGGATGAATTTTGTTTGATTCCAAAAGTTGTAGATTTGCCCATATGTGCTACCCCTGCAAGTTTACAACTTCAGAGATTTGAATTGCATAAACGCTTCACTTACATATGCAAAACTAGTTGCAATAATTGTTGTGTGAGAACTTTTGCATTGATCATTCACATATATGATTACTTTTGGGTTAATAATACAATAATTTTTTATGGTCGTTGTTGTCTTCTAATATTAATTGTGCAACAACGAAGAACCGTTAAAACAGATAACATATACATATACCATGCATACACTTTGGCTTCTTTGTTACCCTATTTTCAGCTTATCAAAAGCCGAGGACGGCTTTATTTTCAAGAAAGGGAGGATGATGAGGACATGACCCCT
This sequence comes from Ampelocalamus luodianensis, assembly GCA_036346255.1. NCBI lineage: Eukaryota > Viridiplantae > Streptophyta > Magnoliopsida > Poales > Poaceae > Ampelocalamus > Ampelocalamus luodianensis. The sequence goes on from CM070634.1 coordinate 3,218,989, forward strand.
ATGGATATAACCATATTTACTATGCTTACTGTTCTAAGTATAAGAGCTCGTACGCTTCACTTAAATTATCAAGTGAGCTTGTTTTTAGGAGTGTTTTTATATTATATGAACTATATGATGCTACCTAATGATGAAATATATATATATGCAGCACCATGTCACTTTTGGTCTAAGACAAGCAAGCAATTCGAGCTGGACCTGTTTTGGAATCCAGTTCGGCCTCCGGAATCAGCTTGACAACACCAACTTAAAACAGGCATAACTTTCACATACGGAGTCCGTTGGAGGTCCACGAGTACTTGATTGAAAGCTTATTTCGTCCTCTTTCAAACGGATCTGGCCTCACCTTCAAATTCCTTCTGGACTGATCGCAATCATCTAAAGAAGGCGTCATATCACCTGTTTGGGCCAACCTGGGCTTTGTAATCGAACTCAACTTGGCCCATATGCCGGCGGCCCACCTAGAGATGTGGTTACTGTTCATGTGAACAGTAACCCACGAGTTTAGTCCCTCCCCGCTATTTCTTTTAGATTTGTGGCTCTTCCTCCCCTACATAAGGAGGCCACACCCCCTCTAGTTTTCTTGGATTTCGTTGAGTTAAGGTTTAGCCATTGTGCAAACTTCTGTTCTTCAGTTGTGTCGGATGACCACCTGTCAAGACAGCTTTCGGAATCCCAATTTATAAATATTTCAATCCATATTTGTAATTTCAGATTATGTTTTATCTTGTTCTTGCGTGTTCTTCGATTGCATGCAGGAATAGGCCTTCGTGGTCGTTGATCGCGTTTCAAAGACGGTCCAATAACGTCGCGGAGTTGGTTCAACGATTGCTAAGGCGCAAGCGTCGTCGTACGGTTGTAGTCGGATCGCGAGAGTCACCTCCACCAAAAAAATCGATATTTATCAATCTCATCGAAAGATCGGGAACCCCGCCTCCATCAGATACCATATCGTATGGTTTTATATCAAAACATAGAATTATATTTCTAATGCTTATGAAAAAAAACTATAGTTGTATTACTTATACAATGGTAACAGCTCGCTCGCGTATATATGTGATCGATCTGCACCATTATAATGTGGGCCCACCACGATCAATAGTGTAGATCTTTCTTTCTTTTTCTTTGATTAACATGGCAATTCCTAGCCCTTGAAAGCGAACATGGTGACTTCTTTTAACTTTGTTTTAATAATATAACTAGTAGGGCGACACGTTCATTTGCGCGACTAGATTTATTACATATCGTTCACATATTCAATATTGGTATTTGTCGGTGTCGGTTGTTTGATTTCCCCTAATTATACACCAATTTTACTGATCGATTCTGCTTTTCTACTTCAACCTCCAACCATAAGGCCAATTCTTGATCGACCCCACTCATTTGTTATTCCTTCCAATGAAATACTCTACCACATAGTTGTCTTCTATTTCTCTCCAATTATTACCTAATACCGACTGTTGCGATATCAAACACGCATACATATACAATCGTTGTCGTTCCCTACCTAGGGACACCCATCACGCTATCTCTGGTGGTCCCGAACCTATTACTAATTTTACTTTATTTTATTTCAAATTTTAGTTATTGTTGGTTGGAATTTGTATACAAATATGATGTTTTTGTTTATTTTTATTCTAAATTGTATTTATTTAGGGGTTTTACTTAGGAATTCGTATGGAAAACAAATTAGTTATTTTATTTTATTTTTATTCCTAATTTCAGCTATTTTTGGATTATAGTGGTATTTTTATCTATACCGTTATAATCTAGACCCACAAAAAAATTACGGTGGAGATCTTTCTCATTTTGCACCGATTAATGTTGTAAATTCTAGCCCTTAAGAGCGAACATGATGTTTTTACTTTAATAAGATAAAGATGATTGCTATTTCACGGACATCCTACTTCCCCAGCCCGCGGACGCAGTTTGGAGCAGTTGGATCTCGTCCATGCGGCGTTGAGCCATTGGATTTGGCGTCCTCGTCCGTGTGGAGTGTCCGCATGTTCACACACCCACATGTAATAGCCAGTAGTTGAATGTCTATGCTTTTCTATGAAAAAAAAAGCATATTACTCTGTCATGTCGAGTTGTTAGTTGGTGAGCTCAGCTCCGTCCAGTTCCGCATCACGCCTCCACCGTTATGCTCGCCCTACACCACATCCTCAACTTCAGCACCACATATGGCCAGGCTCCACTGCAGCCCATGTTGCGCCTCCGTTGTTGTGCTCTTAGCTTAGGATGCACCCTCGGCCCTGCCGCCATGCCCGACTTGCATCATTGTCCTCGTTTCACACCACTTGCGGCCAAATTGGGCCAATCGAGACCGAGAGAGGTAGCCTTGCTCTGTAGCAACAAAGAGGACAAGCCTAGCGAAGGAGGTTGTTCGGATAGGAATAAATTTTGTTCACAATTAATCTATTTATTTAGTAGTTTTTTTTTGTTAGAGGTTTTCTAGGGAGGTGGAAGGGGTTGTAAGGGTACGATGCACTATAACCACCAACACCACCAACAAAATATTAGTAAAGAAACTAACAAGTGAAAGATTCATCTCTCATTTATTCATAATGAGGTTGTCCACAAGAAGCGTACATATACATTGCCTGAACCATCAAATTATAATCAATAATAGCACTTATCAGGTTCAAATTACTCATTGATCTAGTAGTTAGCACTTCTGGGAACTAACAAACAATCAATGTTGGAGTTGTCTAAAATATATATAAACGGATAACTAACATATAATTATCAGATGGAGAATACATCCACCGCTATAGCTGCATTCTTTATGTTTCTACCTGGCCAGCAGCACGCGGTTGATGCCAAATCCAATGAGACGATAAACAACAGCTAAAGGTTCTGCTAGAGATTTGAAAAATTCCGAGCAAATTCCCTATGAACTTCACCAATCCCTCCACTCCTCTGTCTCCTCACATATGATTGTCATGCAGAAGTGCATTCGTACACAAGATCAGAAGAACAAAGAGCCACTTTCTAGTATAGACGCTTACGGTCTGCTCATCGGCGGCGTCACACTAGAGCACCCATTACTCACCTACTACATGACGTAGCCTGAGCTGGTCGTACCAGCGTGACTTTACCGGCTCCACCTCGGGACCTTTGTGCCTGTTAGCCAAGTCCACAGGGGTAGCCACCTTCCGTTGCTCGGCATTGTGGTATTCCGTCGAACACTTGGGAAGCAGCAAGAAGAAAATTAACTTGGCCAAAGAACAACACGAGGAAGAAGATCAAAAGTTGCAGAATGTTCGACGTGGGCAGGCTGAAGAATTCAGGTGGATCCGGCAAACAGGCAGTGGTAGTGGTCGCACGTGGTTTTGTTAGCCCAATCCAGAACTTGCTAGAAATAAAACGAAAGACATCACTTCTTAGGGCAATAACTCAACCAGCAAAACAACAATCCAATTAGATCTACCTTTGTGGCTCTGTCTCCACCGATCATCGGACAACCACTCTACTTCTAGCGACCCTAAGTGATTCCTCTACCTTCACTGGGTGCCGATTGCATAGTCGGGCCATTGTCGGGCCTTTGGCCACGCATTCGTGTCGTGGTGTTATTGTCGTTGGCAGTGCATGGATTGGGGTACCTCATTGGAGCTAGAGAGGTGGAGGCACAGCTGGATGACAAGCCTGGCGAAGAGTCTGTCGGCACATCTCGATGGAGGCCGGACCTAGAGGGGACGAAGTAGTAGTTGCAGAGATGTGCGGTGTTCGACGGAGTCGACGGGATCGCAGCATTGTGGTTTTGTTCATTGGTGTGACGACGCGCTAGGGCATCGAGGGAAATTCGAGGATACAAGTGGGATGCACAGGGATAGCATCATAGCATGCAATTTTCAAGACATGGGCTGGGCCCATTTGTCGGCGCGGTTTTCATCAAGGTGATGCGCTCGAGAGTGGAGAGGGTGTGAAGAACGCATCCTTCACAACCATTAGGTTCTTTTAAAGGAGTAAAGATACGACCCATACCCTTTCTGATAGGATACATATAGGTGGGTCCTCATAATTCCCATTCACTTCACTTTCCCCATTCCCTTCCCACTTTCCCTTGTCTGCTTCAATATGCTCTTGCGAGGACGAGATTGCCACCGCCAACTCCCCCTTTTCCTTCCCAGATGCCTCGCCTCACCACTTCAATGATGCCACACCCTCCTAGTCGACCTCACCCGCGGTGGTACCGTGAAACGTCGTTGCCTAATGGCCAATGCGACCACCGTGAAGGCGAAATTAAACCCCAGGTGATTTTTTGTAAACCTTAGGTGAATTTCCCCCCTTTTTAAACGTTATGGTATAAAATTTCTAGATCCTCACTTGGTACCTCGCAAATCAAAAGTTTTCAATCTGATTTGAAAGTTTTGATGAATTTGAACTGAAAGTTGCCAAATCCATTTTGATAACTTTGCTCAAAATTGATTTAGAAGTTCCATAATTTTCGAAATTCAATTTGAAAGTTTTGAATCCAACGTGAAAGTTTCTTTAAACCCGAATTGAAAGCTGATAAATCCTATTTGAAAGTTTCGTCTAATCCGAATGGAATTTTTCCGGATCCTTATTGAAAGTGCTTCAAATATCAAAATTTTCTTCAATACACACCGACCCCCACTGCTTGGCTTGGCAAAAGACACCCATTAGATCTTTCTTTTTTGTTCGGTGTCTTATTTCTTTCCTTCTTATTTTGCACTTACTTTTCTTATTGGTCTATTCTATTGGAAAATTTATGTAAGCTATTCTAGAAAATGTATAAGCCATATTTTGATCCATTGGATCAGAGTTCAAATCACACATCTCACCCATCTCCATGCAAATCCTGTGGTCATAAAATTTTCATTAGATCTACAAGAAAAAATCAGACAACTTACAAATACCAAAATCGAAAAAGTGCAGTTTAAATTTGGGAAAGGAAAAGTAAGAAGCTCTGAAAAGAAAAGGAACGAAGAAAGATGTGTGCGTTTCCAATCCCCTATGGCGTGGCCTTCACGTTTATTGTGCAAAGAGGTTCTTCAATGCTCTCCCTATGATATGCAACATGCCAGCTATAGTTGAGGGCAAGAGCAGATTAGATAACCACACTCGTCGGTTTTTTAAAAAGAAAGATATAACTACGCTCGCCATCAGCCATCAAATTTCCGTCTCGCCCAAGCAATTCCATCACCCATTGATGGAATACGTTTCTCTTAGGCTTGGGTCTTTTGTTTGCAGGCTCTAAGAAAACCGCTGCAGGTTTTGCATATCCACAGGCCACAGCCACAGGATTGCCTGGCAAAGATGAGTCCGGCCACGTTTCTGTTGGTGCACTCGGCACCCTGGGCTCTCTGCAGGCACTCACCATGGAGAGAGAGATTTCAGAGACACGAAGGGCACCGCGGCCGGGGTGTTAAAATCGGATCGGATGGCCTACGTGTGGCGGCTTGCACGAGGACCGTGATATAAGTTGTCTCCGTCCTCGGATGCCTATCAGGAAAGCAAGCCGCGCAGCACAAAGCGGGTGTGCCTGTGGTTGTTGGATGCATGCATGCACAAGAAGTCAAGAACCATCGCAACAGCAACGCGTTTCCTCTCCTGTTGGTTGTCTTGCTGTGGCACTGGCAGTGAACATTGAGCAACATCCACGCACCACGCACCACGCACAGACGAGCCAAGCGTTACGGTTCTCATGGCGCTGTGCCACCCCATGCACGCTCGAACTTTCTGCTTGCTTGGCAATGCCAATCTGTACTACATTTGCGTCCCGGTAAAATTCAAGTTCTTAACCCCTATAAATACGTCTACCTGGATCAAGAGATAGTGATCATCAGATAAGACATAATAAGAGAGAGAGTAAGAGTATAGACTTGTGTGTGTACAGGGGGGCTAATAAGAAGTCCCTTGTCATGACCCCTCCGAGAACGTTTGCCGGTGACGAGGCTGGCGCCTGCGCGGAGTTCGAACATGTCGAGTACCCCTTCAAGTGGAGAAAGTATGTGTGCGCGAGGTGCGGGATGCACCGCATCGAGCACCGCGAAAGCAAGGCCAAGGCGGCCGACGACACGGCCATCAGGGAGGAGCACCTGCCACAGCGCAAGAGGCTCATGATCAGGTACAAACGGTCCCAGGCCCTTGCCGCCGCTGCTGCCGCCAAGGAGAAGGAGAAGGGGAAGGAGAAGGAGAAGGAGAAGGAGAAGGAGGAGGGATTGGAGGAAGGGGAGATCTGGACCGCCGACGTGGTCACCAAGAGGAAGAGAACCACGAGGAGAAAGCGCGCGGATGCACTATGAGCTGAGGAGGGGGGCCTAAGAAGTTTGTGTGTCTGTGTACTCGTGTTCTGCTTTGTATCCCCTTCGCCTCTCCGTATCAGTAGCATGTCACCTGGAAGTGTTGCTGTTGTTTAATAATAATCGATGTAATTCTGTTTCGAATTTTGTTTTTGCGGGGTAAGGAGAGCTTTATTAATTAGGTATGAATAGAATTACAATCGTCGTTGTCGGACCCGGATTTCGAAATCCAGAATCCTTTGTGAAAATACTGCGCTATTCCCTGGATCGAGAGATAGCGCCACGCATACATTGCTGAATCATTTCATACAGCACGTAGTCCAAACCATTCATTAATACAAGCATCCGAGTTCAAATAGACCACGTCGGGTCGAGTTTACAATAGGGCCGATCAGGCCAAATGAGTTCATTACAAAATCTCGAGTACGTTAGCGGAAGCAAAGGGGTAGAGCAAGTCTCTCCACGTGCAAGCGATCGAGTACCATGTGTACGATCGATATTAGCCACAGCTTGGATAATATAGGATGTACGCGAGTACCAACGGGCCACCAGATCGAGGCGAGACTCGGACTCGGAACTATGCTACTCTTCTTCATGTCCTTGCTCCTCGACGCCCGGTCCTCGTAGTAGACGTAGTCTCCATGATCCACGGGTTCGAGGGTTGGGGAAAGAGCGAGGATGAGCACAACTACCGTGCTCGCGAGCCAACACACAGATGCAATATTATACATGCAAGGCTTAACAAGGATGGCTCGGGTTCATTTATTTGCACAAAGCAATATTTTGAGTACCAATATTAAAAGTCCTATCACTTAGCATTTTAACCAAATTGCATTTTGTTAAAGAGATTACTTGTGCAATATTTATAATAAGAGAGGTTACCTCCACCTCATGCTTATTTTTTTATAGCGTTACATCCACCACTTAGCATCACTGGGTACATCCACCAGGAAAACCAAAACCAGGTCACAAATGACCCATCACATTTTATCCCGCCCACAAGGTTTTATAAATGTAACTAACTCTTGTAAGTTCCCATGTCCGCCATGACCGTGGGCACGCTATTCGAACAGCTTTATTACACTCGCAGAGGTTGTACACTTTACCCACAAGAGACAATCATCCCGACATATACACATGTTTCGTGAGACATGTGAGTCAAGGAGATCGTCACAAGGCTTTTACAATGCATCCACCAAGATTTGTTACACCCGCTAAGGTTTCACCGAGAAGAGTTACGCTCACATAGACCACAACTCTTTCCCTGCACTCTCTTGCGCCACACGGCTTACGCTCACATAGACCCAGTAAGTCGCACACCCCAACCCATAGCCACATAGGCTTATGGCGAGCGGTCATCTCGCTCGTGCAACTCATACTAACGGATACAAATTATTTAGCCGTGTCGACACCATTATAGACATGTGGTCGTACTGTTTTACATTGGGAGGTCATCACAGGATTAAGTCCTTAGGGACCATCTGGGCGGTTTATACCACATACCATCCACAAACCAACATTTCTTGGGCTGCATTAGCACCCACCAACATACCATCCATCATACCATCCGCCTGCATGTGACAAGCAATTTCTTTAGGGTTTTTAAGAGGTAGGAAAATACAACATCATAACCATCCTAGCCATTTACACCCAATGATCGCCCAAAATCATGTTCATTTCAAAAGATGATGAATGGGGTAGATGATACCCGATACTTAAGCAAGACTAGCATGGCGCTTAAGTATAGCCTATACTAGTATAGTTACCAAATATTTACTAGGTGACAAGGGTGTATGGCAATTCAATTATCAAGGGATGGTGTACTAATAATAAAGCATCAACATGGCATTTAACTACCTTAGGTATTTAACATACATTTGCATAAGGAAATAAAGCATGCAATTTGATATTTAAAAGAACATAATTTGCATAAAATGTAGGTTCAATATGATCAAAGTGTCGACTCGCCTGGTCTACGGCTAGATGATCTTGATATTCTTGAGCTTGATCGGTGGGGTCTCCTGCTTCCCGAACTCTACGCGATCGATCGCATTTAAAAGAAATAAACGAGCAATTAAATTAATTAAATAACAAAACTCATCAAATGAACTCCAAAATAAACCTAACTAGCACCAACAGAAGAGCTCGATTTTAGAAATTTTAGAAACAAACCTCACAATTTTTGGAGCTAAAATGGGGAGAAAAGAATATTTGAAACCTCTCTTTTGAAAATAAAAGAAAAAGAAAGGAAAACAACTAAAAAGAAAACCGAATGTGGCCCACGGCCAACACTTCGTCCGCCCACCCGTCGCCGAAAGCCCGACGCGCGCCGGCGCATGCGCATGCCCGCGAAGCGTTGGCCCACGCACGCGTGCGGCCGCCAGCAGAGGAAAGAAAGAAGGGCGAGGAGGGCTAGGCGCAGAGAGGAGAGGAGGAACGGCGGCGCGGCGGCGGTGCGCGAGGGAGGCTCACGGCGGCGCGACAGGAATCGAGGAGCGCCACAAGACGGGGCGGCGACGACGAGAAGAGGGCTCGGCGGCGACGGCGACGGAGCAACAAGACGAGGAAGATGAAGCGGCGAAGGTGAGTCTCTGCTCCTTCGCTCGGTTTTGCTTGGGGAGAAGAGAGGTGGTTCGGCCGAGGGGAAGAAAGGGCTTGGCTTTTATAGCCGGGGAGTTGGAGTCGGGAGGCGACGTTGACGATGGCACGCGGGAGTGCCGAGGGCGCGCGGGCAGCGGGGATGGACGGGTCGAGGCGCGCGTGGAGCGTTGACGCGGCGGCGCGCCAAGGCGGCGAGGCAGGCATGGCGGCTAGGAGGGCTAGGGTTAGGTGGAACGGGAAAGAACTCGGTGCAATTTTGGGGAATCCGAATCTTGATCACTTTGGGAAATTTTTGGGTTTATGCTTGACTTTGAAGATTTTGCAAATCCACAAATTTGGATGTTACAAAACCTACCCACCTTAAAAGAATCTCGACCCAGATTCGAGCTCTCGAGAACAGTAGGGGTAATCCAACTTCAACCGATCCTCGCTTCCCGTGGCTTCTCTCCGAGTGGTTGCTCCATTGCACTTTGCATAGCGGATGATCTCGACGCCTTGTTTGCTTCTCCACGACATCGAGAATCTTGATCGATGTTCGATACGACAAGTCTTTCTCGAGTGCAATGGTTTCAATTGGAGCTTGCTCTTCGGTACTCGAGGCATTTCTTGAGCCGAGAAACATGGAACACATTGTGGACATCCGACAAATTTCCCGGTAATTCCAAATGATATGCTACCTCTCCACGCTTAGGTGATTGGGAACGGGCCTATGTACCTTGGCGCAAGCTTGCCTTTCACTTTAAATCTTCGCATTCCTCGAAGGTGACACTTGAGGTATACATGATCTCCAACTTCAAAGTTAACTCTCTCGACGGTTGTCGCATAACTTTTCTGTCTGGATTGAGCAACTTGTAGACGATCTCTCGATCAATCGACTTTCTCTTCGCTTTGCTTGAGAGTATCCGTCCAAGATATAACCTTCTCCCCGATTCTCACCAATGCAAGGGAGTTCTGCATTTTCTCCCATAGAGTGCTTCAAACGGGACATTTTCAAACCGGATTGGTAATCGTTGTTGTAGGCGACTCGCATATGGTAGACATCTCTCCGCCTACGGTAAACTCTAAAGCACAAGCCCAAGCATGTCTTCAAGAATCGGATTACCCTTTCTGTCTCATCCCATCACCCGAGGATGATATGCTGTGCTAAAGTTCAAGTGAGTTCCAAGTGCATCATGGAGACTAGCCCAGAAATGCGAGGTAAACTGAGAACCTCGATCCGAGACTATCCTCTTGGGTACCCATGCGGACATACAATACGAGCCATGTATAACTAGGCTAATTTATCTCCCTTGTAGGTGGTCTTCACAGGGATGAAATGGGCAACTTTGGTTAATCTGTCAACTATGACCCATACGGAATCATATCCGGTCTTGGTTCTCGGCAGACCAGTAATGAAATCCATTCCAATTTCTTCCCACTTCCACTGAGGGATTTGCAGTGGTTGCAGCAATCCTGCGGGTCTCTGATGTTCTGCTTTGATCCGTTGGCACACATCGCAACAAGCTACGAACTCGGCGATGTCTCTTTTCATTCGCGGCCACCAATATAGAATCTTCATATCTTGATACATCTTGGTGCTGCCCGGGTGTATGGTGTATGCTGAGCTATGGGCCTCTTTTAGAATCAATTCCTTGAGCTCCTTTTGGTGGGGAACAAAGAGGCGTTTCCCATACCATAGGATACATTGTTGGTCTTCCACCATCTTTGAGGCCTTTCCTTTGACCATGAGGTATTTAAACTTCTGAACTCCGGGGTGTCCTTTCTGAGCGGTCTTGACCTGTTCTTCCAAGGTTGGTTGAACTTCCATAGCTGCTAAGGTGCCTTGTTCTACTAACTCGAGGTTAAGTGCCTCTAATTCCTTGCAAAGCTCAGGTTGATACTCTTGAACCATAACATTTTTGCAGTAGGACTTACGGCTTAAAGCATCGGCCACTACATTAGCCTTCCCAGGATGGTAATGAACATCCAAGTCGTAATCCTTAATCGCTCTAACCATCTTCTTTGTCTGAGGTTGAGGTCCTGTCTCGGGTGAAAATATACTTAAGACTCTTGTGGTCCGTATAGATATTACAATGATTTCCAATCAAGTAATGCCGCCAAATCTTTAGGGCATGCACTACTACCGCTAACTCCAAATCATGAGTTGGATAGTTGTCTTCATGTGGGCGGAGTTGTCCGGATGCATATGCTACGACGTTTCCTCCTTGCATAAGCACGCACCAAGACCTTGGCGTGAAGCATCACAATAGACTTCAAAGTCCTTGTGTATGTCCAACAAGACTAACACCGTGCAGAGTTAACTTCTTCTTCAACTCTTGGAAACTCTTTTCACAAGCTTCATCCATTCGCATTCTTTTCCTTCTTGAACAGTGGGTCATTGGTCCGATAGTTTGGAGAATCCTTTAATGAAGCGTCAGTAGTATCCAGCCATTCCGAGAAAACTACGACTTTGGCCATCGAGGTTGGTTGTTTCCATCCCAACACCGCTTTCTACTTTGGATGGGTCAATCGCGACTCTCCAAATGGATACGATATGTCCGAGAAAATCGATCTCTTGAAGCCAAAATTCACACTTGCCGTACTTGGCATACAAATGATGTTCTTTAAGCTTCCTCAGACCAAATGCGATGTTCAAGATGTTCCTCATTAGTCTTGGAGTAGATTAAGATGTCGTCTATGAACACGACCACAAACTTATCCAGTATTCCATGAATACCTTGTTCATAAGGTTCATGAAGTAGGTCGCGCATTGGTCAAGCCAAACGACATAATCGTGAACTCATACAAGCCATACCGGTGGTAAAAGTGTTTAGGATGTCCTCCGCTCGATCTTAACTCGATGATATCCCGACCTTAGGTCTATCTTGGAGAACACTGTTGTTCTCGGCGGTTGGTCGAATAGATCATCAATGCGGGCAAGGGATACTTATTCTTGATGGTCACCTCATTGAGGGCTCTGTAATCCACGCACACCGGGCGGTGCCATCCTTTTCTTTACAAAAGTATCGCGAACCCTGTGGGGATGAGCTAGGTCTAATAAATCCTTTTCCTGTAATTCTTCCATTTGTACCTTAAGCTCTTCAAGCTCATCAACCGCCATCCTATATGGCCTCTTGGCAATTGGGGCTGTTCTCGGCTTTAGGTTGATCACAAATTCTATGTCTCTGCCTGTGGCATGCCAGCAATTCTTCCGAAAACTTCCGGTAGTCTTGAACTACGGTGTTGTTTCCAGAGTCACCTTCTCGAGGTTATGGACTGTATTTGATCCAAACTCGAGGGGCGGCTACATTAACCTTTATTGTGGTGCCCTGTTTTTGGTGAGTATCACCTTTCTGTTGGCACAATCTATCATTCCTTGGTATCGCCAACCAATCCATCCCTAGGATGATATCCGTAGTTTGGGATCAAGCATTAAGAGGTTTGCTAGGAATCCGAATTTTCCATAGCAATCTCTACTCGGGACTTACTAAGATGGTAGTCAAGGGTCCCCTGGGTGAACTAAGTACCACGGGTTTCTTTAGCTTAAAGGTTGGCAACTTAAGCCTTTCAACAAATTTTCTTGATATGAAAGAATGCGAAGCTCCGTAATCAAACAAAACTTGTCTGGCATCGATTTAATGAGAACGCACCCATTAGAACTCCTGTAGCTTCCTCGAGCCTCCTCGGTGTGACATGGTTCACATGGCCACGATTTGGTGTCGAGGTAGATCTAGGCGCCATGGGGCTCGATGGTTCTCGCTGGAGCCGATGTTTGACCTTGAGTGGTGCGGCTCCGAGTTGAACTTGGCGGAGTGTTCGACGCTGAGGGCATCGGTTGGCAAGTGTCCTCTCACCCACAAAGGAAACAATGGAGATGAGTCTGGGTTGCTTGTTGCAGTCGTCCGGCGGACGAAGGATGCGAAACATTCCCATTGGTACGCTGGGTCAGCTTGAGTTCCTTGTGGAGAAACTACACCGCTTAAAAGATGAGTTGCCGTGAATGTTGACTTATGAGGAAAGCCACCTTGCGCTTCGGAATACCATCTTTCTCTTGCGCTAACTTCCGCAATCTTCTTCTCGCTTTCTAGCACGAGGGCTTTGTTGATCAAGTGGTGGAAACTAGGGAAATCATGGAGGATAAGTCGCTTCTCATGTCTCCACGCATTCCTTCTACAAAGCGGTCTATCTTCTCTTCTTCATCGCCTACGCCACCGGGAGCGTGAGCGAGCAAGTCAAGTTAAACTTGGTTAGATATTCATTGATCGTCATTTGACCTTGCTTGAGAGTTCTAAACTCATTCTTCTTTAGCCTCATTGTACCAAAGAGTACAAAGTTAGTCCTGGCGGTTTTGAACTCGCTCGGAGATTGGCCGCCATGCGGGTGCGGTCTCGTCCAACCAGCATTTCCGGAATTGCTTCAACAAAGGCGAGGATCCTCGCCGATCTCCGATGAGCGGATGCCGCCGCTTCGGCTCTTCTTCTCCTCCTCATCGGGCTTTCACCACCTTGAGCAATGAGGTAGTTTTCCCACCACGCAATGGCCGCCTCCTTTCAACCGGTGAGTGGCAAAGTCCACCTTGTCTTCCTCGTGAGCATCGGGCTAGGCGGAGCTTCTTCTCGCATCCCCGAGCCAATCTTCTCGCTTCGGGGTTCATCTGCGAGGCAAAGGTAAGAGGTCTTGTCTCGAGGAAATCGCCACTTAGAGTGGCGATCGGTCGCTCTCGCTTGTTGATTAGCGAGCAAGGCTTGAAGGATTTGGGCTTGTTGTTGCATAACTTGTGCCATTGTTGGATGCTCGCGCGGGGAGGTAGGTCTTGTCCACGACCACGCCATAGCCACGGCCTCTTCCACGACTCTTTAAAGCACCACTGATCGGGCAGCCTCCTTGGTGCCATCTCAAGAAACGCTAAGGCTTAGAACTAGAGAGGGTAGTATATGAGGGTTCACCGCCCTCTAAGGCACACACGTAAGAAAGAAATCAAATTGAACGAACAACACAAATACGATACAAAGCCCGAATGCCTACAATTCATTAATATTAGGGGGTAAGTGTTACATGACTCTAAGACACAAAGATATAGGCCATGCAAAGCCATGACACGAGATACAAACACAACGCCTACAAAAGGTGGATAAAGAAAGTGCTTGCAACCAAAAGACTACCTAGCAAGCATCGCTAGTTAACCTAGCTATCCCGACTACTCCTCATGGGTGCTTACCACCGCAAGTGGTACGCCATCGGGATCGAAACGGCCGCGATCGATGGTCGGCGAGCGAGAACGATCGAGGTGGCACCCGCGGCCGAACTCGCCGAATCCAGCGGCGGATCGGGTCGCGCCCACGGCTGGACTCTCAAGGTGCGGTCGGTCGGCGGGCGCACCTTCTTGGCGCCGTGAGCAGGTGCGGGTCCTCCAGCGAAAACGCCGGCCGCACCGGTTGCCGGAACGACGACGTGAGCAGCAGGAGCGGCGCAGCAGCAGGAGCCGGGCGGCACCGCAGCGGCGCTCGGCGGGGGCAACTCGCAACAAAGAATGCGTCTCTCCCGCTCTACCTCGCGGTGAGCCTCATCATCTCGAACATGTTGTCGCGGAGGGTGTCGGAGTGCTCGTAGTCGCCGGTGAGGAGGAATCGGCGCCCCGATCTCGCCAACGGCGCTGGCGGGGCAGTCGACAAGGCGCCCGCGTGAGCCGGAGCCGATGTGACAGTCGCGGTCATCCGCCGGACGTGGCGGATCACCGGTAAAGCTCTCTCCCGGAGAGTCGGATGGAAGCGTATGGCGAGCTCGCAGAAGGTCTCCATGCATCCGCACAAACGACGCGCGCGAGTCGTGCCACATCTCGGATAAAGATCCAAAGCACGGCTCTGGTGCTCACTTGAAGGTGTGAGTATTGAACTCACCCTCCCTAGCATAGAGGAAAACCTCCATGCTCCAAGTCTCTCGGTCCAGACTGGTCATCCGCCCATGAAGATAGGCGGATGGTAGTAACCTGATATCGATCACCGGCGAAAAATCCCCACGAAGCCTCCGAGGTCTTCTCCGTGAGAGAAAAAGTCCCAAGAGCCGCGAGCGACGGAGCAAATCATCTAAAATTTTGAAAACAAGAGGAAGTCAAGAATGAATAAATCCAAGTGAAGTAGGATGAGTACGTAACTAGGAATGACAAGTAAGAGCAAGAAATACACTATATTTTTGCCAAAGCTTTTCTTAGGTTTCAAAATAAGACTCAAGACCTTAGGCAACGACCCATCTAACTAAGGCTCCTACAATGTATGCTCGATATCACTCACTTGACCGGATTTCAAATCCGAATCCTTCGTGAAAATATCGCGCTATTCCTCGGATCAAGATAGCGCCACAAGACACATTGTCGAATCATTTCATACAATGCGTAGTCCAAACCATTCATTAATACAAGCATCCGAAGTTCAAATAGACCACGCCGGTCGAAGTTTACAATAGGGCCGATCGTGCCAAATGAGTTCATTACAAAATCTCGAGTACGTTAGCGGAAGCAAAAGGGGTAGAGCAAGTCTCTCCACAGGCAAGCGACTGAAGTACCATGTGTACGACCGATATTAGCCACAGGCTTGGATAATATAGGATGTACGCGAGTACCAACGGGCCAGCCAGACTGAGGCGAGACTCGACTACGAACTATGCTACTCTTCTTCATGTCCTTGCTCCTCGACGTCCTGGTCCTCGTAGTAGACGTAGTCTCCATGATCCACGGGTTCTGAGGGTTGGGAGAAAGAGCGAGGATGAGCACAACTACCGTGCTCGCGAGCCAACACACAGTATGCAATATTATACATGCAAGGCTTAACAAGGATGGCTCGGGTTCATTTATTTGCACAAAGCAATATTTTGAGTACCAATATTAAAAGTCCTATCACTTAGCATTTTAACCAAATTGCATTTTGTTAAAGAGATTACTTGTGCAATATTTATAACAAAGAGAGGTTACCTCCACCTCATGCTTATTTTTTTATAGCGGTTACATCCACCACTTAACATCACTGGGTACATCCACCTGTGGAAAACCAAAACCAGGTCACAAATGACCCATCACATTTTATCCCGCCCACAAGGTTTTATAAATGAACTAACTCTTGTAAGTTCCCATGTCCGCCCATGACCGTAAGCACCGCTTATTCGAACAGCTTTATTACACTCGCAGAGGTTGTACACTTTACCCACAAGAGACAATCATCCCGACATATACACATGTTTCCGTGAGACATGTGAGTCAAGAGGAGATCGCACAAGGCCTTTACAATGCATCCACCAAGATTTGTTACACTCGCTAAGGTTTCACCCGAGAAGAGTTACGCTCACATAGACCCACAACTCTTTCCTGCACTCTCTTGCGCCACACGGCTTACGCTCACATAGACCAGTAAGTCGCACACCCCAACCCATAGCCACATAGGCTTATGGCGTAGCGGGTCATCCGCTCGTGCAACTCATACTAACGGATACAAATTATTTAGCCAGTGTCGACACCATTATAGACATGTGGTCGCATCGCTTTTACATTGGGAGGTCATCACAGATTAAGTCCTTAGGGACCATCTCAAGCGGTTTATACCACATACCATCCACAAACCAACATTTCTTGGGCTGCATTAGCACCCACCAACATACCATCCATCATACCATCCGCCCAGATGTGACAAGCAATTTCTTTAGGGTTTTTAAGAGGTAGGAAAATACAACATCATAACCATCCCAGTCATTTACACCCAATGATCGCCCAAAATCATGTTCATTTCAAAAGATGATGAATGGGGTAGATGATACCCGATACTTAAGCAAGACTAGCATGGCGCTTAAGTATAGCCTATACTAGTATAGTTACCAAATATTTACTAGGGTGACAAGGGTGTATGGCAATTCAATTATCAAGGGATGGTGTACTAATAATAAAGCATCAACATGGCATTTAACTACCTTAGGGTATTTAACATACATTTGCATAAGGGAAATAAAGCATGCAATTTGATATTTAAAAGAACATAATTTGCATAAAATGTAGGTTCAATATGATCAAAGTGTCGACTCGCCTGGGTCTACGGCTAGATGATCTTGATATTCTTGAGCTTGATCGAAGTGGGGGTCTCCGGCTTCTCCGAACTCTACGCGATCGATCGTACCGGAAAAGAAATAAACGAGCAATTAAATTAATTAAATAACAAAAACTCATCAAATGAACTCCAAAATAAACCTAACTAGCACCAACAGGAAGAGCTCGATTTTAGAAATTTTTAGAAACAAACTTCACAATTTTTGGAGCTAAAATGGGGGAGAAAAGAATATTTGAAACCTCTCTTTTGAAAATAAAAAGAAAAAAGAAAGGAAAAACAACTAAAAAAAGAAAAACCGAATGTGGCCCACGGCCAACACTTCGGTCCGCCCACTTTCACGGAAGCCCAGACGCGGCCCAGCGCAAGGCGCCCGCGAGCGCAGCTCAGCAGCAAGCACGCGCGCGCCCGCGCAGAGGGAAAGAAAGAAGGGCGAGGAGGGCTAGGGCAGAGAGGAGAGGAGGAACGGCGGGGCGGCGGCGGCGCGGCGCGAGGAGGCTCACGGCGCGGCGACGGCAACCGAGGAGCACGGCGCGACGGGGAGGCGACGACGACTGAGAAGAGGGCTCGGGGCGGCGACGGCGACGAGCAAAGCAGACGAGGAAGATGAAGCGGCGGCGAAGGTGAGTCTCTCGCCCTTCGCTCGGTTTTGCTTGGGGAGAAGAGAGGTGGTTCGCCGGGGGAAGAAAGGGCTTGGCTTTTATAGCCGGGGAGTTGAGTCGGGAGGCGGCTGTTGACGATGGCACGGCGGAGTGCCGAGGGCGCGGCGGGGCAGCGGGATGGGACGGTCGAGCGCGCGGCCGAGCGTTGACGCGGGCGGCGGCGCCGAGGCGGCGACGCAGGCATGGGCGGCTGCTAGGGAGGGCTAGGGTTAGGGTGGAACGGGGAAAGAACTCGGTGCAATTTTGGGGGGAATCCGAATCTTGATCACTTTGGGAAATTTTTGGGGTTTGCATTCTTGACTTTGAAGATTTTGCAAATCCACAAATTTGGATGTTACAGTCGTCAACTAGTTGGACAATACCAGAAGGCGATCGCCCCAACCAAAAACAGCACTATGCAAGTTTTGTATCCATCCTGTTTCGTATTTGGGAGCTGCGAATCTGAGACATGTCATGTAAGCGGCGAGCTTTTGCGTTTGGTTTTGATATGCGCCCAGTTTTCATGTCAGAGAATCCGACCTTATCTCGTCAGATATGCGAAACAAGTTGTGTAGTGGTTTTGATGCATTGCTCTGTGTTTGCATTGCGTTGCGTTTGGTTTGTGTCGACAACTGGATCACGGGAGCATTCCAAATAGGCCCATCTTTTTTCGCAGTACTCTCGATAGGCACTACACAGTCCGAAGTATCTTATTCTTGTACGAGTACTACTTCGCCTCATCTTTGTGGTACCTTAACGCATATGTCCCAAAACACGCGCACTCGCACAATAATGCAGAACAGACATGCTTGAATGGGAGTTGCAGCATGGCAACATCGGTCACATCTCTGTATTTTCACTAACCAAACTTGATTGGAAAGCCTTGCAGAATCAGTGTACATGCTATCGCTGCTGTTAGGACGTACAAACAATCTAAGATCAATGTTTTTGGCTAGCACTTGGCAGTATTGCCACTATATCGCGATCCGCGAGCCACGAGCGCGCGGCGCAGCCCGAGCTGGACGGCCAGTGGCAGCGCGCGCGCGACAGTAGCGGCAGATGCCAGCAGCCGAAGGTTGCCGCCGTCGCAACGCGGCACGCCTGCCGCTGCCGCTGCCGCATGGTGGCTGAGGCCGCAGAACGCCGAATCGCGCGAGTGGCGGTGGCAGAAGCTCCGAACAAATCACGGCCCAAGGCCGGCAGTGGGTGCTTTTGCCACTGGCTGCGGCGCGTGTAGTCGGGGGAGCAGCAGCGGGCCAGCGGCAGATGCGTTGCGCACGGCCGTTGGGTGGAACCGCGGGAGGTGTGGTGGACCGGGCTGGACACCAGACTTTCAAACTGTAGAGTGTGCCTTACAACGGAAATTTTCCACGAGAAGGGAGAGTGAGAGAGAAGATGGGGATGGGGAGTGGGAGTAGGCGGAGCAGCTGCGACATAGCCTAAAGCCTAAAACGGATGGGCGTTGCGTGAGTGGTTCTGGCCACAGAGATTAAAAGAGCGTGGTTCTGGCGACAGAGATTAAAAGAGCACGAATGACAGAGGTTGAAAGAGCGCGAATACAGGGGTGGGGTGAATTGGAGGAAGAAGAGCGGGCGAGACAACGATAGCGCGGATGCGAAGAACAACCACGTTAGGTTAGGGACACATCGTAGCTAACACAATGATCCCAGTACGCGCGGAGGTTTCGTTAAAAAATTTTATGTACAAAGGGGTAGGATGATACTCCCACTATACGGGGTAAACTCCGTTTATTAGTTAAGATAAAATTAATTCTACCTTTCTGGTGGTAGAATAGCGCATCCAGCGATTGCACGCGATCCTCCCGTTCAGAGGCTAGAGAATATTTCCGAGCAATTTATAGGCAGAAATGTGCACAGATACATTTGCAAGGCTGGTGGACCATCGTACTTGTTTCCCAGGAAATGGACTATCAGCAGTAGTTTCAGACAAATAGGATACATGTTAATATGCTATCAATTTGGCGAAACACGCTAAACTCGGAATAAAGTCAGCGTGACAGGGTCCGCGTGACAATATGCCGCTATGATAACCACAGCCATCACATCGTTACACGATAGCATTCCTCGAGAGAATGTTGCACTGCCAGTTCTTAGTCGCCTTCCTTGATGCATTTACCATGAAGGGCATTAGCTGGGCTAGAGATCCACAGTAGAAGAGAGTCAAACAAGATATGTGAAGAACTAAGAACTTGATCTCGGTGAACAAACAGATCATGCAAACTCCTACAACATCATGAATTCATAAATTAGTATGGCGGATACTAGATAATAGAAGCTTTTGTGCAAGGCAAGAGGAGCAGTACATGAGTCTAGTAACAGCACCAGCGGCATATACAATTGTGATCATATTCGGCAGTCTTATGCAAGGTTAGCAGTGAATTTATGCCGTACTGAATATGCTACATACCTCTAATTTGGATTTAGCTTCAGAGTCAAATGTCTTGCATAAAATCTCATAGCTTTTTTCATCTCCAATCTGTGAAAACGATGAGATCCATGTAACCATGATAACAATACCTAATTTCTTATGCTTATATAAAAAAAAATAGTTATAGGTAAAGTACTACCATTGGATCCACTCGTGATGGTGAGGTACTAGATACTACATATCTGCGAGAGAAGAAATAGATTTGAATATTGCAACCAAAATAAAGCAGTCCCCATAATGTTAACCATAAAGTGCATGTCTAGTGTACTCTAATTAACAAGCAGTTGATGCAAAATTTAAGTTCACCTCAACTTGGTGTAGAAAGCCATAGCAAGCTTGTTAGCTTTCTGAACTGTTAGCATCACAGCTCCCATTTGGTTCTGCATGCACATACAAGTACTCTAAATCAAAATCGGATGATCATTCATGGTGAGATGTCAGAATAGCAATTGAATTAAAGCATGCATAAACCAGGAGGAAGAAAGAAAAAGTGTCATAACAGTGTGCATCTTAACAGAATATTCAGTAGATTGGAAAAATAACTGGTCAGGCACTTACACAAATCGAATTACCTTGCAACCTATAAGTTCAATCAACTGCATTAGAAACTTCCCCAACCCCTTCCCCTGGATAGAAGGTTCCATTTGTAGCTCATACACATAAACAACAGGCACATCCTCTTCCACAACAAATCTGTAGTGCACAAAACCAAGCAAGTGATCTTCATTACATGCTGCATGTGTACATTCTACCCCTGCATCATGCTTCATGGAATTTTCAGCAATAAACCCATTTGCATATTGCCACACAAAGATATATCGTGCTTCTGGGGCAACCATTTCTCGGCGCTTAATTTTCTCTTCTGAAGACCATTCTGGTCCATATGGCCCCTCCATGTTAACCTATTTTTTTTTTGTTTACCAATATTACATTCAATATTCATGGGGGAACTTGTAAAAGGAGAATTTGCAAATATTCTGCAGCAGTAGAAACTAGAAACAGAGTAAAATGAAAGGAAATGCATGTAACCTTGAGAAGATTTTGGATGTACTTCCTCGTTGGTAATGGAAGTTGATCACCACGTCCAGACTCTAAGTAGACTGAAAGACCTAAGCATAAAAAAGCGAGCTTGATAAGATGCACTTGCCCCAAGGTCCCCAACAACAGCAGAAAAGGCCAGACGGAAAAGCAAGAAGTACTGAGAATCTGAGATAAACTGGAGTTTAAAAGGACTAAATTTGCATCCAATTATCTTTTGCTGACTTTATAAAGATAAATTCAGGAAACACATTGGGTTTAGGTGTTCTAAATCATAGAGTGACATTATTAGTTCTACAGTCTTGAAACTTTTACACCCAAACTTTCACACCAAGTAAAAAGACAATGTGGATTACCATTTCTCTCATACTTATGAAAAGCTGGAAATTGTGCTAGATGATCCTTCACAGCTACAGTTTTCCTTATAAGTTCGTCGATTGCCTTCTTCCTCCCCAATATCTATCCAAGAGCATGAGATTATCGGCATGAGCCCTGATATACCTATATATATATCCATTATTTCTCTACAAAAGCAGATTCAGGGCATGATGCCTGTTATTAAATAAAAGAGCTGATTCAGGGACCAAGAGTCACCAAGTGTTCACTGTGCTGTTTATAAAATAAATAAAGAGCCCTAAAAGATAAAATCTAAACATTGCAACATACATGTTTAACATAACACTCAAGGTTGAGCTGAAGTGCATACTAGCAAGTTGTCCAAAGGACTAATTTTGCATCCAAGTTCTTGAAAAAAAAATCCAGCACGTTAAATAATTTAGGATAATAACATTCTAGGTAGAGTTAAACCGCATCCTAGCGGTTTATGGCATATAGCTAAGTGCCAAACATCATTTACCACTCTTAACATTGGATGTGGAAGTTGGACACCTAAACAAAATCTTGCAAGAGCTTTTTTAGTATATCGTATGATTTATATCAGGAAACTTGAGAATTTTTTACTACTAGATTAACCGTAAACATAGCAAGCGCCAGTGTGCAACACTGGCAAAAAGGACTAAGAAATTGACAATATGCAGGGGAAAAGAGCCAAGCGATGCCAGCCCAATCGGGAAGAGGAAGAGAAGGACCTCCTTCCTGCTTGGCCTTTTCTCCACTCCTCTGGTGCTCCGAGACCTGTCGCCCCCCGCTGCTGCCATACTGTCTGGAGACAACGGCCACGCCTAGGGCTGAAATCGTACCAAATTAGGCCACAACCAAAGCATAGGACCAAATCACTAGTAGTTTACACATCTTGTAAATCACGGTATAAATCAGCAGACGGCAGTACCTTAGAGCGCGGAGGACGAGGCGGCGCTGGCTCAGGAGAGGCGAGGAGGTGGCAGTGGAGGACCGGCAAGGACCCAGCAGGAAGTGGCGACGTCCGGCGAGGCGCCGAATGGAGGCGGGCCGGGCGTCCGGTGACCGACGAGGATGTGGGGACTGAGGAGGCAGCAGCGCAGCGCGCGGGGGAAGGGTGGTTAGCCGGCGACGGCGAGGGGCAGGGAAGCGGCACGCGGTTGGAGAGTAGGAGAGATGGGTTGGGTTTAATTCGTTTTGTTGGGCTTCATTGAGGAGCTTGCGGGGAGGCCAGAGGCGTGCAAGTTGGAAGGCCCATCCAGTGCTGGCCGGCTGCGGCGCCCAGGGCTTTGCCCAGTAACGCATATCCTTGACTCCATCGCCCATCAATTGCGAGCGAGTTCGTCTAAAACAAATGCGAGTAAGTTTTCTAGACTTCGGGATACTATTTGCTCCTCGGCCATGTAATAAGGTGGACTATGTTTTGGCTAGTTTTGGTGCTACGATGGATCCGGGTGCGTCTATGGTTTGGCCGGATTCAATCCTAAAAGTTGTAATTGTACCTATATGCCTCTTAAATGTCAGTGATAAAATTCTAACCAAAGTCTTACCCTTCAGACTATCTAGACTGATTGACAAATTGGTTCTCTCAACACAAACAGCTTTTCTTAAAGGCAGATATATTATGGAAGGGGTTTTAACCTTGCACGAAACTCTTCATGAACTTCACAGAAAGAAAAAGTCAAGGATCCTGTTCAAAGTGGATTTTAAAAAGGCATACGATAAAGTGAAATGATCTTTCATCTATATAAGACACTGAGTATGAAAGGTTTCCCATCTCAGTGGATAGATTGGGTCCTTAAAGTAGTTAGTTGGGGAAGAGTTTGTGTGAAAGTCAATAATGACCTGGGACACTATTTTAGAACCTACAAAGGTCTTAGACAGGGTGATCCTCTTTCACCTCTGCTGTTTGATCTAGTGGGGGATATCTCAGCCCTTTTGGTTAACAAAGCTCAAGAATTGGGATTGATCAAAGGGACAAACTCTCATTTGGTCGATGGCGGTCTAGCCATTTTACATACGCAGATGATACAAAAAAAAATTTATCCAGGATGATGTAGAAAGTGCAAAAAATCTGAAGTTATCCTCTGCTTATTTGAGCAAGTTTCAGGCCTGAAAGTTAACTTTCATAAAAGTGAACTTTTATGCATTGGTTCAGCAGGAGGGAGAGAGGGAGTGTATGAGGAAATCCTCACATGTAAGGTTGGAGAATTATCTCTTAAATACCTGGGAATCCTTGTGGATAGGAAGAAAGTCAAAAATTCGGATTGGAAAATGGTAGAGGATAAATTTGAACGTAGGTTGAGTTGTTGGCAAGGGAAACTTCTTTCCATAGGGGGAAGGTTGGTGTTAGTAAACTCCTCTCTTAGTAGCTTACCTCTGTATATGATGTCTCTTTTCAAGCTTTCTGTGGGGGTTAGGAAAAGAATGGACCGTTTTAGATCCAGATTTTTGTGGAACTCTGATGGAGGTAGAAATACCATTTGGTTCGATGGCCGATGGTATGTTTGCCTAAGGATCAGGGGTGGTTTGGGTGTGCTAGATTTGGGTGCCATGAATTCAGCCTTGTTAGCCAAGTGGCTATGGAGGTTAGAGAATGAGGACGGGCGATGGCAAAAGTTGATTAGAAGGAAATATCTTAGTAAGAACACGTTGACGCAGGTGATGCCTAAAGCGGGGGTTTCATGGCTTTGGAAGGATGTTTAGGGATAAGAGATACTTTTCTGTCTTGTTGCAGAAGAAAGCTGGGAAATGACGCTGGAACCAGATTTTGGGAGGATCGGTGGTTTAGGGATGTGCCTTTTGCAGTGAAGTATGCAAGACTTTACAATATTGCCGTATCCAAAAACATCTCGATAGCGAAGGTCTTTGAGCACGCGTATCAAAATATTCATTTCCGAAGGTTGCTGTGTGGAGAAGGGCTTGTGATGTGGAATAGGCTTATAGCAGATTGCAATGGTGTGACACTAAAGGAGGGAAATGATAGGCTGGTGTGGCTGTTGTCTCCTTCGGGAACCTTTTCTGTCAAATCTTTCTATAACTTTCTGAGGGCTCAAAGTGTTGATTTCCCTCACAAGTTCATCTGGGATGTTAAACTTCCCCTAAGGCTTAAAGTGTTTATCTGGCTAATTCTGAAACAAAGCATTCTGACCAAAGACACCCTTACTCACAGGGGTTGGGTAGGAGATAAAAAAAAATGTATGTTTTGTGACGCTGATGAAAGCATTGACCATCTATTCTTGTTATGTCCTCTGTCGAGGTATATTTGGAATATCATGAGCTGTACTTTTGGCCTGCCTAGCCCTCCAGCAGATACGTCTCGGCTGTTCTCTGTTTGGTTAGGGCAGTTTGCTAGGAAAACCAGGAAATTGGTGATAGTGGGGGGTAGCAGCTATTTTGTGGGGCATTTGGAAAGTTCGCAATACGACATGTTTCCATAAAAAATGGTCTGCCGAACCTATCTCAGTAATTCATATTATCTATCATTGGATTGACTTTTGATCCAATCTACAGAAGGAGGTAGGACGGGAGGTGCTCCTCAAGGGCGTTAGAGTAATTGGGAAGGTTGCTAGTGAAGTTTTTGGAGTTAGAAGCAGATGGGCGACATGGACCAGCAGGATATCGCATGGATGATGCTGTTGTTGTTTTGCACTCAAGTGGCTTTGTTTTGCACTCAAGAGGCTGTCTGAGCTTCTTCATTTGTTAAATTACCCTTAGTGCCTAGTGTCTGCATTTCAGTTTTCAGTTCTGTATGTATTTTGTGTTGGTTCTAAACTCTTGTAATGTTGTTTCATTAATGAAAATAGGGTGCAAATCTTCTATAAAAAAAAATGGTAGCAAGCGATTCTGCTGCTGCCTTGGTATAATTAAATGATAATGATTCCTTATGAAAAAAGAAACAAACATTGCTACGTAGACGACGTTTTCACGAGCATAATGTATCACGTGACATGTGCTTTCGCCAAGCTTTGGCTCCACGCGAGACGGCGGGAGTTCCCTTGTGGCCTTGGCCCACCACCACTTGGCCATACGTCTCGCCGCCGCACATCCGCACTGCCTCGCCGCGCGTCGCGCCACCATCTCCCACCTGGCCCAGCCTTACCCGACGGTCCTCCGCCCATCACCTCGCGCTCTAGGCCAACGTTCGATGTTGCTCCGCTCCCGCTGCCCAGTCTCGATCCGCCATGGACCTGGACATGAGGTGGGTGGAAGAGAAGAAAGGAGCCACCTCTGAAAATTTGTACATTTGCATGGGAAAACTTTCAGAGATTTTACGATGTTACACTCTCAGCCATCAATCACCAACCCAAAATTCTTTATTCACGTTTCAGATGTTTTTTATTACGACGCACACACACACCCGCACGCACGTGAGTGTCCCCTTAAAACACGTCTAAAAAGACGGAGACCAAAGATAAATCCATAATATCATAAAGTTTCTACTGAAAGTATACCCGTGTGTGCATAAAGATGAGCATCAGGATTTGAAACCCGATGAATAGAGTTGTACACCCATAAAGAGATGGCTCCTATTCACGTTTCAGATGTAGAAGGCAAAGTTCAATGTTATTTATGATCCACTGTATGTTGTTTCCAGTATACACTGTAGCTCTATGCGTTTATTGAATTCTGGTAGGCAGGGTGCCTAACGAAATTTAATTAAGCTAGGAAAGAGGTAACTGTCCAGCAAAGCAAGAGACCAGAAAAGCAACAAACACGACGAAAAACCAAAAAAAGGAACCCGGGCCAACGCGTAGCTCTCTGGGTTTATGGTTCGACGTCAAACCTTTATATTGACGTGCTTAGCGCGCATACCATCCTAGTGTCATGTATATATGTTGGCAAAGGATGGAAGAAACATCAGTGTCGAAACATTTTGTTTGACTCGATTGTTAAGAGTCGAAACATCAGTGCTTTCCTTCTCTCGGGATATTTTTTGTTCTAGTCATCGTGCCATGTACCCGTTGACGGCCGGGAGAAGTTGAAGTGCTAATCTATAGCTTTGGCGTTTGGCGTTAATCTGTAGCTTTACACCACGAAGCAGAAGTGCTGAACCAATAGCGACCATACATTCACATGCTGCATCCATTGTGCGTTTGAGGTAGAGCTTAGACAGGGTCTGGTTCACTGGTTGTTTTAGACTGGGCTTAGGCTAGAGATAGCCCAGGAAGGACTTTGACTATACTTTAGAGTTTAGACGTGGAGGGCTCAGGTTGGTTGGGCTTGGACTGAGCTGAATCCTGGTTGAATTGGACCTTGTTAGTTGTAAGTCTTTTTTTGGTCGCGACCT
Source organism: Ampelocalamus luodianensis (assembly GCA_036346255.1). Classification (NCBI taxonomy): domain Eukaryota; kingdom Viridiplantae; phylum Streptophyta; class Magnoliopsida; order Poales; family Poaceae; genus Ampelocalamus; species Ampelocalamus luodianensis. The sequence continues at coordinate 3,245,693 of CM070634.1, forward strand.
GATGCTGCACCATGCAGCTATGCTCTGACTAAGGGGGTGTTTGGGATGACTTCGGCCGAATTTTTCAGGCAAAACCGAAAGCTATCCTAAATGGGCGGCTTTTCACATAGGCCTTTTCGGAAGCAGGAAGCCGCATCATAAAGCCAAAACTAGAATGGCAGCTTCCCGCTGCTTTCCACCCTCCCCATTCCAACTGTACCCCCGAAGTTGGGGGTAATTAAGTGCTTTTTGCCACTGGACAAAACCCTTCCGTGCGCCCCTCCTCCCGCCCAACCCCTAACCCTATCCCATCCCTGCCCGCGCGCTCTCCCCCTGTGCGCTTCTCCTCCCGCGCCAACGCGGCCGCACCGCCCTCCTCCTTCCCCGACGCGCTGTCGCCCTCTCCCTCCGCCTCTCCCAACGCGTTGCAGCCCTCGTCCTCCCCCGACCCAGCGCCGCCCTCGTCCTCCCCCGTCGCCGCCGCCTCCTGCCGCCCTCCTCCTCCCTCTACCCCGGTGTAATACCTTGGCTATGCGGAGGCCAAGATGTTACCTACAAGACTAACATACAACAACAATACTAAATAATTTCAACCATATCATGAAGAATAATAATATCAACCATCAACATCTATTTAAACCATCAACCAAACATTCATCCATGAATGATATAAACTAATATTCAACACTAGCACAATCTATAATTACTCAATGGAAGCATATCATCTAACCAATTAGCTGCTACTGAACTAACATTTTAGCCAAATAAAACTAAGACCATTCTCTAAAATTCGGCAGAACCTCATTTGTATAGGTGACTATACCAGAGGTTCTAACATTCTAATATAGCATCAATCAATATATTCAATCACCCAATTTCAAACTAATCATCACAGAGCATCCAAATTATGTTAAGCAACTAAGGCATAAATCAAGGGCATCCATTAGCAAGTAGATGCAACTCAAGCTTCAAATGTCCTCAAAATAACGAGGATGGTTGAATAATCAACTCGAACTTTCTAATTCAACAAGTAGAACTAAATGAACTTAAACCATGAGGAATTAAGAACATAACTGGATCATCCATGATCACACTCAAACACCCACCACAAAGGATGGTCACAAACTGGAACGAAAGCAATTATCAAGAATATGAATTGTGGATTAATGGGACTAGTTTATTCATTGTGGTTTGGATTTATGTGACGTGCACCATGTCTACCCCTTCCCATGCATGCCGCTGCCTCGAGAGGTACCTAGAAAGCATAACACAGCAAGAATGAGTCTACGACTCAGCAAAGTGCAATAGCAACAAATAACTTAGCATCATAATCAACCAAAGGGAGTGAACAATCCTATCATGAACAATAACATTATATACCACAAATCCATCTCTTATGATAACATCATAAGTAGTCAAAGAGATTAAACAATCCCATCATGAACAACAGCATTATATACCACAAATCCATACCTTATGCAGGAATGCAATGAACATGTCATGAATGCATCTCTTCACTTCTTAGCAATTACCGGTAATGCCGAGTAGTGTATCCGTCGATACATACTCTAGGCCTGTGCCCTCTAGGCGCAAGGATCCAAAGCCCACACTCCACGTGTGTGGGGACCAAAGCCCGTCCAAAGCATGACAGGGATCAAATACATACTCAAGGCCTGTGCCCTCAAGGCACAGGGATCCAATGCCATGATGCAGAATGTAAAGCATGATATCAACTCATCATGATTCATCATCGTCAAGGTAGTCTCATTGCTCACCTTGGCCCATCAATATTGCCATCAATCATGAAACCATTACCATGTAAACCTCATCATTTAAACATTGATATGTAAGCATTCCCATGTAAACACCACCATGTAAGCGTCATCACATAAACATTAGCATGCGTCGTCATGTAAACATTTCCATGTAAGCTTCATCACATAAGCAACATCATAAAAACATCATCCTTAAACTATGGCATTCATGCTCATCAACATTACTAAGCGGCAATCATCAACAATCAATTATGGCATTCATCAAGTATGAAATATAAAATTCATTAATACTACTTGCACTTGCCTCAACCGAGAGACGGAAGGCAAAAGGCGGAACGCTGTAACGCCGGGGTTCACCACCACCTCAGTGTTAGCCACAGCCGACTCACCACCATCATACATATGCATCAACCAAGCAATTTGTGAAACACCATGCTGTTGTAGGTGCATTCTGTAGGAGGCATGGAAACACAGTTCAAAGCATCATGAGTAGACTACCCCAAACCACGGAGTCCATCACAAGACATTACCATCAGACATCAGTTCACCACAAACAGATAAGCTTTTAGCAACTCATACTAAGCCCTCCTCGTGAAGTACTCTACTTTGATAACCAGAACAATAGATTCTAGAAGATTGCCCCTGGTGTCTCACAAGTTACTACCACCCCATCCACCATTCTGTTGTCAGGTACAATTTCTTCTACCTCCCCCGAATTCTTACCTTATCAACATAAAATTGGCGTATAAGACTTACCAGATTGTCACGACAGGTAATAGCGCAAGCAACAACACAAGAAGCACTCGGAGACATCTAGTACAATCTACAACCGGTGTCACCCACCTCATTGACGCGAAACATCAAGATCTACCTATTAACTCCCCTACGCTTGAAACATGATACAAGGGGACAAGAGCGCAATATACAAAAATTGCGAGGTGAAACAGGTACCTCTCGGTGGGGCATTCCATCGAACACCGTCAGTGCACGCCGCGTGCGAGACCGTCCTCGGCCAGAGGTGGAGTCGCCAGCCGGGGAAACAGCCACCGCGCGCCTCCAGGGAGTGGTGACACGATGAGTAGGAGGCGGCGGAGGACGCCGAGGTCGCGAAGCCCCTAGGCACCCACATCTGCTTCCCTGCTTGGAACCCATCTTGCAGGCGACGGCGGCGCCGATGCCGAGGAACAGGAGCGTCGCGTAGAGCAGCGCCCGCTGCGACCCGGTGGTCGCACGGCGAGGGCGGCAGCGAGGGCTCAGAATGGCGCGGGGAAACGAGGGCGCGGCGGCGTCACTGGCGGCGCCAGGCCATGCTGGAGGCTGGGGAAGCCGGGGAGACCAGCGGCGGCGGTGGAGGCGGCTTGGCCGGCAAGGACCAGCGACGGCCCGGGCGAGGAAGCGACAGCGGCGTGCCAGGTGCTAGAAGGTACGACGCCATGGAGGGGTGCGAGCAAAGCCGACCCCAGGCCGGCGGCGGCGCCATGGAGAAAGAGGGGCAGTCCCAGGGGGAAAGAGGGGCGGCTTGGTGTGTGGAAAACAAAAGAGGTGGGAGGGGTTCGACTAGGTTAAGGGGGCTAGGGTTTCATCTCCCTAGGTTTATGGGCAACAGAGGCCCAATCCGACCCACAAACTCAACTCCTCGCCAAATCTTTCTTCTTCTTTTTTTTTTTAAATCTCATTCTATTTCTTGTTTAACTATTTAAACCAACAGGGTATTACACCCGGATTGGCCCTGCCGTCGGCCTCCTCTATCAACCCCGTCGCCCCCAACACCTCTCTCAGCGCCGCCCTCCTCCTCCCTCGACCTCGCCGCCCAACTCCTCTCCCGACGCCACCCTCCCTCGACCTCGTCGCCCAACTCCAGCAGCGACGATCCCTAGTCGCACGCCTCTGTTTTTTCTTTATCTTTTTGTAAATTTAATGTTTTGTAATAATTATTTATTTTATTAATTAATTATTGTATTAATTATTCACTGTAATAATTATTTTTAATAATTACTTATTGTAATAATTATTTATCTTAATAATTATTTATTGTAATATTTATTCATTGTAATAATTATTTTTTAGTAATTATCTGTTGTAATAAATGTTTATTGTAATAATTATCGTTAAATACGTTAATTACGATTTATTGCGTTTATTGCTGTTAATTGCGGTATATTGCGTTGTTTCCTGTATATTGTCATTAATCGTCGTTGAATGCAAACAATTACGGTAGTCATCATTCATTGCAGTCAATTGTGTTAATCGTCGTTAATTGCGGTTAATTATCGTCAATTGTGGTGGTTATTGTTAATTGCGGTAATTCTCATCAATTGCATTAGTCGTCATTAATAATCGCCAATTGTCATTAGTTATCGTTAAATATTGTTAATTACGTTAAACGACATCAAACAAGTCATTACTGTCCCCAGGAAGCGTTTCAGATATTTTCCATCTCGGAAGCTGCAACCAGCCTACCTAAAAATCATACAGCCAAACACCGAACTTCTTCAGCTCAGCCGTGCAACCCAGCCGGAAACCGCTTTTTAGAAAAGCTACAGCCATGCCAAGCAGGTCCTTAGTGGTGAGCTCCAACTTATATGCGAATGAGGAGGCGATGGGTGGGTTGGGTTGGGTTGGTTCTACGCGTTTGTTGTTGAGCCGACCGTGCCCGGTTAGGAATACAGACCAATCATGATCCACATGTTTCGAAGCTTTAACATTTGTTAGTTGGACTGGGCTCACATCAGGTGGGCCTCCCAATTAGGCCGCTCCAAAACCTGTGTGGTCCTGCTGTCCTTCAAGCTTCAGTCCCACGGTTTTACACTCCACGGCCAGCCCGATCTGGCCATGTTGGCATATCCCGTGGTATGCCGGAAGGATATGCCGTTCGACATGTGGTGAAGCCTGCCACTAAGCACGGGACAAGGACCTTCTTATTTTAGCAGAACTAACTGAATATTCGTGCGTTGCTACGGATAGAACGTCATTTATCTTAGCATGTCAAGCTATCGTTGTAGGGCTTGACCTACGCCACGTCATTGGCTCCCCCAAGACACCCAGCCAAGCTCCGCGCCCACGTCACACCTCTACCATGCTTCGCCCTACACAGCGTCCTCGGCTTCGCCATGGCCCATGTCACACCTTCGTCAAACCCTCAGCCCCGCCGCTGCATGGTCGTCCTAATTCACACGTGCATTTCTGACAACAGAAGCTAAAATCTGTATCAATGTTCCCCTAATTCACATATCTAGTGTCGTGTTCCGCCGTAAAGCAAAACATGCTCAACAAATGTAAAATGTTCTTGCATAAGTAGCTGCCTCATTCGGTTATTCATGTAGAGTATGTGCTAATTCATGACCACAATTTTAATCCAACAAACATTATTGTGAAATGGCATAATTGCGAGAATCCTAAAAATCAAACTAATCAAAACATCAATAATCGATAATTAGTAGTAAATAAAAATCAATTTAAAACAAGATCAAGACATAATTACATATTAATATCGAGCGCATCTTCAAACAAACTCATACAAGACAACATTATCAAGAGTTCATCAACAAGAGTTACAACATAAATTATAACCGCAAAAATAAATCATCGAAATAATTTCAAAGTCATTTACAAGAATTCATTGCAAGGAGTTACAACATAAATTATAACCGCAAAAATAAATCATCGAAATAATTTCAAAGTCATTTACAAGAATTCATTGCAAGCATAAATAAAACTAGAATACAATATCTGAATTATTACAAGAATCCATCTCTGAAAATTACAATGAATTTGAAAGTAATAATATGACATTATTTCATTCTTGTAACATCCCAAAGTGCTGTTACCAAAATAAAATAAATAAAGTTATTGTTTTATTGGATTTTCTGAAATTTGAAAGTGTTTGATTGCTTTATTTGAATTTCTAAAGTTTTTAAAGTCAAAAGTAAAATTTATCAAAGTTTTTGAAGTTCTATTTGATTTAAGTTGTAAAATAAAATTTTAATTAATTTCTAGAATTTTCTGGAATTTTAAAAGGTTTTTATAATTATTTTAAAGTCAAAACAAATTTATTTGCAAAATTAAAAGCCAACATATAATTGGAAATATTTTATTCAAGTCCCAGATAACTCTAGGAATTTCTGTGAAATTTTCTAGAATTTTTGGGATTTATTTGCTATTTTCTAAAACCTAATTGAATTACCAGAATTAAAACAAATAAGAAAATCAAAAGAAAAATCAAAACTCGGTTTGGGCCGAAACCCAAACCTCCGGCCCAAACCCACCCCACGCGCGCAACCAACCAACCTCGCACGCGCGCTCTCTCGTCATCATCGACACCCGACCCACTGTCAGTCTCACGTGCACGCGCGTTAAAAACCACCTCAGAGCTCATCAACCGTTGGATCTTAAACCAACGGTCAGATCTTGCGTAACCCTCGGGAGGCCCGAACATCTCAATCATCGTGAGCTGTTAGATCTAAAATAAACGGTTACAATCCTTTGAACCTTCGCGAGGTCCAAACGTTACAATCAACATGAGCCTTCCGATCAAAAATCAACGGCCAGATCTCGTACAATCATCGGAGGCCCGAATAGCCCACGCTTTGCGAGCCGTCCGATTTGCATCTAACGGCCCAGAATCAACACGTGCGTTGGAGAACCCTTTCTCTGTGGACCATACGATGTGAATCCAACGGCCACAATCTAACCGCACTTATTTCCTTTTCTTTTCCTTTCTTTTATGTCGCTGACGAGTGGACCCCACTTGTCAGGTCTTCTTCAACCCCCACGCTTTTGTCTACCTCTGGCCTTCGTCTCAACGCGCTCGAGCCAGCAACCGCCATTGCTGAGCTTGGAGCTCATTTCCGAAAATAGGCGTAACAACCCGATTTTACCGCGTCAACACCACCAATCACATTCCCTTATCCCGCCGCACACGTTCTCACCGTTAGCCCTTCTTCTCCGCGTCCAGTACGCCACGACCCCGCAAACGCCGCGAACTTCTCGTGCACGATCTCACTCCCCGGCTACCCCTCAGCCTCTATAAATAGACCCCTAGAGTCTCCATCTACTCAGCACCAAAAGCCCCCAATCCGCACCAGCTCTAGAGGCCCAGTGCTGCCGCGATTTGAGATTTAGGTTTCGGTCACTGAAACCCTAAATATTCAAATTCCACTGTCGTCTTCGCCGCCTCGTCGACGTGAAGCACACCATCGGCATCCTCGTCGCCGGAGCTTCCTCAGGAACCTTCCCTTTGCCCCAGAGCGCCTTTGGTTGCCGTTCTCGACAACAGCCGCATCTTCGTCCTCCACTCCAGCAGCAATTTCGGCCGCCTCTGTCACCCTCCTATGACAAAGCCAGTGTCCTCAGGTGCGCAATAGAGAGGGCTACCCAACGTGATCACTCACTCCCGCTGGCAAGCCGTCGATCACCGTTGTCGTGCGCATCCGAAGATCTCCGCCGGCCACCACCGTCGATCGCAGCCATTCGTAAGCACACTGGTGAGTTCGCAACAACATTCCCTACCCTCCTGTACCACTCACCGCCGGCAAAACCCCGCCGTTCGCCGTTGCTATCGGGTCCAGTGCCGGCAAGTAGACGTGACAGTCCACGTCGGCATCCCTGTCAGCACATGCACCTACGTGGCGCCCACGTGTTGGTCTAGTCATCGCCGCGTCAGCGTCTACGTGGCACGATCCACCTCTCACCAGGTCCAATAGTCCACAAACCTAGTCTACTGTGGGTCGTGTATATGACATATGGGTCCCACATGTCAGGGAATTAATTTAATTCCTTTAATCCCAAAAATCTCAGGGCCGACGTCAGCTAGCACAATAATCCGGATTTTCTTTATAGAAATAATTCAATCAAAAAATCCTTTATCGGCCGATGATGTCACAGTGCACAATAATTCGATTTTTATTTAGAAAAATAATTCCCAAAATTCAGGAAAAAAAAACCTAATTCTACCATTTCATGTAATTTGAATCTTCTAAAGCCCATATATTTTGCATCCGAACTCCGATTTGGGTTATTCAGGTTGCAAAATTTGTATAAAATTAAGATTTAGCTAAATAAACCAAAATTATTTAATTTGAAGTTCATTTGAATTGCTATTTGAATTTGGCTTATTTCACGATTAGATTTCGACGACTTCGTAGAGTCAGATTTCGACGCCGTTTGAAGAGCACATAAGAGGATTGATTTTGACTGTATGATCATCGTGATTGTACACTTGGACTTTCTGGAGAAAGTACTTGTGAGTACTAGGTGACCTGTTAAGGAAAACAACATCACCTCAGTACCAAGTGACCTGTTAAGGAAAACAACACCACCTCATCTAGCAAGGCAAGTTATACCCTTGATCATATCGATCCCATTATTTCAAATTATTTAAATTCTGTTTTAAATTATTACTGCATGTTTATTTATATTCAGTAATTTAAATCCCTGTTTTAAATTTATAGTTATACCTAAAATCCTTTGTATAGCCAATTTTGGTAATTGAAGCAAGCATATTGTCACCCTAGATAAAACCTAGTTGATACAATAGTTTGGACTAGGATCATTTGGAAAATATTGTGCTTAGCCATGCTTATAGACCAAATATGTTTCATTTGAGGAATTTCAGCCAAAAATCAACTATTGTTTAAATTGTACCCTTGGCATTGGTGTGTCATGGGAGTTTTATAAATAACTTTGGAAAATAAAATGAATGATGGTTTGGACTTGGGCGAATTGGTTATCTGGTGGGTGCAGGTTTATGCACGGGCTCAACTAGGTAGGTTGAGGCCCATGGGTTATTTTGGAAGTCGCCCAAGTCAGTTAAAGACCGGTCTTCGAGCCGCATCTTGCTAAGCCACATCGTACTACCACATGTTCTAAGAATGGGGAGGGGACCTGGCTGACTAATTCGCAAAGTTCCACTACGGTCGATCCAACTGTTTCGGCGGGATGTCTATCATGACTATGTTGTCCCACCTGGCTCAAGAGGGGGCCCCTAAGCCCGACGGATTTTCATCCAAAGGGGGAGGCGAAACCTTAGAGAGGGTGGACTGTGGTGGGATGACGCATTGTAAAGGCCTTGTCACGTGCTCTAGACCGCTTACCCAAGGTAGTGAGCGGTGGCATAAATATGTGCCGGACAAACTAAAGAATTTGTGTCATGTGGGTAAAGATGTACAACCTCTGCAGAGTGTTAAAGAACTATTCGAATAGCCGTGTCCACGGTCATGGACATGCTTGACAAAGTCACTCAAAGTTAGACTTTAGTTTTGATTTCAAAAGAATTTAACAAATGGTTTTGGATTTCTATCCAATTGGGAAATTTGGGCAGGAAGCCTTGTGATATGAGGGTATCCTTCACCATTCTTGTGTGAATGTTATCTGACTATAAAACTTGAGAATTTATAAAATAAATTTTAGTTATAGAATAACTGCTTTGGAACTTAGTATAAATATTTAAAGAAAATATTGCTTTATGCAAATTAACTATATAAGCATTTTTTTGAGATATCCATGTATGTATGTCATTCTGTTATTTGATGGGTGTAACTTACGAGCACGGTAGTAATGCTTATACTTGCTTTATGCAAACAAATTTCAGAGGAGAAGGACTTTGCTACCGGTGTGGATCCCGACGACTAGGCCGCTACCCCAGTCGATTGCCTGTGGCAGATCAGCTGGACCCCACTACGTCTTCTTCGTCTTCTGCTGTGTTTATTTAATTTTGGCCTGTAAGTCTATCTTGTCAGCAACTCTGTTGTATATTAATAAATTTTTGTGATTATGGTTGTGTTATCACATTTGTTTACTGTGTGAGCTAGCCACTGATCATGGGACTAGTTCAGTTATGCACAGAGGATTCAGGGGTGTTACTCCTGGGTCTTACAATTCTCAATTAAATTACAAGAATTATTTACATCAGAATAGATTATAAAATACAACTTTGGATACATTACAAAAGAATAAAATAAAATCTTTATGCATTCTGCCGAAGCCTTTCCTTGTCCATGTATTGCCAGCCTTGCGAACCCTTTCCTCAACCAATCCAAAAACCCTGCACATACTCCCATTTCCCACAAAGACCAAAGGAGCAGTAGCAAACAAAAGCTATAAAAGGGAGTTAGGAGTAGAAGATGGATTGTCGTCAGATTTTAGGAGGATCATTGAGGTTCCCAGACCAATCTAGGTTAGTCAGCACCATCTTACCTCAGTTGGTTTCGTCACCTGACAATTATTAGAACCCAACACCCATGTTATACTGACGTATCTCAACCGTAGAAAATCCGAAGCACGGTGTTCTTTTAACCAACGGACCAAAGCCAAATAGTCTCATGAGAGCTAAGAGGATAGGGCAAGGGCAAAAATGTCTTGCACAGGGCAAAGGAAAGCTCACAGTCGAAATGCCTTGGCCCTATGTCCCTCTCCCCCAGTCAAAGCCTCCCTAAAGCTAACACCCTAACCATTTCCTCCCTCAGCCGAAGGCAACACTAGAACAAGAAAGCCAAGCCCCTCTCTTCCATTCACAGCTAAAAGCAAAGCCAACAAGCCTCAGTTCCCAGCCAAAGCAAAGCCACATGAGCAAAGCCACCTTGCCCACACCATTGCCTCAACAAAGCAAGCAAAGCTAGCACCTCTCCATTCCACCCCATTTTCTTTCTCTCAAACTGAAAGACAACACCACCAAGACATCAAGCCAGTGCTCTGCTTAAGCCAAGAACATAAAACCATCCCAAGCAAGCTCCACCAAGCCCACTGCCATCCTAAAGTAAAGCAAGGCCAAGTATCACCACCACCATCACCACCCACAGAGAGCAACCGGAGAAGAGGAATATAGGTGAAGGGGAAGACCGGAGGAGCAGGACGACAAGAGATGACTAAAACCGGCATCGACCACTAGGAACCGAAGCAACCAACAGGAACACAGGGAGAGCACCACGACCACCACAGCGGCCAAGCATTGTCATCCATTCCCCAACCCAACAAAGCTCATAGAGGTAAACCATCCTTCCTGCACCCGCTTTCATTTTTGCCCAAAAATGAAACCCACAATATGAACAACAAGAAATGCACATAGAGTATACCTACAACAGTAGCCCACCATTTCCCCTCCCATTCTCTCAATTTTTCCCAAACCGAACAACTCAACATGAACCAACACCATGCACACAGCGAGCTCACACATATCATCGCCCACATCACAAAACACTAACAGTAGCCCGCAATATCATCAACCATCCCCACATCACAGAGCAAGGGGTAGAGAGCGGAGTAGAGTAGTACCTCGGTGCGACACAACAACCTTGATAGCAACCCACATTTAGTCAACCAACCTCCATCTACTCACCATGCATGAACAACCATCCAACCACATCAGAACAAAAATCGAACTCACACCATAAAACCAAAGTAATAAAGGGGAGAAAAGGAAACCAAGCCCTGAGCAACCCCAAAACCGACGGCCCCAGAGCCATGGCTGAGCCGCAGGGTGGCAAAGGCGCAAGCGCAGTGCGAGGCCGAGCCGCAGTGGACCAGGCATGGCCGAGCCTGCCGGGTGCGTCGAGTGAGCGAGCCAGGCTACAAGCAGTGCTGGGCGAGCTAGAGGCGAGCAGCGCCGGGCGAGCTGGGGAGGCTCTCCGACGGCCGGGCCGAGCCGTCAACAGGGAGGTGGCGCCACGACGCAAACTTTGGCCGAAGAACTCCCAGGAGAGGTAATAGGGATAGGAGAGAAGAAGCAAAGCAATGGGGTGCAAAGCAAGAAAATGGGAATCAGAGGCTTTTGGCTAGAGCAAATAGGAGATAAAAAAATGAGATGACGGAAAAAGGGAAAGCAAGAGAAAAAATGAGTGGCCAAGGTTGGTTTCGGCCAAAGGGGTGGGTAGGAGAGAGAAAGGAATTAAGAAAAGAGGGAGGTTAGGTAAAGAGATTAGGGAAAAGGGGATTAGATTAAGAAGGAGGTTAGGAAAAAAGGAAAAGGATTAGGGAAGAAATGAGAAATTAAGCAAATAGTTAAATTTTAGAGAGAATTAATCGTAGTAGATGTAGCAGTATAAAGGAACACCAGTATTAATTCGTGTCGGCGCTGTGTAGAAGTTGGACCAACCAATTATATAAACCTCGTGAAGATAAATATCAGTAGATCGACCGGTAGAATAATAAAAATGGAAAAAGTGCAATATTAATCTATGACTTTATCTCATGAAATTAATCGCCGATAGAACTCATTAAGTTAGGTCAATAATCTGATGCGTTAGAAAATAATTTAAGCAAGACAAAATAATTTAATTAAGCAACACCGGTGTAAAATCGATTAGGCATTTATTTGCATGTATAAAAATTAAATAGACCTAGTCGCATACGGGTACGTGTAGTATTTTGTTGTCGTGTGATAAAACGCAAGTATAGGCAACCTCGACCCTAGCATCGACATATTAGAATAGCCGCAGTTGGGGAGTGCTAACCCAGCGGAGACCCAAAAAATGTTATTAAATTAAAACTCTGCCGAAAAAGAAAATCAACTAACTACTGTACGCATAATAGTACCCAAAAGCAACTAAGTATTTATTTGTTTATCATTTGCGCTGCCATATAATTACAGAGGACAAACCAACGTAGACCGGAGTAGCTAATCCGGAACTTTTCGATGCAGATATTTTCTACGACTACGAACGCAAGCTTATCTCTTGAACATCAACCTGGTTATATTAAATGTAAAAGTTACATTCTGTACATATGCATGAAAACTATGTCTCAAAAATCAAATCGGATAAATGAAAGAAGATGACGATGAAAGAGATGAGAAATTAAAAAAGGCAGTACAACTGTGAGGAGCAGTTGTACTGCAAGAGAATATTATAGCTGGTAAAGGGGGGCCTTGGCAGAAAAAGAGAAGAGGGAAGAGGTGAGACCCTTTACATACGGTTAATATATAAGGACCAACAAAATTCTCACCCAGATAAGAGGTCGTATTTAAGTGCCAACCATTTTCCCGTTTTGGTGTGTAGAAAATTCTACCTTATTACGTGACTATACTCTCCACATCAGGTAAGTATTATAGTGTGAGTATATGATGAAGGGAGGAACCCAAGACTGGTAGAAAAAGTCCAGAATTGGAGGATCCAAGGCGTTATAGTACCTCACGGTGGAGTGTTGGGTGGTAGGGAGTCCGGTCCAACCAACATTACGGGAACTCTGTGGAGGACTGGGTAAGCCCCCTAGGACACCAACGGAAAGTAATGGGTGGAGAATTAATCATGTAACTTGGAAAACATTCTATATTTTGATCTCGAACCCGCATCAAAGGAAATGCATGGGACCCAGTTCAAAGAGAGCTCAGAGTAGCCTAGTACTCAACCTTACTATTATTCTCTTTTGTTAGATTCTAGTCCGGCCGGGAACTATCCCGAGTGGGATGAACGACACGCAGGTGCCAATGAGACCGCAGGAGACGAGGGGACTTACTACGAGGAGCAGTACGAGGTAGACACCATATTCGACGCGTGGGACAAGTAGGCGACCAGTGGAGCACGGCAGGCAAGCGAGGGGACTTAATCCCATTTTGCTGTTGTAACTTTCTACTTGTAATAAAGACTATAGCCATGCGTGGCTAACCACTGTAATAAAGAGTACATTTCTACTTATTATTCTGTTGAATTGACTTTGGTAAAGCTTACTATTCGTCGGAGCGGTGTCCTACCGGTAGACGAATAGTAATCTGTATGTCTAAGTATGATTACCCTCCGGGGTAATGACACGGGCGCCACAATAATGCTATATCAAATAGTTTGTTAAGATTTGGTAAAGTGTACCGGTTTTTATGCAATAATCTTATCAGCACTAATCACATAAGAACCAGCCTGGTATGCATTTCATCCGTTAATGCAAAGAACTTGCATATCGCAAGTTTAGATTTTCAGCAAATGTCATCGTGAAAAGAACATTGGTAAGCTCCAAGAAACACTCTGACGAAGTAACAGGATACTCGTTTTATAGTTAACAATTGATCTTGTATTTTAGTCATGCACATTACAACATGTCAGGTGTGTTTTACTTCCTGTGCATTGGTCGACAAGTGTTTTGCAGTCCCTCTTCTTCTGCCGCTCCTCCTCGTCCGCCTCCTTGTACTTGCTCACATGCTCAAGCCCTATGATCCTCGTAAGAACAGATTAGCACTTCAACACTACTGGGTGGCACTAAAAACTAATGCCGGCAAAAAGGGAAAGAAGCCTCACCAACTGCAAGAATTGTTCTGGTCTTCTTACGCAAGAAACGCAAAGGAGTTGGTTCACACGAGGTTCGCATCAACCACCTTGCTATTCCGGATAAAGATATCATGATTTCCCTGCTACATCCCACGAGAGGAATGGATAGACGGGGTGTACGTACTGCGAGTGCGAAGACGACGAGGAGTCCTCCATTGGTGAGGTCGACGGTAACGCCGCCGAGCTGTCGCCTTCAACGTGCTACCATCGGCCAGATCCAGGCCATGTGATCGAGATCCGGCAGGATTCGAGCCATGGACTCCAGATCCAGTTGGATCTATCGTTGGCGACAGTTGCTGAGTTATCGTCTTCACATACATTTGGTGCATCATCCGAGCTAGGAAGAGGAAGAAGTGGACTGGGGGAGCAACGTAAACTGTGCGAGGAAGAGGAAAGGGGGGATCAGGAGAATGGAGGTAGGAGGGGGAACGGAACTGGAGATCGGGAGGATAGAGGGAGATCGGGAGATGAGTTGCTCGTGCAGGCGAAGCCATCCTGCCCTAAATGTCGGCGTAGCATTTTCAAGAGGCGGGAGGCGGCGCGGTTTGGAACGCCGAATTTTCGTGAGAGGAGGTGTGAAGGCAGACGAGAAAACGGACGAACACCACCAAATGCTTCTTTTGAGTTGTAGAGAAAAATGACACCGAGATGTTAGGTCGGACCTTAATAAAAGCTGGAATTAAGGTTGTTTGTGCAGTCATGATAAAGATGAATAGAAGCTTCAATTATCTTAGGAGAAAGTATCAAGGCTGTTGCGAGCTGCTTGTTGATATGACACTGAAAACGCACTATGTATGCTGCTCATGCCTTTTCTTCCCCATCGCAAGATTGTGGTATCATTGGCACTTCACTCTACTGGAAAACTCACCAAACAACAATTCATTAGTAGTTCAGCACTCCTTTTGAAGCCATGCAAACAGAGTTTTTTTTTGGGGGGTGATAGCCTCCACTAGAGAAATGCTACAAGAACAAACCATTGTAGCAGTCTGCGAATTTATTTTATTTAACCTATTTTTTAATTTAATTTAATTATTAACTCATCACCAACTTTATTCCTAAATCTGACCCTTTTGGCCACGCTACCACCTGTGACGTGGTTAAACAACACCGTCACGTCAGAAACCATGGCATGAACAAATCATATCACTCCACCACCAGTGGCGTGACAATGTTGTTTGCCACACCACAGATTGTGACGTGACTAAAATGGTCATTTAACTAGACTTATCCCGTCCGTGGCGGTGTTATCTTATCACGCTAATAGTGGTGGCGCTACAAAAAAGGGTTAGATTTAGAAATAAATTTAACGAGGAATTAGTAATTAAATTAAAATTAAAAAAGTGTTAAATAAAAAAAATCCAGCACTGCAGTAGTACTCGTTTTAAGTAGGACTGCACTACTAAAAGCTGGAAAATGCGGGTGGCTTTTTTTAATCTATTTCCATTCCATGTTGGCATGTTCGGTAGTGCGCTTTAACCAAACAGGCCCACGATCATTGACTGCCTCTGAACGGCTCTACCGTGCAGGCCCATAATTTCGTCCGCAATAAATCCGTTACACATCGCTCGAGGCGTCACACGCACGCCGTTCCCATCCACATCCACTTGCGTGTCCAATAGCACACGACACGCGTCAGCAACTCATAGCCTGCACAACAAGGATCGCATCATTTAACGGCACAGAAGATCCCCGCTTGCCCACGACGGATTTAGATCACTTCTTTAATGGGGTCGTTCACTTACTCCCCTCGTATGCTGATGTACCCACTGATATGTGGGTCACGGAATGGTCAGACCCACACGTCACTGGCATTGCCGCGCACGGGCGCGTAGTATTCCCTTTGCTTTCGACGCGGGGCGAGCACGCAGGTACCGGCCCCACCAGTCAGCCACCCGGATCGTGAAAGTTCGCGCCATCGGCGTCACCCCGCGCCGGACGCACCCGCCTCCGTAAAACAAATCGGAACAGCCCGACCAGTTGGCCCCAAGGAACATGGCCCCACATGTCATCGGAGGATAAATATCAGAGCCGCCTCGCCCCAAAGCAGAAGTTACCCAAGGCCTGATATCTCTGACGGCCCGCGTGTTGGTTGGTTGGTTGGCTGGCTGGCTGGCTTCTCCCGCGGGGGGCGCCGCGCCGCGATCCGGTCACCGCCTCCTCCTCGCCGCGGCAGCGGCGGAGCACCAGACCGCGCGGCGAAAACCGAGGGGAGGGGCAACTCGGTAGTGGTGGGTGGTATTTAAGGGGGGCCACTGGCGATTGGTGTCGCGTAGGAGGGGGGCGAACAGGGGAGGCGGTGTCTTTACCCCCCGAGCGGCCATTAACGCTGGCCACCTTGGCATGCGGATAAGCACGACGACTCCATGTGATGCCTCTGACCTCGACGCAGGTACTTGAGGAGAGAGCTCTCTGCGATTTTTGCTTGATTCGCGTTTCGATTCGGGCTATCTGGCCTCTGATCTGCCGTTTGATGTGGGAATTTTGGCGCATTTTTGCGTGTGTGGTCCAGGAAGGGGAGGAGGAGGCGAGATGTGGAGCGGCGTGAAGCGGCATTTCTTCCCGCTCACAAGCTTGCAAATCGGGTACGTTTTTTTTTTTTTTTTGGAATTTGCTCTCGTGGTTGGAAAATTTTCACTGAGTTGGCGATCCTGTGCTGGAAATTTGTCTCGCAATTGTTGCTTGTTTGATAGCAATGCGCACTGCGGTGGAATGGCGATTTAGTTGCCCAAATTTTAGCTGCTAATTGCTCTGGTCCACAATGTAGTGCCGTTTTGATGTAGTGGAATGTGTTGTTTACCTGGATAATAGAACTCGCTTTAGAAGCAAATAGGTAAGTTTAATGGATTTCATTGGTGGGTAGGCACAATTTACCTTTGGTCCTAACAGTTCCCGACCGGCAATGAAGCTCGCATGAACCTCAGAATAGTGATGTATTTGTTTGTATTGCTCCGGGAAGAAAGCTCCTACATGCTGTTTTTTACATATAGACAAGAAATCTCACAGATGAGGAGCGGGGAAGCTAAATTGTCTTATATGGATGTTTCATTCTGTGCTTCCCTTTTAGCCTAGCATTTACTTTGTTATCGAATTAGGTAAAACAGTGGCAAGGTAGTCATATGGAAAGGGAATTCGTTGTTGGTAAATATTGCCATATAAGGTGACAGGTGGTCAAATTTGTCTAGCAAAGGCTAAAGTGTAAGTGCACAGGATTGACACTGCACTCGTCCAATTATTCACCATTTGTCACATTTCTCCCTACATGTATTCAGAGATGGTACTTGTAGGAGAATTTGTGTGCAATCCCACTGGTCTCTGCAACGTTGCCTAGGATTTACCTTTAGGCTTCTTACTTGCCTGTCACCTTCCTTTAGATTGATTAGTGTGTGCCTTTTGTGCATATTGTTCCTAATTTGCACTTTAGGACTCCATACACTAGAGGAACGAAAATGTTAAATCTTTGTGGCTCAAGATATCTTCCCACTCAAACGTTTTGATATGTTTTTGCCCATCTTGTCATGTGTTATCAAATCACAAACAATGATGTGGTCTGGTTTTCTTCATAGGTATATTGAATGAACTGCATTTTTCGTGGAAAATGGTGCATAATGATATGCCCTTAAGTTGTCTTGCAATTTTAGTTGCAACTTTTTAAAATGTCTAGGATCTTCACAGTTCATGCAAGCTACAAAGTTGTTTTTTGCGACACTTACATGCATTAGTAACCAGATGATATTATAATGCAATAGTAAATTTAGATTTCCATCTATAATAAACTTTATTAATCAGATATAACTAAAAGAACGGTTGCTTCTTTTTATATGCAGGGATTTACAGTCATATCTTGCAGAACTTACTATATTTTTCTGCCCTGATACTAAGAAGTTCCTTATATTGCTCGACAACCGCCCATGGTTGCTAGACCAGGACACAAGACCTGCTCACCTATGGCAATTGATGGTTACCAAGGTCCACTTTACTCTTTTATGCACCACAGCCTCTTCAATTGACTTTGCAATTATAAGCTCATAAGCTCACAAAAAGGGTATTTAGTAATATCTCGTGTTTGCTTACCCTTCACTGCATTGCCCCTGCTACAAATTGATTCTGGCTCTGCTCTTGCTTACTTGTTGCCATTTTGTGCTCCAGTCAAGACTTTCTCCTTTCGCAAACACTAGAACTAGGAGAAAGAGAGATGAAGCTGGGAAGAAGCATGTATTTTCAGAAGGCCCGATATCTGCTCCCCATTTGTGGAATCAATCTTCCAGATGGTATACCTTGATTGATGATGCCATGAGGAATAAGAAACTTCAAGTAAATAAGTTGAAGGATTCTCGCCTGCTGAACAGGGAGCTGCATCGAACCTTATATGGTTTTATCATTTTTGAGGTAGACTGGACTGACGTGCGTGGCATGAATTATTTGAATGAACTTCAGGTATTCTTTTTTAATGCTGATAATTTACATTGAATAATGCATTGACAACTTTTGAAGGATGGTGCATGCTTACTTCAATTGATGCTGTTGTAGACTGATACATCAATGGCTGTGGAAGCTAAAATAATGAAGAGGTGGGAATTTGATAGTATCAACCAAGCTTCATCATTAATCACTTCTTGGTTCTCAGGAAATTACTCTGAATGTCAGCTCTTACAAGATTATCTTAACAACATCTCTCCTAAAGGTAAAAGCATGAATGCTATGCCTTCTGCTCTTCTTGGCTGCAAGTACAAACCACTTATATGCTTGCTGTGCAGATGATGTTTTTTATGATGCCAAGAATAATTTCGTAACTCCTGAATGGGACAGCGAGAATTTACAGAGCGATGATGATGATTCTGGACATGTTCAATGCATCAGAGAGTCATCAAGTTTCACAAGCTCATCATACACAACACCACCTTGCTCTGGACCTTACAAGAGAAGAAAGATAACAAGATCAGATGCTGGAAGTAGTACGTCTGAAGAATCATACTCAGAAGTTGTGACCTCACCAAGATATTCATCATCTTCGTCGTCGTCATGTTGCAGCGATAATGAGAGTGGCAAGCCGCTGTTTGAGCCTAGCACATATAAGGATGTGTTGATCTTGTTCCGGTTCACCGATCATGACCTCCCCTTCAGACTGAAAGAAGTAATACTGTCTGATGTGAGGCTGTTAACATTACTTGAGTATGGCCTTCCTTCATGGGTCATTTTTCTTCAGTCATATCCAGTGTTCTGCAAGATATATCGCCCATGGATGTGCCCTCTCGCCAGAGCATTGTATGTCTTGATGTCAATTATTACTGTTCTTATAGGGTTTTATGACCTCTACAAGAATGTCCCTATGTTGAAGGCAACTGCCTCAAGATTGTTTGGCCCTTTCTTTGATTGGATAGAGACGTGGGAAATGATCTCAAGGCTTAAGTATCTGGGGACCATGCTTTTTCTGAATAACTTCCAGCAGGCTTTTACATGGTCTCTCAAGATTGTAAGTGCTACTAAGTCTGCTCTTAGTGTTTTCACAAAGCCAATTGTGGGGCCAATTTTGGAGGTTCTTGAATTTACCCTGCCACTATGGAACCTTTGTGCTGAAACACTAGGATATCTGAGTTCAGTTATCATGATAGCAATGGAGACATCATGCAGTGTAGTTATCAGTACAGTGCAGATGATTATGTGGCCCTTTTGGTTTGTCTTCAGTATTTTGCTTAATATTGGTATGGTTTTCGTAACCTCTCAAATTATCTATTTCCTTTTCCCTTTGTGTTTTGGTTCTGATGCCTTACTATTTTTTTTACTACAGCAAATTCAATTTTGTACCCTGTAATTTGGCTCCTTGGAGAGATACTAGCTGCACCTTTCCGACTTGTCATTGTGCTAGCAAGTTTTGTAGCAGACTTTTTTGATGATATTGTTGGTATTCTGAGGCATACTTGGTCAACATTAAGTTCATTATATCAAGTTGGATTTGTGTCCAGATCACCTGGGCTTACATCTGAAACTACCATCTGGGGGTCACTCTGGAAAGATCTTCTGTATCAGGTAACAAAAAATTGTTGACACAGCCAATAATTATGTTAGGGCTTTTATGTTTTTTTTTTAAATTAAAAAAATAGGATATCTATGAAACTTACTTTTGACTCTTTTTAGATTTTCCGTGCAATCCGGAGCATTTTGTACGGTTTTGTTGCCTTCTTTTCGACATGCAATAGGCATCGGCTCAGGTAATCTTCTTTCTCGCCTGTATGCTGTGCTAGAGTATTTGCAAGATCAGACAAACATTAAATCCAAAATCTGAATGATGAAGACACCTCAGTTTTCTGTTGAGATCAAAATTTTCCTGCAAAGTGGCCTGTGTGTCGTGTTATTTCTATGCAAACTTAACTGAAGTGATAATTTCTTTTGCAACATGGTTAAGTGGCCCAAAAGAAATCGCTAAATCATGTGGTCTTTGAAAGTTAGCTTACATTATGACTTCCTGCATGCTGTGTGTTAACTACTACTCCATACTACAGCATTTACAATCACATTCAAGTATTTCTCCGACGCCTATCTCGTGTGTTAACTGGTACACGACATACCACCTCTCGTGAAGGAGCCCGGAAGTATGCTAGTCAAAATCATCCTGTAAGTACTTGTTACATTTTAGACTTATAATTTATTGTTGCTCTTGTGTTCATTCAATAGTGTTTATGAATTTAGGAAAATCAACCCCCCTCAGAATTGAGACTATTCATATTTGTTGTGATGTCTAAGCTATGATACTCTCCTTGACATTTGAATTTATAGTTTATTCCAAAACAACCAATTTGCTTGGAAATATCTTATAATTTTTTCCTGGATACCTTGAATTACTCTAGAATTACGATGTAAGCTATATAAGCAAGTTTTGAGCGTGTGACTATATTTTAGTGAGAACCAAGAATGTAGTTGCTTTCCTTTTCACTTTACTTACTGTTGTAAGTTGGATTATTAAGTGCTTGTTTATTTCAACATCTGCATTCAAAATTACTCCTTTCCTAAATATGTTTGTCGTTTGTTTTTGTGCAGCAAAGGAAAACTGAGACGAGATAACAGTGGAGTTAGCAAATTAACATACCAAGTAACAAGCTACTTCAGCGAAATCTTAAAAGACTCAGACGAGATAACAGTGGAATTCTACTCGGTTGCACGTTCACAAGGAACTTGGAAGAGCCATGTCCAGGTCTCCTAGATTAATGTTTCATCACATAGCTCTGATCAGCGTTTTCCTTCTGTGGCAGCGGGCAAATAGTGAACCAAAGCACTACAATTGTACATACACAGAATTGTTGTTGTTTGTCCCTTCTAATAGGTTGTATAGTAGATTTGTGCATATCCTCCTGTAATGTTCCCCTGAACAACAATTTTGTAATTATATATCTGAGTGTTTGTTCAGCATTCGGTTCCCTTAACAGAGCTGCCCTGTTCTTTCATCCTACTGATGTGGTACACACATCACAGCATCGTTGCTGTAACACATGATAATCAGCCTACAGTTTGTAATCCAGCATTACACGTGGCGTGGCCAAGCATTTTCATGGATCTCTACTCTAATTCAGCATTTGCGTTTGCTTTTGGTTTTCAGCTTGGTCACCTTTTGGTTTTCCTCTCTTTCCTCAGAGGGTTCCTCAGATCCCATCTATTCTTCTCCAGTGTCATGTACTGCGCAGCCGCACATGGAGGCGGTATAACTTGCGTTGCGTGTTGTTGTCCCATCACCCACGGGCATGTGGGGTTGGTAGTCGGATGCACCATCCATGTGCGCAACAGTGCAAGATCCAGGCATGATTCCCAGTTTTAGCATGACGGTAAAAAAAAGAAGAAGGAATAGCTCAAACAATGTCACCTCTGAAAAACAGATAGATAAGGTTACTGAAGGATGCCATGTAAATCTGTGTCCGTGAAATTTTCTGAAGTCGGCAAATATGAATCAGCAGCAGCTTTATAGGAAGTATGTGATACGTCCTCGTCTGAATGTGCTGACTCTGTGGAGCGCCGTGATCAAAAGTAGCGTTATAAGATTATGGCCTGGCCTTGCTGATGGTCCAAGTGGCTCATGAGTGGTAAGAGAGCTCCACTGGCACTGCAGTGTCGAGTGTGGACTGAGTGAATAATAAAGGTTTGGTTCACATGAGCACACACACACACAGTCTGAGTCTTGGCCCGTCATTGTTGTCGCACTAGCTACTGCCCGAGTTGCAGGCGCAGTACATAATCCAAGCCCCAATCATCAACCATGGTGGTCTATGGATGACGTGGAGTGACGTAGGGTGGGCAAACATGTTCATCATTTCGCCCTCCCTGGCCTAATTTTCAGGGCAAATGAGTGAATTCCTCAATCACACCGACAGAAATGCCTCATGCTCTAGACCCACATGGGTGACACTGATAATGTGGGAGTTATCAGATCACCATGCTACTTAAGCAAGAGAGGAGACCATGTGTGAGGATTAAGGAAGGAAGCTACTGACACTAATAAAAATGACACCCTTGCCGCATGCAGACATGCTTGAAACAAGAAGGAAGCTCCTAGGTGCTAGCTACAGAACATGAAACAAGAAACAGTACAGATCTAATTTCACACTCACTCCGAAGCTTGCAGCAACGCAAGCATCACTTTCGTTGGAGATTGGAAGCAGAACGTGGCCGGAGGAACAATCTGTACTCCAAACCTGCTGTACTTGCGGCCATATGGGCATTGGCAGGCAGTGAGTAAAGACTGTTGTTTAATAGCTAGCAGTAGTCCGCTACTGAGAGTAGTGAGTACTGAAGACTGACGACTGAGCCGTGGATGAGCGGCCGATCGAAGAAGCCAACGTTAGGTGGAGGACAAGTCCGCTTTTCGTTGCCCAGCTGTCGGCGCCTGTCATTTCTTGCCGCGGACCCTGCGTCTCCCCGGTGAATTGCTTTGCTCTGCTGTTCACCACCGCAACAATCCCGTTGCCATTTGCCTCACCAGTAGACACCAGTGGTAAAGCGCCTTTGCAACTCTGTCCCGCACGAGTGATCATCTCATGGAATACTCGTCCGTTTTGTTTGTTTTCCTAAATGGCTAAATCCCCAGGCACGTACTAAATCATGCTCTGTTTTTGTTTGCCTGAAAGCGGTTTACAAAATAAGGGAGTGCTGCAGGCTACAGCTGGAGTGTAGAACAAGCAAGAACAGAGACATTGGGACGGCATGCATGGCAGCAAGCATCCACACCTACACAGTCGAGGTGATTTCTGACGACCACATCGGGCTGTCAGAGGATGAATCCCAGAGGAGTTGTGTACACCCATTTGTGGCCAGCTGCGTCGCAATACTCAGTAGAGTGGTTCTGACCCGTGAGTTGCGACAAAAACTGTAGTTTGGACCTAGGGAACGTGTTGTTTCCACCGAGTTCTACACTTCTACTCCTACCTCCTATAACTTGCGTGGCTGTCCGTTGTTATGAGCCGCTCTCATAGCCTCACCTAAAAGGGATCCCTTTTCCCTGTGACGCCCACTCGATCCCCATGTATTATTTCTTGTCCTTGGGGCGTAGTTGCGAATTGTAGCGGCAATAAGTAACCGAAGTTGAAACTTACAAAAGCTACCTCATCTTTTCGGTTGAAACTTACAAAAGCTACCTAATCTTTTGTCCATCTTGCTTTGCCTTCATTAACTAGTGGTAATGACCATTTCGTTTACCTACTCAAATTTAGAACCAATTAATCCCATTTTGTTATGCTGACACGGTTACAGCAAATGAGCCCAACGGCACCAAACCGAGTCCACTGAATCACTCCGGTGCCCAGTGCAGCGTCCTGCGAGGCTGCAACAATAACGGGAGGCTGCAGTTATCATACACTACTATGGATGGCTGAGTTGGTACACTAGTGCTGTCGTGCAGCACTGGTCACCCCTACCAAAAGATATTAATTTGTACTACCTGGCTGCCATGTGTGCATTCATGCGTTGCTCGCTTGCCAGCCTTTACTAACCAAGTCGGCAGAGTTTGTTACATCCTCAGAGGACCGAAAAAAAATCCTGTAGAATCTGGTTCGTAACTCCATTAATGTAGATCAATTCCACCGTATGACACGTGTTTATTCACGAATATCAAAGTGTGATATGCTAGCATTCAGTATTCAATTCGTGAAAATTCACATCAGTGATTTACGGGGCTGTGCGCTTTGAGATTCGTGAAAAGATATGTGTCGTACGGTGGAGTTGGTTTTTTTTCCTCCGAGCACCATACATGCGAGTTGTTATCTCGAGGAACCGGAGAACGTTGTCTGTATCATACGACGGAACCGAAGAACGTTGTCGGTATCATACGACAGGCATTGCCAGTAACAACAGAAAAGGTACATGTCTGTTAGTGTGATTACAGTCAAGTCAGTAACAACAAACCACAACCACGTTGCTTTACTCTACAGATTTGTCCTTTAGACTCGCTACAGAGTTAAGCTTTATTCATCATGATCAAGGTTACAATCACAACGGATACAAGTAGACATAAAACCAAGTGCCCTATTAAGCCACACATATTCTATCCGGTGATGTATCGCGACATTAACATCTCTACTACTACATAGCTATTGCGCTTCTGCCACAGTACCACCCAAAGTCTGACCAGCATGTAAAATCGCTAAATATGAGCTACTTCCAAACCCTTATCTTCCCTTTTCCTTCTGAAGCCAACCAAACTCTTATCCCGTTATCCTATTATCCCAATCTCTGTAAGGTAGCAGTGTTACAAGATAGACACGCGGGACCAGAGCACCAGATGTCGTCCCACATGTGAGAGACCCAAAACCCAAAACCGTTTTTCCTCTGTATTTTTCCTCCTGAAAACAGCTGCAGAAACGCTGTGATATTTAGCACAGACAAAGGGAACTTTCTCAACACAAAAGAAGAAGAAAGAGGGCACCGCTTTGAAGCCGTTGGGACGAGTAACTAGCCGGCACTAATTACAACCACAGTCTCTTCATCACGCTGCACCAATCGACATTGATTAGCCACTAACTACACACACCCAGCCGGAACGTCGGGGCCCGGCCCGGCGCGCAGGCAACAAACGGTCGCCGAGGGTGGGACCCACCTCCTGCACGGGCGCTCCCCGCGTTCTTCCTACTATCTCCAGCCAATCCCCTGCTCTTGGCAGAGCACCAGACACCCAACCCACCACCACCCGTGTCCCTCCACGTAACCCCATCAGGCCTACGAACCGAACCCCGCGAGGTGCTGCATCCTCTGCGTCCCATTAGAAATGTGACGGTAAACAGTGTTGTGAAACTCGATAGATTTGAGCCGCTGATACAGAAAGAATGGGTCAAATCAATCGTAACAACGATGGTACAGGAATACTACAGTGTTCAAAAACAGTACAGTGCAGATGCTACAGTAAAAATCTTAATCTCGTTCATTAATTTATGATCCAACGATTGGTACTAATGTTACGGTACTATACGACAGTCCCGTCCCAACATACCCGCCACTTCCCGCACCCCGGCCAATGGCCATAAATCCCCGGCCCGCCCTTTCCCTCATTCCCTACTTCCCCACTCGTCCCCATCCCCGAAGCACTCGTGGCGTCGCAGCCGTCTTGCACTGCTCTCTTGCCGCCGCCGCCGCCGCAGCAGAGCATGGCGCTTCTCCACGTCCTCCTTGCCGCGGCATTGCCGCTGTTCTTTTGGTCCGCTGCAGGTAACAACCGTGTGGAGGCGCAGAGATTGATGTTTTAGCGATAATGCAGGTGTGGTTTATGACGAATGTTGGTGGGTTTGTTTTGGTTGCAGAGGCGGGGACGGTGGGCGTGAACTACGGGAGGGTGGCGAACAACCTGCCCAGCCCGGCGGCGGTGGTGCAGCTGCTCAAGCAGCAGGGCGTCACGCAGGTGAAGCTCTACGACACCGACCCGACCGTGCTGCGGGCGCTGGCCAACACCGGCATCAAGGTGGTGGTCGCGCTGCCCAACGAGCAGCTCGCCGCGGTGGGCACGCGCGCGTCGTACGCGCTCGCGTGGGTGAGGCGGAACGTGGCGGCCTACTACCCGGCCACGCAGATCCAGGGCGTGGCCGTGGGCAACGAGGTGTTCGCCACGGCCAAGAACGTGACGGTGCAGCTCGTCCCGGCCATGACCAACGTGCACGCGGCGCTCACGAGGCTGAACCTCGACAAGGCCGTCAAGGTGTCGTCGCCCATCGCGCTCACCGCGCTCGCCGCGTCGTACCCGCCGTCCGCCGGCGCGTTCCGGGAGGACCTCGCGCAGGCCGTGATGAAGCCCATGCTCGACTTCCTGGCGCAGACCGGCTCGTACCTCATGGTCAATGCTTACCCCTTTTTCGCCTACTCGGCCAATGCCGACGTCATCTCCCTCGACTACGCGCTGTTCCGCCCCAACGCCGGTGTGCTCGACTCCGGGAGCGGCCTCAAGTACTACAACCTCCTGGACGCCCAGCTCGACGCCGTGTTCACGGCGGTTGGCAAGCTGGGGAACTACAACGGCGTGCACGTGGTGGTGTCGGAGACGGGGTGGCCGTCCAAGGGTGACGCGAAGGAGACTGGCGCCGCGGCTGCCAACGCCGCCGCGTACAACGGCAACCTCGTGCGCCGCGTGCTCTCTGGCAACGCCGGCACCCCGCACCGCCCCGACGCCGACATGGACGTGTACCTCTTCGCGCTCTTCAACGAGAACCAGAAGCCCGGTCCGACCTCGGAGCGCAACTACGGCGTGTTCTACCCGAACCAGCAGAAGGTGTACGACGTCGAGTTCGTTCTCGGCGGCAACTCGGCGGGCGGCAGCGGCAGCAAGGGCAACGGCGGCCTCGGGTGGCAGGAGAACGGCGGGCCCAGCCGCGGCAACGCTCCGAGCGCCGGGGGCGGGGTGAAGGCGACCACGACGGGGGAGGCGTGGTGCGTGGCTAACGCGATGGTCGGGGAGGAGCGGCTGCACGCGGCGCTTGACTACGCGTGCGGGCCGGGCGGCGCGGACTGCAAGGCCATCCAGCCCGGCGCGGCGTGCTTCGAGCCCAACACCATGGCCGCGCACGCCTCCTACGCCTTCAACGACTACTACCAGCGCAAAGGCCGCTCAATCGGGACCTGCGACTTCGCCGGCGCCGCCTACGTCGTCAACCAGGCACCAAGTGAGTTCCCGCTCATCTTCTCATCGTGCTCTCTACTTACTCCGTTAACATTCGTTTCTTGTTAGCGATTCACTCGTCCGATTCGTACAAATGTACATGAATCCCTTGATTACGAAGCAAAATGTACATGTAGGTGCTAGGTAAATGATGCGTTACACGAGCCAAGGTAGAAGAGTAGTCCGGTAGGACCCGTACAACCTACACACCATAGTGTTTCGGTAGTAGCTAGCTGAGCACGAAACATCCCGTACCACCTAGTTCTTTTATCACTCGGCCACATGGTGGCTTACAGATAGATGGCTCATGGAAATCAAATGACTGGTGCTTTGTATTGCACGGAAATGATTCCTTGTTCTTTACTAGTACTAGTCTTTACCGCCGCACAGGCTATCATGCATGTCCAGTTATACAAACACCGGGGAAACACACGGATCCGGATTCGGATCCTCCTGTGTAACGCAAGGGATCCTTGTGTTTTTTGATAGGGTGAACAGTACTCTGCCGAAGTATCATAGCGAGCGATTGATATGGACTTTCTCTGCCGTAGTACCGTAGCAAGCGGTTGATATGGACTTATGATTTTTGATCGGACCGTGAATATCCCATCTTAATGCTCCGCAACGTGGAACATCTGATCCCGATTCGAAACACACGGCATTGCGACACTGCACAACTGCAGTAGCCGTTACTGTCGCTCTGCGACCAAGTAATCTGTACTGCGATTCACTAGTCATGCGGCATTAATGTCGTGTTTAAGTCTGTGCATTGGATTCGCGCTGCTGTTACCACTGCTGCACTGGGATTGAGTTATGAGTGGGCTGGTCAGGTTCATAGCCTGGTAGTACCCCCGCACAAGTGCAATTATGACTGTGATGAGATGGGGATCAGCGTGGCTCGCAGCTCGACGTGATATGACGCGTCCCGTGTTCTTTACTTCCTTCATGGTGATGCGTGCCATATTTTGGATGTCGCAGACCGCGTGGTGTCTGATCGCCACTTCCGGTTCCTTTTGCAGCTTTGTAGTTTGGAGGTTTTTTCCCTCGTTTGTCGTGTTTTTGCGATGTATCGCTGCGAAGTGTTCCCAGAGCACTATAGTCCCTGCCACAGCGGGCGACTTCCCGCTGCGATTCCGGTTAGCGGAAAGTCGTTTGTTGTGGTAGCTTTGGGTGCTAGGTATGCTATTTTTGTTATTTTGTTCGTATGGAATTAATTTTTCTATTTTATTTTTAAAAAGACAAAAGTGTGAAAAAACTATGTAGTTTGTACCATGCACGTTTTTTACTCTTATTTATTTACTCCCACAGTTACAGCTACTATGTATACGTCACGGAGTTTTTCCGAGTTTAGCTTATTTGGCCGGTATATGATACGGTTTAGCATATATTGATCCTAAGTGTCTGAAAATACGAAAATAGTACCACGATAGGTTAGACAGTATGGTCATATCATGGCTGCAAACCTACTAAAGCGTTGCACGAGCCCTTCCGCACGTCGGATGTGTTGCTCGTGCCTCCTGTGCTGTCGGTGCGCTGCAATATGCTGCCGCGGTTCCGGTTCGTTGTAGGATTGCTTGCTTGATGATGATGAGGTTCCCATTTAAACTAGCGCATGTGCTTTCTCTCGCCTCCACGGTCCTCATTCTACGCAGCAGACACACAGAGAGGGAGTGAGATGATGTGATAAATACGTTTTTTGGAGCTTATTTAGGAGTATTTAAGCATGATTTAGATGTTTTATTAGTTGAAGTTGTAGATCAGCTGAAGATCTTCAAGAAGAGGTAAATTTTGTTCACATGCAGGTTGTATATTAATTATGTGTTTAGTGTTTTATTAGATGAAGTTGTAGATCAACTGAAGATCTTCGAGAAGAGGTAAATTTTGTTCGCATGCAGGTTGTATGTTAATTGTGTGTTTAGTGTTTGATTAGCTATTTGGTAATGTTATGGTTGCTTAAACTTGGTTGTTGATGGATGACATTTTTTACTCGGGCGATTAGGAAAATAGTCATCATTATTTTAATAATTTGTTAATTAGCAAAGGATTACCTAACATAATTAGATAAGGATTAACAAAGTTTAGTTGCTTTGGCGATGTAGAAAAATATAGATTGATAGCCTCATCAGGTGCATCATTCGAGCAGTGTATGTAACGCCTAAGCCATGAGCCATGACTAAGGGACATCATGGGTCCTCTCTGGGACAGATCAACCGAACCGATGATCCATGCGGACCTTTTAGTCCGCCAACTTGTGGGGTGGAACAATTGTGACTCTCCTAATCGGCAGACCGGTCAACATGTACACATCTTGGAGAGTGACCGTCATCTCTCTCTACCGTAAATGAACGGTGTGGTTCTCGGGTCTCTACTGTCCACAAGTGCTGACATAAGAGACACATCTAGTGTAAAGGAGTGGCCGATGTGGAGCATCTTCATAAAGGGCAACAATCTTGTGTCCCGAAGAAGTGGAACGTAGCGTGGGTCAAGAGGCCAGTGTTGCTTAGGTGATCTAAGAATAAGGGGTGGATGTCTGTCCCCGGTGAGCCACAACTTACTACGGTAATGTGTATCATAATATGGGTCCAATGGCTAGGTAAAGGAGGCTCATCCCTGCCAAACTCTCTGGATGCACGTCCTTAGTTTGTCCATACCTATCTCCTGCAGGACCTTCACCCGTACCCCCTTGCACTGGCATCTTGCATAGGTCCAACCTACCCAGCCTATCAAGTATGTCACCGTAAAACACAAGCAATTTTTGCATATTGATCATTACCTAAGACAAAAAAAAAAACTCAATACTCTTGCCATCCATGTTTCCAACATCACAAATTTTACTGCCTATCAAATAAACTTGATATTATGTTTTGAACAAATAGCATATTTTCTCTACGTACGTAATAAACTTGTTATCCACGTTCCTAATTAACAAATAACAAAATTTTCCTACATAGCCAATAATCTTGCTATCCACATTTTCAATATCTATCAAATTATTTTAAACATACGCAATACAATATTATTTGTACATAATGCATGCGTTACATATTATTTGCACAGTCACTTAAATAATTAGCACTATTTAATCTATATTTTTGGACATAGCCAAAGCAACTAAACTTTGCTAATCCTTTATCAAATTATGTTATCTAATCCTTCATTAAATTAACAAACTAGTAAAACAATAACGACTATTTTCCTAATCACGAGCGTAAAAAAATGTTATATTCATCAACAACCAAGTTTAAGCAACCATAACATTACCAAATAGCTAATCAAACACTATACACACAATTAATATACAACATGCATACGAACAAAATTTACCTCTTCTCAAAGATCGTCAGTTGTACTTCATAAGCCACTACAACTTCTAAATTCCATTCTAAGTACTAAAAAATCGTCTCCAAAAACCGAATTTATCACATCCTCACTCCCTTTCTCTCGGTCGCTCTCTGTGTGTCTGCTGCTCCAAACAAGGACTATGGGGGTGAGAGGAGGCACGGGTGCCGGTTTTAAATGGGGATCGCGGCATGTAAGCGATCCTATAGCGGACCGGAACCGTGGCTGCAAGCTGCAGCGCATTGACAATGCTGGAAGCCTGAGCTGCTCCTGAAATGCGGAAGGGCACATGGAGCGTTTTGAGCGCGGTAGGTTTGTTGCTGCGGTACAACCTTTCTGCCACGGCTCAGAGCGCTTAAGGGACACTGACGCCTGTCTAACCTACCGCGATGTAATTTTTTTTGGGCGCTTAGGGGCTACATGTTCTAAACCGAATCAAATACCGGTCAAATGAGGCCTTAAACTCACTCCTTGGACCAGTACTAGAAATGGCCTTCTTGTTCACACGATCGCAGTAGCATTGGAGAATTAACATTTTTTTAGGTATCTGTGATCAGGGTTGGATATCAAGTCAGGTGCTCGTCTTATCAATAGCTTTTTCCAAAAAAGTTTAGAACCGAGCTAACAAGCTGAGTTAGAGCGAAACTCGATTTCATTTAAAGTCGACTCATTTCAATGTTTAAGCAATTAACGAGTGTAATTTGAGTAATTTTAAACCGAGGTCCACTGAGAGCTTTTTCCCCACCCCTATCTGTGATGCTTTGTGATCTTACTCGGTGTTGGTTTGTTCCATTGTTTACAGAGATGGGCAAGTGCGAGCTCCCAACGACGGTCTGAACCGAGGCAACAGTGGGGAAAGACTGAAGTTCAGCAGCCAGCTCGGGATGCGAGATTTATGAAAGAAAATCGCACTCGGGCTGTCTTCATTTCTTTACTGCTGCAGTGCTCGTCTTATCAATAGCTTGACTTCTGCCGCATGTTGCTTCAGCGTAGAACAGTGCTACTGTAGCTTTAGCCGCACTTCCTTTTGCAGCTTTGGCTAAGTGGGGGATATCTTTGTTTAGTCTCTGTAACTATGCTATTAATTACTATAAGTTTCAATTACTAGTATATATTAATTCTAGCCATTGCGGCCATGTGACCCACTATGGATTGTCTCAAAAGTGCTTGCCTGCTTGGTTTGACTCTTGTCCCATCGTCATCTGAATGTTTGTGTACCGGGAATGGTGCTTTGCTTGGAAGCAAATTCAGCAATCGAGTTTCAACTCATGATGGTGGCAGCTCTTCTCGCGCAATGTCAGTGTTTCGCTTTTAGCTCCCCTTTCGCAAGGTAAGTTCGTTCGTGAATTTGCCAACTGCCTAAATACAATTTGGGCTGGTACTCTGGGTAGGACACCAAACCTTAAAAGGGTGGAGGAATCTGGTGCTGGGGATTCTGAATACAGAACCGTTGAAAGGAGAAATTTCATGCGAAACTGTTCGAAAGGCTTGATGTCGCAATGCAAAATTGCTTTTACCCCTTGGATTTCGTTTGAAATCTTAAAGTCATACGACTGCCGGGACTCGTGGTGCGTTTCCAGCTAGCTGCTGGCACAGAGTATGACTCATTTCGATATGCCTCTCCGCCGGTGTTTGGTTGTTTTCTCTTAGCCGGTAGCCCAGTACGGACTTGTTTGGATAAAAAGGGATTAGAACTAATTCTTTTGGGTTGGAAGGGATTTTAGTCTAAATTTTGAGTCAATTCGAAGAGATTGAGTTGGATCAGTGTATCCAAACAAACCCTACAGGATTTTTGTATAGACACGTGATTGCCCATACTGTACACTTGAGAGTCCAGAAGAGGAGCTTAGAAGGCCTAACAGTAAGCCCACGTAGGAGTGTGCAACTGGCAAAAAGTGAAACAATAGGAGACAGCTACATTGCAAGGCCCGGCCCACCTAAGGTGGAAACACACCGGTTCTTGGTCACAAGCACGTTGCACAAACGAGGACCGAGCTTGCTCGGTTGGTCTGCTTCATCAGGTGAGCGAGCAGCCGTTGTGATCGATCCCGAGTGTCTCATCATTTAAATCATTTTGATGGTTTAAATGAATATTACACATATACATAGATGCGTTCACGTTTCATAAAATTTAACTTTCATTATAGATTAGACGTGTTTTAAGAAAGGTGTGTGCGCGTGTACTTAAAAAATGGCTATGCAATACAGATACGTACATCTAGGTTCGAGACACATCTACTACAATACGCCACATATGTCACACAGTCACACACACAAGTACACAATACACACCACGGCATGCACGCTCATGCCACCTGGCAGTCTAGCACAAATTACGTACTTGTCTACCGTACACAACACCGTACATTTCGCACACATGTCACACATCTACTCTCTTGGGTTCTGGCACGTGCAAGTTCTTCTTAATCAAGCGGTGGCGATGGGCGCCGCGTGGACGACCTCGACGGACGACTTCATGGCCTCGAAGCGTGGCTCCTTGGCCTCGAACTTGTGGCGCACGTACAGGTTCATGTAGTCCTCGAACACGAACCTCGGGTACGCGCTCTCGGCGCGCTCCACCTCGCCCTCTGCGCCGCCGACGAGCGCGGGGCCGGGAAGATGACGGCGTCGGCGCCGGGGTTGTAGAACGACGCGATGGACATGCGGTTCCCGTCGGGGCGCGTCAGCACGCGGTGCGTCACGCTCTTGTACCTCCCGTTGGTGATCACCTCGAGCTGGTCTCCGATGTTGACGACGACGGCGTGGCGCATGGGCGGCACGTCGACCCAGTCCCCGTCCTTGAGCAGCTGCAACCCGCTCACCTGGTCGTCCTGGAACAGCAGGATGATGCCGCCGGCGTCGGTGTGGGCGCGGAGGCCGTCCACGAGGTCGGGGCGCGGGCACGGCGGGTAGCTGCTCACCTTGGTGCCGAACGTTGGGCCGTTGGACCCGGCGAAGGCCTTCTTGAGGTAGCCCT
The DNA here is from genome assembly GCA_036346255.1 of Ampelocalamus luodianensis. Taxonomy (NCBI): domain Eukaryota; kingdom Viridiplantae; phylum Streptophyta; class Magnoliopsida; order Poales; family Poaceae; genus Ampelocalamus; species Ampelocalamus luodianensis. The sequence continues at coordinate 3,279,122 of CM070634.1, forward strand.
TCTCGAGGCCGAGGTTCTCGCACAGCAGGTCCAGCAGCTTCTCCGCCAGCTTCTCGATCTCCGATGCGAATTCCTTCATCACTTGCCTACAACGACGACACAAAAGGCTTATTGGTTAGGAATATTCCAACAAGTGCCACTTGCTAAAAGTGATTCGAATTGTGTTAGTCACTGCTCAGGATTCCATTCCGATGTACTCAATCTTGCCATGTTGCTAACTTGCTATCGCATATCTGTTGTGCTGCATGTATATAAGCCCGGACTGCTAGTCTACTACAGATGAGCCAGAGTTCCAAACTGGGAATTCGTTTTGATCAATTCATGTAACAATTAGGCAGTCTAAAATTCTTTAATAGAAGCTAGCTGTTGCGTCAGGTGTAACTTTGCTGAGGTGAGTAGGTTTGGTCAGGCCTACCAATAGGCTGCTTCGTCATCCTTGCTTTGTGGGAGTACTGAAAAGGCAAAGCAAGGCAAGGCCCAAATCTTCAGATTGGAGTGGAATTATAGAACAGAATCTTCCGGTTAAAAAACTAATAGTTATCTCGGAGCCTTTGCGACTTCTGTCGAAAGCAGACAAGCTGACGCTATCCATTGGGCTTATGCTTCTTCTTTTTTCATAAGCCAGTAGAAAAATTAACAAAGACTAGTAATTGTCTTTCTAAGTACACCTAGTGATCAAGTGTCAACTAATGACGCATACGTGTGTACCTGTAGTGGTCGTCGAGGTCCGGGAGGTCGGCGACGTTGGAGACGGGGAGGTGGCGGACGAAGAAGGTGCTCTCCCAGTCGACGTCCTTCACGTCGCCGCCCTTCTCGCCGGCCTCCAGCGTCCGCCGCGCGAACTCCTTGAACTTGTGCTCCCGGCAGTTGCTGTAGTGCGCCTTGGTCACTCGCTCCACCTCGTCCATCAGCTCGTGCGAGATGCCATGGTTCAGCAGCTGCAAACATATACCAAAGTTAATGCACCGAACTACTTAAGAATATATGTCTAACTTTCCTTTTTAGCTATCGAGACACAGAATATTGCAGAGGTGACGAACAACACATCAAGTGTTTCTTTGAGGATCAAAATTATTCATGAGGTGTGTCAGTTTTCTATATAAGCGTGTGGCACCTCGAAGAAGCCCCAGTTCTCGCAGGCGTCGCGGATGACCTCCATGGCCTCACCCCTCTCTTCGCTCTCCAGCTTCTCCATGTTGATCACCGGGAAGCTTAAGCAGGCACTAGTTGCCATCTCTCTCTCTCTCTGAGTTGCTGCTGGTTAGCTTGAGCTGAGTGTGTGTGCACTCTGAGGCCGGTGGTGGGTGCTCAATTTATAGGCGCGGGAAGCCACCACTTAGTTAGACTATGGACCAACTCCATCACGTGATATGTGTCTTTTCACGAATCTCAAAGCGTAATGTGCTAGCCTTCAGTATTCAATTCGTGAAAATTCACATAAGTAATTTATAGGGCTGTACGCTTTGAGATTCGTGAAAGAACACATGTTATATGATGAAGTTGGTCCGCATCAATTGAGTTGTATATCAGATCCTATAGAATTTTTTTCCGACTAACCCTAGGACGTAGTACGAGTTTAAGCCCAATTGGTCAAATGGAAAAGGGTAATAAAGTAGTATGGACGTACAACAGCAACAAATGCGCTAGCTAGCATGACAGTGCGCGCCGCAAGTCGTGCAGGTTACCCGACAAGCTCTCTTCAACATTGCTTCTTACTGCTAGCTAGCTGATGCCTGATGGAGAAGTATATATAATACTATATCATGAGTGTTGTCTGCTATTCTATATACCTAACCAAAGTGCTGAACTGTATTTACATACGGATCAGAGCTAGTCTATTACTTTATAGATTGATGGTGATACGATTTTAGGCATAGTACACCTGGCCCAGGTGGAATACCCATTTTACTGTTGTCCAAGTGTAAACTGTAAACACCTCATATATGCTAGGGACATATCAGGTGCCAATCGCCGTGGGTGCCTTCATATGAAACATGGCAATTTTACCATGGGAAAACTAGTTCCCAATGTTTAATTGAGTACTCACTACTGTTCTACTCTTGAGACAAAATAACAAAAGTTTATATCAAACGACAGTTAGTGGTTAAGTTCGATTTGGCTCCTCCATTTTACTTTAGAATCTGGCTAGTTTCCGTTTCACCGGTAAATCAGAGAAGATACAGCATTCAAGTAGCTCAATTAGCACATCTTCTAAAACAGCAATACCATGTATAGCTAACAGTATGAACACTTAGGTGCATTTGGTTCGTTGAACCAATTGGTTTTGAACCGTCCGGTACGGGAAATGAGCTCGTTCAGGTGTTTGGTTGTTTGAATGAAATCAAATCATTCGGGATGAGATGGTTGAAGAAATAGGAATATTCTATGTTTATACTGTATCATCTCGTTCGGGAAAAAAAATCCCGAACCACACCGTTCACTCGAATTCCAAGACGCGCACGGAAAAAAAAAGCATGATTTACGAGCTTTAAATGACCATATTTCCTAAACCGAGTATCCGATTTGCGATCCAATTAAACCGTTGTGTTCCTTGTCATTTAATCAACAAAACAATACCACTCTTAGCATATTTTACTGCAAAAAATATCATTCATGTATCTTCATATCCCACCAACCAAACATCATCTTGCACCATCCAAGATCATCCTATCTCACAAACCAAACAAAATCATATATCATCCTATCCCACCAACCAAACATCATATTTGAATCATTTCATCCAGGACGATCTCATTCTACCTGTACCATCTCATTCCATTCAACCTTATCCTACCAACCAAATGCACCCTTATTGTCGTGAGTCTGACTTAAAAGTTGGAGAATTGGAGCACAACTCATGCATCCAATCTTGCTCAGCAGCTGGAGTGCTGGACCCCCAAGAGGCCCAGATCCCATGTCCCATCGATGGGCAGAGTGTCTTGGTCATCCCTGACCAACTCTGCTCGGCATGTCCCTTCTCCATCAAGGTAGGGGCCGGATTAAACTCCACTGCATCGCTTCAATCTCCAATCTCTCGCAGCCTGACTTCTCTCCATGACCCTCGGTGCGTGTACATGTTGGCAGGATGCCGCACTTGCTAGCTAATTCACTCATCTTCGATGGCCTTCTGCAATTTCTAGGTAGCGCAGCAGGACCAGTATTCCTCCCGGTAACGAGTGGACTTGCTTTTACCTGTAGCGCCAGTTTTGGGCTCGCCGGAACAAACGTGCCTCTGAAGCTGCGGAAAGCAAATCAAAAGCCTGACGGAGAAATGCTAGCTTTAGTACTATGCTGTCTGGCGTATGTTGATCGATGAAGTTGAAGAAACAAGAAAAATTATACTACTAGGGTTTTATAGTTGATTCATTGACATATATAAGCATGAAGACATACATATATGATCAAAAAAAAATTATGCGTTCGCATTTGGTTGTGAGAGATGAATGCAACAAAAGCTAGCTATTGTAACAAGCTGATCGACCCTTTGAAAGGAAGAAACATCAGTAGAGATGGGCAAGTTGCCTGGCTTAGTTGGCCACCAGATCAAATATACTCGAAATGTACCCGCTGGGGACAATAATAGTTGGCCACCAGATCAAATATCTTGCAACTTGCATGGCATTACATTGGCTAAAGCTAAAACTAGCTCGCTCTGGAGGAGTCCATATAGTGGTTTTTCCTTTTTCTTGTAACGGCATATATATGCGACACATGTCACATGTGCAAGTGCATCGATGCACCGCGTAACTTTTAGAAGGTTCCTCCTCCATGGCGCATTGCCGCGAAAGCAACTTTGATATTCCCTCTGATTTCGAGTATAAGCTGTTAAAGATATTGGCATAGTCTTTAATATAACATTTTGACATCGGTTTTTATAAAAACATATTGTTTTAAATAAAAATAATTATACACTATGAAAGCGTTCCGTTCCGACTTCCGATCGATCGAGCCGCCGCCGTCTCCTCCGTCACAAGAGCAGCTAGCTTTTTTACAGGCTTTACATGCATGCAGCTTTATCTCTTCGCTACCGCGGCGCAAGAGCGAGCATACAGCAAGGCGACATGTCGCGCTCCGCCGCGCGCGTCAATCTATCTAATCAGCTGTGCGCCTGGCCATGAATGATCGATCGGGAGCTGGCTAGCATATGGCCTCAAGTGGGGCGCGTTTCACCTCAGATTTGCCACTGGCCGGTCCCACGAAGACGACGGGGCGCGGGTTGCACGCAAGACGGGAAACTGAGCGAGAACAACTGGCGCGACTAGTTTGCATACGCCCTTGCGCCGACGTCGGCGTCACAGATCGCAAAACGTACGTCGCCATTGGGCATTGGCATTTGGCCGCGCTTAACTTTTCCGAAGTTAATTTGGTACACCGGTGGGCGAACTCGCGGGCCGGTTGGCGGGGCGCTGGCTTTGGACTAGTGGCGATGTTGCGAAAAAGCGCGCGTACGTCCACTCGTGCACGTACGGTTTGCCTTGCGAGTCTCCGGCGCGGCAAAAGGCTGCATGCCTGCATGGCTATTTTATCGATCCAATGGGGTCTCTAGGATCGTGACTCGTGAACCATGAAGTAATTTTTGAGCTAGGCACGGAGATTTGATTTTGTTGTACTACCTTGTAAAGAATGTACAAAAAAAAAGGAACGAGATCATGAATTTTACGTAAAAACTATTTCAAAAAAACTACAAACGCGCAAAGTCAATATCATTATATGAGGAGGTGTTTGCAATGAAGCTCTATACTCCGTATAAAGTATAGAGATATGTTTATAGTGATACATAAAAAACTTTGTATAGCAGTAGAGCTATGAGTTGGAGTATAAATAAATTCGTATCACATTCAAACTCAACAATCTCCATCTTGAGACGAATTCCTCTTGTAGCCAAAATAAAAAGTGATCCCATTGAAACAGATTAGCCTAAATATCTTGTACGCCGAACGTCTATAGCACAGCTGAATGATACCAACTAAGTCTGAGCTTAGCGGTAGGAGCTAGCTTTGTCATTATATCAGCTGGATTATCATGAGTACTTATCTCGCTGGCTTTAATGTAACCTTGAGAACGACGCCTCGAATATAATGATATATGAAGTCAATGCACTTCATTTTCTCATGAAATATCTAATCCTTCATAAGACAAATAGCGCTTTGACTGACTAAAATATTATAGTTCAAGACATACTTCCACAAAGCTCGGGAAACAAACCTCGTAGCTAGACGACTTCTTTGCGAGCTTCAAAAATAGCCATATACTCAGTTTCTGTAGTGGACAAGGCAACAACAACTTACAGACTTGCTTTTTCAACTAACGGCACATCCCCTAATACTGAACACATAACCAGTAAGAGATCTTCTCTTATCCAAATCTTCAGCAAAATATGAGTCCACATAATCAACGATCACATCTTTAGCCTTTACAAACTGTCAACAAGCATCAGATGCGCCCCTTAAATATATGGAAATATATTGAACTACTTTTCAATGCTCTTTATTAGGATTAGCCATGTATATACTAACAACACTCAATGATTGAGATAAATCGGGGCGAGACATATCGTGCTATACATAAGTGAGCCAACTGCACTGGCATATATAATTCTACATATGTACTCAACTTCATCATCTGACTGTGGACATGACGTTGAATAAAGTTTAAAATGTGCAGCTAACGGAGTATTTACCGGTTTGTCCTTATTCATGTTGAAACAATGAAAAACTTTATCAATACATCATTTCTAACTTAAGTATAATTTTTCAAACCGTCTAACTCTTGTAATTTTCATACCAAGAATCTTCTTTGATGCAACAAGATCCTCATCTCAAATTCACTGCTCAATTGTGTCTTCAACTTTGAAATTTTTGCCTTGTCTTTTGCAGCAATCAACACATTAACAACATATAGGAGCAAATAAATAATTTAGTCATTAATAGTCTTCAAATAAACATAACTATTATAACTTGTCTTTTGAAATTTTGAGAGATCATAAATGAGTCAAATCTCTTGTACTACTATCTAGGTGATTGTTTCAGACCATAAAAAGATTTCTTCAACTTGCAAGCATAATTTTCCTTTCCCGGAAAGACAAAACACTACTAGGGAAACAATTATTAATGACGGGAGATGTGGTCGTTACAAGTGCAGATGTGGTCGTTAAAATCCCCCAATGACAGCAAAATTGTGGTCATTAGCCGTCGTTAAAGGTACTAACGACAACAAATTTTTTAACGACGGCATAGTGTGTCATCGTTAATTATGTAGTATCAACAATGACATTTATAGTATTAATGACCACTTTATGGTCGTTGCTAACATTGTGGCGACCACTGTTGGAGCATTAATGGACACTTTGTAGTATTAACAACCACCTTTTTCGTTGTTATAAAGTATTGTACATAGGGCACTTTATTGATATTAACGACCAAATGTTTTGTATCTACGATCACATTTTTGCCACAGAAAGCATTGCAATATGTAATTTAGATTATAAACAATCAATAACATATCAATAGGAAGCACCTTTCATTCACTGAAACCAAATAACTTGAACTCGTTCTTTGCATGCAACATTAAAAATGTAATACAGATCGAGGAACATATGTGAAAAAAATCATTCAATACTAAAATTATGGTGGCTGACCTAATTGAACACCAAAACTACAACTAGAAATATGATAAATTTCCTTATCTTTAACTAAGAGGCAAACTATAACATTATTCTTGGTGAATAAATGCAAAAGATCCCTTCATCAAAATATTGTTGGCTCGTCGTGCACCTACTCTACTTCATTGAGAGCCCTATAAAAAGAACAAGGTTTATACCAGTTAATAGATGTAAATGAATTGACATAGATATAGGAAACTATAAGAACATGTATAAAATCATTTTAAGTGAAGTGTTTACATCATCACATTGATATTCATGTGGGCTGGCATCACTACCATCGTCATTGCTACCAAACAAATAACTCTTCATTTCTACCCATTCTTCCTGCACCTGGCTCATTTGATCCATGATCTTATGATTTTGTTCTTCAAGTGTTCGATTGTTTTCCTCGGATGCTTGAAGTCTGGAAAGCAATCCGGCCTTAGTAATTGCTGGACTTCTCAAATCTCTTGATTTAATGCCACCACCATATCCCACTACATTATCGCGTCGCTTTGATGGGTAACACTTGTCCATGACTTCAACATTTGGAAGACTAGGATTCGATTTGACTACATTCTCAAGTTGTGCCTGTAATGCAAAATATGAATTGTTAGTACTTAACTCTTACCCACAAATATATATTATTTAAATGTAATTCATAAGAAAAAGTTTTCACATGACATGCTTGCTGAAGGTTTTAGCATCCACCAAAGTTTCCCCCTTCTTGTGAGTGGAAAAATAATTTATCTAGACTTGGTGGCATGTTTTCCTTTCCTCCCTATTGGAACAGATCAATTATGTAATGTGACAACTATTATTTGAAGTGTAAATGGGTAAAGAAGTTTAGTTCAGTACATACCATGTCCCAAATTATCTGTCTATAGGGTTTTCTGCCGATGCGATGATGTATTTTCATGTTAGATTTGTTTTTTGAGTTTCTAATGCTCTTTCCTACATATAATTAAATGTAATTACTTGTTGTATTCACCTAAAGGATCACATGTTAACTATAACAAAAATATTGTAAAATAAGAAGCAACATCAACACGTACTCCCAATCAGATTTGTTAACATCCTTAGGAACATTTTTATAGCCTACTGCATAGTCTTTGATGGTTTCACAAAATGTCGATTTAAGTCTCCATGCCAATTGATCCAAAGATCTTTGACATGCTCCATTATCTCATCTTTGTATGTGTCAATTTTAATATTTTCATCTTTATTTTCATACTTGTCCTGTAGTCGCTTAGGGTCTTTGGTAAGGTCCACCTCGCATGTGCTGCTGAAGCAATCTAGGACTAATGAATTGTGAACTACTCCTATCCCTAACATAGGCTTTGACTCTTCCATACCTGGACCCTTGCATTGCGACAACTTGCACAGATAGCATTATTCTCAAGTACTTAAAATTTTACCTGACTATAAGACTAATAGTGTCATTGTTCCTTCATAAGGTTTAAAAACATGCAAAATGAAATAAATGGCTCGAGGCCAAGACTTGAATAAACATAGGATCATGAATTTCAACCCCACCACCCAACTTACTGAAGGCATAATCCAGGAGATTCTCTACCCCATCAAAGTATTCCTTGAGTCGATCATCAACCAGACCCATCCATGTCTTACTCGTAGCCATCTCCACAAATTTCTAATTTTTATTAGGTAAATAATCCTGTGTGAAGTAAATATGATGTCAAAGTAGAGACAAAATATGCACTATCATGTAAAGTTGGCATAAGTAGCAATACTATATCGGGTCAAGTTGACAAACTATGCACTACCTTGGGTCAAGTTGCATTAGAAAATCATATCAGTTAAGGAATCATTGATAATCAACAAGTATGGCAACTAAATACAACATTATCAAATATGACATTGTCGATTTTTTCTCTCTTGCAAATACAACCAAAGCAGGAATATTAATTACCATGTAAGAAACCTAACCAGATGAACACATGCACTGCATGTTCTAAATGATTGAATTAACTATAGTATAAATTGACAAGATGCATGAAGAGTACATGAACTAAGGGATTTGCCACAATTGTTTGACAGAATGTATATTCCAGATATGTCAGTACAAAAAAACAGACAAAAGATTAATCTGCAATTGGAAAGAACATCACAAGTTCTCTCTGGTCCAAAACCTAAACCATCTAGTTCTCCAAATTTTTTGGTTACGCAACCAAGAACAGGAACAAAATTAGGGGATGTGAACGAACCTGTAACAACATGTTAAGTGGCTGTCGGGGATGGGGTGCCTGGATGGAGGAGCACCAAGTAGGACAGAGCAACCGGGAGAGATGAGAGGAGATGAGAGAACAGATCTAGATTTATTTCTTTTGTTACGAAGAAATCTGATTGTTATGGGAAAGGGTGGAGTTAATTATAAGTAGGTTGTGGAACTGGTGGATAATCATTCCAGTTTGCGCCAAAACAAATTTGTCGTCCCGCTTTTTTCCCTAAACCATCCCGCTTACTGGGTCTGATAACGAAACGAAACGTCGAAACAATAGCGACCACATACTGGGTTTGATAACGACGGGAGTAGTGTGGTTGATACGTAGCTGTTTTCATCCTGGGACCGCTCGAAGAATCGATTAACGACCAAAAGTTTATAAGAGTCGTTATTTTTTGGTTGTTAATACCTTGTATTCTAGTAGTGAGACCTTTTGGTTGCTCTATATAAATGTTTTCCTTCAATTCACAATGTAAGAACACATTTTTCACGTCCAATTAAACTGTGCTTCATAACTGAAAAAAGACATCTGTGAAACCAAAACTTGGAATTAATTTGGTTGTATCATTTAGGAACAAGTATTGCCTTGTTCGTAACCTCTTCAGTAGGTGAAATGTCTTCTTTGTTGTTGAAGAGCCGTTGTTCACCGGATGACCTCGAGACCCGAGCGCCACAACCTCCTCCTCGTCCATGTTAGCGCCCACATCATCCTCTTGCTTGCGTGGCATGCCACATCAGTGCCACCTCATCCTATGTGCTCGCGTGTCGTCCACGTGGCAGTTGTGTCAGCATCCACGTGTCAACCAGATCCAAAACCCTAGCTCAAAACCCATCTAAACCCAGTTCACCGTGAGCCATCTTTATGCCATGTAGGGCCCACCAGTCAGTTTCACTGTATTGCAGACCCATGAGCCGTAGACCATGAACCAAATTCGTGGACCGGTCCATAAACCCCGAGCCCACATGTCAGAGAGATAAAAGGATTTCCCGAAGGAAAATAAATTGGTCAAAAAAGAATTTCGGTGCTGGTGTCATGATGGCATCATAAAGGAATTTTCTTCAGTAAAATAATTCAGGAAAATCCATAATTTCATATTTAGTTATTTCCTTAGGATTTAGATCTTCCAAAAGCTCGTTCTTCCTCATACGAACTCCGATTGATCTCATTCAAATTTCTAAATTTATCTAAATTAAAGTTATACTTTTCTGAGATTTTTATTTAATTTTTGGAGTTCATTTATTGCTCTGTTTTATTATTTGTTTGTTTATTTCCTTTCATTTGCGAGTAGACGTTGATACTTCGGGAACTTTTGAGGAAGAAGGAGTTGATTAAGCTCAAGACCAGTATCAAAACCCGTTCCAAGGCAAGTTATACATTTGATCATGTTGAACCCAGTTTTTTAAAATTACTTTGATTTAATTATTGCATTCTACTTTAAGTATTTATTTAAATGCTTTGGGATTAGTTATATACCAAATTGTTTATATCCACTTTGTCTATTGTATTACCCTGGTCTTTTGTCACCCTAGCTTGGTTAATTATTAGTTGGTAATATCATAGCACCAACGTGGGCTGGTTAGACACGAGTAGCCTGCTTAGCTATGCAATGAATCATCAATATTATTTGAGTTGCAAATATAAATTTGACTAAGTGATTATGGAACTTCGTGTAAAACCTGTGTGTTGTATGCTATTACTTGTTGATGGCATCTGTTACACTTAACCAACAGGGTGAGAAAAGATTTAGACTAAGGCGAGTGGATGGTACTGTGTGATATGGTGGCGGTATGTTTGAGAAATATGAATCGTGTTATGTAGTTAGAAAATAGCAGTCTCGCCTTGGTTAATTAAGGACTTAACTTTGTGCGCTATTAAACTGAGCCACAACTGTACAATCACATACCTGATGGGACGAGCCTAACTTAGTAAGTTACAGAATCTCGATATTGATTACTCAGGTAGTAGGTTAAGTGTTCAGCGATGGGTGGATATGTGGACTACTCTGAAAGTCACATCGATGGACGGTTCGCCGCTTCCAGGTCCAATGGTGTGTGTCGTTTCAAAGCGTTGTGTTGGGGTTAGTATGATGGTAAAACACATCGGGAGTGTCAATTGTTGAGATGAAGTTTTGGAAAGATTATGTTATGATTGATGCTAGCTACATTGGTTATATCATATAGGTAAAGTGTACTACCTCTGCAGAGTGTTATCAATCTATTAGAATAATTGTGTCTGCGGTCCTGGACATACTCGAGGATTTTACACGGGGGTAGATTTTCAATAAAACAATTAGGAAAGGACAGCTGTGTGATTTAACTCATATGGTTGTGTGAAAGAAATTAATTAGGCTTTGTGTCCTTTGTGGAAATACCTACTAAATTATTGTTGTTTATTTGTTTTGAATTACATTTTCAATCTATTATTTGTATTCAATTACAAATATTGCATTTCTGCAAAATAACCATGGAAGTCATTTTCTTTGTAATAAGCTATCATCTATAATTGCATTCCATGGTACAACTTATTGAGCTCTCGGAGTACTCATTCTTGCTGCATTCATTCAGCTGAAATGGAGGAGTCTTCGCCTGTTTTTGAGAAGGAGTTGTACGTGGATAGTGGTCGTCAGGTCTTGATCCCAGTCGGTTACCTATGGCTAGTCGATGGGTTCCGCTGGAGTTGCTTTCGTTCCACTGCAGTTATTTTATTTAGTGTCAGCCCTGCGTAACTTAATTATAAACTCGACTATAAGGTCAAAACCACTATTTGTTATTCAAATTAGTTGTTTATTCTTATATTCGTCTTGTGTAGAATGATATTCATATATTTTGACACTGTGTGCACTAGCTTGATCCTGAACTTGTGCAGTATACACAAAAAGTCCAAAATTGTTTTTTTGTCCGGAGAGAGAGATAGTATAAATCAGCAATTTGATACAACAACCACAAGTACATTCAGATTCATATGCAGCAAGCATGCCTAACAGACATGTATGCATTTTCTGGAGGGGCTGTATAACAAAAATGGAAAATGAGAGGAGGAACCACAGGGACAAACTACTAGCATAGCTGTGATAATTTTGCCTCCCATCCTAGGCATAGTAAGATATGGAGAAATCCATGAGTTGACACAGACTTTATGTATGGAAAACCTCTATTTCAGTTCTGATAGCACTACGTGCAAACTGCAAAGGCATTTTTTACATATGTTAGGCTACCAGCTATGTATCACACATCTAAAAGACACCTACGTGTGACAGCCTCTCAAACCAAGAATTTAAATAAAAATACTATTTCTGACCATAGGAGCATACGTTAACTAATACCGTAGAACATTTGTAGTGCCAACAACACCCCCGTTTAGTTTCAAACTCTCTTAGATACAGATATCAGAATTTGTCCTCTGTACATTAAACACAAAATCCTATAGCTCAGTTCCAGCCTGGCACAATGTCAATATTTCATATAATCAGTAGTATGACCAAATTATTTCGTTTTAAAGGTTGCTCAAGAGTAGTAAGCAAAAAAAAAAAAAAAAAAACAGAGGCATATATTATGAACTCCAAATATGACAATTTTGTGATGCAGCTAAGCTCACCTCACACTGAAGCCTACCCACAACCCACAAAATGAGCTTGCCATATTTCCCTATCTGAAAGGCACATTGAACAGATCTATAAAGAAAAACCAGAACAAAACAATGATGAATGACAAAACTCTATGCTTTCTGCAAATACAAGTATACAACTTACCGGAAGAAGCATCAGGCCTTTGACGGGAGCAACAGTGTCGCTGCCATGTGCAGGCACCTAAATTATTCTTCCCTACAGTCATCATCTCGATCGGTCTAACCCACAGGAAGAAAGCGAAAACTTGTAAACTACTTCAAAACAAAATTTTAGCAAGAACATTACATCATGGCAAGAAATTCAAGAGGGGGCATAACTGGTAAAAGATAGAAATCAATGTTTGTTTATTAACTTTATGAACATCCGATAATATCAAGACAAAGCATCAGACAGTGGGCGACTAAGACGACTAGATAACAAAAAATTTAGGTGGAAAACACGAGATTAGCTACCTCCAGTTGCAGACTATAGTATATATACGCACGTGAGATTTTGAGATTGTAATCTTGGGACATGCTTTCCAGTAGCTACCTTTTGGAAAAACTTTTGCAAACACGGGAATCTAAATCTAATCCGTCGTGCTGCCGGGCGGCCAGTGTTCTTCCCAGATCACACACAAGCTTAATTGGCCAGATCACGCACAAGCTTCATTGGCCAACGTAGGTAAACGGGAATTTCCTTTCCTCTTTCCAATTAAAACAGAGCGCTTTACAAAAGCAAAATACTGCGATTCCTTCCGGATAAACTTGCTCCCCTTTATGAACATGTTCGGCAGCTTCGTCTATTTTTTTTTGTGTGTTGCCACTTGTTAGTGCGCGAATAGTTCTGCCACTACTATTTGGGTTGCCACCTTGGAGACGCATGCAATATCTGCATATGTGCTCCTGTTAACCTCTATGCAGAATTCCACATAGGGAGAAAGTAAGTACTCGATGAGGACGTGTAGATAGATCTTTGGAATCAAATTACTAGCCTACTATTTCAGTTGCATTTGCACTATTGTATATGTACCTAGCATGTGCTTAAGATGATAGACACAGGGGCTGCACTCTTTCGAACTTTTGCCACTTTAGCCACCAATATTTTTTTCAACATTTCCCGTGCATTTGTAACTTTCCAGCCCCTGACGAACTCAAGCTGATCAGAAACCAGCATCTGGACTCGTGGTAACTGCAGCATCAGAGTAAATTACATGGCAGGTCATTGAACTTGTAGCATGGGTTCATCTAGGTTACCGTACATAGGAATTGCATGTTTAGGTCACTAGCGTGGTTTAAGTGGGTCATCAGCAGGTCCTAACTGCCCAGGCTAGCAACTCACGATGACGTGGCACAACATGTTGACATGGCACTTTGTTTTTCGTTTTCTTTCTTCTATGTTTCTTTTTTTTAGATAATTGACTAATTGCCACATCTTTGGTTGACACTTGATAAAATACCAAAAAATCGCGGCAATAGATAATATGTCACACCTTTTGTTGCCCCATTTATTTTTTTCTCCATTTTTGGTTTTTAAATTGATTTTGTTTTCATTTGGCCTTAACCGCACGCGAAATGACTTCTTTGCCCTTCTTCTTCTTCTTCTTCCGCCATTCCATCCCCACCCCGAGCCCCTCCGTCCTCGGCTTCCTCCACCGCTTCCCCGCAACTCTTCCCCACCTCATCGCCACTCTCTCCAGCTTGCCCCAACACCTTCTCGCCCTCCGCCTCTTCCTCTCCCTGCCCACCTCCGTCGCCGTCAATCTCGGCTTCACCGACGTCCTCCGCGAAGATGAGGGGTGACGGGGAAGAAGGGCAAATAAGTCATTTTGCGTACGGGTTAAGGCCAAATGAAATAAAATTCGATTGAAAACCCCAAAAATGGCAAACAAATAAAGGAGGAAACGAAAGGTGTGACATATTATCTATTACAACAAATTTGCTGGTATTTTATCAAGTGTCAACTAAAGATGTGACAAATAGTCAATTCCCTCTTTTTGCCATCCCCAACGAGCACCTCAAGGACATGGCCGCCACGTCAACCCAAGCACTGATGCATGGCCATGGACTAGCTCAACAAGAATGTGCAGCCCTACTACCCCTAAACGCGCGTCGTCGGCATCACCATTGGCAATGAGGTGCTCAGCGAACAGGACGCCGACTTTACGCCATCGTCAATGTCTACCTCGCACTCACGGTGCAGCACCTCGCCGACAAGATCGACCTCACGACGCCACACTCAGAGTCCGTCTTCGCAACTCATATTCGCCCACGGCGTGCGTCTTCCGCGAGGACCTCACGTTGTACATGAAGCCGTGCTTGGGACACCCGAGCCGCGAAACGCGTCCTGACTGCTTGATGCATGTCCACTGTCGGTGAGAGCTTTGCAATGCCGTTCGTGTCACGGAGTGTTGCCTTCCGCTTCCACCTCGTACTCACCCACTCCACCAAATTAATTTAGTTTCTTTGCTAGCGGCTAGCAGTCCATCCCAACGAGGTGGAGCAGACGATCCTCTCAACCTTTCCCTTCCCTCCATGACAGATTGGTCCCCACCTTCGAGTATTTCTTTCTAACGAGGGAAAACAACGTTTGAGTCAGCGACAAGTGGGTCCAAATCATTTAGCTGAGTAGGGACTTCTGTCTGACGTCAGCACGATGCACCAGATGGGGTGCCACACCAGCGCGCGTGAGTTGCGGGCAGTAGGATCTCCTGATGACCCACTCAAAACGTCCAATTCCAGAACGCAGTGACCTAGATGAACCGACTCTACAAGTTGGATGATCCATCCTGTGATTTGCTCAAAGAAAAAACTAATCACCCTCGCGTACCACAAGCAAGCACACAAAGAGACGTAGCGAGATGGCCAATCGTCTTATCCTTGCACTAACCAGCCTAACTTGCTTACGATGTCTGAACTGGGAGAAATAGTTTTAATTTGACATCAATCATCCTCCCGGAAAGCGGGAGAAGAGAGGGTGAAGGAGAGAAGAGAGCACTACATTAAAAGAGTAGACTGATTGACAGATAGCGATTCTACAGCCCATGCGATGTTTACGTGTAGTATGGCCGGCTCCCACGAGGGCTCCGAAAAGGAATCGAAAGAGGAAGCAACGTTGCTAGGTCACTGCTCACCAATCACCATGCAACATTGCAACCTGCAACCATCATGCATGTCACATACACCCATCCCTATCGCTGTGTCATTTTCTACACATGCTAAGGGCATGGCTCGCGTGATTCATCCAAGTGGTCGTACGCATGATGAGTGGTGGATGAAATTGCAAGCGTACGGAGTGTGCAACCGTAGTGGTTTGCAGGGGTGGAGCCAAGACTAGACCGCAGGGCCGATAGTCGGAGGAAAGATATGAATTTGTTATTGTCTAATTTAAGCTACTTATGAAAAAAATAGAATTTATCACTTCTAAGCTTCTTGACTTAGGATTCGCTACTTTTCACTGTGAAAAGATGCATTTACCCCTCCCTATCCAAGAATAAATTTAAAGATGGCAAATCCTAACTCAAGGTGTTTGGGAGTGGCAAATCTTCAATTCTCCCTTATAAAAAAAATAGGAGTTTTCTTAGGAGAAAACTTTTTATACCAAAAAAATAATATAAAACAAATAATTGTAACATCCCAAAACCCTAATTTTGGGTAAATGTATTAATAATAAGTGAGGGAATAAATGTAAGCATGTTTATATGTAGAAAAATTAATTTGAGCATGTTTTTGAACATTTTCCTCAAAGCAACTATTGCAATTATATGAAAACAACAACTTGGAAGAATTTTCGAGAAAAACACAGAACATATAAAATCCTAAAAAATCACACAAGAAATCATACTTGTGCGGAGACTCCAAAAATAATATTCATAAATTTTTAAGCTAGTTTGATAGGTTTAAAATTTTGGAAAAGTCTCAGCCTTTTCGGAAAAATCAAGATTTATTTTGAATTTCCCACTTGCCCGATGGATCGAAACCCAACTTGGCCCATTTCACCGTGTCATGCCTCAGCCCACGCCAGCGCCTCGCTGACATGGTGGCCCCACCCGTTAGGACCCTTCGTCCACCTCTCACCCGCGCACCGCAGGGCCAACTCGCCTCGCCCGCTCCGCCGCTCGTCCACGGATCAGGACCCTTGTCCACAGTTTTGTGCTTCCACCGCACCGGTCACCTTCGCCTGCCCTCGCCCAAGCTAGGCACCCCGCTGATGTGCCATTTCCCGTGTGGACGAAGAGACCAAAGCAGTGCGCGAGAAACTCATTCACGATCATTGTTTCCTCGCCGCTTCTCTCATGCCAATCGCAGTCGTCTTTAAGCTCCAAACCGTGTCATAAACTCCTCAGCTCGCCATTCTCGCCTCCCATCAAGAATCAAAGCTTCTCACTCTAATTCACCGAACGAGAACGTCGTTATCGACGACGGTGAGCAAGCTTTCCACCGTCATTGCCTCAAATGAGCTTCCTTGCCTGCGACACGCGCATCATCGTGCGCCTCTCACTTCGCTTGTTCTTCTCCTTTGCTCAATGCAGCTCCGGAAGCTGTGTAGCACCAAAATGCCATTGTGTCCCCCAACTCCGATGCGTGCACCCGATCTGAGCTGTTACGAAGGGTGTGGCCGACCATCGCAACTTCCCGCCACGAGGAAAGTGATGGGGAAGAGAATGGGAAGATGAGTTTGCTTCAAGATTAGTGTTTCGACAGGTGGCATGATCTAGGATCGGGCATTGAGAGGGAGGACTTAGGGCTCTACCGAGATTCCCCCCCCCCCCCCGCTATATGGTGTTGTTCAGCTGTTGTAAGAACAAGCGTGCATGATAAACAAAAGCAACTTGAGCTTTTCCGTATATAGCTGCCACTCACTGCATGATTGAATGTGCACCTGGTATGATTTCAGCCAATAGGGCACCGGCCGGACCCAATCTTTGATTACGAGAGGGGTAAATTATTTTGTGCCCTCGCAAGCATCCCTTGGCTTTTTTTTTCCAAAATCGCGGATGGGCGCGACGATCATTGGTCCCTGAACAGATGGCGCGGTTGGATACGTGACATGTCCGGGGGATCGTGTCCGTCTTTTCACTATGTGCGGTGCTGCGGTACAGATCGAATTCGAAGCAACATTGTGTCGTTGGGCACGCAGATTGACTAGCCAGGCAGCCAGCAGGGCGACCGCGACCTGATTACGGACAAGGCGAGTGGTGCGGTCGCGGTCGAACAAACAACAATACTTTTTCTTCTTTTTTGAGACGCGCAAACAGGCGACGGAAGCCGTCATGCTATTGCCGTGTTGGGCTGTGACATTTCCTCCTCCGGCCCGCACCGCGCGCGTGTCACGCTGCCTGTTACAAGCGAGCGCCTTGCCTAGGCCACCGAAACATTGAGTAGCTCCTGGGCCACGAATGCGAGGGGCAACCGCGCACGCCGCCGCCGACAGGTGTCGTGTGGTGTAGGCCACCGACTTTTTTCCAACCAAGCGCGGTCGTTGGTGGGAGTGGTCGCGACTTCGTTGCCTCCGTACTTCGCTGATTTCTCCTATAGGCCGTGGTGCGTATGGGCTATATTTTGGTGTGGCGTTGGCCCGCGCGCCGTCAACGAAACGTTAGGGTGTGGTGGTGAGGTCTCGTGCGGTGTTCGGTCGAGAAATGGAAGTAGGTCGGCCCCACTGTCACAGGGATGGGCGTAGGAGGCCTTGCAATGGGCTAGATCCCAGCCCGAGTCCTACCGTAGCCCAAGAATTCTAATAGACAACCCAACCCAAACCCGGACCAACCGAATTTATTATAACCTCATCTCGTCCAACCCAACCTGGCCATTTCAACACTTAGGGTTGACCCATAGTTTAGTAATGCAATATGACCCATGTGGCCTTTTTATGTTGCTTCAGTGCTGCTTCATGACTTTATGTGAAGTGAGGACCGAGCTTTGCTTGGTTGGCTTGCTTCATCAGGTGTGCGAGCAGCCCATCTGAACTCGATCCCAGGGCATCTCATCAAACCATTTCAGTGGTTTAGGCTTAGTACACATACGTGGGTGCGTTCAGTGGTCAAAGCGCGTGCCTACGCTCCGTGAGGTCTAAATCTCCGCTCTAAATTAAGGCGTGCGTTATGGACACACCCGTGTGTGTGTGTGCGTGTGAGTGCATCCGAAGTATACTCTAAAAAGACTTCATGTGAAGTAATTAGGGAGAAAGAACAAGTCCATCTAAAAGCAGAGGCCAAGAACCAGACAGGATTGTGCCATTAGGGAGGCAGGAAGCAAGCAACTAGCGGAGGGAGATGCGTTGCTGTGGCCATCGCCAGGAGAGCAACTAGTCATCGACGAAGACGAAACGATTGCTATAATGACGGTGGAGCCGAGGTCCATTGGACTATGCGAATGGCGATGGCAAGCTCATCCGATTCGTCGTACTCGTCGACGGTGTGCGTAGGGAGGGGCATAGGAGCACTATCTGAATCGATGAGGGCTTCGTCTCCTCGGCAAATTCGGTCTCAACTGCCGTCGTCGTATCCGTTAGTTCATCCATGGCCGATTCGACTATTCCTGCAACCTCCCTCCCTTCCTTCCACCACATCGTTGCCTCATTAATTGCATCGATACGCCACGCCGGTACTCGCCACCGTCGTCTACGGCGGCGACCACAAGGACGTCCACCATGGGTTGTTGTGTATGAATGGGCCATATACTTTTCATGGGTTGCAATTGTGGGTTAAGTCCTTCTACTTTCCAAAAACCAACAGCCATTTCAATCCTAAGCCATCTCTGTTTAAAGCCAGTCCAACCCTATCTGTCGAACCCATATTTCACAATCCAGAATCCTCTGTGAAAAATATTACGCTATTCCCTGGATCAGTAGATAGCACTCACAGAATACATCACTGAATCATTTCATACAGATTTACGAACCATACCATACATTAATACAATCATTCGAGGTTCAAATAGACCGTATCAGGTCGAGTTTACAATAGGGCCGACCAGGCCAAATGAGTACATTACTAAACAACAGAAATGACAGCGGAAGCAAAAGAGATAGAGCGCATCTTGCCACAAGCATGAGACTGTGAAGAACCAATGTATGACCGATATTATCCAAATACTTAGGTAATATTGGTAGTACACGAGTACCGACTGAGTTAGCTAGACCGAGACAAGACTAGCATAACTAAAACCTAAACTACTTTTCATCGCCTCCTTGGCCTTCGACGTTTGGATCCTCGTAGTATGCATAATGACCTTGCTCCATGGGGTTTGAAGGGTTTTGGGGAGAGCGAGAGTGAGCACAAAGAACCGTGCTCGCGAGCCAACACACAAATACAATATTTATACATGCAAGGCTTATTCAAGGATGGCTCGGATTCTTTTATTTGTTAAAGCAACGTTTTTAATTATCAATAGTTAGAAAGTCCTATCACTTAGCATTCTAACTAAATCACATTTTATTAAAAAGAGTAATTGTGCAATATTAATAACGGCAATGGTTACCTCCACCATATTCTTATTTTTTATGGTGGTCACATCCACCTATTAACATCACTGGTGTACTGTAACATCCCTAATTTGCAGAGTTTTTGAAAATTTTCAATTTTTTTAAAAAACAACCATTTGGTTTAAGTTGCAAAAGCTTAAATTGAAATTTAAAAATAAAAAACCATTTAATTTGAATTAATCCAAATTTAATTAAATTAAAAAGTTAGTTTATTTGATTTTTCCGGATTTTAAGTCTTTTCTTGCTTTTCCTAGATTTTAGAATTGGTTTTTCCTTTTGTTTGAAGCCAAAATCTATTTTGTTTGCAAAATTTAAAACTAAAGTATAGCTAAAAGTATTTTTATTAAGTTCTAAATAATTCAAGGGACTTCTGTGAATTTTCCTAGAATTTTTAGACTCTATTAGCTATTTTCTAAAAGTCCTTTTGCTTTTCCGGGATTTGTTTATTCAGAAATCCATTTAAATTCCCCTAAAGGCTTTTGAGCCGAATACTTCCTCGGCCCATTTCCCCTCGCCTCCTCCCGTGGCCCACTCCGGCCCACTCCCGCGCGCGCCTGCGCCTTCCTCCCTCGGGCACCGTCCGATCAAAATCGGACGGCTCCCAAAACCCCATGCCTTTTCCTCACCCCTCTTTCTCGCTCTCACTGACGTGTGTCCCGCCTGCCAGCCACCACCGCCGCTGTCGTTGTCTTCCTCGCGTCGTCTTCTTCCTCTCGCCCATGCCGCCCTCGGCGCCGTGCGCGTGTGCGCGTGTTTTGCGTCGGCCGCCTCCGTCCCATCTAGGCCACCCTGGCACGCGCATTGAGTGCGGCGTGCTCCACCTCACTCATTGCCGCCACCCACGCGTGCTCCCGCGCCCTGTCGCCGCCCCGCACTGCGCAACCCGCACCGGACCCCCACCGCCGTAGATCCCGTAGCCCAACCCCTCCTAGTCTCCTCCCCGCGCCTATTTAAAGCGAGCACGAGGTGCCCCACCTCCTCCTCTCTCTTTTGCCCCTTCTCCCTCGCCCTCTCTCGCTCTCCTCCGGTCGCAATCAGAGTTCTTCGCCGTCGGCCACCGAAGATCGCTGTCACCATTTGCGCCGCCTCGGAGCCTCCTCCGTCGTCATCGTTGTCAGCTCCGGCTTCGCAAGACCGCCGCCTACCTCGTGCGCGCCTCCCTGTCCTCGGAAGCTGACCGGAGCACCGTCGCCGTCTTCAACCTCCGCCACCACCGCTTTTCTCCCTCGCCGCCGGCCTTCCACGAGATATTTTGTTTCCGCTGCAAGTTGTCTTTTTTTTGCTAAGCCCTGCGAGGCACGCTCTGTAAGACTTGACCATAAGGTCCTTTTGCTACTTAGTAATATTAATTTGTCTGTTTTATCGCTACTTAGTTGTATGGTTATGATTACATCTTTGTTGTAACTGTACGAGCTAGCTACTGATCATGGGACTAGTTCGGAATGCACAGAGGGTCCTGGGGTTGTATACCCGGGGTCCCGATACGTACTTCCACCCAGGGAATACCAAATTGAGTTACATCAGTGTAACAACCCAAATTTCAAATTTCAGTTGAAAATAAAGTTTAATTATTTTTGTGGATTTTTCTGAAATTTTTAAAAGCTTTTACTTAATCAATTTGAAGCTAAACAAATTTATTTGCAGAATCTATTACCAGATAATAGCTGGAAATATTTTATTTAAGTCCTAAATGCTTCAGAGAATTTCTGTGAATTTTCTCAAAAATTTTGGACTTAATTTACTATATTCTAAAGCCTAATTGAATTATCAGAATTAAATTAATTAGAAAATCAAAAAGAAATCCCCAAACAGTCAGTGGGCCGAAACCTGGCTCGGCCCACATCCCTAGCGCGCGCACGGCCCGCTCCACCGCGCCATCGCCATCAACCGTTGGATTAAAATCCAACAGCAGCGCCCGATCCCCACTTTCCGTTTCGCGCGATCTAAAATCGACCGTGGGATTAAAATCGTCTTCCTTTCCTTTCTTCTTCCTCTGCTTTCCTTTTTCGCCGCGCGCCCGCCATTGATACCAAATCGAGACCTTCCATAAGCGCCCGAATCCGGTCGCATCTCCGAAATCACCGCACGCGTTAAGATCCCCGTATCATGCCGCGTCCATCACGGCCCTCCCTTTCCTTTCTCTCGCCGCGAATCCCTGATTCCCCGCCGCGGACTTGCCGGGACCTTCTTCGGCGTTACGCCGCCTCGGCCAAGCCCGCGCCCTATAAATAGGGGCGTCGGGGGCGCATCCCTCACCGCAACACAGCGCCACCATCCACAGCTCACCACCACCACCGTAGCGCCCTATTTTTTAAATTTCCCGCCGGCGAAGCTCTTCGGGTCATCTCCGTTTTCGGCGCCACCGTAGCCCCTCCGTCCTCGCCGACCCCACCATCATCACCGCCGCATCAACGCGAAGCCGACGCCACCACCCACTTCCTCGGAGGATCGCTGGAACCACTACTTTGTCGACGACCGAAGTTCCTTGCCGCCAATCCTCGCCACCGATGACCTTCCGGCCACGCTCCGTCACCATTTTCGTAACCCACACGTTCGCACTAACCTCCTCTCTCTGATGCGCACATCACCGCCCGCCGCCGCGCACCGTGGCGCCGGCGACCATCGGTCACCGTGTGCTGCCGCCGGCCCGGTGCTGGCGTGGCAGCCATCTCGGTGCCACTCGGCGCCACATCACCGTTAACGCCCTCGTGTCGCCTGCGTGGCAGATCCACCGCACCGGCTCGCCCACGGCTCGGTGGAATGAGTCCACCGTGAGCCGTGTCTATGACACGTGGGGCCCGCACGTCAGGAAATAAATTTAATTCCTTTAATTCCCAGAAATTCAGCGCTGGCGTCAGCATTGCGCAATAATTAGATTTTCCAGTAGAAAAATAATTCGGCAAATTCAATTAAATTTCAGATTTAGGTTTAAACTTCAAAAATTTATATCTTTTGCATCTGAACTCCAAATTGGGTGGTTCATGTTGCAAAATTTGTCTAAAATCATGATCTAGCTATTTAAACCAAAATATTTCAATTTGGAGTTATTTTGAGCTGAGTTTTTGAATTTATTTGAATTTGGAGTTAATTTGTCGTATTTTCGCGTATAGACCTCGACGACTCCGGAGAGTTAGATCCTTCTGACGATTTAGAGTTTCAAGACTTCAATGAAGGCAAGTTACACTATTGATCATATTGTTCCCAGTATTTTAAAGTATTTAATTCCTGTTTTCAAATTACTATTGCATGCATATGTTTATATAAATGTCGAATGTCCTGTTTTTGGTATAGTTATTCCAACTTCCATGATATGACCAATTTGGTTATTGAATATGAATACCATGACACCCTTAGGTAAAATTTGTCATATGCTTAGCCATACTTAGATCATATTTATAAATTTAGGAAGGTTTAGCCAAATCATTTACAATTTGATTTTAAGTTTGATTTTGTGGTATTATTTTACCACGAAAGGCTTATTAAGAGGTATTGTGGTCATCTTTGCAACTTCCTCAACACAGTTCCCCCATCCAACAGACACATAGAGATATCACCATGCCTAACCCTGAAATATAAATCTTGTACCTCGTTGATATCACCATGTCTAACCCTGAAATAACGTTTTCTGAGTTTCAGACACCCTTATGAATTGAACCTTAGCTTACTAAGCAAAAGTGGAAAAGAAAACTGGTTTTACATACCGCTATTTGCGTGAATGGATCGTGAAAGGAAGAGCATGAATGATATCGTAACACGCAAATAGTAAATGTGCGGGGACTCATCGTATATCTCAATAAGCGTTATTTTGTCTCCTGTTTGATAAATCAAACAAATGAAAACGAAATCAAATGACAATATACACATGGTATGCCATGAACATGGCAAGCTTAAACAAGTTAAATATGTTAGACATGGAATGGCAATACCTTTATTTCTTCCTTTAATGCCCACACAGTTGAATTTACGACAGACCCTTTCGTTTCCATGACGATGACACATGCGATATAAACTCGCAACTATGCTAATAGATAACCCAACTGTTTAAGTCGAAATGGAAGGTAACACAAACCTTAGCACCTCTGCTCAGAGCAACATGAACTGCCTCCATAAGATTATCAATATTTGAATCACCATCGCAAATACATCCTACCTAACAAATGACTTTTACTTCATGAAATGTTCACTGTAATAGAGGTACATCCAACAGACAGCAAAAACATCTGGCTTTACAACAGGATAGCACTAAGGAAAATATAAATCTTGAACATATTTCAGAAACTTCAGTGATACATCTTGACATATTTCAGAAACTTCAGTGATACAACACCAGAACAGTCAGCTGTGAGTACCAAAAAACAATGCCCTGTGAGTTATTGCATCATGCTCTATGTTCTTGCTTTTATGTGGGAACCATTGTATATCTCCATAAGCTTTGGATTCTATCAATATCATCAATCATAAATTCATAATGAAGATAGTAATACATGTACCTTATAGATACAAACATGTTCTGTTTTGTCAAACACACACATATATATGCACATTCACCATTCTGGACCCTATCTACATACTTATCATGTCCCACCCATAAGCTTAGCACCCGTATCGCTCTTTTTTCATGTACCACTCACAACCAGAAGCCCAGATTACTGCTGGCACATGAAACCCTGGTCTTTATTGCCTTCTTTACAAAAGCTTCAAAGACTCCCTGGTTGAGGAACTAGCATGGCCCTATGAAAATTGTCCCTGGTTGAGGAACTTTCCATCCTCTGTCTGGGCCTTACATACTAAAATGGCAAGCATTTTCTATTGTTGAACAATGAGGTTTACATCATGCACACCTATTATGGATCTGAAACTTCAATCACAAATTCATCCAAATCAATCATCAATCACAGAAGCATAGCATCCTTCAATCACAAATTCAAAGATAATCTAGGGACTAAGGGATGAGTAGGGAGGGCAAGGGGGTGCACCTGATGATGGCCTCTAGGGGGTTTTCCGCGTCGGCGGCGGCGCACTCTGGGGACGGCAGCGACGCAGTGGATGACTGGCGGTGCTGCACCCGGGGGCCGGCCTCTAGGGTTTCCGGAGTGGGCAACACTCGTGTGCTCGCGACGGCAAAGTCTGGTGCTGCGCGCGCGATGAGAGGCCGGCGGCGCGCGCGATCGGCGGCCGAGGCGCGCGATGGGCGCTCAAGGCTCAAGGCGGCGCGGTGGAACTCTCGCGAGGACACGGGAGGAAGAGAGGGCAAAGAGGCGAAGAGGTACGGGTCGGTCGCGCGGAGGGATCTACTGGGTGTACTTTGATGGCATTTGCGGGTAAATAATTCAAACTTCAAAGGGTATTTTCGTTTCTGCAAATTAGATTCTCACGAGAAGCTGCGGGAAGGCTGCTCCTCGTTGCTAGTTCATTTTCGAGACAGCTCCTCGTGAGAATCAGAATCAGTCGTTTTGAGAATCAGGGTGTTTGGTACAGCTCTACGAGAATCGATTGAGAAGCTAGGAGTAGAAGCTGTACCAAACAGGGCCTATATAGCAAAAGCAACCAAACGAGCTCGGCTTGCAGCGCTTTTGTGATCCGAATAAAAGTCGATGTGGTAAACAAAGAAAAAGTGTACGCGAGGGTGCCAATCTTGGAGAGGAGGTTGGTTTCGTGCGTGCACCGTGGATCTTGCAAAGCACCCGAGGTAGCCGTACCATTGGAGGGCGCAGGATAAGGTTGTTGGAAATGTCATGGCAGCCGACAGATATAAGATGCGGTCACTGTTAGTGACGCAGGGAGCAGCACCGGCGCCCATGCATACAATGATACAAACACCTTTAGTTTCTCTTTTCTCCATTTGTCCAAGCTCACAAAGCATCGGATCAAAAGTATGCTGCTAGAGAATGGGGCCTCGTGACCAGGACCACATGAATGGCTCTGACGAAGGCCATGACTTGAGAGTGAGCGACCATTAAATGTCTGTAAATCTAGCTTGAGATCGAGTGAATCATTATCCAGGAGTAATTTAGCTCGTGAGCTCTTTAATGAACCTGTTAGCGGCTTTCTGAATGCATAGACGCGCATCGCTGAATACTTGATGTAACCGAGGTTCAGGTGCGTGCCTGTCCGTTCTTCTGCGCTCTGCATGTACCTCCCGACAGTTCTTCGTTCTTGCAAGTTCCACAGCACCGCTATATATATCAATGTAGCATCATTGTCTCATGGACTATGGTATAGTATGCAACTATGCATCCTGCAGAATATGCCCACTTGTCTTTGTTTCTTGTGCCATTTCATTCAGGCCAAACGCACCCGATTTGCCCCGTCCTGCCAAATTGGGGTATCGCTCGCATCACTTTCTCGGGGACAACTATGCCGCAACGTTGCGTCCCATCCATTGACCCGTTGCCCTGTTTTGCATGCTGAATACCGTGGTGAGAGGATCATGTGTAAACAGTGTTTCCCAAGAGGGAGATCACCGGTAAAGCACTGTAGCAGACACTGCAAAAATAGTGAAATATTTATTGTAGTGGAAACCACTGTAGCGATTGATCTGATCATTTGATTTTTGATCAGACGGTGGAGATCGTATCCTAATACCATGTACTGTAGATCCTTTGCATTTTCTCTTTCAATACTGAGGGTCTCGATCGTCGTACTAGTACTTTTTTTTGCACAATTAGCACCAACATTGTTATACTCTGATACTCTTTCTTATGCACAGCAATTCTAAGATCGGATCAGAGTTTGCGATATACAGCATGGGCATGCACGGTATCAAGAACGAAGTAGATGAATTCCGTAGAGAGAACCAAATAACAGCGATAAAATAATCACGACGATAGATAAAGATTTGATGAAGTCAACCACAAATTCTAAGTACTACCTTAAAAGAGTAAAAGGGGTTGTCACTCTCTCACAAGCCTGTCGATCCTTTTAGGACTATTGGATCCTTACCCTATACAAGAATCTAGTGCTAAAAAATAATGTAGCCTCTAATCCTCTTGTGCGCTTCTTGCTTTGGATGAGTTGATCTGTGGATTGTGTTCTCTATGGTTACCTCACATGACTTTACATAGTGCTACCTAGTTCTCCTCCAAAAGAAAGTAAGAATCCAAATCCTAAAGGATTAGAATATGAATCCTTATAAAACACATCTCCAAATCCTACTAGTAGGTTAGGATGTGAGTCACCCATACTCAACAATCTCCATCTTGACTCCTATTCGTTGAAGTTACCATGCTACTCCAAAATTTGTTCCAAGTCGGATCTGCTATTTTTGTTTTTCCAACAATAATTTTCTTTTCCCTCCCACCTTTGGGAGTGCCCCAACATAGGGGCCCATGCACATCACCGCAATGTTTGTGTCGATATCCGGGCTAGCCCGCCCGAAAACTCCACCTGAGAGTTCCTACAACCCTCCATGTCATAGGTTTGTATTGCCTTTGAGCTCTACCTGCTCGTCGGTACCGCGTGGTTAGTCCCACCACGTCTTTCTTCTTCCAACAACTCACACCTTCGCCTTTGCGCCTGCTAGATCTTGAAACTATCTTTGCAGTTCCCCACATACCTGCAGATGAGATCTGACTACCTACATTTGGCAACACAGTTTCCATCTTGTAATCAGGATTTTTATCAGACCTCCCATTGGTTGCTCTTCTCTTGTGATTACCCATTAATCGGTATCCTCCATTGCTCATATACTTTTCATGATTACCTACCATTTGCGAGTAACTCGCATGACTCTACCTCGAAGTGATATATCACAGCTTTCGAGTTCAAGCGACCTCACAAATATTATATTTTTCTCTGTCGGGAACATACCGAAATCTCGCCAGTGTGTAATGTGCTCCATCATACACCTCCAATGTAATTGTTTACACCTTAGTAATTGCATACTCCTTGCAATCCGCTAAGAAAACAGTTCCATCCGCCGAGCGTAAAGATCCTTTGTCGACAATCTCTCTCGCCGAACATATATGAAAGCAACAACCTAAATTTAATATCTATCTATGAGAAGTACCTGATTGACTGACGACTAGTACGTTCAAACCATCTTTCGATGTCATTACTGAGCATGCACCCCTCTTTTGCTTCAAACTTGGACAGTCCTTTATCATATGACCTTCCTCGCACATAGATAGCATACATGTGTACCCTTGCTTTTGGTCTTCTTCTTCCTATGACTTTTGATTTTGCTTGCAACACCTATAACAACCAATGCTTAATCACTTGAGGATAAAGAATCCGATGGCTTCTTCAAGGACACCACTTCCATGGATATGCCACTACCTTATTAAAGTTGAGAGTATTTTTTCGATAAGAATATCCATAACCAATTTCTCCCACGATGATGGTAGAGATGACGCTAATATGATAACTTTGTCGTTCTCCTCAATTTTCTCATAAACGCTAGACAGCTGGGTGATAAGCCTGTTGAAGACATCTCAACTGTGTGCCTTCCTCCATACGCAACTTGAACCGTTGTAGCTTTAGCACCAATTGGTTTGTCAATGACTTTGTCATATACAATTCTTCTAAGTCACTTCATAATTTCTTCGGTTAATTCTCCTTTATCATCGAGTACTTTACCTCATCGAAGAGACCTAGATGGATTATACTAACAGTCTTCTGCTCCTTCACCTTCCAGTCTTCATCGAACGTCTTTTCTGGTTTGTCCCATTCAAGAGCATCGATTAGCCCTTGCCGAATAAAGACATCATTTACCATACATTGTCATATGCTAAATTTTCTCCGTCAGCAAATTTCTCCACTTAATTCTACATCGTATACATCGATTTTGATTTTGTGTCATATGATGCTTTGACGACCTTCTCATAAATCTGATTAATTAGGTCTTGGCTCTAATATCACCTGTTATACTCTGATACCTCTTCTTATGCGCAGCAACCCTCAGATCGGATCAGAGTTGTGAGATACGATACAAACATGCAAGGTATTAAAAATGAAGTAAATGAATCCCATAGAAAAAAACCAAATAACAGCGATAAAATAATCACGACAAAAGAGAAAGATGTGGCGAAGTCGATCGCAAAATCCTTAAGCACAACCTCAAAAAAGTACAAGAGTTTGTCGCTCTCTCACAACCCTCTCGAACCTTTTAGGACATTCAGATCTTTATCCTATACAAGAATATAGTGCTAAAGAATAACATAGTCTCTAATCCTCTCATGCGTCCTTTTACTTTGGATGAGTTGATTTGTGGTTTGTATTCTCCATGATCACCCCTCACGGTTTTATATAACGCCTCTAGTTCTTCTCTAAAAAGAAGTAGGAATCATAATCATAATAGGATTATGATATAAATGCTTCAGAACACACCTCCAAGTGCTTATAGGTTAGGGTACAAGTTATCCATACTCAACAGACTTAGAGCTAAAAGAGTAGTAGATGGATATCTATAAAAAATAGAAATGCATCGTTCTGCATGCCTTTATAACGTCCCCTTTCTGTTTTATTTTTATGCTAACCAACCATGTATTAGCATTAGGCAATTGTGCTATTGGCCGGCGGTTCCTTTTCGCTTTGCTTGGCAATTCCTTCATTAATTCTATGGCCGCCTCCCGCATGATCATATTCACATCTCTTCTTCTCTGATGATAAAGACCTTTCATAGATGTAGATACTATTAGATGAGTGCTATATACGAGGTTAATTGGATATTATGCATGAGATGTGCAAGCCTAATTAAACCTATTGTTGATAGGCTAACGTGAAAGTTCTCGCAGAAAATAAAAGTAAAGAAAAATCAGTGGCTAGGGATATAGATAATTGTACAGAAATGTATAGTACCTTTTTGTCATAAACTGGAACTAAGACTCAAGAGTTCACACGCAACAGGACTCGCTATTTGTCCAAAAGGAAACCATCATTTCGTTAGTCGTTACACACACTAGTTTGCACAGCAAACGCCACATGCGTTTCTAGTTTTGAGAAGGTTACTGTAGGTCTTTCGTTTGTTTAATATAGCAAGATTTGGAGTTCACACAACTCAAATCACTTTATACCTTACAGCTTACGGCACTGATCGATGACGAGCGAAACCTTCTGCAACCAGGACTGTGCTGCGTTTCCTGGGCTAAAGTACAAAAATGATATCTGCCGCCTAGTCTAGAGTACTGGTAAGTAATTCAGAACACGTGCTCCAAGTAGTACTCTTTAAACTTGCATTCTTCGATTTGCTATTCTTTTCTGTAATTCAGAACCATCGTTTTAGGTAGGATGATCCACTGTTTGAACGAGAACCACACACGTACAAATTACAAAACGTAACAGGAGGACAAATAGGGTTTCAGCATAGAGGAATTCCTTTGCCTAGCTAGTGGCTTGATGCCTCCTGACTCGGTTTGCAGATGGGGGGTTTTCGTTGGTCGTGGGAGAGCTTAGGGGCCGAGTGATAATGCATGTACAGATCGTTGCTGTGCCTGATTGGGGTTTCTAAATACCTTTTTTACTTTCTCGAAAGGTGGTTTCCAAATACCGTAAAGAGATGATCTGAACCAACTACGTCTAGTCACCGGATTTTATATCCGGGCATGTTTTGTTTGGTGGAACCTGTAACTGTACCAATAAAAGTTGGTCGTGATGCAGATTCATGTGGTCCTGTTTGAAATGCATGAATTTTGGAAGTAAGAATGTAATTTCTCTGTAATTCCTGTCAGAATCCTTTGTCCAAGTGGTGCTTCAATTGGGTGTTAAATGTCACTGTCTCGGCAGGATTTAATAACTTTAGCCGAAATTGAAGTGTTCAATTCAAGTGAATTTTTTGAAGTGGTTCAATTCAAGTGAATTGATTGTCACTACAATCTAAGCAACTCTAAGTATCCAACGCTAACTACCTTACACCCTTGGGTCATGAGCCGTGATCAATTTCATCAGAACAACATAGGGTCAAGATCCAAATGAAGTTACCCTTATCCTCCGGAATGTCTGAATTATGTCATGTATTCTTAGCTTTGTTCAGTGTGTAGGGATTCTAGATCCGTGTAACAGACAACTGACAACTTCGAACCTTCTGATTCAAGATCCAATTGGATCCAAATGTCCAAGTTTCCAGATTCAAAGAAGTCGACGCTTGTTCGAAGACAGGAAGCTGCACAACAAGTCTTGTGCTGCCGTCAACCGGCTTGGTTTGTTTGTACTGGCATGGCTGCGATCGTTGGACCTTCAACGAACAATCGAACCACAAGCCCATAGCGTGCACGCCAAGAACACCGAGATAGGATTGACCTGACTGGATCATGTTGTGCAAGCAATGCTTTGCTGTTTGCTCCCCGTTATTCCCACGGGGGTTGCTTTCCTGTCGGTACCAAACTACCGACCTCCCGATCGGTGGTCAAGGCCTCAAGGGCGAGTAGAGGCCATGGTCCGGTGAACTGGGCAGACTGGCAGATCGATGGTCCGGGTGGATCACGCTACGACAGCGTGATGGGCAAACAACTCAACGTCAGCTGATGGATTCTGCATTTCTGCTTAGATTTCAAGGGTTTGAACGCTGGTTTAATGACCTCACTGACAAACGTTACAGACCAGATTTACATGCGGTGAATTGTATCCGGCAAAAAATTCCCCAAACCCACCAATTATCATCGCACAATCTGACCCGTTCGTCAGCGAGTGTTGCAATATTTCAAGAAATGGATCAATGTATCGCATTCACCGAAAATTTCCAATCTCGCTATCTCGCTAATCACCATCGGTCAGTCACCTCACAGTCACACACCCCCTCACATGTCCAACCTTTTCCTCTCCAAATTTTCTTCTCCCCTATAAATAACCAGCCCTCCCATAGTCCCATTACACACACGGAAACACCACACTATCCCACTCAATAAACACAAGAACCTCCTGCGGATAACCACCAACCGCGAGCCATGAAGCTGGAGGTTTCGGCAAAGCAGAGCCAAGAAGCAGAGCAGAACGAGGAAGTGACGGGCATCGTCAGCATTGAGCCATGGGAGCACCCGACGTTCCCCGTAGTCTGCCCTCTCCCGGCCTCCGGCGACGAGGAGGCGGAGGCCCTGGCGCCGCCGCTCAACTTCGCCATGGTCGACGACGGCATCTTCCGCTCGGGGTTCCCGGAGGCGACCAACTTCCAGTTCTTGCTGTCCCTCAACCTGCGGTCCATCGTGTGAGTGCCTACCACTCCAGCCACAGCTTGAGCAACAGCGAGTTCTACTCTGTTCTTACGGTGGTGTCACGCCACGATGTTGCTCGGTTCAGGTACCTGTGCCCGGAGTCGTACCCGGAGGGGAACACGCGGTTTCTGGAGCAGAACGGGATCAAGCTTCACCAGTTCGGAATCGAAGGGCGCAAGGTAATATAAACAACTCAATCATGTGCAGAATCTTCTTGATTGCTTGTGTATTTCCTCCGCGGATGGCAAAGACGATCTTCGCATCCAATTGTTTCTTTTTGCCCGGGTCGGTTTGGTGCGCTCTGCGTATGGCAGTAAATAATTTTTTTGCATCTCAAAAGATTATGGACTTGTGGACTGTGGAGTCTCCCTCTGTGCAAAGGGTGCCTAAATAAAGATCAACTTGACTAGCAGTATATTTGTATAGCTCATAATCGCACATTTACCTGTCGAATGATGTTTGGCCTTTGTAGTTTTGTAATATCATTGGCCATGACAGGGATTCCATTAGTAGGCAAGAACACAGGCCAGCAAATCTCCTCGTAGCATTGCTGCATCCTGTGTGCCATACTGCCGTGACATATATACTTTCTTAGTTTTCAGTCTATCACTAAAGCCATTGTGACTGTTTAGCTCACCTTTTTACCTGTCATGCTTCCATTATTACATGTCTGCATATACGCAAAAGGGATGTCTGCTTGTCAACCGTCATGTGTCTATTACTTGTAGTGGACCAGTAATATCCACTGCAACAATGACTCAGTGTGAACATATTCCACTGTCGGTTCTTGTTCATGCAGCTATGACCTGCTAGTAGAATGGTCAAGGTCGGTCAGCACTGGCAGCTTAGCGTTCACTGACAATTGTTGCAGTCGGTGATTAACAATATTGTGTATGTGCTGACCAACTTTAGCATTCTGGGAGAAAAAAAACATAACCAAGTGGGCAAGTGTGAGTAAAAAACTCTCTCTTGAGCAGGGTTTCTTTTACCGGTTTAATTTTTACGGGGTGGCCGGTAAGGCCGAAAATCGGAAAATTTCGGCCAATTTTTTTAAAAAAATCAAATTCGAATGAAATTCAAGCAAATTCATTTTTTTGGATGAAATTCATCCGAACCGAAAATTTCGGAGCCGGAACCGGTTTCACCGATTATCGGCCGAAATTTGAATCCCTGCTCTTGAGAAGTTGCTTCTTTTTGAGAGCGAGGATGTAATCACCAACAATAAACAGAACCAGAGGTGGGCACGGAGGATGAGGTCAAGTTATCGGCATTGGCTGTCATGTGAGACATGGCTCCAGAGTCCATGAATCACTCCTGGTTTTGAGAAGGTGCCATGTTGTTGAGCGCACGGACCAATGCGGACTGATCCCAGGCCGATGCCGTCTTCGTGGACGGGGGGGGGGGTTGGCGGGTAGTAGACAAGAGCAGCTAGCGCAAAGGCGGGGTAGGCGTGCGATGGGGTCGACTGTCGTGGTGCGGTAGAAGGGCGCCAGGGGCCATTCCAGGGCTGCGACCAACCCTAGACAGCGTCGGTCCAAGGGTTAAAAGAACACGGTTGGCCAGCCGGAGTCCCGTTGTTGCGCCCACCGGAGGATCGATTGTTGGAGCCATTGTTGCTGTTGTTGTTGTTGCTGTCGCCGTTGTTACATCCTTTGTTGCGGTTGTTACGAGCACGTCCACCGTTGTTGTTGCCACGGTTGCCGCGGTCACCGCGCTCCTGTCCGCCGAGAGGGACGGCGCGGTTGCCATCGGCCCGATTAGTGCGATCGGCGCCACGGTTGGCGGTGTTAGTGTTGGAGGAGAGGAGGGTTGTGGCGACGGCGTTCCTGGCGTTGACATGCTTCTGGTTTTCTTTCAAGAGCAGCATGGAGAGGGTCGGATGAAGGTGGGAAACGGTGTCTGCAGCGGGACGATGGTGACGATTTCAGAGTAATCTTCGTGCAGGCCACAGAGACAATTGAGAACTTGGGTCTCATTGAAACAGGTTGACCAAGATCGGTCAGGGCATCAGCCAAAGTTTTTAGCTTCGCAGTACTCCGTTATGGTCATGTCGCCTTGTGCAAATTTGTGAAATTCTGCTTTGATCTGAATAGCCCGAGCTTTCTTGTTGTCGCGGAATAGGTTCTCAAAGACTTCCCACACCGTTTGTGCTGACAAGCCAGGCTGCATCACAATGTCAAAGATTTCCATGGATATAGAGCCATATATCCAGGAAAGAACAATAAAGTCATCGCGCGCCCAAGTGTTGTCGCTGGGAGTGGCTCCGGTGCTGTAGACGTGTCTCGTAAGAGAATACTTGCCGAGAGTAACGACAAATAATTCCCGCCACTTGGCATATTTCGAGGCTTCGAGATCGAGGACAATCGAGACATGAGTCTTGATGCTCGCCACTTGTACCGCCTATGTGGAGAGCGAGGTGGAAGAAAAGGTCGAGGCGGCATCTGCTTTATAGGCAATAGCGTTGGTGGCTTCAGCTTCTTGGGCAGCAGCGGCGACGGCGACGACAGATGTCACGGCAGCGGCAGCTTCGGCATTGGCGGTAGTGATGGCAGCTTCCACGGTGGCAAGAACAGCGGTGGCGTCATCAGGATGGGTGGCAGCGGCTGCTGCAACGGCTGCTGTGGCGGAGGCCATGGAGCTGGTGCTGGAGAGATCGCTCATGATGGCAAAGGCTTGGCGTCGTGTCTCGTGTGGAGGTTGTCGCGTCATGTGTCGAGATCGTCATGAATCGGGAGCTGGATGGGGGACGTGAGCTAGGAAGAAGTCGCCGAGCAAGAAGGTGTGCAAGTCGGATCAGACGCGTTTCAACAAACGATTTGCTCTGATACCATGAGAGCAAGGATGCAAAACACAGTGCCTCGGTTGATCTATTCCATTTATATTTATAGATAACAATACAAAAGTCCATGATTGATACAACAAGCAATCAATACCAATAAGGAATCAACCTACGTTACTATTCCTCGTCCGATACACCACGGCAACGTATGCATAGAGAACTCCTCCTCTAACGCTTTTTACACGGGAACTAGGCAGGTTGTGTGAAACCATTGATCCAAGGGGATCTCTCACTAATAATTATGGCACCATTAGACAGTTTCTAGGATGGTACTCACTAAGCTAAGCCTCTTTCCTTGTTGACTAACTGCACTGATGATGTATTCCTCTTCGGGGGAATGACGACATCTTGCAACTGATCTTTCATGCAGGGTGCATCCTTATCGCATCCACATAAATTTCTGAAAATAGTTGTAGCTTTTAGCAGTTTACTTCACTCCTTTTCTTGGAAAGGGCTCATAATTATTTTTCTTATTACAAATCATTAGTGTGCGTGCAACTCAGAATTCTCTTCAATCCTAATAACTTCACAGTTGATGCATGATCTGACAAACGCCTGAAACCCTTTGCTGCAGGAACCGTTTGTCAACATCCCTGAAGAAACCATCCGAGAGGCGCTCAAAGTTATTCTTGGTATCCACATTTTCATAGATTTTTCTTTCTGAATGCCACAAGATTGCACCGCACCATTTGAAATATGTAACTCTACTCATGTTTCATTCAATTCAGATGTAAGAAATCAGCCAGTGCTCATTCACTGCAAAAGAGGCAAGGTAGGTCTTGATCAGTTTTGCATTGTACAACTCATCTCCCAGTTTGTTAAAAGCATTTGCTCCTTGGAATTGAATAGTTTCCTGATACCTTTCAAAAAGAAAAAAGTTTCCTGATACTTCACATGTTTCAGCACCGGACTGGTTGCGTCGTGGGGTGCCTGAGAAAGTTGCGGAAGTGGTGCTTGTCTTCAGTCTTCGACGAGTACCGACACTTCGCAGCGACGAAGGCCAGAAGTACTGATCAGAGATTCATGGAGCTCTTTGACATATCAACCTTGCTGCATCTGACGGCCTCACAGTGTTAACCCAAAGTGAGTGTTTTTCTTAGCCGGTACCGATCCTGTCATCATGCTGCGCATCTAGCAACCTATTTTCCTGTTCTTATTGAACCAATTCAGCATAGAATAATGTTAGAACCATCAGTATCCGTGAGATAGACAAGGCCCTTCCTTTTTTTTGGGTGCTGTGAGAGCTTAAGTAGTCGCAGATTCTGATAACTAGAATCCTTCGGTATAAATGGTGGGAGCTTTGGGGCAAAACCAGCTACGCCACGTCGCCTGTTTTTTTTCAGCCGTCGGATTCCGCGAGCTCTGTCTTCCCTGCCACCCGATTTCGCCGGCGAAACGCGCGCCTACACAGGCGCGAGCCATGCTTCGCGAGCCTTCGCTCCACACGTGGGTCCCACGCACAGCGTGACTCACAAGCCGAGGCCCTTCGCTTGCTCCCTCCACGTGCGGGTCCCACGCAGCACAGGCGTGACTCATAGCTCGCGCGCCCAAGGGCGCGTCTGGCTACTAGTGAACATTGGAACCGTAGGATTTCAGAAATAATTATGTGTGTCCCTTGGAACCCCACACTCTTTATTTATAATGCTAAATATTACAATCCAACTCGAACTTTTAGACTTGCACAAGACTTGGACTCTTATCTAAACTCTAATATCTCCAACACCCCCCCTCAAGATGGGCATGAGATAACAATTATATTCATCTTGTTACATATTGTAGTATCATCACTAGAATATATCAAAACCCACCATCCATCGACTTCATAACCAATACCATCACAAAACCAAAAGTTGCTCACCACCAATACTACCAGTGACGTCACTAAATCCATCCCCGTCATCTACCAGTTGCCCTGACCTCAACCTCATCTTCCTCTACCCTCATGCCCCCCGCCACCCCCGATCTCCATCACCTCTACCTCTGTCACAGACCATTACGTCTTACTCTAGTCCCAATCCTCTTCCGGACATCTTCAGCAACACTATCTCCGACACTCATACCAACACCACTACACGACACCAATTCCACCATTAGCATAACGACCAAGGCACCACCTGAACAGTCTTCTCCCCCTGTCTTCCATGCCCTCCATCGTAATCTCCGATATTGTCATCACCAAGCAACACAGCAGCTAGAATTCTTAGCAAACACACTATCCTCTCTCTCATTTCCCCAACACAGCACACGCAGCCACACCAGATCCTCCACAGATCTGGGTCCACATAAGATCCCCCTCAATCGCACCAGATCCTCCACTGATCTGGATCCACACTAGATCCTGCCACACCAGATCAGATCCTCCATACCAGATCAGCTCGTCGGACTTCCACACCAGATCATATCCTCCACACTGGATCAGAAGATCCTCCACCCTCGACGCACCCACACCAGATTAGATCTTCCACACCGGATCCACCCACACCAGATCCCCTTCTTTTTCTTCCTTTCTTTTTTCTTTCCCTTTTTCTTTCCCTTTTTCCTTCCCTTCCCTTTTCCCATTTTCTTCCTCCCAACGCATGTCCTCCTCGCTCTCTTTCTCCTCTATCCTCCTCTCTTCCTCTCACCTCCCTCCACCGGAGCTCCTCTCCAGCTCCCGGCCGAGCTGGCCCCACCGAGCCGCCGCGTCCTTGGCCTCGGCGCCGCCTGCGCTAGCCGCTGCCTCTGCGCCTAGGCTCACGCCGCACTGTCACGCCAGCCGCCGCCATGCCTCTTGACCTCGCGTCACAGCTGCCCCGACCTCGATACCGCGCCACCTCCTCGCTTTCATCGCCCGCGCCCAGATTCGGCCATGGGCCGCCGGATCCCGCCCCGACCTCGACGCAGTGCCACTTCCTCGCCTTCCTCGCGTCGCGCCCGGATTCGTCCATGGGTCACTGGATCCCGCCCTCACCTCGACACAGCACTGCTTCCTCACCTGCCCCCGGATTCATCCATGGGCTGTCGGATTCCGATCCGTGGCCATCGAATTTCGCTGCCTCCAGTTGGCCCAATCCTCTTCCTTGCCCCCATGCAAGCCGCCGCTCAGCACCGTCCCCCATCGCATCTTCCTGGCCCGAGCGTCGGATCCCCTTCTCCTTCGCCGCCAATCCGCCACCTCAAGCCGCTCCACCGCTCCTGTCGCCACCACGGCCGAATCTCCTCCATCTTCCTCCATAGCCAGATCCACCTTGCCTTCTCCGTCGGTCCGCACATCCTCACACCACCGCCCAGGCTTGCCCGTACGCAACCCGGCCGGCCGCGATTCGCTCCCGTGCAATGCGGTCGCAGAGGACCACGTGCAACGAGGCAGCGCGGCCGACGAATCAACGACGACAATGACGGTTCTGTGGTAAGGGTTTTGGATTTTGCTTGGGTTAGGGTTTGGGATGAGTTGGCTTTGATACTATTTAGGATTTTGAAAATAATTGTGTGTCTTTTAGAACCCCACACCCTTTATTTATAGTGCTAAATATTATAATCCAACTCGGACTCTTAGACTCGCACAAGACTTGGACTCTTGTCTAACTCTAGTATCTGCGACAGGTACTTTGGAAGTGAACTTGACCTGCATCGCTCGACGTCGAGGCGAGCATAGCTCTCCCAGTATGCAGAGAGTTAGGATCTTCTACTCTTGTTGCATGATGGATTCAACATGAATGTGCACCAAAATCTCTGCTTTTGGTGGAGAAAAATGTACTCTTAGAATGATGGATTGCACTGAATGTTCGCTGATGTCAAATGGCATTTGCTCCAGCCCCCTGATATTTCAAGGCAGAAATTCAAAAGAACATCAAATTTCGAAGTAAAAATGGAAATGAACTTCTAAGATGAATCCTGGCAATATTAAAAATAGAGGAATAGAACATGAAGAAATGACATTGTTGGATAGCAATAAGAATTCGATATCCATCACCCTGCTCCTGCTCCTTCAGGCTTCAAGAACAATCGCGGTATAACTCACCGTCAATGTCAATTCAGGTCGTGATGAGCCGATGATGATGAACACTGTAGTATAGATTTAAATTTGTACCAGGCTATTCGAATAGAAGCCTGAATAGAGCCAATACCAACCGCTCTCGGGTCCGTACTGTTCGCCAATGAAAAATGAATGGCCGATTCCCGTTGGATCCCTCGATCCGACGGTCCACGTACTCCCAAGTTACACCGCAGACCTTACCCGCGTACTCTCAATCTAGACCGCGAATCTTGTGCGCGATCCAAACTGAACGGTAGATTCGCACTCCATCCTGGAATCCAATGGCCCAGCTACGATAACCAGCCCTATAAACAAATCCAATACCACGCTGCAACAAAAGACCCCGACTCCGGCGCCGCCATCTACCTCTTAACCTAAACCTCCAACCCTAGGCTCCGGCGATGGCCCCGAAGCGCTCCGCTCCACCGCCGGCGCCGCCGGCTGCCTCCTCCGAGGAGACCGTCTCCGGCTCGGGCTCCGAAGAGTCGGAGGAGGAGATCGCCCCCGCGTCGCCTACACATACCTCCAAGAACCCGCCTCCGCCGCCGCAGAAGGGCGAGGAATCCGAGACCTCCGACGAGGAGGAAGAGGAGTCCGACGAGGAGCCCACCCACGCGAACCCTCCCTCCGCCCCCAAGAACCTGCCGCCGCCCCCGCGGAAGGGCGAGGAATCCGACACCTCAGGCGAGGATGAAGAGGAGGAGGGCGAGTCGTCCGAGTCCGAGTCCGAGTCTGACAAGGCGCTGCCGCCGAAGCCTGCTCCAAAGCAGGAGGCGGAGGGGAAGGACCTGAAGCCCTCGTCGTCGGGCGAGGCCAAGAAGCCGGCCGTGCCCTTCAACCGCACCTGGTCGACCGACGACGAGGTCCGCATCCTCGAGGCCCTCGCCGCGCACCGCCGGGAGCACGGCGCGCTGCCGCAGCCCGACGCGCTGGTGGCCGCCCTCGCCGGCAGCCTGGACAAACGTGGCTACGGCCGCAAGGAGCTCCAGGGGAAGGTCCAGCACCTGAAGCGCCGGTACGACACCGCCGCCAAGAAGGGCGAACTCCCGACCAAGGACCACGACCGCCGGCTCTTCAACCTCTCCAAGAGCGTCTGGGGCGGCGACAAGGCAGCGGACACCGCCGCCGGAGCCGTGACGGCGAACAGCAGCGGGCGGAGGGAGTTCGGCGAGATGTGCGAGCTGTACCCGTACCTCGCGGAGGAGGTGAAGGCGCTGGAGGCGGCGCAGCCGGGGCTGTTCAAGAGGGAGTTCGGGAGGATCGACGACGACAAGGCGCGCGCGCTGGACGTGAAGATCAAGAAGCAGAGGCTGGTACAGATGAAGGTGGAGCTGCGCCGCGGTGACCTGACCAAGGAGGTGACCAGGGCGCTCATGGAGCTGGTCGAGTGACGGGGCTGGGCTGGGCTGAGCTGAGCTGAACAGTTGCTAGCCATTCCTTTCCATGGCGTTAAAGTGTTTGGCAAATTGTAATCGTCTTCTGGTGCGCAGTAGCGAGACCTGCAAACCGTGGCATCTTGATGGCGTTGAATGTTGTGTGTGATGAGAGCATGACCATCGACTCGTTTCATCAATTGTGTGAGGTTAGGAAATGCTTGTAGGATGGTAGGTTCGGTAAGGATGTTTTGTTGTGAACTCTGATAGCTAATCATGCTTTTTTGAGTGTTCCAGTTCGGATCAGCGTAGTAGTAACTCTGAAATACATTGATGAAAGTCAGATCGTTTCAGTCCGCGATAAATCACATCTCCAGGGGTATTGGACCTCGTCGTTAAACCTGCTTTGGTTAGTCGTGGTCTATTTGTGCGATGTTTTCAAATAATATTAATTTAAAAAATAATTATAAAAATAAATAGGCATTTTTTTTTTACAAAATAGGCATGTATCACAATTTGAAATGGTGAAATGAGTCTGTCGTCATTCCAATTGACAATAGTATCTCTGTTGTCAATTGAAACAGTATCGACAAGGTTTTGTCACTAATTGAACCGGAGATAGGATTGTTTCGTTATTTCAAATGACGACAGAGTCGTATATTTAATTTTTTTTAATATATGTGTAGAGAGCCAAAAGTTTTAGTGTATTTTATGAAGTTTTTTTGGTAATACCTTGAAGTGTCTGTATAGTTCGGAATTCAAAATTGGACAGGGGGGCGAAATGTGAAGTAGAGAATGCGAGATCGGCAGTGCAATTTAGAATGCGAGTTCGACGGCGCAATAACATAAACATCCATATTTGGTGCGAAATGGAAAAGATATTTGGGTTTAAGGTTGCTATGCGCGCGGTTGTCACGATTGTATTGTTCGTGGAACCAATTTCTTTAGGAAAAGATTACGTAATATTTAATAGTCGAAATATTTGAGAAAGAGATATAAGTTTAAAAGACTTCATAATTTAATTGCGAATTACATGGCACGCTGGGCTTGGTTATGTAAATTAGAAACACCAACATGCACGAATCTACAAACTAAAATACACATACGATACATGTGCGCCTCAACGTCCGCCATGTTGATCGCCTCGAGTGGGGTGGTCAGATGAGGTACTCGCGGCGTCGTTTAGACTGCTGATGTCTCCTTCATCCTCTGCATTTCTCGTAAGGCATTTTTTTGATGGTGTGCTCAGACTCCCTGCTAATAAAGCATTTCTCCGTACAACGTCTGGCTTCTGCTTCGTCCATATCGTTCCCGATACGTCATACCTGTCGTCGGCCAACATTTTCCTTCAGCTTATCAATGTTCACGGCTCAGATAAGTTGTCCTCAGGTTGGATGGCTATTAAAATGGCTAACTACGAAGTAACCATACAACTTTGCACTTAGGTTTGCATCACCTCTTCATTGTTGAAATAATCAGAAAGGTATTGGCCGAGATGCTGCGCTATCGTCGAACATACGGCCATGATATCTGAGCGAGATCTATGCAAAAGAAGAGGCTTGTTGCAAGTGCATACACAACTAACATGGCGTAGCGTGCGCTCGTGGGTAATCCTCTCTCCGGTTCGTCCTGCAGCGTCCTTTATCTCTGCACAGTATCTCGAAGCGAAGCTCCTTTGTGCCCATCTTGAATGTCCGGTGCATCTCACCTTTCTTACTTTTCTTCTCCATTTACTTGGTGGTCATGGCGGAGTACAGTACTCTGTCATTTGCCATGGAGAGCGACGCGTTGTTACTTCTATCAACAAAGTAATTTATGGTGCCACGGAGAATTGCATCTACAATACCAACCAAAAGGAGGCATCTGACGTCGTGCATGACCTAATTGTACACCTTGACTAGATTGGTTGTTATGGCACCATATCGAGCAGCACCCCTGTCATGTAGTAGTAACCACTTCTCCTTAGGCTCATGCTCAATCCAGTCCGACAAGCATTTCACCTGCGCCCCCGTCTTCCTCGCCTCACGAGGACCATCTGTGGGTAAATGTGGCAATGCTTCAGGGGGCTGGTTAGCGCTTGTAGTGGCATTTTTAATTGCATCCCTTCTGTGCGTCCAGGGTCTACTAATCCAGAATCTTTAGAGTGCGTTAAACTTTTGCTGCTGATTCTGGTTACACATACGCTTGAACAAGTTCATCAATTCTTTGTTGCGAAACTGCTTGTAGAAGTTTGCACCCAAGTGCCTCACGTACCACCTGCTCTGCAGATCCACCCATGGAAGTGGATCGTTCTCTCCTTGTTATACCCTAGTTATTGCACTTAGCAGGCCCGTATGCTGATTATGTATGACGCATACGTTACGACAGTCATGTACAACAGAAATAATCAAATTCCTCAGGAACCACAACAAGCTGTTTGT
Organism: Ampelocalamus luodianensis; assembly: GCA_036346255.1. Lineage (NCBI taxonomy): Eukaryota > Viridiplantae > Streptophyta > Magnoliopsida > Poales > Poaceae > Ampelocalamus > Ampelocalamus luodianensis. Next base: position 3,321,887 of record CM070634.1, read on the forward strand.
GTTCTCGCTTTCAATGTGTGCGAATGCCATGGGAAGAACCTGATTGTTCCTATTTGTCGTTATTGCAGTCGGTATCTAGCCCTCGTACTTTCCCTTTAGAGATATGCCATCCACGCACAAGATTGGATGACAGTGCCAGAATGCATTGATGCATGGACCAAAGCGAAGAATGCTCGCTTCAGTACCCTCTTATTGCTCCTACTTCAAATGTGCGGAATCTTCAATGGTGACATGAGAATCAGGATTCTTTTCCTATATGACCCGAAGTTGGCGAGGCAGGTTGTGGTAGGAGTTCTTGAGCATACCGAATCTTGATTTCTAATACCTTCTATTTTGCCCTCCACGACTTGGCATAACTGATTGTGTACTGAAACATTGTCTCAATCGTCTGAATGATGGACTATGGCTCAGAATCTAAATTATCCACGATCTCATCATGCATGATGTTCGCGATAAAGCCTGATGAGAAGTTTTTGTGAGACTGCACTAACTCAGCGACGACACATGTGTGAAAGACTACTATAGGCTGAAATGAGTGCACTCGCCAAGGGCATCTCTCTATGTCGCACTTCACGTCGTAGCATCTTGGGTTAGACTTGACGACTATAAATGTACGCCGTGGTGATAAGACCCAAAATTTGACCACCTGTTGCATGGCCTCCTTGCATTTGTACATGGCTCCTTGCCTGACTTCGCTTTGGTTATACTCCCACGGCACCCGAGAGCCTTCGCTAACGACAAGGTTGTCGAACTGGTATGCATTCCACTCGGATAGAACTACCTACTGTTCCACAGCATTCTCGTCGTCAGATCCTTCATCTTCTAACAATGCCAGGTAGTCCTGGTCTTCGAGATTCATCCTTTGGACTAGGGCTTCCATCTCCTTACTCTCGTCAGCAATCTCACTAGCTTGCCTGACTTAAGGAGCTCCTTCTACATGATTCATCGACAGCATCAGCAATTCTTGGACCTTTGGCCATTGTGCACGCTGCGCTGTGGCTGGAGTTCCCGACTTCTTCTTCTGCATCACCACCCCTTCTTGTTCAGTTGCCGATGCAGGAGTGGGTTTGGCATATACTTAGGCCAGAAGGATCAAATCCCATCGTTCCTCCCTCGTCATGCGTACATATGGCTGCCATGACCTTGTTTTCTTGAGCTGCACTAACTCCCAATATATACCATGTGGTGCTCGGTTGGCAAGGCAACTCAATCTCATATCATACACAGTATAATCCAAATCGAATGTGTAGAATAACCACCGCATCACAACGCCTCATGTACACTGTTCTGGTCTTGTTAGAGCAACGATCGCCGATTGCAAATAACACAAATCAATCCCTTCGAGACCCTCCAAAATAGTCCCCTGACTGTAGTAAATTTTAAAATTGGTGTCGTCCGACATATTTGACGTACTGCACCATAAACAAGATTACCACGATTAACCACATATGTAAAACTAAACTACCCATCAAAAAAGGATTATGTACAACATACTACACTATATAATCATACATTTAAAACTATGTAATCCATTCGGTTAAAAAAATTACGTAAAAGGTATACGGCCGGATGGGTAGCGCTGCGCTAGCTTCTTTCCTCCCCTCTCCTCCTCTCTGCTCCTCTCCCTGCCCTCCCCTCTTTCTCTTTTTTTCCGAAAAAAGTGAGTTATGCTAGAATTTTAGGGTCTTTATAGGGTATATTTTGCCACCATTTGAAATGGTGGCATGGACTTGTGGGATCACTGCACCATTTGAAATGATGATTTTCCTAAATTTTAATATTTAAAAATTTATGGACTAGCGGGATCCCAGACGTCATTTGAAACGACGATTTTCTCATATTTTAATATTAAGAAATTTAGGGACTTGCAGGATCCCTATCGCGTGGCGGAGTGTGGTCTTTTCGGTTTGCAAAAGTGGCAGTGTGTGGCGTGAGTGGGTGCTATCTTTAAGGTCTAAAAGGTGACGTATCAGAGTACGGTCTTTTCAGCCTGAAACGGTAGCGTCGTAGTGTGCGGTCATCTCGCTCTACAAAAGTGGGGTGTAAAGGCTAGAATTGGGGTGGTGTGGGGTGTCGCAATGCTGACTCCCTCACATGGTTACCTGTATACACATGAAAAAATAGTATCGAAACACGAGACTAGCATAATGTAAGTTGTACAAAAATAATATTTTACATGGCATGACTGATATTTACAAGAACAAATATCTACTCGTGAGCCCTCTTGGGCGTACCCCACGTGTGGCCCCTGGCCTCGTCTAGGGCGGCTACGGGCACTTGTACAAGTACGTCAAAGGCTCAGGCGGTCGAGGTACCCAACCGATGCGACTAGCCTGGGAGGGTGTCGTGAGGGGGTCCTGCGTCAGCTCGCTCGGTCCGGACGCATCGTGCAGCTACGAAACCCCAACGCGAGCTGCCAAGCTCAATTGCCGCCTCGCCCTCCTAGGGGAGGATGGTAATGATGTGGATACAGTGACTCACATCAATGGTCGGATCAAGCAACTCGTATGACCACTGCGCAGCAGGTCCTCGATCCGTCATACCTAAAAATTCAGTGCATATATTGTAAATACTATGATACATATACAAAAAGTAATAAGAAATGACATATCTAATTAATTCAAAAAGTAAATACTACAAAACATATATAGATGAAAACTAAAATTAAGTTCACAATATTTTAATTCACGTCTACATACCCTATTTAGCTACTCTGGATTTTTTAAATAGAATTTTTAGAGGTGTCTTGCTGTTTTACTAGTTTGAAATGTATTTTTGGCATTAACAAAATATTTACCATGTACAAATAGAAACCAAAATTAAGTTGATAATATTTTAATTAAGGTCTACATATCCTATTTAGCTACTCTGGAATTTTCATAGGTACTTTGCTATTTTTCTTGTTTACAAAATATTTATCATAGGAAAATGGAAACTAAAATTAAGTTGACAATATTTTAATTAAGGTCTACATACTCTATTTAGTTACTCTGGAATTTTCATAGGTAACTTGCTATTTTCCTCTAACACCACTCAAAAGTTAGTTACAATAATCTATGCCTCTAACATCACTCAGAAGTTGAAGAACATTAGTGAATCCTCGAAGTTTAGTTATGGGATATAAAATTAATGCAAATGCATACACATATGGGATATCTTCTCAGTATTTCAAAAATATAGTTTTTCATAGTAGTGATTGCATCTCGCAACACTATTTTATTTTCATGGGCCTCTAAGTGATTAGCAATTTCAAGAATATGATGCACAATTAAAGGAAATGTTGCATAATACACTGCGGATAAAGCACCAGTGGATTCATAAAAAAGTTCTAAAAATGATAGTAACTTTTCAGTAACAAACAAATGATGCTCAGTCAATAGTGTGTTACCATCATGGTTGTGTTAGTGCGTGTGAATAAAAACATAAAATATGCTCTTATAGGGTAAAAGGTTCTTAACCATCACATAAGTATAGTTCCATCTTACTATCATATCCAAACTAAATTTTCTTGGACGTACATTCATTACAATACAAAAGTTCTTATATGCTTCTATTCATTGGTTAGAATGATTTAGGAAATATATTGCATCGCGGAAAGCTTTAATATACAGTTTCAATATCTTTAAACCACATTTAACTATAAGATTAATAATATGACAGACGCATCATTAATGTAGCAAGAAAGGTTCAACGTATGCACTAAATAATGGAGTGGGAATATTCATTGCCCTAGAGTTTGCGGCGACATTGTCTAGAATTATTGCAAAAATTTTATTTGTAAGACCAAAATCTTTCACAACTTTGATAATACAACCCACAATATTCTCACCCGTGTGTGCTACATCAATTAGTTTAAATCTTGTAATTCTTTTTTTCATTTCCCAGTTATCGTTAACATAATGAATAACTACACTAAGATAATCCCCCTAACCCGACCACTTTAGATGTCCGACGTCATAGCCACCGAAAATGTACATGTATTAAAGAGTTCTTTTAATTTAGCACGACAATCATTATAGTATTTAACTAGATTTTTTTGTTGTTGTCTGTCTAGAAACTTGTGAAATATACTTTTCAAACGTTTGACTCACCAAAGTTAAAAAGTAGATCCTGTGAAGCAATTAAACGACAAAGAGATTCTCGAGTTACCTCAGGACTATAATCCAAGCTACGTATCGTAAGGGGTTATACTGTAGCTACGTCTATATCATGATCAATCATTGTCTTACTTTACATCTTGCAGCATGTCTGATCAAGTGCCTCGTTCCACCTGAAAACTTTGTGGATAATTTATGATAACAAATTTTACAAACAACAAATCTTACCTAAACTCGATTTTCGTTTGGCTTGAATTTCTTATTAAAATCTACCCAGACTTTCGATGTAATAAACTTGGATCTCTTTGCTCTGGTGCTTGCAGACATACAAGCACTCGTAGAGACTGATGATGGTATTACTCGCTCTTCCGTTTGAGTTGGAGGCACAACATTCTCGAAGGATGCAAGATCATCAGGTGAAATTCCGAAATTAGTAATAGGAAAATTATGACATCAAGAAAGCTACAAATCGAGAATTATACTATTATTTATTTCACCTTAGTACAACAAATAAGAACAATAAAAATCTACAAAAATTAGTATTGTTACCTCTTTTTCCTAATTGTAGCTAGATTTAAATTTTTTGAATTGTTGGCAAAAATATTTCAAATTTGGTCAAATTATCACAAAGGGATCTAACTTTTCACTATAGAATTAAGAGAAGATAAAGAATGTTGGATGGTGGTTGAATGAGGGGGGAGTTTGGTGTCTATTAATATATATTTTATTTTATTTTTATTTTAAACTCCCCAACAGCTAGAAAATTCAAAAAAATGGTTGTTACCGTGTCATGCCTAACCATGCCTGACAGGCCGACTGTTGCCTAACCGTGCTATGCCTAAATGGGTCATGTCTGGGTTGTACCATTCCAGGCACAATGTTATGAGCGCCGGGCCGGGCCAGCTCACTGCGCCGAGATCGCGACCTAAACATGACACAACATGTTGGGCCGGATCGGCACTACTCATTTAGGTTGTGGGCCATACCGTGCCTTAGCTAGGCCAACAATATCGTATTTTCTGCCAGCTTGACTGATATGACCTGTTTAGATGGTGAGCTATATTGTACCGTTACTGAATCGAGGCAACAGTACCATACTTGTTGCCAGTCCGGCTGACACGACCACTTGGCCACCCCTAGCGGCAGCACGCCACCCTTTAGCCCCGCCCGCCCGCTCGGTCTTCCAAGACGTGGTGTCCTCCCACCCATACACCCTCCCCACTCCCACACCCACAGGACCCAATTCCCTCGCGCTCCCTCCCACACCCATCACACATCCCACGACCACCACCACCACCCACCCCGCGCCGTATACAATTATTCACACCCGGATGCCACCACCGCCTCCCCCCATGGGCGACTCCTCGGTGGCCGGCGCGCTCGTGCCGTCTGTGCCCAAGCCGGAGGCCGCGCCGTCCGGGGACGCGTCCACGGCCGCCGCCCAGGCGGTGGCGCTGGCGGAAGAGGCGGGGACGGGGGGGCGCGCGGCGGCGGCAGCGTCGCCGGCCTCGGCGGACGGGGAGGCGGCCGCGCCCGATAGGGACCTCCTCTGTCCGATCTGCATGGCGGTCATCAAGGACGCCTTCCTCACCGCCTGCGGCCACAGCTTCTGCTACATGTGCATCGTCACGCACCTCGGCCACAAGAGCGACTGCCCCTGCTGCGGCAACTACCTCACCAAGGCGCAGCTCTACCCAAACTTCCTCCTCGACAAGGTTCCTTGCTTGCTTCCCTTTCCTTTAGTCACTTTCCCGAGGCCTCCAGACCTCGACTTCATATGCTATCTATTGGCCGTGGCTGCGATGTTCTGGCGACCGATTGGGCTGCGTAGTGAGGTCTAGTTGACTAGGTGTGGCAAAATAGTAGGATTTCTCCTCTAATTTCGAAGTGTTAGGTTTTTTTAAATTCAAAAGTCATTCGATGGTACGGTGCTAGCACTGCGATTTTGCTTAGATTTGGATGTAATTTGGACTACGAGGCGAGTAGAGCCGATTTCAACGAATGTGGACAATGTCCTTTCAGTAATTGTGGGCTCTTATGTAAGTTATAAGATTTTTCCTGTGTTTCGAGCAAGTATTCAACAGCATTAAAAGCTTGTGCTCCAGACTGCGGATTCAACAGTATTTGTTTGTGGTAGCTTCTGTAGGTATTACTTATTAGGCAAGTGTCCTGGTTAACTAGTTAATTGCACAATACACTGCACTGCAGTATGTTTAGCTTTGTTCGGAGTTAGTACTTCTGTAATATTTAGACATCATTTCTGGTTGTCCATGCCTGCTATGTAATTTGCCCATCGTGACATGCTTCTATAGTTCTGTTATAATATGATCTGGTGTCGTTTTTTGTGATGTGGTTATCTTATGTGCACATTTACTATGGTCATTACTGGAAGCTAGTGGGTCAGCTCTGTTTGTGGCTTTGTGCTTATTGATTACTTGAAACTGGCATTACAGAAAGGACTTGCTAAAATTTCTTATATTGCATTTATGCCTACACAGGTCTTGAAGAAAATGTCGGCTCGCCAAATTGCAAAAACAGCATCACCGATTGATCAATTTCGATATGTGTTGCAACAGGTCAGTCACTCCACATTTGTTGCTTTGCAAGTGTACTATCTTTTGGCAGCGTCCAAAACATAGTTGTAAAATTCAGCCTGTTCAATGTGTTGTGAATGGGCTTCTGCCATTGCAAAAGGCTAATGGGCCAATATATACAAGTACATAGTAGGAGCAATATGCAGGAAACACCCTAAGCTAGGGAGGAATAACACAACATATATATACATCTAACATCCTCCCTCAAACTCATGATGGATCAACAACACTAAGTTTGGAGAGGAAAAGGTTGTGCTGAGCTTGTGTCTATGCCTTTGTGAAGAAGTCGGCTAGCTGAAACTCCGAAGGCACGTACTGAAAGAGCCACGACCTGATCCTGTACCTACGATCTCATATAGGAAGCATCAACTCTAATATGCTTGGTGAGTTTATGCTTCACTAGATCTCGCACAACACTGATCGTACCAGTGCTATCAGACAAAAGAGGGGTCGGTGCGGTAACAGAGACACCAAAATCCTGAAGGAGCTACCGTAACCAAGTAACCTCAGCTGTCAACAACGCCATAGTCCTCAACTCAGCCTCATCACTCGAGCGGGAAACTGCTGTCTGCTTTTTGGTCTTCGAGGCAATCAAAGAGGATCCAAGGAAAACACAGTTGGTAGAAAGAGATCGACGATCGGAGTGATCACTAGCCCAAGTCGCATCAGAGTGCACCTTGAGCTGCAAGGAGCTGGAACAAGGAAAGAAAAGGCGCTGAGAAATGGTGCCACAAAGATATCGAAGGACACGCAGAAGGTGACTGTAGTGAAGCTGAGTGGAAGCTGAAACGAATTGGCTCAGATTGTGAACAGGGTGAGAGATGTCAGGTCGAGTGATCCCAAGATAGACAAGACTACCAACAAGGTGACGATAGCGAGTGGGATCCTCAATGGGCTCTCCATCAGTGAGTCGAAGGTGAACTCCAAGCTCCATGGGAGTATCCACTGTGCGCTGATCAGTGAGACAAGCGCGAGTAAGGTCTTGAATGTACTTCTCCTGGGAGAGGTAGTAGTCCTTAGGCGTAGAAGTGGCCTCAATCTCAAGAAAGTAGTGAAGTGGACCCATGTCATACATCAAGAACTTATCACTGAGACGCTTCTTCACAAAATCGATGTACTGAGGATCATCACCGGTGATGATCATATCATCAACATATAGAAGAAGAAGAGTTTGACCACGAGGAGAGGTGTGAACAAAAAGAGCAGGGTCATGGTCACTAGCGGTGAAACCGGCCTCAATGACAACAGAGGAGAAGCACTCAAACTAGGCTCGAGAGCTTGCTTGAGCCCGTAGAGAGAGCGACGAAGACGACACACCATGTCGTCAGGGACAAAATACCCAGGGGGCGGCTGTATGTAGACCTCACACAGCTCGTCATTGAGGAAGACATTCTTGACATCCAGCTGAGAAATGGACCACTGGCGAACAGAAGCAACTGCCAGAAGGGTACGAACAATGGTCGTGTGAGCAACAGGCGCAAAAGTGTCGTCGTAGTCACGACCATGCTCCTGCTGAAAACTACGGGCTACAAGACGAGCCTTGTAGCGCTCAAGAGAGCCATCAGAGCGAGTCTTAATCTTGTTTACCCACTTGCACGTGATCGGAGTAACACGAGTAGGTAGGGGAACAAGATCCCAAGTCCCGGTGCGCTCCAGGGCAGCAATCTCCTCAGCCATCGCATGCTGCCACTCCGGATGAGCAGCAGCCTCACAGTAAGTCGTAGGCTCAACAAGAGCAGCGGCCGCAAAGCCGTAACGCTCAGGAGGCCTGACAGTTTGATGATCACGAAGATCATACCTGGGAGGAGAGGCTGGAGCTGGACCGAGCAAGGATGAGGTAGTGAAAGGAGTAGAAGGCTCAACTGGAGGAATAATAGACCTTGGACGGCGAGAGTAATGCAGCGAAAAAGGGGAGATCTCAACAAGAGACCTGGTAGGAACCTCCAGAGGAGTTGAGGAAACCAGAGGAGACAGAGATATTGTGGTGAAGGAGACTATGGTGGAGGAGATGGTGGGGAATGAGAGGAGGGTGGTAAGACACGAATTGGAGGAGGCGAAGAATCAGAAAAAGTCAAAAAGGAAAGCGACTCAGCGGAAGCAGAGCTGGTAGCAAAGGAACAAGAATAGTAAGGATGAGACTCGTCAAAAGTGACGTATCGAGAGATCCTCATTCGTCGAGCAACAGGATCATAGCAACGATAACTCTTATGCTCAGAGTTGTAGCCAAGAAAGACACACTCGACTGACTGGCAGTCAGCTTGGTGCGCTCACGAGGTGGAAGAAGCACGTAGCAGACACAATCGAAACAGCGAAGGTGACTCTACTACGGTGGCGAACCAGTGAGACGCTCAAAAGGGTGCATCCCTTGAGAGCAGAAGAGGGCTGTCGATTGATAAGAAAGGTAGCAGTAGAGACAACTTCAACCCAAAAATGAGGTGGGGCATGAGAAGTAAGCATGAGAGCACGAGCTGTCTCAAGAAGATGACGGTGCTTATGCTCCGCGACACCATTCTGAGCATGAGCACCAGGACAAGAATACTAATGGAGAGTGCCCTGCTTAGCAAGAAAACGAAGAAGTGAAGTGGAGAGATATTCACCAGCAGAATCTACACGGCAAATACAAATGGTCGACTCAAACTGAGTGCGAACCATGGTGGTAAACTGCTGGTAAATGAAAAGAATCTGACTGCAAGAAGACATAAGATAGAGCCAAGTATATCACGAATAATCATCAATAAAGATCACATAATTGGTATGACCCCCATTAGAAGTGAAGGGAGTCGGTCCTAAACATCAGAGTGAATCAAATCAAAAGGACGTCCACACTCAGAATCACTAGAGGGATAAGGGAGTTGCAGCTGTTTGCCAAGCTTGCAACTCGTACAATGTAAAGCAGTGTCACTGGAAACAGAACCTAGAATACTATTCCCTACTAGTGACGAAAGACGAGAACCACCAATATGATCTAACCGATAGAGCCATTGGACAAAAGTGGTGGAGGAAGAAGCAGCTGAAGCCGAGGCGGTGGTATTGGCTGACTGGCTGCTGGACGCTGAGAATCATGGCGCCTAGGACCAGTCCTAACCAGAATCCCCGTACAACGATCCTGAACACAACAAGAGTTAGATTCAAGAATGATACGACAGCCATGATCAGTGATTTGACCAGCTGACATAAGCTGCATAGTAAGACTAGGAACACGAGATACAGTAGGAACACGAAAGGATGAAGTGGAAAGAGTGTCTCTTCCTGCAACAGGAAGAGATGTGCCATCCTCAGTCCGAACTGTGAGAGGAAGATCAGGTGGTTTCACAAAAGTAAGATGAGCGGAGTCCGGTGTCATGTGGAAAGAGGCACCGGAATCCAGAATCCAAGGAGATGATATACCTGAAGGAGGAGGTGGTGGCGCAGGACCAGAAGACCTAGCAGCAGAACCTGGTGCTTGGGCAGAGGCAGCAAGGCGTCGAAGTAGCGTGAGCATCTCCTGGTGCGTCTGCTCCAAGGAACTCTGGCATGAACTCGACCGGAGGATCCGGCTCCCCGCCGCGCGGCCCTCGGCGAGCCTTTTGCTTCAGCGGCAAGCTTGAGCAGTGTGCCCGAACGGCCACGATGAGTCGTAGTGAAGGCGGTGGGGCGGCGGCGCCACGGGGTAGAGATAGGCGTAGGCACCGGTGCTGGGGTATGAACAGCCAAGACTGAAGAGGGCTACTGGAGAATCCCTGTCGTGCGAATACGAGCCTCCTCAGCCCGAATAGCAGTGAGTGCCTCCAATATGGAGGGTAGGGGCTATCTCATCAGCAACTAGGAGCGAGCCACCTCATACTTCGGACAAAGGCAAGTGAGGAACTCGCGGAGTCGACGAGTCTCCAAGTGAGCCTGCTAACATACACAGCAGGTGCAGAATCGGCAGACGTCCGGCCCCAGAGAGTCGAACTGACGCCAAACCGCAACCAACTACTGGTAGAAAGCGTCCACGGTGGCATCCTGCTGCTCGAGAGACTGCTCCTCTCAAAGAGCGGACAGGTACAAGGCCTCGCTCTTCGGCTCGTAGTGGGCACGAAGACGATCCCATATCTCCTTGGTCGTAGACAACCCAAGCACATCGGACGCGTGCTCGGGCTCAATGCTGGCCACCGGGATGGCGAAGGCCTTAGCATCCCCATCGTTCCACACATCGTAGGCGTGGAGCTGCGTTTGGTGCTCCTTGAGTGCCTCCTCAAAGGCAACAACCGCAGCTCGTTGAACATCCGCAGTAGCATCAGCAGGCAAAACGGGATCTGTTAGCGGGACAGGGCAGGGTGGGCAAGGCCACTCACTGGTGAGGTAGACCCACAGGCGCTGTCCTCACAGGTGAATCCTCATGTGCCGGACAAACTCGCGGTAGTTGACGCCGTCGAAGGTGACCGGCGGTTTCGGAACCGAGGCGATACCTGTGCTCGAGGTTCCGGAGGGTGAAATCTTGTGTGATGGCCGTTGCCAATCCCTGATCCGGGGTCAACAACTCGACAGCAGCAAAGCGGCAAGGTAGCGGCGCACGGCCTCGGCGATATTAAGCGAGCGGCGGGGTGGCCTCCGGCGGCAGAGGCGAGCGGCGGGGTGGCGATGCACTCCGAAAGCAGAGGCGGTGGCCTCCGGCAGCAGGGGCGGAGGCGGCTCAAGTAGAGAAGCGAGCTTGAGCAGGGGAGGGGTTGGCGGCGGCGGCGGCGCGAGCTGTCGGGGTAGAGAGAAGAGCGAGCTCGAGCAGGGAGTGCTCGGTAGCGACGCCACGAGCAAATGAACTTAGCGGCGGCGGCCTGAGCAAGGAGAGGTCGGCGGCGCGAGGCGTCGGGGTAGAGGAGAAGCCCAGCGCCTACGTGCGGCGGCGCGATGACCTGGCGGTGGCGGTAGGGGTGGCGGCGGTGGATCTAGGAGTTGGGTAGAAAAGAGAAGAGAAACCCTAACCCTAACCTGCCTGATACCATGTTGTGAATGGGTTTCTGCCATTGCAAAGGGGTCAATGGGCTAATATATACAAGCACATAGTAGGAGCAATATGCAGGAAATACCTTAAACTAGGGAAGAATAACACATGTATATACATTTAACACAATGTTCCTTCTTGTATGCGGTTATAGACATTGTTCCTAGCACAGATATTCACTCGAATAGTGCCGTTTATGCAACTTAGTTGTATCTCTTTAGGTTGCAACTATTTTATATGGTGAACAGGCTTACCTCCTGCATCCACTATCCAATCTAAGTAACTACAATCCCTATCTAAGTATCTCAACAAGCTTTGCTCCTGCATCCACTGTCGAATCTAGATAACCACTTTATTGTATTGCCATACACCACTTTATTGCCCTTAAGGCTGCATGCTCTCTACCTTCCTCCTCACTGTTACAAGAATATGTTCAGATGATAAACCAAACATTGCAGAAGATGAATTTACACTAACATGGAAAATTGGCATATTTGTGAATGAGAATCTACAATCTAGTAATGTAATTGCAAATTTCCTACCAATATGCCTTGCTGGTTCTCTATTATCACTTACTAGTTACTAACAATTATATAAGTTGGTTAATTTTAAAATTCTCCACAGGAGAATCATATGTGATTGTTTTTTAATCACCATTGCCCTTAGTACATGTATTTATTTTCATGCTGTGTATTGCGCTTAGTTTTTTATTATCTATCGATGGCATGTTTTGGAGTTTAACTCCTCTTTTCTACAGGGAAATGATATGGTAGTTAAAGAGCTAGATAGCCTCATGACTTTGATTGCTGAGAAGAAGCGGCAAATGGAACAACAAGAATCTGAGACAAATATGCAAATACTGTTAGTCTTCTTGCACTGCCTTAGAAAGCAAAAGCTGGAAGAGTTGAACGAGGTTTGTCCTGATAATTTATATAAGTGCTCATGTTCTGGTCCCTTCATAGCATGCTAATAAAATTTTATGTTACGCAAAGTGTCTCAATCTAGCTACTTACAAAAAAAATGCTATTTTTTGTACCTCCTTTCCCCCCCTGAAGTTTATTCTTGTTAATAGTGTTGGCCTCTTTTTACACAGATTCAAACTGACCTACAGTACATCAAAGAAGATATAAGTGCTGTGGAGAGACATAGGTTAGAATTACATCGAACAAAAGAAAGGTACTCCATGAAGCTGCGCATGCTTTTGGATGATCCTGCTGCGTCAAAGATGTGGCCCTCGCCTATGGACAAACCTAGCAGTCTCTTTCTCCCCAACTCTCGGGCACCACTTAGTGCATCATGTCCAGGGGGTTTACAGAATAAGAAGCTTGATTTGAAAGCTCAAGTAAGCCATCAAGGATTTCAAAGGAGAGATGTTCAAACTTGCTCAGACCCTCCTAATTCCCCTATACAATTGGGTAATGTTATTGCTAGGAAGAGGCGAGTTCAAGCACAGGTTTGTTTCTTCCTTTATGCAATTTGTATTCTTCTAGACATTATTTTTTCCCATTACACATGCTAAGTAGGCTCCATATTGCAAGTAGGTATATTGACAACATAGACTAGGGACATACTCTTTTTCTTATTTTGCTGTTAGATGAATGATGGATGCTAATCCCCATGCCATTTGTTGTTGTCTAATGCTATGAGAAATATTGCAGTTTAACGAGCTTCAAGAATACTATCTGCAAAGACGGCGTACTGGAGCACAATCACGCAGGCAGGAGGAAAGAGACATAGTTACGATAAATAAAGAAGGTTATCACGCAGGTCTTGACGATTTCCAGTCTGTGCTAACAACATTCACTCGATACAGGTCTGCTGATTATTTTATCTTAGTATCACAATATGCTCATAGTTGTGTTTTTGATATTTTAAGCTTATTATGCATTTTGTTCTCTGTCATGTATGCTCCAGTCGCTTACGTGTAATTGCGGAACTTAGACATGGAGATCTGTTTCACTCTGCAAACATTGTATCGAGGTGAGTAGTTTGAAAAATACGCACCCTCCACTCTGTAGTTCGATCTGAGCACAGTTTATTTCCTGTGCTTTCACATGTTATCGGCAGGTAGGGCGTTGTCGTAGGCTCGTAGCAGCATAGTTACCGGATTCGCTATAAAACCCTGCGAATCGTGAACCGGATCCGTCGAACCTGAACCGGTTTATGGTACAGGGTTCGTATTCGCAGTAGAAATTGGGAGAAAAAGGGGCGAACTACGAACCCGAATCCCGTACCGTGACTCGGACGAACCGTGTTTCTGGTAACTATGTGTAGCAGTACCCTCTAGCCAATATTAGGGCAGAGGATAGAAGGGGAAGGTCTCTACTGCTTCTATTGATCGAGCTTTAAGAGTGCTTGATTAGCAAACAAATCTACTGAGGATTTGATTGCTAATATTTACAATGTATAACTAGGGACAAAATATGGCCCTTTTTAGTATGTGTCTGGTTTGTGGGTGTATCTGGTTTGTGGGTGTATAATTCAGCACATTCATTTCCATGTCTACCAGTAGTCCCGTATGTTTTCCTGTCACCTACTTTACATGAAAATTGCGAGCTGATATTCCTTAAGTGCAGTATTGAGTTTGATCGTGATGATGAACTATTCGCTACTGCTGGAGTCTCGAAGCGCATTAAAGTCTTCGAATTTTCAACAGTAAGTTTACTTCTTTCGGGACACTTGTGTTGGCCGTAAATATATGTAATTTGAAATTACTCCAGTTTGACTTATCTTATTTCTTAGGTTGTTAATGAGCCATCAGATGTGCATTGTCCAGTTGTTGAAATGGCTACTAGATCTAAACTCAGCTGCCTTAGCTGGAACAAGTACTCAAAAAATGTTATAGCAAGCAGTGATTATGAGGGTATAGTAACTGTTTGGGATGTTCAAACCCGCCAGGTATCCTTGCTCTGTTCCACAGTTCATGTTGCAAAGTTATGCTATATTTCAAACTGAAATTTGTGGTATTTGTGTATTGCTTGTTGCTAGAGCGTGATGGAGTATGAGGAGCATGAAAAAAGAGCATGGAGTGTTGATTTTTCCCGTACAGAGCCCTCAATGCTAGTATCTGGGAGTGATGATTGCAAGGTATTCGAGAATTGAAATGGTGCAATTACTTTTGCTGTTCCCAAAAGGAAGAAAGCTTGGTGTTAATTCTCATAGTACAGCAAAGAAAACTTAAAGATGTAGCAATCTAATGTGACCTGTCTGGATGGGCGATACTAGGATTTTGTTTATTTAGTTCTTCATATTTTTCTTGAGAATTGCACATTTGTCTACCTTGGTGTGGCATCCCAGTCTCATTAACGCATAGACGAAACCCTCAAAATATTGTATTGCACATCTGCATTACATTTTATAGTGCTTTTGCAATAGCTAATGGAATCTACTGCTGTGTATGCTAGGTCAAAGTGTGGTGCACAAAACAAGAAGCAAGCGCCATCAATATTGATATGAAGGCAAATATTTGCTCTGTTAAATATAATCCTGGATCGAGCTACTATGTTGCAGTATGTTGCTTCCATTTTCTTGGCTCATATCAAATAAATGATTTGTTTACTTACCAGATGTTACAATATTTCAGGTTGGGTCTGCTGATCACCATATTCATTATTTTGATTTACGAAATCCAAGTGCACCTGTCCATGTTTTTGGTGGGCACAAGAAAGCTGTTTCTTATGTGAAGTTCTTATCAAACAATGAGCTTGCATCTGCATCAACCGATAGCACATTACGATTATGGGATGTGAAGGAAAATTGCCCGGTATGTCTCATTGAGTTCATTCTTGCATTATCATAATGATGATATTCTTGGCTCTTGCGCTTGAGCGCTTCTATAACATAGGGAAAGAAGCTATATAATATTATAAAGTTTTTCCAGACCCCATGGGTCAAAATCAAAATGCTTATGTGCTTCTATTGTCTTGTTTGCTTTAGAATAATAAGTTTCAGATTATAGAACTTGCTTTCCTACAAATAATGAAAAAAAATATCAGTGACAATTATAAACCAAATATCAACTTCACAAGTTGATTTTTCTTGTAATATGAGGGTATTTTTTCTTTTATATTTGCAATAGGCTCGGTGTGATCATTAATTACTTCGTTGACCCTAAATTTAAGTTCACTGATATGTCAAGTGATTTTGGATCATAGCATGTGTTTTCGCCTTTATCTCTTTCTTAGCTTATCTACAGTCTGGCTTGGTTTTGGTTCAGCTGTTACTTCGTGCTAGGCTTGAAAGAAAATGGTGCTAGAAAATAATTCATTGTTGGCCTTTTGGTTAAAATGATGATGTTTTTCAGGTAAGGACATTCAGAGGGCACAAGAATGAGAAGAACTTCGTTGGGTTGTCTGTGAATAATGAGTATATTGCTTGCGGGAGTGAAACAAATGAGGTTTTTGTTTACCATAAGGTAATTGCAAGCTTCTGCCTGCTCTTGTTCCCATGTCACTTGCATCATATGCTGCGACGCTGCTTAACCGAGCACATAGATCTTCTATGAAAATCTCTCAGTCTAACTTCAAACAACTCCACACCAATTGCAGGCTATCTCAAAACCTGCTGCTAGCCATAGGTTCGTATCCTCCGACCTGGATGATGCCGATGATGATCCTGGATCTTATTTCATTAGCGCTGTCTGCTGGAAGAGCGATAGCCCTACCATGTTAACTGCTAACAGTCAGGGGACCATTAAAGTTCTTGTTCTTGCTCCTTGACGTGATCAAGGGCTTTCATGAGATTCATAGCTAGCTTGTATATTTTATATATCCAGTTGTTTCCTTTTCGTGCCATTATATTCCCAAAGTGGGAGTGTGAGGCATTATTGATCTCCAGTGTAGGGCGCAAAGTTTTGAAGGTAATCAGCTGACGTAGGGTTTCGAGGGCTCGGAATGTGCATAGTCATGATTCTGTTGTATAGCTGTAAAGCAGTCAACTTGATTACATATGTAAAGTAAGAAATGGAATTTTTTTTGAAGTAATATTATTTTAAAAGATAATTACAAAAATAAACAGTCGAAAAAAACAATTACAAAACTAGGCTTCTGTCGCCAATTGGAGTGACGATCCAATTGGCGACAAGGACTTTGTCGCCAAAGGGAATAGTGAGGAGTTTTTGTCGTCATTTCAATTGGTGATAGGACTTTGTCGCCAATTAGAATGGTGTTAGGAGGACTATGTATTTTTTTTTTGGTAGCGGAATTTGTAAATATTTTTTAAAATTTATGTGTAGCAGATTTTTTAATTTTTTTTGTAAGGTTTAGGGTTGCCGTGCGATGCGCAATGTTGACTCGATATTTGGGGAAAAGAGATGTAATTTGTTGTATAAGATATGTGGACCATTATTTTTAGTACTTCCACAACACATCTTTTTGACCTTTATTTTCATGTTGTCGATAAATCACAATGGCACAATGCACGATGACATTACATAACATTCAGCGCAACGTTGTCACATACTTTGTGAACAAATCACATTGATATTACATAATATTCAGCGCAATGTCATAGCACTTAGTTTTTTTTATAAATCAAAGTGATATTACAAAGCATTGGTCATCACATATTTCAACTGGACCAACCTTTCCCGTGGCCGCAACCTCAACGTCCCCTATGTGGACCGTCTTGAGTTGAGCGGTCGAATGAGGTCTCCGCGGCGACGTTCGGAGTGCCGATGTCTCTTTCGTTCTGAGAATTTCTCGTGGGGCATTTCTTGAAGGTGTGCCTAGACTCCCTGCAAATATAGCACTTCTTCATACAACGCTAGTTTCTGCTTTGTTTATATCGTTCCTGATGCGTTGTACTTGTCGCTAGCCAACCTTGCCCTTCAGCCTATCAATGTCCGCGGCCTAGATAAGTTGCTCCCAAGTCGGATGGCCAGTGAAATGGCCAATCACGGCGTAACCATATATCTCTACACTCCAGTTTTGCCTCACATCCTCCTTGTTGAAATAGTCAGAGAGGTACTGGCCGGGATGTTGCGTCACCGTCGAACATGCGACCATAACACGGGAGCAGGGTCTATGCAGAAGAAGGGGCTTGTTGTAAGTGCATACACAATTAGCACGGCGTAGTGTGCACTCGTGGGTGATTCTCTCGTGGTTCGTCCCGCGGCATCCTTTATCCCTGTACATTATCTCGAAGCGAAGCTCCCTTGTGCCCATCTTGAATGTCCGGTGCATCTCACCATTCATGCTCTTCTCCTCCATGTACTTGGTGATCATAGCGGAGTAGAGTACTCTGTTATTTGCCATGACGAGCGACGTGTTATTGCTTCTGTCAACAAAGTAATTTGTGGTATCACGGATAATTGCCTCCATAATACAAACCAAAGGGAGGCACTTTGCGTCGCGCATGATCCATTGTACATCTCGACTAGATTGATTGTCATGACACCACCCCTGTCATGTAGCAGCGACCAATTCTTCTTAGGCTCATGCTCAATCTAGTCTAAGAAGCATTTCACTTGCACCCTTGTCTTCCTCGTCACACTAGGACCATCTGTGGGTAGCTGTGGCAATGCTTCGAGGGTCTGGTCAGCGCTTGGGGTGGCCCTTTTCGCTGCCTCCCTTCTGTACGTCTAGGTCCGCTCATCCAGAATCTTCTAGAGTGCTGCTGCTTCTAGTTGCACAACCGCTTGAATAAGTTCATCAAATCCTTGTTGCGGAACTGCTTATAGAAGTTTACACCCAAGTACCTTATGCACCACTGCTCTGCAGATCTGCCTATGGAAGTGGTTCGTTCTCTGCTTATTGTAGCTGAGTTATTGCACT
Source organism: Ampelocalamus luodianensis (assembly GCA_036346255.1). NCBI lineage: Eukaryota > Viridiplantae > Streptophyta > Magnoliopsida > Poales > Poaceae > Ampelocalamus > Ampelocalamus luodianensis. Next base: position 3,340,311 of record CM070634.1, read on the forward strand.
CAGCAGGCCCGTATGCCGATCATGTATAACGCATACGTTTGGACGACCCTGTACAATAGAAATCCTCAAGAACCACAACCAGTTGTCCGTGTTTTTGCTTTCAACGAAAGCGAATGCCACGGGAAGAGCTTGGTTGTTCCCGTCCGTCGCTATTGCATTCAGTATCTGGCCCTTATACTTTCCAGTCAGGAATGTGTCATCCACACACAAGATTGGTCGGTAGTGCTAGAATGCATTAATAGATGGACCAAAGGCAAAGAATGTTCGCTGTAGTACCTTCTTATTAGCCCACTTCGGATGTGCAGAATCTTGAATGTCGATATGAGTGCCGGGATTCCTGTCTTGTATGACTCGGAGTAGCCCGGGGAGGTTGTGGTAGGAATCCTCAAACGTGCTGAACCTTTATTCTAATGTCTTTTGTTTTTTTCCTCCAAGCCTTGGTATAGCTGACTGTGTACTGGAACCTTTTGCCTCAATTGCCCGAATGATGGATCGTGGCTCAAAATCTAGATTATCTACAATCTCACCGTACATGAGGTTGACGATGAAGCTTGATGACAGGTTCCTGTAGGACTGCACTAACTCAGCAACGACACATATGTGAGGGGCCACTATAGAGCATTTCTTGTAGGTGTCCTACTTAGACTGAAATCGTGCACTCGTCAGGAGTATCCCTCTATGTTGCACTTTATGTCGTAGCATTTTGGGTTAGACTTGATGACTGTAAATGCACACCGCACCGATAAGGCCAAGAATTTGACCGCCTCCTGCACGACTTCCTTGCATTTTTACATAGCTCATTGCCTAACCTCGCTCTGGTCGTACCCCCACGGCACGCGGGTGCCTTCGTTGATAACAAGGTTGTCGAACTGGTATGTGTTCCACTCAGATGGAACCGCCTACTAGTCCACATCATTCTCGTCGTTAGATCCTTCATTTTTTGTCAATGTCATGTAGTCCCGGTCTTCGAGATCCATCATTTGCACCAGGGCTTCCACCTCCTCACCCTCGTTAGCAAGCCCACTAGCTTGCCTGGCTGAAGGAGCTCCTTCTACAGAGTCTTCATCGACAGGACTAGCTACTCCCGGAGCTTGGCCATTGGGTGCGCCGCGCTGTGGTTGGAGTCCCGACTTCTTCTTTGGCATCACCACCCCCTTCTTGTTCAACCGCCGATGCAGGAGTGGGCTTGGCATATGCTTGGGCCAGAAGGACCAAATCCCACCCTCCCTCCCTCGCCATGCATACATATGACTGTCATAACCTTGTTCCCTTGAGCTACACTAACTCTCAATATGTGCACTGTTGTTTGGGGCAAGGCAACTCAATCTCAGATCATACACAATATGGTACAATTCGAATGAGTGAAACAATCACCGCATCACAGCGCCCCATTGACGCACTCTGCTCTTGTCAGGGGCACGTTCGTCGATTGGAAATAACGCAAATTAATCCCCTCGGGACCCTCAAGAATAGTCCTCTGACCGTAGTAAATTTTGAAAGTGGTGATGTCCGACATATTTGACGCACTGCACCTGTAAACAAGATTTTCACGATTAACCACATATCTCAAACTAGACTACCCACCGAAAAGTATAATGTACAACATACTGCACTACGTAATCGTACACCCAAAACTATGTAATCTATTCAGCTAAAAAAATTACATGACAGGTGGGCGACCGGACGGGCAGCACTTCGCTAGCTTCTCTCCTCCCCCTCTCCTCTTTGCTCCTCTCTCTTCCCTCTCCTCTCTTTTTTTCTGAATAGAAGTGAGTTTTACCCGAATTTTAGGGTTTCATGATCTTTTATAGGGGAGACTGTGTCGCTATTTGGAATGACGACAGTGACTTGCGGGATCTCTATCGCCATTTGAAATGACGGTTTTCTAAATTTTAAAATTTAAAAAATATGGATCACTGTCGCCGGTTGAATTAGCGACAATGACCTGTTGCCAATTCAACTGGCGATAGGGAGCTCTAGGAACTGTTGAGCCCCTGTCGCCAATTGGAATGGCGACAGGTCCGTGTTGTCACCACTCCAATTGGTGACAATAGCCTAAATTTGTAATTGTTTTTTTTACTATTTATTTTTGTAATTATTTTTAAAAAATAAATAAACTCCAGCTTGTTTTCTTACATGATGACAATCCTATTGTGTGGCTTCCTGAAGTGTTCTCTTATTCAACTCCTAACAGCAGAACATATTTCATTTGTTAATTGTAGCGATCGAAAATTTCGACGGTAGCGAAAAGATTTGCCAGCATATGCAGCCAATTTGTTGTTCATGTGGTTACTCCGTTTAAACCTGAAGGCAGTGTGTGTTTACTGGTGATCAATATGTGGGTCGACATCTGTAATCTCTGGGGATGTGCATGCCGTGTGCCGAATGCCTGTGTATGTTTCCTCCTCCAAGGTTACATATCACTAATCACGTTGTGTAACCGTGCTTTTGTTTTACACTGGGATAGTGGGACTGTTTTTTTTTCCCCCACGTTCAACTTAAATACTGTTTCTGTTCAGAAAAAAATTGAGTTTGAGTTTGTCGAGATGAACTGAATCTGTAAATCTACCAACCCCTTCTATCTACCCACAGATCTGAAGCATCGCAAACTCCCAATCACCGGCAGGCGGCAGGCACGGGAGAACAGTGCCCCGTGCCGTCTGCCGCATCGCAGCTTTCGCACCGGCTGCCGAGTCGCAGGCTTACCCATTCAGCCAATCGAAGTGAGGTCGGAGAAGCCCGATGCTACAAAAGAAAGAAAGGAGCGAGAGGGCGCGGGTGGCCTTTCGAGCGCCCAAACGGCCTATGGGGTTTGAGCAGCCGAACCAACGGAGCAAATGCGAGGCGCCACCCCGCTCGTCGGACCCGTGCATGCACCGTTGCGCACGGCAGCGCCGACGCGGTTGGCTGGTTGAGTGGCGACGGACTGATGGTGCCGCGCCGCAGGCCGCAGGACGTGCCGGCTTTCACGGTTCAGTTTGATCATTTACCGCGAGCGAAACCTTCTGCATCGCCATGATCTGCGCCGAGAAACTTTTTATCGGACGGGCTACGGCCGGTCAATCTGGATTCCCCGTGTAAATATGTAACAAACGCCGCTATCTAGCATTAATTGTAGCCTGTAGATGTATAGTACCATGTTCTGTCAAAAAGAAATATACTGTCGTGAAAGCCTAAACTCGCTTCGAGTGAAAAAGCTTAAACCGGTCGCATTTGGCCTAAACTAGTATTGGTTTGGGTGTCACATCAGTCCTGGTTAAGAGAGCATGTCTGCTGTAACTTTCACGTTGTGCTTGTTGCCCCTGCCACAAAAAAACAGCGGTGAACCTGCCAAACAAAGGACAACACAAGCATATCTCTGGCTGAGATTTCAGTGGCGTGTTTGGGACATCCGATTTGGCCGGGTCCAGACTACTCGCCAGTCGTGCTCTATTTCCAGCCATGGGTTGGCTTACAATTCCCCAATGCACTGTTATGTGCATATATATACTGTTTTTTTTTCCTTTCAATTCTGAATTTTGATCGGATGATAGTTTTGACCTTTATAAGATCCACTCGAATCTATACATTGGCTTTGCCATGAAAATTATCAGCAGATCAAAGTTCCACTATAAAAGATCTAGCATATGGATTACTCGGATGACGTCAAGGAAAAGTCTTGAATCCTTATTTTTTTTTTTTGTTGAAATGGTAAGAGCATTGCCATTATTGCATTAAAGATACATAGACAGAAAGAACAGGTTCAGAAGATACAAAACAAAAACAAAACCAAAACAGCAGAAGAAAGACGTAAGTCACTTATTGAAGTTGCACTTAATCACTTTATGTTCTTTTGTGGGGTGCATTTCTAGCCGCTATTAGTTGTTCCTAAAGGCCGACTGAGTTCGATACGGCGCTTTCACTTAGTTCCATCTTGATTCGTCGGGTGTGATCGTATCCTTGTCATATTTTATTTCCCTCTAATCTTAAAAAAATAAGTAATTATTTTCTTCTGACCATTGAAAAGGGAGAATATTCTAGTCCTTTCTCTGAGTAAAAGAGTTCGCTTTTTTATGATATGAATCAAGTAGATGCTATGCATATAATATGCAGCTGTGATCGTGATGAAACAGATACATATGCAAGGCGTTTCCTTAGGCAACTAGCCGATTGGGTTTGGTGTGGTACAGTATAACTTTATGTAAATCTGAATTTTAAAATTTATATTTTGCAATCTAAATTTGAATTTGGGATATTTGATTTCATATTTATTTAGCAAATTTATTTTGAGATATCTCTCCTTATGCGTGAAAGAGAGGACTGAGAGGCGGGTCTATAGAGGAAATTTGCACTCTCAACCTTTGAATTAAACGTAGTGTTACCTATTTCTTGTTTTTTCAAATTAATATATATCTAAAGCAACTATTGAATCTAAAAATTTAAAATTAGGGTCCAGCAAATAAACAGTCAGATGGTTTTTTAGATATTTTTCAAATTAATATATCTCTATGACAACTATCAAATATAAGCCTTTAAAATTATGGTCCGCCAATTTAAGGGTTAGATATTTTTATTTTTGTGAGAATTTCTAGCGTATTTATCTTTTTTTCTTAGCAGCTGTAAAAGATCTGTCATCGACTTTTAATATATAATAGATACTTCGCTTTCCTGATGCTTATTTTTCTTTTTGTGAGAATTTCTAGCGTATTTATCTTTTTTTCTTAGCAGCCGTAAAAGATCTGTCATCGATTTTTAATATATAATAGATGCTTCGCTTTCCTGATGCTAGCTGGTAATTCTGGTGGGGATCTTTTCCTTATTCTGATTCAAGTGGAATCAGTTGCATTAGACAAGCTCAAGCTGTGATGTATCCAGCCGAAAACAAAAATATCTTCCCAATACAGACTACAAGTTGTTTCAATTCTCTAAATCTAGTGATGCTTGCTCTTGCTGTGTTTGCTCTCTTTTGCACGCACCGTGTTTCGTGACCACATCTGAACTCGTTTGACATGAAGTGCAAAATAGCTGCAGCCCGTAATAATTCAGTGCTACAGTGGAGATGCATAGCAATGGTACTGTGCATTGACAAAAGCTGAACTCTCCACTGCCACTCTGAAATAATCTGCTTTGAACTGAACAAAGTTGAGGGAAACATGGGAGTTTTGGAGCTTATAACACTTTTGACGGATGAATTAATAAAAATGGCTTATCCGGGTCGTAATGGCAAAAATAACACAACAAACAAACCGGCGTACGACACGTGGCTAAATCCGGTCCCCCAGACTTGCCCTCCCCCTGTTGTGCCACATGTCCAAAACCGTGCCCTAGGGGCCAGATTTCGCTCTGTCGCGCCCCTGGGGGCCAGAACTGCCTGCACCGTGCCCCTAGGGCATGGTTTTGCTCCTCGTCGCACCACGTGCGGGTCCAATGCTCTAGGGCCGGAATGGTTGTGCCCTTGGGGCACAACCTCCCCATGTTGTGGCCCTACAGGTCGGACCCCTCGTTTTTTTTTATAATTTCATGTGTGGTTTTGCTAAACAACATTCGACTATTTTCTTTTGTCAAAATAGTCAAATTTTCATCGTCCGATATGCTTTGAGATTTGCTAACTTCGATTTTTTTCTTCAGGACATAACGGGTTCACCACATTGCCTTATTTTATTAGTATAAAATTTCATTTATTGTCTTTGTCTTTGCTCAAAGTATTTGTTAGCTTTTGAATCATGTGATGGAAATATGAGTTATTAAGATTTTCGAGAATAATTACAATGACCAAGGATGGTTTTATGACTTCATGTGAACCTCGGGTGTTTTAGGGTTTCATGTGAATCTTCGATGTTGCAGTCATCTCCAGAACTGATGTACTCCGACAATACACACATAATGTATACAAATATGTTATGCAAAATATCTATACAAATATAATACAACATAAGTGCACAACACGAGATACAATATGGTTCACTCGTCTGAGCCACTCTCTGCTCGTTGTGTCTGCGTGCACGTCCTAGTTTTATGTTGAGCATGTCCCTTGGGATATGTGAATCGGTCCGAAGAGCGTGTATCGGTTCGGAGGGCGTACAGAGACCATCGAGTGGGCGGAGGTGCTTTAGCAAGATGACTCTGGCCCAACTGAGTCTGTCCAATATCAATGTCATCCAGCTGAGTCATGCCAAACTAACTACCACCTACCATCGTATCCGTAATGAACGAATCAAGAAATACACCTCTTGAGCCACAGCCCCCAGGTACGATGTCTGAATGACCCTCGGTGCGGAGGAGGTCTAGCCTTGACCATACGATGTACCAGCGACCCTAGAAGAGCTCTGGCTTTAGTACGGTACTCTGTACTGATCAAGGTTCTGCTGAACGTAGACCAGGGGTGGGCGCTCTGGGTGGTATGCTCCAAATCTCGGTGCCATGTACTCCTCCCTGGCTGGGATGGCTGCCTCCTCATCAATTGATTCGTCGTCACCCCCACGCTCAACTGAAGTCTACAAGATTGAATGAAGGTAGGCAAAATCAATATTCCGAACCTAAGCTGGACATCACGTACCTCCCCGATGTGTAGTGCAGATGATCGACGGGGGACACTTGGATGACTACCAGTCTAAGTAGGTCGTGTGGACATCGATCGCAGAAGTGATGCATCCCGATGGACATGCGGCTGGAAGACGCATGATGCTAGCACAACCTAAGGCATAATAAATAATTAGGACTTAAATTGAACCTAACTTACCTCCTCGGTTTGGAGTGTGGATGACCGACGGGGAGCACTAAGATGCTCGCTAATCTCACTAGGTTGTGCCGACCTAGCAGGTGAGCACGCTCAGCCCACTTGGTGCGCAGCCTGTGGATGTCGTCTCTCGACGGACCACAACTCATGTTCTTGATTATTTGCTTAGACTCCGCTAAAATGGACTTGAGAGTACTGATAAGCCCCAGAATGGTGTGATCTGGGCTGCGGATGGCGGAATCCGATGCGCGTGAGATTCGTTGGATCCAATCGAACTGAAGTGACATACAACAGCTTTCAGTTACAAAAAGTAAAAATATCATGAATAAAGTGAGCATAGATTTGAGTGTAATACAATGTCATCACACCGCGAAGCGCTATATCGATCAAATAAGTGACGAAGCCTCTCCTCATATGTGACCTGCTCGGATACTCTGGTGGAGGATGGGTGAGTCTGGTGCGCGATCGTAGTACGTACCACTCGATGTACTCATGGTATATCCAAACATCGTACGATCGTTGCTCCTATAGAACCTCATTGTGCACTGTCTCCGTTGAAGCCATAATCCACTCACGTTGGACTGCCTGCCAGTCCTAAGAATGTTGGTCTGCCCATGATTGCCTGCATTCAAAAAGGATTTATGTGAGAACAGCGGATATAGGTATGAACTATAAACATTACTCGGATTGAGTTGGACTCACAAGTGAACAGCTCGCTACAACATCCTCCTATTGGGAGGGGCACAATCTGGTAGAGATCAAACTATCGCATTACGCGTTGCGACCCGTAAGGCTCCACCATATGGGAAAAACAAGTTGTCGGGTCGTCGCCTATAATCCGGCGTCCTGCGTGCATTGCACGGACAGTCTGTATAGCACTACCGTGTTCATAAAATATGGGCTCCATGGAGACCATATGATGCTGTCATTGTCCAACAACTCGAATTTGTTATGGAACGTGAGGTAGCACCTCGCCGATCTGTCACTGGCCCAACGTAACTTGGCAGTAGTCCACCGGGTTCCCATAGTGGGCCCGTCTATAGGGTCGTTCAACTCAGGGTACGGGTGCACTGCATTCCGGATGGTGGGCCGTCTAACTGGGAAGTGCTCTCAACTCCACAATTGTATGTGCACATAGCAACGGCTAGGACCGGTTTCAAACCAGTGTCACGCTGTGAAGCGTCATATAACTCCTTGTATGTGGTGGAAAGGACGATTGATCTGAAGCTGTAATGGGGCATCGCCCTAGGCTCCACATCAACCAAAGACTTGGCGACGCAGACAAAGCTGGGGCACACCTAACGATGATCTAATAATCCTCAATTAATTAAGTTATTTATCTGTAGTATTATAGATAATAATGTCTCTTACACAACCTCCAAAGGTACCCCTCAATATTAACAATAAAGGAGATCATACACACCTAGTGGCCGTAGGCTTTTCTACGACCACCCTATATGTGTAGGATCAACGATAACCGACTAGAGGGAGATAAATAGGAGGTTTTTAAACTTAATCGACTAATTTAAAACTTTAAGCAAGATAGTTGCTAACAAAGCTTTTTAGCACAATTAAGAAGATAGAACTACTATGCTACTTAAGATAATAAAGAACTATTGTCAATGCTAGAAACAATTCTAGCTAAGCAAAGCTTGCACAAGATAATTTCTAGAATTGTAAATGCGGAATAGTAAAGACAAGAATTAACCACAATGAAGACAAAGGCATTTTTCCTGTGGTATCGAAGACTTGTCGGTCTTCACTAGTCTACGTTGAGGAAGCTTGAACCAATCAAACCGCTCCACAAATTAAGCATTCTCTCGATTTCACTAGTGGTTGTTCTTCCTCCGCTCTGGAGATGGCGAACACCGAACCAATCACAATTTGGCGCCGGGCCTTTTCACAATCTTCTTTAAGAGATCACCGCGCAAACTTCCGTCAAGCCGTCTAGGTGTCGACAAACACCAAGAGTAATGAATCACAATCTTCGCTTGATGACAATCAAGTGCTTAGGATCAAACTAGAATGAATGCACTTCGATTTTGGCTCAACTACCTCACAATGAATGCAACGAGTGTATGAGGTGTGGAGTAAATGCTCTTGGCTCAAAGGATGATAAAATAAGTCTCACACCTTGTCCAAGAGCTGGTGGAGGGGTATTTATAAACCCCCCCCCCAAACAAATACGACTGTTGGGGCAAAAACTTGAACTTTTCAGCACAAGCGGTAGTACCGCCGTTCATCGGCCGGTACTACCGCACCTTCCCAAAATACACACCAATGGCTAGCGTAGACGCATTAACTGCTCTAAAAGAGTTGTTGAAAAATTCAGCACGGTACTACCGCCAAGGATCATGCGGTAGTTTCATTTATCGGTCGTTCCGATCAAAGGGAGCGGTACGACCGCTTCCATTAGAGGCCCAAAACTGGTGCCTACTGGAAATAACGTACCGCTTCAAAAAAAACTCAATTGAACCGAGTTGCGGTAGTTCCGCTCAAAAACCTCCAGTACTACCGCTACACTGGAGTGACCAGATCAGCTTTGCCCGATCGGACTAAGATCATGGACGGCTCAGATTTGATTGGACATTCGGACCACAGGTCTTAACCGCATGATTGGATCATGTGTTCGGATGGTCTGGACATTCACCGGTAATACCGCCAAAGGATATGCGGTCATACTGCTAAGAGGTAGTTCCGCCATTTAGGCTCCGGTACTACCGTTTTCCATAGGAGCACTTGAGCTTCAAAAGGTTTTACTCTGTAAAAAACGAACCGCCAACTAAAACTCGATCCAACCAGGTAGCGGTAGTACCGCACCACATTCCCAGTCATACCGCTGAGCGGTAGTACCGCCAATTAAACGTTTGTACTATCAATTACCCTGAGAAATGCATAGTTGATTTTTTTCAATCAAACTTTGTATGCATGCAAGATCCTAGGTTGATCCAAATAGTACAAGAACATGCTATCAAGCTACTAGTCATGATCCCTCTTAATAGTACGTCATTTAATCTAAAATCCAGTCTTCCATCCTTTTCTCCTAAGACCGGTAAACCGAAAAAGGATCCTACACTACTTGTATCTTATCTTTGAACCATTTTGATCTTCATGTTGATCTTTAGCATGCATCTCCATGTTATTGTATTCACCATTGGGACTAATCCTTTTTAAACACTCAATAAACATGTTAGTCCCATAACACATATTATCATTAATTACTAAAATAATTTTTAGAGGCCTAGATGCTTTCAATCTCCCCCTTTTTGGCAATTGATGACAACTCAATCAATATGTGAGAAAGATATGATTTTGAATATACCGCTTGTTTGAAAAACGAGTTGTATATTTTCCCGTCGTAAGTTCGTTCAACTCGAGGAATGCGAATGCAAGCGCATTCGGATGGTGGGCGTCTAGCGGAAAGTGCTCTCAACTCCACGATTGTATGTGCACATAGCGACGGCTAGGACCGGTTTCAAACCGGTGTCACGCGTGAGCGTCATATAACTCCCTGTATGTGGTGCAAAGGACGATTGATCTGAAGCTGTAATGGGGCATCGCCCTAGGCTCCACATCAACCAAAGACTTGGCGACGCAGACAAAGCTGGGGCACACCTAACGAGGATCTAATAAGCCTCAATTAATTAAGTTATTTATCTGTAGTATTATAGATAATAATGTCTCTTACACAACCTTCAAAGGTACCCCTCAATATTAACAATAAAGGAGATCATACACACCTAGTGGCCGTAGGCTTTTCTACGACCACCCTATATGTGTAGGATCAACGATAACCGACTAGAGGGAGATAAATAGGAGGTTTTTAAACTTAATCGACTAATTTAAAACTTTAAGCAAGATAGTTGCTAACAAAGCTTTTTAGCACAATTAAGAAGATAGAACTACTATGCTACTTAAGATAATAAAGAACTATTGTCAATGCTAGAAACAATTCTAGCTAAGCAAAGCTTGCACAAGATAATTTCTAGAATTGTAAATGCGGAATGGTAAAGACAAGAATTAACCACAATGAAGACAAAGGCATTTTTCCTGTGGTATCGAAGACTTGTCGGTCTTCACTAGTCTACGTTGAGGAAGCTTGAACCAATCAAGCCGGCTCCACAAATTAAGCATTCTCTCTATTTCACTAGTTGTTGTTCTTCCTCCGCTCTGGAGATGGCGAACACCGAACCAATCACAATTTGGCGCCGGGCCTTTTCACAATCTTCTTTAAGAGATCACCGCGCAAACTTACGTCAAGCCGTCTAGGTGTGGAAACAAACACCAAGAGTAATGAATCACAATCTTCGCTGATGACAATCAAGTGCTTAGGATCAAACTAGAATGAATGCACTTCGATTTTGGCTCAACTACCTCACAATGAATGCAACGAGTGTATGAGGTGTGGAGTAAATGCTCTTGGCTCAAAGGATGATAAAATAAGTCTCACACCTTGTCCAAGAGTGGTGGAGGGTATTTATAAACCCCAAAACAAATCGATTGTTGGGGCAAAAACTTGAACTTTTCAAAGCTGGCGGTAGTGCCGCCGTTCATCGGCAGGTACTACCGCACCTTCCCAAAATACACACCAATGGCTAGCGTAGGCGCATTAGCGCTCTAAAAGAGGCGTTGAAAAATTCAACGGTACTACCGCCAAGGATCATGCGGTAGTTTCATTTATCGGTCGTTCGATCAAAGGAGCGATACGACGCTTCCATTAGAGGCCCAAGCGGTGCCTCACGGAAATAACGTCGCTTCAAAAAAACTCAATTGAACCGAGTTGCGGTAGTTCGCTCAAAACCTCCGATACTACCGCTACTGGGTGACGGATCGACTTTGCCGATCGGACTAAGATCATGACTTTACAAAATAATTTTTGCAATGAGATTTAAAAAGATTTGAGAATTATTTGCTTGTTTAAGTCATTAAAAGAAAACTCCCCCTAAACATGTGCATAGAAATTTCTATGAAAAGATGTTTTGCAAGCACATGTAGAGATTTTAACAAATTTTGGCAGAGTTTCTTTTGCTTGTTGAAACTTGAGGAATTGATAATATTAAAAATAAACAAGAGATAGAGATTGCAATTCATAGAGAATAACTTAATCATAACATTAAGTACCAAGCTCAACAATATTGCTAAAAGACATCATAACAATATACCATAACAAGGGGCATAAGTCCAAATGCATAATACCATAACCATTACATAGCAAAGAGATACACATATATATAGGTATTATATAGTAGATAATAACTTGGACTTCCTTCTTCTTTGCTTCTTCATATTTTCTTTATGTTCTTCTCCCCCTTTGTCATCAAAATACCAAAAAGATTGCTTAGTCCAACGGTGGATTGATGTTTGGTTTGAACTCAGTATGAGCTATGACACTTTCAATGAAGAACCCAAGTTTATCATTAATCAATTTCATGATATACGGAGCATAGAAAATGCTTTCTTCGGTATCACTTTTGGAGAAGTCAATCTCAGTTAGGATAAAATCCACGATATCAAACTTGGTACCCTTTATAATGTGCCAGATGACATTCCAAGCCCTTCTATTTACATCATCATTGTTGCCTGCTTTGGGATAGAAAGTTTTTCGCAAAATCTTGTTTATGATATTTGGTAAGGGGAGTAGACCTGTTGTTTTTCCAGGTAGAAAAGGTTGGGATTCATCATAGAGTTCATTCAGATCATTCAAATCCCAAGGCTTTTCTTTATGTACTTTTATGGCCACTATCCCTTGTCGTAGTTTGGGAATATGCCAAGATTCACGGTAGTCTTCCTTTGAAACACTCAGTTTCAGAGATCCAGCCATCCAGGTAATCGAATCATTTTTAGGAGAGATGTGGAAAGTGGCATAAAACTGCCTGATATAAAAAGCATTGTAATCACATTTCAACGTCACAAAACCTTCTAGGTTGACTCTGTAGAGAAAGTAGCGAAATCCCTTGAAGTAAGGATTCTGAGTCAAGTGATCCTAGGTGACAAACTGATGATCAGCAAAGTTCTTGCTGCCATAAATATGACAAACCGAGATTAGGGCGTCATCTCCCCACGGAAGTGGAAGGCGTTTCGATAATGCTTCTCGCACATGTCGGCGAGGAATGGACATGAGACTACATCCCGTCTGGTGGTCTAGCAACTTGCTCGTGATGTTTGTCATGCAAACGGTTGAGTAGCTCCGGTAGAGACATGGCTTACAAGAGATGAAAGAGCGCCAAATTATTAGTGAATAAATTAATAATGACTACGATTAATTCTGACCAAATTATTTACAGCCAATTAATTACCATAAATTAATTATGAATAAATAATTATAACTAAATAATGACAACTAAATTAATGGCGAGTAATTAACTATGACTAAATTAATAAGTAGTGAACTACGACTAAATTAATTACGACTAATTAACTACAACTAATAATGACTAAATTAATTATGCCTAATTAACTATGACTAATTAATTGCGACTAATTAACTACATAGTTAATAAAGATAATTAATCGTGACTACAAAAAGCATACCTCATAACTAATAAGGATATAATTAATGATGTCAAACTTTGTACTAATACGATCGCTAATGACCTATGACTATAATTACAAAACAATCCTTAATTGTCGGTTTGTACTATCCGAGTCGCATGATGAGCATGCAGCAAGGCTAAGAATGAGAGAACGAGGATGAGAATGAGAGAGCGAGGATGAGAGCGAGCTTTCTCACAATCGAGCCGAGTTTTATAGCCACGCGACGCAGAAATTACACCGACCGCAAAGGGACGGGAGGAATCAGATTCCCTCCCGCGTGCGGCCTTTTTTTGCAGGGCGTGCATGAGGTGATGGAGACAGATGCGACGAGAGCAGTGCATGCATGCGGTGATAGAGATGGGTGGGGCAGAGGGATTCCCTCCCACACGGGGTAGCAGGCGAGACCGTGGCCCCAGGCCACGGCATGGCGTGAAGCCGTGTCTTCAAGGCACTGAATAGAGCAAATTCGACCCCTAGAGCACCAGACGCACACGTGGCGCGACGAGGAGCAAAAAGTGCAAGCAGTTTCGGCCCCCTGGGACGCGAGGGCACGATGCAGGCAGTTTCGGCCCCCTGGGACGCGACAGGGCAAAATCCGGCCCCTTGGGGTGCGGTTTTGGACACGTGGCGCGATGGGAGTCCCCTGGGCACAGTGGAGGGCAAGTTTGGCCCCCTGGGGTTGGACGGGGGCGGATTTGGGCATGTGTTGCGCGCTAGTTTGTTCGTTGTACTATTTTTACCATTACGGATGGGAGGGTGCCATTTTTGTTAAACCATTCGTGAAAAGTGCTATAAGCGCCAAGAACTCGGAAACATTATTGGCATGGTCTTCGAGGTGACACTTTAACCATTAATTTCTAAAAAATATATGTTGTTTCAAATAAAAATAATGGTATATTATGAAAATATATTTCACAATGGATCTAGCAATACTAATTTTATGTTGTCAATCTTGGTAATATATTGATGGTCCAAGTTAAAAATTTTTAACCAGCATAGATTCTGAAACGACTTAGATTTGATATCGAATGTAGCAGTATGTAATTATGTATGCTTCCTTTTCTTAGAAAAGGACTTCTGCCGTTGCTCTTCCTCTGAAGGGGCAAGCAGAATCCACAAGTATCAGTACGAACTGTGTGACAAATATCGCGGGTAGTCGTTTCAGAAACAGGCAATCTGAATCCTGAAAAGTAGTACAGCAGGAATCCTGGAATGCAGGACAGTTGAGCTTGGAAAAAATAAAACACTTTACGAATCTTGTAATAACTCAAATCTGTTTTTCCCTTTTTACAACGCCAGTATTCCTCTCTGATAGCGTTACTCGCTCTACTGGGAAGAGTGCTAGCCTAGATTGGGCTTAAAATTACAAGCTCAATCTGATACCTCGCCAAACTGAGCGAAGTGTCAGCCTCACGGGAAAACCATCGGCACCACGTTTCTGATGGCGAGTCGAACGTCTGCACTCTGCACCGGAGATAATTGGAGCAAAACCACAAAAGAGAGATCCAAGATCGAACGCAGTGGCAAAGTCACTAACTGGGGAAGGCTGGACTCCAGAAGCTAACAACAAGCCACTGCTCGTACGCTGCATGCTAGCTACTAGCCTACCACTCTCCTGCACCTGCCTGCCTGCCTCTGGCTTTGCCCCTGGCGTTGGTCCCATTGGCCCTTGGCGATGGCGGGAGGCAACTCCTGTGGGAGCCGGCCGGCTTTGGGATCTTGAGAAGATGCGTACTGAGAGCTAGCTACTATTCTTGACCTGTTGCTAAACCAGGAAGTGAAGTATCCTCCTAGCTTCCCACCGGCTACTTGGCCATTGGAAAATGCCATGCGCCAACGCCTTGTTAATTACTACTGCTGTTGCTACTAACTTTGTGTTAAGTCAATCATTTAGTTTGCATTTTCCTTTTGGAGTGGGAAAGTATCTTATGTATTGTGATAAGATACCGTTGCCTCACGTTTAAATTAGCATTGTTGTGCCGGGTTAATTAAAGAACTGGAGCTAGTACTGTTGTGTTTATGACTTTGTGCTTTGACTTTTGACTTCTTCTTTTTTTTTGAGAAAAAGATGCATGCAGAAATTGCCCTTACAGTTATTAAAAGGAGATATTTGGTGCCTGCTCTGTGGAGCCTAGAGGTCATTTGGGACGCCATCTCCATTAACGACAAACCAAAAACTCAGCTTACTCAACCTCTCAAACTAAGGCACTGTAGATTAACCCATCCCCTGGACGACGCTTGTAGGACGTTGCTGCGTAGTCATGCATGATTTGCAGTGTTGCGCCATTGCACGAACACGCAGCTCAGTAGTTGTCATTTATGTGATGCCCTAAAAAACAAGGGAACAAGAAAGACACTTGATTATGAACTCCATTATCACAGCTAATGGAGGTCGGCTGGTTGAATTTGCCATTGTATGTATGTCGTATGCATCCACCATGGAACGAGTGCTCTAGATTAGCCGATTCTATACAATATAATCATTGAAAGGAGAGAAAAGGAAGCAGGAAAGAAGCGACGAGAGTGTCCAGCAGCTCATATGCATGCACGGTGTCCTGGAGCTCCCCAGTAGGCAGTATTCACCTGGGCAAGCTGCATTCAGGGGCGGCTGCAGCTGCACTCCAATGCATGCTGCCTGCCGTGTCCTTTTCTTGCAGCTAAAGCTTGGGTTAGGGGTCAAAAACTTTAATCAAGCCATGACACTTCGATTTTACACACCTAAAGTTAGTTCCATGTGCTCGCACGCACGCCTTTCAGGAGAACACGGCCACGGCATTTACCGGGCAGATAGTTCATGTGTCTAATTAGAGGTTGAACAGTCCAGGCTGCCAATTCTCACCATTTTTTTTTTTTTGGCGAGGCTCGCCAAACCTAATTAACATGCAATGCAACAGTCTGAATTGTCTAATGGAGTAGTACAATGCAATTGCCAAATAACGGTCGTTTTCTACGCGAGAAATTAAAAGATGTGCACTAGGCAACAGATGATCATGTCATTTTTGGGGAATGGGAAAAAGAAATGCCCCCCGAATCTAGAAGAAATCCGGCCAAATGCACCGTGTTTTCGCCTGCGCGTGTGGTGACGCCAACTCGTGGTCGACACTAGTTGTATGCATGCATCGACATCAGGGGGAGGCACCACGAAATAGTGTGCTACTACTACGCCGGCCTCTTCCCTCCCGTTTCCATCCCCTATATAAACCCCGCATCACCACCTCCACAGCTTCCAAGAACGGATGCCATTCAGAGTTTTTT
Source organism: Ampelocalamus luodianensis (assembly GCA_036346255.1). NCBI lineage: Eukaryota > Viridiplantae > Streptophyta > Magnoliopsida > Poales > Poaceae > Ampelocalamus > Ampelocalamus luodianensis. Next base: position 3,356,815 of record CM070634.1, read on the forward strand.
CTAGCTTGTGAGCTCTTCTCTAACCGTAGTCACTGTTATCGCTGCTCGTATCGCCTGCCACCAACAATGGCAGCCTCAGTCGAGTACAACCGTCACCTGGCTCCCCACCCGTGGCCCAGCAATGCGCAGTCAAAGAGCTTCGACTTGTTCCCCTCCGGCGGCGGCAAGCGCCGTTCGGGTTCCGACTCCGACTCCGACTCCGATGACGAGGATAACATACCACCCGACTGGAGGTCACTGTACCACCCGCGCCTTGAGGTCGAGCCGCCCGTTAAGGACCCACGCGACGAGGCCACCTCCGACGCGTGGGTCCGGCGCCACCCGGCCCTCGTCCGGCTCACGGGGAAGCACCCCTTCAACTCCGAGCCGCCGCTCCCGCGCCTCATGGCGCACGGCTTCCTCACGCCGGTGCCGCTCCACTACGTGCGCAACCACGGGGCCGTGCCCAAGGCCGACTGGTCCACCTGGACCGTCGAGGTGACCGGGCTCGTCAAGCGCCCCGCGCGGCTCACCATGGAGCAGCTCGTCACGGAGTTCGAGGCCGTGGAGTTCCCCGTCACGCTGGCGTGCGCCGGCAACCGGCGCAAGGAGCAGAACATGGTGCGCCAGACCGTGGGCTTCAACTGGGGCCCCGGGGCCATCTCCACGTCCGTGTGGCGCGGCGTGCGCCTGCGCGACGTGCTGCGGCGGTGCGGCATCATGGGCGCCGCGGGCGGCGCGGCCAACGTGTGCTTCGAGGGCGCCGAGGACCTTCCGGGCGGCGGCGGCTGCAAGTACGGCACCAGCCTGCGCCGGCAGGTGGCCATGGACCCCGCGCGGGACGTGATCCTCGCCTACATGCAGAACGGCGAGCCGCTCGCGCCGGACCACGGCTTCCCCGTGCGCGTCATCGTGCCGGGCTTCATCGGCGGGCGCATGGTGAAGTGGCTCAAGAGGATCATCGTCGCGTGCAACGAGTCCGAGAGCTACTACCATTACCGGGACAACCGCGTGCTGCCGTCTCACGTCGACGCCGAGCTCGCCAATGCCGAAGGTTAGCCTCTCGTTTGCGTACACTTGCTTGCTTGCTTCTAGAGTTCTAGTTGCGTACGTGCACGCACCTGACACGTATTTGTATATCGTGACTGTGATCTTACGGAGTTTTTTTGGATGTTTCCGTTGTGCCGAGCAGCGTGGTGGTACAAGCCGGAGTGCATGATAAACGAGCTGAACATAAACTCGGTGATCGCCACGCCGGGACACGACGAGGTGCTGCCCATCAACGCGCTGACGACGCAACGGCCGTATACGATGAAGGGATATGCTTACTCCGGTGAGTCCTAGGCGCATTTCATCATCCAGTATTCCAGTGATATCACCCGTGCCGTATAACGTCCGACACGGCTGTGTTCACTCCTAAATCCTAATTTAGTTTTGGGCTTCTGCCTGAACATTGTAAAAGCCCATTTTGTGCTTCAACTGGGCCGTTCAAGTCTCCCCCTACTCTCGTTGCACATTGACTACTCACTCTCCCTCAAAAAAAAAAAACAGAGAAGAGTCATTTGTAGTTTTGTACTGATGGTGTTGCATGGCGATGATGTTATTACCAGGTGGTGGCCGGAAAGTTACACGTGTGGAGGTCACCCTCGACGGCGGCGAGACGTGGCAGGTGTGCACGCTGGACCACCCGGAGAGGCCAGGCAAGTACGGCAAGTACTGGTGCTGGTGCTTCTGGTCCGTCGAGGTCGAGGTGCTCGACCTGCTCGGAGCCAAGGAAATCGCCGTCCGCGCCTGGGACGAGGCCATGAACACCCAGCCGGAGAAGCTCATCTGGAACCTCATGGTAAGCAACAACAACAACTTCCTCCTCGGTTTTACAGCTCGTCCGAAATGCGTACGTATTATTGTGGACTGCGCGTGCTAAGTGTGCATTTGCTAACGATGCAGGGCATGATGAACAACTCCTGGTTCCGGGTGAAGATCAACGTGTGCCGGCCGCACAAGGGCGAGATCGGGCTGGTGTTCGAGCACCCGACGCAGCCGGGCAATCAGTCCGGTGGGTGGATGGCTCGGCAGAAGCACCTCGAGACGTCGGAGAGCGCGCAGGGCACGCTCAAGAAGAGCACGTCCACGCCGTTCATGAACACGGCCTCCACGCAGTACACCATGTCCGAGGTGCGCCGCCACACGTCCCCGGAGTCCGCCTGGATCATCGTGCACGGCCACGTCTACGACTGCACGGGCTTCCTCAAGGACCATCCCGGCGGCGCGGACAGCATCCTCATCAACGCCGGCACCGACTGCACCGAGGAGTTCGACGCCATCCACTCCGACAAGGCCCGAGGCCTCCTCGAGATGTACCGCGTCGGCGAGCTCATCGTCACAGGAAGTGACTACTCGCCGCAGAGCAGCAATGCCGACCTCAAGGCCATCGTCGGGGCCCCTGCCCCGGCGGTGCCCCTGCCGGTGTCAACCGTCGCGCTCTCCAACCCGCGGGAGAAGGTGAAATGCCGGCTCGTGGACAAGAAGAGCCTGTCTTACAACGTGCGCCTGTTCCGGTTCGCGCTGCCATCGCCGGACCAGAAGCTCGGACTACCGGTCGGCAAGCACGTGTACGTGTGTGCATCGATCGACGGCAAGCTCTGCATGCGCGCGTACACGCCGACGAGCTCCGTCGAGGAGGTCGGCTACGTGGAGCTCCTGATCAAGATATACTTCAAGGACGAGGACCCCAAGTACCCCAACGGCGGGCTCATGTCGCAGTACCTGGACTCCCTGCCGCTCGGCGCAACCATTGACATCAAGGGCCCCGTGGGGCACATCGAGTACGCCGGCCGCGGCACCTTCATGGTGAGCGGCGAGCGCCGGTTCGCGCGCCGGTTCGCCATGGTGGCCGGCGGGACGGGGATCACGCCGGTGTACCAGGTGATCCAGGCCGTGCTCAGGGACCAGCCCGACGACGACACGGAGATGCACCTGGTGTACGCGAACCGCACGGAGGACGACATTCTCCTGCGGCAGGAGATCGACCGGTTGGCGGCCGCGCACCCGGCGCGGCTCAAGGTGTGGTACGTGGTGAGCAAGGTGGCGCGGCCGGAGGACGGTTGGGAGTACGGCGTGGGGAGGGTCGACGAGCGGGTGCTCAGGGAGCACCTGCCGCTGGGGGACAGCAAGACGCTCGCGCTCGTGTGCGGACCGCCGGCGATGCTCGAGTGCACGGTGAGGCCGGGCCTGGAGAAGATGGATTACGACCTTGACAAGTCCTGCCTCATCTTCTAAGCCGAGGCCGGCGCGCATGGTGTACAACTGTACTGTCTGTGCATAGCATAATTGAATCTCGTAGTTTACTATAGTACGTGTGGAGTTAGAACTCGCTCGAGTTCTGCGGGTGGTGGGTAGCCATGGAAGTGTGTGAGTGTCTAGGCAGGAGTACTCAGATTTTTGAGCCGTTCGATTTGGATCTGCATACCGTCCCGCAAGACATGCACACTGTTGTCTCCTGCGCTCAGTATTCAATTCGTGAAAATTCACATAAGTGATTTATGGGTCTGTGCGTTTCGAGATTCGTGAAAAAATACGTATCACACGGTAGAGTTAATCTACATTGATGGAGTTGTGGACCAGGTACTATAGGATTTCCCCTCCTCCCCCCCACCCACCCACCCGGGTCTCTGTCCCTTTAGGCCTTGTTTAGCCAGTGAGAATTTATTTATGGGAGAAACAATTCAAAGGAGGATTAGGTTGATCCCTCTTCCTCCATTCAATTTACTCTCACCTTGGATCTAATCTCTTGATTTGTTTGGACAAATGGTTGAATCCATAGTGATTGCATATATTAAAAAACCCGAAAGCAAAAAAAAAAAAAACAACAACATTTAAAAATTGGAACAATTCAGGAAAATTTTCAAAACCAAACCAGAAAATTCAAAAAGTATCAGAAAAATTTCACAAACAATCCAGAAAATCCAGAAAAAAAAAGTGCAAAAAATCAGGGGGAAATCATAAAAATTCATAATAAAAGGTCTAGAAATTTCAAAATAAAAAACACAGATTATAAATTTCGAAAAAAATATTAAAATTTTGAATACAACCTCTAGAAAATTGGATAACAACTGATGCTATTGCAGAAACATCTGATATCAGGCTTGGAGTTAGTATGCCATTGGTACATGTTTACTGAGTTGTTAATCGCATTAGCATAGAAAGGAAGCAACAATCATATCAAGTTCATGATGGTCTAGGCAAAAAAAAAAACGATGACATCAAGATATCTCAAGGATTTTGTTCCACAGCATCAAAACTGTAAACATGTCTTGCATTAGAGCAACTAATGACTTCCTGATAATCCAAATCAGTCCACAAGGGTGTCCAATATGTCATGCTCTCTCAAGAGGAGGTACCTAAAATTCCACAAAGCAAAGATAATTAGAGCGTTGGCTCCAATATAACCTAGATCGGTACAAAAACATAAGAGTTAGATTATAGACAGTAATTATATGAGTCTGCCAAAGTTGATGAAAAAACAGTCATCGAAATGTGCAAAATCTTGGATGAATAAAAACACAAAATAGATTATGCCGTCACTCAAAAGTTGGGACAAAATGTTACACTGTTATAAATAATCCTCTCAGAATCACCTTGCTTTTGATCTCGTACACAAAATTGAGCAGTTGCTCTTGAACTTTAGCTCAAGAAAGCAGACTTCACTCGAACGTCTTTGAGCTACCAAAAAGAAAAAAAATTTGGACAACAAAGCAAACAAGAACTTTTGGTTTCAATTTTGTGTTGCACCAACTGATGCAACTTTTCTGATTTCTTTTCTTTATATAGACTTCCTAACCAAGTTCCGCGTAACAAAAAAAAACTGAAATATGAACTTTCTGTGTTCAGAACAACTTCCGAATTGAAAACTACCTTAGCAAATCAAAACTAATACAGGGAAGCAAACATGATTTAACAAGTTTAAACTAACAACGACCCAGTAACAAAGAGCATGTTATGAAGGCCAGTAGGCAGCAGTTGAAATGAAGCACTTGTGGTCTTTAGCAATAGCAAAAGTATCAAGTGACTTAGCTAATGATGTAAACAATCACAAGTGACATATCTGGAGTCCCAAAACCATTTCCTATACTAAGTTGATGAAACAATTGAATACTGACCAGATACAGTAAAGCCCCAAAAAATTGAAAGCCTGATGTAAAGCCCCAAAAAATGAAGGCCTGAGTTAGAGAGAAGAAGCAAGAACACACACAAACGCCTCACCTTGATCCCCTGTCCCTCTCTACACATAATCAGATGAGACCTTGATCCCCTGTCTCTCTCTACACATAATCAGATGAGAGAAAGAGAGTTAGAGAGAGAGCAAAACAAATCCATTTCATGAATGAGAGTTGGCAAGCAACACATCTATCAATCAAATACAAAGTGTTTTGTGTTATCCACTTACCATCACACTTCTCAACCACGAGAGACGAGTAATAGGTTTCGCACTAATGAGAATCTCCCTGTTTTGAGCATCCTTGAATACACCAAAGGCTTTGACTTTCTCTTCATTTGATAGATCTTCCATTAGGTTCAAAACACTAATGCAACTCTTGATAGAGAAATCATCAACACATCTTGCATCAGCTCGTTCCCTAGCTAGCTCTGCAGCCTCCTCCTCGGTTTGCTTTGTTCTTATCTCTAGGTACCTTCCCATCATATCAGGTACTTTACCATCTTGTTTGCGTTTTTTCACAGTCTTTTCTCTTTTATCTCTTGAATTAGTATTAATCTTCTTCATAGCCTTTTCTCCTTTATCTCCGTTGGGAGCATATCTCTTGAATTAGTATTAGTCTTCTTCATAACCTTTTCTCCTTTATCTCTGTTGGGAGCACTACTCTACCTTTGATGAAGTTCATGATGTACTGCACTCGTCGTATGTTGACTTGGTGAACTCATGTCATTGCACTCATCGTAATGCGAGTCCAGAAAAAGGTTTTCAGTTTCAACATATATAATCATCAGCATTTGTCTACTTGTGTGAAAATAACATGTTATGATGGCTCAAGAGATGTGAAGTTCATGCTACCCTCAGTTGTTTGTCCTACGCAAGAAAGTTAAAGTTCACTAATATAGAGTTTATTAGTTTAAGCTAAATAGAATATGTTTCGCAGGAAAGTTTACCATCATATAGATCTCCCAAAGCATTGAACAGGGGGGAAAAGGTTTACTGCGAAACTTCTTAGCTCTAGGATATGACTGCAGAATGTACGAAATGAGATAATAAATTATGACATTAGCACATAGCACATCAATTTAATAGTGAACGTCAAAAATTGGTGTAAATATATTACCGTGATGATGTTGGCCTAAATCGATGGATCAGCAACTATCATGCAACGATTGTCATCTCAAGACACACCACCCCTTTTTCTTACATCTTTGAGCATCTTATAGTCCCTTTTCAACTCCTTTTCTTTATCTTGTATTTTGTTGCTTTTTCAAATTCACATACAGATGCTTCTTATGAAATTCTTTGACAATCTTATTCCATACTTCACTCGACCATCCGTTGTCGCCCCTGTAAGAAGGGTTGTTGAGCTCATAGAGCAAATCAACTAAAGCCTTTTCTAGCCTAGGATTCCACGAGGCTCTAGACTTATCCACTGTTAGGCAAAATTAGATCAAAGTAATAAAAAAGTAAGCTCAATTATAAGCATAATTGCATAAACTATAAAGTAATACCTCCCAGTGATGTCACCAAATATAAGCATAATTGCATGAACTATAAAGTAATACCTCCTGGTGCTGTCCTTTTGGTGATGCTTTCTTCTATGTATTTCTAGCTTGCAAAAAATTGAATTTTGGAGATCCTCTTGCAAACATCATGGCTGTAAAGTAATATCTGATTGAATTTATTCAAATAAATAAACAAAGAACTACTTTTCCTTTCAAACATTCAACATAACTACAAATTAGTCAAATGAAAAATTGAGTGCAAATAAAACAAATACATCCAATTTAATTACATCTCATTAGGAAAGAAAGCATTGTTTTGCTACTCTGGCCGGTTACGAACATAATCTTCTCACATCTTCTTTGCAATTATATCTCTAACATTATTTCCATGATCCATTTGATTAATAAGTGAATCCACATCACTCTGGTATTCATTGTCACCTCCTGGAAGATCGATAAACTTTTCAGATGGTATATTGCTAGGTTGGTTATCTAACCACCCCTCATTGCCATCAAGCATTCGGATCATATTATGGAAAACGGTTACAACTGCTGGAATCTTCACTTGGTTCTTTATACGATGGAATGTGCCTACTGCCATAGCTATCATCAATCCCAGTTGAGTTGCCCCATATGTATATAACATACTTATTATTCTGCTACTGCCATAGCTATCATCAATCCTAGTTGAGTTGCCCCATATGTATATAATCATCAGATTAGGATGGAGGCAAAGAAAAAAATCAATAAAGCTAACATACTTATTATTCTGCTACTGATTTTGTATTTACAATTTTAGTGGACAGATAGGAGTAGATAAGGAATTGGCAAATTACACAACAATAAAGCTAAGAGCCTTATATGTAGGGAAAAGCCAAGCTCTGTTTCCAACTATAAGAAAGAAATTTACTAAGGATCACGATCATGATAGAGGCAAAGAAAAGAAAATCAATAAGCTCTTTAGCAGAGTTCTCCTGACCTGACGCACAAATATTGGACAACCTAATCTGACTAAAACATAGTTGTATTTCTTCAACCTGACGTATCTGCTCAATTATGCTATAAGAAAATAAAATCAATCAGCTCTTGAGCAAAGAAAAGAAAATTATGCACAATTATTTCTCCAATCGACTAAAACTTGCAGTGAGGCAATCCCACAACATAAACCAGAGAAGGACTACATTTTTCCTGGACTATGCTTCAAGTTTCTCCTCTTCCAAAGCCTTGAGTTTCTCTTCCAGTTTTGTGTAAAACTGAAGAATCAAGAAAATCATAATTACTAGGCTGAATACATAAGTTTCTCGATACAGTATGATAAATTACACGCATACCTCCCTCCTCTTCTCAACACGATTACCACATATAAAAGTAGGCGCAACAGGAACTATTGTCTTCTTAGCTTTCCACCTATTGTTGAAGTTACAGTTCTGTATGAAGCTCAGGAAAAAACTAATATAAATGAGGAAAGCGCCGTAAAGACATCTGAAAAAAGAGTTATCTAGGAAATTTTGTGGGGTTTGGTGGTCCAAATAACAAAATATTCACAAACATGCAAAATTGTAGTTCCATTCTTATTATGGCTATATGCCTATATGTAAAGATTGTGGATGTCAATGCATAACAACATAAACACTACAAGAATAAAACCAATAGGAGAAACTCAATGAAAGACGTATCGGGGAAAAAAAGGATACGAAGAAGTAATAGAATATGAGCCATCTTCTTGACTGTGGGAAGTATTGTCAGATTGCAGAGGCTTCCTGGGTGTCACTGATGGACTCTGCGAACCATAGTTTATAAATTTTGTTTACAGGATTGCCTGATTTCATATCTCGAAATCTTACTACAGTGTGTGCCATATAAAATCACAGTCATAGCCAGGTAAATAGAAAAACTCTTATGCTAATAAAAAGTCTAACATGCATTGGTTTAGGTTAATGCAACAAAATCAAGATAGTTGTGGAACATCTTCCAAAGACACCATCCTAATTGCCTAATAGAAAGTACCTTGGTATCATTTCAAGTGAAAGATAGCCTACCCCTGAAAGTAACACATTCATAAATTTAACCAGCATGATCATAATTCAGGAGATTTCTTCTAAAAACAATAATATCCAGTAGATTATATGGCAAAGAAGCACATAAAATCCCCTAGTTCAGAAAGCATAAGAACATGTTGTCAATCTGATATAAAATGCAAGCATATTATTGGTTCAATCAAAGAGAGGGGCAATTCCACATATAGCAAAACCAAATCTATGGAAACCAAAAATAGAAAGGCAATTCTAGTAGCACAAACCAAGAACTGGAAGGAGATGGATCGGAGGACGAAGCTTCAGCCCAAGCCCGAACACCCTGCGCCATCGCCTCCCACTGCGGCTTCCCGATTCCCTACGCTTGGAAGAGGCTCCTCGAGCAACCTTGGCCGGAGTTCTCCTCCCCCTCTCTAACCCCGGGCAACGGATCTGTGAGAGGAAAAATTGAGGCTACAAACCCTAGAAATCGTAGTAGTAGGAGGAGGAGGAGACTATTGACCGGGTTGTTCCTCCGAGGGCGGCGACGGCGGCGGGATCGGCTTTGTGAGGACCCCAGTTTATTTGGCTTGTAATGCTTAACCAACCACCTGGTCCTAGCATCACAAATCAAATAAACTGATCCTCGAGATATGTATACTTCCCAGAAAGCAGTATACACACCTCGGTACAAAATTAGACATCAACTCCATTCCAAACATAGAGTCCAAACACTACACTACCAAACGGAAGATAAACAAATAGTTATTTGATTTTGAAACTCGTCCAAAATACTAGTTTGACCTAAGTGGTCACTTTCTAGCACTTAAGTGAGTTTAGCTATTTGAGCCTAAATTATTCACATGAATAGGTCCATAATGGTATTCATGACTCATACACAAAATTGGATGCTCAAAATTTCTTCATTTGATCAATTTGGTTTTTTTTTTTTCGAAAAGTCTTGAAAATGCAATTTCATTTCCAAAATAAAAAGCTTAATTCATAAAAACTATTTGATAATTGGTTTTCTAAAGGCTAGATAAGTTGGAAATGCTCCAAATATCTTTATTTGGATGTTTGTGTGAAAGTTTGGAGCAAAATACAACTATTCCCAAAATTCCCTGATCAATCCTTGAAGTCCCAGGAAAATCGGAACTCTGGCGGTCTAACCACGGTACTCTGTGTCTTGGTACTCTGGTCCTTGACCTACGGTACTACGATTATTCGACAAAACAACCAATCTCAATTCTTTCAATTATAAATCTATTGTGGTTGTTTCCCAAAGTTAATTTGATCTGTGGTATCCTTGCTAGCTACTCTCAAATACTTTTTGACTCTATATGCCATTTTGATCTCATTGTGATATATTTATCATTCAAATGGTATTCTTTCAAGTGGTAGCTCCTATTGATCTTCTTTGACCTCGGCATGAGAATCATATGTGTTTGATTCAAGTGGTATCCTTGTTTTTACAAGTGGTACTATTTTAAGTGATATCATCTTGTCCTTACAAGTGATATTCTCAATTGATATCATCGTACTCCTTCATGTTGTATCTTTTAAGTGGTATCTCTTGTTCTCATTCACAAGTGGTATCTAACTCTTTTCATGCCGATCAATTCTTTGCTTACCAAGCTCTCCCCGATACCTAATCACTTCTTATCCATGTGGTCTCTCCGATACCTCAAAATTCTTGATATTGTTTTTCAAGGGTATCTTATCCAAGTGGTTTCTCGATGCAGATATCTTTTCAAGTCTTATCTCTTCAAGAGATATATCTCAATTGTATCAAGTGGTATCATCTTATCTCAAGTGGTTTTCTCTCTCTATCTCTTCTCTCTATGCTTTCATTGAAGATCTTAAAAAGAGAAGTTCAAGCACCTTGAGATTGCAAGACTTGTCGACGCATGTTTTCCACAAGTGGTATCAACATATGGATTTACTAGTATTATCTACAAGTGAAATTTACAAGCGGCATCGTCGACTCGTAGTATCCACAAGTAAAGTTTAAAGAATATCTTTCAACAAGTGATATCTACAAGAAATCTCTACAAGTGGTATCTACTAGAATTGTTCAAGGATTACCTTACAAGTGGATACACATAAAGAAAATGGGGGAGAATGATTTTGTGTGTCAAAAGCAAAGACTATTAGACGAAGAAAGCTTTTGTGTGTCAAAAGCAAGAAAAGGATAATTGGATGAAGAAATCCTTTGTGTGTCAAAGGAGTGGAACCTTTGTGTAAGGGGGAGTTTTCCTAAAACTTTTTGTAAAAACTATAATGAAAATATTTTGAGTTTTACTTAAAATTATTGGGTAATCTATTATATGGGAAAACTAGTTTGCAAAAACTCCGTTTTGGCTTCGTTGTGATTCTTCGGTGTTTTATGCCAAAAAGGGGGAAAGTTTATTTGATAAATTCATTTGGATTCTCTCTTGTGAGTTCACCCTATCTTATGTTTAGTCCAAAAGTGAGAGAATGCTTTTGGAGAACATAAAATAAAAGTTTAGGAGAATGTTCTCACCTTATATCTTGCATAGATCATAAAGGGAGAATATTTGATGATCAAAATCATATGAACTCTATTGCCTAGCTCTATGGTTTTTACAGAGACTTCCTTTTGGCTTAAGATTTGTTTTGAATTTTTGGTGTTTAATGCCAAAGGGGAGAATTTGTATGAGCTATATTTGGATGTTCTTATTTGATATCTCTTGTGATGCCTTAAGTGGGAGAATTCTTTCTCTAAGTTTTGTGCATGCATATAGTCAAATATGCTTTCTTTCTTATCATATGTTGACTTATATCCAAATGTTGCTATTAATGATGGATTTGTCATCAATCACCAAAAGGGAGATTGAAAGATCTAGACCCGCCATTATGTGGTAATGGAGTTTTGGTGATTAACGATAAATCTAATTGGGAGACTAACACTTTTATTGATATACATATTGTGTAGTTTTATTTGGATATAAAGGTAAAAATCATGAAGGCATGCAAGTGATTAAGTGATTAATGACAAATGCACTTGTGAGACTAATACTTTTATTTGTTATATCATGCTTAGTCTCGACTTGGATATAAAAGCAAAAATCCAAAGCGGTATGTATTCATTAATGACAAATCTATTTGTAAGACTAACAATTCTATTGATTATCTATTGCTTAGTCTCGTTTGGATATAAAGATGAAAAATACAAGAGGTATGCATTCTACTTCTTCTTATTATATCTTGTTGCATTCCTCGGATCCAAAATATAGGTTAAACTCCACAAAAAAAAGGTTAACTTGGATATGTGCATATGTTTCCATTATACATTTGTGTATGCACACATTTAGGGGGAGTCCATTCTATATTTTGAAGTTTCATTAGTATTGATCCATATTCTCTTTCCACATATATTAAGGATCTTTACTTTGAAACATATCCTTGAATATATTTAACTTGTGTAGTTAGTATATTCATATGAGTATATGAGAACATATGAAACTTGTGTAGTTCATGGATGTTCATATATCCTTGAATATATTTAACTTATGTAGTTAATATATTCATATGAGTATATACAACTTGTGTAGTTTGTATACACTCATATTCATATATACAACTTGAGTAGTTCGTATATACTTGTAGTATATATAACTTGTGTAGTTTATATATACTCATGGCCTTGTTGTTTCATTAGTATTGATCATTGTGATCTACTTTGAAACATAACTCTTGAGTATATATATAACCGTGTTTATATATACTCATACCAATTATATTCAATTATTTGCAATTGTGTTGTGGGACTAATGTGTGTGCTAAGATGTTTTCAAGGCTTAGTCCGGAGTTTGAATGATGACATGAAAAGGAAATGCAAAGGTGATAAAAGATTGACATGACTCAAGACAAAGGAGTCATGCATTGCATTCAAAAGCTTAAAATGCGGTAGTACTGGCGTTGTATGCGCGGTAGTACGCATTGTGATATACCGATTTACATGCGGTATGAAAATTCCGTAGCATTGCTTTTGGACTTGGTTTGCTCGAGGTGGAGCGGTAGTACCGGAGTTCATGTGGCGGAACTACAGCGTGGCGCATGACCGCAAATATGTTGACGGTATGTAAATTCGAGAAGGTATTTTTCGTATTTCTCGAGCCTCTGAAATCGGTAGTACCGCATATGAGAAACGCTATTACGGAGAGCGGTATTACGGATGCTAGTTGGCGGTAATACCGCACCTTCGATAATGGCTTGTTCAAAAGCATTTATGCAGTATATCTTGTTAATTAATGTTAATGACATTGTGGGACTAACATTTTCCATGAGTTGGATAAATAGGTTATGTTCCAGGGTGATGAAGACTTTGGATGACATCATGAGTTGATTGTCATCAAGTCAAGGTTCAAGAAGATGATGCATCATGTGTTGATGCATATCAAGATCTCGAAGAAGAGATGATCATGGGTTGATCATCAAGTCAAGAAAGACTCATCATGTGTTGAGTGAGGATGCATCATGGGTTGATGCATATCAAGACGATGACCCGGACTTGAAGTGAAGATGTGCGTCATCAAGCTTCAAGAAGATGCTCAAGGCAAAGGTATGACTAGCTAGGGCTAAGGATGTGTTCCTAGTCTTTTACCGGTCTTGGTGTTTGGTTGGAAGACCGGATTGCTAGAATAGGTTACCGTACTATTAAGAGGGGTCTTGTCTAGTAGCTTGAGTTAGTCATGTGTTGATAGCTCATTGTGTTTGCTCTAGCTCAACTTAACATGTTGCCTATATTTGCGAATGTGTTTTGCAAATAGTTGAGGCTCATGAATAATCCTTGTAGCATGTGACTATACTTTGCAAATGTGTTTTGCAAACGGTTGAAGTCCATGTACCTACTCCTTGTAGCATGATCTAAGTTTGCAAATATGTTTTGCAAATTGTTGGGATTCATGTATTTTCCCTTGGCATGGTCTAAGATTGCTTGTTGCTAACTCTTTGGACTTAGACCATGGTAGTGGCTCTTTGAAGTTGTGCTTTTTGATTTGATAAAATGTGTTTGAGGTCAAATCAAATAGGTGGGTTGAGTAGCCCACTGAATAAGCTTTCAATAGAGTCCAAGATCACTCAATTCCGACATCGGAGTCAAAAGTTATGACCTTTTTACCGAGTGTCGTCTGTGCTGAAAATCGGGCTGCGGTAGTACCGCCCGTATAATCTATGATGAGTACCGCGAGAACAGTAGTACCGCCCCTTGTGAGTGCGGTACGACCGCAAAATCTCAGAACGGCTAGTTTTGGCTGTTTCGTCTCCAAACGGCTAGTTTTTGGTTTGGGGGCTATAAATAACCCCTTGGCCGGTTGAGAGACAACCTTTGGCATCCCATTGAGTTCCTTTGAGCTAAGAGCAAGCCCTCTACTCCCATTTGTGCATGTGTTGCACTTAGTGAGGTTTGAGAGGCAAATCCTATTGCATGTGTTGCATTAGGTGGTGGATTTAGTATCCACGAGAGCTTTGGCACTTGATTGGTTCAAGTGAAAGTTGAGACTTGTTACTCTTGGTGTTTGCCGACACCTAGACAGCGTGGGCGTGGTGCGTCGGTGATCTTCTCAAGTGAAGCTTGTGAGAAGACCAGGCGATTTGTGAGTGGCTTGGTGCTCGCCATCTCCGAGCGGAGTAAGAGCAACCCTAGTGGATCGAGGTGATAAGTTCAAGTTGGAGTCGGTTCAGCGGTTGATCTCACTTAGAGGTGTTGGTTCGGTTGGAACCGGTCCAAGTTGTTTGGACTTACCTCGGAGGTGTTGTCTCGCGTTTTGGAGCCGATCCAAAAAGTTGAACTTACCTCAACGTGGATTAGGGGAGACCGGCAAGTCTTCGATCACCACGGGAAAAATATCGCCGTGTCAATTGTGGTTTGCATTCTTGAGCTTTACTTTGTGCAATTTACATTCATTGTATAATTGCTTATTCATTGTGTATGATTGCAATAGTATTATTTACATTGTTTAAATTGAATTGCTTACAAGTCAATGCTTGATTGATTATTATCAATAGACTTGTATTGTTGGTGCACTTAGTTAAGCCTAGTGGTTTTAGGCCTTATTTGTGCAAAATCGTATTTGTATTAGCTTCCGCATTAGAAATCGATTTTAGCGCATAGAAGTTTTAAAACGCCTATTCACCCCCCCTCTAGTCGGCCTCCTCGATCTTACAAGTGGTATCAGAGCTTGGTCTCTCATTTATTAGACTTAACCGTCTAGAGAGTAAAGGATGGCGACTAGTGATATAGTGCACCTAGGTGAAACACCAAAATTTGATGGCACAAATTATGCACATTGGAAAATCCGCATGTCATGTTATTTTAAGGCCATGGGCCTAAATATATGGCGGATTGTAGATGTTGGCTTTTCTCCTCCATTGGATAGTCTTGATCCAACAATTGAGGAAGAGAAATGCTTACATCTCGACGCTCAAGCAATTAACACTTTATTTAGTGCTTTGAGTGTAGATGTGTTTGATGCCATATGCGATCACGAGCGTTCATGAGATGTGGACCCATCTTCAAGAATATTATGAAAGGTCCACTTCCACAAGTAATGATCGCATAGATGAATGGACGTCGGAAGAAGAATGCTCAACTTCTAGCTCCGACGATGATGACATATCAACTCCATCAACATCGCCTCATTGCTTTATGGCTAAAGGTAAAAATGAGGTAAATAATTATGAGCCTTCATATGATGAATTGATGGAGATGCTAGAAGAATTAAATGAATATATTGGAAAAGAAAAGAAGAGATTCAAGGTTTTGGAGAAAGAGCATATCTCACTTCAAGATAATTATGATGTGCTAAAAGATGAACATGAAACTCTTCTTCTAAATAATTTTAAAAGGTCTAATGTGGATATCGAATAACATGTAATCTAATAGATGATTTGCCATGCATAGCTCCTATTTCTTGCAATTCATCTATGGTTAGCATATCCACATCTTGTGATGATTTAATTGATATGCCTTGTAGCACTTGTGAAAATGCTACTATTTCCTCTATGCTTGTTGAAACTAACCTTGTAGAGGAAAACAAAAAGCTTAAGGCCCAAGTCTCAAATTTGAGAAATGACTTGGATAGAAGCTACAAGGGAAAAACCACTCTTGATGATATCTTGAGCAAGCAACGAAGCTCAAATGACAAGAGTGGAATCGGCTTCACTCCCATGAAGAAAGGAGAATAGCAAGATGAGACACAATCAAAGACACAACAAGAACATCAAGTGCTTTGATTGTCATCAAAAGGTCACCTCTCCTCAAAATGCCCTAATAAGGAAGATTACAAGAGAGGACTTGGCTTCATCGAAATGAAAAAGTGAAGTTCATCCCAAAGCAAAAGGAAAGAAATACTCAAATATCAAATGCTTTGGATGTTATGAAAAGGGACACATTGCTTCCGTGTGCCCTAACAAGGTAAATGATTTAAATGATATACCTTGTTGCTCTAAATTAAATGCTTCAATTTCCTCTATGTCTTGTGAGACTAATCTTGTAGAGGAAAGTAAAAAGATCAAGGATATAAAATGCTTTGATTGCAATGAGAAGGGTCACTTTGCCTCGAAGTGCCCTATCAAGAAAATGGACAAGAGAGGACTTGGTCTCACCGCCAAGAAGAAAGTGAAGAGTCACCCAAAGCAAAATGGAGATCAATTCAAAATTATCAAGTGCTTTGGATGCAAGAAGTTTGGACACATCGCCTCCGTGTGCCCAAATAAAAGGGATGTCAAGCCAAGACATTCAATGAAGAGGCAAGATGGCAATAAGCAAGATAAGAAGACATCAAGGGGAAGTAAAAGCCCACTTGTTACAATTGTCGGAAAAAGGACATTTTAGTAAGGAATGTCCTAAAGGTATCACTCCTAAGCCCATTGTTTATAATGATCAATATTTGCTTAGGAAAGATAAGAATAGCAATGTGTTTGCTAGATGTGTTAGTTCACATAAAACTAATGCAAGGGCCATTTGGGTGCCCAAATCTATTGTGACTAACATTCATGGACCCAACCAAGTTTTGGGTACCAAATGTGCTTAAATACTTAATAGGTACTTGGAGATGCATTGGAGGTTTGGCTCACACATGAAGAGGTGGAATTCACCATATGCAAGATTGGAGCCAAGCTTAAGGATGATCAAGTCTTATCATAAACCAATGCTATTTCGGTAACAAGTACTTACATTGAAGTATCTAGACCCTTTACCTTGTGTAGGTTGCATTTCATGAAAATCTTATTAAAAGGGTGTTCTTGCTCTTGTGCTTAATCTTGATTATTGAAATCTTGAGCAAGTTGGAAGTGGCACATTAAGGGGGAGTGCTAAGTAATGATCATGTATATCACATCCCTATGTGTGCCCAAATTAATTAAGTGCTAATAATGTTTTTTAAAATTAAGCCATTAAGCCAAAAGTAAAATTTTTTGAAATTATAAGTATATCCTTTGAAAAATTAGTTGCAAAATATATACAAATGCATTTCAATGGTTTACCAAAGGTTTTGGCTTAAGAAAAAGCTATTTTAAATGAAAATGAGTTTCTACCCAAAATTCTAGATCATAGAATCTTGTTTTTGACATAAACTAGATTTTTGTGTAAAATCTATTATAAAAGGAATTTGATCTTTGTCTCAAAAGGAAAATCCTAGAGTTGGTTATTCTAAACACTTTTCGTATTCAAATGATTTCCAAAAGACCAACTCATCAAAAGTTATTTGATTTTGAAACTCGTCCAAAATACTAGTTTGACCTAAGTGGTCACTTTCTAGCACTTAAGTGAGTTTAGCTATTTGAGCCTAAATTATTCACATGAATAGGTCCATAATGGTATTCATGACTCATACACAAAATTGGATGCTCAAAATTTCTTCATTTGATCAATTTGGTTTTTTTTTTTGAAAAGTCTTGAAAATGCAATTTCATTTCCAAAATAAAAAGCTTAATTCATAAAAACTATTTGATAATTGGTTTTCTAAAGGCTAGATAAGTTGGAAATGCTCCAAATATCTTTATTTGGATGTTTGTGTGAAGTTTGGAGCAAAATACAACTATTCCCAAAATTCCTGATCAATCCTTGAAGTCCCAGGAAAATCGGAACTACCGGCGGTCTAACCACGGTACTACCGCTGTGCGGTACTACCGGTCCTTGACCTACGGTACTACCGATTATTCTGACAAAACAACCAATCTCAATTCTTTCAATTATAAATCTATTGTGGTTGTTTCCCAAAGTTAATTTGATCTGTGGTATCCTTGCTAGCTACTCTCAAATACTTTTGACTCTATATGCCATTTTGATCTCATTGTGATATATTTATCATTCAAATGGTATTCTTTCAAGTGGTAGCTCTATTGATCTTCTTTGACCTCGGCATGAGAATCATATGTGTTTGATTCAAGTGGTATCCTTGTTTTTACAAGTGGTACTATTTTAAGTGATATCATCTTGTCCTTACAAGTGGTATTCTCAATTGATATCATCGTACTCCTTCATGTTGTATCTTTTAAGTGGTATCTCTTGTTCTCATTCACAAGTGGTATCTAACTCTTTTCATGCCGATCAATTCTTTGCTTACCAAGCTCTCCCCGATACCTAATCACTTCTTATCCATGTGGTCTCTCCGATACCTCAAAATTCTTGATATTGTTTTTCAAGGGGTATCTTATCCAAGTGGTTTCTCTGATACCCGATATCTTTTCAAGTCTTATCTCTTCAAGAGATATATCTCAATTGTATCAAGTGGTATCATCTTATCTCAAGTGGTTTTCTCTCTCTATCTCTTCTCTCTATGCTTTCATTGAAGATCTTAAAAAGAGAAGTTCAAGCACCTTGAGATTGCAAGACTTGTCGACGCATGTTTTCCACAAGTGGTATCAACATATGGATTTACTAGTATTATCTACAAGTGAAATTTACAAGCGGCATCGTCGACTCGTAGTATCCACAAGTAAAGTTTAAAGAATATCTTTCAACAAGTGATATCTACAAGAAATCTCTACAAGTGGTATCTACTAGAATTGTTCAAGGATTACCTTACAAGTGGATACACATAAAGAAAATGGGGGAGAATGATTTTGTGTGTCAAAAGCAAAGACTATTAGATTTAAGAAAGCTTTTGTGTGTCAAAAGCAAGAAAAGGATAATTGGATGAAGAAATCCTTTGTGTGTCAAAGGAGTGGAACCTTTGTGTAAGGGGGAGTTTTCCTAAAACTTTTTGTAAAAACTATAATGAAAATATTTTGAGTTTTACTTAAAATTATTGGGTAATCTATTATATGGGAAAACTAGTTTGCAAAAACTCCGTTTTGGCTTCATTGTGATTCTTCTGTTTTATGCCAAAAGGGGAAAGTTTATTTGATAAATTCATTTGGATTCTCTCTTGTGAGTTCACCCTATCTTATGTTTAGTCCAAAAGTGAGAGAATGCTTTTGGAGAACATAAAATAAAAAGTTTAGGGAGAATGTTCTCACCTTATATCTTGCATAGATCATAAAAGGGGAGAATATTTCGATGATCAAAATCATATGAACTCTATTGCCTAGCTCTATGGTTTTTACAGAGACTTCCTTTTGGCTTAAGATTTGTTTTGAATTTTTGGTGTTTAATGCCAAAAGGGGGAGAATTTGTATGAGCTATATTTGGATGTTCTTATTTGATATCTCTTGTGATGCCTTAAGTGGGAGAATTCTTTCTCTAAGTTTTGTGCATGCATATAGTCAAATATGCTTTCTTTCTTATCATATGTTGACTTATATCCAAATGTTGCTATTAATGATGGATTTGTCATCAATCACCAAAAAGGGGGAGATTGAAAGATCTAGACCCGCCATTATGTGGTAATGGAGTTTTGGTGATTAACGATAAATCTAATTGGGAGACTAACACTTTTATTGATATACATATTGTGTAGTTTTATTTGGATATAAAGGTAAAAATCATGAAGGCATGCAAGTGATTAAGTGATTAATGACAAATGCACTTGTGAGACTAATACTTTTATTTGTTATATCATGCTTAGTCTCACTTGGATATAAAAGCAAAAATCCAAACAGTATGTATTCATTAATGACAAATCTATTTGTAAGACTAACAATTCTATTGATTATCTATTGCTTAGTCTCGTTTGGATATAAAGATGAAAAATACAAGAGGTATGCATTCTACTTCTTCTTATTATATCTTGTTGCATTCCTCGGATCCAAAATATAGGTTAAACTCCACAAAAAAAAAGGTTAACTTGGATATGTGCATATGTTTCCATTATACATTTGTGTATGCACACATTTAGGGGGAGTCCATTCTATATTTTGAAGTTTCATTAGTATTGATCCATATTCTCTTTCCACATATATTAAGGATCTTTACTTTGAAACATATCCTTGAATATATTTAACTTGTGTAGTTAGTATATTCATATGAGTATATGAGAACATATGAAACTTGTGTAGTTCATGGATGTTCATATATCCTTGAATATATTTAACTTGCGTAGTTAATATATTCATATGAGTATATACAACTTGTGTAGTTTGTATACACTCATATTCAGTATATACAACTTGAGTAGTTCGTATATACTTGTAGTATATATAACTTGTGTAGTTTATATATACTCATGGCCTTGTTGTTTCATTAGTATTGATCATTGTGATCTACTTTGAAACATAACTCTTGAGTATATATATAACTTCGTGTTTATATATACTCATACCAATTATATTCAATTATTTGCAATTGTGTTGTGGGACTAATGTGTGTGCTAAGATGTTTTCAAGGCTTAGTCCGGAGTTTGAATGATGACATGAAAAGGAAATGCAAAGGTGATAAAGATTGACATGACTCAAGACAAAGGAGTCATGCATTGCATTCAAAAGCTTCGAAATGCGGTAGTACTGGCGTTGTATGCGCGAGTAGTACCGCACCGCGGATGTACCGATTTGCATGCGGTATGAAAATTCCGTAGCATTGCTTTTGGACTTGGTTTGCTCGAGGTGGAGCGGTAGTACGGAGTTCATGTGGCGGAACTACTGCGTGCAGATGACCGCAAATATGTTGACGGTATGTAAATTCGGAGAAGGTATTTTTCGTATTTCTCGAGCCTCTGGAAATCGGTAGTACCGCATATGAGAAACGCTATTACCGGAGAGCGGTATTACCGGATGCTAGTTGGCGGTAATACCGCACCTTCAGTAATGGCTTGTTCAAAAGCATTTATGCAGGTATATCTTGTTAATTAATGTTAATGACATTGTGGGACTAACATTTTCCATGAGTTGGATAAATAGGTTATGTTCCAGGGTGATGAAGACTTTGGATGACATCATGAGTTGATTGTCATCAAGTCAAGGTTCAAGAAGATGATGCATCATGTGTTGATGCATATCAAGATCTCGAAGAAGAGATGATCATGGGTTGATCATCAAGTCAAGAGAAGACTCATCATGTGTTGAGTGAGGATGCATCATGGGTTGATGCATATCAAGACGATGACCGGACTTGAAGTGAAGATGTGCGTCATCAAGCTTCAAGAAGATGCTCAAGGCAAAGGTATGACTAGCTAGGGCTAAGGATGTGTTCCTAGTCTTTACCGGTCTTGGTGTTTGGTTGGAAGACCGGATTGCTAGAATAGGTTACCGTACTATTAAGAGGGGTCTTGTCTAGTAGCTTGAGTTAGTCATGTGTTGATAGCTCATTGTGTTTGCTCTAGCTCAACTTAACATGTTGCCTATATTTGCGAATGTGTTTTGCAAATAGTTGAGGCTCATGAATAATCCTTGTAGCATGTGACTATACTTTGCAAATGTGTTTTGCAAACGGTTGAAGTCCATGTACCTACTCCTTGTAGCATGATCTAAGTTTGCAAATATGTTTTGCAAATTGTTGGGATTCATGTATTTTCCTTGGCATGGTCTAAGATTGCTTGTTGCTAACTCTTTGGACTTAGACCATGGTAGTGGCTCTTTGAAGTTGTGCTTTTGATTTGATAAAATGTGTTTGAGGTCAAATCAAATAGGTGGGTTGAGTAGCCCACTGAATAAGCTTTCAATAGAGTCCAAGATCACTTCAATTCCGACATCGGAGTCAAAAGTTATGACCTTTACCGAGTGTCGCTCGTGCTGAAAATCGGCTGCGGTAGTACCGCCGTGATAATCGCGTGATAGTACCGTGAACGGTAGTACCGCCCCTTGTGAGTGCGGTGACGACCGCAAAATGTCAGAACGGCTAGTTTTTGGCTGTTTCGTCTCCAAACGGCTAGTTTTTG
Organism: Ampelocalamus luodianensis; assembly: GCA_036346255.1. Taxonomy (NCBI): domain Eukaryota; kingdom Viridiplantae; phylum Streptophyta; class Magnoliopsida; order Poales; family Poaceae; genus Ampelocalamus; species Ampelocalamus luodianensis. The sequence goes on from CM070634.1 coordinate 3,378,803, forward strand.
GTTTGGGGGCTATAAATAACCCCTTGGCCGGTTGAGAGACAACCTTTGGCATCCCATTGAGTTCCTTTGAGCTAAGAGCAAGCCCTCTACTCCCATTTGTGCATGTGTTGCACTTAGTGAGGTTTGAGAGGCAAATCCTACTGCATGTGTTGCATTAGGTGGTGGATTTAGTATCCACGAGAGCTTTGGCACTTGATTGGTTCAAGTGAAAGTTGAGACTTGTTACTCTTGGTGTTTGCCGACACCTAGACGGCGTGGAGGCGTGGTGCGTCGGTGATCTTCTCAAGTGAAGCTTGTGAGAAGACCCGGGCGATTTGTGAGTGGCTTGGTGCTCGCCATCTCCAGAGCGGAGTAAGAGCAACCCTAGTGGATCGAGGTGATAAGTTCAAGTTGGAGTCGGTTCAAGCGGTTGATCTCACTTAGAGGTGTTGGTTCGGTTGGAACCGGTCCAAGTTGTTTGGACTTACCTCGGAGGTGTTGTCTCGCGTTTTGGAGCCGATCCAAAAAGTTGAACTTACCTCAACGTGGATTAGGGGAGACCGCAAGTCTTCGATCACCACGGAAAAATATCGCCGTGTCAATTGTGGTTTGCATTCTTGAGCTTTACTTTGTGCAATTTACATTCATTGTATAATTGCTTATTCATTGTGTATGATTGCAATAGTATTATTTACATTGTTTAAATTGAATTGCTTACAAGTCAATGCTTGATTGATTATTATCAATAGACTTGTATTGTTGGTGCACTTAGTTAAGCCTAGTGGTTTTAGGCCTTATTTGTGCAAAATCGTATTTGTATTAGCTTCCGCATTAGAAATCGATTTTAGCGCATAGAAGTTTTAAAACGCCTATTCACCCCCCCTCTAGTCGGCCTCCTCGATCTTACAGGAGGCCATATGTTTCATTTGCATAAAGCCAATTTTCATTTGCAATAAGGTAATACAGTTTTAAAGGCAAGTTTGCAATTCATTTTTAAGATTGAAATAACAGTAAGGATATTAATAACAAAAGCGAAAGATAAACAACCTAGAAGTGACTATCCCAATAGTCACCACAACAATAGCACGAATCCCGCATTCGTACTCACCCATCAACTTTTAATTTAAATGTTGTAGTCTAACTCTTGAAAAGCTTACCCAAGCGTGTCCATCACCTAGGACGAGGCTATTCGAATAGTTTTAACCTGCAGGTGTACCAATGTACCCACACTTCGCATCGCCTTTAAGCCAAAGCACACTTAGAAGGTATCTTTGTACAGCTAAGTCCTACGAGACTTTTTCCAATATTGTGTATTAACTACGAGCCGCTCGTATGGATAGAAACCCATACGCTTACATGGTAAAGCCGAAAAGACAACTACCCACTCGGGATAAAGCTTTTGGACAACTACCATGCTCCCACCTCCATCCCTCCCCGCGACCTCCTGCGACCGGAGCCAATACACGCCAAAGTACTAGGTCAAGAGAGGTCTCATATACTCTAGTGTGGTTAGCACGCCGAAATGCTGGATAAAAATTCACTCACAAGATGTTCGGTCCTTAATTGACCGGGCACCTTTCGATCCACACCAAAAGATCACACCAATCTTACCATTGTGCCCGCGTCCAAATCATTTTTGTTTTCATTTTTAGTTTTGCAATTTAAACAAAGCAGAAATGCTGAAACATAAAGTTGTAGTAAATTTTGTGTGATCAAGGTTACCGACTAAGTCGATAACCGCCCAGTTCTACCGATAGCTAAGCATGTCTAAGCAAGTTGACCCGGATCTACTAAGTGATAAGAGATCATCCAATGACCTCGATCACAAAGAAATAACCTAGGCTCGGTAGTAGATGTCAATATTTTGTCTACAGGATATGCAACTACGGATTTAACTAATCAATTTAACACAAATTAAGCGATGCATACATACAGCTGAAACAAAATATTAGACTTTAAAATACTGGGATTATCATGATCAAACTGCTTGCCTGGCTGCTGTTGCTCAATTTGTTGCGGAGGGTCGTTCTCGGGGTTGCCGCAAATATCGAATCCTAACGATTGAATAAAACAGCGAATAAGAACGAATAACACCGCAAAAATCAAATATGCAACAGCAAACAAACATACTAAAACTCACACAAAGACTTAAGCATGATATAACAAAATTTTAGAAACAGAGAACAATTAATTTTAAGTGGTTATGAATTTTCTAAGAATTTTCCAAGCTAACAATACACATGAAAACACTAGTTAATTACTTAACAAATTTTCCTGAACAAAACAGTATCTAAAACCTAACCTGATAATTAGCACACTAAAAATGAAAATTTACGAGTTGGTTTTATGGATTTGGACAATTATTGAAAAAGATATGAATTTTCTAACTTGGAAAATACAATCTACAACATTAAATTAATTAACAGATTTTTGCTACAGATACAAAGTTGAAACTCATTTTAGTAAATAGTACACTTAAAATGAAAATTAACAAAGACTGGTTTCATGCGGTTTGGATAAAAATTAAATTAGTTATGCATTTTACAAGTTTAATTGAATTATCACCAACAGAAAACATAAACCGAAATACTAAATCATTTCAAATCTATAATGCACTAATTCCATTTCGCACTCACACCACTAGCCCTCACATCGACAATGGGCCCAATAAAGGTGCCGACTGAGCAGTTGCGCGAAAGTGGCGTCGAAGGCGTATTCTAAGAATACGCCTTTGACTTATCAAGGTGTACTTCTAACGATACACACGAGAAATACGCTTCCGGACGAGAAAACGTATAACGAGCTACACACCTAATCGACGGCATGGACCCACATGGCGTTGACTCGAGAGAACAAATAACGGCCGGATTAAAGGATTTCTAAACGCGATTTAACAGAGAGGCCCACAAATCGAGACTCAGCTAAACAAGATTAGCGCTAAACTAACTCCACCGCGCTCACCGGCGTGCAGCACGGACGGCGGCGCGCCAAGAATCAACTTGCTAACGGCGGGTTTCGGCGAGTGAGTGATACCTTCGGTTCGCGAAGATCTCACGAACTCGATGACGGTGACGCGGACCACGGGGATGCCGCGCGCGTGGGCGCGAACGAGAGGCGAGAAGAAGATGCGCTCGCGGAGAGGCGCGACAAGCTTCTATAAGACTCGGAAGGCGCGCAAGCCGCCCCAACACCGGGAGCAAGAAGCACACGATAACGCCGACGAAGAAAGCTCGAGGTGGCGGAATTTCACGGTGGCGAAACCGAGCTTGAGAAGAATGGGTCGCACGCCCGCAACGATGCACAAAAGGCGTAAATAAGCCCACCGTTAGATTCGGTGCATCGATGCGATCCTAAGGGACTAGTTGGCGAGCTAGAAACTCACCGATCACAAACGAGCTTGCGGGGCGAGATCGCCGGAGGCGAGACGACGATATCGCTTCGGTGATCCACCGGACGCCAAGGACCGGGTTGGGCAAAATGGGCGGCGTCGGCGTGGATCACGGTGGCGTGGTTGCGAGAATCAAGGCGGCGCTAACACGGCGGCGCTACCTTCCGTCTCTTCGCCGCCAAAGCAGAAGCGCGCGAGAAAGTGAGAGAGCGAAGAAACGATGAATGAATGAGTGCGGTGAGGTTATAAAGCTCGCGATGCTCCACGGACGGACACGAGGGCAAATAGGTGGCGGCGCGAGGTACGTGGCACCCATGCGCGAACGGCTGCGAGCTCCGGTGAGGTGCGGAGAAGACGAGGGCGAATCGGCGGTAGGGTCCACTCATCACGACGAACGAAGCGGTGCGAACCGGTGGTTTGATTTGATCGACAACGCACCGACCGATGGATCCGAAATGGGCGGCGGGATTGGTGTATGCATTGGACAGTCGGTTGCGCCGCGCGACATGGATCGTTCGATCTTCATCGGACGGTCGCGATTGATTGGACTCGGGCGGTGCGATTAGTTGACGCGACCGAGTCCAATAGTGCGGTCGGACTCGAGCCCAAGTGTGGTTCGGGCCCGACAAACAGTGTTTTCAGAATTCGATTTAAAAGACAGAGAGGTTTTGGGAAATTTTTAGAGATAGCTCCAGGGCTCCAAAAATTTCGAAATTTTTATGGAAGCTAACTAGAACAGAGGACCACCTTGTGAAATTTTTCCAGGAGTTTTCATGCACCAGATTTCTCCCAATAAAATTCACAAGCTGCTGAACAGAAGTTTGACCAGATTTCAAACTAGGTTGACTTGGCCATTTGAAATAGCAAATAAAATCTAAAAATTGTGAGATAATTCAGGGAGGTAGATAGGATGATCAAGATGCTAGGAAAAATAACTTCAGAGGATGATCACAAGTTTGAAGGCTAATAATTTGATGACAACAATTCCCAATCACAAGAATCAACTTCTAGAAAATTGGAAATTGCTAGGGAAAAATGTAGAAACTTTCAAATGATTTGAAGAGACAACAAAAGTTTTTATTTCTCCTCAAAATTTTATATTTGAAATACAAACCCTAAGTTAGGGCTGTTACAGGCTTCACCGGAGTCAGGGGGGAGAGGGAGGCGGCGTCGTTCGGAGAACATGAGTCGGCAGTCGCGAGCGCACGCGACGGGAGAAGAACCACGTGACGGGCGAGAGTTTTGATTCCCCGTGGATTGGGTTGGAACGCGACAGGTTTTTTCGAATCCCGACGTCATCCAAGCAGCGCACTTCGGGCGTGCCAGGAATTCTGTCCCCGTCGGGATGTTCCCGGTCGATCCCGGCATTGCCAAACGAGCCCTAAAAGTGAAAATTTCCCTATGGTATATCAAAAGAGGAGTAGTATTAACTAAAGATAACCCGCGTAAAAGAAATTGGAGGGGAAGCAAATAGTGTTGTTTCTGTATTAAGGAGTAAACAATTCAATATCTTTTTATTGACTGCCTCTTTGCACGTCTTGTATGATGGGTTGTTCAATGTGTATTTAATTTATCTCCCATTGTGAGCATAACAAATATGTTTGGGAATTGGTTAGCCGGTATTCTAACAAATTTAAAGTCACAACTTCTGGTGGAAGCTAGTGCCTTATGTTGATCTATTTGATTATGTTAGAATGATGTTATTTTTAACAAAAAGATTGTCACTAATTCCTTGTAGGTTATCTTATTATGTGGGTTCTGCTGAGTGTTTGGGCAAATTTACAGAAATCGGCCCAGAAAGAGTACATATTGGATGGAAGTATAAGGTTGAAGTTTGTGGCGAAACAAATCCTTAATTCTCACGGGTGACAGCTTAGTCACATGATTTACAATGATTGAGTTTAATTTTCATTTATCTGTTGGTTGTAAGGCTTCAAGCCGCTTTTAACAACATTGATTATTTTGATACTCTTGTCTATTTAATAAAATAGGCTGTGTGTAAAATGGGCTGTATGCATCCTTGATGCAGAGACCGGAGGAGATTTTTTCTCTTCCATTATCTAAAAGAGAGAATCTCAACTCTTTAGGGAAACTAAATTTTTTGGAGGAGGATCTCAGCGTGATACCTCTTCTTCGGGCCGTTGGATTGCAGGGGGTGACGTGTAGGAAGAGGGGAGACCTCCCAAAGGCCGTCGCCGTAGAATTTATTTGAAGGGTGCACGCGCGCTGGCTATTCGGTCCCATAAAATTTCCCCACACCGCGCCGCTCCGCCCATCCGCACACGGCAATGGAGGCCGCTGCCGCCGACCTCCTCGCCGCCCTCTCCTCCCCGTCCTCCCACGTCGGCCTCCACTCCCGCTTCGCCGCCTACCTCCAGCCCTTCTCCCCCCACCTACCCACCCCAAACCCAAACCCCAAACCACCGCCGAAGAGGACGACGAAGCAGAGCAAGCAGCAGCAACAACCGCCGTCGCCTCCCGACGCGGCCGCCGTCCGCCCGCTCGCGAAGCGCTTCCTCCCGTTCCTATGCCGCGCGCTCCAGCTCCTCCCGCCGCTCCTCCGCCCGAACCCTATCTCACGCGACGCCGGGTGCCCCGACGAACTGCTCGAGATCTACGGCCTCCTCCTCGACTGCCTCGCGGTCATATCAACGTGCCTCGCGGGGAAGCCCTACTCCGTGCTGCTCCAGCGTGGCCGCTTCGTGTGCTGCCTCGAGTCGCGCGGCCACTACGCGCGCGCTGAGGCGGAGGCCGCTGCCACTTTCGACGCCCTCCGTTCCGCGCTCTCACCACCCACAACCACAAAGTCTCGCCGTGGTGCTGCAAGCGTTGCTTCCCTCCTTCCCGACCCTAGCATGGCTGGGGAGGCTGGCGCTGACCCTGAAGTCACCACTCTCGCTGTTGAGCTCATCGTATGCCTTGCTAATTGTGCCAGCAAGGGTAAGGTGAAGGAAGCTGTCCCATACGAACGGCTTCTCAGCCTTGTCGAGCAGCTCCACCCATGGCTTCGGTGAGCTTGTGTGCTCTGCTAACTTTGTATTCAGTTTTACTAAATAAGGTAGACACTGAGCGAGTTTACGAGGTTCTCTGTGTGTGCAGGATCCTGGCAGAGGATGTCGGCACGAAGTATCTCACGCTGCTTGTGAATGCGCTGAGCCGGTGTGCCATTTTCCTTGCTGCTGAGTCTTCATTTTTCAATGCCAACCTTGTGTGTAACTTCTGTGTTGCGACGTTAGGGGAGTGTATGAAGGCGCAAACTATTGAACGTTTGCCGGCAGTATGTGTCATTAGGCAATTGATTTATTTTATTGCCTTTTGGAGCTCTCCAAATATAACTAAATTACACTGATTGGTTAATGATGTTACTGTTGTTTTTCCTGTTTGCAGATTGCTCGCAAGATTTGTTCTTCTGTAGGTTTGAGTTGGGGAGGGAGCGCACAACTTTTGCTTGACGTGTTAAAGACTGTTGTTGAGTCTGTTGTATGTGTAAAGGTAATCTCATGATTCCTTTGTTTTTCTGCAACTGGAAATCAGCTGGTAATTTCTGTACCATGTAGTTTGCTGATAGTATTTTAAAGGGTATGCTTGGATGGACCTTAGTTAGGAACTTGTTTATTGTTAGGTATTCTTGTACGACTATGTTACATGTTCTAAATGATGATTTCCATCTTCCACTGAAGCTTCTTGAAGTGAAGGATAAACAAAAACTTGTGGTACAGCCGATACAGGTTACAAATGAAAGAATCAAAGAAAGCTGGGTACAGTACAATAAAAAAAAAATCAACGAGAAAATTGCACCGGAGCATTCTGTACTTTCCTGAAAGATTGAAATTACAGATTCCCAACTTCTCTTTTTTTGGTCAATTCACCACCTGCACCTTTTTTTCTCTCTCCAAATACTACATCTGTTTTTGAATTTATACTGAATTATCGCCTGTCGCCTAATAAATTGTTCATTTTCACAGAGTATAATAAATTTGTGTAAGTTATGCGTTGATATGATCACTTAAACCATATACAAATCCACCTCCCTGTGACAGCGAGCAATTTTATCCAGATGAAATGTGTTGCATTTTAGTAAATTCAGAAGCACATATGTGAGCTTGCACTAAGTTTAACGGTGCAAGTGGTAAATTATAAAAACTAAAAGTACATGTGGCAAAGCCAAAACTAATAATAGAAGTGATAGTTTGCATGAAGCTAGAAGTATAGGCCATAAATTTTTTAAATTTAAAATATAAGTGGGATTTTGCAGTTTTCAGAGATGTGCGGGCATGGTGGAATTTTTCTTTGAATTAAAAGTTGAATAAGGCTTGTCAATAGCTGCAATTTGTTAATCTATCTTACCAAGCATTATTTTCTAGCTATCTTTATATGCTGGATTACACTTTGTTTTAACAGATGGCAACCTTGTTCAGATGTATTTACGATAGACTCATATAGCATCAAGACCTTACTATGAGCTTGTGGTTCCTATTTTTAATGGTAATACTATGTGCTAGGCACCCCATACCAGTAGGTGCTGTTTAAGTAATCTTGATCACTATACCTGTTTGTGATTTTGATGATCTAAGTCATCATGAAGAAATATAATTATGTCACGCAAAGCAGATGTGCGGTGCATTCTGGCCTTGTATGTTGTGTGTCCAACAACTTCATACTGTACTGTTTCATCCTGTGTAAATAACGAGTCAATGAGCTTTTTATCATCAAGACATTATTACCTGTTGTAATATCATGTACTCCGTAACTTTTTTCAGGCTAACTTACCGAAAGTTGTAAATGAGTTTCTGGAATTTGTAGCATATTTTTCTCGGAGCTTTCTTTCTTCAAATAGGGATTTATATGTTGGTGCTTCAGAACTACTTTATAAGCAAGGTGGTTGTTTCGCGGAGGTACATGCTGTTTAGCATTCCTCGATGTTAATGCACACCATACCAGTGCCAGTATTTTTTTGATAAATTTAATTGTTTGCAACATATAGGTTTCCTCTCCCACTGCCTCAGTGCTTCTTCTTTATGCTACTGGATTATACTTTAGCGCTCAGCAAACTGAAAGTGAAGAGCAACCCCGTATATCTGCGGATTTTCTCAACGATGAAAAGTATCTACGAACTTTAAACAATGCACTTGACACACTAGCACAATTCTTTTGTGTTGCCAATGATAAATCCATTTCGCTTGATAGTCTGGGGAAAGATTCAAGTTCACTAATGCAGCCTGGACATTCCAATAGGAAACACAACTATTCTCAGTCACATGAGCATATATCTTTTGTGGCATACTTGGATTCGTTGGAGTTTGTTTGCAAGATATTATTGCAGCATGCGGATGCAGTTTGGAAGAACTTGTCTGAAGGAATAGCACTCCACTATTCTGGAAACATGACCTATGTCTTGACAGCACTGCATCAGTTCATTGATTCCAGCCTCGCTGCTTATAGGTAGGTCCATAAGACACTAAGAGCATAAGTATTGGCAAAACAATGTTTCCTGCAGTTGGTACAGTTATTGGAACAAAAAGCGATTCCTGATTTTGCAAGCTATTGTTTGTGCTGTAACAGCTGTACAAAAATGTCTGAAGGAGACAAGGAGAGGCTGCATGAACAACGTCGAACCTTACTGAGAGCCCTAGTTTCGGCAATTAAAGTTTCCTTTGTTACCAATGAAGCTATCCAGGTACTCTAGTCGCTTTTTTATTATATTTATGTTAATACCTAGGATGCACGGACACGGACATGTTAGTCGCTGGACTCTTACTATTGGTGATAGCAAGATCCTTACTCTCATGGAGAGGATGACACTTGGAGATGGAGCAATTTTCTCTTGTATATTTCTCTTCACAATGCCATGCCAACCTGAGGGGTTGGGGATACATATTTATAGGGCTAATCAGCCAAGCATATGCCAAGCATATGCTAGTCTAAGATGCTAGTCTAAGATGCTCTGTCCTAGATGCTGTGTCCTAGATGCTCTGTCCTAGATGCTCTGTCCTCTAAAGCTAGTCCTAAAGCTAGTCCAAGATGCTCTGTCCAAAGATGTCAGTCCTAAAGAGATGCTAACCGCCACCAAGGATCTTTGTCCTTGAAGGGCGGCAAAAGCCAACACAGAGACTTATCCATCAATCTTCCCTAAGTCTTGTGTGTCTCCTTGTGAGAATCTGAGCCATCCCGATCCTAGAGCGAGCGTCTTCCTTGATTTCCACGGAGGTGTCCCCAAACTGACGGAGCCTCGAGCGCTGAGTCACGCTCGGAGAAGAACTCCGCCGCCGGCCATGTGGTTGGTGTCGCGGTGTCGAGGCTCCACCCGTCGGTCTTGCTTGCTGCCGGAACTTTCGCCGAGGAGGCGTGTGCTTTGGCTCGTCAAGGTGGAGGAGGCGGGTGCGGCGGCGCCGCCTGAGGTAGTTCGATGCTCGCCGAGCAATGAACGAGCCGGGTGCTCCTCCTCCTCCTTTGTCGCGGCGTGGGCTGGCCGCGTCGTGGTATCGACAATCCTTGGCCCAATGACCGGACTTGCGCGCTTGTAGCAAGAGTCGTCTCGTCGCTCTGCTTGCCCAATAGCCGCCTGGCGCCCACGGTCATCACCTCAAGACGCGTCCTCGCGCCCATGCTCGGCGTCTTTGCGCGCTTGCCGCGCTTATCACGCATGCGCACTGTCGTGGAAGAAGGCTCCCTTCTTCCTCTGTCACCTGGCGGCGACCCACTCTCCCGAGTGAGGAGCTTCCGCCAATGGTGACGGGTCCCGAGAGATCGTGGCTCATCATCGTTGACGACCTTGAGGCGACCTATCGCCTCCTCGATCGACATCGTGGAGAGGTCCAGCAGAGATGGATCGGCCGAGCCATCTCGCTTGTACTTCTCGGGGCGCAGCGAAGAGCTTCTCGGCGACTCTCCTCGCCGTAGGTGTCGTCGCCGAATCGTACCAACTTCGCAGCAGAGTGTTGAGACGGAGAGCAAAGTCATCAACGTCCTCACCTGGCTTGAAGGCCAGTAGGGTCTCCCACTCCGTGCGAAGTGCCTGCAGTGTGGACTTGTGGGCACGATCGCTGCCGATGCGTGCCGCAGCGATGGCGTCCCAAGCCTCCTGGCGATCGCTTGTTGGAGAGCGAAGCGCATCTCGGGCGGATCTGCGGCGATGAGGGCATCCAGCCGCGTCGATCTCGGTCGTGGTCGACGTCGCCGTCATCGGACGCCTCCCACATGTGCCGCACAGAGCCTCACCTTCATCACGCGGCCCGCTCGGCGTGGTTGGCCTTGGTGAGTAGGCCACCCACCGCCGGGCGGCGTCCCGACAACACTGGAACCCGTGGTAACCACGATGCCGGCCCGGAGAGAGCCACCGCACGCGCGTGAAGGCGCGCGACTTATCGACCCGTCTGCGCCGTTGTCGTCGCGGCGCCTCTTCGAGGGCGCCACCGCCGCGCGCCTCCTCCAGCGCCACCGCCGAGCGCGCCTCCTCAGGCGCGCCACGCCGCGCGCCTCCTCCGAGAGCGCCACCGCCGTCGCGCCTCCTCGAGCGCCATCAGCCGCGACCGCGCTGTCTCGATTGCCGCCAAGCTCGTGGCGCGCGCGCCGCCATCGCGCCACCGCCTCGCCGCCATCGCTCTCTCCGCGCTCAAGGTCCGCGTCGCGCTGTCATCGCGAGATGGAATGCTGCTGCCGCCGCGCGAGACCTTGACCTCTGCTGCGGCCGCGACGCGCCGCATCTGCCGCCTGCCGCTTCACTCTCCGCCTGCTGCTGCCGCCCGGCTCGCCGCTACCGACGCCTTTTGCGCCGCTGCGCTGCTGCGCCGCTCTGCCGCCGCCGCTCATGCCGCTTTGCCGCGCGAAGCTCGGCCGTCCCGGCCGCCGCCGCGTGCTCGAGGCGACCGAACAGCCGAGATCGCTCTGCGGACATGACGCGCTTCTCAGGGGTGTTGCGTGGAGAGAGCGCCACGAGCGAGCCGCTGCCGTCTCGGAGAGGAGTGGCGTGGGCGGCGGGCTGCTGCCTCTGCACGGGTGGGGCTGCTGCGAGGCCGGAGAAGGAGATGAGCAGGAGATGCTCAGGCTACAGGATAGTATAGCTCTGATACCACTTGTTAGTCGCTGGACTCTTACTATTGGTGATAGCAAGATCCTTACTCTCATGGAGAGGATGACACTTGGAGATGGAGCAATTTTCTCTTGTATATTTCTCTTCACAATGCCATGCCAACCTGAGGGGTTGGGGATACATATTTATAGGGCTAATCAGCCAAGCATATGCCAAGCATATGCTAGTCTAAGATGCTAGTCTAAGATGCTCTGTCCTAGATGCTGTGTCCTAGATGCTCTGTCCTAGATGCTCTGTCCTCTAAAGCTAGTCCTAAAGCTAGTCCAAGATGCTCTGTCCAAAGATGCTGTCCTAAAGAGATGCTAACCGCCAGTCAAGGATGCTGTCCTTGAAGGGCGGCAAAAGCCAACACAGAGACTTATCCATCAGGACACGCGTGTCGGACACGACACGTATCGGACACGGGATTCGCTATTTTCTAAAACACGGGGACACGGCGGTATATAATAATAATAATAATAATAATAATAATTATATATGCATATGTATTATTTAATGTTTTTCTACGTGTTTGCCAAACAGAAAGTGTAAAATGTAAAGTGTAAAATAGGAATATGCACCTCAAAGATGATCCTCGGCTCCTGGTCTCTTCAGTTCTTCATAAATCATAACTTCATAACTTCATATTAATACCAGAAATTGAGAATTCCTGTAACCTGTTAATAGAAAAAACTTGATTAGTAAATGTAAGTAACAATGTAACATGTAGATAACAATCAACAAAAATTAGCCATCTCCTAAGTCCTAATCATGTTCAAGCAAAAGTGCAAAACTAGTTACCATGAGTCCATGACAATTGACAGCAAAAGTGCACATGGAGCTGCACATACAGAAGCAGACTAGATGTAAGTAAGAAAACAGGTAGCTGAAGTAAAGAAGTACACATTAGGCTATCGTAACTGTGCTGCACAAACATGAGTACCCTTGCAAAGTTGGAGGCTTGGAGCACATGAACAATAGTTCAAAAAGACTAGCCCCATGAATCTCTCTACATTTTTCTGAAATAAAGCAACTTGATTGTACTAATCTGGGTTTATTGTAGAACAATAAAGCAAACCATTATCCATTGCCAGTAAGCAATATATGCATCACCAGCATTAAGCAAAAAAAAACAAGCATGCTTGACTCTAGTGAGACAATACAACATACTGGTCATTCAAATACTAGCTGCTAGCAGAACTCAGTAACTAACTACAAAAGTAAAGAGTGAAATTTGAAGACCAGAAGTAAGAAAGTATGAGAGATAAAGCTCAACTAGGATACTTCCAATAAGACCACTTCTCAATCAGACTGTGAGTTTACCAGAACTTCATGTTTTACTTACCAGTTACAACTACAAGTAGTGGCGTTGGGGTTGGGGAGCAGCAGGGCGGCGTCGGTGACTCGGCGTCGGGGAGCAGCAGTAGGAAGCCAGGCGCTGTCGGGGTCGGCGAGCAGCAGCAGCAGGGCGGCGTCGGCGACTCGGCGTCAGGGAGCAGCAGCAGGGAGCCAGGCGGCGTTGGGGTCGGCGAGCAGCAGCAGGGAGCCAGGTGGTGTTGGGGTCAGCGAGCAGCAGCAGCAGCAGGGCGGCGTCGGGGAACAGTAACAGGGAGCCAGGCGGCGTCGGCGAACAGCAGCAGCAGGGGTGGTGTCGGCGTCGGCGTCGGGGAGGAGCAGGGAGCCAGGCGGTGTTGGGGGTGGCTGCGGGAGTGCGGGGAGTGAGCGAGACGGGGATGGGGAGAGCTAGGGTTAGATGATTTCAGGGAACAGAATTGGGCTGGGCTACCGTGTCGGGCCGAATGGAATGGGCCTAAACGTGTCCGATACATGGTCTAAATGTGTCCGATACGTGTCCGAATTTATTTCTATTTGTTTTCGCGGTGCAGATTTCGGATACGCCTGGAATACGTGTCGGAGCCGTGTCCGTGTCCGACACGGTGTCCGACACGGACACGCTGGCTTCCAGGCGTGTCGGTGCATCAGAGGTTAATACTGATTAATTACGACGGGTATACAATTTACGACTGGTATTGTGGCTTGCGCAACTACAGAATACCTTGTTTCAGCCTGTTGTTTGTATTTATGTTGAGAGTTATCATTTTATTACTTGCAGAAATAGTTATGAGTAAACCTGTCTGTGGATTCTCTTATCTCAATGCTATTTGTGGAAGATTGCTGTTAAATTGCCCGCTGTTACTAATTTTTTATACCATCCTTATTACCTATTAATGCATTTTGCTTTCATAGTCCAGAAGAGCCTGTCTTCCGTCAATTGTGCCATTTCAAGTCCATGGATAATGCTCGAGGAGCTCAAATTTCTGATCACTTCATTTGCTAACGTTGGTGTGACACTTTATAATATTGGACAATTTGAAGAGGTACCCTTCTGAGATGCCGATCTATTTACTTGAACATGCTCTTAACTATGAAGCTGAATACCATTGTCACTGCTTCAGGCACCAAAGGTGTTAGAGCTATGCTGCCAAACGACATGGGCACACGCCAGGCTTTGTTACCGTAGACTACCAGCAACAATGGAAGGGCACAAGATTATTGAGGGTCTACCATTGAAGGATATAATTGTGGATGCATTTGCAAGGATTGCAAAGATGGTTGATGCTCTCCATAGATGTGGTGCAAAAATGATACGTGATATTGTTGTGAAGAGCTTGTCTGAACTGTTGGTTGGTGGTGACATATCTGAATTTTTCGACAGTTCTTTGGTCCTGATCAAGTTGTGGGTCAAGGTACTGAGTTGAAAAGAATTCATTTGCTTTCAACACTTTGTTGATGTGATTTCATTTAATTGGTTATTCATACTATAGATAACATGTAAAGATTTTAAGGACGATCCAAGTGTGGATAGTGCTCCGCTTCTCTATCACTCTCTTATGGGCTACCCGTCTCCCTTGCCAAAGAAGTTGGTAGGCTTAATCTTAGAGCAGGTATGTTATTATGTATTGTTGGATTAACAATGGTCAATGGTGTATCTGTAGTGTTATTTTTCTGATTTAAATGTTTTGGGCAAACATTGATTTTTGCAGGAATTATTAGCATATGGATTAATGGAATCTCGAGGAACCATGTTCTGCGCAAAAATGCAAAAGAGGATCATAGATATTCTCTTGAATGAAATATACTGTTCAAAAGAATATTATTTGGAGAGATCAAGGGTCCTTGTTAGAAAGGCACGTGTACTTCGTGCATCCGGAGTGCAGAATACAAGCAGCTGCCTTGAGTCTTTGTCTGAAGCCATATCTTTACTGGTGAGTTTGGGTCCCCTGCTCCCTTTTCTTAGTTAGACAACAAGGGAGATCTAAGATTCATTTATCTTCATCAAACCAGCAAGACATTTCACTGGATTCATCTCGAGGCGATGCAAATGTGGGCCATCAATTGGCTATTGCATACTGCTTGCATGCACATTGTGCCCAGGAAGCCAATCTTGGTGGCAAGGTAACCACTTCAGATCCTAGCTGCTTTTAATATGTACATACACAATGCTGGGATAGTCACTTGTATATTAAGTAAAAAATGCTGTAACATGTGCCTTTTGCTTTGTCCGGTTATGGCTATTATCGTTGTTGTTGTTGTTTGGAATAGGTAGTCTTTGATAATGCTCGGAGTGCACTTGGCGTGTGGTCAAAGGTTGGAACTTTTGATCATTCTTCTCCTGGTATGGTCTTTCAACAGCCATCAGAAACTCTTGTACCACTCCTTTGTTCTCTGGTTGATTTGTTGGCCATAAAGGTAACATCAGGATAGATTTTGAACTTAATAGGTTGGATGAGGCGCAATTGCTGCCCCTTTAGCAACATATTTATGTATATTTACTCTGCCATGCCAGGGCTGCTTTGAGCTTCAGTTTGACTTGTGCAAGCTTATGATAATGATATGGAAGCAAGAAAACTTACCCCTTGAGAAGTTATTTTCCTTGTTATTTACCAATGGGCGCCTTAATCATGCTTGCTGTCATCTCCCAATGGACCAGCAATTTATTTCTTATGTAGTGCAGCATCTTGGTGTTGATTGCCACAATACAGAATTTTGGAGAAACTGTTTCAAAGGAGACCATCCTTCTCTTTATATGTTTCTCCAGAGGTTGTGGCCTACTGACTTCTTTATTTCTCAATCATGTGAACATTCCTTTCGAAGGCAGTTTGGTTTTGATGCCAGTGTTGATGAGGTTGATAAAGTTGCATCATCTCTTGTTTCTGAAGTAAGTTCTGTTATTTGCATTGCACTAATGTAGTAGTTCTGGTCATTTAGTTTTTCTATTATCCATCTTATATTGTTTGATATTACAGGTTACTTTGAATGATCAGTCAACCTTTCTAGCTGGCTATCTATACTATGATTTGTCAGAAAGACTTTTTTCAAGAGGACAACTATTCCAGGTAATTTATATCTCCAATTTACCTTTATATATATTTAATCCTGTGAATCCTGTGAAACATGAGCCTTGGTGTAACAACTTCTGTGGTTAGGAATTATTGCTAGGTTGTGGAGTTGGTCAATATCTTGGATTCTCTGTAATTAGAACATCCTATTGCATTTGTTTTTGCAGGCCATTTCATATGGAAAAGAAGCCCTCCAATTACGCAAGAAGCTCCTAAAGAAGAAGTTCAAATTTAATTTGGGCAAGTTTGTAAGCGGGGAATGCCAATGTTCTGGTGGGCAAAGCTTTGTTTCACTTGAAGCATGGGGATCAACAATAGCTGAAATTTGGCCAGATTCGACCAGATCAACCAGCCCGAGAGATTCTTTCCTTACTCCATGGAATGTACTTCGATGCTATCTTGAAAGCATTTTACAGGTACAGTAATAGTGTGGCAAAGTCAATTTCAATACCTGTAAAATGATTGGAAAAGTAATAGTGGTAATTAGTATGCTAGTATACCTCTGTAGCCACTTGAATGTGGGCCCCATATATCATGTAGTGACATGTATCCAACCTAGTGATGGGTGACGGCTAGTGTGGTATACCAATCCGGCATTTTGGCTGTTGCACAATCATTTTGGTACTGCAATGCCCTGGCCTCAAGTAGGCTGCAGGTATTTTTAACTTTACGCATGATGCTCACTATGTGATGTACTCAGGTTGCTATGATGCATGAATTGATTGGTAATGGCGCTGAAGCAGAAGTTCTGTTACGGACAGGAAAAGAGATATCATATTTCCAAGGATTACCAGTTTTTGGTATTGCTTTTACATCAGTGTTAGGTATATATATCTATTGATGTTCTCTATATTGCTTTCATTGTTTTTCTTTGCATTTGTCCCTTCTGTCTCATGTTACCGGGTTGTGTTTAGGTCAATTATACCGTAAGAGACAGCAATGGGATGCCGCAGAGAGCGAGCTTAAATGTGCTAGGGATCTTCTTGCAGAATATGATACATTCATTTCATGCAAGCTGTGCAAGTTAACTTTGGATATATCAGTTGACGTGCAAGCTGGAGATCTGTTTTGGAGTCTCTTTGAGAAAGACTTTCAGAAACAGTCGCCAAGCAATTTATCTAATGCTTTAGGCATGTACCAATTTGCCATGGAGAAATTGAACAGCACTGGGTTGGAATTTCCTGTTGGGTCATATGATAAGCTTGAAACTAGTTGTATCACGTGCAGCAAAGGTTGTGTTGCAGAAACCAAGTGTGAAGTTTGTAATCATGGGAAAGAACCCTTAGCAGCAAAGGATGGAGTGTTACTTCCATGTACTGTCTGTATAGTGTTGCGTCAGGCATCCAGTGACCACTGCAACGAGCTTGTGGCATTAAAATTTCAAAGACAAAACTTGAAGAATGCTGAAGGCGGTCCACCATTGGATGTTAAAGTTAAAAGGACATCCAGAAATTCTTCACGTTTAGCTAAAGAACAGGATGTGGAAGCTCATGCAAAGACTAGGACCCGCACTAGTAAGAGAACTGCACAGGTGAAAGGTGAAAAGGCTTTAACTGAACTAAATTGTAAAAATGGCATATCTTGGAGTGATGAATTGTCCATAGACGCTTTGGTTCATGGAAACACAAATTGTTCTTGTGATGGCATTAACTGCAACAAAAATGACATATGCAATATGTTTGGGTGTTGGAATTGCCTTTTTGTTAATTCACTCAACTCCGGGTGCATTCAGAACATTTTGCAATCCAGATGGGAATACATTCGCCGACGCTACCTTGTGTCACTTCTGTTAAAAACAGGTACTTACTTTTTTCTTGTTTATGTTCTTTTTTATGTGCTAAATCAATCTGTTACATACTTGAGGTAATGAGGTATGTGCAAATGAGGGCTTCACAGCTACAGAGGCTAAAATTTCTTCACACACAAAAAATATTGTTCATTCATTAGGTGGATGATCTTAAGTTCTCAACTAAAATTGGCTTCTTTGTGTTTAGGTATATTTTGCATTTAGACATTTACCCTATCATTTCTTTGAGTAAGATGAAAGTGGATTCCTCCATTATAAAAGACTTGCAAGTGTATTTCTAAATTGTGTGAGGGTTCATGGAACTGATATTGCACAGGGGTTGAGCTAGTTTAATTGGGGAAGTAACTGGCCCTTTATGAGTGCCTGTTAAGCTGGTTCTTTGTAGGACAACATGACTGCAGTTTATGAGATGGGTACTCTTTCAGCTCCAAAGCAATGTAAATACAAAGTTAATCTACATGTGCTCTAAGAGGCTACAGTCCTATTGTGGACATCAAGTTGGGACCTTGTGATACTGGGAAATGTGTTCAATCATGTGATTATGATGTCACATGTGATTCTTTTGCATAAGAAGTTTGATTGAATTTCCGTGATTGAGCTATGTGTTGGTTATTACTGAGTTTTTTTTTACCTAATTCGTCCATATAGTTGTTCAGTTCTGGAGTGTTGCGTTTTGCAGCAAGAGCCTTGGGAGCTTATGGTGGAAAGCATGGAGGCCATGAAGTTCATAATGTCTATTGGCAGTGCATATCATTGTTGTACTTCAGATCCCTTCCTCAGGGGTGTTATAGAACTTATGCACCTCATCTAATTGGACTAATCATGGATGAGAATACTGGTGGTTTTCTTTCCTTAGAGCGTGCAGAAATACTGTGTAGTATGAGTTTCTTTTTGCTAAAGGGCTTCCTCTCAGAACAGTCAAGGTTATTTCATCAACTCGCTATTATGTGTCAGTTACATATACAACATTCTGTTAGTAGCAGTTCATGACACTTGCCTTAGCTGTCTTTTCATCACTATCTGCAGGGATGTCTGCTGCAGCTTCTCTAGTGTACAAATGTCTGATGTTGTTCCCTGGTTGCTGAAAGCTTTTGTGCTATCCAGAGAGAGCCCCTCACTTTGTCAGGAGGTCTGTGATGTCCTTTTTTCATGTGCTCTTGTGATGGAAAAAAATTCTAAATGCCCATTGTATATCTTTATTTATTGTTTCTTGAGTGGCTGCTGAACTCAGGCTATTGGTTCCATTTGTCTTCAATTATACACTTGCTTTACTGGTGGTGGTTCCTGTGTTGAAATCCAACTCCCCTGGTGCAGGTTTGCAGGTTACTTACATGTATATTCTTACTTTCAACGATAGATTCCACGATCCAATTACCTTTGTATTCCAAGGGATCTCTCTCTTTGAATCATTGGGCTGCATACTTTCATCAAAATTCTGTGGGAACTTATCTCAATTGCCATTACCTTGCTAGCTTACAAGTGTTGCCCAGAAAAAGGGATTCCAAGGTTTGTACCATAACAAATTAACAACCAGATTTACATAGTCCTGTGCTTCAATTTTTTTACCTTGCATTTTCAGGGTCCCCTTGCAGATTTCAGAAATGACACAGATGAGGGAGTTTCAAAGTTTTTCAGGTCCAAAATTTGAAATAGTAAATTAAATGAAGCTCTCTCTCTCTCTCTCTCTTTGTCTTGGCATTTGTAGATGTATAGTGAAACTTAAATTTCTATCTCAGGTTTTCATCAGCGGACATAGAACATCTTGAAAAACATATAACAGAATTCTTCGATAAACTTCCTGATGTACCAATTGTGTGTATTAGTATGCTTGGAGGTGATTTTGTGAATGTTCTTGGGGAAGCTCTTCTCCTCCCTTCCTTTTTTCCTGCTTGGATGTTGCTGTCAAGGTTTGATTCAACAAGCAAACCTATTACAATGTTTCTGCCAGTGGGTGCTATTTTGGAAGGTATGTTGATTTCATAGTGATTGCATACAGTTTGAAACTTAATCTTGGGTATTCTTTTCACGTGGTTGTTGCTTGACAGAAATGCAGCATGAAGATTCTTCTATCAAAGAACTGGGTAACCCAATGAGAGCCTCAGATAAAAATTGGCAGTGCCCTTGGGGCTACACTATTATAGACTATGTGGCTCCAACATTTAAGAAGCTACTCGAGGAGAACTTTATATCCCTCTCTAGTGCGGCCCTCACTCTAAATGATGGACAAGCAAATAATATAAGGTGGTGGTCACATAGAATGAAGCTCAACAGCCACCTTGATAAGATACTGAAGTAAGATTCCTTGTGCTAGTGTAAAACTGTAAATTGATTCCACAGCAGGGATAGAAAAACCGGCCGGTTACCGCCGGTAACCAGATTTACCAATGGGTACCGGGAAGTGAAATACCGCCGGTTTTTCTGGGGTTTGCAAATTCAAATTTCAAATTTCGATTTTCGGATGGTTTTTAAGCGAATTCATGCGAAATTCAACCGGGTTTTCCCGGGAAAACCGGTAACCGGCTGGTTACCGCCCTGTGTTTTTTTACCGGCTGCCTGGCGGGATTTGGCCCGGTACCGGCTTTTGGATCCTTGTTCCACAGCACTGTAAATGTCTTGCTTAACAAATTGTTGAAATTTTGTGGTGTCAAAATGTATTATGTTTTAATATTTGTTTGTTCTTATATCTTTTCATCCTCTTGAACAGAAACATGGAAGAATCATGGCTGGGGCCCTGGAAATGCCTTCTCTTGGGTCACCAATTAGCTGACCAACACATTGAGGCAGCCTGGACAAATCTGACCAATGGTGTGGAATCAGAATTCAAATTTGAAGTAAATCCAGCTCTCATCAAGGCCATTGTTGGTGGTGTCACATCAGTGGATGAAGTGCAAGAATGTGTTTCTCAACTTATATCATATAAAGGCTACTTTGGCAGGGGAGGGTGTTGTGGCAAAGATAGACTCAGAGCCTTCTCTTCTTGCCAAATTGAGGCTGAAGCTCTGGAGTCCCTCCAATGTTTAATTAAAAATATAGTGAATGAGCTGGCTGAGCCAGTTGATAGAGATCCAGTCATTTTTGTTCTGGATATCAATGTGCAGGTGAGCAACAAGATAGCCTTACTGTGAACTAATTTTCCTTTGTGATTAAAAATCCCTACATGCTTGATATTTTGTCGAGGTTTTGAGCTTGCATTGTAAGTTTTGATGGATGTTTGACTTGACTGTTTAATCTGGTGATAGGGATAAATATATTGAATGATATACATTTGTATCTAGCCTGTCTTGGTCCAATTCAATTAACTTTTGTGGTAAATAACTAAATATTGGGAGAAACGTAGACGGTTTGATGCCTAGATCTTTAGGTAAATTTGATAGTCATCTTACCATGTTCGTAGCGTAGCATCTATGCTGCTTGGCAGCAGCTCTGCATTGGCTGTGCTTTATGTTATTGCATCCTTCGTTAAATAAAAAGAAATGTTGCACTATCAGCTTTTCTGTATTCTTTGTCAAGCAATATTATATCTATAGCAGTCTTTCTATGACACATATTCCAGTCATATATCTTCATTGATCTCTTCTGCTTGAAATGATTAAATGCAGATGCTTCCTTGGGAGAACCTGCCTGTACTAAGGAATCAAGAAATTTATCGTATGCCATCAATGGGAAGCGTCTTTCTAGCATTGACTAGAAGCAATAATCATTACAAAAATTCCAGTGTTATGGCCTCTCCTTTTCCTGTTATTGACCCTTTCAATGCATTCTATTTGTTGAATCCCAGTGGCGACTTGAGCAGCACACAAGAAGAATTTGGTCAGTTGTTCAAAAACTACGAGTGGAAGGTAATAATAATTTGTCAACAAGTTAGTAGAAATGATGAGAACATTGTGCTCCTTGCCTCAAACAATCTTTTCTCACTGGTGAAAATTGCCAAAAGAAAAATCACTTACACCGAATTCAGAAGTACAAGTAAATATGTGTTTGGCATACAGAAGTGGTTACCTTTACTGTTCTCATTACACTACAAATATAAACGGCTGGAAATCTGGTTTGCTGGTAGCTTTAGGTGTAGCCTCCAGCCCAGTGTATAGAAGGTTCACTACTTATGCTTGGAATTGATGATACATATAGATGATGCAACCCGCTGTAAAGCTTTAGCGTCTGTCGTGTTATCATGTTAATGTATATAAATTGGGTGCTTCTACAATGCACCAGCATATAATTGTGAATGTACTGATGCAGGGAAAGGCTGGGGGTGTTCCAACAGCTGAAGAGCTGGTCTTGGCCTTGAGGAATCATGATCTTTTCCTCTACTTTGGACATGGAAGCGGTATGCCCTATAGTTTAATCATTTTGTTGGACGTTTGTTTGCGACCTAGGCAAGGATTCAAAAACCGGTTACGGGGAAAATATTGGACCCTGGCCGGTACGGTTAGTTACCACGGTAACCGGTTTTTTACCGGACGGTTTCAAATTATCAAATCTAAACTTAAAATTTGAATTTGACTGGTTACCACATGGAATTACTATTATCAATTCAAATTAAAAAAAAATCCCTCAGCTTTCTCTCAATTTTATTTCTTGAATTTCTAACACCAAACAGCATATATGAATGAGTACTAGCTTGGCCAACATAGCATATCAATACTGGTAGCTACAGTGCTACATTGCCGATTTTTTAAAATTCCTGGTCCCAGGCATGCAAAGTTCCATGCCTTCAGTCTTGAGAGCTATGCAAATCTAGTTCTAGTGCACTAGTACCATACAGTGCATCTATATTATATAACTTAAGTAGTTGACTTGGATTTTTTTTCCTGTTTGCTGTGACAATGATGCATCACAGCTAAGGTTTTTTACTCTGTGGTAACACAACCTCTATTACTAATCTACTACTGGCATAACCACCTCTATGAAGTGTTTTTAGACGAAATTACTAATCCAGATTTTAATGAAAACTTCCACCACTGTGAAGTTCACTAGATAGTACCATGAGTTTAGGGTATACAACTTGTCACTTGTACTAGCATGGTGGCATGTATAATTGATCACTCTGCATTCTGGAACACTTGGCTTCAGAGAAATAACTGGATGTTCAAGAGAATTCCTCCAAACAAACGTAGATGGAAAACGCTCCTCCTATCTGACTTAGTTACTTAAAGTGAGAGCTTCTCCACCTACGGTGGTGGCTTTGATTGCTTAGTTGGTTTGTATAAGGCTTGTTTTTGTTTGCTTTCCTTTTACTTTATTTCCTATTATTTTATATATTTATTCCCAACAGAGTCCTCCCTACTGTTTTCCGTGAAAAAAGTGGCTTGTTCCAGTAGGAAGTAGGAACTACTGCTTGTGGTGCTAGTGCCAATGAATGTTATAAAATGTTTGATGGCATTGATGACCAGTTGCTTATGCTATTACTGTAAAGGAATATGAGTTGACACCAGCTATTACTGTTCAGATAATTTTTTGATCGGTACTGTTCAGGTACCTGTTGTACTAACATGGAAAGCAGTAATTAGTTGAATTAAAATAACGTGTGTTCTAACTAGTCTGGAAAAATGCTTCAGGAACTCAGTATGTCTCCCGGAAGGAAATCGAGAAGTTAGATAATTGTGCAGCTGCTCTTCTCATGGGTTGCAGTAGTGGAACACTCCATTGCAAAGGGGGTTATGCTCCTCAAGGGGCCCCTTTGTCTTATTTATTTGCTGGTTCCCCTGCTGTCATTGCAAATCTATGGGATGTTTCAGATAAGGATATTGATCGGTTTAGTAAAGCTTTGCTCAATTCATGGTTGCAAGAAAATTCCGCGTCTGCCAAAAATTGTTCTAAATGCTGCCAGCTAACACAACAATTTGAGTCCGTGACTATTGCTGAGAAGGATAATGGCAGGCCAAGACGAAGAGGCACACGGGGGAAGAAGTCGCAACAGATCAATGAACAGATAAATGACAGTAGCAAGTGTTGCACTTGTGGGCACAGGCGAATAGCTTCATATTTGAGTGAAGCCAGGCGTGCTTGCAGGCTTCCGCTTATGATTGGCGCGTCTCCTGTTTGCTATGGTGTGCCCACTATCATTAGGAAGAAGTAATGGTCGGTGCTCCAATGGGAGATCATGGATGACCCCCGTACGTTAGTTCTGGGCATTGCGCCATTTTGATGCCATGGTGGTGCATGGCGTTAACGGAAGTGGCATGGTATTGAACCAGTTCAGATGTGCTTATGAACGTGTGTTGTCGCAGTTCATGCTTGGGCAGCGAATGCAGAACTGGCAAGACGATACCGATTGGCAGATGCCTCGGACCCGCGCTTTTACTGGAGGACCTGCTGTTCCAAGGCATCCATGGTGACGAGAGATTCAGAGCTGTCTTCACAAGTACATACAAGTAAATGATTATTTTTATACATGTGCTGCAAACTGTAATTCTGAGCACAAATTGTAATATTATGTTACGGGAAATCAGTTTACACCCCGTTTGGCTCCTAGGTTGTAGCTGTTTGGCTGCCACCTCGAATTGAATTGCTGATTCGAAAGTCAAATTCCAAGTGCGGTAGAGCTAGAAGCAACAAACTGTAATTCTGAGCACAAATTGTAATGTTATGTTACGTGAAATCAGTTTACACCCCGTTTGGCTCCTAGGTTGTAGCTGTTTGGCTGTCACCTTAGAATACTTACACCCTGTCAAGGATCAAAATTTCG
The DNA here is from genome assembly GCA_036346255.1 of Ampelocalamus luodianensis. NCBI lineage: Eukaryota > Viridiplantae > Streptophyta > Magnoliopsida > Poales > Poaceae > Ampelocalamus > Ampelocalamus luodianensis. Next base: position 3,403,133 of record CM070634.1, read on the forward strand.
GGATTGGAGGAAAAACCGCTTGACGGCCAGTAACGGTAATTGGAAAAAATTTGGTGAAAATTCGAATACTAAAGTTTGAATCGGGATGTTTTAAAACTGGTAACCATTCTGGTTACTGTCCAAAACTGGAAAAAACCGCTATCAAAACCGGAAAATTGAATTGGGGATGTTCTAAAAAATATTAGGATTTGTTCATACAATAGGTAATCTAGTACGAAAAATGCTTAAATCAACATAGGAAGTGTATTATGTAGTCATAAATTTAAACTTGAATTTGAAATTTTTGACTAGTTTTTCCCTTCCGGTTCCCACCGTTTTTTCCGGTAACCGTCAAGATTTTGATCCTTGCACCCTGTTATTTATCTGGAATTCACTCTGCAAAATTAAGTCAAAGTTTGTTTTTGGAATTTTAACCCTGTGTTCACACCATAAAATTATCACAAAACCGACTAAAATATGTTGGGAGATGATTTTGCATGTAGAGAAGCTGCTTTCTGCATATTGTCTGATCTAGGTGCACATGTGGACACTATATCCTTGTAGAGAATTATTTTTGTAAAGGTTCGGTATTTGGAATTTCAACCTCACGATCACATCGTAAATTTTTCACAAAATCGTCTAAAATTTGTTAGACATGATAGTGGGCCTAGGTGCACGGGTGGGTTCCACCGTCATGTAGAATTCCAAAAAACGGATTTGGAATTGGATTTGGTGCTTATGAACGTGTGTTGTCTTGAAAACGTGAGTACACCCAAACAGAAAAATTGGATTTGGAATTGGCTTGAATCAAGTTCAAATTCAGCTAGGATAGGATTTAGAATCCAATTGAATGGATTAAATTCAATTCTAGGCAGCTAAACGGGGTGTAAGAGTATTTATGTTGAGGTGTGGAACTGTGCAAAGGACATTGGTTGTATTCTGTTATAACATCATAAGCTCATTCCGTTGTATGTTCTAACTGTTACAAGGTTTGGGTGATTTGGGTTTCCGTTGTGTATGGCACAACGAGTGACCCCTTAATGCTTTATACTTTTGTAAGGCGCGGACTGTTCTCATCTTATAAATGCCCAATTCTCAACTGAACTAAACACCACCGGACAACTGAATGTCTGAACTCTGAATTCAATCCCCGCAGGATCCACATAGGAAGTGAATGATTGCACAGAAATAAAAGCTACACAAACCGCAAGAGATGGGTGCGGCGTTTTCCTTTTCAACAAATAATGTGAGATGATAGGCGAAACAATGAGCTAAGGTTAATACTACTTGGTACAGGATCATGAACAGGTAAACCGACGATGAAATTGATGAATGCTAGGCACCAGAGAATCTGTTGTGCATGTACTCCTCTAGTGGTAAAGCCCCCTGCCATCTCAATTAGCGCCTAAGAACAATCTTCCACGGTTCCTACGGCGGCGACGGCGACGCCTCTCTGGTCTCAGCATACCAGTGCTTCTCCCTCCGGCCATAACTATATCATCATCGTCGTCCCCTTCCAGGGGGTAAGGGTAAGGTGTGGTTCCATTGGCACCAGTGCTCACCTCATAATCTTCCTCAGCATTGCCAGATGCAGCGTTTGCACTCTGAAGCCTTTGGTTCCGATGATGCTGAGCAACTTGACGCATTAAAAATAATAGCATTCTTCGAGTGTTATCCGTCCCACGGCCATTATCATTATCTTCATCATCACTTTCTCCATCCTCCAAGTCCACTCCATCCTCCATGTCTAGCACATAATCACCTAGAACAATAGCCCTCCCCATTGTTGCAGTAATCGTACTGAGTGCATCTTGCCTCTCTCTTTCAACCTCGAGTAATCTCCACTTCTGTTCAAGGATAGGATCCACTTCCCTTGGCTTTGCAAGAGGGTGCTCCGACTTCACATGCTTCCGGAGTTCCTTGTAGGTCCCCACAAACGAGCAACCATCCTGCATGCATGTTCTCCTTTTTCCATTGAGATAACTTCGAGCTGGTTCTACCACAGTCCACCCCTTCACTTTGCCACGACACAAAGGGCATGCAAGGTCAATGGACTCGGTTTTTTCGCCTGCAGTCAATGGTACTGAGTCCAAGTTGCCAACAATATTAGCGGGCAGTTCCTCAAGCAATGCCCCCTTGGTGTAGGCCTTCTTGAACTGATCGAGGCAATTCGAGTGTCTGTGGCTAGTTCCACACATGTAAGGGCGACAGCCCTTGTCATGAGATGAACAGAGGAGGAGAACAGCATTATGTGGGTATTCCATGCACACAGAACAGTTGGCATCTTCCCAGTCCATCTTCTGCACAGCTGGCAGTGTTTTCTTTTGGTTGGATTCTTTCATCGCCTTCCAGCGGTACGAAGGAATGGGATACGGGGTGGGCCTGAGCTGACGAGCCACATGCCTCCTTGCCCTTGCACTTCTTGCCATTTCCTCGGAAACCTGTCTAGAAAGCCATCATTATATTATTTGCATGTATCAGTGAATTTATGATAACAGGGGTTTGTTCTAACCAAAAAGAGGTCAGAGATTAGCAGGACATTAGAAACATGAAAGAAATGAAAAAAGTCCCATCCAGTAGTATAGCGACATTTGAAGTAATATGAAAGATAAAATGAAAAAAAAACAACTTATCTAGCATACCTTCTTTCAAGAATGGGCTGGGGGCTATGTGAACGACCATTAAGAACTGCATGGATGAGAACAAGTATTGCCAACCTACCTCGGCCATGTCAAATAGTTCCTAATTCTAACCTATACTTATCCTCATTGTTTGCCAAACAGAAGCAACAGGGAAAAAGAGTAATGAATAAAGAGCATTGTAGATGTATAGTAACAGGGGGGAAAGCTGAAAGAGCATGACATGGAAACAGAAATCACAAGTGGCCTGGTGATCCACAGGTGACAATTTCATAAGGTACTGGGATCACACACTACCAAACCATTCAAATGGTATCAGGAGGAAGGTCTAATCCAAAGTAAGTATGATGAATATATGATGGCCGCTGCAGATTCCTTAACACGTATCATCATGATATCCGAAATAACGGACAATAAAAAAGATCAGACCCCACGAAAATAATGTAGAAGGTTGGGAATTATGACACAATCACACAAGGAATAGTTCCTAATTCCAACCTATACTATCCTCATTGTTTGCCAAACAGAAGCAACAGGGAAAAAGAGTAATGAATAAAGAGCATTGTAGGTGTATAGTAACAGGGGGGAAAAGCTGAAGAGCATGACATGGAAACAGAAATCACAAGTGGCCTGGTGATCCACAGGTGGCAATTTCATAAGGTACTGGGATCACACACTACCAAATCATTCAAATGGTATCAGGAGGAAGGTCTAATCCAAAGTAAGTGTGGTGAATATATGATGGCAGCCGCAGATTCCTTAATACGTATCATCATGATATCCGAAACAACGGACAATAAAAAAGATCAGACCCCACGAAAATAATGTAGAAGGTTGGGAATTATGACACAATCACACAAGGAATAAAGAGGCATCTACACTCATAGGTTGTCAACTCAGGTATATTACTGAAGAAAGTGCAGCAAAAGTTTACCATTGTGTTACCATGCAGATTTACTTAATCTAGGTTGCAACTTTATAAAAACAAGCTGCAAAGTGAAAAAGCAACCAGTTTCCATCATATGATATTCGTCTCACAATGCAAAATAAATAAAACGACCCTCCAGAATTGCAATGGTATAAGAAAAAACTCATGAGCAAGATTACTGCCCAATTGTAGTCTTACCCTAGCAGCAGTTTTTCTTCTTCTTAACCAAGTTATCAAACTTCAGATCCAAATCAACTGCTAACAAGCAACGAAGGCATCAGATGTCACAAAGAGACTTTATGGGATCCAACCACAGTTGGGTAGGCAGATAAAGAAACGAGGAGTTGGAACAACCACAAGCATTAAATAATCAAATCAATGGAACACATTCGATGTTATCTAAATTCCCCATTAAAAAAGTCACACCTAAGAGCCAAATAAGAGCTAAAGGGAAAAGTAGCGGCCCACATGGAGCATCTCACGGCTCCTCTCAGATCTACCAGATTAGAAGGGAAAAAACAAGGAACACATAACTTTTTAATTGAAGAGAATCATTTGGTACTGCACTTGGGCCAAGGATTTCATCCTTCAAGAACATGCTAAGTTACCAGTGCAAGAAAAGAATGTGAAGCAAAGGTAGGTCTTAAGTTTTACTTTGCTCCTGGTACTCCGTCCATGATCAATACAGATTACCAACACATGGATGGAGGTTGGAAAAAAAACCTCTTTTGCCACAACTTGGTCCAAAATTCACCATTCTCAAGCCAACATTAGCAGCAAAAGGATGTATTTTTTCCACCATCTAAAAGGACCTTATCTACTCAACAATGCACTAACAACTAAGTAGCATCTCTCCCCCTGTGCTTCAGGCAAAGAACCACAACCTCAGATGGCAAATGCCTGTGGTTTAACTGAATTGCTTGTCAGAATGCTGAATTTTCTATGTTTATGACACTAGCTATTGATACAAGAACAAATCTGGAAAATTGAGCTTATTGCTTCACTTAAGGTTCCTAATTACTCATTTCAAGGCAAAAGCACATCTACAGTGCTTTTTTACAGAGTCGATCATTTTCTGCAAAAATTACTAGACACAATAAAACTGCATCGACAGAAGCACAAAAGATTCATGGAAAGGGTAATTTGCTACGCCATTGTTGCACATTGTTCCAATCTACACGCGAAGAATAATACCGAGCAGAGCACTAGTCTCGAGATACTGCTTCATTGACTCAAAATTGGCGAAAAGGGGTCTCTCGCTTAGCTATCTCCATTTTAGGTCAACGACCCAAAAAAAAAATCGCAAGCACCTAAATCCTCGGTGGAAAGGCAAAATTCACATAGATAGGATCAATTTTGGTCATCCCATCTGAGATCTCTACCCTGACCATTCCCACCAGCAGACTCTCGAATCACCGCTTACACCCCCCCAAATTTCGGAACAAGGCCCGTCCTTTCCGCCAGAACCAACCAGAGAACACTCAAATCACCACCGAAAGACCCAAAATTCCCCCCAAATAAGTCATGTTTCTCCCATCCGCAGCCAAACCACCCATACAAAACCCCAAAGGAAGCACCTTTCCCACCATTCCAGGACCAAGAGCCCACTATCCTTGGCAAACCAAACCACCAAATCAACCCAACCAACCAACCAAATCAGATATACCCGAATCAGGAAGCAGGGCTATACCTAGACGGCGGTGGAGTCTCCGAGGCGGGAGCGGGGGTCGGGTTCCGGCGGCGAGCGCGAGGTTGCGACGGAGTTGGAGACGACGGGAGCAACCGAGAAAGAGAAGACAAGGACGCAAGTTAAGGCGATTTCCTCCTCACTTGAGGAGAGAAAAAAAAGTGGCGCAAAAAAGAATAAAAAGGGGAGTTCGGAAATGGACGCAAAGATTTGGGGAGGTGGGTGGGGCCACGCTTATGGTGTATCGGTGCGGGTTCGCGTTGCAATTACGGCTCGCTCGGGTTCGGGGTGCGTGGGGCTGGTCCATGCACCGACGCATCGACGGACGGACGTGGTGGTGTCCCGTCGAATCCGATGCGGGGCGCGGGGCGGTCCGTGGACCGCGTCCTCGCGGTGGTCCGCGCGCCCGGGGGTGGCGCCGCCGCCGCCGTGATACGGAACCGCCGGAGTTGAGGTGTCTTCTACGGGACGCGCTGCGTCTACCGTACATGTGTGCTTCGTTGAAATCTAGCATGTTATTCGCAGCCAAAAAAAAAAACTGTAGCATGTTGACAAATATTATTCCTCCGTCGTTTTACCGCAGGACCGGCCAATTTTGGGTGTTTTACGCCTGTCAAATGGATTTGGTTCCTTCGCGCGGAAATGGATTCGGTTCCTTTACGTGGAGGAGCAATGAACTGGTTTCACTTGCCATTTCTTTTTCTTAGAAATAGAAAATATATATAACAACAGATGATGTTAACTGCTGAAGTGCTGCGGAGGAAGCTGTGGTAATATAATAAAAAGCTTTTTAAGTGTGTCATTTAAATTAGGCTGTATTTGAATGGATCAAATTCAGGGGAAAACAAAAACAAAACTTAAGGAGATGACAGGTAAGAATTTTTATAAGGTTCTTCAACATGTTCAAAGTTACCACTGCCAGTACCTTAGCAAAATATTGCACCGTTCTCTCTGACCCACTAAGGGTGCGTTTGGTTCGTTGAATCATTTGGTCCTGAACCGTCCGGTACGGGAAATGAGCTCGTTCAAATGTTTGGTTGGTTGAATGGAATTAAACCGTTTGGGATGAGATGATTCAAGAAATGGGAATATTCCATATTTATGTTGTATCATCCCGTTCGAAAAAAAATCCCGAACCACATCGTTCACTCGAATTCCAAGGCGCGCACGAAAAAAGGCATGATTTACGAGCTTCAAATGATCATATTTTCTAAACCGAGTATCCGATTTGCGATCCGATTGAACCGTTGTGTTCCTTGTCATTTAATCAACAAAACAAGACCACTCTTGGTATATTTTACTGCAAAAAATATTATTCATGTATCATCCTATCCCACCAACCAAACACCATCTTGAACCATCCAGGATCATCCTATCCCACCAACCAAACAAAATCATATATCATCCTATCCCACCAACCAAACACCATACTTGAATTATCTCATCCAGAACGATCACATTCTACCTGTATCATCCCATCCCATTCAACCTCATCCCACCAACCAAACGCACCCTAAAGAGACTTTTTAGATGAACAAGTAACAAGAAGAGACAAAATCATAACTGGAGTTTCCTTGTGCGATTTGGCCACTGCGCGCTTTTGCTGTTGAATGGAGATTAGGTTGAAAGATTATTGTAAACAACATGAAAAAGAAAGAAAATAACATAAGTGCTATATATCATTCGAATTTCTAACCTTGTAATTTGGGGGTGCCACCAGTTGGAGGAGGGCGGTGGGGGCGACGAGAATCAACGAGTATTAGGAGGTGGCGGGTGACGGATCCAGCGACGGTAGCCGTCGGAGACAGGAAAGAAAGGCAAGGCGGGGGTGATGGAGGTCGACCGTGGTAGAAGAGGAGGAGGTGAATGGGTCGCAGTGACAGGGGAGGACGAGGCTGGCAGCGGTAGAGAGGGGATGGGGTTGCCGCCGTCGGAGGCGACACCGACGAGGTGGTGGGTTGCAGGGTGGCAGCGCTAGGGTTCGAACGTGCTGGGTGCGTTTGATCGTAGATGGATGGGAAATTGGGGATGGCATATAAGAGAGAGAGGGAATTGATCGGTTGGATCACAATCCAATGGCAGGAAAATCTGATTGATATGGGAGAAAAAAATAATGCGAACGATGGATACACTACTACAAAAAAAACTCATCACAAACGGTTCGGAAACGTCACCGCAGACGGTTTCCTGAACCGTCTATGCTTTTAGGTCAGTAATACCCTAAGGGCATTACAGACAGTTTTTGAACCGTCTGTTCTAAGTTAAGAATCGTCAGTGATAACACTTATCACAGACGATTCTTACTATAAACTGTCTATGATAGCATCATATCGTTCTCATAAATAGGTCTCCTTCAGTTCATCAACATTCTCTGATGCGCTATAAAACAGCGTAATCAAAGAATACAGATGAACCAAAGCATGTCTATTTATGAGAATGAGATCACCATCATGCAATAGACTTTGGCGCTATATCTTCATCCTACAATAAAACATGAATTTTAATAAGAGCCGAAACCCTAGCCATCCATCAATTATCACAAGAACTAGAGGCATCAACAATTAATTTTTACATGCACAAGCATTAAGATTTACATAACCGAAAATCCTAGCCATTCATCAATTATCACAAGAACTAGAGGCATCAACAATTAATTTTCACACGCACAAGCATCAAGATTTACATGACTGAAGCCCTAACCATCCAACAATTTTGTAATTTCAGATCCAAGCATCAAGAAAGAGAGAGGAGGGTGTCGGATGGGGGATATCACCAGCGATGAAGGAGAGGCGGCGGCAACGTCACCGTTGTGTCACAACAGTGATACTGCACAAGACACTCTTACGACAAGAGTGCCTTTTGCAGTGAATCGTGGCGTCACAACTGGAGGCGGAGGAGCTCACGGCGGTAGTCGGTGTCGTCGAGGGACGGGGCGCTTCGATCGGTTTGGGGGAGGCGGCGAAAACAATTAGGAGTAGTTGGGCGCGTGCAGGCAGTATATATAAAGGGATTTGGGTAGCAGAACCGATCTAAAGTAGTTGAGAGGTCGCGACACTGCTTCAATTTAAAAGTTTGAATAAAGAGGGCGTCCAAATCTAAAGGGATATAAGGGTGCGACGAAATATCACAGACGGTTTTTAATATAAATCGTCTGTGATGAGTTTATTATCACAGACGGTTGGTATTAAACACCGTCTCTGATAATTTACAGACGGTTTTCAATATGAACCGTCTGTGATATTACATCTTCACAGACGGTTTTTAGCGCAGCAAGTAACACAGGCAGTTGTTAAATCAAAACTATCTGTGATTGTATTTAATACTGACGATTTTGGTCAACCGTTTATGATGAAGAGTACAGTATTAGCCTTTTGTAGCATTGATAAACACTCCCAAGAAATAATAATGAGTTTGGATCAAAATTGGTTGGGGGGATAGGGTTGGCTTGGGCTTGCGTTTTTTTTTTCTTCAGATTGACCGAAAAGCGCGGCACGCACGAACGCACGAGATGTCTCTCTCTCTCGCTGTCACTAGTGTTCTGGCCCGGTTCTGGTGAAAAGTTCAGTTTGGTGACTTTGGACTGTGGTCCCCAAAACTTCAGACTTATTGGTGTGTGTCTTTTATTTTTAATCTTTCGAAAGATCCATTTTTATTTGTCATGAACGTCCTAGATTTGTGTGGTTTTCTTGCACGCTCACTATCTAGGGTGCATGAGTTTAATCAAAGGGCGTGGGTGTACATGTCACTGAGAAATTGCCACACACGATATCATATCGGTGCTACACCCATATATAGCTGCATGCTACAATAGCTTGCTATACATTAACCACTGGTTCTAAAACAATTAATTACCACTGTAAATAGCTAGCATGGTTATTTACCATAAAAAGCTATAACTAATCGCACGGTATTGTAGCATGATGTCATTACTAATGAGGTGTTAGAGTTAGAATTTAGATAGTGTATATGCTCCTTGCTGAATTTTTTTAATAATCTATTTTTTATTCGAAATTGCAGAAATAATACCACTTTTTTTGTCAGAAATAATCACGTGTCACTCCACGGTTGGGCGACTTGGGATAGTCGCCCAACGGGTGCGCGACATTGGTCCAAATCGCTTAACAGTGAAGCGACCGAACCGTTCGCCTCATAGTCGCCAAACAGAAGGGCGACTTGGTCCTAGTCGCCGTACGGTGGCGCGACTAGAACACGTGTCGCTCAAGCGCTAGACCCTAGTCGCCCAACCATTGGGCGACTTCGGGTGGTTTTATAGCGCTCGCGCGCGTGGATGCGTGAACGGTCACCATTTCATTGAGCGAGACCGAGAGAAAGAAGAGAAAGAGAGGAGAGGGAGAGGGAGAGGTGGGAAAAAAGGTTCTTCGTAGCGACAACGACAACGATGAGTTTCTATGATTATTTTGTATTTGTGTATTTTTAAAACCATGGTAGGTTAGCAAGTAACATGATGTGTATTGATATATTGTTAACAAATGAAATAATAGTAGGTTAATTTAAAAAATCTTAGTTTAGAGATAGCATGGTTAATACAATTAGTTTGGAAGTTCATATGGTGGAAAAATCTGTCGGTGAGAATTAATTCAGTTGTACTTTTTCGCGTGCTGCGCTAATTGCGCCCAGGCTTGATGAAGATAACGTGTTACTTTTCTATTATATAAACATGTCGATAACCCATGCTTTCACAAATGTTAGTTTATAGAATGTTAAATACATGTCTTTATTTGCCCAATAAAGAATTCCTAACATTTTATTTATAGTTCTGGTTGGATTAAGGAATTATAAAATACTAAGACAAAAATCACAGATACATGGTTCCAAACCCATAGGATTCCAAAACATGTGAAATTTTGATTTTTTTTTTCTGAAAGCTACACCTATTATAAATATGCATAGTAACAATGATGTTTTAAGTATTTCGCAATCCATAGCAGGTGGTACAGATGTTAACGTAATATAGCTTCATGAAATTGTATGATTTATTTGCCATTAGAATATAATTTAAATGCTCAATTAGCAATAATGCTTTTAATTTCTTGATTTACAGGTATGGCTGGTTCGGACTGGCATTTTGGTCTGCTCGACCGGTTGGTCAACGCGTAGCATCGCGTGAGTCGTCGCGTCCCGCATCCGGTTCGCCGGGACGACGCGCCTGACTTGGGGGTGGTTCGTACGCGGACACCCTGACGGGTTTGGAGACTAGACCCACGCTGGGTAGAGAGGTTTGTTCGCAAGCTGTGCCATTTTGTTTTGTGTCATATGCCGCTATGTAGTTACTTCTTCATGCTTTGCAGGCTGAGCCGTACCGACCTTCTATCTCTCGCGCGGATGGTGGAGGCCACCGAATAGGACGATGCTCCGGTCGAGGACGAGGAGGAGGAGGTCCAGGCCGGTCCGGAGTGGTCACGACGGGTCCCGTTCGACCGATCACTCCTAACAGCCCTGGTGGACCGGTGGCAGCCCGAGATGCACACCTTCCACCTCCTATTTGGGGAGATGGCCCCTACTCTGCAGGATATCCCGATGCTGCTCGGCCTGCCTATCGCGGGAGCCTCTGCATTCCCGCCGGATGCGCCTGTCAACTGGCGCAACACCCTACTGGGCAGGTTTCAGGGGGTTCTTTGCGTCGGAGGCCGCGCCACCGTACTTCGACTTCTCGGAGTGACAGCGGCATGGTCCACCCCTGCGGTGGCTTTCGCAGTTCTGGGTACGTGCAGTTCTGGGTACGTGTGCTACCTATTTTCCATGTTTAGCGATGCACTATCCTAGCCATATGGCGGCTTTACTAATTATTCGTTTGTGTGTAGTTCAAGCAGATGGTCCCGCAGCCCACCGCCAACCAGATGTCGCGGCACCTCGAGACATACCTGTTGTGGCTCTTCGGTTGGGTACTGTTTACCAGCAGCCACGACAACTCCATCGACACCCACCTCGTAGGGTATGCGAGGGCCATCGCTCACGGCGAGGAGCTGGAGATCAGCTAGGGATCAGGCATACTTGCCGCGGCGCACCGCGACATGTGCAATGCGTGCTGTAGGACGACACGTAGGAACACCGGCATGAAGTGCAGCACCGCTTCTTGTTGGGTGCGTAGTGGTAATAAGATTAGAACTGTGGTATTTTGTAACTTAATGCACACGTACAATGCATGTTTGTTCAATACATATCAACGCCTATAGCTTAATGCACGCGAAACATCGATGCACCAGTCCACTCGATAAAAGGCAACCGCAATGACGCGTCGACCATTTAGTTACATGCTTTATGAGATTAAACATAATTGCGTACAGAAGGGGAGAGTACCAAGGTACAAGCCTCTCCGGCCGTGCCTAATGGTAGAAGGTGCCTCGCGCTACCCACATAGAGTGTTGTACAGGGGCACCTCAGACGTGGCAGGCCTATCTCGAGGCTCGCGAGAGGGAGCGTGAGAAAAAAGAGGGAAATGGCGACCGAGGCTAAGGCAGCCGCCGAGTAGTACAACGTCGAGCTCGCAAGGAAGGGCAAATGGCCCTGGTCTTCGCAGTAGTCCGACCCTCTTCGCCCATATGTGTGATGTATTTCCAATTCTCTAAAGACATGTCTGTATCGTTTTTGGTTAGTTAGCCTGCTTGCCATGTAATCTCTTGTCGGATCAAATTAAGTTTTTTATCGTTGCGTCATTTCTCCAAAGTTCTCCACCGTGTATGAATTTCCTAGCGCATCACAATATTACTTACCTTCATACTTACGAATCATTACTACCTCTATCGTCCTCACAAAATTCTCCAAAAATTTAGCTCACTATAACAACATACGTCGATCACAAAATGTTATTGCGAGTCTGACAAATTTGGTACCCTTAAGATTCTACAAAATTCACAAACACACCAACCAACCTTGTCACCACCCTTTTATTTCCAAAAAAAACATCCTACCACATGATTTGCTAAATATAATACTTACAAAATATAACATTTATTCTCACACAATTATTCTAATCGGATTTATCAAATAATACAGCTGCCCCTTGAAATCGCCCAGTGGTTGGGCGACTTGACTAAGTCGCTCAACCAATGTCGAACCATTGGGCGACTAGGTATAAGTCGTCAAATGGTACAACGACTTATGATTATTTCTGTAAAAAAATTAAGCAGTATTATTTCTGTAATTCTGAATAAAAATAGATTATTTCAAAAAAAATCCTCCTTGCTCTCATATGCACAACCTGATAATCAATATGCATATACAATATACAACACTTACACATTTTGTATGATCTCTTAATTGATCTTAATATGTTTCTATTGAGCGTAAGATATGTGAGGTCTGATGAAACCAGATTCAAGATTATTATTTTTGGAACCAACCAGTGGCTAGTGCAACCCATGTTGTTTGGCTAATTAAATTCCATTGGTTGCGTGTACCTCTAGATGCTAAATCTTAAGATAAATAACTAAATGCCCGTGATGTTAACCAATTCACCCTTTTTTCTCAAAGTAAAAAAATAATATTACTTCCTCTATTTTGCAATATAATTCCAACCCAAACATGCATATAGACCAAGAACATGCAAAATTGAGTAAAATAACTAATTAGGATATATCAGAGCTACTCCTATTAAATGGAATGGACCACTCAACCTTTTCTTTTCTCAACCTCAAAAGTACATATCGGCAAACATGACAAAAAACACAATTACTAGATTCTCGCTCACATCAATGTCCTAAGAAAATGTGCTTATTTGTGAAATAGAGATTTCGAAAGACCCTAATTTTAATTAGGCTTTTTTGCGAGGGAATTAGACTTTAACCAATATTGAATCCCAACATATATTGCACGCATTGGTACCTTTGCACGGACTAGTTTGTAACAGCCTCGATTTTCGGGACCGTTAAACCCTTCGCAATCGCCCAGGATGTGCAGTTGCGAAGCAAGTAGCGTCTCAAGCAAGCTTCCGATTACAACAAGAACCAGACTTCTATTACATAAGATTAAAGCTTAACAGTTGGTTTTAACCTGACATGAGCATCCGAGCCCAAAGTTAATATAATACATAACAAAAGAACTTCCAACCATAGGCGCGTCTGAGCGCAGTAGAGACCTAAAAATAGTAGTTGTTGCCATCTGTGTGCCCACCAGAATCCTGTTCACAAGGATCCTCTGCACTTTCCCAAGTTCCTTCTGTAGATGATTTGCATATTATGCAAGAATGAGTACTACTACCATACTCAACAAGCCACATGAAAAAGCTAAATAATTACATGCAAGGAGTTCAATAGATTGGTTTAGGGTTTACCATACCTGGCATATATGGATGCATTTGGTATTTAAAACAGATTGTAAAACAATAAAATAGTAATAAATAATAACATCAGGGGTTTCTCAAAAAATACCAACTTAACATCTCAAAATCTCTACTTATGCCTCATGTACTGGAATCACCCATGAACACAACTTCATTGACCAGAAACACGACGTATTCGAATACATTTAATTATACACTCTGCAGAGTTGCCCAACTGTACCCACAAGATATGTCAAACTCATACTGTCAGACATATACATGCAATATGCTAGCGTGCGACTGAGCTGAGATAACAAAGCCTTTTCACTGCTCAACCTTTTTAGTCTCTACCCGATAGGTTTTAATCTATACAGCTTGGGAGACCACCGGCCAATGGTGGAATCCGCACTCCGAGGCTGACGGGCCCATACCGTTGTGTAGTTCAACGAGTGCCATAATCGGTCCACTCCTGACTCACTCCCATTCCGCGTCTGCCCTATCATATAAGCAGCGGTTGACATCTCGTAGATATTCAATCGGAAGAGCAGTGTACTAAGCCAGGGAGTAATGACCACGCTTGTGGTTGAGCGGTTTCTGTGTCTGTTACTTAGCACAGGTTCTTGTCCTTACCTGTCTCTAGTGAGACGATGGACCAACACCAACTCGTGATTGTCCACTCTCACCTTTGACTCACTTTTATTGAGTCTATTGGATTGCCCAATTTTCTGGACAATCCTCAACTCTCCACCAAAACCATTGGCGAAAGGTCAATACTGTTTTTCAGGATTATAAACATTTTTGGTGATTAAGCTATTTATAATATTCTATGTAAACCAAACTTGTCAAGGTGAATATGGCATACAAGAGCTAGCTGGGTGGGTTTGTTTGTGGGGTATTAGGATTTATCTATTTATCATGGCATTCAAAAGTATTATTTGAATAATTAAAGTAATTGGCATAAATACAATAATGAAAGTAGTAATAAATATATTAATCATAGGCTAAAAAATGATCAAGGAATGTGACTTGCCTTCTTGCACAAAATCATCTAAATACTAGTCTTGTCCGGCGTCTTCCAAAGTTTGGTCGTCAAAGCTGTGACCTAACACGAAATAAAATAAACCAAATAAAATCCGGCTCGACAAGGAATGAGCTGGGAACAACATGCAAGTAAATAAAAACAGAAAAGAAACTTAAAGGAAGGTGGTGTAGGGTGGTGATCTATTTGGTATTTAATTGGATCGAACGGAGTTGAGAAAAAAAATCCAAGTACAACAAAAATATAGTAAAGAGATAATGAATCATATGAAAAGGGTAAAAAGATCTATTGGGAGCTTGGTATAGCTGATCGGAGTCAAGAATGGGCTTTCTGGGTTTGAGACGATCGAAATGGACATGACATGTCAAATTAGGATTTCGAAAATGAAAATGTGTTAAATAATGAATAGTAGTATTTTTACTATTCATTTATGATAATAGATAAGTGAACAATAATTGGAATTACTATTTTTAGCTGAAATGAACTATCACTGTGCATTTTCGGATGATGAACAATAACCATTTTACTGTGCAATGAACAATGCTTGGCCGGTTTGTTTGAATAGTAAATGGCTGGCCCATTTACTGTGCGGCCCATGGCCCATTTTGCCAGGCCTTAAAGGCCCGTGCTTGGGCGGCCTTGAGCTGCGCTCGGCCAAAGGCCAGAGCACGCTTGGCCTTGCCTGAGCCAGCGGCGACGACGATTGCGGCGGTGGCCGGAGGCGGGGGTGAGTGGTGCGGGGAGCACCACTGCGACGAGAGGGTCCCATTTTTGGGATTTGGAGGGGTAGTGGAGGTGTGGTAATGGGGTGGTGGCGCGGGTGGCGCACGGCCGGAGCAGGCCGAGGCCAACGGCGCTAGGGTGGCGTACGGGCCAAGGGGAGGGGTGCTTGGGCATCAGTGAGGTGAGAGGTTTTGGGGTGGTGGTGTGGGTGCTTGGGGAGGTCCGTGGCGCGCTGGCGATGGTGGCAGTGAGAGGCGTGGCGGTGGAGCATGGCGGCGGCGAACTCTGGTGAGGATTGGGGGTGGGGATGGTGGGGAAAAAGTTGGCGGCGACGAGATGGTGCTTGAGCCAGGAGATGGAGGGAAAGGGAGGCGACAAATTTACTTTGCAGGCTCGTCGGGGACGAAGAGGGTGGCGGCTGGGAAAACCCAAATTGGGCCGGCTCTGGAGAAGATGAAGCGGAGGGGAGGTGGTGGAGGGAAAGGTGAGGTTGAGTGTGAGCCGGGTGTGGCTTTTTATAGGGTGATTGTGGCGGTGGGAGCAGGGATTGGGCGACGGCGGGCATGGCGCGTGCGCTACGACGTGCGCGGTTGAGAATGGCTGGGCGGTGCTGGGAGAGGAGGTGGAGGGGTGAGGTGGCGGCGAAGGCGGTAGAAGAAGCTGGTGGAGGGGGTGCTGGCGTGGGAGGTGGCGGCCAACGAGAGAGAAAGGGAAGATGCGAGGCGGTGTGGCGTGGCGCTCGGGCACAGGAAGAAGACGAGGAGGAAGAAGGAGAAGGCGCCCAGGAAAAAAATCCGTTTTCGGATGGAGAAAACGGGTTGGCCGAAAAGGGAAAGCGGAAATTCGGAAGAAAATTTCAAATTGGGTAAGTTTTCGAAAATCAAGCAAAAACTTCAAAAAGTTTTGAAAATACAAATTTGTAGGTTATTTCATAGTTGAATGAGAGTAAAAATACTGCTAAATAGTGAACAAATATTGTAATTAATTTACGTTTAACAACAATTGCAAAACAACCAAAGGCCCCCAAAAAAATCTCCAAGGTGCGTTTGCCCCCTAGCTTGATCTGTTTACACACAATAATTCTAACCAAATTACCCCCCTTTAATTTTGTCACAATTAGCTAGTCTCTCTACTGACCATGGGGTGGAAGTGATTCAACCACCCCCCACTTGCTACTACTCTTACCGCTACTCTCCCCATCCTTGCCTCCCATCACCTGCCCGTCCTTCGCCGTGAAGTTGTTGATCGCTGCGGCAATGTCCGCAGAGAATTTATTTGGGTCCGACAACACCGTGCCGACATTGTCGGGCAATGCCGTCGGCTTGTCGTCGCCCCCGGTGCTCCAAAACGGCCTCTTGCTACCTCCCAACCCACCACCGCCGTGCGAAGGGTTCGGAGGCCACGAATACTTCAGGTTTGGCGCTTGTTGAGCTAGCACAGATGAATGCCCAAACAGGTTGAGATGTTGCGTGCCGCCGCCGCCGCCCGTGGCTCCGGCCATTAGCGACGAGTTTAGCAACGGCGAGGCGGAGGACTGGCGGGAGATAGAGTTGAGCAGGTAGGGACTAAGGTAGGACGGCGCAGTTGAGACGGCGCCGCCACCAGCATCGGAGATGGAGGAGGAACTGGTGCTGGAGAGCAGCATGAAGGTGCCTGCGGCGGAGGTGGTGGACGCCATGGCGGTGGCGCCGACGGGGAGCGGGTGGTTGTGCGTGCCCTCGTATGTCGTCACCAGGATAGACATGTCCTCGAGGCATCTCTGCACCTGCACCCGCGCGCCATGAAAAATCAATCAATCCATGTATACACATGATCAGCTCGAGTGTTCATGCAATCCGATGCTAATTATTTGAAGCAACCGGTGCAACAAATTAAGTCTAGTCACCTGCTTCCGCACCGGGCATCCCGGCGCGACGGTGCACCGGTAGTAAGCTCTCGGGCACGGGTTGCCCTTCGCGACCTTCTGCCCGTACTTCCTCCATTGGCACCCATCGTTCATCTGCACCGGTTAATTACATCAAATAGTTAAGATGCACGCACGCACGAATTTTTGCAGCAACAAGAACAACTTGGTGAGATGCACCGTGTCTTACGGTGGGGCCTTGGCACCGGACGCGCACGGAAACCCTAGTTTTCCGGTTGGCCGGGTTGACGCTCTGGCTCGCGATCCCGGCCGTGGCGAGCTCGCCGGCCGGCGGGCCAGGCTTGCTGCTCTCCAGCAGCGCGTATCCCCTCGCCTTACTGTCGCTGATGGCCGCCGCGCCGTCGAAGTCGTTCCTCGTTTCCAGCTGCTTCTCCTCCTCGTACGCTCCCAAGCTAAGGGACAGCCCTAGATCCTCCTTGCCGTCGTCCGTGTCATCGCTTCCCACCGAAGGCCGCCGAGCCGCTTGTTCCTTGCTCTTCGCCTCCGGAAAGCCGCCGGCCGCGGCCGTGGAGCCGAGGGAGAGGAACATCTTGGGTTCCTAAGTAGAAAACGAATCACGAATTCGTATAGCGAGGCGTGACTTAATTGATATGGTAATTATGGTGTGTCACGTGGAAGAATAATTAAAAGCATGCACGAGAGATGAACGATAGCTAGAACATGGGGTAGACTAATTGGATATTAGCCTAGCTGAATAGGCCTGATTTATTAGCTTAGCAATTACCTTAGGCTCATCTGCCGATTGCTGCTGGTAGGCGGCTAGCTTCATCTGCAACTCGTAGTAGTCGTGCACCGTCTTGTCGACGACTCGCCGGAGCATCCGGTTCTCCTCCTTCATCTTCTCCATCTCCTCCTGCATCGCGCTCAGCTGAAGATATACGCATGTCAAGTGCAAGTGGAAGCGAGACGAACAAAGTCTACTACATCTAGATACTTGCATATTATAGCTACTTGCGTCATATCAATCCTTACGAAGTATGTACGTACCTCGTCTTGCACCATGGTGGCGTGGTTATCGTTTCCGTTTCCGTCCCCGTCGCCGGCGGCCTCTACCATGTGCTTGTCTTCTGCGCGAGTTTCCGCTCCGTCGCTCTCCTCATCGTCGCCGTCGTCGTCGACGTCTGGTACTTGCTTGTCCTCCTCCATCATCTCTCCATGTTGAGTCCTATATTTGATCTCCTCCTCGGAGCCGTCTCCTCCTTGGTCCACAACCACTTCAACCACCTTCTCCTCGTCAGTTTCCTCTTTGGATGCCTCTCCTTGCTTGACTTGCCCGTCTTTCTCGGCCGCCGGGCCATCCTTGGCTCGACGATCGTCATTGCCTCCGCTGCCGTCCTCCTCCTCCGTCCTCTCTACCTCCAGGGAGAGATCTATCACCGCCCTCTTCTTCTTGGATGACATGCTCCTGACCTCTTTCTAGTTATCTCGTGTACCTTTCTCTCTCTGTTACAGCTAAAAGGAGGAACGGTCTTAATTCCTAATGCTGCTTCAATTCCCCCGAGGCATCTAAGTCAATGTCTTGGTGTGCAGCGCACGGTGGTGTGATCCAAATGACAAGGATTCCCAAGTCAGGTGGGGGCTCGGTCATGTGTTGTGATGAGCGCTTCTAACGCTAATGGATTAGTATTGTATGGAGCCCAGGTCAACTCTTTGGAATTTCTTCAGGGCTGACGTTGCTACCATCACCCACCTTAATTTCCCCCATAACTGCATTTTTTTTCATGCTTCTACATGCCAACTTTGCAAAGATAAATTACAGAAATGTTATGTACAAATAAGATCCCAAAAATTAACTCAAACTATTGTATATAGTGTTAATTAAATCCTAGTGGTTCACATATATAGCGTTAGTTTTGAAGGAGAAGATAGCTGTACAGACTTCATCATAGGAACAAAAGAAAAGCAACATGCAATAGTTGTTTGGTGAAATATGTCATATTATTATTCACGCACGACCACCCTTCTCAAATTAATAGAAATGGCTAGCTGCGATTGGCGTTGCTTCTATGTAAACCTAGCAAAACCCAAAAATGGTTTAGAAACAACGCAAAGCGTGACAATTTTGTTTCGACTCGTGGTATGTGCCATCGTCTGCATCCAGAATGACAATAGCCATTCCGGTGCCAGCTCCATCTAGCTCATAACCAATTGAACACACGCAATGGAAACTAAAGGCCGGCCTAGTTTCCACACCATATAAAATCAAGTCTTTGCCTAAAATGACATGTTTTTTAGTCGTAATAGCAAAACTAGTTCCCTCATGTCCGAAATGACAAAAATATCATCTCTACGGCTCTACCGCGCAAAATCGCGATGGAAGCCGACGTACTCGCGCAAAATCGCCGCGGCAGACCATCTGCCACGCACCCAGACAACGCCAGGATGGCGTGCCAATGCGTAGGCCCACACGACAGTCATCTTGTTGTGGTCTAGGTTCGTGGCAGGTGGCCTTCCGCGATCTGGGTTCGCGGCAGGTGGCCTGCCACGACAATTTTGCGCGGCATGTCGGATTCTGCAGCGATTTTGCGTAGTGAGAGTGTCATTTTTGTCATTTCGGACGTGAGGTGCTAGTTTTGCTATTTTGTTTCAAAAGGAGACTAAATGAGCCAAAAACTTCATAATCTCGAGTCAACTTGCTTGGGCCACAGAATTTCAATAACCACATTTTTGTATTATTTTATGCTCAACTATCATGTATTCATAATAGCTTACTTGTGCTTCCTCATGATGATTGAGGTCAACTGGTTGTTGGAACCAAAAACTGGCTAATATAAGCTGTTCATTGTGGACGTTGGACTTGGAATAGATCTCAAGATTCTTAATTAACACCAGCAACACAAGTTAATTAATACATTACATTACATATATACATACAATCTCACACAGCTAATTTGAACGAGATCGAGCTAGCTTACTGCAACATCTCTGACTTGTGCATAAGTAACATTTTTTTTTGGTTAGAAAAAGCAGCAGCTCCTCGATCGGGAGAGGAGGAGCCCCGCACGAAATCCCAAGACATGGCTTCAGGATCGGGCATGCATGGATAATATTACTACTAGAATTATTAATCAACAATAGTATTTCGACAAGAATATATATATATATATATATATATATATACACACCCAACAAGTAAGAGTCGTGAGGCGTAATTTTCTTTGATTTCTAGTGTGTTTTGTATGGTCTTAATTCCCCGTAACGTCTTAGCCGGCGTCGTTTATTTCGGCGAGCACGGCCGGCGACGACCGGTGCTCATTGGACTAGCGAGTGTGTCGGCCGTGGCATCTTTGAGTTTTCCACACGGTCGTTTCACGTGGATGCGGTCATGGCAATTAATTGAATTCTAAATCGACTTAGTTGCAATCGTGTATTAATGTGTGCCATTTGTATTCCTGCCGTACGTACGTGTTAATTTGAATTGTTTTGCCCGCGCATGTCACTGGTTCACTACAGAGTTCAGTACAGGGCAGCCAGGACTAGATTTTAGGTAGGTCGAAGTCAGACGTGGATCAAAGAGGATTATCTAAAAATAAAAGAATTTATATACAGATTATATTACAATCATACTAATAAGAGTATATGACATTAAATAAAATCAATAACTAAAATCTGCATGCAAATATGTGAAGATGAAGCAGGTAGGGCATAGAAAAATATCTTACAAATTCCTCTTCAAATCCATTTCTATCAAATCAAACAAACAAGCAATGACAATACATAATACTCTATTTGATTTTGACGAGTGAAGAGGGAAGACTAAAGATTTATCACTTAGACATTTACTATTGGAGCTTTTCCCCGTTTTATTGCCGCCTTGCTTGCTCACCTTGACAAAGTCCCCTGCTGGCCTGGGTGCTTGGCCCCTGCCCGCCGCGCGTCTGCCCCTTGGCCCTGGCCTCTGGCTGCTGTGCGCTCTAGCAGCTAAAGCCCGCGTGCCCTGGCAGCTGCGCGCCTGCAACTTGCCCCTAGCCTGAGTCTTTGCCACCGCGCACCCTCGCCTCACCTCGCCCGCTGCCGCCAAGCGCCCGCACCTCACCTCGCCTGCTGCCACCATCACTGACTGCTTGCTTAGGGTTAGGGGAGGAGCCGTGAACCCGTGAGGGCCTGAGGGAAATGCGGATGCCTGCTTGGCTGCTTCTACTCCCTGGTGGGTTATGGACAATGCCTTCTAATGGCCCGCCCAGCTGGCCAGGCCACGACTAATTGAACAAAGCCCACGTAGACAAGATTATGTTCGTCGTCTTCAACCTCGACTCAGCACTCGGTAGCCCCCTCCTCGTTGGACAATGGTGTCATGGATGTTAGGACCTAGGGTCTAGCCGTCTAGGAGAGGGAGGGGGGTCCGGCCGGAGGAGGAGCTCGGGCGGGCACCCGACCTTGCTCGACGGGAGGGTCTGCGCCTGCGTATGCAAGAGAAGTATACTAGCTAGCTATTGCTAGTAGCATTTTTTCACAGCGAACATTGGGTGAAAAAATTCTAGTCAGAGGTGGAATCTTTTGACATTGTATAAAACACAGGAAATAATAGAATCAGGAGACGAATTTTATAAGAAAAACCTTTCTGAAAAAAAAAACATAGACGCTCGAAGACGGAATACACTATATGAGGAGAAATTACAAACACGAAAACTTCGGTGCATCTCAATCGTGCGACTACATGGTACATATATAGACTATGGAATAAGAGTCTCTAACGAAAAAGAAAACCATGTTAGAGTTGATTGCACCACTCAACACTACATCTAGCGCTAGTCGGCGCATGTGCCGCGTCCAACAGACACGGTGACAAAATCAGACGGGTATTTTAACGGACATCTTTTCGAGTATAGTTTGATCGTTCCATGATACACCCGTGCTTGATATTTTTCACCAGTCTTGTAGAGTTCCCCAACGACGGAATGCTTGACCTGGTCGATCATTTTCTTCCTTCCTTCCTTCGAGATAATTAAGGAGTGAGTACTTTTCCGCATGCTGTATTAACTCCCAAAAGTTACCAATACTAGTCACGTTTCCATATCTTAAGATAATCGTAGCCTAAACCTTTTCTAGAGAGTACGAAGTAGACGCACGCTCAACACATATCACACTCGCATCATCAACACGTACACTTGGAATTCATTGGAGATCTACGATGTCACGTAACACGATCACACGTCTTCTACTGCTTAACATCAACACCAACTAGTGCTTAGCAGAAACAGTAAGATTTAAGAGAAACCAGTTACCAGAAGGTCTCTGGTCGTACACTCGTACGTGTTCTTGAGACGCGACATGCACCATCCGCTGTGGCGCTCGCGAAGATTCATCCTTCCCACGTGGAAGAAAATAAAAATTCCTATGGTAACCGGGAGCACGGTACCCGATGCATGAAAACAAAACAACGTTCAACTTGAACTCTGCTCAAGCGTCTACTTAGCTCATAGTCATCGTAGCCTATATATGCAAGCAATCACGTGCTAAGCAGAGGTTTCACAGCTTCCTGTATCCTTCAGAGTTCAGACAGGAACGTGTACGGCCCCTGATTGGCCGTGATCATTCTTTAACGAATCTTGATGGATTAGTTCTAAAAAGTTTAGTGGCAAGTGGTGCTTGTGTGATCCATTTATGACGTTGGTTAACCATGGGTTTGAGTGCAGATTTGGATCTGGTGATTTGGTTTGTGCAAACGGTGAGTGGATTAGGACTCGATTAGCGAGCTAGCTGGGGATACATCCATCAATATACGCGCGAGGTAAACCGGTTCGATCCGAGTGAGGCAGTGCTAGGGATACGTCTGAGAGGCCATCATCGAGTCTATATTTAGACGTTATAGAATAAATGTTATTATATTTTTGGATGAATTATCATTTATAAAGATTAGTAAGTATATGACTTGTTGATGAAACTCTTTAATAGTTGTATTATGTCATTATAAAAGTATCATTGGTCCGATGTCACTGGTCCAGACACTAATAACTTATAGATCAAAACATGTATTGATTGATGATCACGTTTCACTGGTCATAGATATATGGATATTGAATCAATAGTGTGAACACGTGTTAGAGAACATGATGTTGAATTGACCCACATTGAGATACTGTTGAGATTATTATGTTTCTATATGTTATCAGTTGGTCTCAAGCAATGAAGATGCATAATCTTTAGATCTGATATCAGTATGGTTTTCTACATGTGTAACAATACATGGGTTACCAAATGCTTCTCCGTAACTAGGTAGTTATAAAGATAGTTTTTAGGTATGCTACGAAGCATGCGGAGGGATGTGATTGGTCGGATATAGAATTTGTCCTCTAGCATAACAAGAGAGATATCTATAGGCCCCTCGATGTGCTCGAATAAAGAAAGTGCATGGCAGTACCATAAGTGGTCGAAGAGTCGACCACATGAAGTTATCTGCTACTCGATCGAGAAAATATTGAACAGTCCATGGATAGCATATATCTCAATTGTAGTTTGACCAGATATATGAGGCAAAAGAAGAATATGCAAGTAGGTCGTTTAATTCGACCAAATACAAACTAGTCATATGGGGACACAGACTGGTCGTGAGCTGGTCGTACATGATCACAAACTGGCTGGTGAACTGACCGTAAGGTGTTACGAACTGGTCGTGACCAAATGTGAACTGGTCGTAAGGAGTTACGAACTGGTCATGAGTGATAAGGACATGGTCGCAAATCATATTGCATAAGGTTCGTCCAATTTGATCACTACGTGTATTCAGGAGTTATTCTGTCCTACTAGTAACCGCCACCGACTTGTGGATCGGAAAGGAATTTCCAGGTCACGGACGGTTACACATGAACCTACAGGGTCACATACTTAACGAGTTGAAACAAATTAGTTCGAATTGGATCCGTTATGAGCTCTTTATAAGTGGAGGCGTAGGGATGTTGGAAAAGATATTGCACCACCTATTGAAACCCTAGTCACCACCTCCCGAAGATTTGTTATGCGTGTGGTGCTAGTACACCGACCTACGACGTTTCACCTCTGGATGTGTAGATACCGTAGAGACGTTGTTGTGCTAATCGAGGACGATCAGCAGCGTACGTAGGGAACGCGAGAGGCTGCTGTAGGACACGATCAATGGTCAAGGACGTTGGACGATCGACTACTTCGATTATATCGATGCACGTAACGTTGGACCGGGCTGCTCCAACTCTTCTTTCGTTGCATTGTGTGTCTAGTGGTAACGATCTGTGATCTCTTACTCACATATCTTCTTGATTTACACGGTATAATTTTTAATTATACACTTGTGTAGCCTACCCAAATCCCAACGGACAGGGTTTGCTGAGTCGATTGGTCGAGATAGGTTCCGTTTGACCCTTGTTTAGCCTATGAACCCCGTTCTAGGTCAAGGTGGCTTCTAAAGAACAAGATCGACGACCATGGTGAAAATGGACCTCTACGTAATTACGAGAAACGCGGGGGCTTGGGCTCCTGAGAAGGCTCCAATTCTTTCCACTCTAAGAGCGTGTGTATGTGTGTGTAGATGTATTATTCTATAGCTAAGCATAGAATAGTTATTCTACGCCTAGTCAGCCCACCTAGTTCGAGTAGCCCAGTCTGAACAGTTATGGGCGAAGAACCCCCGCCGTCCCACACGCAATGCATATCGACAATAATAGGTAGTGTATGTGGCAGTAATTATAATACCATTGTTACTCTCGGACTATCTCATAGCGTACTGCTTTTTTCAGGACACGGTCCCACGATCCGCACACGCGCGACAGTAACTAGAAATGGTGAGAAAAGTAATTGTGATACCTTTTTTACTGCCCTATCACAACTAAGCGGACTTTTTCTTCTTCTTGGGTCACGATCCCACGCCCTCTGCGTTTAGCGTGACAGTAAATCTATTTATAGTTCTGCAGTAAAAGATACAACGAGATCGTAGGAAAATCTCTTATAGTGCTACAGTAAAAGGCATGATAAGGTCGTAGTAAATCGCTTTTTGTAGTGCTACAGTGAAAACACATGGAGATTACAGTAAAAGACACAATGAAGTTGCAATAATTTTTTTTGTAGTGTTGCAGTAAAAGGCAAAATGAGGCCGCAGTAAATCTCTTGTAGTGCTGCAGTAAAAGGGGGGGCGTTGGAAGAGGGGGTGGGGTGGTGGATTGAGGGTGCACGAGGTTTTACAATCGGTTTTGTCGTGCTCATACGATGCAATAATTGATTGGTTTAGGTACAATAAATCTAAACTTTCGGTACAACAAAAAAATCACAACATCAAAACATACTCATCATGTAGATCTTTTTGTTAAGCACATTTTTTTCCAGCAAAACGGTTCAAATGGATTGTAATAAGTAAGATAAATGATTTAGGAGATATTGTCGTTAAATATCTGCAATAAACTCACGCTTCTCTCTCCATCGCCCCTTTGCACTCAGCATGACAGTAAATCTCTTGTAGTGATACAGTAAAAGACACAACAAGGTTACGTGAGGCCGTACGGTTTTATGATCGGTTGCATGGGACACTACGGTTTTATGATCAGTTGTATGAAGGACAGCCGGAGCATAGAATAACACACTCTATCCTCAACGTAGAATAACGCTACCTTGTATATATAAAGAGAAGGAAAACAGTATACGTAATCCCACTTCTTGTATTGTCATGCACTAGTACGCATGATGCAACACACGCACGCACGGGGGAGTGGGCCCACGGTTCGGTGATTGTTGCTAGACGTGACAGCTTGCTATAACTCTAGGCATGCGTAGGATAGCAACCTCTTGCGTGCACTCCATTTTAATCAGTGCTAGTACCAGTACTGTACTACTGTGGCGTTTGCGAGGGAGCCGCGGACCTAATTACGCATCGGGCCAATCAGGACGAGTTGCTGAAACCCATCGACTTCTTTTTTATGGATCCTAGAGAGGGATCATCATATGATAACCTATCAGAAGCATGCATGGGCTGCCATCAGATGAAGAGATGCCAACATGTGGTTCTCGATCGGATGTGAGGCTCAAATTATCATATCTGGTGTTGGTAAGACAATCATCAAGAGTGGAGCGCAGGTTAATTAGCTAGCTAGGTGCTCCATATATAGTGCAATCCAAGATCAGGTCAGCAACCCCACCCACAGATTTGTGTTGGCTGAACTGAGAAGCATCAGGGCTCTATAAAGTTAACATCCTAGCTAGACTGGCCTAGAGTTATTTTATTTTATTTTATTTTTTGAGAAAAGGACAAATAACCGAGTTTTTACAAACTAAAGGACAAAGCAAAAGCGCTGGGATTACCAGCTAACAATAACAACTAGCAAAAGGACCCTTCGGTAAGGATCCTCCAATACTACAAACAAGATACAAATTTGAAAATCACATCCATATGATTCTTAGAAAATTTTTCTTAATCGCCATAATGTTCCTAAGTTTCTAGAGACTTCAGGGCATAATGGCAAATAAAATTTCATGCACGTTGGTACGACCCAAGTCGTGCAGATCAACATTAGGGACAAATTAATATATATGGGGGGAACAATCCTCAACAGTTGAGAAGCCAAGGTGTGTTCCGTTGTTTGCATGCCCTTAGTCTGGCTTGTATGGGTCATTCAGGTCGAACCTAGTCGTCTGACTGGATACAATAGTGAGTTGTTTGATTGTCGATTTATGTTGGGCTATATTGTACTGAGATGTTGTTTGGTTGACTGCATTAGGAGAGTGCATGCATGCATGGATACAATATTCAGTTGTTTAGTTGCCTGCATATGATAGTGTGCTATCTCTTCTAGTGGATGGTGAGAATACCCCCTTGGTACGATGTTTGAGTTGAATGGAAAAGTAACTAAAGATAGTACAAATTGTACATTTAATCCATAAAGGAAATAGTCTGCTTTGTTTTTTTTCCCTTGGAATTTTTACAATAGGTAATGATTTGATCTTGATCAGAGGGGTATTCGGATATTCTGAACTGATCCCAAAAGATTCCAGTGTCCAATTTTTCAGAGAAATTAGTTCTTTAGAAATTGGTGGATCACAAACAAGCAAAACCAGCGACTATACTTGACGAAAAAGATCAGCTTTATTATATAGCATTGTTACATGTAATCTACTGTCATGAAGGGATAATGATAGGAGCTGGCGCTACTGATTTCTCCAATGGTCAGCATTCCCAATTGCCATGTTTGTCCTGAGACAACGAGAAATGCTTGGGCATCCAAACCTCTCCTCTCTCATTCCTCTCCTTGTCAAGCTTCCTAGCTCTATCCTCTACTTGTCGCTTCGCCTGACTAGCTTTCTCCCCATACTTCTTCAGAATTGCCTCTACTTGTCAAGCTTCCTAGCTCTATCCTCTACTTGTCGCTTCGCCTGACCAGTTCAAACACCGGGCTAGTCCGGGCTTCCGGCCAAGCTTTCAAGCTTGGTCTCAAACGAGCAGACTCGAACCCAGCCTGGCCCGAAAATCGATTTTTAAATTTATTTTAATCATTTTTTTGGAATAACAAATAATATTTAATTTATTTTCAGAATTAAATAAATAGATTTTCATTTTTTTTAATTGTTTTTACCGCCAAGCTGGGTTTCTTTTGGGCCGGATTTCCAATTCCAAGCATGGCCCAGACAGGGGCGGGCTCGAGCTGGACTGGGCTGCTCGTGAACAAGTCTAACTCCAAACCGCCCGTGAACATGTCTAACTCCAAACCACGGTAGATTCTGAAGGTGACAAGCCCTGTCACATGATGGGCAACATTAATAAGTACTACTCTTTTGCTGCTTTATTTGCAAGTTGCAACTATTAAACTGAAAGTGCTTAATTTGAAAGCGCAGATTACCAAGTATGACCGACAATAGAACTGAAATCAGTTGAAAACAGGTATTCTGACCAGCATAGAACACCATGTTTAAGACAGTTGGCCTCCATCAAACCAAATAGATATGATAGCATAACAGATAATTGACAAGCTAACATTATGCAGTGCACCACACGTCCCTGACTTGTTATTTGCAATCATGCTCCAACACAATCGACAAAACCATTTAATAGGCTTACACAATTTCTATCTTGCTGAATTACTTACTAGAGCAATTATTAGACATACATATAATATGGCCTTTAACACTAATACTATGTGCCACATACCCAAATGAAACTTTCATCCAGTTCAAACATACAGGTAATCAGTCTAGAATTTTACTCCAGTTCAGAAATCCATATAGGATACCCTTTGCTCTCAGTTCAGAAATCCGTTCTTTGCTTCGCTTCAAGGAACTTGAAGATTCAGAAATCTATCTTCGTGTATCTTCTGCTGGTGGCCAAATATGACCTGTAAGGCTGTAACTACACACTTTTGCATCAATTTAGCACATAAGAGCATCTCCAGCAGGAGCCCTCAAAATAGAGCCCCTACTTTTAATTTGAGGGCTCCCTCTACTTTTGAGGGCCCTGTTTTCTGAGCTGCACTCCAGCAGGAGCCCTCAAAACAGGCCCCTACTTCTTAATTCCCTCTATTTCCTCACACACTATATGCATATGTATTTGAGAACATCACATTATATAATAATTTATTTAAACTATAACTCTAAAGCACTATACTTAAAATTATGAATGAAAATACAAATATTCAAATTTAAATTCAAAGACAAATTTGATCCGAATTTAATGATAGTCGATCACAACATAGTTCATAACATCTCTGCAAATCAAATGACATAATCATCAAATTTGGGCGGGAAGGAGCGGCGCGGGGGGAAAAAGCTAGCGGGGAAGAATCGACCAGCGCGCGCAGAAACCGTGATTTGGGGCTTGGCCTAGAGCCCCTAGGAATGAGGGCTTGAGGATTTTGGGGCCCTCAAATTTGAGGAGCTCTAGTAGGGGCCTTCTTTGGACCTCTGTTTTTGCCTCAAGTCCTCAAATTTGGTTTAGGGGCTCAAGTAGGGGCCTGTTGGAGATGCTCTAACAGAGCCAACTCCAGATGTATAGCTTTATCATCTCAGTTCTCAAAAAATATAATCAATTTCTGAGGCAAAAATTACCTGAGCTAACACAAAAGGAATTTCAGGAAGGGACTAACAGTTATACATATCTAGCACATTATCAAATTTCAACAAAAGGATATAGCAAATTACAATGTAAGATTGTTGAAATTCCTACCAAAACAGTACAGTAAATATATGTGAAAATAAAAGTAGAGCAAGTATATGTAAAAATAGAAGAAACACTTAATTTCTTACTAGAGCAAAAGTGCTTCAGCAAATAAAAGTATTCTAAAAGATTCTCATCTTAACATTTTTTTTAATATCAAAAGATGAAACAGAATTCAATGTTCATGACAAGTATCTGCATTGATAAAAAATTCAGCAAAAGGATGGTAGGCTTCAGCTAGCTTACATCAATTTAAATCTCAGGCTGCTCAAGATGAGATCTTAGTCTCCTCGCCACTTGGGTCAAAATTTGATCACAAATTAAATATGACAATTACTCTGAAATAAATTAGGCCTTGAGCTTTTAAATAAAATCTTTCTTTTCTAACCAATTGACGAGGATCTAATAATCCTTATTTAATTATTTATCTGTAATTCTTATTATGGATAATAATACCATCGTATGGTTCTTGAGTAACCCCTTATTGCTCATAAGGGAGAAGCTGATCAGTGGTCGTAAGTCTTTCTACGATCAGTACCTAATCGTAAATTTTTCTACGACTACCTCATGGTCGTAAGTTTTTCTACGACCAGATCAGCTACAACCACCCTATAATTGATTGAGCTTGCAAACAAGAAGGCCCAATTGATTAGGGAATATAATCAGTTAGTATGCGTTGTTATTCTCTGGAATAATTGCACGTAATACACCTCTATCTCTGACAAGTAACTGTCATGCGATGTGGAGGGGTTACTACTCCAACGATAACTACCATCAATACGCCCGTTATATGAAATGATGAGACGCTTCTTGACCTGGAGAAACGCCCACCTCTTCGTACACTATATAAAGGCTACAGTCAGAGGAGAGGGGATGGGAGACAAGCGCAATCGGGAGCACAAGCCTGAGACTTTCTCTTGATTGTAACCAGTGTACTCAATATAGCCACACAGGAGTAGGGTTGTTATTCTCTCCGGAGAAGGCCTAAACATATATAAAATCCATGTGTCGTTCTCTCTGCGTGATCAATCTTGGAGACCCCCGAATCAAACAATCATACGTAAGATCGGTTCTAGATCATCGACAATTGGCGCCGTCCGTGGGGTTCTTTCGGTAATTCCTCGTCAACAGATTATCTTCTTTCTTAATGCTTCTATGGCAGGAGAGTGAAACAAGGAGAACTGGTTCGACTTGGCCGATTACGCAGATATCGACATGGATGCCGGCTTCGACTACGAGCCGAGTATCATCTCATCCGATGGTTATGCCGCCTCCAGGGATCATTTGCCAGATCCAAGAGACCATGCCACCGATGGAGTTGAGGAGGGATCCTTCTCTCTCACAACAGTATATCCAACTGAGGGACCAGTTTCTTCAGAGAGCAAAGGTCTATCCAACCACAATCAGGACTACACTAAGGCAGAACCACAACATGACGAGGGTTCTCCCTCCGAATGTTCGAGTCCACCTAAGGCAGTCCGACCTGGCGAGGCAAATCCTAGAAGCCATCATTCCGAAGCTTCATCAACATCTAGTGGTCATCTCTCTCTGGTTAGCCCCACGGAGGATGAGGTCAACATGCTTTTCCTGCGAGTTTGACCATCCCTTCGCAAGGCTCACCTGCGGACGGAGGCTGTTATAACCCGGAATTCCCCTTCCTGAAGGGGCTTGCTCCAAGTCGCAAGATAGTGTTTTTCGACTACTCTTCAAGCGAGGAGGCTTCTAGCGCAAGTGGAGATCATCAACAGGAAGTCTTTGTCCTTCCCTCAGATAATGATCACTCTCCTAGAGACAGGACCGAGGACGCTCCCCGACGATCACACACTACGACCCCTCGTGGTGATGGCGAGGACACCTCCGGTGATGAACGGGATCAGCACAACATTGTGATCCATGGAATGAGAAGATATCCAAAAAATGATATGGCAAACAACTTACTTTAAAAATGTCCTTCGTGCATTTCAACAGGAAACTACGACGGGAAATCCCAAAAACAGAAAACTGACCTTTCGCACCATATCAAATGAGTTGAAGACAATCAGGTACAAACTGCAATACAAATCAATATGACAATATGCACGCCTAACTATACCTGACAATCACACCTTTACTATTGTAGACCAGAAGACAACAAGAAAATAAGAAATCATATAACCCGGAAGATACACCTACTATCAACAAAGATGTATCTACGTACGAGCATGAGCATGAACAAGCACATGGACAAAACAATGCCACAAAAGCATTAGACACAAAGGTACAACCTTATTTCTCAGTTTATTCCTTATGCAATATTGTAGCAAACAACAAAAATATAGACTAACAATACCACTCAAAGGAAGAGCGCAAACGGAACCTTAAAAAAACAACTCACCCATTACCAAACGAGTGCGTGGTCCAACTACAAAGGTGTCAACATCAACGCAAGACAAATACTGTGACTACATTTATTATGATAGCCGAAATTCTAAACCGATGGAGCCTCCAAGACCCAACATCACCTCAAAAGGTAGATCCACAAAAAAAACCTACAATTTCAATACTTACAATTACATATGCAATTGTTTTTCCCATCTAAACTTACAAAATTGCAGATAATACATGCACCGAGGAAGATAATCTCATTATTGAGTACATAAAGTCCTTACCAATGACCAAGACCTTGGTCCACATTGATGATGTCTTCGTATTCCAATAAAAATGCAATGCCTGACAAATCGGCTTTTGCCTGAGGGAGTGGAAAGATGGCTGAATGATGACATAAGTTCATCCGTGTAAACAAACTCTTATGTTAACTTTAACATCTTATCTAACCTAAGTTCTTATTTGCAACTTTAGGTCATCAATGCATACATCTATTATCTACAGGATAAATACCACAAAGATACTAGGGTTGGTGCAAAGGTGTTCCTAGAGAACACATTTATTACCGTGGTGTTAGCAAGAGATGGCATATGTGAAATATCAAAATGTCGTATCAAGCGTGGCATGATTAAAAGTGGCAATTAATTATTTGCAGCATGATATGGTGACACTCAATGCCTTGACGAATGAATTTACTTGTCACTTTTCTATACACATAATAACATAACGCTTCCTGCAGATCTCCCTGCCCTTAAATATCGAAAATGAGCATTGGTACTTAGCAGTGGTCAACGCAAAACAACGTCAGATACAGTTGCTAGACTCACAAGGCACAACTAAAAGAGTAGGACTCGAGCTTAAACATGCGGTGAGCTTATTACTAACTTTGTAATCCTCCTTAGTTCAAATAATCCCCTATTTTAGCTCTACAATTACAATTTGACACTAAACAACTGCAAGGAATGGACAACTATTTTGAGATCTAGACGCACGATGAAGCAGTTCAAATATCTAATTGGCCTGACCACAACGTTACATCTTGGCCTATCACACATTGCGTACAGAAGCCAAGGAAAAAAGATGGGTACATTACACACCACCGCTTCATCAATTTACTTTATGTTCAAAAATAAATGGGTTCCTAATAATTATGCAATCTTGTAGCTCATCTTGCGGTCTATACATGCTGAAATTCAGGGAATATTGGTCTGGATCCAGGCTGACTCACAGCTTTACACAGGTATGTCATACAATAGTATTTTAATATAATACTCATTTATAAAATAGCACAAAAACTTAACCACTATTGGCTACGCAGGATGATATAGACAATTTTAGATGAAAATTAGCGGCCATCTCGGTGGACTCTAAACTGAACAAGATTATAGGCAGGCCAAAGTGCATCAAACAAATGGGCGGCAATATAAGAAAGGAATAGAGATTGTACCCATACAATGTTACTAGCGGATGTAATTTATATTTATGCAGTGCATTGGAAACTTATAAACTGTCCTAGGTCGTAATTAACAAAATGATTAGCCTCCTATAACCTAATATTTAGTACATAGATGCAAAAAATTCTCCATGACATGTACAAAGGGCAAGTTTGTGACAGCTTATCGCCTCCATCATGTATACATTCCTCAGCTACCATTGATGATATATCTCACATATAAGAAGTTATATGCAAAATTACCAACAGAGAATTACCAACAGAGAATCAGGATTCACAAGACAGTGCCATATAAAAATAAGTTGTTCAAACAGAAATTACAAAGTTCTAGAAACTCACAAGATGAATAATTCCTTCAGTTGGCACAAATAAGTAACAATACACACTTAAGAAAACAAAAGAAGCATCAACATACAGGCACAAATATAAGGAATTATACATTCTTTAGTTGGCAAACATGAGTAACAATACACAATTTACATTGATTTTGAAAGTTATTGTTATAATGTTATGCAGTGCGATGGAAACTAGCGGGCACTGCTGGTAGCATATATAACCATGTGTTCCTCCTGAGTACAAGTAAACTATTTAATCCCGCATGTATATATTCTACTTCTAAACTGCTACTTCGAGGCATCAAAAGTATATCTAATTCGGTGAACTATTATAATATAATCATATAATAGCACAATCCTAATGCAAAAAAAGAGAGGAAAAAACGGCAAACAAAAATAACCTACTTCATTATGTTCTGGTTGAAATGCTTCACTGGTATGAAACTTATCTCTTCAATTGATAGATTGCAACACCATTCCGAGTTTCCAAAAATAATGCTCTTAATTTCAGTTGTTCAAGCCATAAATTACACTTCAACCTATATTTTCTTTCCTGATTTAGCAACTTACGACAAAATTGAATACTACCATTTTCCAAAGAAT
This sequence comes from Ampelocalamus luodianensis, assembly GCA_036346255.1. Lineage (NCBI taxonomy): Eukaryota > Viridiplantae > Streptophyta > Magnoliopsida > Poales > Poaceae > Ampelocalamus > Ampelocalamus luodianensis. Next base: position 3,437,188 of record CM070634.1, read on the forward strand.
GCAACAACGGAAAACACGAGCATACGGAAAGAATAGGGGGAAGAAACAAAGACAAATGTTTACCGGAGAGCGCGCCCATTAAGACGACGCGTTGGCGGAGGAGGATGTTGGTGGTGTCCATATCCTCGAGGGGCGCCTTCGCGGCCACCGGCCTTGCCGCCGATAGCCCGGAAAGATCCCACCAGGATGAGAGCGTCCGCCGAGCCCGGACGCACGCTCTGGGCGACAACCTCTAGCATCAGGAGTTGGGGGTGGCGAAAAGATAACATGACGGGGACGACGAGGACTAGCAGGGAGCCGCCGGGAGAGTCGCCATGGCTGCTCGCCGCCGGTGGCCACACAAGATGCTGAGACAACCAGCACCAGGCGGTGCCGCAGCGGCCGCCGGGACAGGACGGCGACTCCACGCTACTCGCGCAGCCTATCCGCCGCCTCATCACGTCCTGCTGCGCCGACCAGACGCGCCGCCGCCTCATCACGCCGCACCCACTCGACGCCCCCTCATCACGCCTCCCCGACGCTCCGCCGCCCCGAAGCGCTATCGAATCGAAATAACCTAACCCTACCAGACTAATTTAGCGGCCCAGCAACGTGATAACGAATGGGCAGGCCGATTATCGGCCGGCGGATGGCCCATTCCTAGCGTGAAACCCAATTTAAGCCCACTGAGACAGCACAAATTACTCCTCTCATGCCTTCCTATACAGTTTTACCCCTCTCCAAATTATACTACACATATTATACACATATTACCGAGATATTACCGAGAAAAGTATAACTAAATCATAACCAATCTGATCCATTGGATCGAGAAGAATAGACGGCTCATATTGATTTAAATATACCGTAAAAGAGCTCTATAGATAATAGATATTAGATATGCATCTTACTGCAGTGGTATTTATGTCTGTCTGTTTCGGATATGGAACATACATGTATTCGTACCAGAGGATAACCGCTGTTACTGCAGCTTGTGCAGCTGCTACAAGGGTTTCGTTACATTTAACCGCTAGCAAATATGTGAGTAATAAGAAGCTCATCTCATCTCCTTTTTTGGCTTGGTTTCAGGAGTTTAATAAATCTTGGTGGATGCCAAATTCAGTGTCAGCTTTCAACTCAGGATTGCTGTTTTTTTATATGTCATTTAATAGCAACAACAAGGATATCGTTCGGCATGTTGATGATTCTATCGATCGCTTGGTTGATACTCCAGCGTTCTGCAATGACTGGACCCAACATGCCAATAACGTTCAATGTTAAGTTATTGGGAGTTCTGTGTGGTTTTGTTGGAAGGTTTTGTGTTGACACACTGGGCGGGGATGGAAGTGTCTGGATCGAATTCTGGGAGATCATTTGCTCCATCCATTTTCTCGGAAACAGTTATCCGTCTCTTTTATATCGTGTTCTTTATGGTCCTATTTCTGTGGGTCACAGAACCAAGGCTGTCGGTTTGCCATATTGGGTTCGCCGGTACATATTTTACGCTGTGCTGTCATTGATTCTCCCATGCTTGGCTGGTTTGCTGCCATTTGCATCTCTGTCAAACTGGAAGGAACATGGAATTTTGGACTGTATTGGCCCTGTAGTGCACCGTAATTCCTAAATTAGCCTCCTTAGCATCAAAATTCCATTTTTAGCCTCCTCCTAGCTTTCTTTGCCGTTCGGGACTACAGAAGAACTCACTAATGCCGTCGCCGTTGGCGCACACAAGTTGCTGCCGTGTCCATTGGCAGCAACCGTTGCTGCCGTCCCACACGGCATCTCTCCCTCCTCTCAAGACGCATAAATCCAGAGAGAGAGAAAATACATTTAAGAATATTTTTGGATGACTTTTTAAATATAGAAAATTAGCTCAAATTATGAAATTTTTTGTGGAGACTCCCAGAACAGTATAGTTGCTTTGGTAATTTTTTCAGAATTTTATGAGTTACTATTTTTCCTGTAAAATTCATTTAAGTATATTATTTGTAAGAATTTTACAGAAAAAACCGTAACTCATAAAATTCTGAAAAATTTACGAAAGCAATTAAACTGTTCTGGGAGTCTCCACAAAAAATTTCATAATTTTTAGAGCTCATTTTCTATATTTAAAAATTCATCTAAGAAATATTCTTAAATATATTTTCTCTCTCTTGATTTGCGCGCCGTGAAGGAGGAGAGGTGCTTTGTGTGGACGGCAGCACCTTCTGCTGCCGTTGGGGAGCGCAGCACCTAGGTGCTGCCGTCCACGTCCGCGAGACGCGCCAAAGGGGCTAAAGTGGAAATTCGAGCTAATGAGGCTAGTTTCGGAATTACGAAGCGCTACGGGGCCAAAAGCGGCAAGAACTCAGGAACATGCAGCTGAATTTATAAAATACAGATTTACTGGAAGTAACATTGAGGCCTGAGAGACTGGATGTGGTCTTCAGCATGAGAGCAGAACCTTGGAGAAGTTTGTTAGTGTAGAAGAATATAATTGGTTTAATGTGGATTGTTTTATTACTGAGCCTCAAGGGCGGATTATATAGAGTACAATGTTTGGAGGACAAGAAGCCTCTTCTAGAGATAAGGCAGGTATCTGAAATTACAATCAATTCTAAACTACCATATCTGGAGATATCACAATATACTCTAACATCCCCCCGCAATCGTAGCAGGAGCGTCGTAGACAACTGCAGCGTCGCGAACGCTATGACTGGAGAAACCGACGAGTTGCGCATGCAGATGGTAGCCCTTTGTGCCGATGTCGAGGTAGCCGAGAGCGAGGCGAGTGGCCGTGGTCAAAGATGTCGTGCGTGAGATAACCGTGGTCGACGTAGCCGTAGTCGGGGTTGCCGGCGATGAAGTAGCCGCACATGAAGCCGCGAGCACAAGGAGGCGCCATGGTGACGAGGCGCAAGGAGGCCCTAAGGAAGAGGACCGTGATGCAGTCGAGGCAATCGTTGAGGTAGAAGGTCGATGCCGAAGACGCTATCGAGGCCGCCATTGACGAGGCGTGCACTGGGTTTGCCAGGCCCAGGAACACGTCGGGGATGAAGGCACGCACCGGTGTTGCCAATACCGGACGTGCTAGAGAGAGGGTCCAACCATGTGCCAGTGTCTGAGGGACCAGCAGAGAAAGCCTCCGAAACGGTTGCGGCGCGCAGTGTGGCGTGAGGTAGAAGATGCCGATGTAGCCCGCGGTTGCCGGAGTAGACGAACGTAGTCGGGGAAGAGACGACGACGCTGGTGACGAGGTTGTGTTGGACGAAGGCGGAAGGGTGCAGGGGCCAGACGATCCAGAGGTGACGCGGCGGCGGTGCTTGAAGAAGCTGGCGAAGAACCCAATCAGCATGACGAAGACCATGTGCGCCGACGACTGAGGCGATGATGCGCCGAAGAAAGGTGGCGTCGATCGGCCGGAGGGTCATTGATGCACGGGAACAGCGATGTAGAGTGAAGGCGAGAGGCGACGACGAACCAGTGTGGAGCGTCGTGGACGGAGTGGCGGGGCAGCGACGCGTGAGGGCGTCCCCTGGAGCGTCGCGAGTCCGACTATGTCGCACGGTCGGAGATGGTCGGTCGAGTCGCCGCCGATGTCGGAGTAGAGGTGCATGAGATCGACAGGCGGTGGGCGACACAAACCGATCTCTGATCGGAAAACCAAAGAAAAAATGTCGATCTGAAAATGACCAGAGAGAAAATCTAATTGGAAACCGATCGGATGATCAGCGACACAAACTATAAATTACGGGTTGCGCAGCCCCCGGGAGAGATCATAGAGACCGAAGCATCTCCCAGGGGCGGTGCGGCGGAAGCTGTGGAGGCGGCGGCTCAGGAACGACGCCGCTCTGATACCATATGGAAGAATAGAATTGGTTTAATGTGGATTGTTTTATTACTGAGCTTCGAGGGCGGATTATATAGAGTACAATGTTTGGAGAACAAGAAGCCTCTCCTAGAGATAAGGCAGGTATCTGAAATTACAATCAATCCTAAACTACCATATCTGGAGATATCCCAATATACTCTAACAGTCAGGTGGAACTTATGCACTTGCAAGGTTGAACCTGTTTTGTGAAGATGATGTTTGACTCACTGTTGTCCAAAATGAAACACATATGGAAGAGATTTCAGTGTAATAAGAATGGCAACTATTTTGCTTGGCTTGGTTTCATCCTCAGGTAGTCACGCCTCAACTTCTCTTCCTACTTCGTGTTGATACATCTGATGAGACAGGTTTTGGAAGTTGTGCTCTTTTGTCAACCGATGTCAAGAGCAAGATGCTTTCGTCTATGTAGTTTCTTTCCGTCGGGAAAGTTCAAAAATATCATGTAGATTTAGTTGCCTCTTTTTTTTTGGGCTCATGTGTGTGGACATTGTCGTTAATGAATCTGTTGGTTCCTTCTTTTTCTTCACCATCCGGTGCTTGATGTATTTTCATTTGGGTGTGTAGGGAAACGGGTAGGCTATACTAGCGTAAATTAAAAAATTCTACCCGTAAACCAAGATCACTGCAGTTATAGATCACGGTCTTACCACTAGACGCGCAGGTGCGGAAGTTGATGCAAAGACGCGTCGGGCGGTGTAGTCGTACTCGATTGATGCGATGCGTCGGGCGAGTAGTCGTACTACTTCCTCGTCCACGTCGCGGCGTCCACGTCTGCCTCCTTTCTTGCGGTTCGTCCCAACGCCACGCATGCGGCGCCTCAAAGGTATCCACACGTGCGGGAGGAAGCGACGCACGGGACTACTAGATCCGCGCGCGACTAGGGCGTGGGAGGTGGCGGCCGGGTTTGAGGATGTCACGAAAAACTCAACCCTTAACCGCGCGCTCGCCTTCCTTTTATAGGCGTCCTTATAATGGGCTTCTACGAATAGAGGCCCATTAGGACTCAATGCCCGATCTAATTCGGATCCAATCCGAATTGAGGCTTCACCCTTAAGTGTGTGACCCTATAGGTTCACGTATGTTTAGACATGACGCAAGTACACATACTTGGTCAATAGTTGGTAGCGACCTCTAGCAAGACGTGCCAACTCCTAAACGCACGTAAAGATCATATCGGACGAACCATCACAACGTTATGTACATGTCAATCCCTTTGCCTCACGATATTGGTCGAGCTCCAAGTCGACCACTCTTTCGATCCTGTGATCCTAATCCCTTACTAGGTTAACTCTTAACCTTAAGTAGCATGGTCATGCATTTCGATCCGATCACTCGAGGCCCAGAGATATCTCTCGTGAGAGGGCAAATCCCATCTCGATGACCATGCCTCGCAAAGATGCTTCATAACAAACCCAAAGCTACCTTTATAACTACCCGATTCACGAGTAGCGTTTGATAGCCCCTAAGTAGGTCTATTCACATCTCAAGTACATGCGACAATCTCGTGTCTAAGGACAAGGCGTACACATTGTGTAGAGAGAACCATAAGTATAAAAGCTATATCTCATATTGGGTCGGTCCAACCCCATGTTCTAAACATGTGTCCACATTATTGGTTTGACATCTCCATGTCTATGACCTGTGAAACATGGTCATCAACCGATACATGTGCTAATCCATCATTCACGTGTGTCCTCACATGAACTCCGACTAGGGACAACTTTAGAATAACCATACAAGTAAAGAGTTTCACAAACAAGTCACATACTTGTTAATCAACACAAAGGCAATATTCAAGGAATATTTATTAAATCATGGATACAACGAAATATCATCATCAAAATGATTGCCTCTAGGGCATATCTCCAACAGGGTGGTCATGTGAGGACCCCGGTTTATTCGGCTTTTACTGTTTAACCATCCACTTGGTCCTAATAAAGACAAATCAAATAAACCAAGCCTCGAGATATGTATACTTCCTGCACTGCAGATATACACACCCGTTACAAAATCATGCATCAATTCCATTCATACACATAGAGCCAAGCAAAAGCAACAATCGAAAGACATAGATAATATAAAGAGAGTTATTACAAAAGAGAGGCCGATCTGCCAAAAGTCATACAAATAAGTAAAAACACAATGAAGCAAATGGCCATAAGATGGCGATAAACAAAAGCCAATCGGTGTGCCTTTACCACAAGGCAACCAACCGGACCGCCAAGCTAATCGTCCCTGCACAGCGCGCAACACAACTCACAAAAGTGAGGCCCTTGGGGCTCACCTTCTTCCTCTGCAACAATTAATATTAAGCAAGCGTATGAGTACAAAACTTGTTTTTGTACTGCAAGACCGACGTGTGAGATAACAGAACTATAATTAACTACATGCAAGCTTTATTTAAGTGGATGAGGCTCGACTTATTTTCAGCATAAAGCAAGTTTTCATTTGCAATAGTGTAATAGATTCAAAGCAAGTTTGCAATTAACTTTATGGTTCAAATAAAAGAGAGACAATAATAACAATAGATAGATGACAACACCAACCTAGAAGTGACTAACCCATAGTCACCACAACAATAGCATGAAGTACCCCTTCATACCACCCATGTCAAGTTTAAGTTTTTAAAAGGTTGTAGTCTAGTTCTTGCACGACCTTACCAAGCATGTCCATAACCTAGGACGAGGCTATTCGAATAGTTTTAACCCGCAGGGTGTACCAATGTACCCACACGATAGACCGCCTTTCCACCACCACGGTTAGCACACTTCCTTTGGTATGCGGGCATGGCTAAGTCTAACAAGACGCTTTCCAATGGACGATGCTAATTAAGAGCCGCAACCACGGAGAAGGACACATTAGACGACCTAACCTGCCCGCTAATGCTCCCTCCAAAACACACACACAAGAACACACCCACCGACCAGCTCATAATTAACACCTTCCAAAGTACTTAGTCAAGAGAGGTTCCATATCCCCGTCGTGGTTAGCACGCAATAAGCGCTGGCTTAGTGACACAAGTAACTCGGTCCTTGGGACTTAGGCACCATTCCACACACCCAACAGATCACATCAATATACCATTGTGCCCAAGTCGGATATAGTTTTGTTTTCATTTTTGATTTGTAAATCAATAAAACACAAGGGTTGGACATAATGGAGTAGTATAAGTAGTTGTGTGATCAAGATCATCGACTAAGTCGATGATCGCCAATACTACCGATACTAGGCATGGCTAAGCAATATTTATTCGAAATCTACTAAGTGACAAGAGCTCATCCAACGAACTCTAATCACAGCAAATAACCTAGGCTCAGGTAGTAGAGGATAATCATTTACCAACAGATTATGCAACTAGAGGATTAACTAATCAATTTAACAACAAATTAGCAATGCATACATAGAAGTTAAACAAAATATTAGACTTTTAAAAGTAATGGGATCAATGGGAAATGATCAAACTGCTTGCCTGCTTGTTGTGGCTCAAATTGTTGCGGAGGTCGTTCTCGGGTTACCGCAAATATCGAATCCTAAGCGAAAGAGCGAAAACAACCAATAAGGCGAGCAACACTTAAATGAAATAGCAAGCAACAATTATCCAAATGCGATGAAATTTATACACAAGGTAGGAAATGGATATACCTAGTCATAGGAACTGGAAAACTTAATTTGGATTTTTGGTGCAAAAGATATTTCCTAAAAACCTATTTTCGGCCAAAATGCTACATCGAAATAGCAATCAGAGCAAAAATATTTTCTAGAAAGGTTTTGAAGCTGAAATTTTTATGGTAGCTACCTACTGGTATAGTGGTAACCCATATAACATTTCAGGTCATTTGGAGTTATATTGAAAGAGTTATAATTTGTTTAAATTGTTTAGGTATTAAACTAAAATATGATCCTTATGATTTTTAAAAATAGTAAAATTTGTGAAACCAATTTTCCCAGCAAATACATTAGCAGTGGAAGCTACTCCAATTGGATTCATACAAAAAGGATCTATAGATTAAAAGTTATGCATTTTACAAGTTTGCTAAAGTTCTGAAAACAGATTAAGTTCACTTGTTTACTATTTTGAAAATGGTTTTCCAGGTTTGATTATGGTCTACAATTATTTTTATATTTAAGTTCAAGTTATAAGGAAGCTAACAAAATTGGAATCATCTAATTCGGAGCTAATATGACAAAGATATGAAAATGACAAGACCCAAAGGTGACATTGATTTCGGACTTAGCACTTTCGGACCTTTCCTAGCATCCGAGACGTGGACGATTGAGAGCCGTCGATCTCAGATCGACGGACGACATTGAACCAGACCAAACACTCACGCGCGCGAATGCAGGGCCGACGTGGAGGCTCCGTGGTCGTTGATCTCGATCCAACGGCCGAAGACGCCCACGCCGCCTCCGCAACGTTGTCGTCCGGACAACGCGGCCGGCTTTGCGCAGACAACGCCGGCGACCAAAACGCACGCGGCAGCGAGTGAATGCCGTGAATGGGTGCGCACAGCGTTGCGCACCTCCGTACCACCCACACCGACGGTGGTGGACTGAGCGGCGGCGCGGCGGCGAGCGGCGGCGGGAAAATGACAACGACGACAAGCGGCAAATAGCTCCGCGGCGGACCATTCAGCGGTGCTCGAGCATCTAGGGGCTACCAGGAGCTACCGATTGACGCGAAGGTGCGAGGCGGTCGAATGCGACCGCGACGAAGCTCGCGACGACACGAGGAAGATGACGCGAGGAAGACGGCTGGCAAAATCAACCATGCCGCGTCATCACGATGGGTTCTAGAGAGCACGCAGAAGCTCCCGAGAAAGGAATTAGAAAAGGAGCACTCACCGGCTACTGAGACGAAGAAGGATGCTCGCGGCCGATTTGGGAAATCCAAAATCCGGTGCTCCCGTTGAAGCAACTTTGAAATGGAGTGGTTGCTAAGCACCACCGAGACGAGAGGAGGTGCAGGAGTAAGGAGGAGCCAAAGAACCACCGAGCACGGCCTTCACCGAGAAGCTCCGCGGCAACAATGGCGGAGAGAAAACAGGCGTTTGGGAGCTCCACGAATGCACTGGTGCAAGGAGAGCTCACGGTGCGTAAAGGAAGGCGGGAGGAAGATGGGAGCTTAAGTAGCCGAGGAAAGCGTGAGCAACGGCAACAAGCTCTCGATGCGCCGCTCTCACGGCCGTGACGGCGACGGGGCGATTGAGCGATGGACTTTCGGGCGGCTCGCGACGCGCATTTAATGCACCCGCCGCTGGCGCTGGGGTGAGCGGACGCGACGCCATCGCCACGCAGCCTCTTCGCCATGGCGCAGAGCGAGCGCGAGCGGCCGGGCGAAGCAGCGCGAGGAGGACGACGATGGCTACCGTCCGATTGCATCCAAGGCTAGCGCCGATCACGTTGAAACGGCATCGATGAACGCGATCGCCTGATTGAAATCCAACGGCCGCGAATCCGGCAACCGAGTTGTCCGAATGCATACATGAACGCGAGCCGTCCGATGGAGATCCAACGGTCCGTAGCGCGCGCCCGATCGATCGCGCCAAGACAGCTTAGTTGACTCGACCGAAGTGGTTGGCTCGAGCCCGAGTCCGACTCGAGTCCAATGAACAAGGCAAACCCATTAGGTTTTGATTTTTGAACTGAAACTTTGAGGATTTAATTGAGGCATCAAATCAACTCCAAACTTTATGAAATTTTAACTGGAGCTTGCTTACCTTGGGGTTAACCTTCCATAAAATTTCGAGAGGTTTTGCACTGGAATTTTCTCAAGAAATTCCGAAGGTTAAAACAGAGGTTTGACCAAGGTTTGACTTGCCTCTAAAATATTTCAAATAATTTCCCAAAATTATGAAATAATTCAGAGGTGTTACCAAGCCACCCTAGAACCAGGAAAATTATTTCCAAGGGTTTGACAAAAGATTTGACCAAGGAGGTTGTTGACTTGATAAATGAGGCCTTTGATTTTTAATTTTCCAAAATTCTTTTACAAGAATTTCAGAAAAGTTTCAAAAGTAAAAGGATGAAGGAAAAGTTTTAATTTACCCTCATTTTATTACATTTGAAACACAAGCCAAAATTTGGGATGTTACAGGTCAGCTGCTGCCATATGCCACAGTTCTTTTCTTCTGTCAGATTCCAAATTGTATTGTTTGTTTAGGCATAGTTCCTCACTTGCATCTAAGTTGTAAATTGTAACTGTAACAAGCTTAATGTATTAATTTCGTGCCAGTGCTTGGCCATTTCGTTTCATGTTATATTATTCAGGTTTGATGTTTGTACATCTGGACATTTTTATAGCAGTGGTGTACACTGGTCGAGGTTTGTAAATAATTTGTTTTGCTATATGGCTCAAGTACATGTGTCGATTCGTCTATGGGATAACCTAAGGCACTTTTGATTTATGGTGGATTCTATACTCGGCAGTGTCTGTTTTGCACCCCGTTTATTGTGCATTTGTGCCTCCATATATTAGCATCTATCTGTTCGTAGACACATCATTTCGATGTAGCATGTTGGTGCAGGTAGCTTGGTAATAATTTTCTGCCCTGATCTACTGCTTTTTTTTCGATAATAATTCTACTGCATTGCATTAGCAGTTTAGCACTGTGCCGTCACCAAAATGCTGCGAAATATCACCTGAGAGAGGAAGCCTTCGGCAGCTGCAACAACAGACTAGTTTTGCCAGGCTCCAGCCGAACGCTTCTCGAGAGCAAAGCAAAGGCGGCTATGGCCTTTGCCGTGCCAGCTGAGCCGAACGCTTCTCAGCCATAAGCTCATGGGCGCGGCCGCCCCTCCCTCTCTCACCCTCCCCACACCCCCGCACCCCGCCACACCAAAGCCCCGCCGCCGTCCGCCGCGGGACGTTGTCTCATGGACGTCCTCCATCGCGCGCTCGGCGCGGCAGGGCGACCTGCCCGCGGCGGCCGTGGCGCTCTCCGCCATGCTCTCCTCCCCCGCCGCGCCCGCCCCCAACGACGTCACCCTCCTCACCGTCCTCTCCGCCTGCGCCGACTCCCCCTCCTTCCCGCTCGCCCGCCGCCTCGCGCTCTCCCTCCACGCCCTCGCGCTCAAGCTCTTCCCCAACCACCTACTCCTCTCCACCTGCCTCGTGCGCTTCTACCTCGCGTCCCGCCTCCCCCACCTCGCCCTCCAGCTGTTCGACTCAATGCCCGTCAGGTCCGCTATCACCTACAACACCATGATCTCCGGCCTCATGCGCAACGGCCTCGTCGCCGCCGCGTGCGAGGTGTTCGACGGTATGCCCGCCCCGGATAAGGTCTCCTGGACGGCGCTCATCGACGGGTGCGTCAAGAACGGGCGCCACGACGAGGCGATCGACTGCTTCCGTGCCATGCTGCTGGACGGTGTGGAGCCGGACTACGTCACGTTGATAGCTGCCATCTCTGCGTGCGCCGAGGTTGGCGTGCTCGGGCTCGGGATGTGGGTGCACCGGTTCGTGGTCAGGCAGGGGCTGGAGCGCAATGTCCGGGTTGCCAACTCGCTGGTCGACATGTACGCGCGGTGCGGGCAGGTGGAGCTCGCGCGGCAGGTGTTTGCTTCCATGCAGAAGCGGACGGTGGTTTCTTGGAACTCGATGATCGTCGGGTTCGCTGCGAACGGACGGTGCACGGACGCGATCGAGCATTTCGAGGCGATGCGGAGGGAGGGGTTCAAGCCGGACGCGGTGACGTTCACCGGCGTGCTCACGGCCTGCAGCCATGCCGGTCTCACCGAACAGGGGCTGAGGTATTACGATGTCATGAGGTCAGAGTACGGCATTCCCACAAGGATGGAGCACTACGGTTGCGTAGTCGACTTGCTCGGCCGGGCCGGGCGGCTGGACGAGGCGATGAGCGTGGTGGAGACCATGCCGATGCGGCCAAACGAGGTGGTGCTCGGAGCTCTCCTCGCGGGGTGCCGGATGCACGGGGACGTGGACATGGCCGAGCAGCTGATGCAGCACCTTCTCGAGCTGGACCCCGGCGGCGACTCCAACTACGTGATGCTGTCGAACATCTATGCAGCCGTCGGGAAATGGGACGGCGCAGGCAAGGTTCGGAATCTGATGAAAGCTCGAGGAGTAAAGAAGAGGCCAGGCTATAGCGCCGTGGAGATCGACGGCGATGTGCACGAGTTTGTGTCTGGGGATCGGGCCCATCGGGAGGCTGATGAGATACATGAGATGCTTGCCTTGCTCAGGCATGACATGGCAAGGTATGGTTATGAGCATATAAGCGACTGCTTGGACGGGGAATGAACTCAGAACTGGAAGAATGCAGGAAACTGAAGCCTTTCAGTAGGCAGCAGCACTGGATTCTGCGTTTCGAGCAATTTGTAATGGCGACTTCTTTGCTTGTCCGTCCATAATGAAGGACCAACATTAGATTAGAACATTGTGGTATACGCAGCTGTTCGGTAATTGTGATTTCCTGTTGCCTGTACAGTCCAAGAAAATGCATTCGGGCTCATTTGGAACGTTGGAATTTTCCCTGGTTCTTGTGAAATTCTCGCATTCTAAACCGGGCCTAAACGTATACAGTAATACAGATTCTTTTCATTTCCACGTCTTTGATCAAAAGCACGCCCTTCCATAAGGTAAATGCCTTGTATCATTGCAAATCTATAGAAGCAAATCCCCCATGCTTTTCATCCTGCATTTATCGGCTAAATTAAACATATACACTGAAATTCTGGACGTTCTCCGAATAGAAACAGATTTAATTTTCCACGTCAAATAGTCAACAACATGGACGATACAGCCAGTTTTTTTTTGACGTAAATACAGCCAGTTTACATCAGCAACAGAAAGTGAACTGTACAGTATGGAGACACGGTCAGAAAAGTGAACTGTAGCGTGAGCACTCGGCACTCCCCCTCAATGACCCGGGCACTGGTGCCGGCTCCGCCCCGATGGGCTGCAGGGCCGGACCATGCCGTGCTGGCCCGGTCAGCACGTTGTACCGTGCCAGTACGGCTCGACTCAGCTCGGCTCAGGTGAGCCCAAGTACGGCCCAGAAGCACATTGTGCTACCGACGTGTCGTGCGGGTCCAAGCACGGTCTTGTCACCGTGAAGGACTGTTGCCATCCACCTCGACGCACCCGAGGATGACGTGGAACACTGTCTCCTTGCGCCTGCGTCCCGCAGAACTGACAGCTGACACCTCCCTCTCCTGCCCCATCCTCGACGCTCGCGGAGGTCGACGGAGGCACGAGCGGAGCAAGGGGGCTTGTGCGCCTCACGGAAGGCCGCCGGGGCCAGCGGAGGGGTGCAGAGGGGGGAGGGGCAAGCCCAAGGCAGCCAGCGCGAGGGAGCCAGAGCTCCGGGTCCGCGCAAGGGAGCTGCAAGGGCGGCGACGGAGAGGCGGGGCCGAGCCCGAGGGGAGGAGGAGGTGGGGGACGGGGACAGGGAGGCTGGCCACCACCGCGGCTGCATTGAGAGGGGAGGTGGGGTTGCGTGGCGGCGAAGGAGGAAGAGATAGGGAGGGCCGAGGAGGAGTGGAGGACGGACGACGCAAAAGGAAGGGGAAGAAGAGGGGAGAACCGAGAAGGCTCTCAGCTCGTCTTGGGGAAGGAGAGAAAAGCAGAGGGGAAGGAAAAAAGAGAGGGAATGGGAAAAAAGAAGAGGTTAGGAAAAAAGAGTAGGAATGGGGAAAAGAGGGGAAGAGGTTAGGAAAAAAGTGGGAGAAAGAAAAAATACGATAGAAAATGAAAAAACAAAATAAAAATTGTTCACAACGTAGGAACACATAAATATTCAGGGGAACAACTAAAATGTATTCATTGTTCGGTACAGTACAAATACAAAGTTGCTGCCCGTTAAAAACCTTACACCTAGTGTGGGGTACCCCTAGTAAGGAAAAGAGTGCAGCAACTATATACATATAGACTAGTTGACGTCGAGATTCTCTAGGTCGTCTATCGCCTTCGTGATCTCCGAACCTCGAGCTGATGTTGTGTCCGTTTATCTGCGCTCTCCGAGTTTTTAAGGCTTGTGAGTGCCTCAACCATCTCAGGTGTGAGAGACGACCTTCTTGACTCGATGATCCTCCCTACCGTACTAAAAGTGGCTTCCGATGAGATAGTCAACACCGGAACCACAAACACATCTCGTGCAAAATGTGACAGCACAGGATAAATACGCTGGTGGTTCTTCCACCACAAGAGGAGGTTGACATCATTGCCCTCCGCGAAGTCAAGCTAGGTGTCCGCAAAAGGTGTGTCGAGATAGTGGTTGATCTCTACTCTTGGATTCCATTGAGACCTGGTCGGCGCACGAGAGGACAAACTGGATGCCGGGCCTTTTAGCTTCTTCTAGACGTTGGAAATGCTCACATTGCGCTATTCTTGTTGCGTTGTTGAAGCAGTTGTTCTCGATTGACTTATGCTGCCAAACTTTTCATAATACAAAACAAAAACTCAAAAAAAACTCGTCATGAATGTGAGTGTAAGCCTCGAAAAAAATCAAGATCAAATGCCTCCCAATTCCCTCATAAGCCCCCCTTCAGATCTTCTAATTTTCTCTAAGGGTCTATAATAGTATCAAAATAGAAGAGATGTGAGATAACTTGAAAATATTTTAAAAAATTTCTCTCCATTGGTTCAATAATAAGCCTCAGAAGGGCATTGTTTCTGTTTTTCTCGAAAACGTTAGCAATATTCCAAAGCCACTCAATGACTATGCAAGAAGTAGGATAGTAAACACTGGATAAAACTATGGTTGCATCGTAAAAAACTTTCAAAAATTCACGAAAATAACCAGCAACTAGCCAATCCGCTTAAGTAACTAACTGCTTACCAGAATTAGTATTGACGAAGAGAGTGATGATGTACTCATACTCCTTGCACCGCTCCAACATAGTATACGTGGAGTTCCACCGCACCTTCATATCTAGGTTGAATTTTTTTTGGACTCTTATTATTGGTCCTGCAGTACTCCTTGAACTGGGTGTATCTTGGGTCCGAAACTGTAATAAATTGGATAGCATCACGTATATTGTCTAGACTAGGTTTCATTACCTGCAAGCCTGCCTACACGATGAGGTTCAAGATGTGGCACACGCATCTCTGGTGGAGGACGAAACCACCAGTGTAGGACTCCAAATGCGGTGCGAGGAACTCCATGACCGTTGTGTTAGCTAAGGCACTGTCAAAAGTGATGGCAATAATTTTGTTCTCTATTTTAAAATCACAATGACGTCTAATACGTGTTGTGTGATGGTCTCTCCGGTGTGTGCCTCATCGATAGGCCTGAACCCCATGACTCGCTTATTCAAGTTGTAATCGCCATCTAAGTAATGTGCAACAACACTAAAATAGGCTACCCTTTGGTGGAATGAAGTTCATATATCTGAGGTTAAAGCAAAAGAAAATGTAACTTTCAGAAAGTTCTCTTTCAAACTTGATAGTTTACATTGGTAGTGTTCTACTATGTCACGCGCAGTTATTCTCCTACTTACGTGTCAGTATTGTGGGCAAAAACCGCGTTGGTCATTGTTTCAAAACTAGAGCTTTCGCCCATCCTAATCGGAAGATCCTCAGTAACTATATATCTAGTCATTTCGTCTTTAGCTATCTGAGGGTTGTACATTCATATACTTACTGAACAATCGACCCCAAAGTTAACTTGGATCTAGAGCCCCCTCCCCCCCGGTCCGCCCGGCCACTATCTTCTTGAAACATGCCTGCGCGTGCCACTTGAGATGATTTTTCCTCCACCTGAGCGTGCATACAATTTAGTATGACAATATTTACATGTTGCATAAGGTAGCACTCGTCCTCCATTTCTATGTTGTACTCCATATGCTGCCAACACCATGCATGTTGGCCGCTGGAGCCTCCAACTGTTGCAGGCGTCGATGCACTAGCTCTGACGCCCGGGGTGGAGATGCGGGCATCCTCGAAGCCCCCCGTTCCGTCCATATGACGGTCATCCATGCCATAGTCTCTCATGCCTCGAGAGAGTTGGCGAGGATCGATCTCTTGCTCTTGCAATTATTCCAATTCTTGGGGAGGAGACTAGGAGTGCGAGGGCATGATCTCTTGTTCCCCTCTCCTGACTTCTTCCTGCCAAACATCTTAGAAGACTAGCAAGTAGAATTTAGAGAGCGAAGAGAGAAGAGATAGCACAGACAGAGAAAGAGATGGTTGTGAGTTTGTGACTTGTGCGGAGTGTGGACAACAAATTTATAGGCAGGAGAGAGCCGAACGTTAGCCACCGTCTCTCATGTCCCCAACGTCTCTCGTCCTCCACTGCCACTCTATCTCGTCTGTGTCCTAACATCTCTTGTCCTTCCCAAGTCCCATCTCTTTCCAAACTCCAGTGCACTGCCCACTCTCTGTCTCTTTTGTCCCTCTTCCTCCATTTCCATCACCGGTTCGCCACCCAACGCCAACAACCACCCCTGCGCCAGCCATCTCGGCTCTCCCGGCCACCCCCAACGGCCTCCCTCTGCCCAATACCCCCCATTGGCCTCCCTCTCAGCCTCTCCATTCTCCAACGCCCCCAACTACCCCTGGTCCCCCACTGCCGCCAACGCACCGCCCGCCTCTTCCACTCCCCCCAACTCCCTCCCCGTGTCGGCCGCCTCTTCCACTCTCCCAACTCCCTTCCCTCTCCGGCCGCCTCCCTCTCCTCTCCGGAGGGGAGGGGGCATGCGCGAGGGAGCTAGGGACCTCTTCCACTCCCCCCAACTCCCTCCCCTTTCCAGCCGCCTCCCACCCCTCTCCATGAGGGGGGCCATGCGCGAGGGAGCTGGAGCGAGGGAGCCAGAGGGCCGGCGGCGCGCGGTGGCCGTGGCGAGGCTACCGCACGAGGGAGCTGCAGGGGTGGCGGCGGAGAGGCGAGGCGAACCCGACACGGCCAGCGCAAGAGCGGACACGACCCTCAGCGATACGCGATGGCCATGGTGAGGGCAGACGCGCTGTGGCCGTGGCGGTGAGTGACTTCGAGCTCAAGTGACCAAGTCCCACCCCTATCCTGCATGGGTCAGGTGCAAGAGTTCGTCAATGACCACAACCGCATGCGCAAGGAGTACGTATGACGAGTGCTTAGACCGTGGCGGGGCGGATGCCCGGTGGCCGTGGTGGGGCGATCGACGCAAGGGCGGGTGCGCGGTGGCCATGGCGGGGTGGTCATGCAGGCGACAGTGCCAGGTGCAGGCAGGTGGCAGCGCACCCTGCCCCATGCCCTAGAACGTGCCGCCGTGCTAGCTTTGGGACTGTCAAGCCCGAACGTGCCTTGCCAACCCAAGCATGACCCGCGACGACGTGATGTTCCGCCCGTCGTGCCGGAGTACTAGGCCTGGCACGACCCTAGTCTTTGTGCCGTGCTTGCACGGCCCCAACAGTGTTTGTGCCCTGTCGTGCTTGCGCCGTGTCGGGCCGACTGTGCCGTGGACCAACCCGAAAAGCCCCGGCCCAGTGCCCAGATCTACCCCTCGTAAATACCGCCCGTATCCACATCTTTTGACTCCACATTTTGACACTAGACTGCGACTTCCCGTTTGGTCAAAATGTTGAATAACTTGAGGCGACAAACATTCATACATGAGTAGACAGAGAATGAACAGTGTAGCACTGGGGCTTAGTGTGCATACTTTGGCAGGACCCCGCCGATCCCCTTTTAAACCATTTCCCTTGTTTCCCTTCAAGCACAAGACTCGTATTGACGGAGCGTACTGGAATTCAGAAATCTGGCCAACTAGCACGGTAGCACCCATAATTTTAGCTTAACCATTGTAGGCAGTGTGATAGAATTCCAATTTGACGGTCGTAGGGTCATGGAGTAAACACCAGACAAGCTCCAAAAATCAGCCAACAAGGTACCTTCAACAGAACATGTTTGCCCATACTGTGGAGTTACCTCTAGCTGAAGGTCTGGATGTGTTTACCAGATTGGAAGCAATTTCAGATCTCCGACAAACTATGAACACGGTACAGTGAGCAAGGAACACCTTTGGACTGTGGGGCAATCCTCGATATCAGCAACAGCTTTCCACAGGTAAAAATAAAATCTATAAAATGCAACAGATACAATTCCGTTAGTGCTTGCAGATACAACGCAATCTTTTATTGACTGTGGAGTCAGAGGGGATCAAAGCGCCCCTATTTCTTAACTTGACGAGAGAACGGTGGAAGACTTACCAGCTTATGTACAAGCAAATTTGTTAGCAACACGAGTACATCAGGCGCATTTATGTTACAGTAGTCTCTGGACAAAAGGGTGTTCCAACAGCTGGGCAGCAGATGGCCGATCTTTTGGATTTACTTGGACACACCTTATTATGAAATCCCGTGCATCTTCTGATAGTGTATTGGGAACTTCTGGTGGTATCCCCCTTCCAATTTTAAGCAAAGCATATGTCTACAAATCAGAAGAAAAAACTGCATCATAGACACTAACAAAATACATCCTGTGATAATGAGAAGATCAAACAGTACTACGAGGTGCAAATAGAAGGAAACGGATGTGCTATTGGTATGTATGCCTTTCAGATTTTCCTACTGAAAACTTCAAACCAAACATGAACAATGTTAGTTTTTTTTTGTTTGTCCAGTATGATGCACGACACTTGCACATACAAACGTAAGAAAACAACACAGCCATTATTGTATTTAATGAAGTATGCAGCTCCTTTATTATCACCGTATTTAAATTACATTTCACGTGGTATTTACAAGTTATAGATTTGCTGATGCTGTTCCAGAAAACTACGGTGGCATAAACACTCACCCATTCCATATCAGGGTATGGAACTTTGCCTGTCAGCATCTCCAAAACTGTGCAGCCAAGACTCCATATATCTGCTGGAGGCCCATGTGGCTTAGCCTTAACAACCTGAATGAGAACATGTCATCAGAAAATGTTCACACTTGGTACAATAAGGAGAGAAGTAACATGTTATGCAAATATTGCTTCCAACTTGCAAGACCAAATTTTATTCCATAACACTTCGTGACAAACAAAAGTAATAGTTGGAAGCCCCATAACGCTGTACTTACAAAATTAAAATGCTTAATCTCCGAATCATTTATCAGTTACAGACACTGTTTTGTTTTTTGAAACTCTTGACTCATCAGTCACAGTTGAACTCCCTGGATATTTGTAATCCCATTTGAACCACATAGACTTATATTCTGAATTGTTTGGACCATAAGGAAATATCTAATGCAAGTTTAGAAAAGACAAAAGGATGAACACAGTAGATCAGACAAACAAAATATGCTCAAAACCCTTTTTATCCTTTTCAAATGTAAGAACATGCTATTATACCTAGAGGCACTCTTCTGAATAACAATGTAAGACCAATGTGATGTACAAAAGGCACCACACCACAACTGCATAGACTAACCTCAGGGGCCATCCAGTAAACAGTTCCCTTGCTAGATCTTGCCTGGCTCAAAATTGACATCTGGGACATGCAGATCAGAAAGAGTCAGCACAACATGGAGTACAGTGATAATTCATCAGGCGTTTAATAGAGTAAGTACCTCCTTTGCAAGTCCAAAATCAGCCAATTTAACCAATCCACATGCATCAACTAGGATATTTGCACATTTGATATCTCTGGTAACACAGGGAAAGAACATGCTCAGTAGGCCAGAAAGAATACAGATGAGTAAATACTTAACAATGGAAAAAAAATCTAAAGTAGACTATCAAATTGCGCCATATCGGAACCCGGATGTGATGATAAATGAGCAAGGGTCGGGACGTCACTCCCTTAGTGACGTGCTACGTCGACACTCAGATGTAGTGGAAAATGTGCAAGGGTCTTCACACTTTACTCGACGAGTGCGAGGGGCAAGGAAGCTAGCCGAGGAGAGTAGGATCCGTCTGAGCAGTTGGAATGTAGGGTCCTTAACAGGTAAGTTTAGAGAGCTAGTTGATACGGCGATTAAGAGACGTGTAAATAGCTTGTGCGTTCAAAAGACTAAATGGATGGGTCAGAAAGCGAAGGAGGTGGAGCATATTGGCTATAAGTTGTGGTATACTAGAACAGAACGAAACATGAATGGAGTGGGTATCTTAATTGATAAGCGCCTTAAGAGCGGAGTTGTCGACGTGAGGAGACAGGGGGATAGGATTAACCTAGTCAAGCTAATCTTTGGTGACTTGGTTTTGAATGTTGTTAGCGCTTATACTCCACAAGTAGGTCTAGATGAGGCTGATAAGAGGCAATTTTAGGAAGACCTAGATGATATGGTTAGAAGTGTGCCTAATGGTGAGAAGCTTTTCTTAGGAGGCGATTTCAATGGTCATGTTGGTACAACTAGTGGGGGGTTTCAAAGGGTGCATGAGGGCTTTGGTTATGGCGAAAGGAACCAAGAGGGAGAAGATATCTTAAACTTTGCCGTAGCCTATGATCTCATGATAGCTAACACCTTTTTTAGAAAGAGAGATTCTCATCTAGTTACCTTTAGTAGTGGTCAGCATTCTAGCCAGATCGATTTTGTGCTTGTTAGGAGGGAGGACAAACAAGCCTGCATAGACTGTAAGGTAATACCTGGAGAGTGTGTTGTCCAGCAACATAAGTTGGTAGTCTCCGACTTTCGTTTTAGGACACGAATTCGACAGGCTAAGGTCGCCAGAGCCAAGAGGACGAAGTGGTGGAAACTCAAAGGGGACGCCTTGCAGGAGTTTAAGGAGAGGATGATCGTGGAAGGAAATGGAATGTGGGAGAAGCGAATAGTATGTGGACAGAGATGACATCTCGCATTAGGAAGGTGGTTACGGAGGTGCTTGGAGTGACCCGAGCGACAAGATGCGAACCGAAAGACACGTGGTGGTGGAATGAGGAAGTGCAAAAGGCTATTGAGGAGAAGAAGACATGCTACAAGCATATGCATCATGATAGGAGCGACGACAACGTACAGAAATACAAAGCAACAAAAAAGAAGGCAAAGAAAGCGGTGAGTGAGGCACGAGGTAAGGCCTATGAGGAAATTTACCAGAAGTTAAGTACAAAGGATGGCGAGAAGGATGTCTACAAGATGGCTAAACTTCGGGAAAGGAAGACAAGAGATTCAACCAAGTTAAATGCATCAAAGACGGTACTAATAGACTTTTGGTGAAAGACGATGAGATCAAGGATAGGTGGAGAGATTACTTTGATGAGTTGTTCAATCATGACAATGACGATAGTATGGTCGAACTGGATGATGCTTTTGATGACACTGATAGGCGGTTTGTTCGAAGAATCCAGAAGTCAGAAGTAAGAGAGGCCTTAAAAAGGATGAAAGTGAGTAAGGCGTTAGGGCCTGATAACAACATTCCAATCGAGGTGTGGAAATGCCTGGGAGAAGTGGCGATCGTTTGGCTAACTAATTTGTTCAATAGCATTTTTAGGTCGAACAAGATGCCTAACGAGTGGCGGAGGAGCACATTAGTATCAATTTTCAAAAATAAAGGACATTCAAAGTTGTACTAATTATAGAGGAATTAAGCTCATGAGCCGCACAATGAAGCTTTGGGAGCATGTGATCGAGCATCGTTTAAGAAGAGTGACTAGCGTGACGACAAACTAATTTGGTTTTATGCCTGGGAGGCCGACCACGGAAGCGATTTTCTTGACACGGCAGTTGATGGAGAGGTATAGGGAGCAAAAGAAGAATCTTCACATGGTGTTTATTGACTTGGAGAAAGCTTATGACAAAGTGCCAAGAAGGGTCATGTGGTGGGCGCTTCAAAGGAAAAAAAGTCCCAGCAAAGTATGTCACCCTAATTAAGGATATGTACCAAGATGTTGTGACTAATGTCAGAACATGTGGTGGTGAAACTAGTGATTTCCCTATTAAGATAGGACTACACCAAGGGTCAGCGTTGAGTCCATACATTTTTGCCCTTGTGATGGACGAGGTCACACGGGACATACAAGGAGATATCCCTTGGTGTATGCTTTTCGCAGATGATGTAGTGTTAGTTGATGAAAGTAGGATAGGTGTTGATAGGAAGCTGGAGATGTGGAGAAAGACCCTAGAATCGAAGGGCTTTAGACCGAGTAGGACTAAAACTGAGTATATGAAGTGTGATTTCAGCGGTGCTGGAGCAGATGATGGAGATGTTAGGCTGGACGGACAAGTAGTGCCTAGGAAGGACACGTTTCGATATTTGGGATCGATGCTACAGCGAGACGGAGAGATTGATGAAGACGTGAGCCACAGGATTAGAGCGGGGTGGGTAAAATGACGCCAAGCTTCGGGTGTCCTGTGCAAAAAAAAATTCTTCAAAAGTTAAAGGGTAAGTTCTATAGGACAACGATCAGACCTGTGATGCTATATGGAGCAGAATGTTGGGCGACTAAAAGACAACATATACAGAAGATGAGTGTAGCGGAGATGAGGATGCTGCAATGGATATGTGGTCACACAAGGCGAGATCGAATCCGCAATGAGGACATACGTGATAGGGTGGGGGTAGCACCAATTGAGGAGAAGCTTGTCCAACATCGCTTGAGATGGTTTGGACATCTCCAACGGAGGCCTTCTGAGGCACCGGTACGTAGTGAAATTTTAAGACGTACTGAAAACGTAAGAAGAAGCAAAGGTCGACCAAGACTAACGTGAGAGGAGGTAGTTAAAAGAGATTTGAGGGATTGGAATGTAGCTAAAGAATTAGCTTTGGATAAGAGTGCATGGAAGTTAGCGATCCACGTACCAGAACTATAAGAAGGTTTAGGGGTTGTGTTTTAGGCTTTCGGCTCGGATAGCGGGATGTACAGCTTAGGGTTTTAGCTTTGTAGGTTTTATTATTATTATTATTATTATTATTATTATTATTATTTGCAAGGCTCTCGTCTCTTTGACTTTAAAGAGATTTCATTCCTAGCCTACCCCAACTTGTTTGGGATTAAAGGTTTTGTTGTTGTTGTTGTTGTTGTAGACTATCAAATTGATGCAGCATTATACTAACTCACCTGTGCAGCACATTCCGCTGATGTAGATAGCTCAAACCACTCAAAATCTGCCTTGTGTATGCTGAGACTTGTGAATCTTGTAAATGGTATTTTTGATATAAAGCTGCCAAAGAGCCTTGAGTAACTAGTTCAAGAAATATATACAGTTTTCCACCTTCCTGCAAAACATTCATCCCACCAATTTTAACGTAAACACAGAGAATCAGCGGTTCTCATAACAGAAAACTGGCTCTTAAGCGGTGATAGCATGAAATGTAAAATCGGCATAAAATGAAATCCAACAGAGAAATCTCCACATGGACCAAACCTCGTTATACAATTCCCAAAAGGAAAAACAACAGAAAATAACAAAAAGTGCATGCTGGTAATGGTTATATTCTAAAAAGGAATTTAAGAGCCATCAGTAATGAGAGAACTACCTTGTCTGTTCCAAAATACTGAACTATATTCTCATGCTCCAAACGACTCAAGAGGGATATCTCCTGAAACCAAATGATTGACCACTATCCTCAGTAAAACTTGAGAAACACCATTGCTTGCTTGGATGTTAAATATAACCAGGTATCTCCTCAAAAAATAATATATAACCAGGGCAGAGTAATAACAAACATAATGTTTGAAGCCGGATAAGCAACATAATTGCTCAAGCATGTCATAACCCATAACTCACATGCTCAAGCTGGAGAATGCGTTGTTTTGCATTGATTCCTTGGTCAACTAATGAGACCTCCTTGACGGCAAAGAAAAAACCATCACTGTAAAAGCAATGTTACAAATCAGTCAGTGAAACATTTTATTGCGGAACATCAGGGTATGTCTATCTAGTATCTACACCAGATGCTCAAGAACTAAAGTTACATTTTCATAAAATGGTTTCAATGGTATCCACCAAGGTTCAAAAACCCGGAACCGGACCAAATCCCGGTGAGGGCCCGGGAACGGTAACCGGAGATCCCGGTGGAAAACCGGATGAATTTCGTCCAAATAAATTTGAATTTGAGATGTTTTCGCTGGAATTTTGAATTTGAATTTGAATATGAAGGATTTCCGGCCGGGATTCAAAATCCCGGACCCCACCGGGAAATCCGGTAACCGGCGGTTACCGGCCGGTTTTTTGTTCCATGGTATCCACTGAATCTTGTAATAGAGTTATGCAATCAGAGGTCCACCTAAATAATGTAAATTTTCCATAGGAAGTGTAAAATTAGAGCATAAGCAATTTAGCATGCCGCTGCATATGAGCTTTTACGATTTTACCTCTGGAGTACATGAACGTGTGCACAGCATGTCAGATAAGATGTTGCATCAGTATGTCTAACTATTTCGATTAAGTAGTTAGCAACAGTTACAGTGCTGTGGTTCACTCAACATGGTCTGGAATTCTTGGTGCTAAATATTCCAATCAATGGCAACGTATAATACCAATTTGTGAAATCTTAGTAGTTGAGTTCAAAAGAAAATGACAAATTGATCATTCATCTTAAGCCTGCATATACCAAACCGGTAGCAAACAATGTAGTAGGAATATCAAGCTAATGCTTTGTTTCTGATGAAGAGAAACTTTATGCGTGAAAGCTTGGATGGGATATAAATTTCTCATCAAATGTCATGATAGACCACAATCCGAAGTCAGACTTAACAACAAGCTGATGTCTGATCCTCTTCTGATTTACACAAACATCAGTGCACCTAAAAGGAGAGGTGTGTGCAAGAGATGGCAAATTTGTTATTTGGAACACCAGATCATTGTTATTTATCAGAAGGGACTGTCTATTCATAAGTTGCCTGAAATTTTCTTAAGTTTAACTCACTTGTTGTGACCATTGGATTAATATTCAATCATATGACACACCAATCTCTACACAAATCCAATGATCACAACAAGTGACTTAAACTTAAGAAAATTTCAGGCAATTTAAAACTAGCAAAACCATTATCCGAAATGATCTACCAGGAACGACTTCGATTATGAGCCATCTATTCTGCATAGACTAAAAATATCACTATTCTTTGTCGTGATCCTCTTATGATCTTATCAAATCAGCAATGCAAACATATAAGCACTAACAGTCTAACATAATAAAACGAATTATATAATTATCACGAAGTAGGCACATCGAAACTTACTCGCTGATCGCCTCGTACACTGACCCAAACGATCCGCTCCCGAGATGCTCTCCCTTGAGCCAGGACGTGATGGTTCTCCTATACCGCCTATTTGGCGACGGAGAAACCAAATGCTCGATGTCACGCGAAGTGGACTCTGAGACAACCAGAGCCAAGGCACCGGCAGTCTCCCTCCTCTCGCGATCCACAACCACCTCTCGTTTCCCCTCCTCTCGCCATCTATCTATTTTGACCAATTTGCCATCCTCCTTGTCTTCGTCTGCATTATCCTGCTTCAGCACAGCAGCAACCTCTCGTCTTGAGGATTCTACTCTGTCCGATTCGACCAATCTGCTGCTCGATTCAGCTCCAGGCGCTTCATAGGTTCGTGCGGAAACTTCTATAACCTCTGATTGGACTAATTTGATGGCCATCCCAGCTCCCTCCCCTTCCCCGGCTGTCTCCATCCTCGTCGCGACCATGACGTCACGTCCAGAAACCTCTGGAATCTCAGGTGGGGACGGGGACGAGGAAGAACCCTCGGCGCCCGTACCCGTCCCCGAGGACGCCTCCAGCGACGTGCGGCGGCGGGAGGTGTTGGGGAGGTGGGACATGGCGGCAGCGTACACGGCTGGTGGGATGGTGAAGTCCTCGGGGCCGGAGAGGCCGAGCTTGTGGAAGAGGGCGGCGACCTCCGCGCCGCCGCGGCCGCCGCGGATGCGGAAGCTGGTCTGCGACGCGAACTCGCTCCCGACGTCGAGCTCGCCGCCGTAGGCCGCGAGGTTGTCGGTGCCGGCCTCGGCGGAGTAGGAGGAGTTCTTCATGGCGTTGATGCGCGCGAGCTGAGGCCGCGGGCGCGGGAGCGGGCGCTGCGGCGTCGCCATGGGCTATCGCTCCGGTCCGGCGAGCGGTGGCGGTGGGGCTTGCGTGGGGAGCAGAGCAAAGCGAGATTACCGGAACGCGTCCGTGCGTGAGTGGGGTTTGATTGGTCTAGTGCGATGTGTTCATAGCGCTTTGACCTGGTGCCGTGTTTTGTTGCCGTTGACTGGGGATAGCAGGAGGGGGGAAACGCGGTAGGCGATGTGGGGGGTGTGCTTTTATAATGGCGTCTCGTGAGCGGCGGAATTGGGGCAAGCGGGCAACCGGGTTGGCGCGGTAGCACGTTGACACGGGCCATGCCCATTTGGCAGGAGGAGACGTGTATCGTAGAAATAAATATTTGTTTAATAAAATTATACACAACGAAATGATTATATCATCATTTGAATTTGTGATAGGAGCTCTGTTGTCTACCGAACAGTATGAAATGCATATGTTGCCATTTGAAAATTTTAGACAATCGTCATTCCAAATGACGACACAACATCCCCATAACAGGCTCATAAAATTCGGTCAAAATTTACTTTTATTTCAAAAAGAGAGAGAAGAAGCGGGAAGGGAGAGGAGCTAGCGAAACGTTGTTCGTCCGGTCGTCCACCTTGCAGGTAATTTTTTTGTAACTGAATGGATTAGATATTTTTAAATGTATGGTTATGTAGTTTAGTATGTTGTAGTCCATCCTTTTATGTACGTGTAGTTTAGTTTTAGATACGTAGTTAATCGTGTAAATCTTGTTTATGATGTAGTATATCGAATGTGTCAAACACGATCAATTTCACAATTTACAACGATTAAAGGACTATTCTGGAGGGTCTTGAGGGGGTTGATTTGTGTTATTTCCAATCGATGACTGTTAGCCTAACAAGACCAAAGTAGCATACACAGGGCGTTGTGATGCAGTGGTAGTATTACACCTTCGAGTTGGATCATGCTCTGTACGATCTGAAATTGAGCTACTTTTCCATCCGTGCATCACAGAGCACACATTGGGAGTTAGTACAGCTGAAGGGAACAAGGTAATGGTAGTCATTCCTAAGCATAGCAAGAGATCGCGGGTGGAATTTGGTCCTTCTGGTCCAGGCATATGTCAAAGCTTCGTCTGCACTTGCGGATGAACAAGGGGTAGTTGGTGGTAATGTCGAAGAAGTTGGGGACTCTAGCCACAGCGCGGTGCACACAACGGTCAAAAGTCGAGGAGTTGCTAATGTCGCCGATGAAGAGGGGGTGGAAGCTCCTTTGGTCCGGGAAGCTAGTGGGATCACAGATGAAGGTGCGAAGATCGAAGACCTAGTCGAAAGGATGGTGCTCGGTATGGTGTCATGACAACGAATCTAGTTGAGGTGTACAAGGATGGTGCTCGGTATGGTGTCATGACAACGAATCTAGTTGGGGTGTAGAATCTGGCCATGCGTGGGGCGAGGTGCCTCCCTTTATTTGGTATTGTGGAGGCAATTACATGCAGTACCACAAAATACTTTATTGACCGAAGCAACATCGCATCACTCTCCATGGCAAATGACAGAGTACTGTACTCCGCCATGATCACCAAGTACATGGAAGATTAGAGGAAACAACGTGAGATGCATAGGGCATTCAAAATGAGCACAAGGGAGATTCGTTTTGAGGTACATTATAGGGAGAAAGGACGCCACGGGACAAACCGTAAGAGGATCATCCGCGGGAGTACGCTTGGTCGCGCTCGTTGCATATGCGCTTGCAACAATTCACTTCTTCTACATAAGCCATGCTCACATGTGATGGTCGCATGTTCGACATTGGCGCAGCATCTCAGCTAATACCTTTTTGAATATTTCACTAAGGAAGAGGTGATGCTAACCTGAAGTGCAGACCTGTATGGTTACGATGTGGTTGACCATTTCACCGGCCATCCTACCTAGGAGGAGCAGATCTGGGCCGTGTGTAAGATCGAGTAGGCCGACTAGAGGGGGGTGAATAGGCGTTTTAATACTTTTATGCACTAAAACCGATTTCTAAAGCGGAAGTTAATATTAATACGGTTTTGCACAATTAAGACCTAAAATCACTAGTCTCAACTAAGTGCTCTAACAATACAAGTATAAAGGTAATAATCAATAGAGCATGAACTTGTAAGCTTCCAACTAATGATATGATCAATCAAGCACATACACGATAGCAATCAAATAAATAAGCAATTATCCAATGAATGTAAATTGCAATAAGGTAAAGCTCAAGAAAGCAAACCACAACTGACACGGCGATATTTTTCCCGTGGTGATCGAAGACTTGCCGGTCTCCCCTAATCCACGTTGAGGTAAGTTCAACCTTTTGGATCGGCCCCAAAACGCGAGGCAACACCTCCGAGGTAAGTCCAAACAACTTGGACCGGTTTCAACCGAACCAACACCTCTAAGTGAGTTCAACCGCTTGGACCGACTCCAATTTGAACTTATCACCCCAATCCACTAGGGTTGCTCTTACTCCGCTCCGGAGATGGCGAGCACCAAGCCACTCACAAATCGCCCGGGTCTTCTCACAAGCTTCACTTGAGAAGATCACCGACGCACAACGTCTCCACGCCGTCTAGGTGTCGGCAAACACCAAGAGTAACAAGACTCAACTTTCACTTGAACCAATCAAGTGTCAAAGCTCTATGGATAAGCAATCCACAACCTAATGCAACACATGCACTTAGGGTTTGCTCTCAATCACTCACTAAGTGCAACACATGCACACAAGAGTATGAGAGGCTTGCTCTTAGCTCAAAGAAACTCAATGGGGCACCAAAGAACAACCTTCTCACACAGCCAAGGTGGGTATTTATAGCCCACACACAAAAACTAGCCGTTGAGAAAAGATTCCAAAGGCTCTGGACAAAATCGGTCAGACCGCCAACTAATGGCCGGTCGGACCGCCCAAGTGCCAACGGCTATAAAACTAGCCGTTGGACTCTGAACCGATCGACCTCCAACCAATGGCGGTCGGATCGCTTCGCCGGCCGATCGCCAGGCGTCGGCCGCACGCTCGATCGAGCAACGAGCAAAACCAAAAACAACCTTCCGGAAAACACATACCGCCAAACAAAGTTCGTACTACCGCACTCCGAGTACCGCTTCAAACTCCCTGCACTACTGCACTCTGGTAGTACCGATTCTTATGGCCGTAGACACACAAGAATCGGTCGCATCGCCCAACCCATGGCGGTCGGACCGCTACCACGTCGATCGCTACCAGAGCGGTCGATCACCATGCAGCTAGCAAGATCGAGAATAGGCTTTGTACATTTGCCTCAACTCAATTTGCAAAACATATTTGTCAATTGATGCAACATGTACACAAGAGATAAAAGCTAGATTCTCAACAAGTTGCAAAACACATTTGCCGACTTTTAGAATCATTGCCACAAGGAATAAGGTGCATAGACTTAAACCGTTTGCAAAACACATTCGCAAACTAAAGTCACATGCTACAAGGATTAACCATGAGCCACAACCATTTGCAAAACGCATTCGCAAATATAGGCAACATGTTAAGTTGAGCTAGAGCAAACACAATGAGCTATCAACACATGACTAACTCAAGCTACTAATTAAGACCCCTCTTAATAGTACGGCAACCTATTCTAGCAATCCGATCTCTCAACCAAACACCGAGATCGGTAAAAGACTAGGAACAAATCCTTAGCCTTAGCTAGTCATACCTTAGCCTTGCACATCTCTTGAAGCTTGACAATCATCAACGCACGATGATTTCCTTTGCTTCATGATTTCGACTTGATGTCCATCATCACATGATGACACATTCTCTTGTCTTGATGATCAACCAATGATCATCTCATCTTCTTGAACTTGACACGCATCAACTCATGATGCATCCTTTACTTCAAGCTCTTCATTTCAAGAATCACGACTTGATGACAATCAACATATGATGTCATCCAAAGTCTTCAACCACCTAGAACGTAACCTATTCATCCAACTCAAGGAGAAACGTTAGTTCCATAATGTGATTATCATTAATTACCATAACATACCATCAACTCATAATGGTTGGGACAAGATACCAAAATCTTTCCCTCTTTGGTAATTGATGATAACCAACACAATTACAGATAATTGAATGTAATTGGTATGAGTATATATAAACTACACAAGTTATATATACCAAAATGAGTGTATACAAACTACACAAGTTGTATATACTCATATGAATATATTAACTACACAAGTTAAATATATTCAAGGATATATTTCAAGGTAAAGATCCTTAATATATGTGGAAAAGAATTATGGATCAATACTAATGAAACCACAAGATATAGATTGAACTCCCCCTAAATGCGTGCATACACGAGTGTGTAAATAAAACATATGCACATTTACAAGTTTTCCTTTTTGGTGAAGTTCAACCTATATATTGGATCCGAGGAATGCAAAGAAGATATAATTAGATGTTGTCGAATGCATACCTCTTTGATCTTTAAATCAATTGAGACTAAACAATAGGTATATCAAAAAGAGTGTTAGTCTCGCAAAGCATTTGTCATTAATAACCAAAAACACCATTAACATATAATGGCGGGTCTAGATTCTTCAATCTCCCCCTTTTTGGTAATTGATGACAAATCCTTTATCAATAGCCATATTTGAATATTATCAACATTTATTGAGTAATTGAGCTATTGAAATGTAAATCATGCATATGAAGGAGATATGTAAAATATTTGATATACAACCAAATATGGAAAGATATTGATCCATCACCGTGGACATTGATAGGCCGAAGGGAACGGTTGGCCGACGGCAAAGACGACGTATCACGAATGACGTGGGCGAAGCAGAGCTGGTTGTCATACGAAGAAGTGCTCTATTTACAGGGAGTCCGGATATTGCCATGCGAGAAATGAACAACATGAAGGAAAGGTCGACAATCCAGACGACGTCGCGGGGACCTCATCCGACCACCCCACTCAAGGCGGGCACTGTGGGAGTCAACATGGCGGACGTGGAGGTGGCGGCCACGATGATGGTTTATCTTTTTGAAATATGTTATCATGAATGTTTTGCTTACTATCATTATGATTTGTCGAACAACTATGTGATGGCGTATGTTCTATTTAGCTGTGTTGTCCGATGTATTGATGTTATGTCGTGCGTCGAATTATTCTGTATAACCTATGTACTACCGCTAATATTATTTTTATTGCTTTCTTTTTTTGTTTCTTACTATGAACAATGTAAATACCTAATTTTTTTTCTCTTCTATTTACCGCTACTATCATTTAAAAAAATCAAACTCCTATCGCCCGTTGAGGACCTTGTCACCAATTCAAATAGCTCCTGTCGACTTAAGTCTGTGCCGCCATTCAAAAGGCTACAGAGACATTTCACACTATTGTAGGAACAAGGATGACCGACTAGAGGGGGTGAATAGAAGGTTTCTAAAAATATAGTACTTTGATTAACAATTTCAACAAGTATGATCTAATTAAATATTTTAGCAAAGTCAAGATATAAATTTCAAGTATTTCGCTAGGGCACCCCAAGGCTAAACTAAAAACAATTCTAGCTAAGCAATTATACAGAAGTGAGAGCTAGAAATATAAATGCGGAATAAATAATGCCAAGAGAGAAAACCGCAATTAAGACAAACGATGTTTTCCAGTAGTATTGAAGACTTGCCGGTCTTCACTAATCCATGTTGAGGTAAGTCCAAACAAATTGGACCGACTCCACGAATTAAGCCTCAACACCTCGATTTCACTAAAGTTGCTCTTCCTCCACTTCAGAGATGGTGATCACAAACGTTGTCGGGCCTCTTCACACTCGTCTTGAAGAGATCACCACGCAAACCTTCTCCAAGCCGTCTAGGTGCCGGCAAGCACCAAGAGTAACAAATCTGAACACTTGCTTGAAGATTATCAAGTGCTAAAAAGATCAACTAATGATGCAATGCACTTGAGTGCTCTCAATTACCTCAAAATATGAAAATGGGCAACTAAGTATAGGAGAGTGAACTAAAGACTCAAATGTATTCAACGAGATCCAAGGTACTGAGTTTGGTGCTGGTGAGGGTGTACTTATAGCCCCTAACTAAAAATCCGACCGTTTGAAGATAATCCCTGAAAAATTCAGCACATGCGGTAGTACCACCATTGATCGGTCGGTACTACCGCAACCACTGTTCAACGGTCGACTATTATTCATTTAATACCTCTAAACTAGCCATTGTAAAAAGGTACGGTACTACTGCACTCACAAGGGTCGATACTACCGCACAACAGTAATACCACTCAGCTAAAACGGTACTACCGATTTCCAGAGGATAAAACATTCTCTAAAACAAGCTCTTTGGAAAATACATACCACCATGTAAACATCGGTACTACCGCACTGCGGTAGTACCGCTCAGAAGACGCGGTCATACCGTTTTTCAGGATAGAAGAAACACTCAAAAAACATGTTCTCTGGAAAATATGTACCGCCAACTAGAATTCGTCATGCCGCACTGCGGTACTACTGTTTCTCAGATGTGGTACTACCGTTTTTACTGAAAAACATTTTCCAGAAGCTGTTCTAAATGTGATGCATGACTCTTAGTTGATCAAGTTGGCACAAAATAAATTCTCAAGCTACTAGCCATGATCTCTCTTTATAGTACAACATCTAGCCTACAAATCTGGTCTTTTCTCCAAACACCGAGACCGGAAAAAAACTATAAAAAGATCCTTAGGCTATATATTACCTTTAGCTTGAGCCATATCAATCCTTTATTGTCTTTGCATTGCTATTTACACATTGCCATCTATAATCTGGGACTAAACCTTTAAGACATCTTAGCACACATGTTAGTCTCTTAACACATTGTTGTTATTAATTACCAAAATTATTTTTAGGAGCATAGATGCTTTCAATTGTTTGCATGGCGATAGGGCTCCCATCGCCAATCCAAATGGCGTCAGAAGCCCATTTTTGTAATTTTATTAAACGGGTATTTATTTTCTATAATTCTATTAAAAATATATTATTTTAAAACTCTACTATTAGGCGTCGTTTGGCCGAGCTCCAAAGCTAGACTTCTTGGGAGAAGCTCAAGCCACCGGGCCAAACGCTTGAGCTCTACAACCCGCCTATAGAGAAGCCCAATTTATGTAAGGGATAGAAGGGAAGGGTGGCTCCAAGGGTTCCAAATGATTTTGGAAAGAGAAATATCAACATTGCCCTCGTGAGAGAGGAGGAAGATAAGGTTGTAGGAGCAATTGGGTAAAATAGAGAAATTTACAAGTTGAAGCCAACATATGGGCCAAACACTCCTATTTTGCCAAGTTTAGTTATGGCTGTCGGTTTGTTTCTAAATAGCATCAACAAGAAAAGTGATAGAACATAGATCATAGACAAAATTGGTTACATGACACTCAACTTTTGTGGCTTTAGCTAGTAGACATCAAAAACACGGCTTGGTCAAAAGACACTCAATTTTTGTGGATATTGGTTGTTAGACACTCATTTCATTAAAATAATATATCTGGCTGATTAGGAGAGAGAAACTTTATAAAATGACCTCAATGCAAGGTGGTTGGGTGCAACACAGTATTGCACATTGACGCAAAGAGAGACAGGGTAGGGGCAATGGCGAAGGAGGGACGAGGATCACAAGAAACAATAAAAATGGAATTCCGTGGTCATGAGGAGTCTATTAGTGGTGACGGAGGCCGGAGTGGTTCACCGGAGCGTTGCCGGCGGCGAGGGACAGAGGCGGCGACGGCCGTGGCGAAGGGGGAGCAGGCGAAGAGGAGGTGGCGGCGACCGTGGCGAGGGGGGAGGCGGCACGAAGAGGAGGAGGTGACAGCCGCGGCGAGGGGAAGCCGGCGAAGAGGAGGAGGAGGCTACAGTGGCGATGGACGAAGAAGAGGAGGCGGCAACCGCGGCGAGGGGCGGCGACCGTGGTGAGGGGAGGCGGCAAGCTAGCAGCAAGAAGCAATAATTTTTTGAAATTGTTTTGCAGGTCTTGAAAAGAGTTACAAAAACTGTACATTTTTATTTGAATAACCTTCAAGAAATTTATTGTAGAAATGATATCTGATCACCTATGCATTACATTATGATGATGCAGATACGATTTGAGAATCTTCCTTGTATATGCAGAGATTGTAGCTTCTTCCAACTGATGCTTCTCATATACAGATACCAAAGAACCTTCACTAACATATTCGAGGAAAATACAGAAAACAGTTTCTTCCTGCAAGCAACCCAAACCAGACATAATGATAATATTACGAAATGATGATACAGCTATTCAAAAAATACGTTGAATACTTCTTCTCAATACCCTACAGTGGAGATCATTAGCAAAAAATTTCATTTACGGAATAAGAGTACATGGTGGTGGCACATCATGGTTGTACTAATATTGTTTTAGAGCAAATCTCATAACTATATATGTACAAAATAAAATGTAAAACACCCCCTCCCGCAGAAATTTAACATGTAGATGGGCTTTTTGATGTCGTATTGGCCTTTGGAGGACACATTTTTTATTTTTACACATTTGGGTGTCTTCACGGCCCACTAACGAACATTCGCAGTTTCGCACCATCCAACCAAAACACATGTTCCTCACGTACTTTGGGCGCTTCTTTTCCTCCTTTCCCTGTCATAACAAGTGCCTGAGATGAGAGATACTTTGTTTTAACAAGTGGTATCAAAGTTTATCATAACAAAGTTACTCAGGGCATTTGGCACTTGAAACAGCTAGCCTTACGTGTTATATGAAAACCTTTTTGAGAACCGGGGTACTTACATGAAAACCTTGTCATGCAGTAACATACTGAAGTGACAAAAAAAATAGTACGTACATTAAGCAAAAAGCGGTCCTAGCTACTACTTACTAGCTAGCGCCCGCCCATATAGCAGGTCATATATGTACATAAAAAAACAGGCGCAGAGCGAATATACGAGATGATCCGCTTGACGGAGTAGAAGAGCAGTCACCGAGGCCGCAGCGCAATGCCACTGGCCTGACGGGCTAAGTGGGGCCTGCTTTGAATTGCTAGTATTAAGTGGATTTTTACGGATAGATATGTAGGTTATTTTTGTGGAGCGGGCTAGCGGTTTAGCGGACAGATCCGCCCTATTTGCACCCCTAAATGCCAGGGTAGGTTCTTTTGTTACTGCAGCCAACGTCGGCGCTTGACTTAAGACGTCGCCGCTCTCGCTCGGCCTGCAGCTTCTTCTCCTCCTCCTTGAGACGCCGCGCGCGCTCTCGTTCGGCTTGCCGCTTCTGCCTCTTGAGCCTCGCGGGCGCGTACTCGAAGTAGAGCCTCTTCACCGCGGCTTCCATCTCCTCCCGCCGCGCCTTGTACTCGGCCCACGTGAACATGCCGTGCTGCTTTATCAGCGCCTGGCAATAAGCGGTTGTGAACAATGATACTGCACGTGTGGGACTCGGATCTTGCACACATCTGCCGTTTCATCGCGAAGGACCCTTTTCCCTTTAGGTACCGGCCGCACCGGCGACGGCGGTGCTCGATGTGAGCTTCATGTGCT
This sequence comes from Ampelocalamus luodianensis, assembly GCA_036346255.1. Lineage (NCBI taxonomy): Eukaryota > Viridiplantae > Streptophyta > Magnoliopsida > Poales > Poaceae > Ampelocalamus > Ampelocalamus luodianensis. Next base: position 3,472,465 of record CM070634.1, read on the forward strand.
TGGGTCTCCTCCATGTTTCTGTCCTAGCAATTAATTGGGCCTGTTTCAAGCAAAACTGTAAACAAATCAAGCTAAAAACAGCTTGAGGTGAACAAACAATTTCTGATCTATATATATCGGCAATTCGGCCTATACTATCATGTTACTTACCGAGCGATGGAGAAATAGAAATCTGAACAATCGACTAAAGCGGTTGGGACTTAATTTCTCCTCTCTCTCTCTCTCTTTGAGTCGAATACTATACGAGAATATGTATAGATAGAAAGAACGCTTTTTTATTCGAATACTGTACTTTTTGTTCCGTTAGGTTGTCTTCACAGAGTTGTATTCATATTGGTGTAGATTGACTAGACGTACTCACGTAGGTAACTGTTAGACCATGTGGTTAGGACTAGAATATTTTAGTGATGAATAATTGACAATGTTAGGTACTGATGTTATTTGAGGCGTGTGTGCGTGTGTGGACTTATGTCGGTCAAGTTGGAAAGAACTTGTGCCGGGAAAAGATGGTGTTTTGGTCTTTGCATGTGTAGGATAACTCGGAGGCGATCGTGGTCTCACGGTGACCGGAGGTGGCTTGGTGCGGAGTCATGGTCCAGAAGGTCGAGGATGCTGGAGGAGACGGTCGGGCTCGAGTTGGAGCGCGTGGAGATCAAAGATGGATGATACGTGGTGGAGCTACGGATGTGCAGTCCGGAGGCTACGACATGTGATAATTTTGGGGTGTCCAAAATTAGTTTTGTTATCCGTGTAAAGCCCACGTATTGGGTTATAGGACTATTGGGCGTCGTATGTAATTAGATGAAAAGCCCAAAAGCATTAGGGTTCACGGGCATGCATGTGTGCTTGCGGCTAGGATATATATGTGTGCTCTGGCGGTGGGTAGAAGGAGAGCGCCGGTGTTGAGACAGGTGATCGGTAGACAAAAAAAGGGGCTTCGATGGCAGCGCAGCTTGATAGCTACATTTTTGTTCATGTATGCGGCGACGATCGCACTTGTCTTTGTGCGTGAATAGGTAAGCCATGGGCTGCATGAGATGATGTGATTGATGTGTCTGTTGCATCATCAAGCCATAGGTGTGACAAGCTTTTCTTTGTTGTGTTAATCAAGGAGTTAGTGCTTTGCATTTACGTGAGATGCTTTTGTATTACATGATGTGCTAGTCGCCGTGATTGATTGGCCTGTTGCTTGAATAGCACTATCCTTTACATGCGTGAAGGTTGTGCGTGATCGACGATCACACGCGTGTGTTGTGACGATCGACGGCGAGGGTGCATCGATGCTGGCACTGGCGTCCGTAGTGATCGGATATTTGGTCGTTGGTGTCAATCAATATCCGTGCTACTGTTTCGATCGTAAGTTAATCTAGAAAAGCTTCTAGAGGTGTTTGGTGATTTATTTATTACCAACTATTGATTGTTCCGGTCATGAAAAATCTCTCACAATCATTCACCCCCCTCTGATTGTCGCTATACGATCCTACAAGTGGTATCAGAGCGAGGTTGCTATGGCGTCAGAGAGGTATGTGAATCGTCCTCCCATGCTAGATGGTACCGATTTTGCTTTTGGAAGTGTCGTATGCAAGCTTATATTGAGGCTCAAGGTAGTGATGTTTGGAATAAAGTTTCTAGACCTTATGTGGTTCCTGTTATTGTTACTGATCTAAATAAAACTGATATTGATTTAAATGCCCAAGCTCGTAACTTGTTGTTTCAAGGGATTTCTAAAAGAATTTGATCGTGTAGCTCATATTAATTCTGCCCACTTAATATGGAAGACTCTTTGCGATTATCATGAGGGAACCACTAAAATTAAGAAAGTGCGTAAAAATCTTTATCAAAAAGAATATTCTGATTTTGCTATGAAGCCTGGTGAGTCTATTGATGATCTTTTGCTCGCTTTGAGAAAATATTGAGTAATTTGCGTGGTGTCAATGTTATTCCTCTTGATGAAGATAATGCCACTAAAATTTTGAGATCTTTAGGTTCTAAGTGGTTAATGGTTGTCACAACTATCAATCAAACTATCGATCTAGATACTTTAACCATGGATGATCTATTTTCTAGATTGAAAACTTATGAGATGGAAGCTTTGCCATCCAAGATTGATAAATCTTCATCTTTAGCTCTTGTAACTAACCCCATGCAGGCTGTTTCGTCGAGTTCTTTTCCTTTGTCTGCTTTATCTTCTTTTTCAGATGAACAGTTCGAACAGCTCCCTGAAGAAGACTTGGTATTGATCTCCTCACGGGCATACAAGGCACTCAACAACATGAGGATGAAGAAGCGAGGTGGCGTCTCTCGTTCGATCACGTGCTATGAGTGTGGCGAGCCAGGTCACATTAAGTCGGAGTGTCCTAAGCTTAAGGGGAAGGTGATCAAGGAAGATAAGAATTACCGTCGTCGGCCATCCAAGAACAATAACACCAAGGGTGGCAATTTCACGCAAGCTTGCTGAAAAGATCATATCGGCTATTGAGCATCTTGATTTGAGTGATGTGGAATATGAGAGTTATGCGGCGACATCGACGGCGGCGATGATTCTAAAGGAAAAAGAAGAACAACGACTTTACGGGCATGTGCTTCATGGCAAGAAACGACAACAACAACGACGATGACAGTGATCCCGATGAGGTAAGACCATCATATGATGAGCTTGAAGATGGTTTAATTAAACTTGCTATGGAATTGAAAAAGACTAAAAGAAACTAAAAGAAAATAATAGTCTTGTTGAAAGCTTAAATTCAAATTAATAGACTTAGAGCTTCTATTCCTGATGATGAATCTTGTGAGTCTTGTCAAGTTTTACACTCTGAGTTGGAGACTGCTAGAACAATTAATGCATCAACCTTGGTTCAATTTGAGGATGTAACTGCTAAACTTGATGAATTAAGATTGACACATGATTCTTGTGATGAAAAGTTAAAACTTGCAAATAGTGAAATTGAAAAACTCAAGTTTAGTTCTCTTACATATTTAGAGTCAAGTACTTCGAATGCTCAAATTAAAACTTGCTCTAATTGTGGGTTGTTAGAAGCTAGACTTAATTCATCACAGGAGACAATTCAACAGATGCTCTATCATGAGATAGCTTCTTGCTCTAACTGTCCTAAACTCACCACAGAAATAGAAGATTTGACTAGACAACTTAATGATTTTGCTGAAAAAGAAAGGTTGGCTCAGTCTAGTGCTTCTAAGAAGATTGTGAATGAATCTGTCACATGCACTGCTTGTCCTACTCTAGCTAAAGAAATTGAGTATCTTAAAGACACTTTAGAAAGATTTTCTTTTGGCAAGAAAAATTTGAATATGATTCTAGACAAGTCAAAAGTAAGTGTTAAAAATCATGGTCTAGGATTTAATTTTGTTGAGTATGCCAAGGATAATCCTCCTACGGTTGCTAAGTTTCTTGAACCTGGAAAATTTGAAGTAAAATCTGAACCAAAACAAACTGTGTTCAAATCTGCTGGTTTTGTGCAAAGCTCCTCTAGTAATGTTGTTGGTGCCAGCTTATCTTCTCAAAAGAATTCTGATTATGCTAAATTTTGTTGCACCTATTGTGGTAGAGATGGACACTTGCATGAATTTTGCTTTAGACGTGTTAAGAAAGAGAAAAAGGAAAGATTGAATGCTTTAAGACAAAAACGTGCATCTTCTTTTGTTGTTCCTAGAGTTAATGCAAAAGCTAGGTTTGTAGATAACTTTTATGATGATTTTCAATCTGTTTCACGTCTTTGGTTTGGGTTACAATTCAAATAATGTTTATTCAAAGATTGCTCGCATTTCAAGGGCAATTAGTCGCTTCTTTTGGCATTCGATCGCTCACGTACACATGTTTCGTTCTAGTTTTGTTGCACTTTGTTCATCGTATATCTCGATCGGATTCCTAAATCTTATTTCACTAACCCCTTGATCTTGTGAGACCGATGTTTCTGTGATGTGATGTAAGAACAAATTGACGAGGCTAGAGAACATGAGCTTGATTTGGTTCCAGTCTTTTACGTCATTACTTGATCGGAACACCGATGGTTCTTCACTTTTTTGATGGCTTCCAAGAGATTTCACTTCTCGAGAGACCATGTAGAAAAGGTGATGTTGTTCTACACCTTGTTAAGTTTGAATTTTGATTTGCTCTTTGCAAAGAGAGTTGGGTGTGTTGCATCCTATGGGCTTATTGTGAGGGGAGCTTGTGGTTTAACAATTCGAAGTGTTGTTTATTATACTTGTCAAACAATTCTTCAAGTCCAAGCCATTGAAATCAAATGAGTTGTAGAGCCTTCTTTATCATATTTATTCATGTGTTTGTGTAGTTGTGTTCTTGATTGGTTATAATTAATTTGCTACATTAGAACTAAAGCATGACATGGCTGGAAACTTTGACTAGATTGATTATTGTTATCACTTTGTGATGTCCATCGAAAAGGATGAGCTTGTCTGTGATTCTTATTTTAAATCTTGGATTTGAAGCAAGTATGTCTCTCATTACAATCCTATTATGCTCACTCAATTTGGCATGTTACAATATAAAAAAATTGAGAAAGAAACAAATTGAAAAGATGTATACTTCAAGTATGCCATGCATGTCTATGTATTCAAAAGAAGAAAAAAAAATGCACACAAAAGTGCTCCAACGAAAAGAAGTATGCTTCAAGCATGCCATCAGTGAAAAGAAGTATGCTACCAGTATGCCACCCTTGAAAAGAAGTATGCTGCAAGCATGCCACATGCAAAGAAGAATTGAAAGTGGAGCAATAGGTTGTTACATAAGACTGATAGCTCTTCTAGATTTAAAGTTTGCCTCACTGTTAGGCTTTAACTTTTCATGATGATATCTTTTTGTGGTGTTTATAATCTGTTTAGTCATTGTTGAGATGCCTGTCATAAATTTAAATTGCTTAATCATTCTAAAAGACTTGTCTTGACTTTGCTATATGGTATATGATTTTATATGATCCAGATAGCTCTACTCAAAAAGATGGCTTGGTTAATTTACTAAATCAGTGCAAAATGATTTGGATAATCTACAAAGCTTCTTGATTTTTACTCTCATTGCTCCTTCTTAGAATGATTCTTTCTTTGATGCTTCTTGATGATTACATTGCCAAAGGGGAGAAAAATAAGAGAAATTTGCTTTGCTTCCCTTGTGTTGAGGGGAGTTTTTCACTCCTTGTGTTAAGGGGAGCTTTTACGGCTTTTGGCTTTTAGGCTTGTTCTTCACTTATATCTGTTTTGAAGCTTCTTCATTTTCCTATTACTCATTATGCAATCTTGAAATATTGTCAATGTATTCATCAAGGGGGAGATTGTTAGACCATGTGGTTAGGACTAGAATATTTTAGTGATGAATAATTGACAATGTTAGTAATCGATGTTATTTGAGGCGTGTGTGCGTGTGTGGACTTATGTCGGTCAAGTTGGAAAGAACTTGTGCCGAAAAGATGGTGTTTTGGTCTTTGCATGTGTAGGATAACTCGGAGGCGATCGTGGTCTACGGCGGTGACCGGGAGGTGGCTTGGTGCGGAGTCATGGTCCAGAAGGTCGAGGATGCTGGAGGAGACGGTCGGGCTCGAGTTGGAGCGCGTGGAGATCAAAGATGGATGATACGTGGTGGAGCTACGGATGTGCAGTCCGGAGGCTACGACATGTGATAATTTTGGGGTGTCCAAAATTAGTTTTGTTATCTGGTGTAAAAGCCCACGTATTGGGTTATAGGACTATTGGGCCGTACGTATGTAATTAGATGAAAAAGCCCAAAAGCATTAGGGTTCACGGGCATGCATGTGTGCTTGCGGCTAGGATATATATGTGTGCTCCTGGCGGCTGGGTAGAAGGAGAGCGCGGCGTGTTGAGACAGGTGATCGGTAGACAAAAAAAGGGCTTGCGATTTACTGCAGTTGATAGCTACATTTTTGTTCATGTATGCGGCGACGCATCGCACTTGTCTTTGTGCGTGAATAGGTAAGAAGCCATGGGTGCATGAGATGATGTGATTGATGTGTCTGTTGCATCATCAAGCCATAGTGTGACAAGCTTTTGCCTTGTTTGTGTTAATCAAGGAGTTAGTGCTTTTGCATTTACGTGAGATGCTTTTGTATTACATGATGTGCTAGCCGCCGTGATTGATTGGCCCTGTTGCTTGAATAGCACTATCCTTTACATGCGTGAAGGTTGTGCGTGATCGAACGATCACGCGCGGTGTTGTGACGATCGACGAGCGAGGGTGCATCGATGCGCTGGCACGCGTCCGTGAGTGATCGGATATTTGGTGTTGGTGTCAATCAATATCCGTGCTCTGCTCCGATCGTAAGTTAATCTAGAAAAGCTTCTAGAGGTGTTTGGTGATTTATTTATTACCAACTATTGATTGTTCCGGTGCGAAAAATCTCTCACAATCATTCACCCCCCCCTCTGATTGTCGCTATACGATCCTACAGTAACACGGTCAGGAGTATTTAAAATGGCTCTTGAACCTTTTTTTTTTTGGGAGCGGAAATGGCTCTCAACTTTGCGTGATACTTTTTTAGGGGAACTCAGCGAAATACTGTTGAACCAAAACGATGACTAGAGAAGGTGAATATGAGCACTACCATTTTTTTACATTAATCAGATTCAACTCAATTCTTACTGCAATAGCTATGAAAATTATGAAGATCAAAGTATAAGCACAGCGAAAGTCTTGTATTGAATCCAATCGAAACCCCAAAACACAACAACAAAAAACACAGAAAACTCAAAGCAAAGTGAGTTGGGCGGTCAAAAGACTAAGGAGGGGTGGGCTGACCGATGGCCAACCGGTCAAACCTCGCATAGAGGGCGGTTTGACCTCCAACATGATGAACAGTAAAATCCGCACGAATTCAAAATCACAAATCGACTCAACTTTTGATCTACTGATCCAAATCCTCTCAAATTTCAACTATAGTTCATCAAGAAGGTCAGGAACATATTCCAATTGACGAACGAGAAGATCAAAACCAAAGTTCCATGAATTTTATAGATGAGGGAAGGAAGGCATAAGAACCTAGAAAAATCAAACTTTGATCCTAAAACTTACTCGTGGGTAAAAGATGATCCTAGATGCATTCCAATAGGTCACAACAAATAAGATGACAGCAAGAAACCAAAAGAAAACCAAAAGATCACTAAAATCCAAAAGAAAGCAAGAAGAAGAAGAGATCTATCTTGAAGCAATCTAACTTGGATTGATTTGAGATGGATGTTGGTTTACATCTACTTCATCATGGAAGACAAAAACTCAACATTTGAGTACACAATCAATCAATCTCTCACAAATCCTAGCATCAACTACTCCAAAATCCCCAAATCATAAATTAGGGTTTTTCTCTTGGAAAGACTTGAAAACTCCACATTTGAACATTCTCTTTTATAGTGGATGCTATGTTTAGATAGAAGACCCTAACGGGCATCCGTTAAGCCCACACACAAACAGGTCTACACTCACACATGCTTCTCAAAGCGGATGACGAATCGGGCTTCCCGAATCTGTTTCTTTGTAATCTATATCTTCACTTGACCTAAACCAGCTCTTCTTGCGCCGCGGTTTAACCAAAGGTCACTAATGCTGTATTTTGGTGAAGTTACCAAATACCCCTTCTCGATCATTCTCCAAAGACCGAGTCTAATCTTCATGAAGCAATCTCATACTTCGCTATGTGTAGGTTGATCAACGACTCTTTTCATGTCGGCAAGTCTCTTCCATCCGGCTCTCACTGAAACCACCATGGCACTTGCACCGACCCCCCGGGCCGCTTGATGCAACCCGTCACACCGAACTTTCTGTTCGGTCATCCTTGTGCATTTTGCGTCATGCATGAGTCCACTGACTCCACCTGACATCCTCGATTATTCTGGACCTCAGCTCTCTAAGTCTAGTTCTGATCATTCTCACTGTTGTCTGTTGTTGACCTCCAAGCCTCCTGCACAATAATAGGCTAAGAAATCGATTCCAGACACAAATTCTTCGCATCTTGACCAACGTCAGTCAAACACATGTATCATGCAACATATATGCACTAAAAACACATGCATCGTCGCCTTGCCGGTCATCGAACAGGACAAAACCAGCCATATTGCCACCCATGACCGATCTGATCGTTCGTGGCCGGTTAGACCGCCAGCGCAAAGACTAAGCCAGATTTTCTCTATGAAAATCCGAACCCTCTTTGAAATTTCAAAATGAATAGAACTTTTGACTCGAAACTCTAAAAATTATGAGATCACGTACAGAAGAATCCTCTCTCTTGTCTACACCCTCTATTTTTGCCCGGACCAAAAACTCAAAAGTTCACAGCCGGTCTGACCGCCGGCCCTTTGGCGTGCCCCTTAGCCGGTTGACCGTCAGCTAGATTGGTCTGACTGCCGCCCTACAGCTTGACAAAATCTAAAATATACACACAAAAAATAAGTATTTCGATAAATCCTCACCACCCTACCAATTATATCATATCCAAGAATAGTAGAGCTAGTCTGAAATGCATCGGGACGCGATTCCCAGGGCTTCAATGGGTTTTTGCATTATAATAACCCCTTGACGGGACCCAAATAGAACAAAAAAAGAAGGCAATTGGGCTTCCATGGGTCTTCGCGTTGTAACTCCTGACCCAAAGTAAACAAAACAAATGCTGGCACTGCTTACTACCTTGTTTTTGAGAGGGGAGCCACTGCTTACTACTTTACTAGTAGTACCTCTTCAAAATAACCGCAGCGTAATTGGATTTGGCCCATGGAGCTTGGTCATCCTCTCCTCGTCTTGTTCCTCCAGTTCAGGGTTACTTCTCGCAGCCCAAGCTCTACCAGCCGCCGCCGCCGAGGACGACGACTAGAGGTCGCGTGGCCGGGGCCGCAAGGTGAAGAAGCGACGGGTGTCGTGGCTCGGCATCGTCAAGTTTCTGGTCAACGTCTACGATCGACGTGCTGCCGAAGATGGTAGGGTAGGGGAAGGCAAGTACGCCGTCGAAAAGCAGCTCGCCGTCAAGGAAGACCTCCACGGCCGGCGTGCATGCGGCGGTTCTATCGCGCTCCACAGCGAGTGTGTTGTTAATCAGTGGATTCAGCTGCAGCTTTGCAAAAAGGTTTTTGAGTCAGAACCGCATAAAAACGCAGCTTGGCCGGTACAGGCAGTACAGCGATCTCGGTCGCGATGACATTTACTCAGTATTGAAGTTTGCTGGCAGCCCAGCACAGTGTCCTTTTCCATGGGCAAGTACAACAGGTTCCATACAAGACAATAAAGATATCGAGCTATCAACCCGACCTCGCCAAACTGGCGCCTGGCGCCTGGCGCCTGGCGCCGTTGCGTTGCGTGGCGGGAAGCGACTGAAGCAGCGTCGTCGTCGTCCCCCACGGCCCACACCTAATCACCGGCGCCATCATTTGCCCATAATTGCCTCGCCAAACCTCCCCGGCCGTGGGGCCCGGCGGGCAGTCACATTGATGGGCTACCCGACGCCCAGGGCGCCCTGCCCGTCGCACATGACCCTGTCTCTCCTTTTCCCTCTCAGGTTCGTCCTCGTCTCTTGTACCACGCGTTACATTTAGGAAAGGTCCAGGAGATCAATTTTGGAAGAAGCCAGGGACTCCCATGAGAAAACCAAATGTTGCAGTAAAAGAAGTTACAGCTGGAGGCCACGTGTGCAGTGGCCTATGGTCCAGAGTCTACAAAGAGTTAAACCGTTGCTTTTTTGGCGCGCGTTCACCGCGAAAAGCGGCCGCACGATCGGGAATTACCAACTGGCATGCGTCGCATCCGCATGTGGGGCAGGCCGGTCGCGTGTAAGTCTCACCTAATCCTAGCCGTCCAAAACGCACTTTACGAATCTCGAGGAGACCGTATGTGTGTTGACTTGGGAAGCGAGGGACGCCCCGAAGCTCCAGTGGCTCAGCCTCGATCAGTGTCCCTCAAAACCAAGTCCATGGAACCATTGGAAAAATGGTGTAGTTAAGGCTGCAGCAAAAAACCCCAATGACAGTAGTAAATTCTGAAACTGCAACATATTTACCGTGTCAAATGAATAGCACTCCACGGTAGCATACTGCTAACATGCAAGACAACGTTGATTTCAAGGCTAGATGGGCATGGTGATCCTTTTCTTCCTCGGAGAAAAAACAGTACAAAAAAAGATCAAATCATGTCACCACCTACAAGGATCGAAGGAGGCAGGCAAACGCAGTGGGGTAGTAACTTACAGCTAGACTGAGTAGACTCGCGCAGTACGGCAGCTGGTCTACTGGACCGCTCCTGCATGCCAAGGAACGGGTGTCCGGCCGGTGCCGTGCCTCGGAAACCGGGCCGGTGAGCGCTGCCCTGCGCCCATCGGCTTCGGGGGCCCCGAACCCTCCGGCCTCGCCGACACTGGCAGGCAGGCGCTGCATACCGCGCGCCGCGGGCGGCGCATCGGGCCGTCGGGGCGGGCTTGGCGGACGGCCAGGATGCCGCTTTCCTCGGATCGCCCACTGGTCGCGGGCGTGCTCCACGGAACTGCATGCCCGCGCGCGGGGGCAGCGGTTGCCCAACCCGCCGGGCAAGGACGCCCCGGTCGGACTGCGTACCTAGCTGGCTACCTAGCTTGACCTTGTCGTATTGTTTCGTTTTTATTGTTTCACCTGCCCAAATGCCAAAGTAATTGCAGCTTCTGCACGCGGTACGTACTCGTCGTATGTTTATGTGAGAGATTCAGATTACGGAGTCCTCGTCTTGAAAAAAGAGTAGAAATTGTGTGAACTGCGTTCGATTTATCTTCGTGTTCATGTTCGTGTTATTCACCTTTCTCGCCTATAGAAGCTTGAAGAAACGCTCTACCTATTAATTAAAGCATGCATTGTGCGTTTAAAATCGAGGGAGTTTTTATGGGCAGCATAAATATGAAATCTGATTCAAAACTTGCACCATCGATCGACGATCGCAGCATGTGCACGCGATCGGCCCGGGGGGCTACAAATAATCTACAATGCAGTGCATTCCATGCATGTATACTTTGACCCAGCTGCGTTGAAAACAACAAGAAAAAGTGGGCCGAAAGCGTGCATTTGCAGGCAGCGTGTGCACTGCAAATATGCATGGTCTCTCAATCCAGTAGCATCCCATGGCATGGAGTGTTGATATGTGCGTGTTTCTCACTCATATTTAAGGAGGCAGAAAGGTGAGAGAGGCAGAGGCAGGGACGAGAGCCAGCTATAGCTCTCATGTGGCACGTGCCAGAGAGGCTAGTTATGGGGACTGACTGACCAAATCAACAGGTAATGATCGTGATCATCACAAGCTCTGTCGGCCTTCGTGGGAGGCCAAACGCAGTCTATAGCTACGGATGGTCAACCCTGTCATGTTGACCAGGAGCATGCAAACTCGCCGGCACACAACTACACATGCATATACACATCTCAGTAGGTAGTTCAGAGTGGTCACAGGAAGTCAGGAACTAGCTAGCCAGCTAGCAATTCAGTTCATTTGGCAAATTTAGGAGTACATTAGTGATTAGTTTTTGAATTTTGAATTCTTCAGATCGAACTTGTAGACGTATGTGTGAGCTATATATACGAACGCCTCTCTACCAGGTATACATATTTTGGAGAAGCCTAGAAATAACAATAGCTGCCAGCCCATGAGGTTTTCAGCAGATACAATCTTACAAACAATGCCGGCAAAACTCGAAAGACCGCTTGAGAACTCTTTTTGAAAAGGCGTTGACATTTTGGTGATGCAATTGCAAGCGCTTTTGCTGACAAGCTAGCTAGCTTGCCATCAAGGGACACTTTGATTCTTATAGCTTGCGTCAAGTCACCCAAGTCCCATTCCTATTCTTCATTCTTTCCAAGACGGAAACGTTTATAGAAGTTTGAGCTACTAGTACGTGTAGAAGACCTTTAGTTTTGGGACAGGCAAATGCAGGGCAATAAACACGAGAGGGGACTATAGCTAGCTATAGATCACAGATGAGCTTTGTATATTTGGTGCTGTAATTATGACCGTCTTTCTTCTTACAAGCTTTTCACAGACATTCCACGGCCTTTAATTGCACTAGAACGGGTGCATTTCACGAGGTAAAATGGACTCAAAATCAGTTTTTTAAGAAAAAAAACAAATCAACAGAACATTCCTGAATGTACTCCACCAATTTGAAGAGAATGAACATGGTATTCCCCCTATTTGAATTGGGTTATTTTGGTCTGCTCACAATCCTAATTCACATATGAATCACAAAAAATCATGTGATATACTCCATCTGATTCTAAATATAAGTCGTTTCGGATATTGACACGGTCTCCAAGATGACATTTTGACCATCAATTTCTATCAAAATATATTGTTTCAAATAAAAGTAATTGTACATAATAAAAGTATATTTCATGATGGATTTTTTAGTACCAATTTCATATTGTCAATCTTGGTAATTTCTTTTATATTGATAGTAAAACCTAGAAATATTTGACTGACACATATTCTGAAATGACTTAGATTTAGAATCGGAAGTAGTATAGCTTATCTACTCATACTACATAACATGACAATGCATCTTACTATATAAATCATGCGATAATTAAGCTAGCTTAACGATCAATAGCACTTGTTGGAAAATAAAGAAGATCCACGTACATTTTGGAGCTACAATTATGAGAGGGAAAGTTTGGCATAGACATTCCATCCACACCCTTTACCTGATGAGAGGAAGAGATCAGAAGTGGCCGGGTGCATTTCACGAGGCATTTTTGTGGGAATTCAAAGCACTGGAGTCACTTGTTAGTTGTTACTCCACCTTTCCCCCCTCTGAGCCAGGAAAGTGAGAGATGCAACACAGCAGCGCAAAGAAAACTGCCCACTGGCTCGACCAACATAAAGTAAGGGGACGTAGTGCAGTTAATAGGCATTAGGGCACTCCCTGTGCCAAATGGGGCATGTCTCCATAAATTGCCATTAAGTACCCCCCCGGTCCTCATCACCCCTTCCCTGCCCTCTCCTCTTCAAAACCCTCACCCCTTCTTCCTCTACCGTGCACATCCATCCATTCCAGCATCCTGCTGCTGCTGCTGCTCTCTCTCTAGCCTCTGTAGTCTCTTCTCCTCCACTTCATAGCTCCTCGTGAGCGTTTTGTTCATTCGTTGGCCATGGTGGTTTGTGGGGAATGTTGGCTGGCTCGAGGCATCCACGTCCAAGCCGGTCGGTCGCCGGCGGGTGGAAGCGTCGGACCAGGCTTCATTCCTCGCAAACCGATGCGTACATCCATGGCGTCTATATATGTAGCTAGCTAGGTTATCTAATTGTGTGGCATATAGTGCGTGAGATCGCGAGCACATGCTTGGATTAGGTTAAGGGGATTGTTGTCTGGCTCGAGGCCCCCGGTCGACATCGATCGACTCTCCTTCACTTGGAGGAGTTGGTCGGCGAGCTCGGACCAGGCTTCAATCCCCCTAACCATGCGGCATTGTCGTCCATTCAATCTCCGCATCGTCGTCAAGTGTCCACTGCCGACGACGAAATAACTCGGTGAGCTAACTTGGGAGGAGGCAGACATACACTCTTAGCTTCAAGCCTTCAACTGTTTGTCACTTTCACTGCAGGGTTAGTTGTAGATGGCCCATTTCTTTTTCATTTCTTCGGTCTTCCTCTTCCTGGCTAGCTGCAGCCTGCAGGTAAGCACGTGCTTTGGAGTCTGGCAATCATCATATGCAGCATGCTGATACTATTCATTGTGATTGGAAGGTTGTTAACTAATTAGGTTGCTAGTTCTATGCATGTTTTTTATTATTTGATTATCTCCATGGTTTACTCGGCGACGAAGAGAGATCGAAACAGACGAGAGGACTAGCCAGAGGAGCAGTTTTACATTATGCATGATTATGCAATCATTCGAGCGGCTAGGTGGAATGATGTGGGCATAATCGCATCGCGGGCAAGTTCGGGCATCGATAGGATGCATGCGGTGACAAATTTCTTTTCCCATGTCTTTTCCAACAACAGTACACTACTGATCATCCAGGACAGGTCCTTCCTGAGTGTGACAGGAGAGAAAAGAGGGAGCCCTGCCATGGGCCCATGGCCCTGCTGCCCTCCTTAAATGCGCTAACTAGCTCAGCCTCAGATCAGTAGCCTAGCTCTTGTGCGTACATGCCTCCTCCACTTCTCCGGTCGTGCATGAGCTAACACGTACGTGCATGATGCATCTCCAGACGCTATAGACGAGGCTAGCTAGTTTGTGACTTGTGTGTTTGCGTCCCTTACACGGTGATGGTTATTATATTGCTTAATCAGATTAGTGTGTATGCATTGCAGCTAGCTTACATGGTGAACGGAGAGGGAAAAGGGTAACCAGTGTGTATGCACTGCAGCTAGCTTACATGGTGAACGGAGAGGAAAAAAATTAACTAGTGTGTATAGTTATATAGTGTAGCGTCTGATGTCTCTGTAGGGCAGTAGGGTTTGAGGTTACAGGAGAGAGGAAGAGGGTCAGAAGAAAGGGACTTTCGGGAGCATGGTATCTCTTGCGTAGCATTAATGGGAAGGGAATGGCACACCGAGGCGTGGGCCACCTGTGGCTGTGATGGAGCACATCATGGGCCCCTGTGCACACTACTGATCGATGCAGTGCTACGTACTTGCTCTTCGATATCTACATGAGCCGGTTCATCAGATGAGTATATATATATATATATATATATATATATATATATATATATATATATATATATATATATATATATAATATAGATGAGACAAATTACACATCTGCTGATCTGAGGACGTCCTTGCTCCTTAAGTATACGCTGCAAAAAAAAAAAGAAAAAGATAAGAAATCTTTTATTTAAAATATCGTTTGATCCTTTTCAGTTTCCGATGCATGCATATGTATATGCAGACTCCTTTTTGTCCATTTTAATATCATCGTATCGTGCTGCACATTAGCCCCGGTATCTTGCAATTGCTGGGCAGTATGTTGCTTGTACGTTTAACCTTGGTGTGACGGCTTGACCAGCTAAAAGAACCGGTAGATCGAGAAATACGAAATGGTACGAGGGTCTCTGTGTGTGCGTATGCACCTGTGCCCTAAGACACGAGATGGTGTGTGCGACTGTGCGTGACTTCGTGTGTTCATTAGCTTTGACCGTGAGTTGTTTAGATGCCTCGCAGTTTGTAAAGGTGGTCAGGACTAAAAAGAGTCAAGACTGTGTCGCCTCATTGCATGCGCTTGTAGAAGAGGCAGTCAGATGCGTACAGTACTACACTGGGTATATAGTAGCTTCTAGCTTGTGCCCAGTTTTTCCTTGCACGTATGCCGTGCTTGTATCACTGATTTCAAGACCATGCAGTAGGCTTCCTTCTTCCCGTAATTATAGGAAACTTTGAATTAAGTGTATATTGTCGTCATATCGCTGAATGTGATGCCTAGTTCATAGCAGCTAGCTAGGCAGCTACATAGCGGTCACGTTCGAGCTCGTACGTATTAAATTTACTGCAGCTGTGGTACAAGTATAGGCATGTTTCCCCACTTAGTATTCCTGCCGTTGTGGAAACCATGTATATATTCCTAATGTGTATAATCCTAACCTGTGTTGAAAAATGGGCATTGGTGTCGCAATGTTTGGGGAGAAACCCTCAATTTAGCAAAGTTGTCGGCCTGATTGTCAGGTGGTGGGCGGTTATCGTCTGAGGCCACGTCATCTAACTGGCCAGGGGTGGCAATCAGACCCGCGGTGAGTGCGTTTGAGGAATAGGCACCAAACATTTGTGTAGAGTGTTTGGGGGTGAGTTTCCGCCAGGTGCAATTGAAAATAGATACTGAACGCGAAACTAGATAGAGTTTTGACAAAAATCAAATAGGTGTTTTCGGAATTGGTTGGCGCTCGACCAGTCCCTTGGCTACCGACCGGCGCTTAGGGTTGGCGCTAGACCAGTGTGGTGTGACCGTCCAAAGGGATGTCGGTCTGACCAGCCATGGCGGCTTCAGCACAGTGAGTTGTGCTAATTTTGGGGTTTTGACCAAGCATCATGGAAAATGTTGTATATGTATTACGTATTGCATATTTGGACTAGTGTGGGTCTAGTTGCGAATAACTTATGCTTGGAAATGGCTGCTTGGTCTATTGTTGTGCATATGACTTGGAGTCAATTATGGTCAACACCGAGGAGGACCAAGACTTGGTTAGGAGAAACAAGGTCCAGAATGACCATGAATACCTGGTGAGATGGTTGGACTCAAACAAAGTACAAGATGGATATACGAACCATGAAAGGTAAAGTTCGAGCAAAGACATTTTGAGGTAAAGTGATGCTTCAAGAAGCGAAGCTTCGAAGGTATGTGTTAATTACTCATCAATTGTGTAAATTAAAGATTTCCTGTGTTGTGCAAAGCTACATGACGGTTTGGTTGTCGGTGATGGTTGTAGGACTCTAGAGCTACGTCATGATGAGGCGGACATGACTAAGCTAGGAGAGCTAAGGTCCGTAACAATCAAGGTACCGCCGGAAGATGACAGAGGCTACCAGGGTGGTTACAAGTCGAGAATACAAGGAACCGAAGCAGGAGCTTCCGGTGATGGACATGACGGGTAACATCAAGGTGGCCCAAGACTAAGCTGAGGGAGAAGCCAAGGTCCAGAACGGCCAGGGAAGCCGGATGCAGTCATGTTGCTTGTTAATTAGGCATGTGGTGCGCCAAATGACATCGACCCGTTTGCAAGCGAGGACAATTCGGTGTGATTCGGATGTGTCAAAAGTTTGGCGGGAAGTCATTGGGGGCATGTTGATGATAGCGGAGCATGGACGATGCATCGATGTGAAGGAATCGAAAAAGGTCGGTAGAGGGGCATTTTGGTATTTTTACACAATACCGAAAAAGTGGTGGTGCGTGAAACCATGGCGGTGACCTAAGTGGATTAGGTTCATGATACTCCATGGAGGGCAAAACATGATGGGTTTGGCCTAGCTAAAAGATGAAGACGACGTTTTAAGAAGCATGTGTGAGTGAGACCCGTTTGTTTATGTGCTTCATGGATGTCCGTTAGAATTTTCTCTCTAAACCTAGCCTCCACTATATAAGAGGGTTGTACAGGATTTGCACACTCATCTCAGCAAATGAACCATAATGTGAAAATTTAGAGAAAGTGAAGAGAGGAGGGGCTAGGGATTGAGAGAGATGAGAACACTTCTGTGTGTGTTGCCATACTGGTTTTGTCCTCCCAAGGGAGTTACTGTAGATATTCATCTACAAGAAGAAATAAAATCTTCAAATTTGTCCAAGTCTTTCTCTCATATGATCACTACTACAAAAAGGTTAATATTAGACTTCTCATCATAGACGGTTGACCAAAATCTCTGTATTACATGCAATCAGAGATGGTTTTGGTTTAGAGACCATCTGTGTAACTGGATACGCTAAAAACCGTCTGTGAAGAGATAATATCACAAACGATTCTAAACTCGAACCGTTTGTGATAATTGTAGACTACATATATAACCGCCTGTGATAATATCGCTTCAGAACCGTTTGGTAACTATCACACACTGTTCTTGTTCAGAACCGTCTGTGATAATTTTTTCTATTGCAAAAAAAAAAAATACTAAATGTTTACAGAAAATACACTGCCATTTCCCAAGCCTCCCAAACATGGATTCATGGATACACTCATATACAAGTACTCATACACTCACGGACTGCATCATGGATTCATGGATACACTCATAGACATACACTGCCATTTCCCAATTCTCCCAAACATGGATTCATGGATAGACATACATGGATTTGCAGCTCCCAAGCCTCCCAATAAATTTCTCAAGCCATGGATTCATGGATACACTCATATACAAGTACCAACAAAAGTAGAATCTGGAGGAGAATCTAACAGAAGCTCATATACACAAGTACCAATAGAACCTCATATACCAGAGGCATCGGCATCGGCGTCGGAGGAGGACTGGAGGAGGTTAGCATCGGCGTCGGAGGAGGACTGTGTGTGATAACTCATATCACGCACGGTTCCAAGAGAACTGTCTGTGATGAGGCGTCTAGTATAACCTGTTTTGTAGTAGTGAGCTATCACACACGATTTAAGCTACAAATCGTCTATGATAGACAACTATCATAGACTAGACAGTTTTGAGTTAATAACTATCTATGGTAGTCTGCATCACAGATGGTTTGAAAATCATGTGTGATGACCTCATGTCATTACTGACCCATAACCTCAGACGGCTCACAAACCATCTATAATGTCGTTTTTGAACCGTCTGTGAAGGTATTTTCTGTACTAGTGAATCAAGTATTGATTTCTTGATTTGGCTTGATTTTTTGTGTTCCTTCCCCCTCAATTGATCTTGCTTTGTACCTAGGACGCGTAAGTGACGAATATATCTATTGGATACCAAATCTCATCCATCTAGGTACTTTCTATAGCAAGTTCTTGAGTTTGCCCTGTTTTGGTGGAAGAAAATATTATTTTGGCGGTTTGCTCTTGAGGGCTTTTGGTTTGATTCTTGTTGTGATTGAGGGTGCTTGGACGTGTGGGAAACCACCCTTACCTCATCTCAATCATCGTTTTCGTATTTGGTCCGGTTTTGGTGCAACCTTCACTCAAACGATAAGGTCTAAACTTTGATAATGATCTTCAAGCCATTTGATTGGAATATGTTTCTGACATCCTAGAGAACGTATATTTTAAGTTTCATCAAGTTTGGAGTTGTGAATTAAAAGTTGGACCTGTTCGTGATTTTGAAATTGAGCTGAATTTCAGTTTTGTGCTGATTTTCCTGTTTATCCAATATCACCGCTACTGTTTATCCGGTCTGACCGCTCCAGTGGAGATTTTGACGAGGGTTGATCTTCTTGTTGCTTTGTCATTGTTTGAATGATTCTATCTTATCTTCGTAGCTCCATATAGCTATTGGAGCAAAATCATATTGTACTCCTTAAGGCAATTTTTTTAAAAGATATCGTTTATCGTATGACGGGTATTTAATTTTCTTATAGTCGCCTCCTCGTAACCACAGCTATACCAGTAGTACATGGTTATACATGTTGATCGGTTGTTGCTGGAGTATGGTAATATACGTAGCAATATTGATTATCAGATACTGTACAAGCAATTAAACGCAGATTATACTTGTACTTATTTGAAAGAGAAGTTAAGGTGCACGCTATGGTTGTGTGGTTATATCGATCTGCCGCATTCGTTATCTATCTATTTACATATCTATCTAGCTTGGAGGGAAAGGAGACAGGCAAGGGAAGTATCGTACTAGCACGCTATAGTAGCGAGAGGATGGATACTATATGGAGTACTCACGAGCAAGACGTCCAAATAACGTAGCATCAGGCACAGTGCCCACCCCGCATTCCACGCAGACCAGTCGGGGTGATTTGATCGGGGTGCTGCCGCTCCGATGGGACGCGCGCGATCGCCTCCATCCGTGCCGCCCATACCTTGTCCCCTCGCCCTGTCCAAGCCTATAACAGTGCGCTAATTGGACGATGCACACGTACACAAGCCCTTAAACTCAAGCGCTTAGGGTTTGTTTGATTGAGACCTGAGTTTCATGTTTGGAAAAAATTGATATCTAGAGGTAATTTAAAAAGTAGATGATTTTTATTTGATCAGACAAATTTGAAAATGAGTTATTTGGTTGAAAATATGTGACTGGAATTAGTGAATAAAAAATAGACCGTTGAATCGAAGATACAGTGATGGATGGAGCTGCTGGCGCCGGTCGTTTGATTTTAACGCCTGTGAGCGTTCCCTGACTGGTAGGCAACAGTAGTTTGAAAGCTAAACAAACATTGCACAGGTAAACTTCCAGCAGCTGTTGGCGCGAGGCAAATAGACCCGAGGAGTAAAGCAAACAGCCCCTTATTCTTTTACTTTACCAATGTTAACCATGCATAGAGATCGGAGGTCGACGAGCCGGGCGTACGTACACACGATGCGTCAAGGATTCCAACCCTTTGGAGCATCTTTTCAGCTTCAGCGTACGTCCTCCTGGGGAATCCAAGTCAACTACGTGCGTACTCTTGCTTTGGCGTCATCCACGGCTGCGAATGCGAATACGCAGAAAAATGTTATAGTTTGGGGTCGCGTCCTCGTATCCCTGCCTGCCTCTCGTGTCTGGTCTTTTCGCCACAGGTGGTGCCGTAGCATCTGATCCCATCTGGCCCTTGCCGCGCGCCTCGCGGTACGTGCGTCTAGCGCCGTAGGACGCAGGTGGTGCATGCACCCCAAAAGCGAGCCTACGGGTCAAACATTTGGTGGTACGAGTACGACCAGCCCGTGCAACGTACACTTGACAGACTCATCATACATTAAGTGCTCTTTGTACATATATTTTATGACGTCAGGAGTAAAACCTGGTTTTCAAGATTAATTCAAGAGAAGGCATCGAGACGCGCGTGCTAATTACGCTAATGATGTTCGACGAGTACTTACCGAATATTGCCATTTCTACGGGTAAGCAACTTTTTTTTTCTTTCCTTTTTCGAGAAGAGCAAGGAGTTTTTGCCAAAATGACACCGTTGCACGGTGTATTTGCAAAAAATCACTCACCTTACTCGCTATCTATAAATATAGTATCCCGGACGAACCTCACGCCGCCACGTGTGCAATTCCGGTCGCTCGTAGCCCGAACAAGACTTGTCCGCACGGCCACCGCCCAGATTCCCTTGTCCGCACGGTCACCACCCGTTTTCCCTCGCCCTCACGGCCACCGCCCGTTTTTCCTCATCCGCACGGCCATCGCCTGTTTTCCCTCCTCGTCTGCACGTTCATCGCCTGTTTTCCCTCCTCATCCGTATAGCCACTGCCTGGTTTCTCTCACCTACATACCAGCCGAGCCCTCCGGATTCTCTGTCACATCCGGGGCGGTGGCCGTGCAGACACAACACCTGGCGTCGTGAGGCTCATTTGGGCTATGGCCGTGCGGACAAAATACGTGGCGGTTTGAGGCTCGTCCGGCGATGACCGTGCGGCCAATCCACCATATTTACAAGTAGTGCATGAATTGAGCCACTTTTGCAAATACAGCGTGCAACCGCGCCGTTTAGGGCAAAAACTCGAAGAGCAAGCAAGCTAATTTGCAATCAAAATGCTATCCCTATACTTCACAGATTTTGTAGGCCTTGTAAAACCCACGACCACGAGTGTAACATATGGAAGAGGTCCACGGGAGGAGTCTCGGCACAGTCCAGTCCAGCCCACGTTATACACACCTCCCTCAGCTCCCCTCTCGAAGGCTACAGCCCGGCCCGCGGCGGCGGCCAATTCGGTATCTCGCGCGGCTCATGTCTTCGGCTCATGTATGCCAACCCGCGGGCGGCTCCCCCCGCAGCGGCAAGCCTGTACATCCGCGTGAGAAATGCCCGGCCCATTTTGTGTCTCGGTTGCCGCGACTGAAACGAAAGGTCGAGAGCTGCATTTGGGCTTGGGGAGGCCGTTCTGTCAAGCTAGACGGGCCAGTTGTTACCTGGGCTAACTTGACTGGGTGGGAACATGGCCAGGCCGACCTGATTGGAGTGCGATGGGCCCAACTGAGAACAAGCGCGCACGCAATCCCTAGCCAGTTTTGCAAATGAGATGAAGTTCGCCACTCACGCTGAGACTCGGACTCAGCCACAAGAGTCAAGGGATCGTGATCGGTCAGTCAGCACGGCAGTCAAGGCCGTCCTCTCCTGACGCGGCCCAGCTCAGCCGAGCCGCTGCTACCGCTGAACCTCATGCCACCGGCCGGCGGGCCACCACCTCTCTCTCACACTCACGTCTCACGTCTCTCCCCTCCCCGACCGTTACGTGGTTCCATACTTCCATCCTCTTTTCAAAAAAGAAACGGCACTCAGCTACCGCACCCAAACCATACACGAACACATACAGGTGGGCCCAAGACAATTCCGACCCCACCAGAGATAGACGTAATAGAAAAGCAAGCGAGTGGCAACGGCAAAGACCAGCTGCCTCTGCCTCTGCTACCTTTCCCTCTTCCCCTAGCTTGGCACAGATTCCCAGCGCTGCCAAAAGCAGACACCCCTCGCGTCCTCGTCCTCCCGCCATTACTCACCCGGGCACCGACGCCCTCCTCCCATTCCGCCACTGACATGCGGCCCACGCCACCATCTCTCCTGCTCAGCCCAGCCTGCATACAACGCTTCTCCGTTCTCTCCCACGGGGTCACACGCTACACAGTTCAAGCTCGCACTCCACACTTCCGCAGCCCGAAGCATATCGGGAATGGGGGAGCTGGCTAGCTTCGTGGCGGCGGCGGCGGCGGCCGTGATGCTTGCGATGGTGGTGTCGCCGCGTGGCGCGGAGGGGAAAACGACGATCGAGCCGTGCTCGGGGTCGGACTCGTGCCCGGCGCTGCTGGGCTACACGCTCTACGCCGACATGAAGGTGTCCGAGGTGGCCGCGCTCTTCGGCACCGACCCGGCGGCGCTGCTCGCGGTCAATGCGCTCGACTTCGCGGCGCCCGGGGCGGCTCACCGCATCCTCCCCATGGGGCTCTTCGTCCGCGTCCCCATCCGCTGCGCCTGCGCCGACGGCGTCCGCAAGTCTGTCTCCGTCCGCTACGCCGCGCGCCCCGCCGACACGCTCGCCACCGTAGCCGACGGCGTCTTCGCGGGGCTCGCATCCGCCGACCAGATCCGCAACGCTAACGGCCTCACCTCCGCGGACCCCGACGCGCCGCTCGACGCCGGCCAGCAGCTGGTCATCCCGCTGCCCTGCGTCTGCTTCAACTCCTCCGACAACAACCTGCCCGCCGTGTACCTCTCCTACGTCGTGCAGGTAGGTGACACTGTGCCCGCCATCGCCGCCAGCTACGAGACCACCGTCACGGATATCATGAATGTGAACGCCATGGGGAGCCCCGTCGCCGCGCCTGGCGACATTCTCACGATCCCATTGCCAGGTATAAGCAATATCAAATTGGCCCTCTCTTTTTTCGACTGCGAGCAGTAGAGGAGACCCTACGGTATATGTTCTCTACCTTTAATTGGACATTAGCTACATTGTCCTCGTTCTTTCTACCTTTAATTGGGCATTATCTACATTGTCCCAATTTAAGCCGATGATACTCCAACAGAAGGTGCTGAAGTTGCAGTAAAAAAATAATTGATTAATTGTTTCCTCTTCACTGTTTCAGCATAGGATATAATATTGACCATCATCCTCCATGTTATAATGCCTCCTAAGCAGCATGTCCTTGGTGTTTAATCTATCCATGAGAAGCAACCAAACAAACACTTTGAGTTTCATTACACACTTACTCTATGTTATAATTGCCTCTTTCTTGTACGGCGCTTTTTCTAAGAGTTTTTTTTATAGTACACTCAATTTAATACAAGTCGTCTATTTTTTTTCATCTAATGGTTCAGATTAGTTATGATTTATTTATACTACACATGGTAGTATGAGTAATAAAATCTCAAAGAGATAGAATTATAATTTGGCACAAGAGTAATATTTTCGACCCTAGTTGCAAGAATCCATAATACTATCACAAAAAAATTATAAATATAAAGAAAAATCTACCATACCTTTAACAAATTAATGATCAAATTTGATTTATACTACCATCATATATTACCAGTAGAATATACCGTAAAATTTCTCTTTTCTAAGGATAGTTTTAGTTGTTTCTCTGTCAGTAATAGAGTAACAGGTGATATCGGTTACTAGAATACTAGATCGTCTTACTTTATCTGTTTGCCGGATCTACGGTGGCCTAAACGCCAATGTTTGTGCTTGGTGTTGGAAAGGATTGTAGTATGGAATGCGCTCAATGTTCTGTGTAGAACCACCATGTGCGTCTGTTCCCTCCAGGAGTTATCTAATTATGGCATTATCGGACAACGGAGTTTCTATTCGGTACTTTCAGGTGCTGTCACAGTGCGGGGGAAGCCGGGAAGGCATAGATTTGGAGTCAATGGCTGTATATATCATGTGGTAGTCATAATGTGGTTCATTGCAATGCATGGTTTTGAGTTAAAGCTGTGCGCATGTGCTTAGTAGTCGACCTGGCCATTGTGTTATATTATGAAAAAACTAATTCACAAGCAAAGTAGTAGTAGCATGTCAGTGGAATGTGGTTGTTTTAATTGCCATTTGATTGATCCACGGCGGGAATAGTAGCATATGCTGCTTGTTTTCTTGTTTTTAAATTGAGCAACTTTGCTTTTGGCTTTGATATCGAGTTTTACTCAGTAAGCTAGCATAACTTGTGCATTGTTCTATATGTTGAACCGTTAAGTTATTCTTTTTCATTCAATCTTTGAGGTTGAAAATTGTGTATCCAGTAACATGGCATAAGCAGCATATTGTGCAGACCAGGGATCCAAAACCTGTTCCCGGGGGAATCCTGGTCGCTGGCCAGAAAAAAAAAAACCGTCCGGTAACCGGATTTCCCGAAAAAAAAATCCGGATGGAATTTGCTTAAAAACCATCCAAAATTCGAAATTTAGAATTTCACCGGTAAGTCCGGTTACCGCTGGTAACCGGCCGGTTTTTTGAACCCTGGTGCAGACCGATCAATTCTTCAGTGACAGATCTCTGTTTTTATGGGTTCTATCTTTTTTCAATTGCTAATTCTGTGACGCCACAACTGAACAACATTTTTTTTGCTCTTCTCTAAACATCAGCATTTGCCTACAATTTATCTCATAATGATTGTTTATTTATGTGTCTAGCATGTGCATCTACATTTCCAAACTCTGCTTCAGACCATGGATTGCTTGTGGCAAATGGGACCTATGCACTTACTGCTGGAAACTGTGTGCAGTGTAGTTGTGGCCCAGGCAATCTCAAGTAAATTTCAGCTCTTACCTTTTCTGTTTAAAGCTGTATTACTGCTGGAACTATTCTTGGAACATAATCCCTGTCTTCTGTTCTGTACCAGTTTATATTGCACACCAGCTTCATTGTCAGGATCATGCTCAAGCATGCAGTGTCGTAACAGCAATGTGATGCTTGGCAATGTGAGCACCCATCCCATCAGTGCAGGCTGCAATGTTTCTTCTTGCAGCTATGGAGGTTTCATTAATGGATCAATTAGCACTTCGTAAGCAGCATGTTGCCCGATGTCTTTCATTTTATCCTTAACTTTCTCGAATCAGGATTGTTACATCTTACTTTTTCTTTGCAGGCTAAACACTGGTCTTCAACCCAGATGCCCAGGTAATTATTGTTGCTGTAATCCTCTCTCTACATAATTGGCTTTCAATGCAGTGATAACATTCCATTGCTTTCTTTTAGAATCTGCACAAACTATTAGCATTGTAGGTTTTCGATTAGGCAAGGCATGCATTTCTCGTTCTGAATCTAAACACACTATTCATCTGTCACTGCCCTTTGAAAGCATCCACTGCAAAGTGCAAACTGTATCATCAGAATCTATCTATACATGCAAAGGAGCAAGTGTTCCTGCACTACATTTAATGTTTGCATATACATATGTTCACAATTTCTGTTGCACTCTCCCTGATTACTTGGAAATGCATTGTTGAAGTAACCGACACTATACTTTCTTAATGAATAAATAGAGCTTTAACTCTAGAGGAAAATTCAGATTACTCAACAGTACACCTGGCAAGGGCTTTAAAATTTAAAATTTGCTTATGATTACATGCTCTCTGATTTCTGAATGAATACAGTAAAGATTTAACTAAAAAAAAACCAGATTACTCAACAGTAAACCTGGCAAGGTCTTTAAAATTTAAACACTGGGAACAATACACCTTGTTTTGTTTATGATTATACGCTCTCTAATTTCGCTCATTTTGTCAGAATAGCCAATTTTACTTTGATCTATCTCATGTTCTGATTGTTCGTTCACGCAGGACCGCGTCAATTTCCTCCACTCACGGAACCACCTACCACAGTGAACCATGATTCGACGTATCTTCCTCCGTTATCTGCACCAGCACCTGCAGAAGCAGGTGGTGCCATTCCAGCACCAAGCTCATCATCGGTGCGAGGAGGGTCCTTCACACTCCCAAAAGTTTCTCCGGCAAATGGCTCTGCTGGAAGCGTTTCAGAGGCACCCCTGATGACCAAACCACATCAAATCCTATCCAGTTTCATTTTTTGCCTACTTTGCTACTTGCAGATGTGAATCACGATGTGAAGAATTCTTAGTTGTATTCTGTAGTAACTGTAAACTGGAAGCCTCATTTAGGCAGGCAAGTGGACAATATCACAACGGCGTGTTTTTGAAGCTCCTCATCTTTCTAGGGGTATCATTACTGTGACTTTATCTCGTGAGATTTCTTAGCTGTTGTATCTAAGCAGCTTCTCCGAAGATAGCTTTGCTGCCTTTGCACTGAACGATGATTCTGCTGTGATATGGAAATAGGTACATGCCTGCTGTTCTCTACGGACTATCCATGAAGTGCATTTTATCCCCCGCCTTGATCACATTTTTCTTTCTAGAGCCGCCTTGGACATGCTCCTATTCTTGAGGCCTTCTTCGCCGGCTTCAGAAAAGAAATTCCTCAGTATGCGCTCAGGCTCAACTGATTGCACTATGAGTTGTGGAATCAGATGTCGTTGCTAATCTATCATCTACAAAGCAACTCGAGTCATGTGACGTTTGCTTTCTTTGCTCTCCTTTTCTTCTTCCATTTGATCTTACCCTGGGACCATTCTTCATCCTCCCCTGCCCAGCTCCGAAGGTTTTGTTGGAACGGCGACAACCCTTTATGTGAGAAAATAATTACAGCAAGCACACAAGAGACACGAGAATTTGTTTACGAGGTTCGACAAAAGTTACGTCCTTGGGAGTTGAATCACGGTGGCTCCGTCCGTACGAGGAGATTCTTTCTTTTCTTACGATTAGGGTTACAAGAAATCGGCACTATATATTTATAGCCGATTACATGTTTGAGTCGGACTCGTAATCCATGCCGCGGGGGCCTTCGTCCCACACCTCCCAGCCCACAATATTTCGTAACCCTACACAACCATGTCTCCCCCTTGTAGAGCTGTGTCCAGAAAGTGTACACTGCTCCCGTTTTTCGGACACAACCACTTCCTTTCATCTTGTTATATATGAGCCATACACAACAAATCACCACCTTGACGAATACACCACCTTGAAGAAAAACAAGAGAACGCTTTGACACTCCTTGCGCATCCGTGGGATGAGGGTTACCTCCTTACTCAGCAACTTATAACTCCCAACAAGTTGAGGTAATACTTAAACTTGTTGACGGTGACGGGCTTGGTCAACATATCCGTAGTATTATCATCGGTGTGCACCTTTATCAAATCAATCTCTCTAGAGTTAATCAACTCCCTGATCCTATGATACGTTGCATGAATGTGCTTCGTCTTGGCATGATACACTTGATTCTTGATCAAATAAATTACACTCTGACTATCACAATGCACTTGAACTCTACCTTGCTCAACACATAGTTCCATCACTAATCCTGCAAGCCATAACACTTCCTTTGCAACTTCAGCCACAACCATGTACTCTGCCTCAGTTGTAGACAATGCAACAATAGACCGAATTGATGACTTCTAACATATAGGCCCTCCACCTAGAGTAAAAATATACCATGTAGTAGACCCCATATTATGTAAATCACCAGCATAGTATGAATCCACATATCCAATAACCAAAGGATTATCTTGTTGTTCATAAAAAATAATACTATGACTTGATGTACCTTTCAAGTACCTGAATATCCACTTGACTGTCTTCCAGTCTCGCTTTCCTAGTTTCGCTATAAAATTGCTGACTTGGCTAACAATATGCGTCAAATCAGGCCTTGTATAAACCATAGCATACATTAAATAACCAACTGCACTAGTATATGGAACCTTCGCCATCTCTTCAAATTCTTTGTCTGATTCAAGACAAAATTTTGAAGAAAAAGTTTAAAATATCATGCCAATGGAGTACTTACTAGTTTGGCATTGCTCATATCAAATCGCTCTAAGACTTTCTCAATATACTCATGCTGAGACAACCACAGTCTTTTCGAGCTTCTATCGCTGCGTATCTCCATGCCTAAAATTTTCTTTGTTGCCTCTAAGTCTTTCATATTAAATTTTTGACTTAGCAAACCCTTCAAACTAATCACATCATACATGTGCTTTGCAACAATCAACATATCATCCACATATAGTAGTAGAAAAATAAATGAACCATCATCAAGACGTCAAACATAAATAGAATAGTCATACTCACATGACTTATAGCAATCTGCAACATGTAGGAGTCAAAACACTTGTACTACTGCCTTGGAGACTATTTCAACCCATATAATAACTTCTTTAACTTGCATACCAGGTGCTGATTTTTCGGTTCAGTGAACCCTTTTAGCTGCTCCATTTGATCATTAAGATCACCATGCAAAAATGTTGTTTTCACATCCATCTCTTTCAAGTGCAAATTCCAATTGACTACCAATGCTAGAACTGTCCTGATAAAAGTATGCCTCACAACTGGGGAGATACCCCATCATAATCATCCCTTCTTTTGCGAATACCCTTTTGCAACTAATCAAGCCTTCAACTTTTCCCCTTCTTTTTTTGATACTACAGACTTTCTCTTATAGACCCATTTGTACTCAATGGCCTTATAGGATCAAGGATAGCCGATTAGAGGGGGGTGAATAGGAGGTTTTTAAACTTTTCGACTAGTTAACAAATTTAAATAATAATATCTTTAACAAAGCTTCCTAGCACAATTAAAAAGATAGAACTATTATGCTAGTTAAGACAAAGATGAGCTTAAGTCAATACTAGATACAATTCTAGCTAAGCAAAACTTACACAAGTAAAATGCTAGAAATGTAAATACGGAATAGTAAAGATAAGAGAAAACCACAATGGAGACAAATGATGTTTTTTTCATGGTATCGAAGACTTGTCGGTCTTCACTAGTCTACGTTGAGGAAGCTTGAACGAATCAAGCCGACTCCACGAATTAAGCCTCAACCCTCAATCACTATCGTTGCTCTTCCTCCTCTCCAGAGAAGGTGAGCACGCAGCCACTTCACAATCCGTTGACAGGACTCTTCACAATCTTCTTTTGAAGAGCTCATCGTGCAAAATGTCCTCTAAAGTCGTCTAGGTGCCGGTAAGCACCAAGAATAATAAACAAAGTATTTGCTTAAGGAAAATCAAATGCCAACAAGATCAACTAATGATGCAACGCACTTGAATACTCTCAACTACCTCAAAATAGGAATTCAAAGCAAATAAATAGTGAAGAGTGTCTAAGAGCTCAAGAGTATTCAATGAGAGTGAATATGCTCAGCAATCCCTTCAGCTAGAGGCAGGTGGAGAGGTATTTATAACCCCCACCAACAAAACCAGCCATTATCACCATTTTTCTGGAAAAATCAGGATTTACGGTAGTACTGCCGTTGAAGTTCGGTACCGCCGTTGAAGCTCGGTACTACCGATTTTTGGTATAACGATCGTAACAGTAGCATTTAATGCTCTGAACTAGTCATTACAAAAGAAACTATGGTACTACCACCAACTAGAATTCGGTATTACCGATTTTCAAAGGATTAGAAACTCAAGAAAAACACCCTCTTTGGAAAAAACGTTCTGCCATGTAAAACTCGGTATTAACGACTTGTAGTAATACCGCAGAAGAATTGCGGTCTTACCGATACTGGGTTTTCAAGAAAACTCTAAAAAAACATGTTCTCTGGAGATACATACCGCTAAAGATTTTGGTACTACCGACTTGCGGTAATACCACTCATCAAATATGGTCATACCGCTGATCAGGTCCACGACCAGGTGCCACGACCTAGGTTTAAAACCAGATGCTACGACCAGTCTTCGAACAGGTGCAATGACCAGGTGCTATGACCAGGTCCTACGATCAGGTGCTATAACCAATCTATGATGAGGTCCTTCGACCAGGTAACACACTCTCTGTAATTTACGTACAACCATAAAAATATCGGTATTTTCGACCTGCGGTAGTACCGCAGATAAACTGCGGTCGTTCCGATTTTCAGAGAGAATAAAAACACATAAAAACATACTCTCTAGAAAAATCATACCGCCATGTATATTTCGGCATTACCAACTTGCGGTAATACCGCTTAATACTTGCGGTCTTACCGAAGTTTCTGAACGGTTTTCCAAAGGCAAGAACCGATGCAATGCATGCCTTTTGGTTGATCAAGGTGGTACATAAATAGATTCTCAAGCTACTAGCTATGATCCCTCTTAATAATACGATATCTAACCTACAAATCCGGTCTTTTCTCCAAACACCTAGACCGGTAAAATACTACAAAAGGATTCTTAGATTAAGATACCTTTGCTTGAGCCAAGTCGATCTTTAACACCTTTGTATTGTTGTTGTCTCGACCAGGTCCAAGCCGCCCAAGACTTAGAGAACATTTAACCTTTAAACATCTAAACATACACATTAGTCTTTTGATACATAATTGATATTAATTACCAAAACCATCACTGGGGCCTAGAAACTTTCAGGCCTTCTTATCCTTAGAAAGATGAACTAGCTCCCAAGTCTGATTCTTTTATAAAGACTCTATTTCTTCTATCATTGTAGTTATCCACCTAACTTTCTCCTATCTTGTAATAGCCTCATAATTATTAGTTGATCATCAATATTAACAAGAAGAGCAAATGAAATATGGCCTTCATACCCCGAATCTCTTTCTAGCTTTCACATTAGTGTGTCATAGTCTATCTCTTGCTAATTGAAAATTATGCAAATCCTCTGAAGTAGAAATTGGAGGCAATGTGTGTGAATCTTGAGTTATTGAACTACGTTCTAACTCTACACGCACCGTATTCGAACCTCCAATCTCCTGTGCCATCTCCTCTTTGTTTTACTGTAACATTGATTTCTCATCAAAGACAACATCCCTACTCGTCACCACTAGACCTGTTCAAACGTCGAGCTGGGGTCGGGCCTGAAAAACTCAGCCTCAAACGGGCAGGCTCGAGCCCAGCCCAAAAAATGAGTTTTCCCATTAAAAAATTATTTTATTTTATTTGGAATAAAAAGTAATATTTAATTCATTTTGATAATAAAAAATAGTTTTTAATTACATTTCAGTGAGCTTTCGGGCCAGAAATAAAGTCCCAAGCTCGGCCCAGGTCTGGGCTCGGGCTCAGGCCGGGCCACCCATGAATACCTATAATCACCACCTTCTTCGATGTCGGACTCGAAAGCTTGTTCCCTTTAACACCTTTCTTGAAACCCATAAAAATGCACTTTGTTAATTTTGCATTAGGCTTCAACTTTTCATCAGCTGGTATATGCATATAGGCCAGGCAACCAAAATTTCTTGTATTAGTAAAATCAACCGAATTACCAGTCCATACCACCTCTACAACCTTACCACCAAAAGATACCTCTGGTGATCTATTTATGAGATAGCATGCCATGTTCACAACCTTTGCCCAGAAACATTTAAGAAGCCCTGCATTCAACCTCAAACACATTGCTCGTTCACATATAGTCATGTTCATCGTTTCTGCTACACTATTTTGCTGCGGTGTTTTGCATAATGTGAAATGCCGCTGAATACCATGCTCCTCACAATATCTATGAAACCGCAAATCAGTATATTCAGTGCTATTATTAGATCTCATATACTTTATCTTCCTGCCTGTTTGGTTTTCCACCTTAGCTTTCTACACCTTGAACTTGGCAAACACTTCACATTCCCGCTTCATGAAATACACCCACACCTTGCGGAAAAATTGTCAATAAAAGTAACAAAGTACCGAGCTCCACCCATTAATGGTTTTCTAGTAGGTCTCACATATCAGAGTGTACATAATCTAGTATTCATTATGTTTCATGTTTGCCACTTGAGAAGCTAACCTTAGACTATTTTCCAACAAATATTGTGCAGGAGGATCATGAGGAGTATTGAGGCGACAACGTCCAAAGCGGGCTAGAGTAGATAATGCTTGCTCAAGAGCGCTCACACTTTCTGTCAAAGCAGCCAACCTATTGTTGGTCTTAGATCAAAATTCTTGCGGAGTATCTCGAATCTCCAAAATAGCTAAATAAATTTGAGAAAGAGTGATTGGATCTTCACTGGAGCATTTTCTTGCACCTGTGGGGGAATTGTTGCAGGAATTGGACCCCCATCCCTTAGCTTATATGGGTAGTTAGTGCAGTGGCTCAATGATCAATGAAAGGATTGTTTACCTTGGATTAGGCTATTATCATAATCTGAAACTTTGGTTGGCGAGAACTCTAGTCTCTGTTGTCATTATCTCACTTCAGTGATACGCTGGATTTATCATGATGCTATCTCGCCAATCAAATTGTCAATTACCCTTTCACACACACACACACACACACACACACACACACACACATTATAATTACATTTCAACTATTCCATCTAGTGTCGCATATATGGGTATACCACCTACTGTTCAACAATGTACGGGGCCCGTACAATTCCGTTGTTGAGATAATAACATCCAGCCACAAGTATACAATTGAGGTGGGTGCCTGACTATTACCGTATTACTTGGTATGTGAATGATCAAATCGGTGTCATACTTGCTTTCTTAATAATTAACCTGAATACCTTATCATTACCCCCCTTTCACAATTCTACATTTCTGTTATTACACATTACAATTTTATTTCCACGTTGTCATATCCCTCCTTTATATTCTTACCGTAGTCACACTTGTGTGTAACTGCTTGGAACACCTTGCGACTATTATTTGTTCCCATTACATTTATTTTATCCTTGCTGTTGTTGAATATACTTGTCGAGATTTTTCAATCTCACACTCGTTCTTTCCATTCCAGATAAAAAGTCAGTTGAGTAGTTTCCATGTGAGCATTAGGGCCATGGGTTACACACGTTTTTCCCAGCACTGTGGTGTTGTCTTTAATTATTTCATTTGTGTTTTTAATTAGCTTTGGACTGGTCCAGTGTGTCAAACTATTTATTTCTATTTAATTCCATTTGATTCTGTTGGTGACATTATTACCATCGGACTATTTATTGTTGAACAATTTAGAGATATTAAAGTTTTAAATTTCCTTGGATTTATATCTTTTGTTATTATTTATTTCTTGCGGCGATGTTCCACGTAGTACCACATTTTCAATATGCGAGGTGCTACAAATCCATGCATCTATCAACCGATCGTTTGAAACCAAGAGAACATCTACATCGCTGCTATCCGAGTCATTTTTCCTAGCCACATTCATAGTCTTCTCATCACGCTTTACACCATTATGTTCTTTTAATTTGGACAATCTCTCTTCAAATGCCCTATCTTCTTGCACTTGTAGCACTCGATATTCTTTCTGCTCCTTGACTTTGATATAGATTTACACCTTTCAGACCTCTCCTTGTCATGTTTCCTTCCACGATCATCCTTCGCATACAAACTATCATCTTGAGAGTTTTCCCTACGTTCTGCCTCCGTTGATTATGCGTCAATAGGGCTACGAAACCTCCATAACCTTGATAGTATCTTTCCCATATGTCAGAGTGGTGACCAAATATTCATAGGAAGGCGGCAATGAACATAACAGAATAATCGTCTTGTCTTCGTATGCGATCTTCACATCTAGACGCCCTAGATCAGTGATCACCAGATTGAAGATATTCCCATGTTGTGCAAGATCAGAACCATCCTGTATCTTTAGCCCGTACAGCCTCTGCTACAGATACAGCTTACTCGTCAGGGATTTGAATACAAACTGAGTTTGCAACTTGTCCTAGATTTCTTTCGACGATGTCATATCCATCACATGATATATACCTTATCCGAAAGACATAGTCGTATGATCGCGGCTGCCTGCTCATTCAACTCTTCCCAATCGTCATCCTCAACCGTCTTTGGCTTTGCTTCGCGCAACCCCTTGGAACATACCTACTGCGCCAACAGATCCTTTGTCCTCGTCTGCCACAATCCGAAGTTACCAGCCCTGTCGAACTTTACCACTTCGAACCTAGCACCTGGCGTCGCCATCTCAACCTTGCTTTGATACCAATTGTTGGAACCAGTAACAATCCTTTGCACGAAGAGAATAATCACAACAAACACACAAGAGACATGAAAATTTATTTACGCGGATCGGCAAAACCAATGCCCTTGAGAGTTGAATCGTTGCGGCTCTGTCCGTATGTCTCCCCCTATAGGGATGTGTCTGGAAAATGTACGTTGCGCTCCTGCTTTCCAAATACATACCTTTCTTTTACCTGATTATATACAGGTTTTAACATGGAACTTTCAGGCTTTCAGCCGAGCACATTTTCATTATGCAAGCATATAACTACTTGGCTCGTAGCTGGTGCATCACACAGCGATCTGCACATTTCCAAGGCAATTTCCATGGCCGAAGTGCGCGAATGCACACGATACAATGCACATTCCTACCTACCAACCAACCAACCCATAGGACCAGTAGGACCATATCACTATATCAGGCAGAAGTGAATGCCATTGCTCTTTCTGCTCAGATTCTCCCTCCAAATATTTCCTCCGCCTTTTACAAGCATCTCAGCTCAGGTCGCAACAAGTGGCTGCTGACTCCCGGCCTCCCTGGGTGCACCGCTCCCAATCGAAAGGATAAAAGCTCCTGTGCTGAAAAATGCTCTGAGAACGATCGGTCGGCGCTTAAAATCGGAATAAAAATCCGAGACGACACACGCAAGAATATCCAACGGCGCCAGGCTTTCTGCAGAATAATGCTACTGCTGCCATCAGATGTTATCAGCTCTCGCCACTTGGTCCGTGTAAATAGTGATACGCACGCTTTACGGAGTGCTTTTATCGCCTTAAGATGCCGCCGCGCGTGGTCATTATCCGCATTTGGTAATGGTAGCAATCTCTCAATAAGGTGAGAGTAGTTTCCCCCTTTTCTTTTTGCCAGTTCCTAGCCAAGGCTCCGGCGGCCTGCAGTACCAGTATTGTTTACCTTCATGGAATTCATTTTATTCACATGTGATTTGTTAACAACAAAGGTAGGTTAACAAGCATTACTAATGTATGATGACAAGGCAGATTAAGTTTCCAGTTGAAAACGTGATTTCATAAGCACAAAGTATATACTAAAGGTAGGTTAACAAGCATTACTAATGTATGATGACAGGGCAGATTAAGTTTCCAGTTGAAAACGTGATTTCATAAGCACAAAGTATATACTAAGGTACGGCAACAAGAGTGTTCCCGTGAAAACCATGTCTTCCAAGTTTTCAAAAACTTCAAAAAAGAAAAAAAAATCATATGTAGAAGGTGCTCTTTGATGATGTGAAACTTGCAAATGAGGCTGAGTGTGATCTTAAAATTTTGCATCCTTGAAGAACACCTCCCTACATATGGTATTTTTCTTTTGGAACTTTTAAAAACTTCGAAGACATGGTATTCACAGGTTTGCAATATTTAGGTGGTTTTCACCCTACACACAGTCCGGATCATTAGTGGTTAAAACAAGTTCAATCAACTTTCAGTAGTAGAATCTGTGAAGTTGTCTTGTTCTCTGAAATAATTTCTCCTTGTGCATGGTAATCCAACAACCCTATACAAACACGCGCGGGCACGAGCAGACACGCATCAATACTACTCACTGTTCCAGCTCCTATCCTATTGATTGCTTATTCCCTAAAGTTCGTGGGGATCGGATCCTCAGCGCAGAGACGCACAATGTTCTGTGTACGAACACTCCTAAACCGTTAGATGAAATGCTGATGGATAAGATCGCTATGGTATAATTGAACCTTGTTCTGCTACAATATTATATCCACAATGTTTTGTACAGCGTATACTGCAGTAATCTACAATAAAATGCTGCGTATTACTGTAAATCACTGTTTGCACGGCTGAAAATAAGAGATCCAGATCCACTTCGCGGTGCCTGACCTGACTAGTGTCGTACTGTTCCACAGTGCTTCATCGATTGACAAATGCATGTACCGTCAGTTCGCGCCTTGTTTTTCAATCGATCATTTGTCATGCAAAAGGGTAAGGATTAAACTCGTTCACTTGACCTCAAAATTCTAAGGATCACTGTTCATCGACAGGCTATGCCAACACGTACGCTCTGTAGTAGTCGGCTTTGACATCTAATCTGACCTAGCTAGTAATTTGACAAGATTAATCGATGATGTAAGAGGCGGATATTTCGATTTGTTTGGTGGCTACGTAGCTAGTATGCTAGCCTAGTACAGTGGTAGTACTCGTGCTGTACAAGTATGACGTGTGTTTGCACTAGTACTTGCGTACCCGATCAGCAGGTGCCGTGCTCCGATTTCTTGTACAAAACCTTCCCCAACTTCTGCTGACAAAGCGTATATACCCCACTGGTGTGACATCGCGTCTAATACATGTATCGTTTAGAGAACTAAACCCGGGCTAGGTTGTAGCGCAACCATAAAAAAAAAAAATACAATATTTTTAAGCATACTAAGGACACACGCCACCAGCACATACATCCTACTCACGCTACATGCACACAGTGACGAAGCTTCTCTTAGGCCAACACGGGCTATGACCCCCTCAGCCTCGCTAAAAATCCATTAGTACGGCTTGAAACTAGTCACTTATTTTCTACACAATATATTATTCTTTACTGTCTGGTCCTGCTTCATTTTGGCTCAAGCTTTGTCACTGCATGCACACAAACTCATACGCGTCCGCTATGCACTAAATTTTTTGGGAAGATTGCTGGGATTCATGGAGCACGGACATACATTTTTCTACAAAATGCATACGAGCGTGTGTACTTAATTAAATAAGGCACACTACGCTGGTCTAAAAGAGCGTAGAAACGGACTGCTCAAGACAGAGATACGAGGGATCATGGGATCATATCCTAGTAAATTACTCGCGTTACCGAACTCCTACATTTGTGAAGTAACCTAGCTTAATTTTCGAACTTTCACTGACAAGTGGGCCTCATCTTTGGTGCAATTCAGCCCAGTTTCTTTTTTCATCAACACTAAACATTCGCCAAGATTTCATTAAAAAGGCACGCTTGGTACTAAGAAATGCACTTGCATTGCCGAGATTAAGACGAGCCGTACGTCCAATGGCAACTCGCTACGCCGGCCGGGCTCCGAAATTCCGCTTTCCACTTGGGCAGCACACCCAACTAAACAAGCAGTTTGTGCTGTCACCTCTGTCGATTGCTTTACCCTGCATTACTCCGTGCTCCGATCCGACGAGCGAAAGATCGTTATCTCCCCCGGATCAGAACCAGCTAGGTAGTGGCGCCAAATGCGGCCATTATCTCTTGGTTAAAGGAAAAGCTGATCAGATTAAAGCGTAAAAAGCAAAGCGACCCGGGACGAATGGGCGAGCCAGGCCTTGGTTCTTTTACCTCTGTAGAAGGTGAAAGTTGAGGATAAAAGATTAGCTAGAGACCCCTCATCGAGTGAGCTCTGCACTTTGGGTGATATTTATGCTGGTAGTAAATCTGATCTGACCGTTGTTTACTCCGAAAAGCAGCTCAACTACACAAATGGAGTGAAATCTTTGTGCTTCTGTGACTGGATCGGTACGGCATGTAGTACTACTAGTTGACAATGCGATCACTTAAAGAATAGTTACAGTGACTTCAGCTGATCGTTACAGTGTTCAATTTGTACCATTAGCTAGCACATCACGTTTGGTGGTTAGTGAAGGTGTGTAGGCTATATAAGCGGTAAAAACTTGTCTACGTAGGAATGCCTGTTCCTCGAGGAGTTTTTGCCAATTTAGTCTCTTTTTAAAGCGAAATAGCAAAAAATAGTTTCTCACAAACGAAATGACAAAAATGATACTCGTACCGTGCGAAAACACCGCAGCAGGCGGCCTGCCTCGCACCCAATCTATGGTAGGTCGCCTACACACACTTCTGTCGCGCCTTCCTGTCAACTTGCCGTTGACTGTGTTAGCGACAGGTGGCCTGCCACGGTCTGGGTACTCGGTAGGCCGCCTATCGCCGGCTGGGAGCTCGCCACGTGTCCTGCCGCGCTCTGGGTCAGCAGCAAGTGATCTGTCGTGACGTTTTTCCACGGTATGGGTGTCATTTTTGCTATTTCATTCGCAAAGGACTATTTTTTCTATTGGGCTTAAAAACGTGTTAAATGAGTAGAAAAAAGCACAAGGCTGATACGGGAAATTCAACCATGATCCATCAATTTGTTGTCTTGCTTCTGCCTTCCAGTTGAATTTCTACCTAGCGCTACGGAATCAATGGAAGCTTATTCTTAAACTCAATACATAAGCTAGCCTACTTTTGTTCACTTTGTACTTTTTACCAGAAATTTGCGTTCTATATAATGATAAAAAAACAACTTGCAGAGTAAATTCTGAGTATTGCTCAATGATACTTTCTCTACATTACTAGATCTCTTTCTCCCCTCTTTCTTCAGTTTTTTCTGCTTTGTCGTAGATGTAATTGACCTTGTTTTTTCTTCTCCTAAAGTCAATAAATAAGCAGCTAATTTCGTAAAAAAAAAAAAAGTTTTCACTTGTTCTACCGGTACAGAATCCAGCTATATATATAAGTCCAAAGTTGGCTTCAGACTACACACCTCAATTTCTCAAACAACATTAAGTCTCACAAAGTGGCGAGACATGCATGCAAGTAACCATTATTCAATACTACAGTACTACACTACTAGTACCCAAAGTGGTTCATGATTTGTATCCATTAATGTAAGGACTTAATTAGATGTGTATTTTAGTGTGCGCACAAAGTTAAAATAGAACAAAGAAAACTGATGAAATGTTCCAATGACACTTCGTTCTTTAATACCACAATGCCAATTTAACTTGTTACACTAGCATATAATAACATATTGTCCAAATCATAGTAGTTTCGAGTTAACACTTTTGAGCAAAGCAAGAACAAAAAAAAATCCAAACTTTGCCTGCCCCGCGTGGAAGCTGGGCTTTTGGCGAATTTTGAGCAGCATGGTGTACAATCTTGTTCAAAAGCCTTTTACTGAAGCTGTATTCGCGTCTGAGGTGTGGTGTGCGTGTATAGCATGCTTGCCTAGTTTTGCTTTAGGTATCACCCATAACTGCACGTTAAAAATGAAGTAGTAGGAATTTGGATATCAATTTGCATATAGTTGAAGAAAAAAAAGAAAGAAAGAAATAAGGGAGCGACTAGCGCCCGGACGTAGTATGCTTCCTCCACCGTTAGATCTAACTTGGATGGATTTCAACCATTCAATTTGGCGCAACAGAGAAGGTCACCTCTACTCCATCTCCGGCCACCGCTGCCTCGTCGGAGCTCCAGCTTGCCGGAGGAGGAGACTATGGTGGACAGCCTCCCTCGAGCACAAGCAGCGGCGACCTTGGACCAACGACTGGCGTTGGAGTTTGGGATGCCGGTGGCGGGGCTTATGACGCCGGTGGTCACAATCTGCTTCCATGGAGGAGGCACAGGAAAAGAGACGACGATCTTCGGTCGTCGCTGGCTCGTCGGAGCAGGAGGGAGGGAGGAGGGACCTGGACGGTTGCAACAAATTTACAAAGAGACGCAATATCGATTTGATGAAACATGCAACAAAATTCCCCACGATTGCAGTAACCAATCACAAACAAAAATGACGTAACAAACTAACAACAAACTGCAACAAAAAAAATCTTTTGCAACAAATTCATAACCCAACAGCAATAAAAAAAATTCTTATTCAACAAATCCATAACCCAACTGCAACAAAAAAAAATCCATGTGTAACAAATCGAAATGACAACCGCAACAAAAACCTCATGTGACAAATTTTGGTAAGACATGTTGCAACAAAATCATATAGTTCGTGCAACAACTGATAAAAAGTGTTGTAACAATTTAGATAAATATCCCCAACAAGCCTACTAGGATAGGGATGGCATGCGGGCGACGGTCCAGTGCTGAGGAGGGAGAGCAATGGCGACTAACCCAATGTTGTGTCTCCGCCCAACAATGTTGCCTTGTCGCCAACCCTACTCACCATCCCCCCCCCCCCAACTCCTCCGGCCTTAGCCCCGCTAGATCCGATGAGCTCTTTGCAAGGGGAGACCTCCGCACAAGATTCGTTTGCGGTGGACAACCTCGTCGAGCACGAGCGACGTCGAGTTAAGGCCGGTGGCGGAGCTTGGGATGCCGAGGTCTAAACAGGAGCGGGGCAGCTCGTCGGAGGTGGAAGCGGCTCAGTCGAAACCATTCCGATGCGTTGTTGGCGAGAGAGAGAGAGAGCAACAGGGGAGATAGAGGAATGGATGGTTGGGGCAAGATGCTCTCGTACGGCAACCGTGGATAAGATTGGGGGGGGGGGGGGGTGTTCTAGCTAGTTGCAGTTGGGGAGTGAGTGGCTCGTCCGATGCGTCTCCACCTCCTCCCAAACTCCTAAGTGCTGAACCCACCCTGAACGACACGACATGAATCGACCAGAAGAAAGAAACGCGACACCAAAAATTCCACGAGGACTAGTTAACCGCTCACGCGCGATCATATATACACTTAATTACAACTATCCATCAATCAAGAGTCCCTTTTTGTGAGACATTAATCAATCAAGATTCAAGAACCCATAATATAAAGGAATATAGGATACTGTACTGGCGCAACTTGATGCACACGAACAAAAGGGGGAAAATGATAGCTAGGAAATATATTTGATCGACTATCCAATTTGGTGGCCTGATGCATGAGCAATCTCGTTGTTGCTTAATCACCTGTTCTACCTTAGCACCCCTCAATTCCATCGTAACTAGCTAGATCTTGTTATGATTGAACTCAAAGTTTGCAAAAGATACATAGAAACAAATAAAGCTATATAAAGCCGTGAAGAGCTG
Source organism: Ampelocalamus luodianensis (assembly GCA_036346255.1). Taxonomy (NCBI): domain Eukaryota; kingdom Viridiplantae; phylum Streptophyta; class Magnoliopsida; order Poales; family Poaceae; genus Ampelocalamus; species Ampelocalamus luodianensis. Next base: position 3,513,226 of record CM070634.1, read on the forward strand.
TGTCGACTGTGGAATTCAACTATTAATTATACATCGATCGATCTGTTAATTCTAGCATACATATGCATCTACAAAAATCAAAACCAAAACCATAAGCAATCCCAGACTAATCACCTACTCTCTCTCTCTCTCTCTCCTCTCTCTATACACGCGTATGATCATGTCCGGCAGATGGATTCCTCCCGCGCGCTCCTCACGGTCGCCATGCACGCACGAAAGCCGGGCTCGATCACGAGCTGACTTTAGCGCGGGTGCACGGGGAGAAGGAGTAGTGGTGCTGGTGCCCGGCGCCGCCGGCGTGCACGCGGTGCGACGAGGACGGTGACCCCCCGGCCACCTGCGTCTCTCGCTCGATCAGCTCGCGGAGCCGGAGGAACTCGTCGACGGAGCACGGCAGCCGCAGCGGCCCCGCCGAGTCGTAGCCGTACACGTCCCGCGCCGCCTCCAGCAACCGCCGGAACAGAGGGTGGTAGAGGTAGGCGATGGGGATCACGAACCGCCGGAAGCCTCCCTCGTCGCCCTCCACCCCGACCCTCACCGCCAGCCACCCCTTCTTCACCTTCCCCTTCTTCTCCTCCCCCTGCATGGCAACCAAAACCAACGACACGCTTCCTCGCTTAATCCCTCCTCGCCGGTGAATCAACTGCAACCTCGCCGCCGTTGCTGCTGCGCGTGCGCCCGGTGTCACGGAATTACTTGCTACCTCTGCTAGATAGGTAGAGGCCAAGCAAGTAGGGAAGTTAATGTATCTTTGGGTGTTGTGTGATGTGTTTCTTGGCATTTGTGGAGTTGCGGTGGTTTTTATAGGACTTGGCTCGTGTGGGAGAAAGCTCTGGAGCTAGTGCTGCTAGTGCCGGTACCGGTGTACGTACGTCCTTTGTTACGGAAGCTGGCCTCGCCTGGTCCTTGCGACTGCCGTGTTGGATTGAAACAAACGAGAAAGGCTTTCCGCGCGTGCCACTGACACGTCGGTGCATAGCAACATTAGGGTTTGTGTGTCAGCGTCGTGGGCGTACTGTGCGCGCCCCTCAGTGATCGATCGCTTTGGATTGATTTGTCGCGTATGCGCCAGTTGTGGTGGAAGTGTAACATGATATGGGCTGCGCGCATTTGGATGGCTATGGAGGAGAGCGGAGGGTACAGGCGGGTGAGATGGGTGAGTCGTCCGCCCGGTGGCCCACCGGCGGAGTGGCAGTGGCCGTGCTTACGGAATTGATACGGGCAAGTGGGGGAATAACATGATGATCTTGCCGTCTGCTGCCCCACGAGAAATGGAGAGATTGGTGGGGATAAGCCGATCCATGGATGATGGATTGGTCGATCTCGATCTAGCTTGCTGGTCATCATCATCATCAGATTGTTGCTGTTGGAGTAATCCCCTGCTGGATCGGGTTCCTTGTTGGGATGGGGGACTAGGTTTGCGTCTGCTACTAGTTGTTGCTTCTTATGTGGTGCCTACGTGCATGATTTAATGTATGGCGTGCCATTGATATGATGTTGATCCACACAGGTTTTTTTTTTTTTTTGAAGATGTATAAACCACAATAATGATCCGTGGAGGTCAGTCTCACTCGCCACCCCGATGACAAAAACAGCACAAACTTCAACTCTACCCTCGCAGCTGATTTCAATGAAACCCTAAACACTATGTGCCTTTTTGAACTCCCCCTTCTAGATAGGCTCTACACTTGGTCTAACAAAAGAGACACCTTGACTGTCTCGTGCATCGACATAGCCTTCTTCAACCAAGCGTGGAATATCGCCCATCCTAACTCCAGCCTCTCCCCTCTCATCCACTCTACTTCCGGCCATGTCCCCCTTCACGTTTCAGCAACTTCCTCGATCCCCCAAAGCAACCTCTTTCGGTTTGAGAATGCCTGGCTTCTCAACCCCTCCTTCCTCCCATCGGTTCTTCAAACCTGGTCACCCCCTGCCAGCTCTTCCGACCCTGCCAGCGCTCTCACTGCCAACCTTAAGGTAACCCGCCGCCATGCCAAGGTTTGGCACAAAAACATACGCCCTACTCCATATATACCTTGAGAACGATTGCAAGTTTATTATCGACCTCTTTGACTCCCTAGAGGAAGTTCGCTCTCTCTAATGCAGAATCTTGCCTTCGAGGTTTAGTCCAGGACCAACTTTGCCATCTTCTTAGTGCCAAGGCCGTATACTGGAAGTAGCGAACCAAGATCATGTGGGTGTAGGCATATGACGAAAACACCAAGTACTTCCATGCCCACGCCTCCCAGAAGATGCGTCGCGACAACTTCAGAGCCCTAGAGGTGGGAGGTGTGCAGGTTCTCAACATGAAGCAAGGTTGCTGCCCTGCACTCCTTGAGATCGATGGGTGCTACCTCACCCTGCTCCTAGCATTTTGACATAGAAGCACTCTGCTTCGACCAATCCAAAGTGCGAGGGGATGAATTAACCTCATAGTTCAATATTGAAGAACTTAAGCGACATAGGTTGCCGGCTTAGGTGCGATAACATTTATTGTTTTATTTTCTCTTTGTAACTTTTTTTGTACATCTCTCTCTCCTTAATGCAATAGCGGCATTTCCGCCGTTTCCTCGAAAAAAAAATATTGAAGAACTTTACAGTGCTTTCAGCCACATGACCTGAACAGCGCACCTGGCCCAAACGGCTTTGGACACGGTTTCTTCCAAGTGACGTGGAGAACTGCTGGTCCGAGCCTCTGTGGTGACCCGATCGCGGCCGCAAGGGTCTCACAAACTTCGATCGGATTTAGGGGTGGAATCTCAGGATTGGGGAAAGTAGAAGATGAGAGTCGGAGAAGAAAGAGATGAGGATCTGAATTCATTTTTCTTTTCTGCCCTTGTCGTATCCGCTACAGCCTATTTAAACTCGGTTACAACTGGCCGACAGTGGGCCTGCAAAACCTCAACACAACGGTTTCTCCTCAGCTAAACACACACACACACACACACACACACACACACACACACTGGACCTTTAAGCCAGCACAACTCATCCTGTCGTTTCCACCGTGGCCGCCTTCACCCTCGTCCAGCATGCGTGGTGGAGGTGTGACACTCCCCCCCCTGGAGACACGACTGGCTCCCAAATGCGTGCTGACAGAAAACGTTGCTTGATAACATAATAGTCCTCCCAGGTCGCTGAAGCAGCCAGAATAGTCGACCATTTTACCAGGATCTGGGGCATGGCCGAATTACCTTTCTTGACCATGCGCCGATCTAAAATCTCATCAGGTTGGGGAGCTCCAGTAGTAAGATCCACTGGCTTCGGTAACTCAGAAAACACAGGGGTATAATTTGGAGTAAAAGGCTTCAACTGAGACACATGAAAAACCGTATGAATCAAAGCATCAGCAGGTAAGTCCAACTTGTAAGCGACTTCCCCAATCTTCGCCAGAACCACAAATGGACCGAACTACTTCAAAGCAAGTTTAGGATACGGCCGATAAACCACTAAATGTTGAGCATAGGGTTGTAGTTTGAGCAGCACATGATCTCCCACTTGGAACTTTCGTTCACTACGGTGCTGAGCCTTCGTCAGTTGATGTCTCAACATATCAATATAAGCTTGTCGGTCCCGAATCACTTCCTCTACTTCAGTACTGGGAGAAGAAACAATGTTCGGCATTGCCCCAAAGTTGGGATCCACCCCCATAAAGCGCTTTGAACAGAGAGCACCCCAGAACAGAATGAAAACTGGAGTTATACCAAAATTCAGCCATTGCAATCCATTTCTTCCTGTGATGAGGACAATCATGCACCGCACAACGAAGATACATCTCCAGGCACTGGTTCACGCGCTCGCTTTGACCGTTCGTCTGTGGGTGATAAGCGGTGCTATACAACAACCGTGTTTCCACCGCAGCAAACAATTCCTTCCAAAAGGTACTGGTGAATATTTTGTCACGGTCAGAGACAATCGAACACGACACACCATGTAATCGAACCACTTGTTCCAGGAATGCACGCGCCATTTGTGCTGCTGAAAATGGGTGTTTGAGAGGGACAAAATGTGCATATTTGGTGAGCCGATCGACAATAACCATGATCACATCATACCCTTTAGATTTGGGAAGGCCCTCAATGAAATCCATGGTGAGATCTTGCCAAGAGTCTTGAGGAACAGGTAGTGGTTGTAAGAAGCCTGCTGGTTTCAGATTAGTATGTTTAGCTTGCTGGCAGGCAAGGCATTGTTTAATAAAATTTTCGATAGCCATCTTGAGACCTGACCAGAAAAACAATTTCTTGACTCGATGATATGTTGCTTGAATGCCCGAGTGTCCTCCAACAACACTGTCATGCAAAGCACTGATGAGTTTAGTCTGCATTGTTGTATTGGACCCAATCCAAATTTTACCTTTGTATTTAATCAAGCCATGCTCCAGCGCAAACCCTTTGTCATCTGGACTGGTTACCGACAAACGAGTGAGTAACTCCTGGGCTCTTAAGTCCATCTCATATGAATTAAGAACTTCTTGCACCCAAATCGGCTGACAGACGGCTACTGCCTGAAGTGCTAATAAATGACTGGCGCGTGATAATGCATCAGCCACACCGTTGTCAACACCCCGTTTGTATTGGAATTTGAACTGAAGTCCGACCAATTTGGACATCGCCTTGCGTTGTAAATCAGAAGTCAGATGTTGATCTTCTAGGAGACACAAACTCTTATGGTCAGTTAGAATGAGAAAAGGACCTCGCTGCAAATAAGCTCACCATCGATCAATAGCCATCATGACAGACAAAAATTCCTTCTCGTAGATAGATAACCGCTGATTGTTCACACCCAAAGCCTTGCTCAAGTACGCAATGGGATGCCCATTTTGCATAAGAACTGCTCCTACACCAGTGTCGCACGCATCAGTTTCCACCACAAAAGGCAAACTGAAATCCGGCAATGCCAAGACTGGTGTACTGACATGGCATGTTTTAATTGCTCAAAAGCCTGAGAAGCCAAAGATGTCCATTCAAATCCCTTCTTCTTGAGGAGATTAGTCAGGGGCTTCACCATAATACCATAATGACGCACAAATTTATGGTAGTAGCCAGTGAGACCCAAAACCCCGTAATTCACGGTTATAAACCAAAATATAGCAAAAGAGCACTTGGAGAGTTTGGCATATAAGGTGTTACTTCGCAAAGTGTCCAGCACCAACTCTAAGTGAGTGAGATGTTCCTGCAAGTCATGGCTATAAACCAAAATATCTCAGGATCGTGTAAGTGACTGAGATGCTCCTGCAAGTGAGCCGATCATGGCCAGAAGGATCTCACAAACTTCGATCGGATTTAGGGGTGAAATATCAGGATTGAGGAAAGCAGAAGATGAGAGTCGGAGAAGAAAGAGATGAGAAATCTGAATTTATTTTTCTTTTCTACCCTTGTCATATCCGCTACAGTCTGTATTTAAACTCGGTTACAACTGGCCGACAGTGGGCTGCAAAACCTCAACACAACAGTTTCTCCTCAGCTAAACACACACACACACACACACACACACACACACTTACAACTGGACCTTTAAGCCAGCACAACTCATCATGTCGTTTCCACCGTGGCCACCTTCACCCTCGTCCGGCATGCGTGGTGAAGGTGTGACAGCCTTGTAGCTTTTCTCTGGGTCTTCCACTCCCGGTCAGTCCAACTGGGAAGGATTAACTGAGCGTATCTAGTGCTGCTTCCAAAACCTGGCAAAGCAAACACCACGGAAGGCTTTCGACCAATATCCCTACAAAATTGTTCAATCAAGGGGATCACCAAGACTCTCGCCACTCGATGACAACGACAAATCTCTGACCTAGTGGACATCGACCAGACTGTCTTTCTCAGGGGCAAAAACATATCAGAAAACTTCATCTATGCCACAGAATTGATCCAGTGCTATCACAAACGTAGGGCACCAAAGCTACCATTATGCTCAAACTTGATTTTGCTAAAGCCTTCGACTCTGTCAATTGGAACAACCTTCTTTGCATCCTCCGGGCTCGCGGATTCCTAGACTTATGGCGTCATTGGATGGAAGATCAATTCCATTCCTCCAAAATAGCGATTTTGCTCAATCGAATCCCAGGGTGTTGGATCAACTGCAAACAAGGATTACGTTAGGGTGGTCCTCTTTCCCCCTACCTCTTCATCCTGGTCACCGACGTTCTCCAGCGACTCATCAAATGCCATGGCGGAGTTAGGCATCCCCTTATCGTCAATCTCCCATGCTCCATTCTTCAATATGCTGATGATACCCTGATCATCTGCAAGGCGGCACGACCAGACATTACTGATCTAAAGAAGCTCCTCGACTAGATCTCCACTGCCACTGAGTTGAAAATCAATTACAACAAAAGCACCATTGTGCCAATGCATGTTGTGCCTAAATTAACCTCTAGATCACAGAAACGACATACACATACTTGAAGGTTTTCCGCAAACCTACCTAGGGTTGCCCCTGTCCAATGTCAAGCTAGACTAACAACTTTCGCATCGCTCATTTCCAAAGTTGACAAATACCTTGCAAGCTGGCAAGCGATGTTACTCTCCCTCGGTGTGATGAGGATATCCCTAACTTGGATACAACCGCACCTACACACACAACTGATCAACAACCAGTGTTACAAGGACCAATTACTCGAGCTCGTGCTTGCCAAATTAATCACCAGGTGAATTCGTTCATAGGTTTATATATTACTAAGAATAGATCGCTACCTAATGCAAGTGATTTAGTTGTGCTTAGGAACATGGGAAATGACCAAGGAGAGGTATGTGGAGTCATGGACAAGCATAGAAGGCATAATAGAGGTCATCGCGTCACTTTGGGTCCGAGCCAAGCAAGAGTTCTAGTTGGGCTCGTTCTGGATTCGAGTTCGGACTACTGCGACATCACTAAGTTCAAACGGCCGTAACTTCTTCATACGGACTCCGTTTGGGACGTTCTTGGACTTCATTGAAATCTTATCAAGTCTACTTTCCAATGGATCCAACCTCAGCTTCAAATTCCAGCCGAGCCGGCCACAATAAACAAAACAATCCACATCTGTTTTTTTTTTTGCCCGAGTCAAAAAGGGTGTTGTGCCACCTCCTCTTGGGCCCATGGGCCTTGTAACCCTAGGGGCGTGCGTCCACCTCCCTGGCCTCCACCCCTGGTCGTCTTCCCATATAGGAGCCGCCGCCTCCCTGGCTAGAACTCGGATTTCGTTGAGTTTAGGTTTAGCCATTGCGCAAACTTCTGTTCTTCAGTTGTGTCGAACGACCACCCGTCAAGACAGCCTTCGGGATCTCACATTTGTTTTTCACTACCATCTATACTACAATTCCTATTTGCAATATCAGATTGTCTATATTTTATTCTTGCTAGTTCTTCGATTGCTCGCATGAATTGAACCTCGTGTTCAGGTTGATCGCGCTTCCAGCACGATCAATAACGTCTCGGAGTTAGTTCAACGATTGCTAAGACGCAAACATCATCGTACGGTTGTAGTCGGATCACGAGAGTCACCTCCACCAAATCGATATTTATCAATCTCATCGAAAGATCGGGCACCCTGCCTCCATCACAGTGGGCGCATCACCCTGCTCAACTCTGTGCTAGACGGCCTCCCTACCTACCTCATGGCTGCACTGCTCCTATCTAAAGGTGTCATCAAAGCTTTGGACAAACGCCATCGCGTCTTCTATTGGAGTGGGGAGGACAAATGTAGTGGTGTGCGTTGCGTCATCGCATGGGATAAAGTCTGGCAAAGCGCAGCGCCACACCAGAATGGAGTACGTCGGCCTCCTTTACCGCCTGCATAACACCTTTGGGCATGTTTGTCCCAATTGGTGGTTCGTCTGGCGAAACGCAACGCCACACCATGTCAAGTTCTTCACTTGGCACCTCGTCAATGACTGGTTGCACACCAAGGCCAACCTTCTCCGAAAAACATTGGTGGACAATGCAATCTACGAGGTTTGCACTACTGCCATCGAAAATGCCACCCATCTCTTCTTTGACTGCCCCTTTGCACAATCCTTCTGGCGTGCACTTGGCATCTCCTTCAACTAGCCTACCGTTACGGATTTGCCTCGCCTACGGTGCCCCTCATGCATGTCATTGATACATTGCCTCCTCAAATCTTGCATTGAAGCTGCCACTCTGTGAGGGGAAAGAATGCTACCTAGAAATCGGCATGTGATCTCTCTGTGAAAATCTCTCTTCTCTTCGTCCCTTCATGTAGTACACTAAAACTTGATACAAGTTAATACAATTCAGGTGGGGATCCTCTCTCCCCGGTGATTCCTTCGAAAAAATGATCCGTGGAGGTGTGCAATTCTTTCTGTCACGTACTCTTGCTGAGATGTTTGTTTGTGCTAGTAATTCTGAGGTTCGTATTCAAGTAGAGAAGTTGCCATAAGGAAATTAATCACATCATTCTAGCTCCAAACGACAGGGGACGGCGGTCAGGGTGTGATGGATTAGCTAGCTATGGGCCACGATGTTTCATGTTTTTTCGGTTAGATAGCCTATTTGAGTTCATCAAAATGAGATGGACCGTATAATATCTCACACTCTTCTTGTTTAGATAAACTACGCAACTAGCTAGCTAGTTTTATAAAAGAGAAAAACATATGTGTAATGGTTGTCTTTCTTGATGGTGGACATCATGTCATCATGAGTAGGTTGTCATTTTGGATTGCAGGCTCACTCGCTTAGTTGCTTGTCAACATGCATGTCATGGTGATCTAGGCTATGTAAGATTACTGATGATCAGATCGTGATCACAAGATGCTGTCCTATTTTCTATACCTGATCCTTTTCAAGGAAAATTTACATTATCCACTAGAAAATAGTACTTAATTATCCTTTGCACCAAGCTTTAGAAGATAACGAAAGCGTATATTAACAATTTAGCATGTCTTGCCTACTATAAAACCACCCTGGTAATTACCCGCAGTTTTGTTCACGAAACTTCGCACCGCGACATGGTTTAGATTTCCACTCATAAGTGAATATTAATGAAAATAATTTATGATATCCCTAAAAGCCAACATTATTTTTGATAAATGAGAAGTTATTCTTACGCACCGAGAAGCTTAGACCAGTGGCGGACCCAGGAGGCTTGAGTGCAGCCGGTCGCAGGTACCCCTCTCCACCCAAGGGAGGCAAGACGCAGTGCCGCGGTGAGTAGGAGGGCCGACAGGCGCATAGGTGCGGGCTGGGCCGCCATCCATCGATGAGGAGCCGAGGACAATGGCAAGGAAGTAAGGACAAGGTGTGATTTGCATAAGTGCTTTCTTGCTGCATTGTGAATTGATGCGATTTTTGTCTCCCTGTTTGATGTTGTTTTGTTGTGATTCAATATTAAAGTATGCTAGATTACTTTCTGTGTTAACTATCCTAAAATTCTTAAGTAGCACGTCCTTAAGTTGTTTGATGAAATGTCTATAAACATAACATCTATAGCATATGTGTAAGATTGCTTGAACGAAGAAAAAAAATCATGGCACTAGCCTAAGAGATGAGACGTACATGCGGGGTGTAAAGCCGTGCAAGATTGCAAGGGCCTTGCCACCGGTTGTTTGCCGGCCTTTACATTTGGTGTAGCGTAGTCTATAGGATTTTAACTAAATCAACTTGCCTGGGTTTAGTATTAGTCCTTCATCCACCACTGGCTCAGACCGAAGCTGGTCCCTCCTAACCCCAAGATATGGATAAATAGGGGTGGATCTGGGCCTCGGGCTTGGTAGACTATAGCCCGAGGCCTAGAAAAATTTACATAGTAAACCAAGCCCGAGGCCTAGAAAAATTTACATAGTAAATTCCCCCTATATAGGCCCAACAAAAAAGATACATAGTGTCCCAGCCCGAGGCCTAGCCTCCCCTACTATTCCTTTCACCAGCTGGTCCAGCCCACTCGGCCTTGCCCCTACGCCCTCAAATCCATAACAGGGAACATATCCCCCAATCCCCCATCCACACACGGCTCCTCTTCCGCTGCCCCCGCCGCCACCACGCCCTCCATGTTCGTCTCCTCTTCCGCTACGCCTTCCACGCCAGTCGCCGCCACGCTCTCCACGCTCGGCCATCCGCCCTCCGTTGCCGACGCCGCGCCCTCCACGCCCGCCGACCCTCCCCTCCTCTCATACCCACCACCAACCTCAGCGCCGCCTCTCTACTCCGCGTTGCTGGCATGCACCTCCTAACCGTGGATCCCCTCCGTATGTTTGGTATCTAGAAGCATACTTACTTGTTGTACTCCAGAAGCATGGTAAGTTAGTTTCTTACGAATGTAAACTTCATGTTCTTTGTCTTTAATCAAACCTCTGTATGATTTACTTTGTTATGTTGGCTTTGTAGATTCTGGTTCTTGTCCAACTATTGATGAAGAAATGGTGGGCTAGGATAGAGATGAAATCTTCATTATTTAGGTACTCAAATTGTATCTCTACGATACTATATTATTTATGTTTTGCCATGTTTTTCTTATTATGTTTTATGTTGAAGCATTGAGCTAAAGTTTCATTGCAATGATGCATTTGTGGCTTATTTTTGTTTTGTCGTGGTATGAGTATAAATTGACGTTAGTTATAGAATGTTAGCCTATTAGAATTTAGCTCGAGACGGGGTAAAATCCTAGATCCATTGTAGATAAATCGCAACAGATCCAGCCTGGTTTCAAATCCAATGTACAAGATTCTAGACACATTTAATCCTTTTCTCTCTCTTTTTCGCACCACTTTAATTTCTTTTTCACACCCAGCTGGCCTCCTGAGAAAAAGCCAGAACCAAGGGGGGGAAACCGGCCGTTGTGCGCCCGAACCGCCAAAACCCGACCCACAAACACGGTGACGGCCAGACCCACAAAGCTAATGCCAGCCGCACTCGCACCGCACCTCTGGCGGCATAATCCCCCGGCCGAGCCGAGTGGTTGCGTGATTCCACGCCCCGGCGCAACGAAACGCAAACCCGCACCCACCCAACCGCGCGCGCGCGCACGGGTCCCGGTCCATCTTCCATCCACATATGCCACCATGTTACTACCGGATAAGGCAGAGGCGATGGCACCGCACGATGGATCCCGATCGACGCGTGCGTGGCCGTCGCGGTCACCCGCGAGTCCGTGACAGCGAGAGGCCCAGCGCGAGCGAGTCCTCGGTGCGCGCTTCGCTTCCTAGCCGGGGGCCACACGGCCGCGCGCTTTTGTAAAATTTTCTCACGCTCAGCTGGTAGAAACGCTCGTTAGTGCGCGCGCGGAGCCGTACGGCGGCCCGGGCGGGCGTGCGTGCCTGGTAGTGGTGCGCGTCGGCCGTCTGGTGGATTTCGGCCGATTCGGCCGTGCCAATCGGGTGTTTTTCGCGAGCCCGCACGGGCAGGTCGGCACGGCTGGTGAGGTGCTCGCGTCGGGGCGGGCAAACCACGAACAGAATGTTGCCGCTTTGTATGGCTGGTGAGGGGTACCACTACCACGGCATGTTGATGACAGGGCAAAGGTGCGATATGATGAGAATACTGCAGAGGTGCGGACCAATGTTTCTGTTTTTGTTTTTTTGCTTCATCGCACTTTTCGTTTTCGGTGGCTGGTAGTAGGGGTAGTGTCTCTCGGTGTTTGTGGGGGAATGCACGTCTATTCAGTCTTTCTTTCTGGACTATGGTGAGGTTGCCAGTTATTCTTGGCCCGGCAAGTTTATACAGTAGTACTTGTTTTGGGTGATACTCGAGGTACTTCCATTAGACCTTTAATTAGTGCATCTATATGAGACAGTGTATTTCTTTAAGAAAAGAGCACACAAGATAACTTGGAGTTTATGAAGGGACTGGCACGCCTACTTTAGTACTGGTTTGGCGCTCTCACCACCCAAAAAGTGCTCGAGCTAGACAGCCATGTAAGCGGGAAGGACCTACAGTCAACTTCGTGTATCAGTAACTACTTGAGCTTTTATAGTAGCCAATCAGGACATGAGATCCAATCCTTTTCCTAGTCCACGTCATTTAAGTACTTAACCAACAAGAAACCGCAGGACTCACTTTGAGTAGTAAACTTGCGTGATTAACTTCACAACCGTAATTAACAAGATACACTAATGATTAGATATATAAGGGTATGCACACGCAAGTGCCGTACGATTCCATTCAGTGGGTCAACAAAATATCAAGCTAGCGCGTGGGCCATCTCGCCGTCTCCTCCTCATGATCAAATTAACAAACTAAGCTTGCAAGCGAAAGGAAGCTACCGGCTTATACTTCCCTACGGAGCACGTACGGCTCCCGTCTCATCCATGTCGAATGAACATCAGGTACAACCGTGTCGATCCGGCCATGAACTCAACCTACGACAAGCCAGATGTGTCTCCGTGTCATGATCATCAATCGCAGGCAAGAACGTACAAGACCTGTATGATTATTACATCCTCTAAACCATCAGAACTAATGCATGTTCCAACGTACGTAGACAACTCGTAGGCACAACATGATCCGCCGTTAATTTATCAGGAAAGCTTACGTGGAACACAGAAATCTTACAGAAAATAGTTTAATTCACGTAGAGAAAGTTCCCGTGTTCCGAACAAGACACCCGTGTGTCACAGGTTGTAAGTACACGGCAGCCAGCGCTTGGCCGCTCGGAAATAGTTGCGTGGTTGCAAATGATACGATGATGGGGGTAGGCGCCACGCGCGCGCGCGCGCGCGGGCCACCGAATCTGCGGAGCTATCCCGGCCGCTTTAGCGCTGAACGAACGAGACCCGGCCCGGTCGAAAGCCACCATCCATAGCATAGCATCGCAGGAGCAGCAGCAGAGGCAAATATTCCTTCCGAAAGCAAGTAAGCAACCTTTCTCTATTGGCCGGCACCGTTCATTGGTCCCAGAGATCGACGAGATGCGATGCCCGACCGAGCTGAAGAAATCGACCGACGACTGGCCTTCGCTTTGCGCTTGAGCAGCATGCCAAACAAAGATGAGCTGGGTGTGGCTGAGATCGAGATGCCAAACAAGCTGGGGTCGATCGGGTCGTAGCATCGTACGTGCCGCCAACCAAAGGGAGAGGCTCCCATGAGCTGGGCGGTAGTGCCCCAAATCCCCTGCCAAATCACTCGAAAAAAAGTCAAGCTCGCGTCTAGAAAAGCCTCGAGATATGATAAGGGACACCGCGACAGTGGCAGTGCGGCATTCCGGGCAGTGATGAATGATTATGAGTGATCTGTGCGTGTGTTTTTTTCCCGTAAAAGGCGGTGCATAGTTGCGTCGTACGTAGACGCTGTGCCTTTCTCGATGACGATACAGTGGTGGCTTTCGGTCGACTTGGGGTCACAAGCATGGCCACCGGCCTGACCTGTCACTGAAGCTTCCGCTGATATTTTTGTGGGCTACGTGGTTGGAGTGGAACGAGCCTTCGCCGTTGTTTGTACAGTCAAGAATGGCCGCAAGAAAGTGATTCGTGAATCGTGATTATGATTCGTTTTCCCTATCTCTAGAAGAGGAACGACGGCGTGAGGCAAAGCGCTGCCGCATCTAGCTAGGGGAGAGCGGCCAGACGCCGGGGCAGAGGGAGAGCAATCAATCAAAATAGCGGGCACTGCATTACTCGAGTGGATTTGATCACTCAGGGCTGCGCGCGGGGGTACGGATCCAACAGACATCCGCTAATGTTACGTTCCACTGGATAGGGTAAGATTTAGCAGAGAAACCAGCGGGGGAAGGGGAAGGAATTGGAGACTGGGAGGAAGAACGAGACAGCGAGCAGACGAACTAGGTTGAGAAATCAGAATTGTGTTATCAAGTGTTCACATCAAAGATGAATACAAACGGATACGACAACTCGCATAAGTACTGTTCACACCAAGGGACTGGCAGGTAGGACCATAATCACGTAATCCACGCGCTGTCGCCAACTCAGATAATCCAATCTGCAGACTGAAAGCGGGCATTGGGCTTGTGGGTTCGTTTGGCCTGTCTGCTGTCCCGACAATCTTCAGATCCCCGTTCATCGTAAGATGCATTGTCAGGGATTGTGACATCTCCCCCCCCCCCCCCCCTCTCCAGGACCGGCTTGACCCCAAGCCGGCGCATCTGGAAAGCGGATCTTCAGCTCTGAGAGATCCTCCTAGGTCGCGTTTGTTAGAGTATATTGGGATATCTCCAGATATGGTAGTTTAGGATTGATTGTAATCCCAGATACCTGTCTTATCTCTAGGAGAGGCTTCGTACCCTCCAAACATTGTACTCTATATAATCCGCCCTCGGGGCTCAGTAATACAACAATCCACATTAAACCAATTCTATTCTTCTACCCCCACGCCGCACTGCGCGCCGTAACTGTCTCGGAGGCTTTCTCTGCTGGTCCCTCAGACACTGGCGCATGGTTGGGCCCTCTCTCTAGCACGTCCGGTATTGGCAACACCGGTGCGTGCCTTCATCCCCGACGCGTTCCCGGGCCTGGCAAACCCGATGCACACCTCGTCAGTGGCGGCCTTGATAGCATCTTCGGCATCAACCTTCTACCTCAACGATTGCCTCGACTACATCACCGTCTGCTTCCCTGGGGCCTCCTTGCGCCCCGTCACCATGGCGCCTCCTTGCGCCCGCGGCTTCATGTGCGGCTACTTCATCACCGGCAACCCAGACTACGGCTACGTCGACCACGGCTGTCTCACGCACGACATTTTTTACCACGGCTACTCGCCTCGCTCTCGGCTACCTCGACATCGGCACAAAGGGCTACCATTTGCATGAGCAACTCATCGGTTTCTCCAGTCATAGCGTTCTCGACGCTGCAGTTGTCTACAATGCTCCCACTGCGAGTGCGACTGCGGGGGATGTCAGCCCGTCCATTTTTTTTTAACCTTTTGCTTCTTCTCCAGTCTGACCATCTGCGACGCTCTTGTTGTCCGCGACGCTACCGCTATGACTGCAGGGGGATATTAGAGTATATTGGGATATCTCCAGATATGGTAGTTTAGGATTGATTGTAATCCCAGATACCTGTCTTATCTCTAGGAGAGGCTTCTTGCCCTCCAAGCATTGTACTCTATATAATCCGCCCTCGAGGCTCAGTAATACAACAATCCACATTAAACCAATTCTATTCTTCTACAGCGTTTGATGGCGATGCCCGCACAAGCACTTGAGTCCCCGATGCATCTCCCACTCGATGAATACAATTTCCCAAAATCTTGTCAGGCATTTTGTTCTCCCCCAGTTTAGGTAATTCTGGTTGCACCCTCTGTCGCGACGCCAAAGCTTTCTTCAGCTGAGAAACATGGATCACTGAATGAATGACGCGTGATTGCAGAAGCTTCAATTTGTATACCACTGCTCCAACCTTCCTCTCCACCTGAAATGGTCCAAAATACCAAAAGGCAAGCTTGTAATTAGCTCGAGTGGCCAACAAGGATTGTACATATGGTTGCAGCTTTCGATAAACCCAATCCCCCTTTGAGAAGCTTCTCTATGATAGTTTTGAATCAACTTGAATTTTCATCCTTTGGCTAGCCCGATTCAAGTGCTGGCGCAACAGATTTGTCATCAGTTCCCTGTCCTTCAACCACTTAACCATGTCCGGGGATGCACAAGATGAAACATCAATTACACCAAAGTGTCTTGGACCATGACCGTAAAATACTTCAAATGGAGACTTCCCAGAGTAGAGTGAAAGGATGTGTTGTACCAAAACCCTGCTAGTGCTATCCACTCTGACCATTTACTTGGACAGGCATGGACGAAACAACGCAAGTAAGCCTCAAGGCACTGGTTTACTTGTTCCGTCTGACCATCTGTATGTGGATGGTACGAAGAACTCATCCACAACTGAGTTTGCACTAATCGGAAAAGCTCCCTCCACAAAGTGCTGGTAAAGATCCAGTCTCTGTCCGAAATGATCGATTGTGGTAGACCATGTAGCTTGAAAATATTGCTGAGAAATGCTTGTGCTACTTGACACAGTAAAAGGATGATCCAACGACACAAAATGAGTATACCAAGAAAATTTATCAACTACCACCTTTATCAACTACCACCATGATACGTACGTCAACTTTTTCGAGTAGCACTGAGCCCATGGATGCAGATGATTGGCTCTGGGCAATTAGTAAGAAGTTGGACATCGCCCAATGCACTGATCGTGAGAGGGTGTTGTTCGCTTCGCACCATCTCATGGGTCCAGCTTCCGAATGGTGGGACAATTTCAGCATCTGACATACCCATGCTCAAGAAATCACCTGGGATGAGTTTGTGCGAGCCTTCCGTCATGCACATATCTCTACGGGCATAATGACCCTCAAGAAGAAAGAGTTTCATTCGTTGCGCCAGGGCAATCTCTCTGTGAATGAGTACCTGCACAAGTTCAATCAATTGGCACGATATGCACCTAACGATGTTGCAAAGGATGAAGACAAGCAGGAAAGATTCCTAGAAGGACTCAATGATGATTTGTCCGTACAGCTGATTTCTCAGGATCATAATGACTTCCAGCAGCTAGTCGACAAGGCGATTCGTCAAGAAGGCAAGCACCGCGAGATGGAAAACCGCAAGAGAAGGATGACTGTACAGAAGTTCAACTCTGGAAGTTTTACTAGAGCTAGAGGGACTTCATCATATCAAGTCAAATCCCAGCCAACAGCAAACGACCCAATCAACTTAGAGTCCTCCAACACACCTGATGGTGATCAGGCACAGAAGGACCCATCCTATGTTGCAGGCATCACATTTTTCAATTGCCATGAGGTTGGACATTTCGCTAGTAAATGTCCAAAGAAGCAGCATGTAGCAAATCCAGCCGACCCTGAAGTCGACATCATGCAAGCAAACAAGAAGCCGCAGAATTCAGGAAAAGGACGTCTGTACAATGTCACAACTCAAGTTCTGTCAGATGATGAGCAGGATATAGACGACAACAACGCCAGTTGAAAACCTTGTATCCCTAGCTTTCTTTCTAGCCACTCCGAATCTCGGGGTCGAGATTCTTTTTAAGGGGGGGAGTTTGTAACATCCCAAAGTGTTGTTACCAAAATAAAATAAAATAAAGTTAATGTTTTATTGGATTTTCTGAAATTTGATAGAGTTTCATTATTTTATTTGAATTTTTGAAATTTTAAAAAGTCAAAAGTGAAATTTATTTAAAGATCTTGAAGTTTTATTTGATTTAAATTGAAAAATAAAAATTTATTTAATTTCTAGAAATTTTCTGGAATTTTTAAAGCTTTTCTAAAGTAAATCAAAAGCAAAAATAATTTATTTGCAAAATATTTAGCCAATTATAAGTTGGAATTATTTTATTTAAATCCAAAATGCCTCAGGGAATTTCTGTGAATTTTCTCAAGATTTTTGGATTTTATTTACTATTTTCTAAAGCTTTATTGAATTACTAGAATTAAAACAATTGGAAAAGTCAAAAGAAAATTCAGAAAAACTATAGGGCCGAAAGCTCTTGGCCCACCTCTGTTTTCTACACCTCCGGCCCACTCCTCTTCACCGCACCCTCGGCCCATTCGGCCCGCTCTTCTATCTCTCCTTCACCCGCACCTGGACCCACCCGTCACCCTCTTCATCTCTCTGCCGCGTGGGCCCGCGCCCCTTTCTTCCTCCCCCGTTCTTCTCCTCGCGGCCACGCCCGAAACTGCCGCCATTGCTGCCGCGCCCGAAGCTCCACAACCGCCGCCCCTAACCGCCTCGTAAACCGCGCATGCGTGCGCACGAACCGCACCCCACCACCGCCTCCAACCCCCGCATTCTCCCCTCCCTCCGCGCCGGTTGCCAACGAACTCCCGGAAACGCCACCGCCGTGCCGCACACGATCTCCACCTCCCGGCTTCCTCCGGCTCCTATAAATGGAGCACCGGGTGCGCACCGCCCTCCTCACCCTACCACCAC
The DNA here is from genome assembly GCA_036346255.1 of Ampelocalamus luodianensis. Classification (NCBI taxonomy): domain Eukaryota; kingdom Viridiplantae; phylum Streptophyta; class Magnoliopsida; order Poales; family Poaceae; genus Ampelocalamus; species Ampelocalamus luodianensis. Next base: position 3,531,053 of record CM070634.1, read on the forward strand.
CATTCACCCCTCCGCTCCTCACCTCTCTTTGCCGGATTTCACGAAATACCACCGCCGGCCGTGAAGCACTCCGCCGCCCTTAGTGCCGCCACCATTGCTGCCACGACCGCTCCAACCACTCCATCGGCTCCGCCGCATCCCCACCTAACCGGTGCTCACGCCGCCTTCGCCGGAGCGCCTCCCGAACCACCGCGCCACCTCCGACCCTACCGCGTCGCCGCCGGCGATTCCTTCGCACCCTCGCGCCACCACGGTGAGCCTCGTGATCGCCACACTCTCCCCTCTCGCATGGTACCACTCACAATCGCCGTCGTGCCTCCAGTCGCCGGCAACCATCGGGGATGGAGCACCACCACCCGCCGGCGTCCACGTCCGCGCCACCTCACCCCTTTGCCCATGTGGCAACCCACGTGGCGGCCACCTCAGTGGTTGCGCCAGCACACGCACACCCGCACGCACTGTGCGGTGGACCGAGACCACCGTGGACGTTGACCGGACCATGGACTTGGTCCATTGACCAAGGGGCCCACATGTCAGCCACTGTGGCATTTTCTCCGAATTGTTTTAATTCAGAAATTCCATTGCTGACGTCAGCTTGCGCAATAATTTGATTTTCCTTTAGGAAAATAAATCAAGAAAATCTATAAAATCTGTTTTAGGGTTTTTATTTAGATTTAGAACTTCTCGGGGTTCGTTCTCCCTCATGCGAACTCCGATTTCGTCGATTCAAATTCCTAGATTCCTATAAAATTAAGATCTAGCCAACTACACCAAAATTATTTAATTTTGGGTTCATTTGACCAATGATTCATTTAAACCCTAAATATATCATTTCATGTAATTTCAATCTTCCAGAGCTCATATCTTTTGCATTCGAACTCCGATTTGGGTGATTCAAATTTCTAAATTTGTCTAAATTCAAGATCTAGCTAACTAAACTAAAATTATTTAATTTGGAGTTCATTTGAATTGTTATCTAAATTTTGTTTGAATTTGGCTTATTTCGCGATTAGATTTCGACGACTTCGGAAAGTCAGATTTCGACGCCATTGAAGAACACATAAGAGGATTTATTTTGACTGTATAATCATCGTGATTGTACATATAGACTACCTGGAGAAAGTACTTGTGAGTACTAGGTGACCTGTTAAGAAAAACAACATCACCTCAGTATCAGTTGATCTGTTCACCTCAAACGAGGCAAGTTACATTCTTGATCATATGTGTACCCATTATTTAAAATTATTTAAATTCTGTTTCAAATTATTACTGCATGCTTATTTATATTCAGTAATTTAAATTCATGTTTTAAATTTATAGCTATGCCTAAAATCCTTTGTATGGCCAATTTTGATATCAAATCAAACATATTGTCACCCTAGATAAAAACCTAGTTGATACAATAGTATGGACTAGGATTATTTGGAAAATATTGTGCTTAGCCATGCTTATAGATCACATATGTTTCATTTGGGGAATTTCAGCCAAAAGTCAAACGTTGTTTAAATTGTACCCTTGGCATTAGTGTGTCATGGGAGTTTTACAAATGCTTGAAAAATAAAATAAAGTGATGGTTTGGACTGGGGCGAATTGGTTGTCTGGTGGGTGCAGATTTATGCACGGGCTCAACTGGGTAGGTTGAGGCCCAGAGTTCTGTTGGTTGTCGTTCAGGTCAGTTAAGGACCGGTCTTCGAGCCGCATCTTGCTAAGCCACATCGTACTACCACATGTCTTGTATGGGAAGGACCTGGCCGATTAATTTGCAAAGTTCTATCGTGGTTGTTCCTGTGATGCGGTGGGTAGTCGTGTTACGACTTATGTTAGTCCCACCTGGCGCAAGAGGGGGCCTGAACCCTGCAGACGGGTAGTCCAAAGGGGGTGAAACCTTAGCGAGGGAGGACTATGGTGGAATGGCGCATTGTAAAGGCCTTGACACGTACTCTAGACTGCTTACCTAAGGTAGTGAGTGGTGGTATCGACGGATGCCAAACAACTAGAGAATTCATGTCTTGTGGGTAAAGTTGTACAACCTCTGCAGAGTGTAAAACTATTCGAATAGCCGTGTCCACGGTCATGGACATGCTGGCAAAAGCCACTCAAAGTTAGACTTCGTTTTCAAAATGTTTTTGTAAAACAGTTTGATATGGATGTGTGTCCATGAGAAAAGTTATGGGTTGAAGCCCCGGGTTGGTGTCCGTGTTTATATTGGTGTTAGGTTGGTGCCTACACTATCTTTATCAATACAAAATCAATTTTAGATTTTATAAATCTTGAGCTTTTGAACTTATTATGGTATTTAATGTCAAATGCTGTTTTTGCAAAGATAAGCCTATAAACCTTTCTTTGTTACATCCATATATGCATGTCATTCTGTTATTTGACGGGTGTAACTTGCGAGCACGGTAGTTGTGCTCATGCTTGCTTTATGCAAACAAATTTCAGAGAAAGAGGACTTCACTTCAGGTGTGGATCATGACGATTAGGCCGCTACCCCAGTCGATTGCCTGTGGCAGATCAGCTGGACTCCACTACTTCTTCATTGTCTTCCGCTGTGTTTATTTAATGTTGCCCTGTAAGGCTATCTTGTAATCAACTCTGTTGTTATTTAATAACTATTAACATTTATGGTTGTGTTATCACATTTGTTTACTGTGTGAGCTAGCCACTGATCATGGGACTAGTTCAGTTATGCACAGAAGATGTGGGATGTTAATCTCGGGGTCTGACACATGGTGTAGTCAACCTTTGGTCTTCTAGATGAACTAAGCTTTTTTCATCGGTTCTGATAACGAATTCCGCTTGCTGCAGATAAGGTCTCTAGTGCTCCACTCCAAGAATATTTGGATCTCTTGATTTTCATTTGATGTTTGTCTAGTATTTCCAATACTTATTTCAGCTTGATCACATGTTCTTGTAAGGTACTGTTGTAGATCAAAATGTCATTTATAAATACCAGCACTCCTTTTCGCAGTACGGGAGATAGAATCGTGTTCATTAATCCTTGGTATGTGGCTGGTGCACTTGTCAGGCCATAAGACATTACCCTAAATTCAAAATACCCATGATGTGTTTTGAATGTCGTCTTGTGCTCATCCTCCGGCTTCATCCGAATTTGGTGATACCCAGCTCACAGGTCTAAGCTAGTGAACCACTGTGACCCCGATAGTTCGTCAAGGAGCTCATCAAAAAAGGGTAGCGGATAATGGTTCTTTACAGTTGCAGCGTTCAAGTGCCTGTAATCCACACAAAAACACCATGTCTTGTCCTTCTTTTGCACCAACAACACAGGAGATGAGAAGGGACTAGCACTCGGCTAAATGATTCATTGAGCTAATATTTCAGTCACTTGTTTTTCAATCTCATCTTTCTTCGTTGTGTTGTACCGATAAGATCTCAAATTCACTGGTTTGACACTAGCTAACAGTGGTATAGCATGGTCAAAGGCTCTTCGAGGTGGCAACCCACATGGTTTTGCAAATAGATGATCAAATTCCTTCAACAATTGCCATATGGATGAGGGTATATCAGCTTCAGATCTTTGTGCTAAGTATGAGTATAATTCTGTACTCTGCCTGTCTCCTAAATCATCCAATGGATTCTGCCATACCAAACAGCATTTAGGTGTGCCTGGTTTAATACCTTGCAGTAAACCTTTCTTGCCCCGATATCAGTAGCTCATGATCTTCTTCAACCAATGCACATTCACTGGGCTGCGTTGTTCTAGCCAATCAATGCCCAAAATGACATCATAACCACCCAACAGTAGAATTCTAAAAGTAGTGACGAATGTGTTGCCCTGAACATCCCATCGACAGTGTAAGGAACTTCTGTAGTGCACCTCAGCATACTACCATCTGCAATGCGAACCTACACCGGTTTCAGAGAATGTTGAGCACCAGTTAACTACCGAGCAAACTCTTCATTGACAAAACAATGAGAACTTCCCGAATCAACCAACATTATCACCTTCCGACCTTGTACTGTACCAAGAAGTCTCAAAGTTCTTGCATATTTTGCACCATTCACAGCCTCTTTTGAAATCGCCATTAGATCACCTTCTGTTTGAGACCTCTCCTCATCTGTTTGCTAGGACAATGCTTCTGAGTTCTGTAACATGTCCCACACTTCTTCGACCACATGAAGCTGTACAGTTGGGGCACATTTGTGATCTCGGTTCCAGCGCTCCCCACATGTATGATAGAGCCTCTTGCACGTCTATACGCGCGAAGAGCCCCTATCTTGTCGTCGAAGGATGTTGCTCTGGCTCCTTCAGTACGTCTTCGATCATCAGCTCTAACTCCCCCAACAGGAGTTGTCTTCCCCGGTGGTGGCGGCAATGGTAGTGTCATGCGCATCCCAGGCCTTGCTCCAGAGGGTAAGTCCCCCCGGCGAGGATCCCATCGCGCCACTTCCAACACCTCCTCCTGCAAACAAGCCAGAGCCACAACAGTATCCAAGTCCTATGGCCGATGTAACAAAACAGCCGATGTAACAAAACAACCGATCTAACATCACCATGTAATCCATCAACAAACTGAGTAACAAAAAACATAGGATTCCAAGAAGAATGATGTGCCAACAAGCTATGCATCAGCTCATTAAATTTTTCAGCATAATCATTTACTGGACTAGTCTGATGTAGGCAGTTGAATTGTCTCACTAGCTGTTGAAACTCCTCTCTACCAAAAGCGAATGCACACCGCTTCAGCGAATGCTTCCCAAGTATTGAACCGAGTATGGGCTCTAGATGCTTGTAGCCGCAACAAAGCCCCTCCCACAAAGAACATGGTTGCTACACTAATCATAAATTCAGGCTAGACCGAACAAATCCTAAAGTAGTTCTCATATTTTGGTTGCCATGCTTTCGGATTCTTACCAACAAATTGCGGGAAATCCAACTTAGGAGAAGATGATGATGATGATGATGATAATGATAGCCATGATGTCTAAATGATGCTGTCTCAAAGTCATGCGTATTAGAGAACAAGTTGGGACGATCGGACGTACCATTGTCCAGAGGTGACATAGGAGAAAAAAAATTACCCAAATACCTTCCCCCGATACCCGATTTCATCGCGGCGACCGATTGGCCCGAGACTTTGGTCTCTGACAGCACACGGTGTCGCCTCTTTCCTAGGCTGCGTCCAGCCCGCCTCCGAAACGGCCTCCGGCTTGACCTCAGGCGAGGGCAAAATCGGGGGTAGATCCACCAGTCGAAGCGCCAGCACCGGGTTGCGGTCGATCTGGCCCACCAACGACCTCAATTTGCCCACCTCCTATTGAAGCCCGTCCACCGACTGCTCCACCTCCGGTTTCCATTTCTGCAACTCCAACACCACTGGCTTGATCTCCTCTACCGATGTGTGGATCGATTTGCGTTGTGCTTGCAATGTCTTGAGCGATTCTCCTTGCGCTAGGATCGCCCTTGTCAATTCCACGAGTTGCTGCTCCATCTCTCGGGAATGGGCTTGCGCATGAGTTTGGTAGCACGGAGGGTCCAGGTTTCGGAACTGCTCTGATACCAATTGTTACGTTCCGCTAGATATGGTAGGATTTAGCAAAGAAACTAGCAGGGGAAGGGGAGGAATCAGAGACTGGGAGGAAGAACGAGACGGGGAAAGCAGACTATGTTGGGAAATCAGAGTGGTGTTCTCAAGTGTTTACATCAAAGATCATTACAAACAGACATGGCAACTCACTTAAGTACTGCTCGCGCCAAGGGACTGGCAGGTAGGGCCATAAGGACGTAATCCACACGCTGTCGCCAAGTTAGACAATCCAATCGGCAAAGTGAAAGCAGGCATTGGGCTTGCAACGTTTGGCCTGTCTGCTGTCCTGACAATCTTCAGGTTCCTGATCACCGTACGATGCATTGTCAGGAATTGTGACAGCTAATTAGCAAAGTGCAAAACGAAATATAAAGAACGCTAGCTAGACAACCTGTAGCGGGAAGCATTCCTTGGCTCTGTAAGCTAACTGTAGTGGACAGTGTGGTCGGCAAAGGTAAAGCAAACGGGGGAAGTTAGGACGACGGATATAGTGATTTTTTGCGACGTGTCCATCAGCCACGTATTACATTCCGCAAGGACAAGAACGTCGCGCCATAAGATGGACTTTGAGTGTATCGTTAAAGAAGAACAGTTTGTTCCTAAAACCCCCAAATAATAAAAAGAACGGCCACAAATTTCTGCTTTGCACGATAATAATGGAATGGACCCATGTCCAGGACAAAAGCCCGTGAAGGGTTTATCAAGATAACAAATTTGAAATAAATCCCCAAAATTCCTAAGAAATTCCATCATCCAAACACCCCCTATACGTGAACAATAGAAAGAAAAAATCAAATCAAATACATCTCATGCACATTATCTAATCAATCAGGAGTACTAAAAGTAGAACAGTACTGCACTGAGTAGCATAAGACGAAAGGCACTCCATGCTTGATTGGCAGCTAGAGCCACTTCTAAGTTTGAACAACAATCGGCACAGCAGAATTTTTTTTTAATGAATATAAAAGAACCCGATGCCTTCAAGTCTGAGACAATCAACATTTGGCTATATACACCAGGCACGACCTTTTCGGTTCAAGCACAACAAATGGAAACAAGTAGCACTACAAACTGAACAAATGTTTTACATTGTAGGTGTGGCTTCCAACGGCACTAAACATAATTAACCAAGTTACAAATCTGGACGGCAAGCGGAAAACACCTCAGACCAAAATACCTGGATCCAACATATAAGTTAAAAGGCCGACTACCACACCTGACTCAAGTTATGAACTCACTAGTCAACTTCCTCTTGGCTGTTAACATAAAATCACGTTAATCTCTGAAAGTAGCAAAACGATGTTTTTTGTTGCCAAAAAAAAAAACCTACTGGTTTTCAACAAGGCACCAGCTACCAATCAACATAAAAAAGAATAGTCTCAGTCTATACTATACCGGTTATCACCAGTAAGTCAGTAACTGGCCGCTGAACAGTAGTGGCTGGTCCAGACTATTTTTGAACACTCCCTTTTAACTGCATTAACTGTCTCCATCCCTACAAATAACATGAATCAGACTTTGTTAGGTATTAGCAAATGCTTCTCCCCAATCCTGTGAGCGAACGTCAACCCTGCAGTTGTCCCAAGTCCCAACTCCCTTCTTTTCTTGTACAACAAAAAAGGAATGGTAATCTTTTTTTTTCTTCTTCTGCATAGCTAAACTAGCATTTGCAAAGGTAAGAATGTACAAAGCAATTTTACAAAATCTGCACTCTAAAAGACGAATCTATATATACATGCGAGAGAGGCATCTTTGTATAGCCCTGCTAGGTGAATCCACCCATGTTGCCGTTTCATCCGAGTGACCTGAGTGGGGGGGTGGGGGGCAGCCTTCTGGTCACGATCCCACACCATTCATTCATAATAACTCGGTTTGCACCATTGTACAACTTGATTCCGACAGGGTCATTGCTTGCCTGTAACCCTTGCAGCAATAACACCGGCCAACCCCGCTTGACGCTTGTGTTTTTCAGTTATCAAGACCAAGCATACAAACTTTTTGTGGCCTTCCATGAGAAAAATGAACCATCTTGATCTCAGCTGCTCCTATCCGCCAGGCTCTTGTGGTTCATGGGTCTGTGTATTTTGATCCCATGGCTTCTCTTTAGAAAGAGAGTCACGGGGGACATATACATATCCCTTCGGAAGGCGTTGGTTCTGCGTAGAAGCTTGATCAGATGTCATAACAAGCTCCTTTTGAAATGTTTCCCTCTGCTGCAAAATCATGTGCTTTACACATTAGCATGGAGTAGGAAAGAAGTTAAAACATGAAAAGAGCAATACAAACCTTCTTATCTTTTGTCTTCTTTTCTCCAGCTTCCGATTTCTGTAAGGCAGTAATTGGTCTTTGTGGAAGTTGCTTGCCAGCAAGTGATCCCCTCTCGCTCAACTTCCGTTTGAACGATATCAGCGTCTTTGAGCTATCAGCTGTGTTTCTCTCAGCATCTCTGTTATTAAGAGAAAACCTGATGGTGTTTTTCCCAGAAATAGTACTATCCACCGTGACATCATCAGATCTTTGCACAGTTCCACTGTATGATTTGTTATTAACCGAAGTAGTGGCAGATTCTGAACTTGCTCCAGGTGCAAGGTAGGAGAAAACAACAGCATCCTTTGTTTTGGCAAGTATGTCATGATCACACAGAACTGTCTCTCTCTGACATAATACACAGCACATTAAAATTAATTTATTGGTTTGCATAGGGAAATATCAAGATGGCAATTTGTTGTCTACAAAAGATAATATTGGCAACATTAAATTTTATAGTGAGTCGATGATAAAAAAAAGTAAAGCTGAAAGGTTATTTACAAGTGTAAACATCCACATGCACAAAACCCTAGAGGGATTGAAGCCGTTGATTGAGGATGAACGTGTCTGGGATTTTCTTTTTCACAATAAATACTAACGATTTTTCACAGCTATCAGGCTGGCTGCCAAATATCTTAGTCCAAACTGATCGATCTAATTTAGCCAATCCCGCTTTCAACAGAAGAAAAGGTCAGATTTTCCTAATAACAGACAGTAACCACTAATCACCAACCTTCTCAGTATCATAGCATTGGCCACCCTCATGATTTACTGTATAAAGTCATAAAATGTACAGGAAGTCCAAAAATAGCTCTCCTGTTTATTTAGAACAATGAACCATTAATGGTTTGTGTGCATTGGTAAAACACTAACACCTCTAGAAGTGGAATGAGCCCCCACATTACAAAACTCAAAGCTATGGAGCTAGCAGCTAATGCTAGACGCCAACCGCGATCTCATAGTGGTCAGAAGCTGGGTTCATTTTATTTTTATTTTTTCGAGGGGGGGAGATCAAAGTAGTTTCAAGATGTAGTTCAACTTCCAAGGCCCCACACAAGATGTACAATGTTAACAGTTAGACATACCTTCACCTTTTCTCTCTTAATTATCCTCTCACACAACAGGCGCAATTTTTCCAACTCAACCTGCAAAATGATAATATATTTCCTCAAGAGAAATTTAATCAATGTTCACTGAAAAAGAAGGACATCCTCTGGACATATCTTCTATCATAATATAGTTGGAATTACTATTACCATTTAAATAATATAAAATAAAGAATGACCACTGCAAGAAAGAAGTATCCAGGTATTTCAAAGTACTTGAAACCTTTTATAGCAAATGAGCAAAATATTGTACTTTACCAATCAAATTAGGAAAACAAATAAAGTATGTATCAGATATACTAACCCTCATCCTTTTCAAGCTTTTGAGTTCCTCAGGTCCATATTGTTTGGCATCAGCCTGCATGAATTTTGAAGAGCAGAATAAGATACAAAAAAAATAACTGTACCAAACACAGGATTGACAATTTGTCATACATAATAAATATCCCCTTTCGGTCCATGTGGGCAGGAAAATAAGATCAACAAATCAAAGAATATGCTACCAAGCTTGCAAATTGGGTGTACGATTACACTAATCTTCATCCATCCCCTTTCTTTCTCATCATTATGACAAAAGTCTAATGCTAAATTTAAGCTGTCACTTTGTTAAACATGCAAGGCAGGCGACCAAGTTCACTTATCATAATAACATATTTATTTGAAGCATATAAGGAGAATAGTCAACCCTGGTCTTAGGTACACAGAGAGAGAGAGAGAGCTATTACTCCAAAATAGCTCTGATGCTACATATACCTCTTTCTGCTCAATGCTGTGTTTGCCGCAATATGCTTTGTGCTGCAACATACTACTGAACCCTTTTGTGTTCATGTAGAAACCAGCGTGTCTAGCACAAGAAGGATGAAAAGTGGATTGGCAGTCCCCACTATTGCACTGCATGGTAGAAAGAGAGAAACTTATCAAGATTCTATGTGCTTGGCCTCTTCATGCTCTGAATTAGATAAAGAGAGGCAAAGATGATGATGTACCTTTAGACACACGCCAACATTGCAGAGGCAGACACAGCAAGTATCTTTCTCCTTTACAAGGCTTTCCTGATACAATATAACATGACATGATAACACTGAGAAACAACGGCAGCTTCTGATTATACGAACCAACAAAAATAGAGGAGGTTATATTTATTCCTGAAAACGAAAAGTAAGAGAAACTGCAGTGCTGGACAGAGAAGAGTACCATTCCGTTGACCGGACTATCTTGTCCTCTCACGTACTTGGTCTCCAACAACCACTAAGGAAATATTAGAAAAAATAATAATAAAACACGAGAGGAAGTCATATGAAAACAAAAGGTGATAATCATTTAAGTACCTCAGCACAGAAAGCATGAATCCACTGCCCGTCCGTAGTCTTTCTAAAAGCACCAGATGTACCATGGCACAGACCACACTGTACCAATGATAAGTTTGTGCCATTGCAATCCGACTGATCGCTAGTGCTAGCAGCTTCCGATGAAATATCTTCGCAAAGTTCACACTTCCAGGGGCCAGTAGAATTCCCCAGATTTCTATAGCAATCTATGTGGACAGCAGCCTGTTGAAAAGGTCAAAGTTAATAACACAGCGAAATATAACACTTCAAAATTCGACAAAATCCAAAGCACCTTGCATCTGGAGCAGACAAATATTCGGTTCAATACAGTTTCATTTCGCATGCATACATCACAGTAGAGTGCATTTTCTTTTGAAATAATTGGCATATGAAAAATGCCGAAGTTAGTATCTGGTGAAACTTTGCTGTTGGATGGCTTGGATGAATCCTTGGTCCGTGGCAATGAAGAAGTCCTCTGGCCAACTCTTGAAGATCCAGCACCAAATTTTGGAGAACTCTACGAGTGCAGACGAAATAAGATACATAGCCTCAGAAACAGATACTAAATTGTTAATTGACCAATCAAAATACAGCAAGAAACCTCTTGATTAGCAGGTACTCCATCATCATTTGCATCTTTTCTCACAGTGGAGTTACGAGAGGAGGCTGCAACAGCAGCTGCAGCTGCAGCTAGTACGGCCTGAGCTTCTTTGTGTCTCTTCTCTTTTCTCCCACGTTTTTTAGCTTCTCTAACATCACGAAGAAACTGATTGACAAGGATGAAGTCCCATTTTCTTTTACTGAAAGCATCCAACTCGCAAGAAAGATTCTGGACAACCTTTACTATTAAATCTTCTGGAAGATTCAAGTGTAAAGTGATTCAGAAAACTGAAGAAAGAAGAACTTCATTATGGGGACAGATTCGTATATAGTGTTGAAGCAAGAGGGGCACTGAATCATAGTACAAAAATGTTAGATATGTATATAGCTTAGTATTCTTTGCATATTAACCTACCCTGTACATGATATATTGGCCTTTTAGCCCATTGGAATAGATTAAGTCTCATTCCAACATGGTATCAGAGCATGGTTACGATTCCCACTTGACCGCCACCGTCACCGCGCCGAGCTCCTCTGCTCGGCGCACCCTCCTCTGCTTGACGCACGCACACAAGCCCGCGCCGCTCTCTCGTCGCCGGATCCCGGCCGTCGTCACCGGATCCGAGCCTCACAGCCGGATCCGGGCTGCCCCGTCGCCGAATTCGGAATCCTCTGTTTTTCCCGACGCCTCGTGCGCTTTCTCCTCCCGTCACCGCGTTGCGCTGCCCCGGGGACCTCTTGTCGCCGTGCCGCCTCCCGACGTCGCACCAGCTCCCCTCCTGGGGCTCCCGTGCACAGTGGAGCGCGCCGACTCTCGTGCGGCCGCCCGGAGCCCGCACCGTCGGCCACTGCCCGCGCCAGAGCAACCTGCTCTGTTTTTGTTGCGTCCTCCACTGCTTCCTTTGCCCAGTGGCACCATCGTTTGGTCATCTGTGTGGATCGCGATTGTCATCTTTAGTAGGTCATGGTCTTCTTGGTTCTGTTTCTAGTGACACATCTTTACCTTGTATAGGTTGCAAGCTTGGCAAGCAGCTGCAGCTCCCTATCCCTCTAATGATTCTGTCTCGGCTCATCCTTTTGATCTTGTTCACTCCGACGTTTGGGGTCTGGCTCCCTTCATTTCGAAAGGGGGTCATCGATACTATGTGATCTTAATTGATGATTATTCTCGTCATGCTTGGATCTACTTCATGTCCTCTCGCAGTCAGGTTCTCTCTATTTACCAGAGGTTTGACACCATAGTTCGCAATCAGTTTGATTCGGCCATTCGTGTTTTTCGTGCTTGTTCTGCTAGAGAGTACCTATCTGCTGTTTTGCGTCGCTTTCTCGCTGAGCAAGGTACTCTTCCCCAGTACTCTTGTCCTGGTGCTCACACTCAGAACAGTGTCTCTGAGCGTAAGCACCATCACTTGCTTGAGACAGCACGCGCTCTCATGCTTGCCTCTTCTGTTCCACCTCGCTTCTAGGCTAAGGTTGTCTCCATGGCCGCTTTCCTTATCAACATACAACCTTCCACTTCTCTTCAGGGTTCTACTCTTGTTGAGCGTCTCTACAGTCGGGTTCCCGAGTACAGTCACCTTCATTGTTTCGGCTATGTCTGCTTCGTCCTTCTTCCACCTTGTAAGCGCACCAAGCTGACTGCTCAGCCAATTGTGTGTTTTTCTTGGCTACAGTCTTGAGCATAAGGGTTATCGCTGCTACGACCCTGTTGCTCGTCGAATGAGGATTTCTCAGGACGTCACATTTGATGAGTCCTAGCCTTGCTACCCTTGCCCCTCTACTGTCAGCTCAGATTCTCTTGTTGAGTCAATCTCCTTTTTGACTTTTCCTGACACTCAATTTTCCACTCCTGACTCGCTTCCGCCTTCACCTTCTTTGCTTCCCTCTCCTTCGGCTCCACCTGTTCCCTCTCCGGATTTTCCTTCCAGCTCTTTTGTTGAGGTTCCACCATTTCCCCTGCACTACTCTTGCCGTCCTCGGTCTACTTCTCCAGTTGAGCCTCCGTCTTTGCTGGGCCTTGTTCTTAGTTCTTCTCCGTCCTTGATGGGTCCTACTCCACCTTCTCCTCCCAGATACGATCTTCGTGATCGTCGCACTGTCAGGCATCCTAAGAGCTACGGCTTCGCAGTCGGTGCTCTTTCTAAGCCTACGACCTACCGTGAGGCTGCTGCTCACCCTGAGTGGCAGCTCGCGATGTCTGAGGAGATTGTTGCTTTGGAGCGTACTAGCACTTGGGATCTTGTGCCCTTACCAGCACGTGTTACTCCTATCACGTGCAAGTGAGTGTACAAGATCAAGACCCGCTCGGATGGTTCCCTTGAGTGTTACAAGGCTCATCTTGTGGCGCGTGGTTTTCAGCAGGAGCATGGTCGGAACTACGATGACTTTCGCTCCTATCGCTCACATGACCACTGTTCGCACTTTCGTTGCTATGGCCTCCGTTCGACAATGGCCCATCTCTCAGCTGGACGTTAAGAATGTCTTCTCAATGGTGAGCTGCGTGAGGTCTACATGCAGCCGCCCCCTAGGTATTCTGTCCCCAATGGTATGGTTTGTCACCTTCGTCGCTCTCACTATGGGCTCAAACAAGCCCGTCGTGCTTGGTTTGACCGCTTCTCCTCTGTTGTCACTACTGTCGGCTTCGCCGCTAGTGATCACGACCCTGCCCTCCTTGTACACACCTCTCCTCGGGGTCGAACGCTCCTATATGTAGATGATATTATCATTATTGGAGATGACCCTCAGTACATTGTCTTTGTGAAGGAGCGTCTCAGCGAGCAGTTCTTGATGTCTGATCTGGGTCATCTTCGTTACTTCCTTGGGATTGAGATCACTTCTATGCCCGAGGGCTACTATCTCTCCCAGGAGAAGTACATTTAGGATGTCCTTGCTCGCGCTTGTCTCACTGATCAGCGTGTGGTGGATACTCCTATGGAGCTTGGTGTTCACCTTCGGCCTACTGATGGTGAGCCTCTTGAGAACCCCACTCGCTACTTCCATCTTGTCGGGAGCCTCGTCTACCTTGGGATCACTCGACCTGACATTTCTCGCCCAGTTCACATCCTAAGTCAATTCATCTCTGCTCCCACTCAGCTCCACTACAGTCACCTTCATGTTCTGCGATATCTTTGCGGGACCATCACCCGTCGCATTTTCTTTTCTCGCTCTAGTTCTCTGCAACTTCAGGCGTACTCTGATACGACCTGGGCTAGCGATCATTCTGATCACCGGTCTCTTTCTGCCTATTGCATTTTTCTTGGTTCCTCTCTAATTGCCTGGAAGACCAAGAAGTAGACTGTCGTTTCCCGTTCGAGTGTTGAGACTGAGTTGAGAGCCATGACGTTGTTGACAGCTGAGATCACCTAACTTCGGTGGCTACTTGAGGATTTCAGTGTTTCAGTTTCTGCATCAACTCCTCTCTTATCAGACAGTACTAGTGCGATCAGCATTACTCGAGATCCAGTGAAGCATGAGCTCACCGAGCACATTGGGGTAGATGCTTCGTACATGAGGTAGCAGGTGCAAGACCAAGTTATTGTTCTTCAGTATGTGCCTTCAGAGCTTCAGTTAGCATATATCCTCACCAAGACACAGACTCGAGTTCAACATAGTTTCTACTTCTCCATACTCAGTGTTGTTGATCCACCATGAGTTTGAGGGGGGTTGTTAGATATGTATATAGCTTAGGGTGTTCTTTGCATATTGACCTACCCCGTACATGATATATTGGCCTTTTGGCCCATTGGAATAGATTAAGTCTCATTCCAACACAAAAAAACCGAACCGGACTGGCGATGCTACCGAAAAAACGAAGATCGGTGCCTGGTTCGGTCTGGTCACATGTCAAGACCGTTCATGCAAGCAAGCCACTCAAAACCGGTGAAAAGACGGTCGAACCAGCAAGTTTCACACTGAACCGGTATTAGACCGGGACCGATCAGACTAACTCCATTAATTAGACGGGAAAAAATATTTCTAGGCGCAAGGATTTGAACGTGAGACCTCTAGGCAGAGGCACAAGAGCTCCCACTGCACACGTAAACCAGCTGGGCAAGGTTGGTTTGCTGCTATTGGTGCGAAAACTAATAAACTTAACCCCCATTTTCTCTACCATACTACTACCAGCCACTATTTTATTTTACTGAATCGGCGGTCCAACCGCCGAACCGCTGAACCGATACTCTCACCGGGTCGATGACCGGTCCGGTTTTTTGTACTATGCATTGAAGTAAAACAAGCAACATAAGGTTTGATTATTTCGTAAACTCACAGAAAGAAGCGTAAAGGATACCCGGAACAAATAAACAGAAAAAATATTACCATATCTGTGTTTCAGAACAACAGCATTGTCGAGCAGCCTAGTTTGTAAGTACACCATTTCTCCTTCTACTTCATCATCAGGAGAATGCTCAAGGATTCCTAAGGATTTTGCTTTTGAAACTTGATCTGCCACAGCAATTTCTGTTGTTTCTGCAAGTTTTTTTAGGGAATCCACAGGCCCTTTCTCATCGGAAGAACATAATGGTTCTTCTAGTAATATTTGACAAAGGAAAATAGGTTCAGTTAAAGCATGGCATATAAAATGATTATTAGCAATTGTAAATCATGGCTACGTAATTAATAGAAGAAACTATTAAGAATTTACCAGGATAACATGGCGCATGCTTATTCTGCTTGAAAGTTTGACCCCAAAGACGAGCCATCTTTTTCTTTATAAATGGATGAATATAAGAATGAGAATCATCAAAGCTGCAAGAAGCGAGGCAGGGGGTTAACAGAAGCATCCAGGAGGGCCTTCTTGGTTCATGCAAAAAAAATGGGGATTTGACACTAAATGAAGCAAACGGTAAAGAACAACGGCCGAATAACCAAATTCAATCAGTTAATTTTTTGCATCTTACTTGAAACAAGGTTGTCCGCAAACATGATCCGTGTTACAATCACGACGATTGCATTCACCATTTTCAACTGAATCCGACCCATGTTTAGTATTATCACCCTGAGAAAAACACTGATCCAATAAAGAGACGCCCTCCTCCAATTCTGAGCCAAGTTCAGCCTTAGTCAAGTCATTACTTTTCCTTCCAAGTGATGTACCTGTTCATAACATATTGTAAGAACTAGAAAAAATCACACAGTTTTGTGAATAATTCTATCAATAGTTTTTAAAAATAAAACATATCTATTAAAAGCTAATATTGTAATGTATATATAACAATCCTTTTTTGCGAGAATAAGAGTTATAACCTCCTAGGTCCAGAAAATAAATGGTATAGATTTTTTAGTTTCTAATGATTAATGTGAGAACTTCTATAATTTCGAGCGGGAATTTCACAAATTTTTACCATGTTTATGTATTAGATCATTTGAACCCACAAGAAGAAATAAAATCATCATTATTACGCGGGGGTTATAAGCTTTACACCTAAAATTTCCGAGCCACCTAATCTTTACAAAAGGCTAGATATGACTTCAACTGTGAGATTTCAAATTCAACATTTCCAATAAATTTTAACTGAGCTGGCCAACCAAGTAAAGCATGATAAGCAAATGTGATGCCTTCAATTTGACCTATTTTTATTATGTATCAGATCATTTGAGCCCACAAAAAAGAAATGAAATCATGGTAAGCAATCCAAATATGATCATTACACCTTAAAAATTTACAGCCACCTTAATCTTCACAAAAGACTAGCTATGACTTCAACTGGAAGATTAAAAAATAGTCTCAGGACTTAAGGCTTTGTTTGGCATTGCAGTGGCTTTTCAAAAACGCTTATATTTTTACTGTTGGATATCATGGTTGTCACGTCATCGCCTTGGCATCCTAACGGTGCGTAGGGGACGCCGCGGAGGCTCGCCTCGCCTTGGCCATCTAGGCGGGCGCCCAGAACTCCGTGGCGTCCACGGCGACCTTCTGAGCAGGCGCTCCGGATGGCCACATCCATCCACATCAGGGATCCAAAACCCGTTCCCAGGGGAAATCCCGGTCGCTGGCCGGAAAAAAAAAAACGGCCGGCAACTGGATTTCCCGGAAAAAATCCGGATGGAATTTGATTGAATTTGCTTAAAAACCATCCAAAATTCGAAATTTGGTATTTGACTTTGCAAAATCCGAAAAAACCGGAGTCTTTAGGGTTTCCTGGTACCAGCCGGTTTTTTGAACCCTGGCCCACATAAGCGAAGGATGAAGGGGCAGGGGCGTCAGGCACTTGGGCGCAAAGTGAAACACTCCAAGGGGCATGGGCGTCGGGCACTCAGGCGCAAAGGGAACCCTAGCCGGCTAGCCATCGCCGCCCCTCACAGCGCTGGCCGCCGGCAATTTGCCCTCCCTCTGACCGTTCGACGCCAAGCACCCTGTCCTCCACTCCCTCCCTCCCGCCGGACGCCGGCACTCCCTCAGTCCCTCCCTCCCTCCTCCACTCCCTCCCTCAGACTTCTTCTTTTCTTTGTAGTTTGTTCCTCTCCCGAGTCTGATTTGATTTGCTCCCAGTAGCCTCCTGACCTACTCCACTCCCTCCCTCTACTTATTCTTTGATTTTCTCACCCTCTGTTCTTCTTCCTCTGCTAAGGTAGCCGCCGACAAGGTCTCGCCTTAGCTCGCCTTGAGGACGCCATGGCACCCGCCTAGACGCCGTGGTCGCCATGTGCGCCATGACAACTATGTTGGATATAATTAGTTGAAAGCTTCTTTTTTTTTGGAGACATAACAGCATGATCTTACTGGAATCGGGATCTCTTGTAACTAACTAGATTACGCAGCACAGCGCGGCACAACACAACAACCACGAACTGGCCTTAAAGTGAGTTGGTCTACCAAGGAAAGCACACTGTGGTGCACAGAGAGAACTCTTCCATCTCTATTTGGACTAATCAAAATATTGTAAATTACAGTTTACTTTGTATTCCTTATGCATAATGATATAAAAGAATAATATACAGGAAATGGCAATATAGCTAAGAAAATAAGGATTCCAAGTAAGCTAAGAAAATTCACAAAGTTAGCAACCACTACATTATGATAAAAGCAGTCAAGCTAGTACAAAGAGCATTACGAGGTGGTACAGGCGTACAGCACTACAGAGAAAATGCAGCGCAAATTCTTTTCAGGCTGCATTTCAGATTGGGTTGTAATTTAAATAAAGACGTCTAACAGGCAGGTTTTTGGTGAAAGGGTTGTGTGGCAACTTGCCTCATTTGCTTTTGTACGAACAATTAACCAAAAGGAAACTGAACTTCCAGTGACTAATGCAAAATAGCAAAGAAGGATAAGCCAGCAAACAATGAAAATGCTCTCGAGCCTACAGATCATGCAAAAAAAAACAATGAGATAAAAATTCAGAAGTAGTAGTTCACCAAAAGATTTTACCTTCATTTTCATTTGGTATCTCCATGGAAGTACCAAATTCTTTATTGCCAGAGATGCTGTTCAATATCTGTCACAAGGATGGGAATCAAATTGCATCCTCGATGAAAGATTATTTCCTACCATAAAATAATGACAGCACAGACACCTGCTCAGAAAAGGTAACTTGGAGGCCACAACCTTAGCAAAATTGGGAGACACAAATGATGATGATGAGAGAACTAAATGGCATCAGTGGAGAGAGAGAGAGCTGAAGGTTCCAATGATCCATTCACTTACTACCACATGGGCAGAATTGTGGGAAGTCTTTGTTACATTTAAGGGTCAATCAATGTGTGAACGTTAATAAAAACCTCATCTATCAAAATTGTTGTATTGTTGAATTTCAGATAATATACTTGTCATTTAGCACAAAGTAGGTCCCTAAAATCCTGCACAATCAGTGTTCGCCACAAACAGCAGATGCATATATCACCTAAGCCACTTGACCTTGTGGAATATGAGAAACAAAATCCTATTGGAGCAACAAAAGATATCTCTACCCCTTCCAAAAAAAACCAATAAAATCTCTCTAATTTGTATGTATGATTACTATAATTTCTCCAACACCCTAAAGCTGGCAGGAAAGTAGATATACATGCACAAATATTGTCAATGAAGGTGGTCACTAACTTTTAATGCTTTGTTGCCAGTTATTCGCGCGTGCGCGCGCGGGGTGGGGGGGGGGTCGAAGGAAACCATCATCCGCACACTGATATTTCATGCTTGACACCAGTTCGGAGGCAAGACACAAACAAAGCTTTAGAGAATACTCAAAAGTAGTTTTTCTTACCAATTTTTCATGGTCTTCCTTTGAAGTATCCTTGCTTCCAACCGGGGACAAATTTCTAGTAGATTCTTTTGCAAAATCTTCAGCAGGGGAACACTCAACCATCTTCTTGTTTCCATTTTGCAAAGGAGTTACTCCAGTTGCACATATTGCTTTGTTATTTTTCAGAATCTTGTTATTATCTTTAGATCTTGTTGGTGAGGATTTTGTTACAGCATGACCTGACATATCAACTGCTGCTCCTTTGTCATCATCTGGAACTGATGAACTCTTCACATTGACACCATATGTACCCTCAAACCCATCTAGTTTACAATCTTGCACCACCACTGAGCTCCCTTTAAGAGTCCTTGCTTGAACAGCTGGTATATGTGCAGAATTTTGAAGCCACTTGATAATTTTCAACTTCAAACCATGGGAAAAAGTGGTAGTTTCACCCTGAGAATCAGAGAATTAGCAAAATAGCTCGTAAATAAATTTGGCATGGTAAGCATAAGCTATTTCAGGAGTACCACAAGAGCAGCCTCCAAGGATTCCGAAGAAATGCCCACTTCAGATGCTATATCACCAACACTAACCATGCCTTGGTCAATTAGCTGCAAATACAGTATATACATTAATGCTTTTTTCTTGACACAAGTTAAGCAGTAAATGCCTGAGTCCTAACGGGACTTTATATGAGTAACAGTTACCCAGTTACCTTTCTAAGCATCACAGCAATATCACCAGAATTTCTCATAATATTCCCACCAATTAAGGGATGATCAGTATCCATTTCCATGCTTCGGATTGCTTGGTTATCTGAACTTCTAACAGTATGGGGCAAAGCACCTTGCTCCATGGTCTCTACTTTGATAAGGTTATCAGAGTTAAAGCTACTGGTTTCATAGTTCATGAATTTGTCCTTGTTCTTGCGTGTGAATCTTATTTTTGGTATCTTTCCCGTTATAAGGTTTGCTTCCTTTGGCCTCACTTCTGTAAGACTCTGCTCAGATGTATTGTTACTTATCTCTATAGAGTTTATGTATCCAACTCCAGAATGCTTTGAGCAAAATGCTCTCAGCTCAACCTACAAAGGAAACAAACAAGAAAAATTAACAGCAGCACCCTAAATAAGGCTAATGGCAACCACCTGAAGAAAATTATCTCACATTAGGATGTCCACATTTTCCCCATATCTCCATTTGATGCTTGGACTCTCGTGCACATATAGGATGAAAGGCTGTCCGGCATGTCCCTGAAAACCACATGGAACTTAGCAATATAGGGAAATGGGTAAATTGTATGGATTATTGGATAGTAGTCGAATACTAATATTTCTTTATCATTTGTTAAAGATAAAAAGGTGGTGTTAATTTTAAGTGGCACAAAAGTTGATGGAAAAAATGTCAAAGATAACTCAAAACAGAAAATGATTCAGTCACAATATATCTCAAGAGATGCCCATCAAAATGATAAGAACTTCCTAGAGAACAAACAATGCATCATTGCAAGATGTATTCGTTTATCTAAAGCCCCCCACCCATGGTTATTAAGGCGCTAAGGCGCCTAAGCGACGCCTTGGACGCCTAAGCGACGCCATACCAGGACGCCATGCGAGCCATACGAGAAGTAGCGGCTGCAAACGTGAAAAGAAAAAGGGAAACGAGGGGGAGAAGAAAACGTGAAATGTGAAAAGCCCAACCCATCAAGCCAGCCAGCCCAGCCCATCTCACCCCCAGCTGCCCAACGTCTAACCCTAGCCGCCTCTCCTCTCCGGCTCTCCCCATCTCCCACTCTCCCACGACTCTCTCTCCCGGTTTCCCCCTACCTCTGAATCCCTCTCCCCCATTCGGCGCTGCTAGACACCAGCGATCTGAAGGGGTGGCGGTGAGGCGAAATCGACGGTCGCGGCGGTCGCGATAACGCGGCGGGGTCGTTGTGGAGGCGCAGCGCAGCGGCACGGATCCGAAGCAGTGGCGGGAGATCCGGAGGCGGCTGCTTTGCATGGTGGAGGGGGCCATCGTCGTCGTTCCAGAGGTCCTCGGCGACGGGCTTGAGGAAGCGGTAGGCGAGGGCGACGGGTGGCCCCCGCACCTTGTCGACGAACTCCAAGATCCAGGCGAGCTCCCGGCTCCTCTCTTCTCCTTCTACCTCCCTCTCCACCGAAGGCTCTGAACAGAGGAGGTGCCGGTAGGGCACGAGGAACCGCGGGGAGGAGGTCCCGAGGAGCTGCGCGACGACGACGGGGAGCCGCGCGGGGAGGAGGCGGCAAGGCGGGGCGACGCCTTAGCACCCGGCAGCACCTTACCGCCTAAGCGTCGCTTAGGCGACACCTTAATAACCATGCCCCAACACACACACACAGTCACATAATGAACAATGGTTGAAGGTGTTAGGTGTAAGTACAAGAATGATTAAATAAGTCAGCTAACTCTCAGGTATCAACAAAATGCTCCATGAATGATAAATGCATGAGGAATGTCCTCAGGAAGTACTGTAACTAGCGGGCATATAACCTACTCTGCTTGTAATATCCTAGCTCTGTGATTCTCATCACAAGATCAATGACTGGTAACAATCATTATGTGTTCCACTGCTGCAGCCTAAAGGACAAATCCAAGTTACTGAACTGCTAACTACGGAAGCACAATTACCAATGGAGCAATGACATCAAACAGATCAAAACATTATTCATGCTGTATGTTCTCGCTGTTTGTGATGTAAATTAGATTCCTATCGCAGTAAGGCCTAACAAAATGTTGCAGGGAACAAATAGTCAGTCACAAAGCCAAGGAAGTCAATCAACACAAAACAGGATTCCTGTTGTGTTAAGGCCATGAGAAAATATCACAGGAAACACAGTCGGTCACTTAGCCAAGCAAGTCGATCAATACAAAACTTGGCCGATTCAGGAGAACACAAGGCCATAACAAAATATCACAGGGCACCACTGAAGTCAAGGAAAAGCTCACTGAAAGGCTGTATCTACTTGAGCGCAGAGCACAACATCCCATGTGCCAAAAATAAAAAATGTGGGATGAACAAAAATTTTGATGGCAAGCACAGTAGTCATGTATAACACACCTAAAAGCAAACCCAAAAACAATGCCTACGGTAGGGTGTTTGAGCGCAGGAAAAAAGGCAAACCCAAAACTCAGAGAAAACATCTTGTTCATTCCTACAGTCCTACAAAAGATGACAAAGTTCATTGGTGCTATCCACAACCACAGCAATGTCATACACGCTTTATGAGAACTGAAACCGTATGTACTTTAAAATGTCAACGTAACACATAATTTAAAAAATGTAATTGTGTGTATGAACTACAATTTTAAACCTGGCACAATATCAATTATTACATTATTGTTGGCAGGTGTTAATTCACATATTTAAAATTTTAAACCTGGCACAATATCAATTTTAAACCTAACACTTGCTCGAGTCCAGAATTAGAAATCAATCCTAAACTCCAAAACCGGGAATTTAACACCCTCAAATTCTCAAAACGGGTGCAAAACACCCCTCGCCCTAGCCCTAGACCACCATGGTTTTGGCTAACTTGGCGTCTACGTGGACATGATCCGCTGACATGTTGTCCATGTGGACAAATATTGTTGAGTCGGTAAAGCTCAATTAGCACCAAAAAAAGAAATCGTTGTCACAGTTGAAGAGAGGCAAGAGAGAGAATGGGTGAAGGGTACTTTTTTTTATGAATCATCAGATCTACATGTGGGCCGCCACGTCAGCCAAAACCACAGTGGTCTAGGGGGGGGCGGTGAGTGTTTGAGGGTGTCAAATGCCAGGTTATGGGGTTGAGGGTTGATTTACGGACTTGGGCAAGAGTTGGAGGATAAAATAGACTTATTCCTTTAAATTAAAGTGTGTGCATATCCAAAACTCAAATGTAAGGGTGGATAAAACGCCCTCGATTGAGAAAATAAATATCATAGATTTTCCACATAAAATGTAAGGAAGTTTAAATTTTAAATGGGATAAACTTCCTTGATTAAAAAAGGACCTGATAGATTTTCCACAAACATCAAAGGGCATTTGGGATTATTGTACCATTAAAACTTGATAGTTAACTAGAGTAGACATGTTATGTCTTACATGACAAAATACAATTCTATCAAATTCCCATAGTGTACATATAGCAAAATACCTTTACCGATTATGCGTCGTCACTCGTCACAATATTGTAATGTGAAGAAAGCATCAACTAATTATACCACAAGTCACAATGTGTCCCATAAAGTGTTAAAAGAGTAATTCTTGAAGTCCTCTATTCAGAATAGGGATGCTTCCTATGGAAATTTACCACCAGAAAGGAGCTATACTGCTATACTGCCCGACTATTTTAGCAGATTATCATGCTTGATTGAGAACAGCATTGGATTGCTAATTTTGAACAATTATCTCTTCAGGCACAAGTGAATGACTGAATGTATTGTATATCTTTTGTTGGAAAAGGCTTATAAAAGTTGTTAGACATCTTGTAATTCGGAAGTGAAATTTGAAGTTGCAAAATTGAAGAAATACAAGTTGTTAAGCATGAAAGATAACACAGTATCAGAAAAGTCAAAGCTTAATACCAAAACTGAAGTAGACTTGTGCTGTACAGAATTTTTATACATTGCTAAATAGTGATACAACATGAGACTGCAGTTCTAAAGCAATATTCTCTGCAATACATATGGTCTAATAACCTTAAGAATTATATAATGTCAATCAAGCTCAAATTGTCATAATGGAGACATAGGATAAAAATACATACCATGGCTACATCGAACACATGCACCATGCTTAACCTTGCAGATGTTGCACACCAGTTTCATCCGATTCTCTTGGACACATCCAATATTAGTAACAGGCTCCATCGATTCCATGTCCTCCACAAGAACCTCTGGTGTCCAAAGACTGCAAAACAAGTGCACAAATTTTTTGCTGCCTCCATCTGCAGTTCGATTAGGCTCCCCTTTTACAGGTTTTAGAGCCCCTTTCTCCTTTGGGCATAGCAAACAAGGCATTGACAGAGTGCTGCGCGTATCTTTCATCAATAACCGCCCTGTCGACTCCAAATACTTACACCAAGCACACAACCATTGGCCATCTGGCACAACATGCAAACCATAACACTTCTGATGCACGGTAACCTTGCATTTGTTGCAATGAAGTATTCTATTGGACACCACAACACTATCTCCCAGACAGCAAACATCACAGATTGACCCAGCCTCAGCTCCCAAGTGCGGAAGAAGCACAAGCTGCTCTAACCCCGCATCCACACCTAAGAGCTTCCTCTTCTTGTTGGGCCGCTCTGAAGTGAGCACAAATCGCTCCTTTGCTCCTAGCAGCCAATTCAGTGATGTTCCTGCCTCATCTCCACATTTTGGTGACAAGATGCCACCACTGCTACCAGCTTGATCCACTTCCAATGGCCAATCCTCCCGTTGAAAAACAACTTCACGTATGCCCTGCTCCACGCTCTGCTCACCGCGCTCTCTGTTACTAACCAACTGTTGCACAACCACATCATGTATGCCCTGCTCAACACTTTGCTCGCTCCGCTCTTTGTTACTAACCAAATCCACACTCTGCCCACTACGCTCTTTGTTGCTGACCACTTCTTCACCACCAACACCCAAGTACGAGCTTGTTTCAGCCACGGCCACGTCAAATGTCTCAACTTCGTTCACTAATTCCTTGCCAGTGCCCACAAATGGTATGAGGACGCATGAATCGAGCTCACCATAGCTGAATGGAAACTTTGGCATTAATATATCAATATCATCCAACGTTACTGGTCTAAAATACGCCTCAAACTGCTCCCAGACGCCTGCCTTTGCAGTGTGTGCTGCAGCTGGCTGTGGTGGATGCTCCCCAGCAGCCGCATCCGGAGGTTGAGCCTTCTTATGCTTTTTACGCCCGTCGCCTGGCCCTGCCCAGCTCACGAGCCGCGCGGGCAACGTCGGAACCCTGGACGCCGCCTCCTCGCCCTCGAACGGCGTGTGCAGGGACAGGGCCTTCCTGGCCTGCGCGTACAGGTCGACGCCAACGCTGGGGGCCGCCCCCTCCGGCGAACCCTCGGCACGGGCCATGTCCTCGGCGCGGGCGCCGCTCATAACGCCTCAGCCTGGGAGGGGCGCATCGCCGCCGGAGCCCTCGAAGAAGACGGCGACGTCGGGGGAGACCTCCAGCGAGGAGCGACGGCGGCGGACGGGACGGGGCTAGGGTTAGGGTTTCGTTTCGAGCCCGAGTATAGTTTCCCTTTCGCGTCTGTTCCCTTTGTTCAGTTTTTTCCGGCCCGATTTTTTCGCGTGGGTTTCGGATCCGATGGGATCATGGGAAGGAGGAGGGGCTCAGCGTCAGGACACGGGTTCAGTTTTTGTAAAGAAGGCAGTTGCACTGGTTGCCTGGTTAGTTGTTTTCCAGCTACTTTACTATCCGGTTCAATTCAGACTTACGCTAATACGCAGTAACAATTTGGACCGTCGCTAACACGTAGCAACAATTTAGACCGTCGCTAATATATGGTAGCTTTTAGAACAAATATATATAATAATGAAATAAGTAAATTTCACTAAATCACACTATCTTTGACAAAACTATCACAAAATCACACTTTTAAACATCAATTTCACATAACCACATTTACTAATACATAACGTTTCACAAAACCGTACTTTTAAGCAATATTGTCATATGCAACGGGCTTGAATCATAGGCTCACTCGTTAATCTAATAAGGCCATCCAATTTCGTGTCTTTTCTACTCGCCCATTGTCTCGTCTCTCTCCCTGCGTGCGCCGCCCAGACTCAGTTGAGTTAGATGTTATCCACTATGGCAATTACATCCACATTGGTAAACGGAAACGGGATGGCCTTGTTAGTCTAACGAGTAGGCATTGGATGTCAGGCCCGTTACATATGACGACATTGCTTAAAAGCGTGGTTTTGCAAAACGTTTGTAGAAGTAAGTGTGATTTTGTGACATTGATACTCAAAAGTTTGGTTTTGTGATATTTTTGTCAAAGGTAGTGTAGATTTGCGTAATTTACTCTAAAAAAATATATAGTAAACTTTCATGTATTGTGTTGTAAAAGTTTATGTACACTTTGGAGTTTGGACCGGTCACATCATTTAGCAACAAGATCTTTATCAAATTATTTCGTATAATGTAGAAAATTTGTATGCACATTAACGATCTTTAGCTATGTGTGTTATATCTTTGCTTCAAGGAGTTTTGTGGTAATTTGAGATTTACGTGAACAAAAGTTGAGAAGCTACAAATAAAGTCCAAATTTTATCAATGTTTTTATGGTGGCCCTCACTTGTTCCACGCAAAATCTTTTTTTCCTATAAATATGAATCTACCATTCAAACCAGATATGATTATCGCATTTAGGTGCAAGTTGAGACAATAAAAAGTCCAAAATAATGATACGTGTATTGTAAAGTGAAGTATAGATAGCTACCGATACAAATATGTTAAAACATTTTTAAGCGCTTTTCCGCTCGTTCAGTCTTCCGTAGGCGTCACGTGTGTGAGTGCACGCGTGTGGTGGTATGCGTGTGTATAGGCATCTATGTGTTGTACCGGGTGATTCGGAAATATTTATTTATTTATTTATATGAAATACGAGGGCTCCAGGTTGTAAGTCTCAATGGCGGACTTTCCTATTTTGTGCCTAGCCCTTTCTCAATGGAGTATTGTGTTGAGGAACCGTCGCTGGCGAATCCAGTCCGAGCGATTACCTCGTAGACAAACTCAAAATTGTAAGAACAATGCATGAACACAAGAACAGAATAAGTGATTGAACACAGAGATGTAAGGGGATTTCTTGCTTCTCTTTATTCCTTCATCAAGCGATCAACCTTTGCAGTGACTAGTACCCCCTATTTATAGGCTACGACCCTACTAGGGTTTGAGATGAGGAGCCCACCTTAGGCCAGGACTCCCGGTTCTAGGCCCGGTTTCTTAACACTCCTCCTTGAGCACTCATCTTTTATGTCCATGTCTCGTCAAAAGTCCATAAAAATTCAGTGGAGAAAATTTGAAGAAATAGTACATGAAACACGTTCTGTTGTGCCTGCATGAATTGCCTCGTTAAAAACCTTAGCCGAGAAAAGTCAGAAAAACTCATCAAAAGGGAAAAAAAAGTACAATCCACCAAATTTCATTCGATCTCCTGGATTTCATCTTTGGGTACTCGATTTCCATGATCAAGCTTTAGTAATGAGTTTGTGAAGATCCTCCTCCTGAATTCTGCACTTCTCTAAGTCTCATCATTCTAATTCCACAGATGCATCTTTCAAAGCTAGACGCTGGAAGTGACTTAGTGAATAAATCTGCAAGATTTTCACACGACTTAGTATGCAGTACTTTAATTTCGTATATCTTTTGCAATTCATGAGCATAGAAGAACTTGGAGTTGATATGCTTTGTGAGAGGACTCTTCACATAACCCATTTGCACTTTGTGCAACACAAGTTGCATTATCTTCATAGATAATAGTGGGGATTTGTGTGGTATTCAATCCACACGACTGCTGCCTGTGGTGAATCATTCGCTGAAGCCAACCACATTTTCGTGAGGCCTTGTATAATACTATTATTTTCGAGTGGTTCGTCGAAATCGATACAAGACTCTGCTTAGACGATTTTCATAGAATTGCAGTTCCACCACATAGGAGTTCATAGCCTGTTTGCAATTTGGTTGTATGCGGGTCCTACAAGTACCCGTCATCTACATTGCCATTCATTGTTAGGTCTTGATTCTTTCTGTAGAATAGACCAAGTTCTTTGCTTCCTTGGAGCTATCGAAAGATGTCCTTCATTCCCTGCCAATGTTTTTGATAGATTCTGTACTATACCTTACTAGTAGGTTTATGGCAAATACAATGTTCATTCTAGTACAATTTATTAAATAAATAAGTACTCATATTGCACCTAAGTATGGGAATTCCGGTCCTATGACTTCCTCCCCCTCTTCTCTAGGTCTGTACGTGCCTTTGTCTTACTGTAAAGATCTCTCGACCATTGGCACTTTCAAAGGGTGTGCCTTTCCAAAGCCGAACCTTTCTAGTACATTCTGAGTGTAGGTTGGCTGATGCACTAATATTCCTTCAGGGACATGCTTAAGCTGCAAGCCTAAGCAATATTTGGTTTTACCAAATCTTTCATTTCGACATCTGACTCCAGGTGAGAGCTTGTTTTTTTTAATTTCTTTCAAGGTTTCAATGATATTCGGATCATATTCATACACTGAGATTATACAAAATCCATTATGGGATCGTTGTATAAATATAGAGGCTTTATTCTCATTGTTTATGTAGCATTTCTTGCATAGAAAGTCGCTTCAAGCGATTATACCATATTATGTCTGATTGCTTAATTCTGTACAGTGACTTTCTGAGTTTCACACTGTACAAATTTCTATTTACTCTGTCTTGGTTTGGGACAAGGATACATTCAGGTATCTTCATATAAATATCTGAATCCAATATTTTCATAAAGGTATGCTGGTACCTCATCCATCAATTTTATTTATAACTTCAAGTTCACTGCTATTGAGATAAATATTTAAACGGAGTTCCGCCCATGACCGGAGAATATGTTTCTTCATAATCATCTCCTGGACGTTCAGTGAAACCTTGTGCAACAAGTGTTGCTTCTTTCATTTCTCTTTCGAACAAATACCCACTTATGCCCTACGGGGTGCACATGGGGAGGTGTGTGGTTTATAGGCCTAAACGTCTTTCTTTTATTCGAAGAGAATAATTCAGTTTCTATTGTCTTCTCCTAATCTTCTCAATCTGATCTTTCCTTACATTTAGCGAGCAATACAGGCTCTAGATCAAGATCGATGATTGTGGCAATTTTTTTTTGCAAAATAAATGTCGACATTGGCTGTTGTCATATTCAAAGATTCTCCCGATGTCACAAAGTTTATAGTTATTTCTTCAAGGAGCGATCATTCTAATGCTTCTACTTGCTCACCGGTGCTTCCAATTGCGGGGCAAATCCCTTTAGTTTTTCAGCTCCGATGTGTGCGAGCAGCGGTCGGTGCGAGCGAGTGAAGTCGCATGCAGGCGGCGGCCGACGAGAGGGTCGCGTGCGGGCGGAGAGGTGTCGTGCGGCGATGCAAAGGGCGAGGCGCCCGTGTGAAGCCGAGCGGCTTTGAGCCAATGGCGGCGAGGCGTGTCCATGTGAGCCGTGCGGTGGCTCGTCCATGCAGAGGCCGACGCATCCCTTCCCTTCCCCCTTTTTTGTTTTCTCTTCCTTTGCTTCGGACGGTGCGAAGTCGACGACTACGGGCTAGTGGTCGGGAGGCCAATGGCCACGTGGGGCTCATCAACGGCGCGCTTCGAGGCGGCCTCCGACTGCGTGTGCGACGGTTTCATACCGTACCTGAGCGGCGGCAACGGCTTTAGGCCGTATTTTTTTGTTTCATGCAATTACTATTCACACGAAGCACAGTTCATGTGTGATTATTGTTCACACGAGTTCACTGCTCACGCAAGATGTTGTTTATGTGTGGTTTACTGTTCACGCGAGATCACTGTTCGTACGTGAATCACTGTTCACGCCAGATCACCGTCCATGCGAGAATCACTGTTCATGCGCGAATTAATGTTCGCACGACATCACTGTTTATGCGCGAATTGCTGTCCGCGCGTAGGCACTGTTCATGCAATGCGTTTACCGTTCCTGTAATTACCAATCGGCTTGCCCGACGACTTCAAATCGGCTCGCGGTAGATTAGAACGTATTTGCAACTTTCAATCTACGGTACAATCGACATCCACTCTTTCATACAATCTACCGATCGACATTGTGCCGGCGACTTCAAGTCTGCTTGCGGTAGATTAGAGCGAATTTGCACCGTAGAAAACCAATCTAAAAAGCAAATTTGTAGAATTTAAAGCGATCTAGAAAGTACGATTCAATCTACGAGTGTCGTTCATCGACGGTTACCTTTCCGATGCGAGGAGAGTCGATCGTGCTGATAACGTGTTGAGGAACCGTCGCTGTCGAATCCAGTCCGAGCGATTACCTCGTAGACAAACTCAGAATCGTAAGAACAATGCATGAACACAAGAACTGAATAAGAGATTGAACACAGAGATGTAGCGGGACTTCTTGCTTCTCTTTATTCCTTCATCAAGCGATCAACCTTTACAATGACTAGTACTCCCTATTTATAGGCTACGACTTTGCTAGAATTTGAAATGAGAAGCCTACCTTAAGTCAAGACTCCCGGTCCTGAGCTCGGTTTCTTAACATATTGAACATATGAAAATGGTAAACCCATCAAAAACGCACGAATGGAAGAGCAACGCCCCTCCCAAATCCCAACCCCAGAACAAGCAACCAAATGCAGCTCAAACAGCTCAAACACACTCACTGTTGAGGGATTTTGAGAAAGATACCCTGACGACTGAACTGAATACATGCCAACTGATCAAACCGCCAGACCAAACTGACACATCAGAAAGACAGAAACCACAGGCGTCATCAGTATACGGCACTAGACAAGACAGCACGGTGGCAGATCGATCACTCCCAGCTCCCTGGCTTCCCCCAATCCCCAGCCAGACCTCCCGAGCGTCGAACCCGACGACCCCACAAAGCGCACAGCCAAGCCCGCACCCGCGCCGCGCCGATGCCATCCAAGCGGCCGTCCCCGAGCGCCATGGACGCCGGCGCGGCTGCCGCCTCCCCCTCCCCTCCCAAGTCGAAGAAGCGCTCGTCCCGCCCCAATCCCCGCATGGACGACGACCGCCCGGAACCCAACCCTAGCTCCCGCGGCTCCCCCGCCGGCGCCTCCTCCCGCAAGAGCGAGCGCAAGCGCAGGCCCCGCGCGTTCACGGACTCCGCCGCGGTGACCACGCCCGCCGCCGCCGCCCACGGCGCCGTTCAGAAGCTCTGGAGCGACGCCGACGAGGTCGCCCTCCTCACCGGCGCCGCCGCCCTCCGCGCGCGCACCGGCCATGTCCCGCGCCTCCCGGACATGGGCGCGCTCTTCGACTCCATCAGGGGCTCCCTCTCCCCGCACCTCGACCAGGCCAAGGTGTATTACAAGCTGAAGCGGCTAAAGAGCAAGTTCCTTCACGCGACGCCGGCCGCGGCCGCCGGCCCGCACGACCGCCTCGTGCGCGATCTCTGCAACAACGTGTGGGGCGTCCACCTCGTCCCGCCTGCCGAGGATGATGCGGCGCCCGATGAGGGGGACGCCAACGAGCGGTGCTCTGTTCCAGACACAGCAGCCATGCTGCCGGTAGTGACCGAGGTGCTTGATGGGTACTGGAAGACGAATGGTCGAGCACTGTCCGGGGTGTCCCTGGAGAAGGGCTTGTCACTACTAGGGACAGAAGACGCGAGATCGGTTGAAGCCAAGTGGAGGCGGCAGCTTGATGCAGAGGTGCGCACACAGATGCGGCGGCACGATCTAGCTAAGGAGGTCTATGGCTTGCTCATTGACGCCATCAAGGGCCTCGGGCCTTAGCTGAGGTACGACTGTCGTCTGTCGTGTTGCATGTGATCTGTTGTGTTTACACTTGCTGGTCATTCTATAATCTAGTGTTTGGTCAATTACAGTAGAATTTGTACAAAGTTACTTGGCAAATGAGTATTCTTGCTGGTTATTCGAATAATTTGCCAAAAATGATAACACGATTCTGTGGTCTGACTTCTGTTCACAAAGTAGCACATCAACTGCTCCTTTCCATTAGCGAACACATACAACAATTATGCTCCCCTTCAGTGTGAAGAAAGGAACATCTTATCGGCAAAACTGCAGAAGAACTGAGCTTGAGCAAGCTAAATCAGCTTGATTTCGGTTTGTTTAGTTGACCAAACCTAGATAATTGCATGGTTCAGGCTGAGTTAACTGTTCACCTTTTTTTTTACGCACTGTTAGTCTGTGATTTATGTCCAGGATTGGATAATTTAGAGAGTGAATACTACTGTGAAAAGGGGAATTTGAGAAGAAAGATGGCCCTTAATTCAGATGTATTGTGGAATTATGCATATCTCTGCACACATCTAGGGGCTTGTTTGGTTGATGCCTTGGATTTCATGTCTGAAAAAACGTGGTGCCTGAAGGTAGCCTGAAAAGTAGATGTTTTTTGCCTGACCAGACAAACCTGAAAATAAGTTGTTTGGTTGGAAGCTTGTGCTTGAAATTGGTGAATGAAAAATGGAATATTGGATCGAGCTATCAACGGTGGATCGAGCAGTCTAGGAGGCCTAGCTCCCAGGCGCTTGTTTTCTACGCCTAGGCCTGGCGGCTTGCCTGGCAGGCAAGCAAACACCGAAGGGGCAGCTTCCAGGTGCTGTCCCGGCCAGGCAGTTTGCCACCAGGCCTGGAAGCAAACAGGACCCTAATGCTCAAATACAGTGCATGCTATAAACCATGCCATGACAATCTCAAGTAAGCTGACAACACTAACAACCAAGCTAAGGGAGTAAATTTGCTAATCTCTCGTTGAGATTAATTGGAAAACAAACCGATCCTGATTGGTCACAAGCCGAGTTTTTTATGTGGTCTCAAAAGCAGGATGAATTTACAAAAAATACATATATAATAAAGTGCGCTCCCGCTACCTTTGGTCATTCAAACTACCCATGATATGAATTATGTTGCCATGTATTTCTTATGAAACAGTGGGGGTCTATTGGCTATATCCTCGGACAATTGGGAGGTGGTTCAGATACATGCATGTGAATTCTGTTAGTCTATATTTTTCCCACAGCACCAGCTCAATGCTTTACAATTGCTGTCACCAAAAGAAAGAAAAAATCTTAGGAAGTTTTTCTACTTTAAGTAAACAACCAAGAAACATTAGAGAGGAGATTGATGACTCAGATTGGATACATTTTTGAAGTGATATGAGTTATGGTGACGGGGAAAATGAGACAAGGAATATATGTAGTAGGTAGTAGTACATAAAGGGCTTGCTAAGAAGGAATTTTCAGTTCTAGTATTGTAGTTACCTCGTATAGTCATATTCGAGAACTGATGTGTTCTCATGAAGAAATAGCAGACAAGGAAGACTTGCTCAGGACAATTATATTGGCACTTCATGTTCCAAAAGCACTTACAGCAATGTTTTCAAAGGATCTTCAGCCCAAGAAGTTACAATATTTGTTGGAACGAGCTATGGAATATGCCACAATTTTTTCTTTGGCCTACCTTCACTGGTCTTCAAGAGTTGTCTGCTTGGGTATAGAGCCTTGACAGCAGATTTGGGTATACTCAAGACGCTACCTAATAAATTGTGAGAAGCCACACAGGACTCTACTGATACAACCACGGCAAAAACAATTTTGTTGGAACTGCTCTTGATCTATGCAATAATGTAGTACAATTTTGTCTGGAATTCACTCAATCCATGTAATTATGTAGCACAATATTGTCTGGAATTCACTCAGTCTATGCAACACTGTAGCAGAATCTTCTATCTGTACGTGGGTAATGTAGGTTTGATATTCCTGAGAGCAGCTGAATCCATCGCAAGTACATGGACCCATCATGTTCCTACTCCACTTGAATTTTCTCATGGACATCTACACAATCATATTTGTACGTCGTCCACCTCTACCGTGACTGCAAGTCTGCAGCAAATTTTGGAACACCCTAATGAGCTCTCTTGCAGTATCTGAGCTGCTGAACCGTGAGCACCACTTGAATAAACCTACTCTTCTCATTCTTTGGTGAGCTGTGAGCGTGGAGCTGCTTACACTGCTTGCCATCTGTAGTACAGTTGTTTCTTATTTTCATCTCCTTTTGGAGCAGTATTTCAGTTTTTTTTAATAGAAAACACTAAGTATTGATTTTTGCCAACCTCATTGTCTATCAAGGATTTGATCAGCTTTGGTTGACATTGCGAAAGCTCTCATATCTAGTTATTAGAGCTTAATGCATTGTTTGTGGTACTTAACTCCTTATTTACAAGCCACATTTTGTGGTTGTCATTGTTAAAACTACAAAACATGTCCTGTGTATGCGCATCGGTTGGATATTTCAGGACATTGTGGCAGTCAAATTTGTTGAGTTCAGCAGTTCAATGCTGGTTACTGGTTAGGTTATCTATGTTTGGTGCACAAGTCTTAGAAAGGATCTGAGTAGACTTTGTTGTACTTTCAGTATATCTTTTTCCTTTGTCAGTCACTCATATTGTTCACGAACAGAGCTGCTACTAACCAACATTTGTTCTGCAGGTACAAGTTGATGAGGTATACAGAGCTAGCTACATAGGTGCAAATGTGCAATGCCTTTCTTATAGGCCGATCAAACCATTCTGTACTGAGTTGCTGACTGACAAGGCCCTAACAATTAATAATCAGCATGACATGCTGTAGCTGTACAACCTGCATGATTGTTTGTTTCGTCTAATGACTGTATCAAATACTTTAGGTTCATAGGTGTTGCTTTTGCTACGCACTCTCCTTAGATTTAGAGGTGAAAATGGTTGAGATGATCAACCTATTTGTAAGTTGTTTGCTAACTTCTGTATCAGTTATGTTAGCTCTGCATTTTCAACTGTAAGAATCCAACATTTCAATATTCATTGTTTAATGGTGTGATAAAAACAATTTGCTTAATGGCAGCTATGTTGAAACTATGCTTGCTCAGCATAACATTTCCAACTTCCTAAACGAATCATTCATTTTGTAAAACTTGTTACACACAAGATCATTGCTTAAGAACATCCATTTTTTCATTCAGAAAAACTTGCTCAGAAATCCTTATTCACTCCACAAGATTATTCCTGTTACACACAGGTCCCCAAAAAAGTTCTGCAGATGAAGAAGCATGCTTATAGCATATAAAACAACATTCTTAAGTACGTAACTGAAAGAAAGCGGTGGCTTCTCATGGACCTAAGATTAGGCTAGTGAGAGCTCTCCAGCAGGGATATTCCTTTTCACCAACTTCTCCCATGATTCGTTGGTTTCTTGTATGATCTTCAGAGCATATTCCTAGTTGAAACAATGAAGGATACCATCAGAGTGCAAAAATATCCTCTGTGTATTAGGATAACTGAAGAAGTTGAGATCAGGCTTACCTTGCTTGTGGGCTTGTTGCCAAGACCAAATCTGTTGGCAGGCTTTCCATCTGGTATCTTGTAGTCTCTGAACCAGTCTCTGATAGCAGTCAATGTTCCCTGAATTGGTATGGTAAAATGTTGGTCAAAATAATTGTAAAACAAGAGGGGTGAAAATTAACTGCATGTGCAACTTTTTTAATGGTAACTGGGAATTAATCTGAATTGCAAAAGGTATGATAACTTACAAATCTTAAAGAGAAAACCTAACAACCACAGACAGGAGAAAGCTTCGCAACTAGCGGTTGTTACAGAAAAGCATGTGGGAGATGACTAGGATTGAGTATTATAGCAGGAGTACATATTTGTTTTTTCAACGCCATGAATGTAAAGTAAGTTTGCTGCAAAGGATTTGCTTTCAAACTACTTAGCCGAGGTCAAAAAATAACAACAGAAAACAGTGATATATTATATGGAAATATCCTACTTTCCATCAAGTAGATAGGCAATGGATACCAAAGGAGAACAAGGACAAACACTAAAAGAAAGGGGCAAGGACTGCAGTCATACCGGAAAATGCTTCTCAACATCATCTACATCATTCACAAGAGATGCTTTGGGGTCATCCAAAGAAATGGCCACAATTTTCCAGTCAAGCTCTCCCTCGTCAATCATTGCTAAAGCTGCCAATGGTTTCACCTTAAGAACATCCCCAATATTAGCTCGTCTTGCACCTATCTCAACAACATCAACTAAAAAAGAAAGTCATCAGAAAGATTGATTAAGAGTGGGTGGAGCTAATATAAAAAGCATGTCTATCAAAGAAAACAAAAAGAAAAGTTTATTACCAGGATCATTGTCTCCAAGTGCTCCTTCAACTTCGGTATTTGCAAAAGTCGGGTCCTCCCATGTTTGGGGAAATAATCCATAATTCCAATTAATGTTGTACCTGATGTAACAGATAATGTCAGAAAGAGCCGTGAACAAATTTATCAACAGGACCAATAAAATTGTGGACTCAATTGCCTTAGTAACAAGCGGGGAAGTTTCACACTTGAATCTTTATACCAACTCTAAAATTCAATAAGAAAAAAATGAAAATTCAATAAATATGCGTACTATCCTTTTCAAAAGGACTCAAGTCAAAGCATAACAGAACAGCTTAAGGTTGCTTTCATCAAGAAAAATAATCTAAAAGATTCAACTACAAACTTGAAGTTGAATCAATTCAACCTACATATTGCACTGCAGTTTTGGTGGCAAAAGGAAGATAGCTAAATGCAGTTAACACAACATTCATTTGCAGAGAAAATTCTTTACGAGCACTCTCAGATTTGATTTCATATAAATCTGAAGAGTATGTAGCTAAAGAATCAGCTTTGGATAGAAGCGCATGGAAATTAACGATCCACGTACTAGAACCATAAAAAGGTTTAGGGGCTGTGTTTTAGGCTTTCGGTTTGGATGACATGATGTACAGCTTAAAGTTTTAGCTTTGTAGGTTTTATTTATTTATTTATTATTATCATTATTATATTTTATTTACAGGCTCTCGTCTCTTTGACTTTGAGGAGGTTTCATTCCTAGCCTATCCCAACTTGTTTGGGATCACAGGCTTTGTTGTTATTGTTGTTGTTGATAAATATGAAGAGTATATCCTCACAAAATCTGCTCCTTAAGATGGGCATATCACAATAGGGAACCAAAAAAGTCTTAAAAGTGATCCCACTGCCAAACAAGGGAGAATGCAAAAGCCTTGAAGGAACCCCTAAAATAAGCATATGGTGGCCACTACAGTCTGATATTGCCAAAATCCAAGCAGCGCACCTGTATTGAACAAGCCCCCCAAAAGCGCACTGACACAAGAACACTATCTCCATCATTATTTCATCAGTCTACCACAAAAAAAAAATCACAAAGAATGAGTTTCTAGCTTGAAAAGAACTACCATTCTCCCCTCAAGGATTTTACCAGTACATCGATAAAAATTTCTTCACAAAGTTACCTTTTAATTAAATAAACCCAACCACCATTAGATCGTGCAAACTTTGCCACTGGAAATACAAATTGCCAATCTAAACTCTCTTTGTGCATAGATCTACCGTGACAAGTAAAGATCATGCAAATGTTCATACGACATATTTTCTATTTGAACAACTTAATCACAAGCATTCCACCACAACACTTCAAATGGTGCCACAAAAACCACTTAAATGAACTACCAGTATCAGTTAAGTTTTTGTTGTTCATAGCACCGCTTCCAAATTGAACTACCAAGACCAAGTTGTCCACAACTATTACCGCAAAGTATCACCCAATAAGCAGAAGGTATGCAAATTTCGTCACACATGCACACAAAAAAACATCTTCATATTTACATAAAATTACAGCACTTAACACTGGCCGGCCAGACAAGAGGCAAAAGATTGTAAACATTTGACGGAAGACCAACAAGTTTTCTCTGAATTCCACCTTCAAGTAAAGAAACCAAATTATCAATTTCAGTCATCCATTACAACAATTGAAATATACATGCTAAACTCAGGAATACGCTGAATTCGTGAATGAGAAGAATGCAATCTCCCACTAAAACGTTGCTACTAAAAAACAAGAAGGTGCAAACAATTTTTTTCCCAACTGCATCTTATTGGGACGACATCCTCCCGTTCTGTATTACTCAGTATTTTTCTCAACTTACGATTCTAGAACCAAAAACGAAACTAAACTTCTTGCGATACAACACGAAAAAACAATTGCTACTCGTCTCTAATCTACTCCATTCTTAATCATTGAGATGGGAATAAAATCTTCAAAAAAAAACGCAAACTTCAGCTAAACTATGGAATTCTCTTCTTGTCGATGAATCCTCTAGTAGTCATTCCCAGATAATTGTCCCGCTATTATAGCCTCAATTTAAAAGTTACGTTCCAATTTTAACATGAAAGACTCAGAAAGAACATAAACTAATGCGTTTCCAATCCAATTTTCGTGGGTTCTGAGTCCTTACGGGTAGTAACGGAGGTTGCCCTTTTTGGTGTCCTGCTTGATGGGCGTGAAGGCCTCGTCGGTGGCGACCTCCATCTTGGCGCTGCTCTCCTTGGGGATCTCGACGACGAAGTGGAACACCCCGTCGCCGGCGCGCAGCGGCACGTCGTGCCACGGCGACACCTTGCGCCCGGCGCCGTCGACGAGGAACACGCGGTAGTCGAGCGTCTCGGGCTGGCCCTGATCCTTGGGCCGGAGCTCGGCGGCCCTGAGGAGCGCGGTGGTGGTGAGCCCCCGGCGCTGGAAGCACACGGCACTGGGGAGGCGGCTGCGCCGGAGGCCTACGCTCGCCAGGCGCGTGAAGCGGGTAGCCGCGGTGGCGGAGGCCGTGGCCGCCGTCGCCATCTGCGAGAGAGCTCTGGGGAGTCGTCGGGGTTAGTGCGGAGCGAGTGCAGGCGGCGGCGGCCACTGGAGACTGGAAAGCGCAGCTGCGGATGACGAGGCGATGGATTTTTGCGGCTTGCGTGGTGGCTAGCTGACTTGGTGGCCCTCGTACTGTAGTAGGAGCCTAGGAGGTAGAGCTGTCCAAACGGGCGGTCTGACCCGGCATGATAAGGGCATATGTATCTATTTTGATATAGTTACTATTTGTATTGTGTCGGGGTGACGGTTTAGGCACGATCCGTCGGCCTTTTGTGCTGACAGGAGTCTGTTTAGCCCATCGGGCCAAGTATGGTACGTTTGGCTCGACATAATGAAAAAACTCTATAAAAAATAGAAAAAATATGTAGAATTCAAAAGTAGACATGAAAATTAAAAAAAATGAGACAATCATATTGAAAATATAATAAAGAGCTTTATTAATGTCCAACTGTTTGCCTCATTAAAACATTCGTCAAGTAAAAACTCAAAATGAGAAAACCATAGCAAAAGAAATAACTCTACATACATAACACATCATTGTTCTACGTGTCGGTGCTACTGTCATTGTCTAAGTATAGATTTTTGAACACCTCCGACAACTCTGGATTTTTCACAGAGTGTTGTGTTCGTGAATCAGCTTGTTCTTAGTCCTTCATAGTTAGAAAGATCTCCATCATCTCACTTGTGAGACTTGTTCTTCTCCCCCTCCAATATTCTTCCAAAAAGACTGAAAGCAGACTCGAAAAAACCCGTAGAAATATGAACAATTAACAAAAAAAAATTATAAATAATATTTTTTAAAAAATATTTACAAAACTAGGTCATCGCTCCCAAAAATTGCAAAAATAGGTTCTTGTCGCCAGTTGAACTGGCGACAGGAATCTATGAATTTTTAAATATAGCAAATTAACTCAAAAAATTATAATTTTTTTTTGTGGAGCATCCTGATAGAGTGTTCTTGCTTGTGTAACTTTTTCATAATTTTATCCATTATAAATTTGTCTTTAAAATTCATTTAAATATACTATTTGTAGAATTTTTAAATATACCAGATGAGGTCCAAAAATTATGAATTTTTTGTGAACGCTCCTTACATAGTTTAATTGTTTCTATAATTTTTTCAGAATTTTATATGCTATGAAATTGTCTCTAAAATTCTGAATTTAGGTTTCTGATACAGTGTACTTGATTGTATACCTTTATTTTTAGAGATAATTTCAGAGTATATAAAATTATTAAAAAAAATTGCATAAACAATTACACTATGTAAGGAGCTTTCACAAAAAAAATCATAATTTTTGGACCTCATCTGGTATATTTAAAAATTCTACAAATAGTATATTTAAATGAATTTTAGAGACAAATTCATAATGGATAAAATTATTGAAAAATTACAGAAGCAAGAACACTATATCAGGATTCTCCACACAAAAAAAATTGTAATTTTTTGAGTTAATTTGCTATATTTAAAAATTCATAGATTCACATCACGATTGAATTGGCGATGTGAACTCGCTTCGCATGCTGGGAGTCTCTGCCGCCATTCAATCAAGCGATAGAACTTTCGCGAATGAACTGCGACAGGAATCTATTTTTGCAATTTTTTGAGATGATAACCTAGTTTTTTAATTTGTTTTTAAAAATATATTATTTCAAAAAAAATTTAACAATTAACACATCACGTGCAAATATGAACAACACGGGATATGTTAACTTACGGGCTTACCACCATTACAAGATGTCGAAGCCTTCTGAGTTGAAATCTACCGTATTGCTATCCAGATACGTGGATAGTTCTCTGCTCCTTGTGGGTCTTGGCTGAACAAGCGATGGAGTAGTAGAAGAAGAAGACCTGGACCTGGACCTTGAGGAAGAGGAACCGAAGATCGTGCCCCACATATTTGTCTTCCCACTCGAGGTGGGGCTACTGGAAAATGTAATAGAATTTATATATATACTTGTAAAATGAAAATTGTAAAAAATGAGATAAGCATATTGAAGATGTAATAGAATTTTATTAATGTTTAAATAGCTGGTCGTTAAAACATTTGTCATTTGGCTCATAAGACATAAAAAATTGAAAAGCATATAAAACAATCCTAGAAAAAAATATTTAAAAAAACCAAAATAAATTTATATATAGTTATAAAATGAACTATATAAAATTTTAAAACTACAAAATAAAACCATATAAGTATTAAAAATAGAAAGAAAATCATATAACATTTAATAAATAAAAATTAAATATATATATATATATATATATATATATATATATATATATATATAAAACAGATGTCGTCTTGGGCTAGGCACGACTCGTGCAAATGTCGTCTTACCAGTCGTGCTAGGGTGGCGGCAGCCCACCGCTATCGTGCGAGCCTACCGCTCGTGAATAGTGCGGGCCGTGCCGTGCCTAGGCCGGGCCAGCAGTGTCGTACCTCGGGCCGGCCCGACAGGCATGACCCGTTTGACCAGCTCTATTCGTTGGTGACCTCACCGCTGATCGGACGGACACGGAAGATGATGGGAGGACGGACGACCACCACCAATTGCAATATTTAAGTAGTAGAGATCCCTGCCTAGGGACACAAAATACCTCATTATAAATGATAACGATGTTTTAATAATTACATAACACATTTTTAGATTATTTTTTTTGCAAAATGTAGCTTTACAACTGAAAGTTGTTTTATGTACTTAAAACCAGAAATCTAAAACAAAACAAAAAATTGTGTGATACGCTACTTTTGTAGCAATTACATAACAAAAATTGGCAACAAAAACTAGTGAGTGTTAGAATAATGCGCACTTCAGTGATTAATTTAATATGCAACATTGTGATCAAGTAAAGTGCAACATGTATGCTAGGCATATTAAACAACAATAAAAATCACTAAGTCATATACACCTATCTCATATATATGTGTAAACATGGCAAAGTCTAGATCAAGAACTTTACTACCAGTTGTGGATAATTGCTAGCATGAATTACTTAGCCATGTAAAAGAGAGATCACTGTGACTTACAGAGTATCACTCTGATGATGGCCGCAATAGGATATGGTCTATCGAGGAAGACATGAACAAATCCAAGAAGAGGAAGTCGTGAGCAGTCGTACGAACACTTCCCAAAAACCTGATTCGTCGCTTCCCGTGCAGGACTAAAAGGGAGATGGTTCGGAGACACTGCTCTCCCCACAACAGTGCACGCTAACGTATGGATGGAGTAACCTCAAAGGCGGTGTAGCGCAAGAAAACAACAATGGGTTTTCTCTATTGCGTGTTTGTTAAACAGAGAGGTAATCACCTCTTATAGACACATAACTGCTCGAAAGGAAACAACAATTAAGTCGCAAAAAAAATGGAAACCACAATAAATACAATTAATGTGTGCCATAATTACCCCGTAGGATTAGCACGATTCAAATGTTCGGTTTGAACTGTTATAATCCTATCCAAATTATTACGCGTAGATATGCCACGTCATCATGCAATATTTATGAGGTGCAAAAAGAAGTTGCGGCTTCGCATACAACTGGACCCGAAATATACCGGACCATTCACGTACATGTCGCGTGCGGGGGCAATGGTGAGGCGAGCGAACGCGCGCGTGTAATATTCTTTTGCTTGCTTCAACTACGCATAGACATGCTCTGTCGGACCCAATGTTTTGAATACTCGAAATCCTCATGTGTATACCATACTAGTCTCATGATCAGCAGCTAGTACACACATCAATGACATTGATATTCACATTCATACATACAACATGATACAAAGATCTTAAATTTAAACGTTTACATAACAAATTTATACTACAAAAGGGCCGATCGACCAAATAAACTCAAGTATGAAAGAGAGTAGCGAAAAGCATAGTAAATAAACCAAATGGTCCAACGGTATGCCACATCCATACCCACAGGCAAACGACAAGGACTAAACCCTAATAAGACCCGCCGTCGTACCCTCCAGTACTGGGCGCAAAGTAAGTGTTGTCGGGAATCAGTTCTTCATACACCGAGCAACAATTTAAGCAAGATTGAGTATATTGTGTAT
This sequence comes from Ampelocalamus luodianensis, assembly GCA_036346255.1. Lineage (NCBI taxonomy): Eukaryota > Viridiplantae > Streptophyta > Magnoliopsida > Poales > Poaceae > Ampelocalamus > Ampelocalamus luodianensis. The sequence continues at coordinate 3,573,637 of CM070634.1, forward strand.
TCAGCAAGACTTGTAGTGTATCGCAACATAATATAAATGCAAGGCTATCAAAGAATGTGGCTCTACGCTACAAGTTATTTTCAGCATAAAATAAGTTTAATTTGCAATACCGATATGTAATAGTTTGCAACATAAATTTTGAAGAGCAATTGACACATAATGAAATAACAAGTATGTAACTTTAATAATAGTAAATCACAACCCTCATCGGCTGCGATCATCGAACCATTCTCAGCCATAGACATCGCGCACACAACAACAAAACCATCCCATCATTTTCCAACAAGACTGTTTTTGCAAAAGTAGACTATATCCGATGTGACTGTACTTAGCACGCTTATGACCGCGAGCACAGCTATTTAAATATATTTACACTTTGCAGAGGTGTACAACTTTACCCACACGATACGAGCTCTCTAGTTTATTTGGCATCCGTTGACACCACCACTCACAACATGTTAGTAAGCAGTATAGAGTTCATAACAAAGTATTTACATCACCTAGTCCTAACCTTACACTAGCCCAACGAATGACAAACACTCACTTCACCCGGGTACACCTCTGTCTCAGTGAGGTATTTACCGTTGTATCAGAAGGCTTTGATCCCAACGCCTCAGTGAAGGGCGCTCCTTTGAGCAAACCTACCCGGATACGCTCGTACTACTGTGGCCTATCAACATGCAAGGCTAGTCCTCGATGACTTAATTAGCTAAGATCGCCCCAGTTCAGTCGTGTGGTTGTACGGTTAGGCTTAGATTGGTAGCATTGGCGTTCGGTCCTTAATCGACCCGGGCGAGGATCTTCCCCTGTCTACATGCGAGAAACACCTCTCACATTCATCAGTTCATAATAGAACCCGTCCGCGTCAAAAACTAAGTTTTTCATTTTCATTTTTATTCCAAACTAACAGAGGTAACCCCTCTGGTCCTCTGGTCCAACATTTCAAAATGTCCCAATTCCATTCACAAATTTTTATCAAATGTTCAATTCTCGTGAAAACTAGAGCACGACTAAGCATCTATTCAATATTCGTAATCAAAATATCCAAATTGATATTATCTACCGTCTAAACCATGTCCTAAAGACTACAATAGTAAAGATATCAACATCTCAAGGAGGATCATGCTTGCAATAGGAATTTAGCTACCATTACCCACAAATATAGCAATTTTAGCCAAACATACATGCATGCAATTTTGCAGAATGAAATATAAGAAATGAAATAATGGGATCAACATGGTCAAAGTAGGTGCTTGCCTTGCTCAGGTTGTTCCGAGAGTGAGGGTGCTTGATCGTCATCAAGTTTGTTTGCTATCCCGACGTCTATTCGAAAGAGCAGAGAGAGAACCATAAATAATAAATTAAATTAAACAACAAAAAAATCAAATATTTTTGCTTATTAAGACATAGAATGATTTTATATGAATTTAGAAAAAAAAGATTCATTCAACTTGTAGTTATAGCCATTTGAATTTAGTTCGGTTTATATAATCACTGAAAAGGAAAAAACATCATCTTATAGTAACGGTTTCGACTAGCCCCGCTTGTCTCCTCCACACCTGCTCCCGTCTCCCCCGTCGCGTCACGGCCGTCGCAAAAATACTCGCATATTAAATACTGTCACCTCCGCCGCACCCGTTCCCCCTCTTGTCCCCTCCCCTACGTGCTCCCATCTCCTCCCTCACCTACCAGCCATGCTCCCAAGCGCGTGCCGCAAAGTTAGCATCCAGAATTCATATCCATAAACCTTCGATCAAGTGTCAATTGTTACTACTATCCCAATACCCTTAAACACTGACAGCTATACCATTAGGAGCACTATAACATCCAAAAAGAAATCAAAAACTGCTCCCTACCCAACATAGATGCCATCTGATAGCGATTTACGAAACAGTACCTAACATTGTATCAGGTTTCTTCAAAAAAATTTGTTAGACCTGCAGCACAACGATAGATTAAGACCACCTCAACAAAAGAACATTGAGCTGCAGACATCAGCATGCAACCGGGGCAAGAAGAGCGCGCGAGAAGTCATGGGCCTGCTGGCCTTAGCGCGAGGAGGAGCGCGAAGTGGCATAACAAGAGAGAGAAGGGGAAAGAGGAGAGGGAGAAGAGCTGAAGACTCACCTGGAAGAACCCTAGGCGGCGGCGCCTCCATCAGCTCCGGCTACGGCGGATCTGCGCGGCCATTCTCCCATCTGCCTCGGCGTCGCCCTCTCCAGCCCATCCCCGTCGCCCAGCAAGGTACACCCCTCCTCTCTGCTTTGTTTCGCTCGTCGCCCAGCAGCTCTCCCTCCCCCTTCTCTCTGCTCTGTTTCGCCCGTCGCCCAGCAGCTCTCCCTCCGGCGGCGAGCCGGCTTGCCGGCCTCCCCCTCCTCTCCCCTCTTCCACCTCCCTTCTCCCCGCATCCGGCGAGTTAGACTATGCTACTTTTGTGTTGTACTATTGTGGACTACTATTATGCCATTAGACTACTATAAGTTTGTGGATTTATCACCAATGTTTTTTGTGTGGACTTATGTCGTGCTTGTTAATTTGTTATGTTGCTCATTATTCATGTAGCTTGTTGCTTGGGAGAAGAGAAGAGAGGAGAGGTTGTCAACAAGGTATGCCACTCAAATACTCAATCTGTATTTACTCAATTAATAGGAATACAATTTGTATCTATTACATTTATAACAATCTATACGTTGAAACTTGCAAGGGGTGGATGCTACATGGGAGAAGAGCAATTGGAAAAGGGGGGATTGGTGCTACATGGGCTCAAGAATTGGCAACAACAAGGTACATATGTGCTGCTAAAATGCTCGTTTTATTTGCTGCATTAGCGCCTTAGGATGTGTGTGTAAGGCGTCGCCTCGCCTCGCCCCTTATCGCTTAAAAGGTGTGAGGGGGGTGGGTCGCCTTGCCTCGCCTTACCGCCTTAATAACCATGACTTTGATGTTATCTGCAGTACTATGTTAATCTGCACGTACATTTCCTCCTTTTTGCTTTGTTGTTCCCTATATTGGTTGAGTGTGCAATTTCTCTAGCAACAAGCTGTGGCAGCCAGGTTGCCCTTTTAGTCCAATAGAGGATGGATCTAAGAGTTGCAATGTTGGGTTGAGCGTTCTTCAGGTGTTACGGTGGAAGACTACTACAAACTTTGACTAATTTTAGCTATCACTGTACATTTTTTAGGTGTAATTTAGTACATTTAGATGCACATATTTATAGATATCAATACCGAATATTCAAATGTCAATTTGTGTTGCTGGTTGCTCAAACATTCTGATTTGGAGGGTTCATGCTTGGTAAAGCTTTTTTATTCCAGACATGATTTGTTTGCCTTTTAGCTTTCTCATGCTACTTCTAGTTCAATAAATAATTAACTTCTGTTTTATTGCTGTCTGAGCATTTGCATTTTGTTTTTTAGTTGTTGTCTAGTTTCTGGTCTTCCATTTTTTGCATTTTCAGATTTTAATTTGCGGGGAAAAATGTTGTTGCAAACAGTAAAAAGAATTATATAACACTTGCTAATAATGACTTTAATATGTAGGCTCGCTTTTCAGCAATATTTATGAATCTTTGTACAAAATGAATTTGCATGCAGATCTCTTCTGATGGCTGTCTACTCCCCCCTCACCCCCCCCTGTATGCAGCACAAGACATTTTTAACTTTCTCACCTGCATTGTTTGCATGCATTGGTGTTCTGTAATTTTTCCTTGCCCTGGCCATATTTTGATGGTACCTTTTTGTTTGTTTTATTGTCCTGCTTGTATGAGTTACATGTTCAATATTAACATTTTTTTACGGATGTATGTGCCACTTCTATTTGCCTCGTACTCTTTTGTAATGCTTATCCTCAGCAGCTGACTTCATTCAGATGCCTGATAGTATGGCTGCTAAAATGGGTGGAATTGTCCAAGTGCATAAGGATGACACTGTTGAACGAACACCAATGGCACGGCCTAGCTTTGGCCGTGAAGGAAAGCACATTAGGTTGCAGTCCAACCACTTCGCTGTGAAGCTTAATGGAATTGATGCGGTTTTCTACCAATACAGCGTAATGGACAATTCCTAATTTCTGCACCTGTTATTCCTTTGATGGTTGGTGCTCATTGTCTTATTCTGAATTTCTGATGTTCTTTTGATTACATTGCAGGTCTCCATCAAATCTGAGGATGATAAGGTGGTTGATGGCAAGGGTATTGGCCGAAAGGTCATCGATAAACTATTGCAAACATATGGTTCTGAGCTTGCTGGGAAGGAATTTGCATATGACGGTGAGAAATGTCTATTTACTGTGGGGCCTCTTCCACAGAACAACTTTGAGTTCACTGTTATCTTGGAGGAAACATCTTCAAGGTATATAAATCGTAACAACTATGCGAATTGATGAATTTTACAAAGTGCAAAGTATTTGAATGGTTGCTGATTATTCTGCTTAGTTTGTCCAATTTCCCACTTTTGCCATTTCCTGAACTGTTTTGGTCCAAATTCAGGCATTCCTAATTTGATTGATCCTTTTTTTAATGTCTTTTCTGGGGTGGTGTGGTGTGACTCCATACTTTATCTTTTTGGTTGACCTTAGTAATGAAAGTATACCTTTAGAGGACTCATTTGTTAGATGCATACTTACTTTACATTGCTACATGTTACTGTCATGTTGAAAGTAAGAAGCACATGACTTTCTAGCTTGTTTTGCTTTCAACCAAGTGATAATTTTTTAATTAAAAATGTTTTGCAAATTGCCTACTGGTATTTCAGTTCGAGCTTTTGTGAAACCATATGTAGCCAAGCTAACTGCTTTTATCCATTTAGGACTAGCTTTTTTTTGTCATGTCTTTTTTGTACAGTTAATTACTGGTGTTACAAAAAATGAGGAAAGCATACTATATTTGTCCCAAAATATTACGGTGATGTGGTTAAGCCACAAAGGATTGTTGTGTTGAAGTTTTATGTGTGATCTTTGTTTAGAATCATACTGTGCAACTTGTATCAGTATGATCCAAAAGTTTTCAGCACCAACAGGGATGATAATTGCTTGACATATTTTGGTACTTTATAGACAAAGTAATCCCAATAGCAAACTTACATGAATATCTAGTCAAAGTTCATCTGTTATTCAGGGCTGTTGGTGGGAGTCCAGGACATGGAAGCCCTAGTCAAGGTGACAAGAAACGAGCAAAGCGGTCACATCTTGCAAAAAAGTTTGTAGTGGGCATAAGTTACGCAGCAAAGATTCCCCTCAAGTCAGTTGCTTTGGCGCTTCGAGGAAGCGATTCGGATCATGCTCAGGATGCTCTGAGAGTCCTTGACATTGTTTTAAGGCAACAGCAGGCTAAGCGGTATGTTATTTGTTATGTCATTTCCAAGAACTGTAGTTTTGTTACTTTCATTTACCCTAAATATCATTCTGATTGTAATTATTGTTTTTTGTATCCAGAGGTTGCCTACTCGTTAGACAATCATTTTTCAGTGATGACCATAGAAACTTAGTTGATTTAACTGGTGGTGTTAGTGGATGTCGTGGACTCCACTCTAGTTTCCGAACCACTATTGGTGGTTTATCTTTAAACATGGGTATGTATTCTAATGTCGACCTTTGGATTTTGGTTCAAATTGCCAATCCTGATATCACATTTATGTGATACAGATGTTTCAACTACTATGATTGTGACTCCCGGACCAGTTTTTGACTTCCTCCTTACAAATCAAAATGTTAGAGACATTAGAGATATTGACTGGCCCAGGGTACATGATAATATACCACTATCTGAAATTCCAGCTTTTTTGTTTTCTCACGAAGCAAATTTAAAACTTTTCACTAACTTCTAGTTGTAAATGTTGCAGGCCAAGAAAATGTTGAAAAATCTGAGAGTTAAAGCTAAGCACAATAACATGGAATTCAAGATCATTGGTCTTAGTGATCAACCATGCTCTAGACAGACGTATGACTCTATTCCTGCATTATGTTTTTTTCCCCTTGGAAATGGTTTCCTTTCCACTATAGTACTGTTCCATGTCTCTTGGTCAATTTTGTGTTATACTGTAATCTATCTGTTCATGTTTCTATATTCTGGTTTGTTCAACCTTCCTTGTCATTTGTCATAAGAACGTGTTGCTGAAGGATGCACACAGTCAATTGTTTCTAACTCTCAGCAATAATGTCTGTAAATATCTGGATTTGACACACGATTTAAATAGGCTTATCACAATATATACTTGCATAATGTTATAATTCTATACAATTTACATTTATATTGTAATGCAAAAACTAATGGTCAAAGTCAATTCTTGGAGACTGGATAAATAACGTGTGATTGGAGATATTATCTGATAGTTGCTACTTTAAGCTGAACTTTATTCTATTCATTGGCGATGTTGAAACCTTTACTGATGCACAGATTCCCGATGAAAGTTCGGAATGGAAGCAGTGAAGATCAGACAGTTGATATTACTGTTCAGGAATATTTTAAATCCAAGCAGGTGGATTTAGCTATGCCTTATCTGCCATGTCTTGATGTGGGAAAACCAAAACGGCCAAATTATCTCCCAATTGAGGTTGCAGCCTTGTTTGCTTATTTATTTCATACTGTGGTCCAGTAATTTTAGTTTCTGACTGCACTTGATGTCCAAGTTGTGATTTTTTTTTTGCAGCTGTGCCACATGGTATCACTTCAACGTTATACAAAGGCACTGTCTTCTCAACAAAGAGCAACATTGGTTGAAAAATCACGGCAGAAACCTCAAGATCGCATGCGAGTTATTACTGATGTGGGTTTTACTGAAATATGTTGTTATTATTACTGCTTTCAGTTTTTCTCCTTTTAGTTAATGACAGATACAATTTACAGGCTGTAGAAAGTAATAGATACGATGATGATCCAATCTTATCTTCTTGTGGTATTAAAATTGAGAAACAACTCACTCGTGTTGATGGCCGTGTTCTCACTGCACCAACGGTTAGACCTAATCTATTTTTGCCTTTTGCCTTTTTCATATATGACTCAGTGTTTTCTAATTGTTCTGATATGTTAATCCAGCTGGTTGTGGGAAATAGTGAAGATTGCATTCCCAACAAAGGCAGGTGGAACTACAATAACAAGGTTGCTACTTTGCTACTTGTAACGCAACATGCTTTTAGCAAAAGCATTTTGTGCTGAACTTAATTTCATTTGGTCACTGTTGCAGAGGCTATATGAGCCTGTCAAGATTGAGCGTTGGGCACTTGTTAATTTCTCCGCTCGTTGTGACATGAGCCGGATCTCAAGAGATCTGATAAACTGCGGGCGAAGCAAAGGCATTGTAAGTTTCTTTGTGGCTTGCTTCTTTTGTGGTAAAGCTTGACCATATGTAGCTTATCTTTTAACGATGTGCTTTGTCCATGTAATTTATCCCTTCTTGTCTTGCATAGTTTATTGAGCGCCCTTTCGCCTTGGTGGATGAGGATAGTCAAGCTAGGAGATGTGCACCTGTTGTAAGGGTTGAAAGGATGTTTGAAAAAGTCAAAGCAAGCCTTCCTGGACCTCCTGAATTTCTGCTGTGTGTTTTGCCAGAGAGGAAAAATTGTGATATTTATGGTAAGATGTTGCCCAATTAATATTTTTTGCCCCCTCATGGATTCTTCATGTAACCAACTTCTTTAACTACCTTGAAGGGCCATGGAAGAAGAAAAATCTTCATGAGATGGGTATTGCCACTCAATGCATTGTTCCTAGTAATAAGATGAATGATCAATACTTCACCAATGTTCTTCTAAAAATTAATGCAAAGGTACAAATACTTCATCTCTTTATCTGATTGTGCATTTAAGTTTCATCTCTTTACTCACATATGAGTTACTTTCTTATCTAATATGTTTATTCCTGTTTATTAGCTTGGCGGAATGAACTCTAAACTGGCATTGGAGCATCGCCAGATGATTCCAATTGTCAATCAGATACCCACATTAATTTTGGGAATGGATGTTTCACATGGTTCTCCTGGCCGAGCAGATATACCATCAATTGCTGCGGTGTGTCTTGTTTTCTCTGTGCATTACTTTGCATCAAGCAAAGATCTGTATTTCCATCCCTTGAATACCCCCATATGTAGTTGCAAAATTTAGATGAATAGCTAGCACAATAGCCTGTGCACCACTCCTCAAGGAATAAATACCACATTCCATGAATTTCTAGGCTATTTGGAACATCTGATTTAGCTAGGGTGTATGATAAAACTTTCTTAGTGGACAATTTTGGGATTTGTATTCACCTTCAATGTTAATGAAATCCGCTTTTGCTACAGGTTGTTGGATCCAGATGTTGGCCACTGATATCACGGTACAGAGCATCTGTCCGGACCCAGTCTCCAAAGGTAGAGATGATTGATTCTCTTTTTAAGCCACTGGATGATGGAAAGGATGATGGCATAATAAGGTGCTCTAAACTAATCTTCGCTGTATTGTTTCTGTTTACACCTGACATTCTTCCAGCTGTACTGTAGTTGCACATTATGTTAAAGTTATTTACACCTCGGGAAGTGGTCTGAGGCTGTTAGATCAAAAGTAATTTCAGTACCCATTTTTACTGTAACTTTGCATTGCAGGGAACTTCTACTAGACTTCTACCAAACCAGTCAACAAAGAAAGCCGTCACAAATAATCGTTTTCAGGTGTCTATTGTTATTTACTTGTTACTTTCAGTTTAGCATAACATCTGGTCCATACTTGCTTTGGAATTTGTTAATATATTTTGATAGCTGTGTTGATGCCTCAAAGGTCTGTTTAGTTTTCTCCAAGAGTTATTTCCTTAGATTATTTATATTTTTCTTAACATTTTGCAAAAGAAAATGATGAGAGTTGATCTTTCTATGCTAATTTAATTTTGTTAATTTACAAAAAGAAACGGTAGTGGGGTAGTAAAGAAGAGATGTGTGCTCTACAAGGCTTTACGAATCCTAGAATACATAGAAAATGCAAGGCACCCTTAAATTAGCTAGGTACAAAAACGAGGTTTCAAGACTCTACTATATTTGGAACTAGTAAATCAAAGAATTAAGTTGTTGCAATGTGTCAGACGCTTTCATGAAACTAGTAAACCTGGCATCCGTGAAACAGAAGCAAATGAAATGGTTTCATTAATGTTCCTGTAGAGGTTGAACAACAAACGAAATTTTCATTATTTATTTTCTTTTTGTGTTAAAATGGATATATGTGTTTTTATTGAAGTGTGAACTCCTATATTTCCTGTTTCATTTGAACGAAATAGCTGTGGCCCTTTTGTTTTAAAATGCTAATAATAAAACAAATCATCAGCAAGGCTATAAGCTAAATTTTTCATATGATGTGCCACTAACATCTTGGAATACTCACAAACATCATTTGATCTCACAATTATGTACAAGTCATAAGACATAAAGACAGATTTTGCTTTCTAAGGAGGGCATAGACATGTTCCCTAAGAAAAGAAATAAATTAACCTTCATCTAAAGGGCACATTAGCATTTGAGTTAAAAGAAAAAAAAATTGCTCTAGCCTTTCTCACGACAAGTCATCCTCCATTCAAGATCACACACTTATATATGTATGTCACTTTGTATTTTCGTTAACTCATGGGCCACAGCACAAGGAACAACTCATGCTCATCAAATTAATTATTTCTTGATGTGCAAAACTCCAAGCTTAATTTGTCGTTTGCATGCTAAGGTGTTAATGTAACCTAATGTATTTCCGTCATAAATAAGTATGTTGTCCTTGGTTGTTTCCAGTGTTTCAGCTGAGTTTTCTACACTAAAGAGCAATCCAATAGTCTGATTCTGATGATTTTTTTGATCATTTTTATATGATTTATATATGCAGGGATGGTGTGAGTGAGTCTCAATTTAGCCAAGTACTGAATGTTGAGCTTAATCAAATTATAAAGGTCGTGCTATAGCATTTATTTAGCTTGGGCAATTATTGGTTTTCTAGAAATCCTCTTTAATAGAAATTTCAATGCAGGCTTACCAGACTATGGGTCGGGGGGACCTTCCAAAGTTCACAGTGATCATTGCTCAAAAGAATCACCACACAAAACTCTTCCAAGCTGATGCACCAGATAATGTTCCACCTGGTATGCAATTGTGCCATGTTTAATACAGCTGAGGGTTCTTCACCCCCAAACAGCATAAGGAACTTGTGCTCTGGCTTTGTGAACAGGGACTGTTGTAGACTCTGGTATTGTTCATCCAAGACAGTACGATTTCTACATGTGTGCTCATGCTGGACCTATAGTAAGTCTTCTTGACTCAAGATCTTGGAAATTGCATCTGCTGAAATTCTATTGATTTTGATCAGCTGTGCATGTTAGTCATTTCTTGCCTTGTGTTTATTTGGCATCCTAAATATTGTAAAATGTGTGCTCTCTTATAGGGTACCTCAAGGCCAACCCATTACCATGTCTTACTTGATGAGATTGGATTCTCACCAGATGGTCTCCAGAAGTTAGTTCTTTCGCTCTCATATGTGTAAGTACATGGATATTTCCAAATTTCTACTTGAATATTCTAAAGTTGGGAAGATAATAATAGTTTTGCGCTTGTGCAGGTATCAGAGGAGCACCACTGCAGTATCTGTCGGTATGTTGATATCTTTTACCAAATTTGCTTCCTTTTGTATTTGGAAATATTATGCACAGTTTGATCAATGCTGTTTTCTTCCTTCTCCAGTGGCACCTATCTGTTACGCTCACCTCGCAGCAGCACAGATGGGCCAGTTCATGAAATTCGAGGAGTTTCCTGAGACTTCATCTGGGAGTGGTGTCCCTTCGGCATCAGCAGCAACGGTCCCAGAATTGCCCCGGTTGCATGCTGATGTCTGCAGCTCAATGTTCTTTTGTTGAGGTGGTCTTAATCTATCGTTGTGCTGCAGGGCTAACATTTTTTTTGAAGAAACCCGATACAATGTTAGGTACTGTTTCGTAAATCGCTATCAGATGGCATCTATGTTGGGGTAGGGAGCAGTTTTTTTTTTTTTCTTTTTGGATGTTATAGTGCTCCTAATGGTATAGCTGTCAGTGTTTAAGGGTATTGGGATAGTAGTAACAATTGACACTTGATCGAAGGTTTATGTATATGAATTCTGGATGCTAACTTTGCGGCATATGTTTGAAAGCCAGCTAAATGCCAAATTTCGTTTGTAATCAACTCGAATCTGTCTTTTAAAGTGAGATGTTTCATAGTAGATGTACCTCTATCGATTGTTTGCTAGTATGTGCACCATTATGATATAAAAGGCAGAAAAATTTGAAGTATCACCTGAATAATTTTTGCATTGGAAGTTTGGAACCCAAATGGTCACATCTATCTCGCAACGCGATAGGGGTTTGTAACATCCAAATTTTTTTTATAAATGTTCTTCTTGGGTGTATTTTGGAGACTTGTTTGGATTGCATTTTCTTTTCTTGCCGGCAGAAGTGGTATAAAAATCAGAGAACCCTAAGATATGGAAACCCTATAAATATAAATGGTCAAGTAAAACAAACTTAACAGCATCACTCTCCTAAATATTACGTGTAAACCTTTAGAATCGAAAGTATAGAATTCAACACCTGATTCCCTAAGTGAACAAGAAGTCCAATTGGAAAGGTCTAATAAATGTCAAAACTATACCTGTCGTTGCAGGAGAATTCCCAAATTAAAATACCAGAGTTATATACAACTCTAAAATTCTATCCCAATTCTTCTTTCCCATTCTCCTTAGGTCTATTCTCTCATTTGCTGTTCCTCCGACCACCTGCTAGTCGAATTCGGTGCAGCTAGGACTGCTCTGCGGATGTAGACCAGTGGCAGTTGTGCCTCTCTCCCTCGCTCAGCATCAACAACCGCATGCTCGGCGCTACGGGCGAATCGTCGCCACTCGCCATTACTCGCCGCTCAACCCGTCACACCGCTCGCACTATCTTTGCCGACCTGTCAAATCACCAACCATTCCTTGTCGGGCTGTGCTGAATGCATCGCAGGCTCTCGGGCATCTCTGCCCCATTGCTGATATATATATAGCAACCCGAGCCCCCTTAGTGCCTTTCCTCGCCACACCAGTGCTAGTCCCACCTCCTTCATTCCTCAAACGAGCTTGAGCTCCGGGTAAGGCTTGAGCCCTCGTTTCGGCCGAGCGCCACCACCACGCTGCCATCGCCATTAACACCCATCGGTGAAGCTCTTCCCTCACTTTATGCGCCAGCTCATATCCATGACCCAAGAGACGTTTCCCCTCAATTGAATCCACTCCTTGCTCACAGAAACCGCTGTCGACCTCGTTCTTCCTCCCCCCGACCAGAATAGCCCAAGCAGTCGAATCGGCCTCGCTGGTGAAGCATACTCCAAGTCATTTCCTCGGAACCATCTGCCTACTCCCTTGAAGCTATCCTGAGGGTTGAAGGCTACTCATTTTCCTCAGGCCATCACCACCGATTGGAGTTTCTCTTGCCGTTGCTGTCCACCGTCGCCAAAACCATCTCTGGCTAGCAAGAACAGCAGTACCTCGACCAAGACGAGTCAATACTTTGATCATATTGTACCTATTTTTTGCAATTATATTATTTTAAATTATGAAATTGCATTGATATGGTTTATACAACTATATTGGTCTAGCGCATAGTTAATGCTTTACTAATAATTGAGTATAAGCTTCCAATCCTTGAACTTGGACATTATCCTTGTCACCATAGACTTAATAGTTAACATACTAGTTAATAAGTCAGTATCTAAGTATCATATTTAGTCTTGCTTACATACATTGTCATTTGGGTAGTAATTTGCCCGACATCATTAAAAACCTTTGAAAATGATATGGGGCAGTCGAGGTTGGGAGCCTGGCTGGTATGTTGGACTAATGGTTATTGTAAAAACAAATGAAAACCTAAAAAACAGATTTCAACTTGAGTGACTGGTGCCGGGGGCACGAGAGGATGTTGGTATGTGGATGTACCGCCCGAGTCAATTAAGGACCGAATCTTGTGATGACCTCTCATGTAAAAACAGTATAACCACAGGTCGGTAACACCTACGACCTGGCTAACTAATTTGTTCGCCTCGATGCCGCTTCGCCATTGGTGGATGCGAGTGGGTAGTCGGGGGTAGAACGAAGCCACAGGAACTGCACGGCGCAAAAGGGAGACCACCTGTGGGCGAGTGGAGGTCCTAGGGAGGTGATACCTAGCGGTGCGAAGTTGTAATGAAGTGGGACATTGTAAAGGCCTTGTGATAATCAACCTTAGCCACTCACCCACGGAAGTGTGCCGGGGCAGTATAAGTTGATTTATCTTTTGTGGGTAAAGCGTACAAACCTTGCAGCGTAAGAAAACTATCTAGATAGCCGTGCTCACGATCAAGAGCGGTGCTGAGAACTTGCTTGAGTTAGATTTCCTTTTTATAAAACCATTTGTGTGTGTGAAATGGAAAGGGTGGGTCGGGGGCCCTGGGAATGGAGAAATCCTGGTCGGGGACCAGTGGTAAATACGGAATAGCCTGAGCATTGGGTGGGCGGAGCCACTCAATGGTATAGCAGATGTGGTCTCCACTAGTACTCTACAAATAAAAACTCAATTTATAAAACCTGTTTGTTAAAAATGCTAAGTCTCAGGATTTTCTACTATTAATCTAATTCAAACTTAGCCTTGTGCAAATAAAAGAACTCTGAACTTCCTTTGACTAGCCTTGCATCTATAATAGACTGCATTGTGTGCTGGCTCGCGAGTATGGTTGTGTACTCAGGCTCGTCCAATATAATCTTCTAAAGCCACTTGATCAAGACCCATATGACTACTTCGTGGCCGCTGGACCTGATGGTGGTGAAGATGGTGAAGCTTAGGCCGAGACCCCTTGAATTCGAAAGACCTCTACGACCTTGTAGTCGAAACTTACGACCATGTGTAGTCGCAACCTTCGACTAGTCGTGGTCGAACCTCCATCTTCGACCACGAAGTCGAAGCTTTCTACGACCACATAGTCGAAACTTTCAACCAGGTGTCGGGGCAGTATAAGTTGCTTAGGTCGGGACCTCCAGTAGCTTGCTTGTGGGCAAAGTGAATGGATCCACTACCACTTCTTTTGCTTCCGCACTCATCCTCTACTTTGTACTCTGAACTATGTAATGTTGTGGCCTTCGTGCCCTTTTTGTAAAACAGTGGGCCGCATAGCCGGTTGTGTAATATATTATGTTGTTGTATGCGATGTATGTGAATGATCCAAGAATATATTTGTGTGTGCTATCTACTGATCCATAGAATGACACTAATATACATAGTAGGTCCCAAGTTCCAAATTTGGGGTCTGACAGACTTGGTATTAGAGCATATCGACTCTAGGTTGTGACCTTAGTTAGCATGGCCGTTAGTTTCATTAGAGAAATTTATCAAAATCTATTTGCACCTACAAAAGCTTTGTGAAAAATATCACTAATATTGCTCGTCCTCATCCCTCCTAAAGATTACTCTCTCTTACCTATGGAATCTTCTTTATATTTTTGAAAAGTGATTGGTTTCTCTCCTCTTGTCCGAACTTCAAATACTTAAGTTCAGGAACGTGACGACTTGCTAGGATAGGGCAATCTCATTTTGAGTAACCCTTGTGCGCAGAGCTGTGCACTCCTATGTGTGTGTTTCCACGAGTAGACGATGTACTGTCGTGAGACTTTAGTTGGAACCTGTGTACTGCCTATTTTTCCCACAGGCGTCGTATTTTCGCAGTCACGGGAAAAGCTTGTTTTGAAAAGATTTGTGTGATTGTTTGTGCCTCCCCGACTTTTCGTATGTTAAAAATTAAAATTTTAAGAGAAAAATGGGTTTAGTTATCGTATCCTCGCGATTTTCTCCCTATATCATGCTACTCTCTTGCTGGAAGCACCACCAGATGTCAAGACCAACATGACTAGCATGCAATGTCATGAATGTTGTGATAGTCTCTTCTATTATAAGTATCAACCCGTGGTGCAGTGTACTGCTCTCAATAGTGTCTTTATAACATATGCCTCCAATGAGAGCGGCCGTTGGTCGTGGTCGTGGCCCAACACCGCCGCCACCACCTCCTAAGCATCCCACGATGGCTCAACAAACACAGCTGCTGCAAGAAATAGCAGCTAGTCAGCATACTGGAGTGGCTAGCCATGGGTCAAAGCTAGGAGAATTCATGCGCACAAAGCCTCCAGTCTTCTCAAGCACAAGTGAGCCACTTGAAACTGAAAACTGGTTTCACACTATTGAGAAAAAGCTGACCTTGGCTCGATGTCGCGAGGAGGACAAGGTGATGTTTGCAACACACCAACTCGCAGGACCAGCCGCTGATTGGTGGGATAATTATTTAGCGGCCAGGGTCGACGAAGAACCTGAAACCGCAGCTGTAGAAGAAGAAGGACAAGGACAAGAGGTAGAAGCAGCCAAAGAAGAGGAAGTTGAAGAACCAGTTGCAACAGAAGTAACTACGCCAAAAGTGGGATGGGCTGAGTTCAAAGAAGCCTTCAGAATCAACTACATCCCCTCAAGTGTCATGCACATGAAGCGAAACGAGTTCAGGGGCTTGAAGCAAGGCAACTCCTCAGTGGCTGAGTATCTCACTCAGTTCAATCAGCTAGCTCGCTATGCGTAGAAGGACACAACTGATGAAGAAGAGAAGATAGACCGCTTCATGGAAGGACTGCGGGATGGACTGCGAGTGCAGTTGATAGTTCATGACTTCCAAAACTTCCAACAGCTGATCAACAAAGCATTGCTCCTCGAAAGTGAACACAAGACCTTTGAGACCAGCCGCAAGAGAAAGATGAGGACCCCAATTGGTCCAATACCTAGCTATCGACCCTTTCAGACTGCCCCTTCAAGCAGAGGCAGCACATCCATCACCTCTCCCCGAGCTCCTACCCTAGTAAACTGCCCCAGTGGTGCCTCATACACCACTCCTGTCCGGCCAAGTCAACCCCAGCAGGTTGGCGCTGCACCTGCCCACATGGCATGCTTCAAATGTGGTGAGCTCGGGTACTTCGCCCGCAACTACTTCTCACAGTCTACCACTCCCATTAAGTCTGAATTCGGTGGTACTCCGGCTCGTGGTCCGTTCACTCCTAGCACAACAACAAGAGGAAGGCCCCTGACTTCGTCAGCACCTAGAGCAACATCATTTCAGGGGCAAGGCTGGGTGAATCATATCACTGCTGAGGAGGCGCAGGAGGCTCCCGAAGTTCAGATGGTTACGTCCTTAGTTAATTCCTTGCCAGCATGAGTTCTTTTTTGATTTTGGAGCCTCTCATTCATTCATCTCCAGTAAGTTTGTGGATCGAGGGCAGCTACCAACCTTCGCTCTTAAGAAACCCTTACAGCTCAGTTCACCTGGGGGTTTATTGTGGGCCACATTAGTAAACCTTGGGGTGGAAATACAGTTAGAAGGAATAATATTTCCAGTAGACTTGATGGTGTTGCAAGCCCAGGCCCTAGACGTTATCCTAAGGATGGATTGACTGGCCAAGTATCAAGGGGTAATAGACTGCGCCAATAGAACAGTAGTTCTTACCAAATGTCCTGGGTGGGTAGTTGAAATCAAGATGAACAAACCTTTCCAATGGAAAAGGGCAATCTGTTATGCCATAGGCGTTCCTCTGGAAGGAATGCCAGTGGTCCAAGAATACCCTAACGTTTTCCCAGAAGAACTGCCAGGGGGACCACCAGATCGCGATAGAGTTTATAATAGAACTGATGCCTGGGATAGCACCCATATCCAAGATACCTTATACAATGCCAGTTAATGAACTTTAGGAGCGTGAAGACTTGTTCAAAATCCGAGTATCCCCAGCTATTTTGTAACCCAGTCTGAATCTCAGGGTCGAGATTCTCTTTTAAGGAGGGTAGGGTTTGTAACATCTCAAAAATTCATAAATGCAAAAATGTGGGATTTTTAAAAACTTTTTATGTGGTAACTGATGTCGTTCTTCTTGGCTGCATTTTTGAGACTTGTTTGGATTGCATTTTTTTCTTGCCGGCAGAAGTGGTACAAAAATCAGAGAACCCTAAGATATGGAAACCCTATAAATATAAATGGCCAAGTCAAACAAACTTAACAACATTCCTCTCCTAAATATTACGTGTAAACCTTTAGAATCGAAAGTATAGAATTCAACACCTGATTCCCTAAGTGAACAAGAAGTCCAATCGGAAAGGTCCAATAAATGCCAAACTATGCCTGTTGTTGCAGGAGAATCCCCAAATTAAAATACCAGAGTTATATACAACTCTAAAATTCTACCCCAGTTCTTCTTTCCCATTTTCCCTCGTCTATTCTCTCATTTACTGTTCCTCCGACCACCTGCTAGCCGAATTCGGTGCAGCCAGGACCGCTCCTGCGGACATAGACCAGTGGTAGCTGCGCCTCTCTCCCTTGGACGGCATCAACAATCGTAGGCTCGAGCGCGCTGGCGAATGCTGTCACTCGGCAATTACTCTCCGTCGCTCAACCCGTCACACCGTCTGCACTGTGCTGTCGACCCTGTCAAATGTAAGGACTCGGGATTAACACCCCAAATCCTTTGTGCATTTCCAAACTAGTACCATGATCAATGGCTAGCTCACACAATAAACAAATATGGTAACATCTATAACTGCAAAGCTTTATTAATAAATACCAGAGTTTAATTATCAGAAAAGCTTACAAGCCAACAAATAAGAACACAGTGAAAGACGAATGAATAGTAATAGAGCCCAGCTAATCTGCCACAGGCAATCGACTGGGGTAGCGGCCTAGTTGTCAAGATCTTCAGCAGCTGCAATGACCTTCTCCTCTGAACAAAATTTTATTAAGCAAGAGTGAGCACAAACAACCATGCCCCGCAAGTTACACCCAATAACAGAATTGTAATGCATGCAGGGGTATATCAAAGAAAGGCATATAGGGTTGAATTTGCATAAAGCATTGTTTTTTTAAATACCTGTACTAAGTTCCAAAGCAGATATTCTATAACTAAAATTTATTTTCTAAATTCTCAAGTTTTATAGTCAGATAACATTCACACAAGAGTGGTGAAGGATACCCTCTTATCACATGGCCACCTGCCCAATTTCCCATTTAGATAAACCATCCAAAACCACTTGATAAAGCATTTTTGAAATCAAAAACAAAATCTAACTTTGAGTGGCTTTGCTAGCATGTCCATGACCGTGGACACGAATATTCGAATAGTTTTATATTTTGCAGAGGTTGTACAATTTTACCCACATGACACGATTTCTCTAGTTTGTTTGACATCCGTCGAAACCACCGCTCACTACCTTAGGCAAACAGTCTAGAGCATGTGTTAAGGCCTTTACAATACGTCATCCCACCGTAGTCCCGCCTAGCTAAGGTTTCGTTTCCTTTAGATAGAAACCCGCCGGATTTAAGCCCTCTCTTGCGCCATATGAGAATATATAAAAATAGGTCATAAAGACACCCACGCAACCTGATGGCATGACCACGGTCAAATATTGCAAATTAGTTAGCCAGGTCCTGCCCATTCAAAACATGTGGTAGTACGGTGGGGCTTAGCAAGATACGACTCGAAGACCGGCCCTTAACTGACTTGGGTGACTTTTCAAAATAATCCCTGAACCTCGATCATAGAAATGACTCGATCCCGTGCATTAACGTACACCAACCAAACATCCATTTCGCCCAAGTCCAAACCAATTTTTATTTTATTTTTCCAAGTTAAAACATTTTTTTTGAAATTTCCATGGTAAAAGCAATGCCACACCATCAAGTTAAATCATAGTTGATTATTTGCCTAAATTCCCCAGATTAAGATTTTTGGTCTAAGCTTTGATTAAGCATAATTTTCCAATGTGTTCTAGTCATACTAGTGTACCAACCAGATCTTAACTATGGTATCAAGGAATGGCTAATTCAACAACAAGTTCTAGCTATACAAGGGAATTGGGAACAACTATAAAGCTTAAAACAGGAATTTAAATTACTTGAATTTAAATAGCATGCAATAATAATTTAAAACAGAACTTAAATAATTTAAAATACTGGGATTCAAATATGATCAAAGGATATAACTTTCCTTGCTCAATTAGTTGTTGTTCAGAAACAACGCTGAAACTTGACTCTCCGAAGTCGTCGAAATCCAACTTTCCGAAGTCGTCGACATCTACACGCAAAAATGAGCCAAATTCAAATAAATTCAAATGAACTCTAAATTAAATAATTCTAGTATAGATAGCTAGATCTTGAATTTAGATGATTTTAGAAATTCGAATCACTCGAATTGGAGCTCGAACGAAGGAGAACAAACTCTCGAAAGTTTTGAAATCACATGGTCGGAAGGAGGTTCGACTACCTGGTCGAAAGAGGTTCGACTGGTAGGAAGGAGGTTGACTACACGATGTTGTCGGAATGAGGTTCGACTCCACAACGTGGTCGGAAAGAAGGATTCGACTACTCGACGTGGTCGAAGGAAGGATTCGACTACTCGCCGTGGTCGAAGGAACAAGAAAGATAACAAGGCACGAGGAGCTTGCCAAGACCTAGAAAGTGGTCGGTGGACGGTGAACGGCGGTGGGGAAGCTCGTGGTCGAAGGCGAAGGAGGACAGCGACGAATGGGTCAGCCGTGACTGAAGGAGAAGAGGAAATGTGGCGGCTCCTGCGAAACAAAACTGAAATCGAGTGAGGGAATTGCTTCAAGGAGCTTTGGGATACGAATTGACATGGGTAGAAGAGGAGGGGGCTGCACTGGCTGCCACGCGGGTGCTGACACAGGCGGGCGGGCGGGCAAGGTGGCACCAACGTGGCGCAGAGGTGGTGGCGAGAAGGCACGCACCGGGTAGGCCACGATCATGCGAAGCCAACAGTGAAGACCACGTCGGCGGAGAAGCTTTGACGGCGACGGTAGAGGCGATGGCGCGAGCTCCAGCCGGCGGCAGCAAAACGAGGGCAAGAAAGGGAGAGAAAGGGAGAGTTGAGGGGAAAACAAGAGGAGGGCAAAGGGCTCCCTGGTGCTCCATTTATAGAGGAAGGAGGGGGGACCGGGCGACAAGATGGAGCGACGAGATTCGTGGCGGCGCGGCTTGGGAGCACGGTCGGTAGGTGAGGGAGGGAATGTGGGCAGGTAGGGGAGGGGACAAGAGGGGGAACGGGCGTGGCGGAGGTGACAACATTTAATGCGCGAGTACTTTTGCGACATCCGTGACGCGACGGGAGCAGGTGGGGAGGAGACAAGCGGGGCTAATCGAAACCGTTACTATAAGATGATGTTTTTTCCTTTTCAGTGATTCTATAAACCGAACTAAATTCAAATGGCTATAACTACAAATTGAATGAATCTTTTTTCTAAATTCATATAAAATCATTCTATGTCTTAATAAGCAAAAATATTTGAATTTTTTGTTGTTTAATTTAATTTATAATTTATGGTTTTCTCTTAGCTCTTTCGAATAGACGCCGGGATAGCAAACGAACTTGATGACGATCAAGCACCCTCACTCTCAGAACAACCCGAAGAAGGCATGCACCTCCTTTGACCATGTTGATCCCATCATTTCATTTTGCAAAATTGCATGCGTGTATGTTTGGCTAAAATTGCTATATTTGTGGGTAATGGTAGCTAAATTCCTATTGCATGCATGATCCTCCTTGAGATGTTGATATCTTTACTGTTGTAGTCTTTAGGACATGGTTTAGACAGTAGATAATATCAATTTGGATATTTTGATTATGAATATTGAATAGACGCTTAGTCGTGCTCTAGTTTTCACGAGAATTGAACATTTGATAAAATTTGTGAATGGAATTGGGTCATTTTGAAATGTTGGACCAGAGGACCAGAGGGGTTACCTCTGTTAGTTTGGAATAAAAATGAAAATAAAAAAACTTAGTTTTTGACACGGGCGGGTTCTATTATGAACTGATGAATGTGAGAGGTGTTTCTCGCATGTAGATAGGGGAAGATCCTCGCCCGGGTCGATTAAGGACCGAACGCCGATGCTACCAATCTAAGCCTAAGCGTACAACTACACGATTGAACTGGGGCGGTCTTAGCTAATTAAGTCATCGAGGACTAGCCTTGCATGTTGGTAGGCCACAGTAGTACGAGCATATTCGGGTAGGTTTGCTCGAAGAGCGCCCTTCACCGAGGCGTTGGGATCAAAGCCTTCCGATTCAACGGTAAATGCCTCACTGAGACAGAGGTGTACCCGGGTGAAGTGAGGGTTTGTCATTCGTTGGGCTAGTGTAAGGTTAGGACTAGGTGATGTAAATGCTTCGTTATGAATTCTAGACTGCTTACTAACATGTTGTGAGTGGTGGTGTCAATGGATGCCAAATAAACTAGAGAGCTCGTATCGTGTGGGTAAAGTTGTACACCTTTGCAGAGTGTAAATATATTTAAATAGCCGTACTCGCGATCATGAGCGTGCTAAGTACAGTCACATCGGGTATAGTCTACTTTTGCAAAAACAGTCTTATTGGAAAATGATGGGATGGTTTTGTTGTTGTGTGCACGATGTCTATGACTGAGAATGATTCGATGATCGCAGCGGAGGAGGGTTGTGGTTTACTATTATTAAAGTTACATACTTGTTATTTCATTATGTGTCAATTGCTCTTCAAAATTTACATTGCAAACTATTACATATCGGTATTGCAAATTAAACTTGTTTTATGCTGAAAATAACTTGTAGCGTAGAGCCACATTCTTTGATAGCCTTGCATTTATATTATGTTGCGATACACTACAAGTCTTGCTGAGTACGCAATATACTCAATCTTGCTTAAATTGTTGCTCGGTGTATGAAGAACCAATTCTCGACGACGCTTACTTTTCGCCCAGTACTGGAGGGTACGACGGCGGGTCTTGTTAGGGTTTAGTCCTTGTCGTTTGCCTGTGGGTATGGATGTGGCATACCGCTGGACCATTTGGTTTATTTACTACGCTTTCCGCTGCTCTCTTTGATACTTGAGTTTATTTGGTCGGTCGGCCCTTTTGTAATATAAATTTGTTATGTAAACGCTTAAGTTTAAGATCTTTGTATCATGTTGTATGTATGAATGATGTATGAATGTGAATATCAATATCGTGGATGTGTGTACTAGCCGCTGATCATGAGACTAGTATGGTACATACACGAGGATTTGAGTATTCAAAGCCTTGGTTCCGACAGAGCATGTCTATGCCTAGTTGAAGCAAGCAAAAGAAGATCACACGCGCACGTTCGCTCGCAGCGCCATCGCCCCTGCGCGCGACATGTACGTGAATGGTCTGGTATATTTCGGGTCCAGTTGTATGCGAAGCCGCAACTTCTTTTTGCACCTCATAATCTTGCATGATGATGTGGCATATCTACGCGTAATAATTTGGATAGGATGAGAACAGTTCAAACCGAACATTTGAATCGTGCTAATCCTACAGGGTAATTATGGCACATGTTAATTGTATTTATTGTGGTTTCCATTTTTTTGCGCCTTAATTGTTGTTTCCTTTCGAGCAGTTATGTGTCTATAAGAGGTGATTACCTCTGTTTAACAAACACACAATAGAGAAAATCCATTGTTGTTTTCTTGTGTTGCGCTGCCTTTGAGGTTACTCCATCCCTACGCTAGCGTGCACTATTGTGGGGAGAGCAGTGTCTCCGAACCATCTCCCTTTTGGTCTTGCACGGGAAGCGACGAATCAGGTTTTTGGGAAGTGTTCGCGCGACTGCTCACGGCTTCCTCTTCTTGGAGTTGTTCACGTCTTCCTCGATAGACCATATCCTACCGCGACCATCGTCAGAGTGATACTCTGTAAGTCACGGTGATCTCTCTTTTACATGGCTAAGTAATTCATGCTAGCAATTATCCACAACTGCTAGTAAAGTTCTTGATCTAGACTTTGCCATGTTTACACATATATAGGAGATGTGTATATGATTTAGTGATTTTTATTGTTGTTTAATATGCCTAGCATACATGTTGCACTTTACTTGATCACAATGTTGCAGATTAAATTAAGGAAGAAGTCCATTTTATCCCCTCAAGTATCGACATGCAGACACCTAACCCCCTGAACTAAAAAACCGGACCTTTGACATCCCGAAGTTGCAAAACCGGACAACCTACACCCTAAGGCTGTTTCGTGCGGTGGTTTTGCGGACATGGCGTCTGTTTGGCTTGGTTTTGCCACGTAGGCCGCTGACTCAGCACACCTAACTGGCGGTGGAGTTTTTTTTTATGAGGGCTATCATTCTTCTTCCCGGATCTCCATCCTCCCCAATCTCCATCCATCAGCTCTCCACCTCCCCTCGCTCCTCCTCTACTCCCTCCACACCACCCGGACACCATCCCCTCCACCACCCCCAACTCCAGCTCTGGACCCTCCAAGCGCAGCGACGCGCACGCCCATGCCTCCTCGGCCCGGCTCGGTCTCTCTCCCTCCCCAGGCGCCGCCGCTACTGCTGGCCTGTTGGCCTCTGGAGCCGTACGTGGTGGAGGACTGCCGGGATGCGGTGCAGTTAATGAGCGACGACACAGTGCGGCGCAGTGCTGAGCCAGCGTTCACGGCGAACATGCCTGAGGACGAGTGAGGCATCGAGTGGAGGGCCTGAGGATTCGACCGGATCCAGCGCCGACATCGTCTTCCCCCACCAGATCCGGCGGTCGGGATCCGGAGCTAGCCCAACAACCTCATCTTCATCGCCGAGGTGGCTATCCGACCTCGTCTCCATCGCCTCATCTCACCAGATTCGGCGGTCTGGATCCGGAGCTCGCCCAACGAGCTAGTCTCCATCTGGCATGCCTGGACTCTGCTTCCACGGATCCGGGCTTCCTCTCGTTGCCGCCATCAGATCCCATCGGATCTGATCCTCCTCGTCACCGTCGCCCGCCGCCGCCAAGCTTGATCCACGCCTCCTCTGTGCTAGATTCGGCGCCTCGTTGACGAGCGCCAAGTCCACGTCGCCGCCGAGCTCACCAGCGCCTCATCCCCGCTGTCGCCGAGATCGATCCCCGACTCCTCTGCACAGGATCCGACTTCTCCTCACCAACACCTCGTCCCCGTCGCCGTTGAGCTCGATCCACGCCTCCTCAACACAGGATCAACCAGGTCGGATCGGAGGCGCCGAGCTTCATGGTCGTGGCGATGGCGCCGATGCTCGTCGTCGCGGCAGAGCATGATATCCTCCGGGATCGGAACGCGCACTACACAAGGCAGATGAAGGAGGAGTGGCGCAAGGACGTGGAGTTCGCCGGGCAGCAGCACGGGTTCTTCAAGGTCGACCCGTGGTCGGAGCGCGCCGACGAGCTCGTCCGGTTCATTAGGAAGTTCGTGGTCGAGCACATGGACTCAGAGTAGATCGGGCGAGAAGATGGGGGTAGAAGGCGGCATCAGGGAGAGAGACTGAGGAAAAAATGGGTAGAAACTGACATGTGGGCCTCGTAATATTATAATTTTGATTCGCCACATCGCAGCCAAGTCAGCGACCTACGTGGCGAAACCGGCCTGAATGGACGCCACGTCCGCAATACCACCACACGAAACAGCCTTAGGGGGTAGGTTGTCCGGTTTTGCAACTTCGGGGTGTCAAAGGTCCGGTTTTTTAGTTCGGGGGTTAGGTGTCCGCATGTCAATACTTGAGGGGGTAGAATGGACTTCTTCCTTAAATTAATCACTGAAGTGCGCATTATTTTAACACTCACTAGTTTTTTTTTTTGCCAATTTTTGTTGTGTAATTGCTACAAAATTAGTGTATCACACATTTTTTTTGTTTTGTTTTAGATTTCTGGTTTTAAGTACATAAAACAACTTTCAGTTGTAAAGCTACATTTTGTAAAAAATAATCTAAAAATGTGTTATGTAATTATTAAAACGTCGTTATCATTTATAATGAGTTTTTTTTTGTGTCCCTTGGTACGGATCTCGACTACTTAAATATTGCAATTGGTGGTGGTCGTTCGTCCTCCCATCATCTTCTGCGTCCGTCCGATCGACGGTGAGGTCACCAACGGATAGAGCTGGCCAAACGGGCCATGCCTGCCGGGCCGGCCTGAGGTACGACATTGCTGGCCCAGCTCAGGCACGGCCCGACCCGCACTATTCACGGGCCGAGCCGGCTCAGCACAATAGCCCGAGCCAGGCCTGGGCCGCCACCCTGGCACGAGAGGCCGGCACGACATTGCACGAGTAGTGCTGGGCCCAGCTTGGCATGGCCCATGCACGGCACGGCCCGTTAGGCATGGCACTGTTTTAATATATATAATTTTATTTTCATTTATTAATATTTATATGATTTTCTTTCCATTTTTAATACTTATATGGTTTTATTTGGTAGTTTTTAAATTTTATATAGTTCATTTTATAAGTATATATAAATTTAATTTGGTTTTTTAAAATATACATATTTTTCTAGGATTGTTTTGCATGTTTTTCAATTTTTCATGTCTTATGAGCTAAATGACAAATGTTTTAACGAGCCAGCTATTTGAACAATAATAAAATTCTATTACATTTTCAATGTGCTTATCTCATTTTTTACAATTTTCATTTTATAAGTATATATAAATTCTATTACATTTTCCAGTAGCCCTCACCTCGAGTTGAAAGACAAATATGTGGGGCACGATCTTCGGTTCCTCTTCCTCCAGGTCCAGGTCTAGGTCTTCTTCTTCTTCTACACCATCGCTTGCTTAGCCAAGACCCACAAGGAGTGGAGAACTATCCACCTATCTGGACAGCGATACAGTGAATTTCAGCTCAGAAGGCTTCGACATCTTGTAATGGTAGCAAGCCCATAAATTAACATATCCCGTGTTGTCCATACTTGCACGTGATGTGTTAATTGTTCATGTCTCTACGGTTTCCTTCGAGTCTGCTTTCAGTCTTTTTAGAAGAATATTGGCGGGGAGAAGAATAAGTTTCACAAGTGAGATGGTAGAGATTCTTCTAACTGTGAAGGACTGGGAACAAGCTGATTCACGAACACAACATTCTGTGGAAAATCCAGAGTTGTCGGAGGTGTTCGAAAATCTGTACTTAGACAATGATAGTAGCACCGATACGTAGAACAATGATGTATTATGTATGTAGAGCTATAGGTTATACTTTTTTTTCCTTTGCCATGGTTTTCTCATTTTGAGTTTTTACTTAGCGAATGTTTTAACGAGGCAGCCAGTTAGACATTAATAAAGCTCTTTATTACATTTTCAATATGATTGTCTCATTTTTTTCAATTTTCATGTCTACTTCTGAATTCTACACAGTTTTCTAATTTTTTTTTGGATTTTTTTTTCATTATGTTGGGCCAAACGAGCCACACTTGGTCTGATGGGCTAGACGGGCTATGCCTAGGCCGCCACCCCGGCACGACACGAATAGTAGCTAGGCCAGAATGGGTCGTGCCGACACAGGCCCATGTCGTGCTGGGTCGGGCCGCTCGTTTGGCCAGCTCTACTAGGAGGGACGCGATGATTTTTTTTAAAAAAATAATATTTTTTTAAAAAAATTACAAAACTAGGTCGTCGTGTGAAACAATTACAAAACTAGGCCCATGCCGAACTGCCGATAGGAATAATGTTCATTCCTGTCGTCAGTTTAACTAGCGACAGATGCACTGTTTATCCCATCAGAATACAATACTATTTTTAGGAATTTTTAAATACAATAAATGAGCTAAAAAAAATTACAATTTTTTTGTGAAGTCTCCCGACACAGTTTACTTGCTTGTTTAAATTTTTTTAGAATTTTATCCATTCAAATTTTTTCTCCAAAATTCATTTAATTATATTGTTTGTAGGAATTTCTAACTGTATCAAATGAGCTCAAAAAATTATGATTTTTTTAAAACTCCTTACATAGTGTGATTGATTTTATAATTTTTCTTGGATTTTATATGTTTTGCAATTGTCTCAAACAAACACCATGACATAAACACTCATTTATGTCATGGTGTTTATTCGAGACAATTGCAAATTGTATAAAATCTTGGAAAAATTACACAATAAATTACACTATGTAAGGAGCATTCACAAAAAAAACATAATTTTTGGAGCTCATTTGGTACAGTTAGAAATTCCTCCAAACAATATAATTAAATGAATTTTGGAGAAACATTCATAACAGATAAAATTCTGAAAAAATTACACAAGCAATTAAACTGTGTCGGGAGGTTCCAAAAAAATTCATGATTTTTTGAACTCATTTCCTATATTTAAAAATTCCTAAAAATAATACTATATTATGATAGGATGAATAGTGCACCTATCGCCATTTCAAGTGGCGACAGGAGTGAACAATATTCCTGTCGTCAATTCAGCTGGCGAAAATAACATAGTTTTGTAATTTTTTAGGGTAACAACTTAGTTTTGTAATTTTCTTTTAAAATAATATTATTTTATTAAAAAAATCGGGATCGATACTGTTTTGTGGGCTGGGCCGGGCCACTCATAAGATCGAAACTACACGGCCCAGATCAAGGCTACCGCACGAACCCAGTAGGTTGTTTTGCACCTAAACCCTCGCGTGATATCGTACTACCGTTACGACCCACCCTGGACTCGATCGCAAATAAAATCCGCGATCCAAATCGGGCTCCCCGATGCGCACCGTCCGATCAAAAATATTAACGTTCCGTCCCACCGCATACCCGAGTGCAGATGCAGACCGGAGCACGTACGGAGGTCGCAGCCCAACCGCGGCGGCGGTACGGCCGCCCTCGGACGGCGGACGCAGGAGGGGTCACCCGCCGCCGCTCGTGCCGTTCCTTTTTGGTGCCGCAGGTGATGTGTCTTTACCCAGAGATTAGCTTCTCGCCTCATCTCGCTCCTTCATTTGCTCAAGCCAATCCCGCGCGCTGTCAGTTGCCACTTAACCGAGAATACAGTCAGTTACATGTTCATACTGTGTCATAATCGCCCGGTGAAATTTACACCGTGACGCATCCATCGATCGGATAAAATCTAAGCAAGGTTCTAAATAGCTAGTGCATTATAGCTTTTGTAGGACTTTGCCACGAAGCTGCGAAAATCGCGATTTAAAACCTTGGTTCCAAGCATAATGTACCTAGAAAGACCTACTCATATTGTTTGTCTATATATGTGTGTGACTAATTGACCGTAGCAAAGGTCACCAAATAGCAGATATTATTGTGCCTACTTGCTAAAGCATGAATAGTTGGTGTCACTGTCAGCAAGCCAATTCAATGGACCCCTAGCTGGCCATGACACATCCTGTTCTTCTAATTGTGTCCACCGATGTATTGCCTGTCCACCACAAGATCGGATCTTTTAAGTAGGTGATCACCTTTACAAGCACGTAGAGCGTGGATGTGCGCCTCCGAGCAAAGCTTGTCTGAAATATGTGCAGACTTCAAAGCCCTAGCTACTAGTACATGATCAGCAATTCAGCATGTAGGTCTTCGCTATAAAGATGGTAAGCAGCTAGGCCAGTCTATTCAACACTCATTACTATGCCAAATGACTTCAGGAATTAAGACAACAGAAAAGAAGCGCATAAATGAGACTTCATGTATGACATGACATGATTGGTAGCTTGAAATGCCTGATTTGGCTAACAAGAATCGTACCATTTTCGTCTCTACAGTCTACAGGCACTGTCGTCTTTTAGGGCAGTAGGCGAACTAGCGAAATCACTGTTCATATGTAGTTTCATCAGGACATGTGAATGACGAGTTAGCTACTTAGACATGAGAAATTCAACCAGGTCATGATTCACTGGAAAGATCTGCTTACTGGGCAAATAATGAATTGATCTTTTATCTTGAGAGTAAAGACGTATGTATTGTACTAATGAATCATTGATGAGACTTCAGAACAGGTGATTAATTCTGAAGTAGGCAGCAACACAAACTTGTGACCAGGGAACGGATCAAGAACAGTGCATAATGCCGTCTTGAGCAGACAAGTTTAATACAGTGCTCATTATTCAACTGAGTTAGGCTTCAATTATGAATATGGAGAGATGCTGCACTGCTGATAAGCTCGCCTGCATCTGCATGCCAGGTTCAGTTTCCAGAAGATGCTCCATGACTCTGTTTAAACAGGTAAAAAATACCAGTTGGTTTTTCTATTACTATCTGCAGTATGATTACAATTGATTCTTGAAGAATGTTTGGCGAAGTGCATTAACCTCAGTGTTGGTTGGCTAGTTGGTTCAGGAGGAACCGAGCAACACGTTTGTGTCTCCAAAAAGAAGCCAAGAGTCCGGAGTTCAGCACTTTGCTTATCTTCTAATCTCTTTTACAGTGTGAAGTGAGGGAATTCCTACAGTTGCTGAATACTCATAACTTAATTCTTTTGATAAATCTTTGACTTTTAACTGGGTTTATTAGTAAATTTTAGCATATTGTAAATACTACTTCATCGATTCTTTGAATAAAAAAGGAAATTAATTTCAGCTGAGCATACCGAACTTTGTGTACTTGTCAATTGTCATGAATTAATGGATAAGAAGAATGCTAAAATTAAGTATGCCAGCGGATAAGATGCAGCAAAAGAGTAGGATTTTCTTTCCTACAAAGGGCAACATTTTATTTTGGGTAAAGAAAAAGCCAAGGTAAATATTCCAGAATCGCATGATCGATCGAAGTGGCCAAGAACTCCAACTGTACATATTACACAATAGTGTAAGCTCATAGAGCATATCAAAAGCCGCAAATCATTGCTTCAAATGACGACGCCTGCTGCATGTAAGCATCGATCCTAATTGAATATTCGATAATCGATCCTCTGTTAGCCTCGTGTGACAAGGTTAGCATTACCGCCATTAGCTGATCTAAACTTTAATAAGAAACTAGTAGCTGAAATCATTATGAGCATAACAAATATCAAATACGTTTCTGTTGCTGTTGCTATTGTTTCAGTGATGTCCATGCATCGAAGGAGAAGCTGCACATATTGCTACATGGTGAGTGTAACAGCCCAAATTTGGCTCCAATTTAAAATATTTCATGAATTTCAAAAACTTTGATTGCATTTCAAAAATTCCCAAAGGTTTGCCTTGCAATTTAAAATTTTAAAGCAATTTCCTTGCCTCAAAAATCCGGATTTGCAAAAATCTCAAATTTTAATTGTGTGCAAAACCATTTCACAATTTGAATTCAAACTCAAATCAAATTTGAAATACAATTAAAATTTAAAATCATTACCTTTTCCTCTCTCCCCCCTCGGGCCGCAACCCAGCCGCCTGCCCATCTTCCCCTCTCCTCCCCACAGCCCAAGCCAGCTGGTTGTCGCCCGTTTTCCCTCTCCTTTCTTCCCTCGCATCCCGCGAGCAGCTGGCTCAGCCATAGCCCAGCTGGCCTCGAGGCCGAGCCAGCCCAACTCCCCTCCCTCTCGCGCACACCGACCAACGGGCCCTGACCCTACCCATCAGCGCCACGCACTGTCGTTCTTCCGCCCCCACCTCTCTCTTTGCTTCCTCCATTCTCTCTCTCCTGTCGCAAGCACCCGGTCATGTGCCGCAACAGCCATGCTCCTCGAATGCAACTCCACCATGAGGTAGTCCCATCGCCATGCCAGCCATGCCCCTGTACATCTTCCTCATCTCCTTCTGTCCTTCTCTCTCTCTCTCTCATTCTCTCGCCCTGTACGCACGTGTGCCACTTGGCACAAGGATGATGTGGCGCCATCAACACCTCCCTATTGCCCCCTACTCCTCGAGCTGCTCGCCCTCACTTAGAGCGTTGTGACCTCGTCACTTCGCCTCCAGGAGCACGCGCCACGCCGCACCCACGAGAACTCGCGCACGATCCACCATGACCTCGTGAGAAAATGTCGAACTCCACTGCCTTTAAACCGAACTGAGTGCGTCATCTTCCTTGCCTCGTCCTCCTCTTCATTTCCCTTTTTGTTCCCCACCTCCTCCTCCACTTAGTAGCTAGAAACGTCGTTGCACCGTGTCATCTTCTCCAAGCCCGGTGGAGCACTGCCCAGCTCCTCCATGCTGCTCCCGCCGCCTCGGGTGAACTTCACCCTTGGTCCTTGGTTTCATCAGTGTTGCCTCGTTTCCATCTCTTTGATGCTCCTTCTCTCTCTCTACTTGTTGTACTACAAGAAGGACATGATGACTTCATCGTCCCAGTGTCAGTCCAAAGCACACACGCCGCCATCGCCTCCCCTGGCAAGATACTGTTGGTGATATGCCCTAGAGGTGATTATGGAGATAATTATATCACGTGTATGTTTATGATTTATAGAATATGTTCCTTTAATGAATTATCATTTATAAAATATTAACAAGTATATGACTTGTTGGTGAAGCTATTTGATAGTTATATGATATCATTCTAAAAGTATCCCTAGTCGGATGTCAATAGTTGGGACACTATTGACTTATCAATCAACACATGTATTGATTGATGACCATGTTTCACTGGTTATAGATGGGGATATCGAATCAACAACGTGAGCACATATTAGAGAACATGGTGTTGGATTGACCCACCTTGAGATACTATTTTGTTATGATTTTATGTGTCATTAGTTGGCATCAAGCAATGATAGTGTATAATTCTTAGACATAAGATCAGCATGATTTCCTACATGTGTAATAGTACACGTAGGGGCTGCCAAACGCTACTCCAGAACTGGGTAGTTATAAAGATAGTTTTCGAGTGTGCTATAAAACATGCAGAGAAATGTGACTGATCAGATATGAGATTTCCCCTCCTAACATAACAGTAACATCCCAAATTTGGAGTTCATTTGAAGCATTTAAAAATAAAAATAATTATTTGAATTTTCTTGGTTAAGTCAAAGCTTAATTTGAATTTTCAGAAATCAAAATAATTTAATGTGATTAATCTAAACTATAATTAAGTTCAAAGTTATTTTATTTGGGTTCCTTGAGTTCCATAGTATTTTCTAGGATTTTTTGGAGTTTATTTGCTATTTCTTTGAGCTCGGTTTGCTTTAATCTACTTTCTGGAATTCAGAAATCTTTCTTTTTTTGAATTTTCCTTTTGGGTCGAATTCCTTTTCTTTCGGACTTTTTCTTTTCTTTTTTAGGAGTCCCTGTGGACCTCGGTCCCACCTATCAGTCTCTCAGGTTTTCCTAAAAAAATATCTAGAAAAGAAATTAAAAACCCAGTCGGACCCACATGTCAGCCACAAATGCTTTTCCTTAAGAAAAATAATTGGAAAATAAAATAAAAACCCAAGTGGATCCCACCTGTCGGTCACATAGGATTGTCTTAAGGAGTTTAATTGATAAAGAACATGAAAATCCGACTGGACCCGCATGTAAGAGATTATAGATTTTTTTGGATTTTCTTGTGAGATCAAACTTTAGAGAGCTCGTTATCTCTCGTTTTAAATCAAAATATTTTGATTTTTATTTCTAAAATAATCTAAATTGAAACCTTTTCTAACAGTACCAAAATAATAATTTTTTGAGTTCATTTGTATTTTATCTGAATTTATTTGAGTTCATGTGTATTTATCCAAAGTCGTCGTTTATGCTTTAATAGATTCCAACATCGTCGAAGACTTCGTCAATACTTCAAGACAAGATCAAGATCAAGTAATATCCACTGTTGAGCAAGGCAAGTGCCTAAAATTGATCATGTTGAACCTACTTTTCAAATGCAAATTACTTTGCTTTAAAGTATAACTTGCATACTTATTATTATTTATGAAACACTATGTTAAATGTTCATACCTAGCTATGCCAAATATTGTTACTACTATTCCCTTCTTTAATTGTTGATAATCCATTTAACTTGTCACCCTAGGCTAATTATTACATTAATAAATTACCCTTGGTTAATCATTAATGACTAGTGGTTGTGTTTAGACACTGCTCAGTGGCTAGATTGAATATGACACAAACACTGCCATAAAAATACTTGGCATATAATTTGAATCGTAGTATGGTGACGTTGGTTACTATTGGAAACAAGAGAATGTTATATAGAATGGTGGAGAGTTGGGCGAGTAGATGGTATGAGATCGGTGCAGAGGCATGCATGAGAGTTGGGTTTGTGGATTGCCTTACCTTAGTTGATTAAGGACCTAAGGAAGAGTGTCATGGTCAACATTATGAGTTTATCATATCTTGTAGGTAAATATGTACAACCACTGCAGAGTGTATACTCTATTCAAATAACCGTGCTCCCGGTTATGTACATTGTGAAGAAATTAATTTTACTAAAATGTGAAATGATGACATGTTAATGTAAAAATGATTGTAGCGATGATCTGGATATAGGTGAATGGAGCCTCATGAGTAGTAATAGGAGGATGGAGCCTTGCTAAGCGATGAAACGTGCTTATGAACAACACTTTGGTTTGAAATTAGAATGATCAGGTCATAGATTTGGAAAATAATTACAATATTTGAGTAAAACATGCTTTATGCTAAAATAATCATAAGACACATCCCTTGTCAAGTCATGCATCTATATAATTGCATTTGGTGTGAGGGCTTGCTGAGTATATTTGTACTCATGGTTGCTCATATATGTGGATTTAGTGTCCGAAGATATATATCAACAAGTGAACTGTTACCTCTACCAATCGGGAGTCCAAGATGACGCCAAGCACTAGGCCGTTTACCCCCCAGTTGATTGCCTGTGGGCATATCCCGACGGTCACCACGGCTAATTATCTTTTCCGCTACAAGACTTTATTTATATTTGGTCTTCCTTGTTGGAATTAATCCTTCCTGTAATAGTTTGTTCAATTATAGTTTAAATCTTAGAGATTTCGTTTTAGTTTCGGAGTCTGTTCAGTAAAGATAGAGTAGAAATTAACTCGTATCCGAGTTGTATTGTTGGAGTACTCAATCTTTGAATCGGTTTAAGCGGCCTATATAAAGTGTGGTTGTGTCTTGTAAGTTTTGGGGACAACAGAAGATAAGCAATAGACAAAGAGAAAAGGGTGCACAGATTGGCACCGCAAAATTCCCCAAGTTTGATGTGTTTTTTTCGTCCTGAGTACTGTTCATTATAAATACTGTTCATAGTATTCGACTACACGTGTTCGGAAGCTGTTTCGACTTCGTGGTCGTAGAAGGGTTCTGACTACCTGGTTGAAGGTACCTGGTCGTAGGTGGCACGACTACATTCCCGACCAATTATGTAAGATTTTGATTAAGTGGTCTATTTACACTTATTTACTATCTTTTTATTTGTATGTATGGATGTGATATCCATCGATATTGTAATATGAGCTAGCTATTGATTATGAGACTAGCTTAGTATATACAGAAAATCTAGATGTAACTCCGGCAGTGAGACATCGGTGTCGTTCTACATGGAACACCGCACATAGAGGCAACTTGGCCAGTGAAATGTCTACAAACTAATTGAGCTCTCGTCAGCCCGTTGTTTTGGATCAAACTGCATGGGCACCATGGTACCAACCGGCGTACGTTTTCTCTTTTCGTTTCGTTTCTCCCAGATATTGACCTGAGAGGAAGAAGTGCGTGTGATTCATGGCCAAATCAGAGGATCAGGCAGGCGTTGTGGAATGTATGATGTACCACGACCGGATTGCCTGCCAGTGCCAGCCTGCTGCGAAGATACATCCATCTCCTTTTCCATTTTCAGGCGACGCGACGCGACGCCGACAGGGGCTAAAAGGAAAAATACGATCTTGCTGCCAAAGACAAAGTCATCATTGTATCAAACACTGTCCTATGTGGCAGAGAGTCAGACTTGCTCCTTGGCACATCTGTTTGTTCAGGTGAAGATGTCTAGTCCCACCACAAATAACTTGTAGGTTAATTCTCACGATAATCTTAGGAGATTAGGTCGGCACTATTTGAATTTTGATTGTGAATCTCGGCTGTCGAAATCTTTCAGCCAGGTAAGTGATCTAGCCAACATGTGCTCTAGTCAGGGTTTGAGAAAACCTTTTTGGGGTCTAAAACTGGAACCTGGCTAGAAGCCCGATTTCCGGGCTCAAAACCGGTCCGGTTTTATATATGGTAATTTGAATTTGAAAACTTTCCAAAATCTGATGAATGGCAGTTGGTTATTACACTAACATACATCTGTAGAAGAATTGATCAACAGGAGTTCAGTTGGTTATTACACAATTTTTAGAGCCTGCTCCTAGTCCTACCCAGAAGAAAGGACATAGTCCAATGTGCATACCACTGAACTTTTTTTTATTATTTAATTCTTTTCTTAATTTTATTTTAAAATTAACCTATCGCAAACTTTATTTACTATTCTGACCCCCTTTGGTTACGCCACCAACCGTGGCGTGACAAAACAACACTGTCACGCCACAGGATAAGTTCCGAAAATCGTATTTTTTGTCACGCCACTGGTGATGGCGTGACCAAACAACACTGTCACGCCACCACCAGTGGCGTGACAAGACTTTGACCAGAAATGAGCCGCGTGACAGTGTTGTTTTGTCACGCTACGGGTGGTGGCGTGATCAAAGGGGTCAGAATTAGAAATAAAGTTCGCGATGAGTTAACTTTAAAATAAAATTAAAAAAGATTAAATTATAAAAAAATTTCATACCACTGGATATGATGCCTTTAATTTCTCTGGTACTCCCTCTAGTCCCAAATATATGTCGTTTCAGACATTAACACGGCCTCTAAAACACAGTTTTGATCACTAATTTCTAGTATAATTTAGTTATAACACTCACTAAAATTATAATATTATAAAAATACTTTTGAGACAAATATATACATATGATTTTCATATATCCAATCTAAATATATATATTTTTAAAAAATTGATAGGTAATATTTAGAAAATTTGACTGCACGTATCCCAACACGGCGTATATTTTATGACCGGAGGGAATATATTTTATAGCGGGTGTACAAATTCCTCTGGACTTGTGCCTATCAGCAAGTAGGCCTACCTATCTGGCCTGCGATCGAATTGGATGGCAGACGGAAAGAAAGAACCGAAGCCGCGAGCGCGAGATAGACCAAAATGTACCTAATCTGACGCAGATCAGAAGGTTCTTTGTGCCTTTCTTTTCGTGCAGATATGCATAGCTAGTGGAGACAACTATGCGTGTCAACTCAAACACACTCCTATCTCTTACTACCACTTACTCATGCCTCATTGGTATTTACCAAACCGGAGGCCATCCTCTCTGGTATGATCAAGGTAACTAGCCGAGTAGCTTTCCAGGGATGGACTGGGAGAGGGCAAAGCTAAGTGTATTCTGTGGGGGGCTGGCGAGGCGTAGGCGATGGATGCAAAATTGCAAATCCTAACAGGAGCGCACCATGCCGGCATGGGAGCACTCGGCGCATCAGCATGCACTAGCCGGAGAGACGCCCTGATTGATTCCATTAGGTGGATGCCCCTCTCATTCTCATTCTTGTGAAAAAAAACAGCACTCTCCAGTGCACTCTCAACCCTAATTTGGCTCATATCTTTGGTTGGAGTGGAAGAGGGAGAGGGAGAGAGAGAGGGACAGAGATGGAGGGAGGAGAGGAGGAGGAGGAGGAGGAGGAGGAGGGTGCATGAATGATGTTTGCATTCCTCCGAATGTCGGAGTTGCGTGACTATGAATGATGTGCCTTTTCCCTAACCTTGGATAGGTTGCACTTGTTGAAACAAGGTGCAGCTTAATTAGCGGTTTCGAGCTCCTAACGCGGATAGCTCAATGGTTAAGACTATTCAATGCAATAAGATCGGTAGGTCATAAATCCGATTTTTCTTAGGCATTAATTTAGCCTAATCCTTCCATGCCACACATCCAAACTGGCCGGCCCTAAGGGTGTAAAGCTAAGTTGTTCTGATGTTGTTGTTTTAAAATCAAAATTTATGACTTATCATGGACAGGTTCTCCTACGAATTCCACGCACACATATGTCTGACCTACTTATCAGTCGATGTTTTATATCATAATGCCACAGCTCTCGATCAAGTCCTAACATATTATATATTTTTTGAATTAGCAGCAAGAAGATATTGGTTCAGGGCTTTTTTGGGAGACAGCTTTACAATTAACCTGAAGAGAATAACATTCAGCTCAGCAGCCCAGTATTGATGCCACATCTTATCAGCTGATTAACTCCCTGATAGTACTACTCTCCCTAGCTAGTCTAGACACCATGCATGCATGTACATCTATTGTTGTCTGTACACAAGCACTACTAGCTAGGGGTCAGTAAAAGCCTAGGTCCAGCTGACTCCCACAAACCTTGACTCGGACGGCTCTGATCATTCCTGTCGCAAGTATTCTCTTTAGGTGGCCGGAAAGATATCTAAAGTTCTAAACCCATAGGCAGTACGTGCTCCCTGCATTTTCCGGGAAAAGCAGAAGAAAAAAGATACAAGGGGATGAGAGAGAGAGAGAGAGGCTAGCTTCTCCTTTGCCCGGAAGTGGAATAATAAACAAGAAAGAGAATGGAACATATAGGATATAGCTAAGCTAGCACTGCGGCACAGGCAGACGCATGACTCGGATCCATCAATGGCCACACTAGCTTGGCATCTCGATGGACGACTAATCCAACTTCGTTACCTACACTTCGCTGTATGCACACTTGCACAGCACCGCGGCGATCGAGCGCGCGGCTATATAAATGGCCCCGTCTGAGCTCATTGCCTCCTCACAGCCATCGCTTGTGTAGTCAAGAGCTCGATACTACTACTGCAGAGGGAGAGAAAGTACTTGGAATTATTTAGCCGAGGAGGAAGCTAGTGTACATGTAAGAGATCGTCGTCGAGAATGGGTGTGGGGAAAGTTCTGAACGACGTGAAGCCGTACCTGGCCATGATCCTGCTGCAGGTAGGGTTCGCCGGGATGTACGTGGTGTCGGTGGCCTCGCTCAAGCGCGGGATGAACCACTTCGTGCTCGTCGTGTACCGTAACCTCGTCGCCACCGCCGTCATGGCGCCCTTCGCTATCTGGTTCGAGAGGTACATAATTCGATCGCGCGCTCTCTCTCTTCTCTCTCAGGCGCCCTCTGTTCTAGATTATTGCTTCCTTTAAATTCTTGATGCACTCTCTCATCCGTACATCGTCGTGCCGTACGTGCTTTCCTGGACACCGCCGCATGCATGCATGCGAACGAGGCTGTGTTTAACTGTGCATGCATGCCGACATTGTCATGAGCTAGATCTTATGGTCGAAGAATTAACACGCACGCATGCATGTAAATATGTCATGAGAAAATAATCCTACAGTACCTAGCTAGGATATGCCATGCAAGTGACCATGTTATATAATTTATCACAAAACTGCAAAAGGATGGCCGAAATGCTTCGATTTGTTTCAGTTTACTAAGACTATGATTCTGATGATCTGATCGATGTGCCCTTTCTAGCATTCCACTTTTAGGACTAAAATTTCCAGGGGACAATTGGACAAACAGACAGGAAACAAGACGGTAAAATAGTGCCGACTTGTCATGCTCATGCCCACACCATCAGTACATGTACTTTGTTCAATTCATTCATTTTGTCTTGATAATCGACGTACAGAGCTAGTCGACATGGCATCTTAGCCCCTTTTAGATGGTGCATGCTCCACAACCAGCACTAGCCTGCAGATCCTAGCTAATCCAGAAAAGTAGCCTGTCAATTCTACGTTGTACCTGCATGCTAAACGAAAAGTATATTCTTTCCCGGCTTTCCTTGTCACGCGTTAAATCAGCATATATTCATACCGCAGAATCTGTAGATCCCACATGAGAACAACAGCAGTTAGAAGTAGAAAATGACACATGACTATGGCGTGTTAGTGTGTTACCATCAACCTATGGACGCGTTTACGTGCGTGTAAACGCACTTGGACGAACTCCACTAAGAGCATATACAGTGCATGTGCTTAGAAAAGAAAAAACTATTTTTTTTCTTGCCACGTAGGACAGATATAAGGTGTTTATTTTGTAGCATCGATGTTTAATTAGACACCGGTACTTAAGAGGTGCTAATGTATATAACTATATATAATTAATAGATAATACAATCATCTAAGTACTTACAAAAGAAATACTTGTATTGGAGAAAATGACTTTTACATGTGTTTGATGATGTAGTTATATTATCTTTCTTTAAGTACTCGTATATAAACATTTTGAATTGTACACGCTCTAATAGTATGCCCTGATTGGCCATTAGTGGAGGACCCACACCAGTTATATGGAACCACCAGGCCCCACATGTCAGCTGGTGATGTCTGAATATCGACAAGCACTAGTCAATGTTGCGTGGCATGCATGCATGCGATGAATCGATCGGTAGTGTGCATGCATGCCTAGTTCTTCGTTCCATTTCTCACCTAGATCATGAGTTCATGACTGACCTGAACTAATTATTTGCTCCAACGTGACATGCGCAGGCAGGTGAGGCCAAAGATGACCATCACCATCTTCCTGAAGATCATGGGGCTCGCCTTACTTGAGTACGTACGGTTACTCGTACATATACATTAATACATGACAATATTTTAATGACACACCTCTGATTAATTACTGGCACGTACGTACGTGTACTATGTTGTATCTCAGACCCGTGCTTGACCAGAACCTGTACTACATGGGGGCCAACCTGACCTCCGCCGGCTTCGCGTCGGCGCTGATCAACATCATCCCCGCCGCCACCTTCGTCATGGCCCTCATCCTGAGGATGGAGAAGGTGAGGCTGAGGAGCCTGCACAGCCAGGCGAAGATCGCCGGCACGGTCTGCACGGTGGCCGGCGCGGTGCTGATGATACTGTACCACGGCCCCGTGGTGCAGTTCCCGTGGACCAAGGGGCAGCACCACGAGGGCGCCGGCGCCGGCGGCCAGGCGGGCGGCTGGCTCAACGGCACCATCATGGTCATCGGGGCCTGCTTCTGCTGGTCCGGCTTCTTCGTGCTCCAGTCGAACACCCTGCAGAGCTACCCCGCGGAGCTGTCGCTGACGACGCTCATCTGCCTGATGGGCTCGCTGATGAGCGGCGCCGTCGCCCTCGTCGCAGAGCGTGGTAACACCAAGGCGTGGCTCATCGGCTTCGATACCCGCCTCTTCACCGCCGTCTACGCCGTGAGTTCATTACATTACCTCTGATCGTCTTCGTTACTAGCAACACCAATGTTAGTTTGTCAGTCACTGACACCATACATGCACGCATGCATGATGCATTGCAGGGTATAGTGTGTTCCGGTGTGGCTTACTACGTGCAAGGTCTCGTGTCAAGGCAAAGGGGCCCCGTGTTCGTCACAGCCTTCAACCCCCTCTGCATGATGATGACCGCCATCATGGGCTCCATCATACTGAAAGAGCAGATCACTCTTGGAAGGTACGTACAAGACGTACATCCCATGTATACCTTAATAGTATACTCCATTCAGATTTTCAGATAATTAAGTTGGTATGTAGAGTTTAATAATGCAGGAGTAGTACTAATTAACCATCACTTTTCTTTCTTTCAGTGTGATTGGTGCAGTGATCGTCGTGGTAGGCCTCTACGCGCTCATCTGGGGCAAGACGAAGGACCACATCAACCAAGTCTCCAACGTCACTAGAGCAGGCAGCAACAAGGACGCAGGCGAGCTGCCCTTAACCTCGATTGCCAACGGCAACGGCAAGCACGAGCTCGGCAACGGCGGCCTTGTCTTAGACGTCGAGACGCCGCCGGCCAATGGCCACTACTAATCAAGGAATACAGCT
Organism: Ampelocalamus luodianensis; assembly: GCA_036346255.1. Classification (NCBI taxonomy): domain Eukaryota; kingdom Viridiplantae; phylum Streptophyta; class Magnoliopsida; order Poales; family Poaceae; genus Ampelocalamus; species Ampelocalamus luodianensis. The sequence continues at coordinate 3,614,178 of CM070634.1, forward strand.
ATACGTCCGTCCGTCTATTCTAGACGTGCGTTCTGGTTGTGTGGTCGATCGGTGGAGTGTGTGATGCGATTTTTCCCCCTCCTTTTTGATAATTCCTCATAAAATTCTTGTGAGAGAGAGAGGCTAGATTTTTAGCTAATGTAATGGATAAGACCATGACGTTGTCCGGACTCCGGAGTGCTTGCTTAATTAATCATATTCGCTCTGCTTACGTGGAACTGAAATTAATTTACTTACCTAGTGCCTTTTCTTAATGTGATCGTCTGATCGAGATGATATGTCATCTTCTGCTCCCCTTTGCATTCTTGGTGCCTCCACTGATTAACTTGCTTTAATTGTGACTAGTAATTAATCGATACTTTCTTCGACATGGAATCCAAATGTGTGCTGTCCTTGAGAGTGTGTCATACGCTGGTGCATGCATGTCATGATCTGCCTTTTGCTTTTCTCTGATGCATGTTTGTGTCGTTAGTTAGCCTGGTGGTGGATGACACCGATCGATTTAACGACAGGGTTAAAACATTCTTCTCATCTCTAGTTCTTGGACAGGCTATTTCACATTTGGTCTCTCTCTGAAATAGAACATGTCCTCAAATATATAACTGTTCAAAAGCATCCTTGCTAGTTTTTGCATAGGCTTTCTATGAAACACATGGAGGAGAAACTAGATGTCTTAGTAATAAAGCAGAAAAAATTCAAGCCAAAGAAGGTGGTGGTTTGTACATCCACACCTCACCGTAGCTCAGTTCCTTTGTATAGGCTTCTATCCTAAACAGTCAACTTCTGTCAACTCATGCACTCGTATCTTACCCTCCATGAGAATCAAACACGTAAACCTAGCTAGTTAGTAACAAACAATACATCCCTGTTGCTTATTCCTTCCTTAAAGACTATTCTTTTGACATATGGCCTTGCAAAGAACAAAGTTTGGATTGTGCATCACGATTTACGACTTGGAGAGTGGCTTTGGGGCCGGACATGACGACGTAAGCCCACATCTATCGTACTTTAGGCGACAAAGTGTGTTGGCTGTACACGCATATATATGGCGAAGCGAATTACAAACGTCCCATCTGCGCAGATCAATCACAAGTCACTAACAGCAACAATGACCCCCCGGATCATCGGAGCAGCAATCAAGTTCATATGTCTTTACGTGTGTTTGTGTGTGAAGATTTTTATGATCTCTTTTGAAGAGGAATGAAGTGGTTTCCATTTTATTCTCTAGAAAAATAAAAGGAGTGTTAGAGTATATTAATATATCTCTATATTTGGTAGCTTAGGATTTGTAATCCTGTGATATCTGCCTTATCTCTAGGAGAGGTTTGTTGCCCTCCAAACCTTGTACTCTATATAAATCGTTCTCAAGTCTCAATACAATTATTCATTGCAGTATATTCATCCTCCTACATGGTATCAGAGCAGTGTCGCTCCTGAGCCACTGCCTACATAGTTTCCGCCACGTCGCCCCTGGGAGATGATCTCGTCTCCATGATCTCTCCCGGGGGCTACACAACTCGTAGTTTAAGTCGTGTCGCCGATCATCCGATTGGCTACCAATTAGAGTTTTTCCCGATCATCTTCAGATCAGGTTTTCTCTATTTTTTTTCGATCATAGATCGGTTTGCATCGCCCTGCCGACCCGTCGACGTTCCTCGGCTCCGGACTTCACCGCCTCGGCTTCGACCTCTTCGGCGCGTTCTCTCCTCCATGACGATGTAGCATGACGCGGCGCGCTCGTCGACACGACCCTCCCTCCACGGCCTTCCGAGCGCCCCGTCTACCGTCGTCATCATGTCAGATCATCTTCGTCGCCCCGTCGTTCGCAAGTACGAGCCGTCGCACCACCGGGAGCCCGCACTTGTGGTCATGCCATCGACATGCACTGGCTGCCGCTGCAGTGCCGCAGCCTGTGGTCACCATTGCCATCGTTGACACCACCGTCTTCGTCAACGTTGATCAGGTCCTTCTTCGATGCCGCCACTCCCGGATCCGGCCTCTTTCACGTCGGATCCGGTGGTGCTTCCCTGGATCAGGCCTCCTCCTCGTCAGATGCGCCGACGTGCTTCTCTCCACCTGAATCTAGAGCCAGCTCTCTCTGCCGCTCGTCTCCACGGCCCCAGATCCAGGATCCCTGGCCGACGACGCCGCTGCCTCCAGCGTGCCCCAGCCTTCTCCGCGCTGGATCCGGCGGTGCCTCGCTCAGATCCGACCTCCTCCTCGCCGAATCCGACCCCCCCTCTGCTTCATCTTCGACCACGGTCGGACGACGTCGGCGACCTCTTCACCGACCTCAGCCACGCCTCCTCTGCATCAACCCCACTACCCTAACCACAACGACGACCTCGACACCAGCTACCTCGACATGGCTCCCTCCTCCACGGCTATGACCATGGCTACCTCACTCTCGGCTACCTCAGCAACAAAGGGCTATCATTATCTTGAACAAACTCGTCGATTCCCTCTACAGTCACCGCGTCCACGACACCACAGCAGTCCTCGACGCTCCCGCTGCGATTGCCGGGGATGTCAGTCCGATGGTTCCCCACCTTCGGCTTCCTCTCCAGTCTGACCGTCCGCGACACTCCTACTGTCCGCAAGTCTCTATATTTAGTAGTTTAGGATTTGTAATCCCGTGATACATGCCTTATCTCTAGGAGAGACTTCTTGCCCTGCAAGTCTTGTACTCTATATAAATCGCCCTTGAGTCTCAATACAATTATCTATTGCAGCATATTCATCTTCTTGTACTCTATATAAACCGCCCTTGAGTATCAATACAATTATCTATTGCAGCATATTCATATTATTACAAGGAGAAATACCAAATTCTAGCATATCCATGAGTGCTGGACGCTTTGTCGCCCAAATTCCCCATTACTGTTACTGAATTTGACCACGTCGTTATGTGTGAATTTTGGTTTTGGTACGGTGGAGACCATGTGGTTTGGTCTTAGATTAGGTGATGAACAATTAGAATCATTGTTGAGAGTTTGGAGAGTTAGTTCTATGTTTTGTACAAGTTGTACTACATTCAGGGGATAGGCAGTTTGGCCGGCCTTCGGAGCGGTTTGACTGGCCATTGCTGGCCGGTCGGTGCAAGTGTGTGGAAAATTGACACCAAACACTTGTGTAGGCTTGATTGGGCATGTGTTTGTACTAGGTGTAACTGGAAATGGAAATTGAACATGAAACTAGATAGAGTTTTACTGAAAAGTCCAGATGGGGTGTTTTCTAGTGAAGTGAAGAGGTCAGATCGGTGTCCTATTAACAGTAGGCGCGGTCAGACCGGCCAACGGTTTGCGGTCTGACCAGCATGGTGGCTGCAGTCAAACCGGCTGTGGTGTTTGAGGGCGCAGTGGGCTGTTATTTTGAGCTGAAATTTGAGAATTGGTCAAGGGTCATGGAAATATTGCAGATGTGTTGTGAGATGCATATTTTGGCTAATGTGAGTCAAGTTGCGAAGAACCTATGCCTGGAATCGATTTACTGGTCTATTATTGTGCAGGGAAGCTTGGAGTCAACAACGAGGATAATCAAACTTGGTTTGGTGAAATCAAGGTCCAGAGCGATCAAAGATGTCAGGTGAAGTGGTTGGTCCTAAGCAAGACACAAGATGAAAAAGAACGAGAAGTTTGATCCAACGGGTTACATCAAGTGGCTTGAGCCGATGCAAGTGTTGAGACGGTCCGGTGGGAGTTTGATGAGAGAGACTTGCTGGCATGAGGGAAGCCATTGGTGAACCTACATGTGGCGAAATACGGGATTGCTTCACAAGATTGGACTCGGTCAAGAATGGAACGATCAAGAAAGAGTATTTTGGTAACTTCACTAAAAAACCGGGTAGGTGACTTTGGAGAAACCGCGGTGCATGACGGCATACAAGAGAAGCAATTTGGGTCATGAGGAGAACAAGATCATGAAGAGACAGATTCGAGAGCGTTTGATCGTCATATGATTTGAGAAGCATGTGTGAGTGAGATATCCTGTTTGTGTATGTTTTTTAGTAAGTGCTCGTTAGGGTCTCTCTTATCTCCTAGACTCTACTATATAAGAGTTGCTGCATAATTTTCACCCTCCAAGCTTTGAAACCCTAATTTGCAAAATTGGGGGAAAGTGGAAAGATAGGAGACTGGGGTTTGAGATATGAATTAAGAGAAAATTTATGGGATTAAGTGCTCATGAGCGAGCTTGTGTCATCCATGTTGGAGTGGTTGTAAACCCTCAATTCCTTAATATCAATCCAATCAAATTCGTGCAAAGATGAGTTCTCTCTTTCTTGAAATCTTGGGTTCTTGTGTTTTAGGGAATTTGGCTTGGTTTCTTGTTGTAATCTAGCTTGTTAGGACTTGTGAAAGTTGATCTAAGGTCATCCTAACTATTTTTAATCCATGAGAAAGTATTTGGACTACGTTTTGGTTTTTATCCGGTTTTGAACCCTCTTGTACTCAAATAAGAAATTCTTGGAACCTTGGCTATGATTGTCTAGATCTAAGATTGGAATAGGTTCTCGACCTTCTCGTTGATTTGTGTCTGAAATTTTAAGTGATTTGAATTTGTAGATCAAAAGTTAGGTCATTTTGTGAATATAAAATCATGCTTATTTCTTGTCAAGCTGAGGAGAGGTCAGACCGCTCCCAGCGGTCCGATCGTTTGAGGGGGATTTTGTTTGTGCTTCTTATATTTGGTTCAGTTCTTCTACTGTGAGTATTAGACCTCGATCTTCATAGCTTCACATAGCTATTGGGGTGAAAAAAGAAATAGAATACCAGAAGAGAAAAAGTGGGCTCCTATTAACCCCTCCCCTCTAGTTGCTAGCACGGTCCAACAGATACCATTCTAGTATGAGGTTCAAATCTTCTATTCGGCCTAACTTCTGGAAGATTCTATTCAGAACTTCATATGCATTGTTGCTTTTCTCCATAGAGCTTACACATCCGACTGCATAATGCTTTGAGCAAATGCTCTCATCTCAACACTAGCCCCAATGTTTTTTTAAAGAAAAATGCCATTGATAGTAGTAGCAACCCTGCCAAACTACCAATCCGCAACTAGTATAACTAGAGACAGCCAAATGGTTTGTGCTTGCCGAGCTAGTCCACGACACGATACTGTTGGTCCAGCCCAGGCACAACACGGCTCGACACATAAATGGCACGACATGGCCTGCCCTGGCTAGTCCTGTTGTTTGGCACGGCCCGGCCCAACACAATTAGCCCATTTAGCACTGTTAGGTTTGTTTAGGCACGATATGGTCTGTCGCCATGATTAGGCCGGTTTAGCCTGTTTAAACACGGTAACAGACGGAAATTTTATAATGTTAGCCATTTTTGTCGTTGGAAAGCTTTAAAAATACAGAAAAAGTGGAAAAAAAACCTTGAAAATTTTACTATAAATAGGTAGCATGCCCCCTTCATTCAGCCACCATCCAATCTTCAATCTCTTCTGTGAATCCTGCTGTAAAATTTTATATCCCTTTTGTGATAATTTGGCAAAAAATTGAATACTTTGTGCCAAATATTTCAAAATTTGAAATCCAGTTGCAGTCAAGAAAAGAGGTACAATACTGATTTTTGTATATTTTTATTCTTCTTATTTGCTATACTAAGATGAAATAAATAATAGTGTAATTTTCGTTTTGCAATTTTTCATGATGGAAAATTATGATAGTTTTGCTATTGATGATTTCAGAATTTCATGAGAGGATCTTGCATCCTTCGAGAATGATGCGGTTCCATCTCAACCAGAAGAGTAGGCAATACCATCATCGGGCTCTACAAGTGCCTCTATGTCTACAAGCACCGGAGCAAAGAGATCTAGGTCAAGTACATCGGGAGTCTAGGAAGATTTTGAGAAGACATTCAAGCCAGACAAAACCAGAGTTCAGGTAAGATATGTTATTTGTAAAATTTATCATCATGAATTGTCTACAACGTCTTCAGGTGGAACAGAGAACTTGATTAGACATGATGCAAGATGTAAAGCAAAAATAAGGATTGATCATGAGGCAGACGCAGCTGTAGTACAACCCCGACAATACGGTACGTAGTTGGGATTATAGTCCTAAGGTAGCTCCTCAATCTCTTTGTCGTTTAATTATTGGAAATAAATCCCTTTCTGTTATGCATTTGCAATTATTTTAGATCTGTCGATGATTTAATATCGATATTATGAATGAATGTTAGGGGCTCTCTTAGAGTGAAACCACATAGAAAAGGACACGAAAATTTTATACAGGTTCAGATCTTCTCCTTGGAGAATAATAATCATACTCCTGTGTTGCAGTATTGATTGTGTTTAAAACAGGGCGGAAGTCACTAAAACTAGGGCTTGATGACTTCTGTCTCTCATTGTATCTATCGAATCTCTTCTTTGTTCTCTCCCCTCTATCTACTGACTTTACTCCTTATATAGCTAGCGCATAAAGGCGTAGCAGTTGTCCACGTCAAGGGGCGCCTTAATGTTTGATGCAATGCGCACGTTCAGTGGCGGTTATTGTTAGAGACATATCCCCTTGCGTCGCCTTGCAGTTATGTTAGAGACAGGGGTTTAATACGTGCAGTTATCTCAGGAAATAACAGCACATATTAACTATTGTGTGTGTTAAACACAGCGTACAAATATCTCTAGTCGATTGAGCCCATATTTTTGTGATTCTTATTGACTATAGGGTGGTCGTAAATGACCTGGTCGTAGTAAAACTTACAACCATAAGGTGATTATAGTAGGACTTACTATCAACAGGTGGTCGTAGAAGAATATACAACCATGAGGTGATTTTAGTAGGACTTACGATCAATAGGTGGTCGTAGAAGAACTTACGACCATGAGATGATCGTAGTAGGACTTACAACCATATAGGGTGGTCGTATAATAGCTTACGACCACTAGGTGTTTATAGTCTCCCTCATTGTTGATATTGAGGGGTACACTTAAAGGTTGTATAAGAGGCATTATCATCTATAATAAATATTACAGATAAATAATTTAATTAATTGAGGATTATTAGATCCTCGTCAAGATCCCAGAGCTAAACTTCAAGAATTTGCTAATGTTCTTCTAAGTGATGCTACAAACATAGACTATTGTAACTATTTTTTTTTCATATGTACGTACTAAACTTTCCGATGTTTATCAAAAGTACGAACATAAGTTCCAAGGAGTTTGATTGCAACGACCTCTAGTGCCACCCACTACAGGTAAGAAGATAGTTGTGTCAGCAAAATATGGGGTGCAAGTTCTTCCTCCAGGTCCAGGGGTGCAAGTTCTACAACATCAAGTTCTGAAGTGACACAACGCCTGCCCAAGCAGTGGAAAACTATCCACCTATCTGGACAATGATACCGTGGATTACCAGGAAGAAGGCTTCGAAATTTTGCAATGGTGGCAATGACCATAAGGCAACATATCCAATGTTATCCATATTGGCACGAGATGTGTTAACTATTCTTGTCTTAACAGTTTATTTCGAGCCTGCTTTTAGGCTTTCTGGAAGAATACTGGAAGAGAGAAGAACAAGTCTCACAAGTGCCTCTACGTATGCAAGCACCGGAGTAAAGATATCCAGGTCGAGTACATTGGGACTTTGGGAAGATTTTGACAAGACATTTGAGACAAACGAAATTGGAGTCCATGTAAGATATGTGGTTTGTAAAATTTATTATCATGAATTGTTTGCAAAGTCTTCAGGTGGAAAGGAGCACTTGATTAGACATGCTGCAAGATGTAAAGCAAAACAAAGATTTATCATGAGAGAAAAGTAGTTTCAGGACAACCCCGATGGTACGGTACGTAGCTGGGATTATAATCCTGAGGTAACTCGTTAATCTCTTTGTCATTTAATTATTGGAAAGAAATCCCATTCTGTTATGCAATTGCATTTATTTTAGATCCCATAGCTAAACTTCGACGATTTGCTAATGTTCTCTATCTTCTAAGTGATGCAACAGGCATAGACTATTGCAACTATTTTTTCATATGTACGTACTAAACTTCCTGATGTTTATGAAAAGTACAAACATAAGTTCCAAGAAATTCGATTGCAATGACCATTTGTACCACCCACCACATGTAAGAAGACAACTTTTTGGGGCAAAATATGGGGTGCAGGTTCTTCCTCCATGTTCAGGGATACAAGTTCTACAACGTTAAGTTCTGAAGTAAGGCACAACGCCCGCCCAAGCTGTCACATCCCCAAATCAATAAAGAAGATTACTATGCATCTCATTAGCATACATCATCAATTGAAGCATTCATTATATAAATTGCATTCTTAGATATCAAACAAAGATGGAACATACACATTAAATTGAACTCCAAAAGAAAAACTGAAGCAAATGCTACTGAAGTTCCTCTGGAAAAAATTTATTAAAATATTATATTAATTGTCATGAATTAATATAATTTTTTCCCCAAATTATTGGGACTGGTTGAGACCCTAAGAAAAAACAAACACAATTTAAGGACATACAATAAGATTGAATTTATATTATACACTTTATATCATGGATAGTAGTGCTTAATAATTTTTATGGGCATTAGACTTTCCTAGGAACCTCTGTGATTTATTTCATATTTTTTTTGGAATTTATTTCTATTTTTAAAGCTCTGGTCAAAGTAGGAAGACCAAAATTAAATCCTAGTCAACCTCAGTCCAAACCCTAGCAGTCACTGTTCCTCAGGCTCGAGCCTGACTAAGTAAACCAACTCAGCCCAACCCCCTAAAAAGCATCATCACATGCAAGCGTTGGATCTAAATCCAACGGTCCTGACCACCCAAACCTTTCGGCCATCCGAACCTCACTGGTGATCGTGAGCCACTTGATCCAAATCGAACGGCCACGACCTCCCTCTGCCCTAGTAACTGTGAGGACCCCAATTTATTTGGCTTGTAATGCTTAACCAACCACCTGGTCCTAGCATCACAAATCAAACAAACTGATCCTCGAGATATGTATACTTCCCGAGCAAGATACACACCTCGGTACAAAATTAGACATCAACTCCATTCCAAACATAGAGTCCAAACACTACACTACCAAACGGAAGATAAACAAATAGTAGAGTTATTACAGACAAAGGCCGACAGGCCACAAGATACAAAAATAAACAAGAACGACAAATGAAGCAAAGTGTCATAAGATGGCTATAAACAAAGCCAATCAGTGTGCCTTCAACCCACAAGGCATCCGACCGACCGCCAAATCTAGTCGTCCCACGAAACGGCAACACTGACTCACGTAGTGAGGCCCTTGGGGCTCACCTTCTTCCTCTGCAACAAAAACATTAAGCAAAGCATCTGAGTACAAAGATTGTCTTTGTACCCGCAAGACTGACGTGTGAACTAGCAGACCTGTTCATATGCTACATGCACGCTTGTTTGGTGGAGGTCATATGTTTCATTTGCATAAAGCCAACTTTATTTGCAATAATGTAATACAGTTTAAGGGCAAGTTTGCAATTCATTTTTTACTGTTGAAATAACTGTGAAATAAAGATAGATACAAGTAACCACCTAGAAGTGACTATCCCAATAGTCACCACAATATATCACGAATCCCCATGTTCGTACCACCCTGCAAGTTTTAATTCAAAAGGTTGTAGTCTAACTCTTGAAAAGCTTACCCAAGCGTGTCCATAACCTAGGACGAGGCTATTCGAATAGTTTTTGTTGGAGATATGCCCTAGAGGCAATCATATTGATGATGATATTTCATTGTATCCATGATTTAATAAATGTTCCTTGAATATTGCCTTTGTGTTGATTAACAAGTATGTGACTTGTTTGTGAAACTCTTTACTTGTATGGTTATTCTAAAGTTGTCCCTAGTCGGAGTTCATGTGAGGACACACGTGAATGATTGATTAGCACATGTATCGGTTGATGACCATGTTTCACAGGTCATAGACATGGAGATGTCAAACCAATAATGTGGACACATGTTTAGAACATGGGGTTGGACCGACCCAACATGAGACATAGTAATTATTCTTATGGTTCTCTCTACACAATGTGTACGCCTTGTCCTTAGACCTGAGATTGTCGCATGTACTTGAGATGTGAATCGACCTACTTAGGGGCTATCAAACGCTACTCAAATCGGGTAGTTATAAAGGTAGCTTTGGGTTTGTCATGAAGCATCTTTGCGAGGCATGGTCGGTCGAGATGGGATTTGCCCTCTCTACCGAGAGAGATATCTCGGCCCTCGAGTGATCGGATCCGAAATGCATGGCCATGCTACTTAAGGTTAAGAGTTAACCTAGTAAGGGATTCCGATCACGAGATCGAGAAAGAGTGGTCACTTGGAGCTCGACCAAATATCGCGAGGCAAAGGGATTGGCATGTACATAACGTTGTGATGGTTCGTCCGATATGATCTTTACGTGCGTTTAGGAGTTGGCACGCCTTGCTAGAGGCCGCTACCAACTATTGACCAAGTATGTGTACTTGCGTCATGTCTAAACATACGTGAACCTATAGGGTCACACACTTAGAAAGTGAAGCCTAATTCGGATTGGATCCGAATTAGATCGGGCATTGAGTCCTAATGGGCCTCTATTCGTAGAAGCCCATTATAAGGACGTCTATAAAAGGAGGGCAGGCGCGCACCGTTAAGGGTTGAGTTTTTCGTGACATCCCCAAACCCCGCCGCCACCCTCCCACGCCCTAGTCGCCGCGCGATCTAGTAGTCCGGCGCGCGCGCTCTCCCGCACGTGTGGATACCTTTGGGGCGCCGCATCGTGGCGTTGGGACGAACCGCAAGAAAGGAGCTGTACGTGGGACACCGCGACGAGGACGAGGAAGTAGTACGACTACTCTGCCCCGACGTACTGCATCAACTGAGTACGACTACACTGCCCTGACGTGCTGCATCAACTTCCGCACCTGCGCGTCTAGTGGTAAGACCGTGATCTATAACTGCAGTGATCTTGGTTTACGGGTAGAATTTTTTTAATTTGCGCTAGTGTAGCCTACCCGTTTCCCAACAGTGGTATCAGAGCGGTTGCTGTCATGTTATAGGTTCGGGTGATTTGCATATGGCGATATGTAAATCGGTATGATCGATGTGATCGATTGTATAGTTCTGGTAATGGATTGGTCTGGTTTCCGTGATCATGCTGCTAAGGTCGTGAAACAACGTACCCCTACCGGTCGGATTCGCCATCGGGGTGAAGCGGTGACACGTAAAACCGGTTGCGGCATGCGAAGATCAATATGATTGATCGAATCGGAACCTAGATTAATAATCGATGTACCGTGATCATGCTGCTAAGGTCGTGAAACAACATACCCCTACCGGTCGGATTCGCCATCGGGGTGACAAAGGTGACACGTAAACCGGTTGCGGCATGCGAAGATCGCGACAAATTGGTCGAATCGAACGATGAGTCGATTTGTGGTAAATATGATTTGCCGATCAAAATCCTATGTAAAAATTGCATAGATTGGATCTGCTTTTTTACGAAGGTCCGGCGCGCCCCTTCGAACCCATGGGAAACCCCTCGACCCCTATCCCAGAGATTGCGATTCTATGCATAAACTTGTTTTTGCAGGATGTATGTGACCAGTATGGCCTAATGTGTATGTGATGCATGTTTGTAATATTTGCATGACTGCGTGTCGTGGTACGGCAACACGGCCGAGCCATTGTGTTGTCAAAGTATTGTATTAACGGCTGCGTGCCGACTTGTGATGATTCCTAGTATCCATGTATTTTATTACTAGTGTTATGAGTAATAGCTTATAGTAGTACTCGGAGGACACATCACTTGGAGGATGGCACACATGAACCATGGAGATGGAGATCATCATGGTGGATGATTCTATGGCGATGGAGATCACCATGAGAAAATGGGCCATCTTGAGTCACAACTGTGTGAATGCTATTCTGTTGTTTTACTCCTATGTATGTTTGAATGGTAGAAGTATAGCGATCCTCACAAAATGTTAAGTTAAACATATGCCCTCCCAATTAAACTTTGCACCATCCCATGTCTTGTAAATTGATGGTGGGTCTATAAAATTAGGGCACCATCAACTTTCCTTGACTAGATGGGTTTTGTATCGGATACTTACATGCATAAGGATTGGTGAACTTAACAAGGTTATCATAAAGGTTATGGGCCTTGGGGCATAAAGGTTGGGCGTCGGGGCATAGAGATGTCACCCAACAACAAGAGTCATATAGAGATATGATTAGCAAGGTGTTGCTTACCAATTACCTTGTCTCCTAGCGGTGATGCAAAAGCTCACTAGTAGACTCGTTAATTGCGGATCTTGAATCGCTAAGAATCAACAGAGGATGTTGATTTTAGTGGGAGTACATTCTATTAAATTTGTTTAATACGATTTACTCTATCATGGTTTTATTTGTCTTAGTATTTTGCATTTCCTATTGTAGATCAATGGCATCTAGCAACCACACACACCCTTTTGCTTTGCGATCGATTCTTGAGAAAGAGAAATTAAATGGAACAAACTATTGATTTGGTCCGTAACTCGAGAATTGTTCTCGTGGCGGATAAAAGGAAAACGCTCGATACCCCAATCCCGTAAGAACTCGCTAACAATGCGTCTGCTTCTTTAAAAATGCCTACAAGAAAGCATGTGATGACTCTCTTGAGATTAGTCGTCTTATGCTTGCATGCATGGAACGACCTTCAAAAGCGCTTGAGGATCGTGAAGCGTATGATATGATCATAGCGCTTAAGGACATGTTCCAAACACAAGCCGTGACCGAACGGTTCAATGTATCTAAGGCTTTTCGGAATGCAAGTTAATGTAAGGTGCACCGTAGGCCCACATGTGATCAAAATGGTTGGTTACTGATCGGACTTTGGATAAACTTGGTTTTCCAATTGGCCAAGAGTTGGCAATCGATTTCATTTTAGCGTCTCTTCCACCTAGCTATGGGCATTTCATTTGAACTACCATATGCATGGGGCGGATAAGGGCCTTAATGAGCTTTGTGGGATGCTCAAAACAGCAGAGAGTGACATTAAGAAGTGTGCGGGACCTAGCCATGTGATGGTATGCGAGAACAAGTCTAGCTTCAAGAAAAGGGTAAGAAGCCATGGCCAAAGAATAAGGGCAAGGTTAAAGATATGATCTCGAAGCCAACGCCTAAGCCTAATGGACTGGAGCCGAGACAAGTATGCTTCTATTGTAAAGAAATCGCCACTGGAAGAGAAACGCAAGAAGTACATGGATTCCGATGAATGCAAGAAGAAGGTCGGAAGTAAGACTTCTACCCATGGTACACTTGTTATAAATGTTTTAGACATTTTTCTCGCAGATTCTCCTATTAACTCTTGGGTATTTGATACGGATCGCTTGCTCACATTTGCAACTCGATGCGAGGGCTAATAAGAAGTAGAGGAGTCGCAAGAGGTGAAGTTGATTTTCGTCGGAAATAAAGCAAGGGTTCTTTGCGTTGACCGTCGGCACCATGCAACTTCACTTCCTTCAAGATTTATTATGGAATTGAATAATTGTTATTATGTTCCTAGTATGAGTCGAAACATTTTATCCCCTCATGTTTGATGAGAGATGGTTATTCATTTGCAAGTAAAGACAATGGTTGTTTGATCTCTAAAAATGGAATGTTTATGGCTTTGCCCATTGTGAATGGGTTATTTATTTTAAATCTTGATGATGCGCCTATCTTTAACATAAATGCTAAAAGACTTCGACCTAATGATTTGAATCCCACCTATGTTTGGCATTGTCGTTTGGGTCACATAAGTGAAAAGCGCATGAAGAAGCTCCATGTCGATGGTCTTCTAACTTCGTTTGATTTTGAATCATACGAGACATGTGAAGCTTGTTTGCTTGGTAAGATGACCAAATCACCTTTCAAAGGTTCTTTTGAGAGGCGTCGACTTGTTGGAAATCATACATACCGATGTATGTGGACCAATGAGCACGATCGCTAGAGGTGGATTTCATTACTTCATAACTTTCATCGATGATTTTAGTAGATATGGGTATGTCTACTTAATGAAGCATAAGTCCAAACTTTTGAAAAGTTCAAAGAGTTCCGAATGAGGTTGAAAATCAACGTGCCAAGAAAATTAAGGCTCGCGATCCGATCGTGGTGGCGAGTATTTGAGTCATGAATTTAGCAATCATCCAAGAGTTGCGGAATTGTTCCACACTAACACCGCCTAACGCCTCAAAGAAACGGGGTATCCGAGCGCGTCGGACCTTGTTGGACATGGTTCGATCGATGATGAGCGATCAGATTTACCATTATCCTTTTGGGCTTACGCTCTAGAAACGGCAGCTTTCACACTTAATAGGTACCGTCTAAATCCGTAGTTAAGACACCATATGAGATATGGACCGGGAAGAGTCACGCTTGTCTTTTCTAAAGATTTGGGGATGTGAGGCGTTTGTCAGCGACTACTGATCGGACAAGCTCACACCCAAGTCGGATAAATGCATTTTTGTGGGATATCCAAGGAAACCTTTGGATATTACTTCTACAACCGACTAGAGGGCAAAGTGTTTGTCGCTCAAGTGGTGTTTTCCTAGAGAAAGAGTTTCTCAACAGGAGACAAGTGGAAGAACAGTGCGGCTTGAAGAAGTTCAAGATGAACCAATCGGGAAGACTCGACGAATGATGCCCATGTGGCGTAACAAGTTGAGGACCCCATGGCAAAGGAAGCACCACCACCACGAAGGTCGGAAGGCTCGCAATGCGCGAGATATGTTATTGTTAGACAATGATGAGCCTACGACCTATGCGGAAGCAATGATGGACCAGGACTACGAGAAATGGCATAGTGCCATGAGATCCGAGATAGCATCCATGGGAGACAATCAAGTTTGGAATTTGGTTGACCTTTGATGGTGTTAAAACCATAGAGTGCAAATGGATCTATAAAAGGAAGATTGATATGGATGGAAATGTTCATATCCATAAAGCTCGACTTGTCGCAAAGGTTTTCGGCAAGTTGAAGGAGTTGACTACGATGAGACTTTCTCACCAGAGCGATGCTTAAATCAATACGGATCATTCTAGCTATTCTTGCATATTTCGATTATGAGATATGGCGGATGGATGTCAAAACGGCTTTCCTTAATGGAAATTTAACCGAGGACGTGTATATGATACAGCCAGGGTTTTGTCGATCCAAACAATGCTAGAAAAGTATGCAAACTTCAAAAATCCATTTATGGATTGAAGCAAGCATCTCGGAGTTGGAACATTCGTTTTGATGAAGTAGTCAAAGGGTTTGACTTCATAAAAAACGAAGAAGAATCTTGTGTTTACAAGAAGACAAGTGGGAGCTCACTCGTATTTCTAATCTTATATGTAGATGACATATTACCGATTGGAAATGATATTCCTATGCTCGAGTCCGTTAAGACCTCACTGAAAAATAGTTTCTCAATGAAGGACTTAGGGGAAGCGGCATATATTTTGGGTATTAAGATCTATAGAGATAGATCAAAAAGGCTAATAGGATTAAGCCAGAGTACTTACATTGACAAAGTGTTGAAACGGTTCAACATGGAGGAGGCAAAGAAAGGGTTCTTGCCCATGTCTCATGGCATAAATCTTGGCAAGACTCGGTGTCCTTCGACAACCGATGAGCGAGATCGCATGAGTAAGATTCCATATGCTTCGCCATTGGATCTATCATGTATGCTATGATGTGTACTCGCCAGATGTTTCCTATGCTCTAAGTGTTACGAGCAGATACGGTGATCGGTGAGAGTCATCGGACGTGATTAAAAACATCCTCAAGTATTTGAGAAGAACTAAGGATGTGTTCCTAGTCTACGGAGGTGAGGAAGAGCTCGTTGTAAATGGTTACACCGATGCAAGCTTCCAAACCGACAAAGATGATTACAAATCGCAATCGGGTTTTGTGTTCCTTTTGAGCGGTGGTGCGGTAAGTTGGAAGAGTTCCAAGCGGAGACCGTGTCGACTCTACAACGGAGGCCGAGTACATTGCGCTTCAAGCAAAGCAAGGAAGGTGTTTGGATAAGGAAGTTCATAATCGAACTAGGTGTGGTTCCTAGTGCGTGCGATCCTCTGGATCTTTCTTGTGATAACAAGTGGGGCCATTGCGCAAGCCAAGGAGCCGAGGAATCACCAAAAGAACAAACACATATGCAAGTGTTTCATCTCATTCGAGAGATCCTTAATCGAGGAGATTTAAAGATATGCAAAATACACACGGATTTGAATATTTCGATCCTTTGTGAAGCCTCTCCACACCTAAGCATGAGGCGCACACAAGAGCTATGGGTATTAGATATCTTCTAGATTGACTCTAGTGCAAGTGGGAGATCGTTGGAGATATGCCCTAGAGGCAATCATATTGATGATGATATTTCATTGTATCCATGATTTAATAAATGTTCCTTGAATATTGCCTTTGTGTTGATTAACAAGTATGTGACTTGTTTGTGAAACTCTTTACTTGTATGGTTATTCTAAAGTTGTCCCTAGTCGGAGTTCATGTGAGGACACACGTGAATGATTGATTAGCACATGTATCGGTTGATGACCATGTTTCACGTGTCATAGACATGGAGATGTCAAACCAATAATGTGGACACATGTTTAGAACATGGGGTTGGACCGACCCAACATGAGACATAGTAATTATTCTTATGGTTCTCTCTACACAATGTATACGCCTTGTCCTTAGACCCGAGATTGTCGCATGTACTTGAGATGTGAATCGACCTACTTAGGGGCTATCAAACGCTACTCGTGAATCGGGTAGTTATAAAGGTAGCTTTCGGGTTTGTCATGAAGCATGCTGCGAGGCATGGTCGACGAGATGGGATTTGCCCCTCTCTACCGAGAGATATCTCTGGGCCTCGAGTGATCGGATCGAAATGCATGGTCATGCTACTTAAGGTTAAGAGTTAACCTAGTAAGGGATTCCGATCACAGATCGAGAAAGAGTGGTCGACTGGAGCTCGACCAAATATCGCGAGGCAAAGGGATTGGCATGTACATAACGTTGTGATGGTTCGTCCGATATGATCTTTACGTGCGTTTAGGAGTTGGCACGTCTTGCTAGAGGCGCTACCAACTATTGACCAAGTATGTGTACTTGCGTCATGTCTAAACATACGTGAACCTATAGGGTCACACACTTAAGGGGCTGAAGCCTAATTCGGATTGGATCCGAATTAGACTGGGCATTGAGTCCTAATGGGCCTCTATTCGTAGAAGCCCATTATAAGGACGTCTATAAAAGGAGGCGGCGCACCGGTTAAGGGTTGAGTTTTTCGTGACATCCCCAAACCCCGCCGCCACCCTCCCACGCCCTAGTCGCTCGCGCGATCTAGTAGTCCGGCGTCGCCGCTTCCTCCCGTGCGTGTGGATACCTTTGAGGCGCCGCATGCGTGGCGTTGGGACGAACCGCAAGAAAGGAGGCATGCGTGGGACACCGCGACGAGGACGAGGAAGTAGTACGACTACTCGCCCGACGTCTTGCATCAATCGAGTACGACTACACCGCCTCGACGTCTTGCATCAACTTCCGCACTGCGCGTCTAGTGGTAAGACCGTGATCTATAATCGCAGTGATCTTGGTTTACGTAGAATTTTTTTAATTTGCGCTAGTGTAGCCTACCCGTTTCCCAACGGTTTTAACCTGCGGGGTGTACCATGTACCCACACCTCGCATCGCTTTAAGCCAAAACACACTACAGAAGGTATGCTTGCACACTAAGTCCTACGAGACTTTTTCCAATATTGTGTATTAACTACGAGCCGCTCGTATGGACAGAAATCCATACGCTTACATGGTAAAGCCGAAAAGACAACTACCCACTCAGGATAAAGCTTTTCGGACAACTACCATGCTCCCAACACCATCCCTCCCGCGACCTCCTGCGCGACCGGAGCCAATACACGCCAAAGTACTAGGTCAAGAGAGGTCCCATACCCTCTAGTGTGGTTAGCACGCAAAAATGCCTGGATAACAATCCACTCACAAGATGTTCGGTCCTTAATTGACCCGGGCACCTTTCCAGTCACACCCAATAGATCACACCAATCTTACCATTGTGCCTGCGTCTAAATCATTTTTGTTTTCATTTTTAGTTTTGTAATTAAACATAGCAGAAATGCTGAAATATAAAGTTATAGCAAATTTTGTGTGATCAAGGTTACCGACTAAAGTCGATAACCGCCCAGTTCTACCGATAGCTAAGCAAGTCTAAGCGATTGAGCGGATCTACTAAGTGACAAGAGATCATCCAATGATCTCTAATCACAACAAATAACCTAGGCTCGGTAGTAGAGATCAATATTTTGTCTACGAGGATATGCAACTACGGATTTAACTAATCAATTTAACACAAATTAAGCGATGCATACATACTGATTGAAACAAAATATTAGACTTTAAAATACTGGGATAAACATGATCAAGCGCTTGCACGCTGCCGTTGCTCAATTTGTTGCGGAGGGTCGTTCTCGTGGTTGCCGCAAATATCGAATCCTAACGATTGAACAAAACAGCGAATAAGAACGAATAACACCGCAAAACTCAATAATCAAACACAAACACCAATTTATACACGAGGTTAGACCAACACAAAAGGAGTAACAATTAATCGCTACAAGGATGCTTCAAAAAGACATGCTTTCAAGTGATTGATCTATCCACTCACTTATTATCAGGTTAACCACAAAATCAATCCTCTTATATGATTTAAACTTTGGACAGACTTTGATGGTGATTGTGTGCACATCTATTATTTAATCATCAAGTTAACACATCAAAAACAACTAGCTACTCTAAAACAACCATTATTAGTTGAGGTCACAGAACCTACAAGAAGCTAATGAAAACACTAACTAGTCAAGTATCCAACTATGAGATGCTAAACAAAATTCCAATTAGATTTGGGCTTTAATAAAATCCAGCTACTAACACACCTAAGCATCACACCCAGAAATTTAAGGTCATCACAATTCAACATGCTACTACTCCAAATCTCACTACACTGATAAATCAACAGCACAGAGACAACAACATGCTCATCTAACTATCCCTTTGGTGAATCATGACAACAAGAGCCTTGAAGCTTAATGATACTAACCAACTGACTTCATACTAACAATTACTACTAAGGAAAGTCATCAAACACTAACCAGATTTGAATAGTATAAGCATGAAACCAAATTCGGTTTACTGACAACAAAAAAACGACAACAGAGAAGAACAAATACAGAGAACCAGAACTAAAATGCTTTCAAACTTCCAATACCAAATTTTGATCATGCAATGAGAGTGAACTAATGAACAATCATAAGCATGATTAGCAACTAACTATAAAGCTCAAGGGAGGTGGTCCCCACTGTCAGTCACGGGGCAAAACCTAAGAACAGAGGAGCTCGCGCGCTGGACTGAAGTCGTCGCCGGCGGTGGAGGCGCGCGAGTGGGAACCAAGGCCAAAATGGGTCGCCGAGGACTGCTGGCCGTGGGTGGCCTCGAGGCACCGGAGATGCACCGCGCGCGGCGCGCCGAGCTTGGCGGCGGCGATGGAGGTGACAAGGTGCGATCGCATCGAGAGGAATACGATGAAAACTAGTGCGCGCATGAGCAACGATGGGTTACCAGAACTCACCGGATGACGCGAACTCAAGTGGTCTGCGGAGATGGCCCGGCGGCGAGCTGCGGCGGCACAAGGCGGTCAACGGCGACAGGAGCCTGAGGTGAACGAGAGGACGCGTGAGTGAGCGGAGAAGAAAGGTGGAGTCCAGGTGATGCTCACCGAGCAAGGAATTGAGTTGGAGCTCACCGGAGAAGATGCGGTGGCGGAAGAGGCGGTTTCGGCCGGACTTGGAGAAGAAAACCCACGCGCAGCTCCACGCACGATGAAACTCGAAATTCCTTGAGGGTTTACCTCCCGAGGATGTGGAACACACCGTGACGCGCCGTCGTGCTCGAGATCACCGGAGCGAGAACGCCGGGGCGGCGCAGCGACGCTCTCGGCTCCTGGAGCTCGGTGATGAAGAAGGGCGATGGAGGCGAAAACGAGGTAGGGAAAGCCCTCGGTGGCTTTTGTAGGAGCAGGCGGAGGCAGCGAGGTGAAACGGTGGGGCGGTGAAAAGACCGGTGAGGCGAGGTGGCAGCGTGCATGCGCGCGGGCGAGCGAGAGCGCTACGGCGAGCGGTCGGCGAGCCGCTCAATGACGTGGCGGAGAAGACTCGCAGTGGGACCGCCACGTCGGAGAGTAAAGGGTGCGCTCGAGTCGGAGCCAGGTGCGGTGCGACGAGTGGGTTTAACTCGATCACTATTGCATTGGCTGTTGGATCTGAGATGGATGATCGAGATCTCTGTATGCATTCGGACCGGTCGATTGCGCACACGAACGTGGACCGTCGATCTCCATCGGACGGTGATAGACATCGGGCCCGCGCGGTGCAGCTAGGCGGTGCGACCGAGTCAAGTGGTGCGGTCGGTTGAGTCGGGCTCGGGTTCGAGCGACAAACGATGATTTCGGTTTTGAGTTTAAAAGCTGAAAGAGTTTGGGGAATTTTTAGAGGTAGTTCCGAGCTCCAAAATTTCCGAAATTTTTATGGTAGCTACAAGGACATAGAACAACATTGCATAAATTTTCCAGAACTTTTATGCATCGCATTGTTCTACAGAAAATTTACAAGCTGCTGACCTAGGGTTTGACCAGAAATTCAAACTAGTTTGACTTGGCCATTTGAAATAGCAAATAAAATCTAAAAATTGTGAAATAATTTAGGGAGGTAGATAGGATGATCAATATGATAGGAAAAATAATTTCATAGGATGATCACAAGTTTGAAAGCTAAGAATTTGCTGACAACAATTTCCATTCACAAGAATTTAATTCTAGAAAATGGAAATTGCTAGGGAAAATTTGGAAAACTTCCAAATGATTTGGTGAGACAACAAAAGTTTTTATTTCTCCTCAAAATTTTACATTTGAAATACAAACCCTAAGTTAGGGCTGTTACAGTAACACTCATTTTCGCCTTGGTGATCATGAGCACTTTGATCCAGATCCCATGGCCCACGACCTCCTTTGCCTTATAACTCTCATTTCCGCCTTGGTGATCATGAGTCGTTTGATGGCCATCCAACGGCCCACGACCACCCCTTCTCCTTTGACTCGCGCGCGCGCAATTGAAACGTTGCTGTTGTGGGCCCGCGCTGTCAGACTCGTCTCTGACCTTGCGCAGGAGCTCCTCGCCAAGCGGCCGAGCTTCTCCGATGTGCTCAGAAAGGCTCCGTCGACGCCGTCAATCCACCGCCCCTGTTGACCTATCCTGGAGCTCCCCCACTTGACGTCGCCTCCATTGCCGTCATTTTCCGGGCATAATACCCCCCCTACGAACCCTAGTTCCCTCACTTCTCCTCTTTTCGGCTGAAGAGAGGGGAGCTCGTGCGTGTTCATTTTTTGGGTAAGCTCCGATTAGATGATTCCTCTCTGCTCCAAGCTTAGAACCATCTCCCTGTTTGCTAATGTGAGCTCTCATTTTTGTTTGTAGTAATTGGTTCATAGTTGAGCTTCTCTGGTTCTCCGAAGAACACAACCAAGGAACTCTTCTTCACGTTGTCATCCTCGGTGAGTCTTATCCTCAATCTTGTACGTGACAATGTGTCTTAGAACATCATAAGACTTTCCCCTCAATCAATTTTACCAATGCACGACAGGATCTGCTGAATTCGGACCTTGGACCATTTTCGGCCATAAGCAACCTTTTCACCTCCCACTTCTCTTTGGTAAGATACTATCCTGTTCTTTGCTCCTTTAGCATGTCTTTAAGGTTCTTGAGCTATCCAGAGCACCTACTCTTTGTGTTCTTCGCAGGACTTCCTCTTTTGCGAAATCGTGCCGTCATCGTCTATTTTTCAGGCGCCGACATTGCTCCGACCAGCTCCAAGCTCCACGGGCACTTTGCTCCACTCAGGTAGCTTCCATATAGTCCTTAGGACTTTTGGCACTCGCTAGTTAGCAATGAGTGAGCCTCACTTTGTCTTTTGCACTTTTGCCATATTTGTTATCGTTGCTCAACTCCGGCTAGCCGTCGATGAAGGCCGGCTCCGCCGTCGAGATTGTCACCAGGAGGTGCGCATTACTATTGCCTAGTTATTGCGGCCCTTGGCCGGCTCCGCCGTGGCACGTAGCGCCGATGAGCCGCCGGGCAAGCCGCTGTACAAATCCCGTTGTCGTATTCGGACAAACACTGTAGCAGGAGATCTGGAGTTAAGAGGTAATCATTAGTAATTAAATGATGTCTTAACGGAAGTCAATAAACAACTGACTTGCGGGCCCAAGTCTTAAGTCCCCGCGTCCTGTAGTTGTCCCGCAGGACCTCCCTCTATCTTCATCTGGACCGTCCGGACCTCCTTAGGTTCATCCTGACCTCTAGGACCTCTTAAATCTCTTATCAGCCGTTCGCGACCTCCTAGAGCTCATCTCAACCGTCGAGGACCACCTAGAGCCCATCTCAGCCGTCGAAGACCTCCCTATGGTTGTTTGACTATAACAACTCTCAGGACCTCCTTGTGGCCCTCTTTCCAGGACCACCCACAAGACCTCCTTGGGGGACTTTTGCATAGACCACCCTCAAGACCTCCCTCAGTTCTTTTTCTGTATACAGAAAATTGTATTAACTTAATAAATTCATAACTCCCTCAATTCAGCTCCAAATTAAGTGGAATCACTTCTGGTAATTTTCACGTTCAATGTACTTTATTTTAAAAATAGGTTTTAAACTAGTCTTTGTAACAGAGAAGGTACTTTTGGAAAATCCTCTATTAACTGCATTATTTTGACAATAGGGAAAGGCTGATAGCTTTAAAAATGCATAACTAATTCATAAAAACTCCAAATGAGTTGTACCAAATTATTTTGAGTTTATCTTGTTATCCACAATTTAACTATGTAATCCTTATAACCACCACTACTCTGCAAATTTTCACCAAATAATAAAAATATGTGAATAGTGACATATTCTAATTAAATTGGAATTTCCAGCAAACTGAGATTCAAACTGCAATAACTTTCACATGCTAAATCCAAATGGAATAATTTTTCCACCCAAATTCATCTAAAATCATAACTTAGCTACTGTAGAAAAATCATGCATTTTTGAGCATTTTGATTTTTGGAGTATTTCTCGGTGTTTATATCGGTCTTTATTCTTTAGATTCCGAAGCGATCGATATTGACTCTTACGCTACAGAGAGTGAGCAACTACTTTTCCAGCAAGGCAAGCATCCTTTGAACTTTCTTTTTGCATCATATTTGATCCCAACTTTGTTAAGGTAGTACAATGATAATTGCTTGTATGCTATTTTGATAAGGTCGTTATTTTTGTGATGTGTAGTTTAGTTATACCCTAATTCATTGAGGTTATCCTTGAATTATTCCAGCACCACATGCTTAAGATAGGATTTATGAAATTATATTGTTCGGGTTGCTTAGCCATGCAAGTCTAGAAACGGTAGTTTGATTGTCGGGAATAACTCGACAATTATGGGATAAACACAGCTTCCTTTATAGACTTTTGTTTCAGATCTTCGTATCTGTTTTATGAGTTAAATTTTTTCATTTTAAAAGAAGTTTATGGTCTGGACAAGTGTTGGCTAGTGATGGTACCTTCGTGCCCGAGATTTGGGTATGTGGTTTGCCTTGTCTGGACAATTAAGGACCGAACTTTGGGTTGTTGCGATTCAAGTAAAACTCGTGCTACCATACGCAGTATATGGGTATTGTATGGTCAAGTAAGGGGAAGGTTCTATTGTGTTAAGTCTCACGGTGGTGTAGGGACAATTGTGTCTTTGTCAATTGCCCTTAGGAACCGATGTCAATGTTTTTATAGTGTGCAAGGGAGCACCATTTACCTTTTTCATTACATCGGTATTTCCAATATAACGTGTGAGCCCCTTAGCAAGTGCTATACGCTACTTGTACTAAGATCGGAAACATCTCACATGGGGGACTTAGCTCAATAGGGTTTTCTTGCTGAAAACGACCGTATCTCGATTCTCCCCGGCCAGCATACCAAAGGAAGTATGCCATTATCCGGAGGCTTACGGGCTAATCGAGTTGTGTGGGTAAAGTAGTACACCCCTGCAAGGTATAAATATATTCGAATAGCCGTATCCACAGTTATGGACGACCACTTGAAATTGTGGCTGCTTATTGTTAGACTTTGAATTAAAATTTTGGGTAAACTCGGTATTCGTCATGAATTGGATGTTCATGATTGTTGTTGTATCAAAGTGGACAACCATCTATTGAATGATTTATTTGTTTTTTATTTCATTACTTATTCACATGCTTTACTTCTACTTCAAATCTGATTTTGAAATGGCACTTGAAAAACTAGTATGTGCAGGTTGTACATTGTTGCGTTTCTTTTGCAAAATTAAGCCAAGATGAGCCATCCCTTGGAACAACCTTATGCATAACTATTTTTTTATTTGTGTAAGACTTGCGAGTACTCTTTTGTACTCAGCCAGTTTGTCCACTGGCTTACAGGTGAGGAAGTTATCAAGCCCGACGAGCTTGTCAGTGTCGGTTTAGGCGACACTGATGAGTAATGATATCATTTAACTCCCAGTCGGTTGCCGATGGGTTATGGGGCTTACCACTGCTGGCCCTTTTGGTT
Organism: Ampelocalamus luodianensis; assembly: GCA_036346255.1. Classification (NCBI taxonomy): domain Eukaryota; kingdom Viridiplantae; phylum Streptophyta; class Magnoliopsida; order Poales; family Poaceae; genus Ampelocalamus; species Ampelocalamus luodianensis. Next base: position 3,638,822 of record CM070634.1, read on the forward strand.
TACTTACTTGCTTCCGCTGCTACTTTATGAACTTGTTTAATTTGGCCGGTCGGCCACTTGTATTAGTTGTAGACTTGGATAATTGATGTATGACTTTTGTACTATTTATGTATGAATGTTGTATGGATATGATCAACGTTGTATGAGAGTATGAATATATTGGTCGCTGATCTTGGGAGCCAATATAAGTCATGCTCGCTGTTCATGGCTTCTCATTTAACTCACTAAGTGTAGTGTTTGACTTGTTGGAGAAACGACAATCATGTAGCGCTCGCAGAGGAGCAGCGTGTATGATCGTCGGGGCTCTAGTTATCAGTTAAGCTTCTCACTTAGATGGAGTTAAGTTGGAATCCATTTACTGGAGATCCAGAATTATGTTCTTAAGACCTTGCTTAGTCGCGGTCTTATGGAGATAATCCGGGGTCCCCACACAAGCAGTGGTGAACTATCCACCTATCTGGACAGTGATACTGTGAATTACCACAAAGAAGACTTCGAAATTTTGCAATGGTGGTATGACCATGGTAACATATCCAGTGTTATCCATATTGGCATGGTATGTGTTAAATATTCCTATCTCGACGGTTTCTTCCGAGTATGCTTTCAGACTTTCTGGAAGAATATTGGAGGAGAGAAGAATAAGTCTCATGAGTGAGATGTTTAAGATACTTCTAACTGTGAAAGACTAGGAACAAGTTGATGCACAAGATCAACACTCTATAGAAAATCCAGAGTTGACGGCTGACGAGGATCTAATAATCCTTATTTTACTGTTTATCTGTAATTGAGTATTATGGGTAAATATGACGTCACACAATTATTGACTATACCCCTTATAGTAGTAAGGGAGAAATCAATCAGGTGGTCGTAAGTTTTTCTACGATCACCTCCATAGTCGTAGGTCCTCCTACGACTACCTCCGGTCGTAAGTCTTTCTACGACCAATACTCAGTCGTAAGCTTTCCTACGACTACCCCCTGGTCGTAGGTCCTTCTACGACCAGTCCTGCCACGACTCCTCCAAGATAACTGGGTCCACTAGCCAGTAGGCCTTATTAACTGTGAAGATCTGAGCAGTCAAGATACGTAGTTATTTCCTGGAATAACTACAGATAACTCACCATTATCTCTGATTGATAACCGTCAGACAACGTGGGGAGGTTACTATTCCGGTGATTACTCTCATTATTACGGAATAATGAGCGCCTCCTGACCTGGAACGACAAGCTTCCTCACCGTATACTATAAATAGGTTTCTTTCAGAGAGGAATAGGAGGACTTTTGAAAGGCAATCAGTAGCAATATTAGCGCAAGTCTTTTCCACTGATTGTAACCAGGATACCCAATACAATACATACACGAGTAGGGTTGTTATTCTCTCTGGAGAAGGCCCGAACCTGTATAAAAATCCTCGTGTCTTTTCTGTCTGTGTGATCAATTGTGGAGACCCCCCGAATCAAACAATCTTTACGTAAGATCAGTTCTAAAACACCGACAGCGGCCGCGTTCAAAAATCTTTACCTAGACAATGATACTTATAACATGGATGTATGCAGAGCTATAGGTTGTACACTTTCTTTGCCAAGGCTTTCTCATGTTGATTTTTCACTTGGCAAAGTTTTTATCGAGGCAGCCATGTAAACATTAATAAAACTCATATATTTTTATATTTTATGGGTTTAGAAATTGTTTTTTTTACTATTTTAATTTGTATTTTCAGATTCTATACCATTTTTGGAATTTTCAAAAAAATTGGGCCGAGACGGGTTACGTGGGCCTACCATGGCCCATCAGGCTAAGTGTGCCTAGGTCGGCACGGCACGACATGGCTCATGAGCTCGACGTGGTGTGTTTGAGTCAACAGATGAGCCCACGAGCCGGCACGACACGATCTGTTTAGTTTGTCGGACCGTGCCTAAACGATTTGTGCTGGCATAGGCCCGTGTCGGGTCGGGTCGGGCCGGGCTGGGCCGCACGTTTGGTCAGGTACAAGGATATCTGGTATGACACTTGTTTCTTGCTGTCTTTTTAATAAACATTTCTTGAAGTTAAATATCCAAGTCCCACTAGCCATACATTTGTTGAATTTATGTCTATACACTTTTCGAAATTTTATGAAGTGATGTTTTAACTGCTGAGCCATAAATATGACTAGAAGGCTACCCACACCAAATGGCGCAACTATGGCCGTTGCACGCAGGTGGCAAGGTTATAAACAAATTTATTTCTTTTTGAACATTATAATTTGACGTATCATAGCACATAAGCCATATCTGCACAAAACAAAAAAAGAAAATAACAAATAGTATTTCTTTCTTTCTTTCTTCTTTTTTTTTTTTGAAAACTCATCACTTTCTAACTTGTAAGTATCCTCAGCTAAGTGAACAATAGCCAAATGTTCCAGCATATAGAATTAGGAGCACACTTATTAATATAACAACTAAAGAGTAACTAACTCTGCAACTATGACCACTTATAGGAAACAATCATGTAAGCATGTAAATTTAGTGCTTGAAACGAATAGGAACAAACATAAAAATATATAAATTGATGACATTTGAATCTGAATACTTTATTAATAGTCACAAAAAATGCGCAATTTTTTTTCATGGAAGCGGTAGATAAAGAAGGAATTTTTATAGAAGCTAAATAAAAGCACCTAGATTTCATAGAAATTATAGGAAACACAATGCTGAAGCTACCGGTTAATATAATCAAGAAACTGTAGAAAGCAAATATGAAATATACTGCAACTGAGGTTTCATCAAACCTGTTTTTAGCATATAGTTTCAAACATGCTCTAGGTTGCCTGATCTTTATCTATAACATGGCTAGAACAATGTGGCTCATGACATGAACATGGCAAAGAGGGCCGCACTTGGCACTGCATAAGCGATGCCTGTGCGGGAGATGGCAAGGGTACATGCTGGTAATAATGTCTTGCATCCTAATCTGCAATAAAAGAGACACCTTTCATATACTCTTACTGCTCCTACACATTTTAATATGTGAAATATGCCGCATATAAAAAACGATACGACAAAGGAGTAAAGTAGCAAGGGGGAGAGCAAAAAAAACTCACGATAGACTAAGAACTAATAGCCTCGTTCTCACCAATGAACATGGCAAAATAATTCCAGGTAAATTTGCGGGCACATGAAAGGAAGCTCTGCGTTTTGTTTATGATGGGAACATAAGTCGAAGCTAAAGATGATGCATGCCTTTCGATTCATAAACTGATATAGTAGGTTATGCTTACCTATATCAAAACCAAGGCCCAATAGAACAAAAGATTTTTCCCACTTTGTTTCTAGCAGATCTCCCAAAGCAAAAATACTCATTATTCTATACTGAAGTAAGATGTTAGGGAAAAAGAAAAGTGACATCAGAAAAGAACACTTACATTGGCTTTACTAATTACACAATGGATGTAAGATAACACCACACTTAGGCTTCATTAACTGCTCTAAATAACAAAGCATAGTATACACGGCGTTCATCTGTGGAGCTGTGCAAAACGAAAACACCAAATCGAAAGTTCAGACAATCTGTAAGTAACGTTTTCACTGTAGCATCAGATTTCAATTGAGGGGATTCATCAATGCAAAAAAAAACATTGAACAGTGAGGAGCTTCGTACTACTATCTTTCCATCTATGTAAGCAACCATGAAATCTGTCACAGCCCTCGCAGGACGGGAGCTAATAAGACATTATACGTTGACACTCGCAGCAAGGGAGTTACTTAGATAATCACCTATTTCAAGGGCAGCATAACAACAGACAGAAGAGGCGGAGGCCTCTCAATCAACTCCTCGTGCTGCACCTAAACAACATGGAAAGCTGCAAGAAGAACACCAGGGATCAACAATCCAACAATAACATAGGGAATAGCCCTTACGCAACCAAATAAGCACTATTGGTACGGACAGAACATGTAGATAGCCAACCAACCATGAACTCCCAAATCAATCGACCTGATGAGCATGGCGCAAAAGGAGCGGCAAGAATACACCATATCTAAGTGGCACCTGTTTGGAGCTAGGGGCAACCGCAAGGGGTTAGCTGCAGCCCTTGCGACGTGGCGTGCCGCATCCCCCTCACTCGCACGGCCGCAGCACTCGGTCGCACCCATGTTGTAGGCTGCAACCCTCGCGCCGCACCGCACCGTAGTCCCCTCACTTGTCGGCCTTAGGCTTGGCCTTGGGGAGGGGGAGGGGGAGGCCCGGGGTAGCCACCCCTGTTTGCCCTGACCGTAGTTCCGCCACCGACGGGGAGGAGGGAGCGGTCACGGCGGCCACGACCATGGCAGGGTAAGAGACGAGGATGAAGGTAGCGTGGAGGCGGTGGGAGGGGGAGCCGTTTTCGAGAGGAAGGCGGAGTCGGCTGTGCGGAGAAGGAAGCACACGACGGCGGGGTAGGGCAAGGCGAAAGGGAGACCGAAGGGGCGGGGGGTTGGAAGAGGGAGGGAGCGGTAGTGGCGGGGGAGCGGCCAAGGGCGGGAGCGAGGCAGGGATGAAGCGGCGAAGGCAGCATGCGCATGGCCGGAGCGAGCGAGAGGGATGAGGAGAGCGGCGGCTGGCGCAAGGCGGGGGAACAGAAGGGGAGCGAGGCGCCGAACCAGCGGGTGAGGTGGGAGACTGAAGGGGCGACGAGGGAGGAAAAGGGAGGGAGCGATGGTGTTTGAGGAGGAAGATTGAGGGGATGGGCGAAGAGGACAGCAGTGAGGGGAGAAGAGGCTGCGCGCGGTCACTCGAGGGAGAAGATGGGTGGTGCGCTGGAGGTCCTCCCCACCCCGTGCGATCTGGAGCGTCAAGCGAAGATCCGACGGCCGAGCTCCTCAGGGTGACGTGGAGTGCGCGAGGCCAAGCCTTCCCAGCGCGCGCTGCGGCTCAGATCAGACGGCCCGAAGGCGAGCACAGCGCGATCCGATGACGATCGAATTCCTGCCTACGTAGCACGCACGGGAAGACCCCTTTCTCCCGTCCTTTAATGTTAGTAACTGTGATAAGCAGCTGCAAACTGCACCTCATTAATAACCCTTCAATAGTTCAAACATTAAACAAGGACACGTAAGAACCGGACCCACTTGCCATAGACCCGTCGCACAATAAAGAAAACACTACTTCACTTGCACCCCTCAACAGAAGTAAATAATTCTAGCATAGCCCCCGGCTAAGCACCCTCGCCGTGGCGTCACCTACCCACGCCATCCCTCCCCTACTACTCCAGCTCCCTCCCCTTCGAAGACCACCGCAACCCCGCAAGGCGGAGATGGCTGCGTCGGCGGCGGTATCGGCGGCGCTGGCCCTTGCGGCGGCGCTCGCCATCGCGTCTCTCTGCGCGGAGGCGTTGTGGCTGGATTTGCCGCAGTCGGGGACCAAGTGCGTGTCCGAGGAGATCCAGTCCAACGTGGTGGTGCTCGCTGACTACTCCCTCATGTACGAGTCCCACCCCTCCTCCCACCCCACCATCGCGGTCAAGGTATTTTACCCCTTTCTACCCGTTTCGTGCTCCAGCCTCCAGATTCTATTGTGCAATGAGTTCGTCCCTTTGTGTTGGATCGAAAATTTGGACGAATTTAGTTGAATATACGTGGGTTTTCCCGTGAAATGGAGCGACGGTTTAGAAGTTTCGCCTTTGCTGGGGCCTTGGGCTGCCGCAGAGCGTATATTTATCGGGTTAATTGAACCGAGTTAAGTGCTGGTGATGGTGCGGTATTGGTGCAGCTGTGCTTGCGAAAGACAGAAGGTTTGTGCCTTTTCTTTGCGTGTATTCACAGGATTGTGATGGATGTTGATACCTGAAAGCATATATTCTTCATGGAACCTGTTACTTGGCTGTTTAAACGAGTGAATTTGTTGTTCTCTAGACTCTCGTACTCTATCAGTCTATCTAGACTTGTTTTGCATTGTGCGATATGACGATGCTAGAATGCTGGATCTAGAATAGCTGGCTGTTGCTTCAGCTAGATTGGTATGGCTCACGTTGATAACGCAGTGATGCTCAGTGATGATCCTCAAACCGTGTTGATTCCTTTTGTCTAAGTAATGGTGGTTTCCATCCAGGATGTCACTCATGAGTCATGACAGCATACTAGGTGATTCATCTTACAAGATTCCACATTTGCTTTTCTAGTGATTTATGTTGTAAGAAGTAAACGGTGATCATGTCAATTGCATCGATGCAAAAGCAATGAGAAGGCAAAACAGACAAGGAGACAGACTGAATAAGTACGCTTACAAACAGATAGATGAGAATGTAATATCATCATACTAGCACTTCAGTGAGCAAGTGACATCTTAACTTTTTTTACAAATATATATATATATATATATAGATATATATGAGAAGCGGGAGTACGTACTCTCAGGAGTACAATACCATTTTCCTATATATATATATATATATATAAATCTTCGTTACTCCAATTATACCTACTGTTTATAACTTTATTTATCTGAAGCATTATGTTAATTCTGTAGTAAGATCTGTTTGCAATTGGCAAATTTACCTGGGGATGTCTTTGCTCCATGTTGAACAGTGCTTTTGGTTGTTTTGCAGCTTATCAGTGAACGACATGGATTTCAATTATCAATCTAGGCCAGAGTTCAATTTTTTAGCTTTGCTAGTATCGATCTACAGTAGACTAGTGGAGGAAATAATGCTACTCCAATCCTGTCGAGCTTAGCAATTTGCTTGTTCATGATATTGTAGTATGCATCACTGTACACTCTTCTTGTTATAGTTTTATAAATGCTTATGCTTTTTTACAGGTCACTTCACCATATGGGAACACCTTACATCACAATGGAAATGCTACAGTTGGTCAATTTGCATTCACAACCTCAGAAACTGGAAACTACCTTGCATGCTTCTGGATAGATAGTGCAGATAAAGGATCAGGAATTTCTGTAAATCTTGATTGGAAGATTGGGATTGCAACAAAGGACTGGGATGCTATTGCTAAGAAGGAAAAAATTGAGGTGAGACTATGAATTGCCAAACTACTGACCAGTCCAAGTCTCGTTGAACTCCAATTTAATGCATTGCTTCCTGTCTCTAATTACATGCAATCTGAATTTTCTTCTTGCAGGGTGTAGAACTAGAGCTTAGGAAACTTGAAGTGGCAGTAGAGTCCATTCATCAGAACATGGTATATCTCAAAGCAAGGCAAGTCGTCTATTCTACTTCCACATTTTTCACCAGTCTATGGCAACATCATTTGTTTTTAGAGGAGTTCCTGTGATTGGGATTTAACTTTTTTTAAACTTGGCAATTGGCATATTTTTGGCATTGGAAGATGGTTCACCTAGAATAACCGTAAACGGAAGTGGTAATGAAACAATTATGTGGTCATCAAGTCTTGATCGTAGACACATCAACAGAAAAGAGCAGTACAGTTGATGAAACTTGCAATCTGTAGTCCAGCAGAGGATGTAGTTTACGTTTTGAAGATATCCTGTTGCGACTGAATTCATTTTCTTTCTGCAACTAAGAGTGACATATGATGATCCGTAACATTGAACACATTTGATTCTTGCCCTACAGGATTTTAAATTAGCAGTACGGCTAATGCTTGGTTTGATCTATTCATGCAGGGAAGCGGAGATGCGAACAGTAAGCGAGAAAACAAATGCCAGGGTTGCCTGGTTCAGTATTTTGTCGCTAGGTGTCTGCATTGTGGTTTCAGTTTTGCAGTTGTGGCACCTTCAAGGGTATTTCAGGAAGAAGAAGCTCATTTAGATCAACCCATTTGATGTTGCGCTGTGACTCAAATGTTGTTTACCTTGGAAAAGGACAGTTTTGTCATCTTCAGTTTGAACATTTCACACTAGTGATGAGCAACTTGTACTGTATGTTTTTATGATTCAATTTAGCTGTGTTGTGCAGTATGATTCAATTTGCATGCCTTCCATAGATCGACAAGATTCATCGTGATAGAATGGGGAAATTAGTACATCAAAGCAGCATTTTTCTTCTTCTTTTTGCGACTGTAAGCAGCAATGCTTTTTGGCTACGTGGGTTCTTGTTATCTTCACATTGGCTTTGGTATTATCGATACATACATAACTCTCGATAACGACGAATCGGAAACGAATTGTATGGAAGTAGTCTTGTCCTAACATCATAGTATGGCCTGAATTATCGTACTAGAACACTAAAACAAACTACATCGAGCTGTCTATGAGATGTGCTAGTAGAAAACACCGGCATGCAAATTACAAAGGGGCCAATTTCTTTAGTCTCTTAAGAATTTGTATCAAGTAGTGATACTGAAGCACTTTTCTAAAGAAATCAGATTGCTAGCTTTGTAAGCACCGGCCAAATACGACGAAGCATTTTAATCTTGTTATTCATGCTCATGACGTCTTATTATACGTTTGTGCTGACCTTGCTTTATTTCCTATCTTTTCTTTGTTCCTTTCTCTCTATATTTTTTTTTTATTGAACTGACCTTGCTTTCCGACTCTACTGGCAGAATACTATCACGGAAACGACCCAAAGAGATAAGAACGCGAGAAAAGTAAGGGCATGAAAGACGATATAGAGGAGAAAAAACGTCAAGATCGAAAGAGCAAGAAGATATTCCTTATTCTGAAGTGTTAAATCAGATTTCCTTTTCCTTTCTGAATTGAATAGTGCTAATAAATCACAGTGCAAACTAAATTGAGTTTTTTGTCCGTGACATTGCTAGTGTGCACAAACCGGTGTTCGATCAAAATTTGCATAACCAACGTCTGCCAAAGTTTGGCCATGAAATTGGTCACACCTACAACGTGCTGAGATTTTGAAGACAAAAGAATTAGAATGCCGATGCGAAGAGAATCTCGCCGAAATTTTGGCAGCAAACTAAATATATGCCCAATCGGATCAACGCAACCAAAGGTTTAAAGCCAAGCAGCCCCTTAGACCAAGTTGTGCTGAAACTACCGTGTCACCATGGGGCAAAAATGCATATTATTAATGTTAATGGAACAAGTGCTGTGGAATAACAAAAGGTCAAAACAATCGGAGCTACAAAACTTGTTCTACGTTCTAAACTAAAACCAGACAACCAGTGACAGCCGGCCTAAGTAACAGCCTTACCATCAACTACCCCTATGCCATCACTAGATTTGATTATTTTACCCCGTTCACATCACCGTTGCGGCAACGGCGAGCACCTGCTCCAGCTTTCCAGTTGCTCCCCCAACGCAACGCAGCCGCAGCCGCACCTGCTGCCTTCAGGTTTGATGATCCCTACACTGACGAGCCCCAGAGAAACTCGTGCCAGATGCGCTCGCCGCCATGGGCAAGGTCGGTGACGCTGAGCAGGCCGTCCCCAGCCCTGCGCCGGCAGCCGGCAACGGCTCCATCCTTGGCCGATACAGCGCCGCGGTCGGCAAGGCTCTCAACGCCAAGTGCGCCTCCGTGCTGCTCCTGGCCGTCGGCGTCTTCCTCTCGGCCTTCTTCCTGCTCCTCCGTCTCCGCGCATCAGGAATCATCCCCGATGATCCTGGCACACTCGTCAGTAAGACCAATTCATTCAGAAGCAGCTTGCAACAATGATTAACTAACTACCTGACCCCTATACCTTCCGATTGACCTCCCATGTTGATATTATTGAAGTTCCAGAGTTGCACTCGGTTTATCAAAGTCAGAGGCATTATCTCCAGAATCCAGCTAGAAGAAGTTTTGAGCAAATATAAAGATAAATTATGCCAAAGTGAAGCTTTACCCCCATCTTTGACTAAAGAAAACATTGACTTCTCCAGGTGACATTCAGGCTAGCTTCGTCTTGCTAAAGCCACGTTCACAACTTGCTTCACAAACCACAAGGCTAGAAGAAGAGATACGTAGCGAGATAGGAGTCCCCAATAGTAAGGTATGGTACTGCCCCCACTTCAATAAGAACAAGTTGTCAAGCACTCAAGCCATACTGAATATTGGCTGACAATTCTGCAGGTTTCCGTTTCTATGCAGGCATTCAAACGCAAGTATTACACCTATGTAAAGTTTGGTATTTTTCCAGACCCAATAGATACCTCCATAAGTGAACAATCCATGAGTAGATTGAGAAAAAACTTGATAGGGCTTACACTTCAGCAGCTGAATTTATCTCTGACACCATCTGTTTTTGGAGATGCCTTTTGCTTAGAGATGCTGGGGTTCCCAGGAGGGATCACCATGACACTTCCATTCTATAATTCCACTGTAGATGTACAGCCTATTTTCAACTTCACACTTGATATGAACATTCATCAAATAAGGGGATATGTTGAGGAGATCAAGATTGAGCTCGCACATACACTGGAGCAGGCACCACATGAGGTCCGCCCCTCTCTATCTCACGTGTTATGATCAACAAGTAACTTGATTTCCCCCCCTAAAAGATCTTTGACATGAATTGACAACATATTATGTACGTGCAGGACTTAATTATAGACCTAACAAATAAGAATGGCTCAACGGTTACCCCACCAGTAACAGTCCAAGTTTCTCTTTCCCCAGATGATCGCAGCATTTATCTACTACATTACAGACTGAAGCAGCTAGCAGAAATAATCACAGAATCAAATTCAAGGAACCTTGGCCTAAACCCCTTAGTTTTCGGCAGAATTATGGATTTAAAGCTGTCTCCACTCCTACAAAGTTTCATTCCATCATGTGCTCCTAGTTTGTCTCCAACACCAATGCCGTCCCCATCCAGGCCTCCATGTTCACAGCCAACTACAAACAATCGTCAAAAACATTTTTCATGCCCTGATTTGGCGAAAAAACTAAATGCAGCCTATCCAAATCGCAAGTTAATGCAACTATCTCCCATGGCAACCTCTCCGCGATTACCAACACAGTCTCATAGCTGGAACCCACCTCGGGGCAAGAAAAACGGCATTGCAGTGACAGCACCAACCTTCATTGCGCCAGCATCCCAACCATCGTAAAGTTGCTTTTGAATTCATCAAGGTAGTCCTTAAATTCATTCAATCTTTGTTATAAGACTGACATGCATCTTGCTAATAAGAAGACACGCAATGTGCCAATACAATTCATCCCTTATCTTAGCACTGTTACAATTATGAAGTACTCATTTGACTCAAAATTAGGAAACTAAATAAAAGTGGAATATACTGCATGACATGAATAAAAGAATTCTGATACATTCATATGGATATACTGGTCTGAATCTTGTTTCTATATTGAATGTTCTACAGGTACATCAACAGTTGAGAAAGTTTCAAGTTTCAATTTGAACTATCAAAACCATGCCTGCGGGCAGATCACAATTTGCATGTTAAGACTGGCTTTTGCAGTTCATACTAGAGTGCAATACTTCAATGCTATTTTTCGGTTGCACCAAGGTTGGGATAAGTGGTTACATGCCGAAACTAACGTTGTAAGAAATCTCAGTAAAGTGTAAATATAAAATGGTGAAGTTATTTACAAGAAAGTTGGACAATCCCAAGGTCCATGTACAATAGCAGGTCTACAGCTACAACAGTGGCTGGCCGTTATATTTTCCTAGTGATACGTTCTTAGTTGTTTTCCCATCCAGATAGAGAATTTCCCCCAAGCAGATCATGCATTTGCATTGGCCGTACATGGTTCTCATCTCCAACAAAGCAAGGTTTTTCACTTGTTTATGAGAGAAAATTCAGCATTGATAGCCTATGTGTAAAATTTATGTTAAAACTTACATAAAATAAATTAAGCAAATTGAAAATCACGGATTACAATAAAGGAAAAAACACACCAACCATCATAGTATCTGTTGGCAGTCTTACAACTGCAGCTCTTAATGCAAAACTCATCCATTAAACTTTTTAAGTAAAACAACCTCCTTACTGATCAAACACCATGGATATTTTCTTTTGTATGAGCTCAACACTTAGACGGGGAGATAATCTGGGAAGGTTTTCCTGTAATAAGAGTAGTTTCATGATATTCCAAACAATCAAGCCTAGAATAACAAAATGCTTAGGGAGCAGCTCTCCAGAAAACAATACACATCAGATAACAACACGGGATGGTGTATAAGCAGTCTGGAAAGTGGCCGCAACCTTATGAATATAACTAAGAGCAGACTCTTCATCTTCAAAAACTCTTGCATTATCTTGCATTTGACTGATTGTTGTCCATGCTCTCTTTATTGTGCATACACGTCAAGCCATCAAGGTGCACACGCATGACAAAATTGCTGAGCTGTTTTGTGGTACCTCAATATTTCTTCCCCAAAGCTATGGTTTTAGTATTTGTAACAATTATGCCAACCATGGCGAACCAGTGGAGCATAGCCTACATCTTTTTTTTCTGGGATTTTTATTTACATTTTTGTGCAGTTGAGATATTCCTAGAGCTAAATGTTATTGTAATTTGATTATTTCCAAGCTTGCATTGGATAGTTGAGAGCATGTAACAAAAAAAAACATTGGTAAATGGTAACGTGGAGCAAATCGATAGACAATACCTCGGTGCCGTCGGGATGCACCATGACGAACACCGGGATCTCGTACTGGTACAGCCGCTCGCCCGCTCCCACTCCGGATCCGTCGTGATGTCCCTCTCCTAATCGAAGTCCGAAACCCAAGTCAAGCATCCATCTCAGGACGAACCGACGGAGAAAGACAAAGGCGCAACCAACAGTTATGAAGTGGTTTGGCTTGCTTGCCTGGAGCTCGAGGGGGGCGAGGGAGTAGGGGGTGCCGGCGAGCAGGAACGCGGCGTGGAGCTTCTCCTTGAGGCCGTCGCAGAGGCAGCATCCGGGCTTCGTGTACAGCACCAGCCTCCGCAGCGCCGGGGACGGCGGCGAAGCCTCGCCGGCCGCCGCAGCGCAGAGGAGGCGGGAGGCGGCCCGGCCGGACGCGCGCGGGAGCGCGGATAGCGCCGCCGCCATTGGTTTGGCTGGGCTCGGGTAACTCGGCGGTTTGGCCTCTATCGCTGAGCAGGCAGCCGCGTGCCCGCGCAGAACGGCAGAAGTGGCGCACGGAGGTACGCGTCGAGTGGGGCAAGGAAACTAGCGGGATAGCACGGGCTCGGCCGCGTTTCTGATGGGCCAAACGCACGCAACTTACGGTGCGAAACCCGTGTTTCTGATGGGCCAGACAGGCCTCACCGGCGCGTAAGTGGTGTTCGGCCAATCGCAACCCAACCGCCGCGCCCAACCCGAAGCACACAACCACCCGCCGCGGCAAGACGCGCCCGTTGCGCCGCTCGAATCCTACGCCCGCCTCTTCTTCACCCCGCGTGCCGCCGAAGACGGCAAGTACCGCGGCCCTCCACATGAAACGCCTCTCGGCCGCCGTTCGCGATCTGGCAACCCCAAATTCTAAGTCTGCCCATTGGCTTCACTCTTCCACCCCGACCATCCGCATTGGCCACGTTCCGCTTGGCTTTGTCCCCGACGGTCGACGAGATCGGTCACGAGGACGGCGCCGACCACCAGAGGAGCATCGTCGCCTACGTTTCCGCTAAACTCGTCTTACTGTCGCGTAGATATTCATTGCGTTCCGAATAAACATGAGTGGCGTATAGTACAATGCAACTGCAACGGAAGAGCTACTGCGGATGGCAAGGCAAACTCCTCATGACAGCCAGGCGGATGACCCTGGTCAAATCGGTGCTCACCTCAATCCCGATCTACTACCTCACGGTCGTTAAAGTCCCAAAATCCATCCTCATTACTCTAGATCGCACTATGTGTCGGTTCCTCTGGGGAGGTACAGATGCGCTAGCAGGAGGTAAATGCAAAATCAACTTGGCAAAGGTCTACCGTCCAACCCACCTGGACGGACTTGGCATTCTAAGCCTCGAGCCATTTGCTAAGGCCCTAAGACTTCGTTGGCTATAGAAAGAAGGGAAGGCTCACAATAAAACTTGGGTAGGAATGGAGATACCATGTGACGATGCTGACCGACGTCTCTTTGCGGCAGCTACAACCATCACAGTAGGCGATAGAAATAGAGCCAAATTCTGGACCTCACAATGGCTAGATGGCACAACTCCGAGAGATCTGGCCCAGATAATATACCAAATTTCCAGAAGAAAAAATAGAATAGTCCACGAGGCATTTTAGGACAGTCGCTGGATTCAGGACATCACACACATCGGGGGAAATAATAGCTCGGTTGGTCCAACAATTCTCGGGTCTTTGGGGGAGATTACACCAAATCACTCTAAGCCCAACTGTTGCGGACGAGATCAACTGGAAGTTCACCCCGCATGGAAATTACACAATGAAATATGCTTACGCAATGCAATTCTTTGGCTCAACAGTAACGGATTTTATAAAATTAATCTGGAAAACCTCAGCCCTCCTCCCAAATGCAAACTGTTCGCCTGGGTGGCTATCCAAAACCGCCTATGGACCTCCGACAGACTGCAAGCGGGCTGGCCAAACCAGGGTGCCTTCCCTCTCTGTAGACAAGCATCGAAATCAGCCTTGCACCTCTTCGCCGACTGCAGATACACCCGCAGAGTGTAGAACTCATTGGTTGTTTGGCTCAGTTGTGTACCACTCATACCAGCACACTGGACTGCCAACAACAACATTGGCGAATGGTGGTCTCAAACAAACAGTTCCACACACCTTCCAATGAGGGCGATGGCCACGGTGGTTATTCTAACCACCTGGGAGATCTGGAAGGAATGCGACGCTAGAAATTTCTAGAACAGGTCATCCCCTCCTCTGGTCCCTTGCAGGGCCAAGGTGCTTGGAGCAATTTTATTCTCTGTAATTAAAACTCCAAACTTTGTTTGAGGCTTAAGGCCTCATGTTTTGTTGTGTTTCTTCTCTATTAATGCAATAGGCAACCCTCCTATCTATTTCCTTTCAAAAAAAATGTTCACCTGTAAGCTATCATGGTTTTATAATCTATATCACCTTTTTACATCACTTTGTTATCTGTACATTATGGTGCTTGTGCCAGTTATTTAATTTTGTATCTGTGATTCAGTTAGAGGTATGAATGCAATCTTACTTTCACTATCTTTTTGGAGATTACAGAATATATGCCTGCACCAATCTATCTGTTGTTAAGCACTATCAACTTTCTGTGTGGAATTGCTGCAGAGTGGCACTAGTGCTCGAACAAATATATACAGGTACAGTAGCACCTTAATACTTATGAGGCCCTTTTTTACTAGAATTTTTAGTAATCTTACACCACAAGTTTTCCTAAATTATTTGATTTGTGATAGTTTTTTCAACTTTCAAACAAACTCCTGAGCAGATATCTAACGAAATGCATTGGTAAAACTTAGGAATACCCTAGGCAGTTTGCTACATGCCGTCGGGTCGCAATTATGGGGAAACACATCTTCTGACATTGCGTAGTAGTCGTCGGATAAAAAAAGCAAAAGATCATATCACGATTTTCAACTGTGTCAAAAATATTATAGCATAGTCACTATTTACAAATACTGTAGCATCACTGCAGCACATGGCATTGCAATGGATGGCAAAAGATGCCAATCCATTCTGGGCCATACCAGGTTGGAAGGGAGACTGGACAGCACATAGTCCTCCTCAGTGACTGGTAATTCTAGAATTCCCCCAAATCAATTATTTTCTTTCTTTTTTAGTTTGTACACTTTTAAAGTTAATTAAATCTGGTAATTTTGTAATTTTTATCTAGAAAAGGTAGCTTGAAATTTGGTTTTTACAGATAGCTGTTCCTGCTTCCTAAAACTTTGCGACGCTGATCCTTAATTCCCATTACTTCTAAAAAACAGAGCAAAATCCTTATTTGGAAGTTTGCCGGTTCACTGGTATGCCACTCAAAAAATTGTGTTTAATTCAATATTCAGACCTTTTATGCCACTGTAGTTAGCTCCGTTAAGCCTAGCTCCCGTTAAACACCGGAAAGGTGTCAGTTTTTTTTTAAAATGATCATATTGCTGTTGGGACCACATGTCATATTGAGATCTATGGATGAAAATTGAATTCCAGCGGAATAGAAAGGAAACTCAATTTTTAGTGGCACATCTAGGAACCGGCTAATTTTTTGTGGCACATCTAGAAATTTCCTTTAAAAAATTCCTAGTACTACGCAACATAGCCATCTATAATCCTCAAACTTTGTTGTTGGGATTGAATACTGTTGTCGATCGATGTTGATCTTAGTCTAACATTCCCATATTCTGGATCGAGATGGGTACCGTGAAGGAACATTTCGAAGATCACTGTTTCCCTCCTGAAAAAATGATTGCTCTTTAGCGAAAGTTTTTCCCCGGCTATTGGTCAGGTGCCTTTTTTTATAGCAAAAACAAGTGTTGCCTAGAGCACTGATGTCAAAAACCATTTAACATCCTAATATCTGAACCCTGATCTAAGCTATGAAATCCCCATGTCTTACCAATTAGACTACACACTGTTAGGCGAGCAAGCAGGTACTAATAACTGATACCCTGCAAGTTTTCCAGCAGGCAGAATCCTGCTTTTCAACCAGGTTTACATCCCCCTCACAAGCGCAACAGAAAACAGGAGCACTCAAAAGCGAAATGAACCCCCACCCATCACGCGAACAATCTTGCACGTAACAGGAAGCTTCTCCCCTTCTTCCCGCCCATCCGTTGTCCCCTCCTAATGCGTTCCAGCTCCATGCCGCGAGGCTGAAAGATATATGTCTGTAAATAAAATAAAACTAAAACACTAACCGATCGCTCGCAAAGCGACTGCATCATATCAGAGATTTTCTTCTGCGAGCTAGGCTGTAAAACCGCGTAGCCGGGGGGGCCTCGGCGAGGAGGTGCAAACGGCAGCTAGTTTGTTCGCTTATGCGTTTATTTATGAGCGTTTTTGCTGACCTCTGAGAGACCGGTTCTTCTCGGGACACCTGTATGAAGTGGACGTAAGGTGCAGTGTAGCGAGATGAGAAGAAGCGCAAGATTTGAAAGCAACGTGGCTGTGGATGTTGACGAGGGGAGTGGCCTAGTTTAATGCGATGTTCTTGCGATCGAGCCGAGCATATCTAGTTGAGATGGTGTTAATCTGTTTGAAAATGGGGGTGGGGTTTTGGTCGCTTGTCTTCTTGGCCTTTTGACCATCCTGGATTTCAGGTTGTCCATCGAGAGTTACAGAAGATTGTCCCCTCTTCTGTCTTGCTAGTATAAATGTGATATTGGGACATCGGGCAAATAGGTTGTCATTACTGGGGTTGTCAGAATCTCGATTCTAATCATATGATCCTACATTTCTACGACTAGATTGATCGGACCGATCTGATCCTATGATAGATTCTTAATTTGGTAAAATTTTAATATTATTACGATTCTAAAAAAAAAATTATAGAACCGTAACAAAAAATTTCATACGACCCTATCCAATTCTACCGATTCCAGTGATTTATTATAAATAATTATTTGCATATATCCCTTTCATTGTAAAGTTTTACATTTTATTTCTTCATATCCATTATAATTTGCATAAATAACAAATGATCTTTCTTTTGCACTACATTTTGGTAAACAAAAGTTCTAAAAGTACAATTTTAAAAATGTAGAAGTGTTAAAATACAAGGTAGTTTTTTTTTAAAAAAATGTTTCTTTGGTAGAATGATAGGATCTTAAATTCTATATCGATCATACGATTCACGATCCTACTGAACAATCTCCGATCCGATTCAGAATCACGATTCTGACAACCTTGATCATTACTGGTAGTATTAAACTACGGATTGGTCATGGTCAGATTGTGTCATGAGAACATAAGCATGCCCTTGATTTCTTTTTCTTCAAAGTAGCATTGATATGTCAAGGGCTACTCGTCGGCAGGTGGGCTTTTACACAATCTGCACCCCGGGAGTATCATTTGCACATGATGCGCCCACGTAAAAACTAAAAAGTGAGCACACATTTTATAGTATTCAGGAATAAGTACAGATACTAAGGCTACTCCCAATGCTCCACCTTAGCAAGTATCTTAAGGCTGCCACATAAGCAAAAGTCTGATGTGGTACTGCAATTAAGAAAGAGAGAGAACAGACTAGTATTTTATTTAGATACCACTTATATACAGTATCCTAGGTAGAAATACTAGTAAAGACCCTATATCAAATGCTTAAAATACAACACTTTAGGATACCATGTATTGGGAATGTGGTATCTAAATATCTTTCATGCAATAAGAAACTGTAGTAAGAAACCACTCACTGGGAGCAGCCTCCTTCGCAATTGAAATTCCTTTTAGAGGGCAATATCAGTTGTACATCATGGCTTGCATGCTAAAAAAAGAAGAAGAATTCTAGCATCCGAGGTTCAATTGCAAGTTGCAACGCAAAATAACACTAACTGAAACATACCCGTAGACTTTGTAAGCATCAGATTATCAGGTATGAATCTTAATTCGTAAGATTTAGAAACTTGTGCCTAGCATGTATATCAATCAATACATCATGTGAAATAAGCAGTCTACAATTACAAATACTACTAGCATTCACAGAATCACAGTGGAAGTTACATACAACTAGTACCGCTTATATTGTACTCCTACAATCATCTCAGGGCAATGGAGATCATTTTTCTTTACCTAAGAAAGAAAAGCCGCCCACACACCTCCATACTTTGACCAACTACTATCATCCTCCATGAACACTAATGAAAAACATATAAAACTCCTGCAGGCTGCGGTCATGCCCTACGTATAGTACCTGCCTCCTGGACCAGCAGAAGCCAATCCAATTAACACACAAAACTATGTACCGATTAAACAGGCGCGCAACCAGCCGTAAGGTATCTTCCCCAAGGATCCTTCTCACCATCCCATAAACAAACCATCTGAAGGAGGGAAACGCATCCTCTGCCATTGCAGAGTAATGTTATGGGTGAACAGTGCCATGACATGACGAAACCATATTGTTTTCGGTCTCCTTAGACCAATCACATGACATAGGCATACGGAGTATGCAGTACCAGCTACCCTCCTTCCCATATTTGCCAGGACGAATCTAGAAAAATAAGTTAATTAATATGATCATTAAGATCGTCGTACACTAACTTCATCTAACTATTTATATATCATCATACACTAACCTCATCTAACTTCATCTAACTTGTTATATACATAGTGTGCTAACATATATTGTGTATAAGTTCATCGGATCACGTAACCCTAGCCACCACACTTGGATCCACCCCTGGCGACAGCCTCTGTGGTGCAGTCTGTACTTGTGCTAGCTGCTTGAGTTCAACGGCATGCATGGCAATTGCGCACCGTGCCCTCGGATCGAGAAGGCGAATGGCACGCACGGAGCGGGTGTACGGGAGGACACACAAAGTCAAGATCGGGCACGCGGTGGGATTGGCTCGCCAGGCCAGCTGGCCTGGAACGAACCGGCCGGCGGCGGCTGCCGGGGCCCGACCAGCCGGACCACACTTTTCGATCTGGAGTTCTGGACTATAATGGCCGTTCGTTTATTGTTTGTGTACTGAGCGCTGTACCTCTTGTACTGGATGACTAGATAGGGGGTGGGTCTTAACGTGTATGTCTTGCGAGGTCTAGATGATCCTGGTTTGGAACGTAGGAATTTAATTTTCTAGGACTCGATGCGTTTTGCTCCAAAATTCCTATTGGAATCCTCCTCCTGTGATGGGCTGATTACGAAACTTGCTCGTGGTTTCGCTCGGATTTTCGTTTTCCTTGCTTGTGGGGGAATTGGCGCCGTCTCCCTTGACAATAGCAGAAGAAATCAAGCTACTTACCTGGTGTGAGAGCTACTTTCTTGTTGTCACCACTCGCCGGTAGCAGCAGAGTCCAAATAACAGATTAAGGTTGATGTGATTTCTAGAGCAAAAGAGCAGGTGAGCATGTCATCTGGAAGGACATGCATTTCTTCTTTTTCTGGGTAGCAAAGGTTCAGTCTTTTCACTCGCTGATAGTGCAGACGTATGTGTTGATAATTTGCAATCATACAGGTCGAACTTTTCAGGCATCTGCTTGATGTACGCCGGTACGATATATACACCCTCAGTGCATGCATCATTTATGCACTTGGCAATGGACCTAGCTATATTGGATTTGCTATTTCTAAATTGACATAATTTTTTTTTAAGTTTAGATCAATTGTTGTGATCATTAGCTTAGTACAAAGATTGATGCAATATACGATTGGATTTTGATCTAATGGATAAAAAAATATGACCTCTGTTTAACAAAATTTCAGTCATCTTACGAATAAACAATCCCTACGTATATTCCCATTGCCTATTTGCTTTCCACGCATTCTCACCTGACCAGAAAGCGCCATCCTCCTCATGGAGTCATGGTGGTCGATCGGGCATGAGACTGTGTATCGAGCTGCAGTGTTTGATCAAATCTCATCTTATATGAGTGCGTGTAGTTTATTCGAAGTTCATTGTGATTTTGATAACACTTGCTGTTGGTGGGATTTTATCGCGTTACATATCTGCAATCTACTACGTACTTACAGTTGAGGCTACCAGAGCCGGCCAGCTCTAATTAGCTCTGAAAAAAGATACGGTGATCATCATCCCTACAACAGATCGGACGGCCGCTAATCGATCTGTGGACTGACGTCCCACAGCCCCAAATGTTATAATCGGTCCATAAGTTTAAATGCTAATTTATTTCTGAAATTTCAAAGCATACATGATTTAGTCCTATATTGTATAGCTAAGTGGTGGAAGAACAATTTATAAGATAGAGTCATTGTCACCCCTCGAAACATGTGACACATGACATGTGGCGATATAAGAAGGACTATAGCTAAAGTCACACACACGCATGTACGCACACATGCGCGTATATTCACGTGGCAATCGCGGTCGGATCCATAGACTAATGTGGTCAAATTTATAGACCACTGTGTAATCAAGAACTGATAAATACTGTTTAATTACCATTAATTGATTTTGAATTAGCAGTGACCAATGGTTTAATACGTACTTTATTATACAATTATTAGAGAGTAATTGTCTCGGCCTTAAAAAGATCTGAAGACGTTTAGACCTGACATCGATTGATTCACTTCCATTTCCTTTTTCTTTCTCTCTGTTCTACTGTGCTGGAGGGCTCTGCTATCGAACTAAGCAATCCCTTCTCCTCGGCGTGCATCAGGAAGGAGGGTGGGCGGGTATCTCCGAACTACTATCGCAGAGTTCTCCTGCACGGAGCGGCAATAAGGTTTCTGGGCAACGCATCTACACGACCGCTCGCTTCACTGCTATATCTATGTTCTGCGCACTGCTTCGAGTCTGCGCGCGCTGCTTCCTGTTCTTCATCAAACTCGACTGTAAGTTAGTTGTGCGACCAAACTATTATGCTATAATTCTATTATTGTGTACATTTAAAAGTTCAATAAGTTGTCTGTTGTTAGTATTGTTTTATACATCTCTAGTTTTATGTAATCTTTATCTCATAATAAAATCAAGAATTAAAATATTGTCCAGGCTTCCAATACCAAAACCCTACGCGAAGCTACGTCAGCGGCACCCATCCATCGCTATCCCAGAATCCGCCAAGCTAGGGCGCCCATGGATCGGAGAGGGCGCGATAACACGCCCATCAACTGAGGCACACGAACACATCCATCTGCTTCTCTCAGCGTCAGCGCGACGCGGTTTGCGGTCGGAGGCCAGTGCAGCTCCAGCTAGCTCCGTGGCGACCCTCCCTTGCTAGCTATATGCATTCACCTGCTCTGCTGACGCCGCGCGACGCATGCGCCCTAGCCTCAGTACGTGTTATCCAGCAAGAAGTCGCCGTCGCGTCGCGTCCCCACCGTGCACAGCAATACAGCATCTCGAGTTCTCGATCGAGCCCGCGCACGAAGCTGCGCGCGAAGGCGCCTCCGGAAACACGAACAAAAACGTTTTCCTCCGCGTGTTGCTAGCTAAGTAGTAGCTAGTACTTGGCAGTACCAAGCGCATGGTCGATCCAAGCTGGGTGCATGTGTGCGTGGTTTCTCACCACTGTGCACGCATGCCGGCTAATTAGTTCGTGCAGCAGAACGACTGCAGGTCCAAACTAGCGACGCTGGTCCATGCGTGTCTGCCTGCTCTTTTTGCAGCTTTGCAATTGCAGTCGCAGCAGCACCCGTCTGGTGCAGGCACGGAAAAAAAACACTCGAGAGCAAATCAAATACTGTATTCCTTGAACTAAACTTTCGAAACCAAATAGACGGTGTGTATCAGGTCAAAAAAAAAATTGAGCGGGGTAGAACTGAACTTTCGAGGCATCTCGGTTGAACGGAGCAGAAACACAAATAGTCAAACATTATGTTATTTTACTAAAAACTAAAATTTGAGTGAAGATCTGACCCAGTGGTCCGCCTGTGTATGCGATGTAGCGAGCCCCTGTGTTTAGTCAACCCGCCGGCTGTTCACAGTTGAAAGTAAATAGCGCAACTTGCACGAGGTTAAGACTTGACGGTACGTGACCCGGCCTACTGCTCGCGTGTGCGGAGTGTAGACTTTTTCGCAGCGTTTTGTAGCTGGCCCATGTACCGATGTACATATAGACGTCGACACTGTCGCATAAATTACGACTTAACTTCACTTGTTAGTGCGAACAAGTTTTGAATGTACACCATTAATT
Source organism: Ampelocalamus luodianensis (assembly GCA_036346255.1). Lineage (NCBI taxonomy): Eukaryota > Viridiplantae > Streptophyta > Magnoliopsida > Poales > Poaceae > Ampelocalamus > Ampelocalamus luodianensis. The sequence goes on from CM070634.1 coordinate 3,661,350, forward strand.
AGACTAGGCGATATATTGGGTAGTAACTGATCACAGTTTACTTCAGGATTCACGAGCTTGATCCATAGATACGGCATCAAATTGACTGGCGAGCAGTACAGATCGAATTAAGGTGCAAAGTTAAGCCAAAGTGCAAAATTAAAGATGCCAAAGCAACCCTGTCAGGAGTTTGGACTCAGGATAAACATATGTAGCTCATTAACTCCAGGTCTATGTACAGGTGGGTCTAACACTGCAGGCAGAACGACCGGGCCATTCTAGCTTGCTAGTTGTTGTACAACTGTACAACTCAGAACGACGATCGATTCCCCAGTGATCGAACAACCATGGCACGCCAATTCTTATACTAATCATATGACATGCATGCATGCTGCAGCTAGCTTAATTATCCACACTTGAGTAAGCTTGAAGCATAAAACGTGTTGCGAGTGCTGACATGCTGTGTACGTAGGCTGGATATCCTTCCTTAATTTTCCTTATTTCTTAGGTTTTCCTCTGCATTATTGCAAGGGAATATAGTACGGTGCTGTGTTGGACAAAAACAAATACTAATAACAATATCAGCGTGATGTGAACAGAATGGTTATAATACACATAGCAAACACACACAACCAAGTCAGGCGAGACAAAAAAAGAAGCCTCGATCGAGTTAATAATGCACAGTGTGATGCACCTGTGTCCTATAAGTAAGCCATCGGACGCACCACTTCCCAGCAGCCGGTAGCCATTACACACACGCAGACACCTGCACACCTAACAACTGCTACTTGCAGTAGTCTTGCACTCCTAACCATCAACATCACACATCGAAGTATCAAGCTATCAGAGCAAGAAGCGCCGCCAGTTTGGTTAGGAAATGGTGAAAAGCGCGCAGCAGGAGGCGCCGAGCAACGGTGGCGAGCACGGCGGCAATGCGGAGGCGGCGGCGAGGCAGCGGGGCCAAGGCGGGAGGAGGCAGTACAAGGGCGTGCGGATGCGGAGCTGGGGCTCGTGGGTGTCGGAGATCCGGGCGCCCAACCAGAATACGCGGATATGGCTCGGCTCTTACTCCACCGCCGAGGCCGCCGCGCGCGCCTACGACGCCGCGCTGCTCTGCCTCAAGGGCTCCGCCGCCGACCTCAACTTCCCCGTCCACCTCCCCTTCCACCTCCCCGCCGCGGCCATGTCGCCCAAGTCCATCCAGCGCGTCGCTGCCGCGGCCGCCGCCAATGCCAGACCCTTGCAGCCCGGCGCCGCCGCCTACTCTGCACCCGCGTCAGCGACCCCGCCGTGCAGCTACGGCGACGCGTCGTCCTCGGCCGTGAGCTCCCCGGAGACCGCCAACACCGACCACGAGATGGCGTACGACGACATGGGGGACGACGTCGACTACGGCGCGCTCGCGGACATCGACGCTTTCTTCCAGTCGCCCAAGTGCATGGAGTACCGCATGATGGACCCATGCAGCACGTTCTTCTTGCCGGCGCCCATGGCAGCGGAGGCGGCCGCCGAGTGGGAGGACGAAGGTGAGATCAGCCTCTGGAGCTTCTCCTCCCTCAACTGAGCTCAACCAAACGTCAGCTCGCCGGAGAGAAGGCCAGGTCAAGTCTCTCATGTGATCGTCATTAAGCAACTCAATACTGACTGATTGATTGATTACTACTACTACGTGATCAGGAATTGTTCACGGTAAAATAAGCATATGCTATGATTAATAATTATTTGATTCATATATATGTAGTTAATAATTATTGTTATAGTAGTACTAGGCTAATTGTGCATTTGTGGGGGAGCTCTGATGGAGCTACATGTTTTAAGGCAGCTTTCCATGGAGCTAACTCCTCTAGATTGCATGTCATACTATGTGTAAAAGCTGTTTCTGCAAGTGCAAGTAATGAACTATGATGTACTCTTCCTATACTTATGTTCAAAGCATTGTCGTTTTACTAGTGCAGTTATGGTACGATGGTATCTAGGTCTAGCTAGTCGACCCAGAATTTCCGGGATCCTTGTGACTAAAAATTTCAGTGTGGGTCATACGCCCTATGGGCCGCAGTCGTCTGACGTATTTTGGGCTTAATGTTAATATATTCCTTTGTTGCTTGTTATATACACAGAGATCTCTTCCTTTGTTGCTTGTTATATCTCTGTTCAATAATGTATGGTCATTTTGGACATCGTCTTTAATACCTAACTTTGATCATTACTTTTCATATGATTATATTAATAAAAAAATTATAAAAATATTTATCATGACAAATATAATGATATGAGTAACCGATCTAAATAATTTTTCATATATTATATTTGTTTAAGTTAGATAAATTTGATTGTATGTTTTCTAAAACATCGTATAAATTTCTGAAGGGAGTAGTACTTTGTTACAGGGCTAACCACTTGTCTCGATCTTTTTAATGATAGAGAGGGATTTATTTGTCACTCAGGAACATCATTACAGCGTTACAATCATAACTGGTGGTTGCTCAAAACATAACAACAAGCTTGTGCATGCTATCCAGACTGCACAATGCATTCTTCTTCTTCTCTCTTTTTTTTTAAAAAAAATAATAATAATCTGAGTGAGCTCATGAGTTACCCTATTGAAATCTCTTTAATTTTTCCGCTCGCACTTTTCGGGAGAAGCTAGATAATACTGTCCATCTCGATCTGTCCTATAATTCTTAAACTGCGAAAACCTAATCTACAAGTAACTGAGATGCTGCAGTCGAAAGATTTGAATGATGATGTAACTCACAAAGGACATGAGACTAGTGGGAGCTCTGGTCTCCTATGATTGATGAAGAATAACAAAATATTTATGCTTGTTATGCTTAATATTTAGTTACCACCATATAACTTTCTAGATAAAATTTTTCTACCTCCGTCCCTGCAAAAAGGCGGGAGATATTGCCACGTTTGGAGGATCAAGCACGCCCGCAAGAAAGTATGACTTCCAGTCAAAAGCAACAGAGAGTTTCCTCTCGCTGTCATGTAAAACAGCTGGTTATCATAACAGAATTATTATGCGCCACTAGCTAGATTAATTTTCGGAAATTCCATCGAACAAGAAAGCGAGGCTAAAAAGGGAAAAGAAAAGAAGAGAGGGAGGAATCCGAACCTGTAGCTATTTGGGCCCGTTTCTTCTCGGGCAAAAAGCCCACTGCACATTGACCCGCATCCGATCCGTCCAACCGAAACAAGTCAAGCCTCCGCATCCGAAAGAAGCCCTTGGCACCAGCAGTTAGGCTTCCATACACGTCTCGTGTCGCCACCGCCGCCGTGGCCGCCGCCAGCCATGGGGTACACCAAGAACCAGCTCCTCGCGCGCCTCCAGGTCGGTACTACCGGCGCCACGGCGCCACCCTTCTCTCGCTCCCAACCCTCCCAAGTTGCTTCCTGTCGTCGCTTCTTGGCTGTGGAGTTCGATTGGATTGGCGCTAGTGGACGCGCCGGTGCTCCTGATTGTAGCGTCGACGAGATGCTGCCGTCGAGATTGATTTGGTTGGGCTTAGCTTAGTTATGAATCGTAGCGCGAGAAGGCGTGTGTTTTTAGCTGAATTTGGTTTTGCAGTGTTATAAAAGGAGAGGTTTTCCCCCTTATGTGCGTAGATCGAAGTGCGAAATTACTCAGTTATATTGCATGAGTACGACGAACTGTTGCATCCTGGATGTTGTAAACGATAAAACGTTTGCTTTCTAGCGTTACAATGAAGCTAGGGCTCAATTTGGTGGTATTGTCTTCTGCAGGAGCTTAAGATTGATTTCACGTGCTACGATCATCCGGTTGTGTTGACGGTCGAGGAACAAGTTAGTGAGCCGTGGAGTTCATACTTTCGTTTTGTGATGGCTCCCGATTGATTCATTGTGATTGCTAACTGAACTTATGCTATGCCAGGCCAAATATGTTGGGCATTTAGGAGGTGCTTTGAGTAAAAATCTACTTTTGAAGGTATGTGTGTTGGCAATTGATGGACAGTTAATTCTTCGGAGCCTGATACTCATGTGCATGTATTGATGCTTGTGAATTCTGAGTTTCAGGACAAGAAGCATCGGCTGTATATTGTTTCTGCCCTTGCTGGCACCAAAGTTGACATGAAAAGTAGGTGAATTTCTTGATGATTACATATTTTCGTTACTTATTTGGGCATCATGTCAATTAATGTTGTTTTCTTTAAAACTTCTAGTTCTATCCCAGCGTCTTGGTTTGGGAAAAGGTGGTCTACGGATGGCTCCTGAGGAAAATTTGCTGGAAGTACTTCAGGTCAGCCATTATTTATGCGGTTTTTTTTTTAAAAAAAACAACTTTCTATTATTTGGAACTTCGTCACGAAAGCAATTATGCAAGAAGGGCATAAACGCACAGTGCATCTTCTGGTCCATAATTTTGGATGTAAATCGACATTAGTAATGTACTGTTAGTCAGGTCCACTGAAAAACATGTCAAGAAAGTTTGTTACAATCTTTTAGTTTTTTTAGAGGAATAATCTTTTAATTGAGTCAGGAGCACTTCCGGTTGACTGTTTAGAGTGCCATCTTTACAAATGGTGTATCCCATAATGTTGTTTATCATTGGAGGTCTACTTGCTTCAAGTAGGCAAATTCAACAAAATAATTTTCTGTTTATAGTTAATAGTGTTGGGGTGGGGAAGCAAGACATCTCGAAATGACAACATTTCTTAAATACTGCTTATTTGGCTTGACACATGAACAATACATTTTATTATTATTGTCGTTTTTAGCTTCTTTTTTCCCTCATCATTTTTAGTGAGGACTGTTGGATAGCTCATTCATTTTAGTTTCAGTTTTTATTGTTCACATGTTAATGTGTTCTTTGCTCCTTGATTATGTCCAGGTACCGTTAGGGTGTGTTACTCCATTTGCGCTAATCAATGAGTCTGCAAGGTATGGTAGCTTGCTTAGACTGTACCATTGACTGTCTCTATCTTTACCAATTATAGTATCTTTGATTGAAGGAAAGCTATTGCGAACCATAATCTTGTTCCAACTGTGATTTATTATTGGATGGGAATTGGGCCAACAATTCGCACGACATATTTCTCACAGCTAGATAGGACTTTGCTAGCACTGTTCACCTGCTGGTTCCCTAAACAGTAAACAGTATGTTGTTAGGATGGTGCGCTCATGTTATCTCATCATGAGCATGGCTGAACTTTTCACTCCTCTCTGTGGGTTTTACTTTGAAGACAGGATATGTCACTAATGAAAAATAACCTGCTCAAATTCTTAAAATCATATGCAAACTTATTTCAAAATGCTTTATTTTTCACATGTTCTGTATTTCTGTTTCATAGCGATCTGTATTACTGTTTCATAGTTATCCTTATTTTTATTGCCTTTTCAAGTAATCTGTGACTGTTACTGATTCATACAATTGTTTATTTGCAAGCAGTGCCGTCTCATTATTACTGGACCAAGGTTTTAAGTCTAAACAGAGCTGCTACTTCCATCCACTGACAAATGACATGACCATTGGTATGTTGACACTATCAACACTTCCTTTACTTATGACGCGTCACTACTTCATTTGCTGCTGTTAGTTGATATATTACTGGGTTGCACACTGTTATGTTAGCTAGCCATGATGTCACACTTGTGCGGAGGTTGCAAAAAATGATGTATCATGACCTGGCTAATGTTATGTGCTTTGGCAAAAATAGAGGGACACTTATACTCAAACCTTTGACTACTAATTGGCTAAGTCCTGATTTACTTCATGTCAGCTCTCAGCTCAAGCTATCTGGACAAGTTTCTCATCTCCATTGAGAAGCAGCCAGCTTATGTAGATTTGGAGGTAATTTTTGGATCATCAGCATAGGATTTCATATATATATTTGAAAGAAATTATAACATTATTGTTTTGGTTCAGGCTTCACCAGCGGTTGGTAAAGATAATCCTCCTGATCTAGCATATCTTGTACCGTCTGGTGCCCCGAATTCCTCAGAATCAGTTGAGACCGTGACACCTACTCACGTTCCTCAACAAAATAATGTGCCCAAAGAGAAAACATGTCTTCCAGGTGAGCTATTGATATACACCATACTTCTTTTTTCTCTCCTTACTGTGCAGTTGTCACTCTTTTTTTTTTTGCTTTCTATAAACAATTATATATATGGACGATGCTGACAATTTCCAGTTGTATGGTCTATGGTGTTCTATTGAATCAACAAAATTTGCATGACAACCATCTTGTCGTGTATGCCTTACAATTGGTTGGGCTGTCAATGGGTGCGAGAGAAATTTAGGCATTTACCAAACAACCCTTTTTAGCCATGGAAGTGATCAGTTGGGGTGTGGGCCTGTGAGGCAATAGATCAGGTACAACCTGGGTACCTTGGTTTACCTAACATGTATGATCTAATATAGCCGGGCATTGTGTTACGATTGGTTCTGCATCAGGATAGAGACAAATCAACCATAGCATTTCAATGATCATTTCTAGATTGAATTTGATTTCTGTAGAAATTGTTGGAATGAGTCTAGGTGAATATGCACAGAACACCTTAGGCTATATACATATCTAACACCCCCCCTTCAAACTCATTGTGGATTAACAACACTGAGTTCAGAGAGGTAGAAACTATGCTGAACTCTAGTTTGTGCCTTGGTAAAGAAATCTGCTAACTGAAGCTTCGAAAGCACATACTGTAAAGCAATAACTTGGTCTTGCACCTGCGATCTCATGTACGAAGCATCTACTCCAATGTGCTTGGTGAGCTCATGCTTCACTGGATCTCGAGCAAGGCTTATTGTACCAGTACTATCTGATAAGAGATAAGTCGGTGCAGAAACTAAAACACCGAACTTCTCAAGTAGCCACCGAAGCCAAGTGATCTTGGCTGTTAACGACGTCGTGACTCTCAACTCAGCCTCAGCACTCGAACGGGAAACAACAGTTTGCTTCTTGGTCTTCTAGGCAATCAAAGAGGAACCAAGAAAAACACAATAGGCAGAAAGAGACCGGCGATCAAAATGATTGCTAGCCCGGGTCGCATCAGAGTACGTTTGAAGCTGTAAAGAATTGGAGCGTGGAAAGAAAAGGCAATGAGTAATGGTCCCACAAAGATATCGCAGAATAAGAAAAAGGTGGTTGTAGTGTAGCTAAGTAGGAGCAGAGGTGAACTGACTTAGGATGTGAATTGGGCGTGAAATGTCAGGGCGATTGATCCCAAAATAGACCCTAACTTGGCTCTAATACCATGTTGAAATAAACCTTGATCTATTCCAAATGGCCAAAGGCCAATATATCATGTACAATGTATGTGAATATACACAGAACACCTTAAGCTATATACATATCTAACATAAATAACCATAACTGATTACACGAGACAGGAGTATATCACAATGCAAGGAGGACGCAACATTTTTAGTTGCTTATTGTCTGTCCTGTGCTCATACACATGCATTTTATTCATAAACTTTCTTGAGCTTATAATTATTCCTTTCAAGTTTCGACAGTCAAACATGACAAGTTTTGTCCTTGATCAGAAGTGAAGGCTAAGCCCAAAGTTCAGAACAAGGGTGCAGAAAAGTCGCAAAGCAAAATACCTACTAATGGGACAAATGTTGAGAAATTTGTAAATGATGTGTTTGACATCATTTCTCCATTGTTCCTGTCGGAGGTATTCCAATGAGCTTATCTATGATAGTCCTCTTATGTAATGTCTGCTTGTGTTGATAAATATTCTCCTGCAGGTATCAAATAAACTGAATGTTAAGCAGGAAGAGCTTTCTTCAATATTAGATGGCTTTAGAGGACGAGCTACTCCAGATTTGGAGAGTGTAACGGTTAGTTTCTCTACTGATTTTTGTTAGCAATGCTCAAGCATTTCTGTAAATGATATATAGTCAAAATCCTGGCTTCTACCAGAAGTAATTGAGTAGATACATAAGATTTGCCAAGGGATTTACCACTATAGAATGCAATTCATAATTTGCCACTCTATAGAAGGTGCAATCTAATATATGCCACTTTGGACATTTTGCCCTTGTCTTTGATGATTTTACCCATATGCTTCTTCTTCCCCCTCTTTTCTTCTTGCTTCGGCCATGGTGGCGTGCGTCCAAGCAGCACCAACACGTATCGACCTCCTCCACCCGGCCCTCTCGGCACATTGGCACAACCCCACGACCACTGAGCCTAGCCTCGCACCCTGCTCCTCCCCCCATCGCCCCTGCTACTGTGGTACCGGGACACCACTGCTGCGAGGAGGAGAGGGGGTGAAGTAGGGGAAGCAACCAGGAGAGGAGAAGAAGACCCTGCCGCTGGGCGCGGGGGCGCTCCAGGTGTCGAAGCGGGAGCCGCCGAGGACATAGAGGTGGCAGCCGACTGTGATTGTGGCGAAGTTTGTGAGGCCGTAGAGCTGCGCCGAGCACGGGATTGGCGGGAGGGGCCAGCAGGCGGTGGGGACAGTGGGTTGAGCACGATTGGGGATGCGAGGGATGGGTCTGTGGGGAGATGGGTGGTGGGGAAGGGGGAAGAGGCTGGGGTGGTTCTGCCATGGCTGGGGCAAGAAAGAGGAGGAAGGAGGGGAGGAGGAAGAACAAGGGGGCAAACTCGGAGAAGACAGGGGTAAAATGTCCGAAGTGGCATATATTGGATTGCACCTTCTATAAAGTGACAAATGATGCATTGCATTCTATAGTGGCAAATCATCAATTGTCCCGTTAAATAATGGATGCTGCTGAAGGTCATCATGGAGTCACCTCTCTTGTTAGAGAAAGAATACATCATTCTATACTTCTTCCATGGAAAATTTCCAATTTAAACTTGAAAATCTCACTCTTATGTATGGGTAACTTCGTCATTGTGCTGAAGGCTATATGATGAGTAATACTGATTTCTCCTTGAGCCTTGTGAAAACTCAAAATTATTTGCTCATTATTTCAGAAGGAAATAATTTTTCTTCCTGTTGTCTGAATATACATGGCCCTATCCGGACATTTGGATGATTAATCATATTTATAAAAAAAGTCATGTTTCAGTATCAAGATAAAATTAGTGTGGCTTGATTACTAAGTGGTGATATAATTGCAGTTTAGACTTTGATAAACATCTACTCTATGTTCCAATATTTTTATTTGCTCCCACAATAAACAATGGGAGGGCATCTCAATGATATGCGAAGCATAACCTATACCATTTACTGCAGATGAGCCTGAAGAATGCATCGTACACCGCGGGATTTCAGGCTGGCTTTGAGACTATGCTCAATTCGGGTTCAAACGGAAGGCCCTCTCGGAAATAAATTGGTTCATTTGATGCAAGAGACAATAAGTTGATCTAGTCAATTTTGAATGTCCTTCAGTGCAAAATCAGATAAAAGCATATAATTATTATGTTGGATGTTCTCTTTGGATCTATCACGTCAACTCTTCGTGAATTTCTTGGATTTGCTCAATTGTTTTCACACAAGCTGAGAGATTCATGTGCAGATTACTTTATTCGCTAGATCGACCTCGTCAACTGAGCTAAAAAATTAAAATCAGTACTCCGTATAACCTTGGGAAATCATTGACTGAATGTATTCGCCATGTTGTTTACATTGAGCGCTGCGTAATTACATTTTGGAATGTTCTTTCCACCATGTCCATTATTACATGGCCTACTTTACAGTTGATTTCACTTCCTGCTTTCCATTGTATGCTGCACTGCAGAACATTTCCAGGGGCTACTACATCTTCACTGTTTTACATAGGACATCCACCATTCCTGATAATCCTGCAGGACATTTCCAGGGGCGTCACGCGTTACCTGCCATTGCCAACAAAACGTTACGTTAGCTAACATGTATTGTGGCAGTTTGCTGTTGATAGCAAGAATGGCAGCGATCAGATGACTTAACTGAACAAACAGGTTCTCTTGACATGATGGGATCTCCATTTGGACGGCTAGAAAAGAAACAGAGAGCGCCACCAAGCATAGAATGCTGAAAGCAAATGCAAGAGAGTTTCACTTGGACTAGCATGAAATTAATCAATGCACATTAACTTTCATCTGTTCCTCCTCCATGAAGTAGTAGTACATTAGTATCATGCATGATGGTTAGAGTTGTCACAATGAGCTACGTTTTGAGTTTCCTCTCAGATGAAGGAAGAGAAGAAAACGCAAGCAGCGACAAGAACAAAAGATTGGAGGGCCGACAGGTCGTTACCGCCGGCGTCGGCCGCGTCGGGCCTCCCGCGCAGCCCGTACTCCCACCCGTCGTCCGGGTCCTCCAGCCCCCGTGGCGGCCACAGCCACGAGAATGGTCCCCACCTTACGATCGTCTGCGGCTCCGGCTCCGGCTCCCTCTCCCTGTTCCTGTCACCACTGCCGCCACCGTTGTTGCTGCCGCTACCGTGACGTGCGCGGCTGTTGCCGTTGGACCCGGCGCCGGGCAGCTGGTACCGGCAGACGGGGCAGGAGTTGTGGAGGCGGAGCCACGGGACGATGCAGTCGGAGTGGTAGACGTGCTTGCATGGCAGCTCGCGCGCGGCCTCCCCGGGCTCGAAGTCCTCCTTGCACACGGGGCACTGCGAGCCGTCGGCCAGGTGCGCGCCGGTGATCCGCACCGTCGGGAGCGAGTCGATGGCCGACGACGGCGCGGGCGCCGGTCCCGGCTGGTCGTTCTGCGTGAGCTCCTCGATGAGGCTGTTCAGGTTGGCCCCCGTGAAGTAGTCCCCCGGGTCGATGGCCGGGGGCGTGGACGGCCGCCGCGCCACCGGCGGCGGCGGCGGCGGGGAGGGCAAGCGTCGGCGAGGCGGAGCCGGTGCAGGAGCCCGCACTGGCGCCGGCTCCAGCGCAGGCTGGCGGAACGCGCGTCCGGGTGCGGCGGGCACCCCGCCGCCGTATACGACCCACCGGCGCTGGTGCCCGTAGTACTGCGGCGGGGGAAAAGGCGGCGGGAAGAAGCCGGGCGGCGGGAGCACGGGTCGCGGCGGCGGGTCGATCTCGTGGAGGAAGCGGCCGAAGCAGTTCGGGCAGAAGACGTCGGTGGCCTGGTAGGAGATGATGCGGAGCGCGCGGCCGCACTGGTAACACCAGTACATGCGGCACATCCGGTGCCGCACGCCGCCACCGTGCGCGGGCATCGTCGACATGGTGACGGGACCGACCGTTCGGCTCGGAGTACGTTCTTGCAAAATAGCCGGAGTTCTCGGGAGTTTTTTTGGGAAAGATTGCGTGGGATGCATGGGACGTACGAGACTGGTTTTAAAGGAGTGAACGCAACAAAGTTTGATTGGTTGGGACGGGGAGATTGAGGCACGGGTGGGAAAGAATGGCTTGCGCGGGGATGAAAGCGAATCTGCGGTGAGTTTGGTGTGCTGCTGTGTGTTCGGCGCGCGTGGGTGACTTGTGCGTGGTGCAAAAGCGCGGGTTGCTTGCCGGCCAGGAGGAGGAGGGCGACGAGATGGCGCTAGTGGGAGGTAACTGTGGACGGTTGAGACATCGAGGAGGGGGAGATTGGGCATTTGCCAACCAAAGATCCCTGTTTGAGGATTTGCCACTGAAAAGATTTTTCTTGATGAATTGCCACTCCAAAGACCAAAATGGCTGAGATTTGCCACTCTTCATGTATTCTGATATCTTCATTCTTTTTTTGTTGCCCAAAATCATATATGCAAAGACAACTTTGCCCCTCTCCTTCCTCATCTTCCCCCCCTTCTTCCTCAAATCCGGTGACCCCTAATTCCCTCCACACCGCCACCAGCGTCCACTCCAAGGAAGTTCATGCGGTGGCTATAAGAGTGTAAGCAGGCTCCATCGTCCACGTCTTCGTCGCACGCTACAGTTCCTCGGTCCACACCCCGACCACGATCTCGTCGACTCCTCCCGTGTCCTCATCGCTGCAGCCGCGTCCGGCGGCTCGCAGATCTCAAGGCATGCCGCCTGTCCACACCCAATTTTAGGATCAGAAAACCTTCGCAACCGCCAGATGTGCGATTCTGAAGCAAGTAGCGTCACAAGCAAGCTTCCAATTACAACAAAAACCAGACTTTTATTATACAAAGCTAAAGTTTAACAACCTGTTTTGACCTGACACGGGCATCCAAGCCCAAAGTTAATATAATACAAAACAAAAGAACTTCCAACCACAGGCACGCTTTAGCGCAGTCGAGACCTAGTAACAGTAGTCGTTGCCTTCTGGGGGTCCACCAAAATCTTGCTCACAAGGGTCCTCTGCACTTTTCCAAGTTTCTTCTGTAGACGTTTGCAGATTTTGCAAGAATGAGTATTACTACCGTACTCAACAAGCCGCATGGAAATGTTACATAATTACATGCAAGGAGTTCAATGGATGGTTAGGGTTTACCATATCTGGCATATGTGGATGCACTTTGCATTTAAAACAATTTATAAAACGGTAAAACAATAATAAGTAATAGCATCAGGGGTTTCTCAACAAACTCAATTACCAACTTAACATCTCAAAAACTCTACTTATGCCTCTGTACTGGAATCACCCATTAACACAGCTTCATTAGCCGGAAGCACGGTGTATTCGAATACCTTTGATTATTCACTCTGTAGAGTTGCCCAACTTTACCCACAAGATATCTCAATCTCGTACTGTCAGATCATATACACGCAACATGTTAGTGTGCGACTGAGCTAAGATAACAAAGTCTTTTCACTGCTCAACCTTTCTAGCCTCTACCCGGTAGGTCCTTACTCCATACAGCTCGGGAGACCACTAGCCAATAGTGGAATTCGTACTCCGAGGTTGATGGGCCCATACCATTACGGAGACCAGTGAGTGTCCCCTTCCGGCCACTCCTATCCCACCCCAATTCCGCATCTGCTCTCCCATCCGAGAGCAGTTGACATCCCGTAGATATTCAATCGGAAGAGCAGTGTACTAAGCTAAGGAGGAATGACCACGCATGTGATTGAACGGTTTTCTGTGTCTGTTACTTTGGCACAAGGTTCTTGTCCTTACTTGTCTCTAGTGAGGAAATGGACCAACACCAACTCGTGGTTGTTCACCTGCTTGATCTCACCTTTGACTCACTTTTATCAAGTCTATTGGGTTGTCCAACTTCTTGGACACAACCCTAAACTCTGCACCAAAACCATTGGCGAGTAGCCAATACTCGTTTTTGATTGATGAACACATTTTTGGTGATGAAGTTATTTATAGTATTCTATGTAAACTAACTTGTCAAGGTGAATATGGCCTACAAGAGTTGGGTGGGTTTGTTTGTGGGGTATTTAGGATTTATCTAATTGTCATGGCATTCAAAAGTATTATTTCAATATTTAAAGTAATTGACACAAATACAGTAATGAAAGTAATAATACATATATGAAATGTAGGTTCAAAATGATCAAAGAATGTGACTTGCCTTCTTGCACAAAGTTTTCTGGATACTGATCTTGTCCGACGTTTTCTGGAGTCTGGTCGTTGAAGTCGTGACCTAACGAGAAGCAATACAATAAAACAATTCAAATAAAATCCGGCTCGACAAGGAATGAGCTGGGAACAACATGCAAGTAAATAAAAACATAAAAGAAACATAAAACAAGGTGGTGTTGTGGGATGGTAGAGATTTATCTGGTGTTTGATTGGGCTGAACAGAGTTGAATTTTGGATCCAAGTACAACAAAAATATTGTAAATGGATAGAGAATCCTACAGAAAGGTGAAGAGATTTATTGGGAGTTTGGTATAGCCGATCGAAGTCAAGAATGAGCTTTCTGGGCTCGAGATGGTCAGAATAGGCATCGAGTGTCAAATTAGGGTTTCGGGCGAAAAAGTACCGGATAGTGAATAGTATAAATTTTACTACTCACATCTGAACATGGATTAGTGAATAGTAATAGAATTTATTGTGTTGGCTAAAGTACAGTAAGCAATATGAACAGTGAGAGGTTTCACCGTTTCCGGATTATGAACAGCGTTTTCGGTTTTTTCCGGGTGAACAGTAAATAGCTACTGTGCAATGACCAGTGTTTGGGCTGATTTAAAAGAATAAACAGTGAATGGGTTTTCTGAGTTCGAGACGGTCAAAATGAGTATATAGAGTGAATTTGGGTTTTGGGCGAAAAAATGGTCGAACAATGAATAGTACTATTTTACTATTCATGTCTAATAAAGGTTTTATGAACAACAATTGAATTTCTATTTTTGGTTAAAGGATACTATCAAGTTTATTGTGTATTTTAGAAAATAAGAACAGTAACTAGGGTTTATTGTTTTGGTTAAAGAAAAATATTTTCAACAATGAACAGTAACGAATTTACTATGTTGACCAACAGTGAAAGGCCGGATTTGCTTGAACAGAAAAGGTCGGCCCATTTACTGTGCGGCCTACGGCCCAAATGGCTGGGCCTTAAAGACCCAACCTCGGTTGGCTTTGAGCTGTGCTCGGCCGAAAGGCCAGAGCGCGCTCAGCTCAACCGAGCCGGCGACGGCGGCGGCGGTGGTGGCCGGCGGCAGGAGTGAGTGGTGCGGGGAGCACCACGGAGTGAAGGTGAACCCATTTTGGGGATTTGGACGGGTAGTGGAGGTACGAAAATGGGGTAGCGGCAGAGGTGGTGGTCGGCCGGGACAGAGGAGCGACGCGACGGCGCTACAGTGGTGCTCCGGCCAAGGGGAGGGTTGCTTGAGCATCAGTGGGGTGGTAGGAGCTCGAGGGTGGTGGAGTTAGGGCTCGGGGTGGAGTGAGGTGGCTTGGCGACGGTGGCCGCAAAGAAGGCGGCAGTGGAGCTTGGTGTCGGCGAGCTCTGGTGGAAATTGGGCTAGGGGAGTTGAGGGGAAAGGTGGGCGGCAGGGAGGTGGTGCTTGAGCCGGGAGGAGAAGAGGAGGGGAGGAACGGTGGCGGCCAATTTACTGGTTTGTCTCGTCGGGAAAGAAAAGAGGGCGGCGGCGATTCTCGAAATTGCGCCGGCTTTGGAGAGGAAGGAGTGAAGGGGAGGTGGTGGAGGGAAAGGTGATGAAGGATGCTCTAGGGGAACCTCTTATAGGGCGAGGATGAGGCGGTGGGAGCAGGGATTGGGCGACAGGGGCGGCCGCGTGCGAGCGACGCCGGGAGAGGGGAGGTGGCTGTGTGAGGTGGAGACGGCGAAGGCGGTGGAAGGTTGTGGGCGTGGCGAGGTGGCGCCGAAGGATCGAGGTGGTGGCGAGCTGGCCCCGTGACGGCAGCAGAGGAGGTGATAGCGTCGGGGTGGTGACGAGGGCGGTGACGAGGGGAGGAAGAAAGGAAGAGACGCCCGGGAGAGGAAGACGCCTTCGGGCAAAGAAAACGGAATTTCCCAAAATGGAAATCGGATTTTGGGCTGGACTTTCCAAAAAGGGAAAGAAAACCGAATTCAAACCAAAAACTTCCAAAATTTTGAAATCCCGAATTTGGGGTTATTTCATGCACGGAGGAGACGCACGACGCGTACGAGGCGGCCTGCCTCGATAGAGCTCACTGATCTGCCCAAATTCATGCCATAGAGAGGAGAAGAGGAAGAAGTCATTTTGGAGGAGGCGGCGGTGGTCTGCCTCGGCAACATGCTTAGGAGGCGGCGGAGAGTACGATCTGGCAAAGCTAGTTTGGGACAGGGGCAAAAAAAGACATTACAAGTCGTTTTGGGCCAAAAAAAATTAAGAAATACTGCAATATAGCAGGAGTGGAAAAGTGCAACCATTTCAAGCTTTGGAGTGGCATTTCATCAAGAAAATTATTTTAGATGGCAAATCCTCAATCTCGCATGTTTACAGTGGCATTTCATCAATTTTCCCGTGGAGGAAAGGGGAAACGCCGCGCTGGGAGCAACGGAGTTTTGAATTGCATCCTTGGGCCGTTGGGCGTGGGCGGACAGGCCTGAGTAGACAATTTCTAGGAGCGGCATAGAATACCAGAACCAGATTGTTGCGGCCGCTCTGTTGAAACAACGCAATGGGCAAAGATGAGCTAAACCCATCATGCTGCATACCCAACCAGCTGGTTTTGTGTGGCTCTAGACTTTTGGGCCAGCTCCACAGTAGTCGGACTACTCAATAGTCGGCAACTCGGCATTAGTCCTCCGTCTAAAAAAAAGAGTCGGCATTAGTAAGTGTAAATTTAGCTGTTTTGGAACCCTTAAATAACGGATCGTGGCAAATTTATCTTTGCGTTGAGTTCACTAAAACAATCCAGTTATTGCTTAGCTTGGCTTCTTAAGAACCGTGCGTGTGCACCCTCACCGAACAGCAAATTCGCCGCAGGCGGTGGACCTGACCTGCGCTGCGGTCAATCGGCCGGGGCCGAGGCCGTGGCCGTGTGTCTGCTTGACCGGCCCCAAAGGGCAGGCTGGTCCCGTCGCGTCGAATTCGGAGTTCCATCGAGAGAAGGGGCGGGCGGAGCAAGGCCATGCCGGTGCCGATATGGAATGTTCACCTGCATGTTCTAACCACTGTCTCCGGCAAAGTCGTCGCGGACATTACGAAAAGGGGCTACGCCGACGACGTGCTTGGAAAAATGAAAACAGGCTCAAGCTGCACGATAACTCTACATTTATGGGGTGTTTGGGACGGCTTCAACTTCGATTTTTCGTTCGAAAAAGCTAGAAGCTATTTCAAATGGGAGGCTTTTCCAATCGGCTTTCTCGGAAGCCAGAAGTTGCGTTATACGTGAAAAAGTCGGAAGCCACCGCGGTGCAGCTTCCCACGGCTTCCCACCACTCCCTTCCAATTTTACCCCCTCAAGTTGCTAGTTATTTACCCGCTTTTGTCACAGAACAAAAAACCTGATCCCCAGCCCCCCCTTGTTCTTCCGCGTCCTTCTCCTCCCTCCCTCCTCCCACGCCTCCTCCCTCCTCCTCTCTCCCACGTCGCCGCCCTGGCCCGCTCCCGTCCTCCTCCTTCTCGCCCACGGCGCCCTACCCTTCTCCTCCTCCCCTGAGCGACGCCGCCCCGCTCCCCTTCTCCTCCCCCAAGCGCCCGCTCCTCCCCCCCCCCCGACGCCATATGTCGGGACCCAAATATGCAAACATAGACTCTCTGTATATAATGTACTAATTCAGGATCACGCTAGTGCACACAGTGTCAACATAGATGAATACCATTCCACACAAGACGAATATAAGAATAAACGACTAATTTGATTAATAAATAACAGTTGTGACCTTAAGGACGAGTTTACACTTATTAAGGTACGCAAGGATGGCACTAAATAAAGAGACAGCAACGGAACAGAAACAACTCCAGCTGGAAACCATTGACTTGCCATAGACAACCGACTGGGATCAAGACCTAGCGATCACCCTTCTCATAAAACTCATCCTCGAAAGTAGACGAAGACTCCTCCACTTAAGCTAAATAACTATAGCAAGAATGAGTACTCCGAGTACTCAACAAGTACTCCGAGTACTCAACAAGTTGCATCACAAAATGCAATTATAGATAATGACTTATTCCAAAGGAAATGGCTTTTATGGTTATTTTACAAAAAACAAAAAAAACATTTGCAATTGAATACAATTAATATATTGAAAGCGTGATTTCAAATGAATAAACAATAATAGTCTAACAGTTATTTCCACAAAGGATACGAAACCTAATCAATTTCTTTCACACAGTCATATGAGTTTAAATCACACAGCTGACCCTTCCCACTTATTTTATGAAAATCTTCCCCTCATGTGAAATCCCCCAATATGTCCATGACCGTGGACGCGACTATCCGAATAGATTGATTAATACTTTGCAGAGATTTGTATACTTTACCCATGGGATATAACCAGTGTAGCTAGCATCAATCATAACAAAATCTTTTCGAAACTTTATCTTGACAATTGACCCTCCCGTTGTGCATACTGACAGTACTAAACCCCTATACAAGTTGTTGGCTTATCGCACATCGTTGGACCTCAACACAGCGAACCGTTCATAAATTGAATCGTCATACAAACATAATCACATCTCCACCCTAGCACACAGCTTAACCTATCTGCCTGAGTAATCAATGTCAAGACTCCGTGATTACTAAGTTAGGCTTGTCCCCCACCAGGCATGTGGTCGTACAGTTATGGCTCAGTTCAATGGCGCACAAAGTTAAGTCCTTAATTGATCAAGGCGAGATGGTCAATTACTACCGATTATCACATTCATATTTTCTCAAGTACACACAGCTCCTCTACACCACAATTCCATCCACTTGCTTTGGTATAAATATTTTCCCACTCTATTGGTTAAATGTAACACATGCCATCAATAAGTGATAACATACTGCACGCAGCTTTCCACAAAACATTCCATATTCACTTAGCCAAGTTTAAATTTGCAACTCAAAATAATATCAATAACTCGTTGCATGGCTAAACAGACTATTCGAATCTAACCAACTCGCGTTGGTGCTATAATGATACTAACTAATAATTAACCAAGTTAAGGTGACAAAAGATCAGGATAATACAATGAGCAAGGTGGACATAATCAAATGGGCATATAACTAATCCCAAAATATTTAAAGAATTAAATAATTAAAATAGTATGCAATAGTTTGAATCAAGGTAGTTTTGGAAAACTGGGATCAACATGGTCAATGGTACAACTTGCTTTAAAACAAGTCTTGGTACTGGTCTTGAGCTTGATCAACTCCTCCTTCATTGGAAGCTCCTAAAGTATCAACGTTTACTCGTAAACAAAAGTGAAAACCTAAATAAATACAAAATAGAGTAACAAATAAACTCCAAAAATTAAATAAAAATTTCTGGAAGGTAGGGCTTGAATTTAGATGAATTTAGAAACTTGAATGTGTTCAATCGGAGTTTGTAGGGCTCTCAGAAGATTTAAATCTAAGAAAAAGAGAAAGAAAACACTATTTATAATTTTTAGAATTTTCTTTCTAAAGAAAATTCCAAAATATTGCATCATCATGACATCAGCAATAAATTTTGGAATAAAAAAATCCAAAAAATAGGGAATAGAGACTGACACGTAGGACCCATGGTCTATGGATCGGATCCATGGTTTTGGCTCACAGTTTATGGCTCACGGGAACATGGAACAGTAGACCTGACAAATGGGGTCCACATGTCAGTGGGTGGGTCTACCATGGACCAACTCCACGTGATTGTTTCTAATGTGTTTGCGGGTGGAGCTGACGCGGCACTGACGTAGCAGACACGTGGCGCGAAGCTGAGGTGGCACTGACGTAGCTGGCACATGGCATCCATGTCAGCTCGACGGCAACGTGGCTCGGGTTCCGATGGTCACCGGTGTTTTGGGCCATGGCGGAGCAAATGGTGGTGTGCATTAGGTAGCTGATGCGATGGCGAACTCAATGGTGCACTCACGGATGCAAGGGGATGACGGAGTTGGCCGACGGCGAGGTCGAAGCAGCAGAGGCGCACAATCGTCAATGGAAATGGGATTCCGGTGAAGCTCCGGTGACTTCAAGGTTGTAAAATCGAGGAAGCCAACTAGAGGGGGGTGAATAGGCGGTTTTAAAAATCTTTTGGCTAAAATCGATTTCTAATGCGGAAGATAACAACAATTCGGATTTGCACAATTAAAGGCTAAATCAACTAATCTTTACTAAGTGCACCAACAATATAAGACTATTGATAATGATAGCAATCATACAAATACAAATAACCAATTTTATTTTAGGAATGTAAATTACAATAGAGTAAAGCACAAGAATGCAAACCATAAAGACACAATGATGTTTTACCGTGGTGTTCGGAGACTTACCGGCCTCCCCTAATCCACGTTGAGGTAAGCCCAACCACGTTGGACCGGCTTCACAACTTGAGCCAACACCTCCGAGGTAAGTCCAACCACTTGGACTGGTTCACCACTTGAACCAATATCTCGATCCACTCGAGGTTGCTCTTCCCCCACTCCGGAGATGGTGAGCACCAAACCACTCACAACCGTCGGACCTTCTTACAAGCTTCTTGAGAAGATTACTAGACCACAACGCCTCCACGCCGTCTAGGTGTCGGCAAACACCAAGAATAATAAGTGAAGATTACCGCACATCTTCACTTTCAATTTCAGGTCATTATCCTGATATGCATCAACACATGATGAGTCTTCTCTTGACTTGATGATCAACTCATGATCATCTTCTCTTCTTGAATATCATTAATACATGATGATTTTCTTTACTTGCCCTCCATCAACACATGATGGGTTTTCTCTTGACTTGATGATCAACTCCTGATTATCTCCTCTTCGAGATCTTGATATGCATCAACACATGATACATCCTCTTCTTAGACCTTGACTTGATGACGATCAACTCATGACGCCATCCAAAGTCTCTATCATCATAGAACATAACATATTTATCCAACTCATAGAAAATATTAGTTCCATATGACGGTTGCCATTAATTACCAAAATACTCCATTAACTCATGATGACGAGCTGATACGGCACTAACGTGGCAGACACGTGGCCCGAAGCTGAGGTGGCAGTGACATAGCTGGCACATGGTTGACTCATGGCATCCACATCAACCCGACGGTGGCGTGGCTCGGGTTCGAATGGTCATCGGTGTTCTGGGCCACGAGGGAGCAAATGGTGGTGCGCATTAGGTAGCTGATGCGATGACGAACTCAATGGTGCACTCAAGGATGCAAGGGGATGATGAAGTTGACTGACGGCGAGGTCGAAGCGGCGGAGGCGCACGATTGTCAATGGAAGTGGGATTCCGGTGAAGCTCTGGTGACTTCGAGGTGACGGCGTTGTAGATATAGTCCTGGCGATCTCAATGATGGTGACAATGAGGCTCAAGGTGCACTAATGGTGGAGGAACACAGTGATGAAGGTTCCGGCAACGGTTTTTCTTCCCTAAGCGATTCCGACGGCTAGGGTTAGAGAATTTGAGTGGCGGTGGTGCGGTTGCGATGAGGAAGCCAAGGGCTGCCTCCCCCTTCATAGTGCGGCGTCCGGGAGAGTCCCTGGCATGAACGCCATGAAATCTGAGCGGCGGCGGAGTCCAAGTTATAAACAAGTCAGAGATGATGAACAGTACGTCGGTAGGGCCCACATGTCAACGATAGTGGCTAGGGTGAGTTTGTGTCGCACACGCCACTCACAGGTGGGACCAAAGGTGCGGGCCAGCGGGAAAGAGAGGAAAGCGGGCCGTGCGCAGAAATGGGCCGAAAGTTGAAAAAATCGGCCGGAGTAAAGAAATTCAGCCTGAAGGATTTCTTTGATATTTAAATTGCTTTTGCAATTAAGAAATACAAGAAAATCCAACTAGCAAATGAACTCAAAAAAATTCCAGAAAAATCTAGAAAATATTTCCAAGCACAAAGAACTCAAACAAAATAATTTTGGATTTAATATATGTTCATATTAGTCACATTAAATTGTTTTGATATTTTAAAGTCCCATTTAAGTTTTGTTAAATTCAAATAAAATTGGTGAATTTTTTAAAGGACTAAACTACTCAAAAAAAAGTTTTGAAACTAAGAAAATTGGGATGTTACACCATCTCCCTCCCCCGGTGCCCATCTCCTCCCTCCTCCCCCACGCCCGTGCAGCCGTATCCTCCTCCTGCAACTGCCCTCACCCGGTCGCCTCGACGATCGCTGCTCTTCCTCTTCCGCCGCGCCGCTGTGGCCAGATCCGACCGAATCCAAGGCCCGTAGCTCTGTAGCACTTCACCATGTGTACTTCCTCCTGCCCAACTAGGCCTTTGGCCACTTCCGTCTCCATCTCCCACCCGAGAAACCCTAACCATACAGCAAGAGGCCATGAGCGGGAAGAAGTCGCTCAAAGAGCTCAAGCTTGCCGTGCCAGCATAGGAGACGACCGTAGACAAATTCCTGTAGGTCTTCCTCGATTCCTTAGACTAAACAACACGCTTTTATTCCTTTTCTTTTCTTTTTAAAAATTTTCCCCATTGAAGCGACCAAAGGATTTAGCTTTTGAATGACTGACTATGTGCCTTTTGTCTAAATGGTTGCCGATCGAGATGTTTCCCATTACTATCTCATTGTGATTTGTTGGGTTAGTTGTGAATTGTGATGGAGATAGGATTGTGTTTTGGTGCACTCGTTAGCCAATCCGTGAGTTGCTGGAATAGATAGTAGCTTAGCTTTACCTAGTATCCAAGTGATCTCGTGCTTGATTTCATATTTGTATGGTTTGAGTTGCTAAAACGGCTTTGAAATTCATGACTTTTGTTGTTTGTATTTTTATATCGACGTTTGAGTGATCCAGATGCTATATGCGGTTCCAGATCGTGTGTTGTTTTGATTCTCCTTCGATTTGATCATGGATTTGACGTTTAATTTTAGAAGTTAATATGTAAACTGAATTGTTGTCTTCGATCCCTAGTGCTCTTCTAGGATGGCAAGTGGTACGTTCAAGGATAGTGAACTGCGACTTAATCAAAGAGGCTTGAGGCTTATCTCTGATGAAAATGGAGATGAAGATGTGAGTTCCTGGTTCAGTAATGACTACTTTTGTTGTTTGTTGATTTATTCAATTGTGTTCTTGCTGTCTTGTACTTCGTATGGTGACATGTAGGTTTTGTATAGAAGCACAAGTACTAGTTCAATCGCAAACCTTATCCAACATTTTCTTGATTCCCCTCTATTGATTGAATGCAATAGACCATTTGAATGCATGGAATCTGTACCCTCACACATTCTTGCTAATTTATGG
Organism: Ampelocalamus luodianensis; assembly: GCA_036346255.1. Taxonomy (NCBI): domain Eukaryota; kingdom Viridiplantae; phylum Streptophyta; class Magnoliopsida; order Poales; family Poaceae; genus Ampelocalamus; species Ampelocalamus luodianensis. Next base: position 3,683,933 of record CM070634.1, read on the forward strand.
ACTGCAATGGTGCAGAGGAAACCTTGTGTTTAAAACTTGCTAAAGGTTTCATCCACAGACGTAGCATATGCACACATTTCTCAATTTTTGTTTCGTGTTTATCTTGGACAAATGTTGATTTTTCATGCGTAGGATTGAAATTCTTTGCTCTGTTACATGCTATTGGTTATTAGATGCGACTCTGAGAAGTCTTTCAAGTACTACTGCTTGGTCTCCAGATTTTATTACTTAATTTGTAAATTTGGGTTATCCATGAGGTTGATATTTTTCCCCCTCTAGTGCAGTAATTTTGATTGCATTTTTCTTGATCAGTGGTGTTCCTGACTATTGGCAGAAGAGAAGTTTGATACCAGATCTATGTAGGTTCAAAAGGAGAAATAAAAATAAAAATATTTGTACCAAGGTTGTTTCCTTTCAAATCAGTTGATTTTTTTTTTAGTGATGCTTGTTTATGTAAGTAGAGCATATCAGTTAAAAAAATGGCACATTGATGTATCTGTAGTGCAATGCAACTGATATGTATCTGCTATGTGTTTATGAAAAACCTTAGCTTTGTTCAGAGGTAATTTATGGTTCAATCTACAAATTTCAACTCATTTTTAGTATAAGTAGATGGTGCTTAGAGGCTGAATCTAAAAACTAAATAATCTCCAAATTTTTAGTATACTATGTTTTAATTTAACTGCCATTTTAAGTTAGATTTATATGTTAACTCTTTGATCCATGTAACAACATGTGATGGCCTTCTTTGACCCTTAACGGCTAAAACAAAAATAATCATATACAAAGACAGAAGAAAACAACAAACATTACGAAGAGGATCCTCATGTTGATGACTGTAAAAATAGCAGCAACAACAGGGAGGTTGTCATCTTGATTTGGTGATTATTACAAGCAAGTTCTATATTGGGCAACATATTTGGTGCAAAACTATATTTGTCTGTAATTTCAAGAGTTGTGTTTTTGCTCGGTTAGTGTGGTGTGGTGACTGGGAGATAGAACAATTGATTTTATCATGTAATGTAGATTTCTTTCACATTTTGATGGAACTAAGATCATTTGATGTAAGAGAGCTTTTTTAAAAAATCTTTGGTGTAAGAGCCTGTGCAGTTGGAAGTAGAGGAAGTAGATAATGCTAAGCAGATGTTTGCCTTGGATGTGTCTACTTGGACCGCTACTTTTCATACTGTCAATAGAAGATGGGATCATTACAGATTTTACAACACTCCATCTGATTATTTTCCCTGCAATTCCTCTTTACCCCATGTACAGAACCAGAACCTTGCTGAAATTAAACATGTTATCAAACAGAATACCCTACTGTCTACTGAATAATTTTGTACATCTTTACTTTATCTTTTTCGATGCTGATGTTACAAAATTAAATACCCATGCAACCATTATTTGTTCTTGAGGCATCATCTAGACAAAATAAATTGGTTTATCTTTGAATTAGTGGTAGTGGAGTAGTAGCAGACACAATCAGACGCGCCGGCGGAGCGAGCATGGGCACACATTGTTTATTTGAATAATTATTTATTGTAATTATTTGTGTAATAATTATTTTTTTATAATAATGGTTTATTGTAATTATTATTGTTAATTACGTTAATTTTCATTAATTGCGTTACTTGTCGTCAACTGCGTTAGTGGTCGTCAATTATCATTAATTGTCATTAAATGTCGTTCATTGCCGTCAATTGTGTTAATTGCCGCTAAATGACATCTATCAAACAAGTCATTACTTATCTCAGAGGCATTTCAAATATTTCTCATCTCAGAAGTTGTAGTCAACCTACCTAAAAGCAGATAAGCAATCACCAAAAGGTTTCAGCTCAACCCTGTAGCTGTTCAGCCGGAAACCGTTTTTCTTAAAAGCCACAGTCGTACCAAATAAACCCTCAGTAGACCAGGCTTTTTACCGGAACATATAAAAGCGAACCGGAGAGTTAGCATTTCTTTTTACGTGAAAAAAGAATTATTAAAGTACTATGAGGACACATGATTAGTAAAGTTTAGTTCTCCTAAAAAATGTATATTTAAACTCATGGCTTCGGTTATAGACTCTGGAAAGTATGCAATTGTTTTTTTTTCGATGGTGTATGTAAGAAAATTTTGGGCACCACGGCCATTTTCAAGGCATAAAAGTAGTCCATAAACAGTCCGATTGCAGGCACCTACCACATGCCGAACAGACACTGACATTAGGACCCACCTTACGACGGCCCACGCTCAGCGAACCCCATTTCATCGCAGCCACTAAAAGAGATCGATGCCCTAACAACTTGGAAATCCGCCTTCATATTCCCCTCCGCTCCCCCTTCTCGTCAAATCCACGCGACCGCGAGAGCTCTCAGAAGTCGGAAAGCCAGCACAATCCCGCGCGAGGGAGGCGAATCCTCCGAATCTCTCGGCGGCGATGGCACTCTCCGACCGCTCGCGCGAGTCGCTCCTCCCGAGCTTCCTCTACGCCTCCGCGGCGCGGTCCTTCGCCGGCGCCGCCCGCCTCCCCTCCTCCTCCCCGGCTCCGGTCGCTGTCGGCGGCGGCGCGCCGTTCTCGATCCAGGCGCCCAAGGAGAAGATCGAGATGTACTCGCCGGCGTTCTACGCCGCCTGCACGGCCGGCGGGATCGCCAGCTGCGGGCTCACCCACATGGCCGTCACCCCGCTCGACCTCGTCAAGTGCAACATGCAGGTGAGGGAGCACCGCCTAGATCTGTGGCCTCCATGCTTCTGGGGTTCTATTTCGGGACGTTTTCGCGTAGATCTGGTGGTGTGTGGATGGTTCGATGCGGGGGAACATGTGCTTGTGAACTTTGATCCCCATTTAGGCACTTCGTGATCTGGATGCGTAAATCTAGCCACTTCCCGCTTCTCTGTGCATGTAGTTTTGGTGGTAGTTAAGATTTATAGCTTGTTTTGTTCCCCGACGTGCTCTTTTTTGGTTCAGATGTGCCTGTTGCTCTTTGCTTAGTTGGTGTAGGAGTTGATGACTAGTACATTCTAGGAAGTTATTAAAGCGATAAGGTGAGGTGAGGCGACTCACCACCTTTTGACCGCCGAAGCGCTTAAGGCGCTCGGCGAGGCGATGCCATACACAGATCCTAATCGGAGATGGGGAATCCCTCTTAGCCTTAGGCAATGTAGGAATCCAACAAATAGCCACAGAAGATCAGCATAGTAGTAATGCAAGTTCAGCACATTAGCAAATTAGCAATGCAGAGCACACGTCCACACACAGAGCATAAATACATATTGCAGAGCACATCGGCAGAGCATGGCGCTGAGAGCAGAGGTTGGCCAGTGGCCACCATCTTCAAGCCACGTGGGGAGCCATCTGCTGCTCCGCCTCCCTCCCCGCCTCCCCCTCCCCCTGTACTCAGGAGGGAGGGGGAGGCTCAGCGGAGAGGGAGGGGGAGGCACGACGGAGAGGGAGGGGGGCCTGGGACGGAGGGGGAGGCGAAGGCCAGGAGGGAGGCGCACCTGGATCTGGAGCGCCGCGGAGAGGGCAACACCGTGACAGGGATGGAGCGGCGCTAGGGTTCGGCTTCAAGGTTCACGCGAGACGTGACAGGTTCTCCTCTCCCTCAATTTTCCCCGCTGGCCCCCCTCTCCTCCCATCTCCTTATCTCCCGCTCAACCATGCCTATGGCACCCACCTCAGCCTTCTCCGATGCCATACGCCGCCTCAGCGATGCCAAGGGGATACCTCGGGCCTGAGGCGGACGCCATGGCGAGCCTGTGGCGGTGGCTTGCTGACCCGCCTAAGCGTCAGTGATGCTTAGGCAATGCTTTAATAACCTTGCATGCTAGCTTTTGAGTGAATTGTGGTTCCAGTAGGCACACTTGTCAGCATTTGTTAATTGTTAGTTCATTCAACAAAGCACTGATTAGTTAGTCACTTATTTGATTCACATGTTTTTCCTATCGGAGTAATTTGATTGTGGTACAGATTATATTGATGAATGTGTAATTCTGCGGCTATCAATTAGGTTGAAGTAAAATCAGGTTTTAATCTGAACCATAATCTGTGGCAGTTTGTTCTTTTGTTGGTCCTCTGATAGGCTGATTTCAAGTCGATGTGTGAAAGTGTGACTAAACCTGTGGTCACTTATATATGTATTTCATGCCACTCTGTTCCAGTAGAGTGAACCACAGTGTTTTTTTTTTTGGGGTACCGTGTAACGTTTTAACAATGGCACTGATCAGGCATAACAATTGAATCACAACTGTGAACCATTGTTCTTTGTGTTCATTTCACATAAAAGGTCACATTAAATTACATTCTGATATTTGATCACCTAATTAGGGTTCCACAATGTTGATCAAACACAGGGCTTATGCATTTTTTGGCGATGAGGCTTTATTCTTCTAATTTTAATAGGGTGGTTTGGTTATTGCTTATCCCCGATTAGCATTGTATATTCACTACCATCTACTATGATTTGTGATGTATAGTTTGAGATGGTCAGGCAGGTAGATAGATAGAGAGGTACATATGTGTTGTCTGATTCATAGTACATACATACTAAGTTGCAATTGATACTCGGTTTGAATTAAGGATTTTTTGACATAACAAGCTTTTGTTAATCGTTTCAGATCGATCCAACGAAATACAAGAGCATCTCATCTGGATTTGGTGTCCTGTTAAAGGAGCAAGGAGCTAGGGGATTCTTCAGGGGATGGGTGCCTACCTTGCTTGGTTACAGTGCCCAGGGGGCTTGCAAGTTTGGCTTCTACGAGTTCTTTAAGAAGTACTACTCAGATATTGCAGGGCCTGAGTATGCCCAGAAGTACAAGACCCTAATTTACCTCGCAGGTTCAGCTTCTGCTGAGGTAATTGCTGATGTGGCCCTCTGTCCCTTTGAAGCTGTGAAGGTCCGTGTGCAGACACAACCTGGATTTGCTCGTGGGTTGGGTGATGGGCTCCCCAAGTTCGTCCAATCTGAGGGTGTTCTTGGGTAAGTAAATCTTCTGACTTTCGTAAAAGCTTCAAGATTTGGCACTCTTTCCCTACTCCTATGCCCTAAAAATTCTTATTGGTTGATAATACTAATGTCAGGCTTTACAAGGGACTTGTTCCTCTCTGGGGCCGCCAGATTCCTTGTAAGTACCTTTCCCATGTCATTTTGTTACATTCACATTCAACTTCAATTTTCACTTATATGATTGTTGCAAAATTGTGGAGTACTTTAAAACGAAATTCTCCAAAATTGGTGTTGCCTGTGTCATAAACTCAGTACCGTTTGTTTGTTTTGACAGTTACCCTAGCCATTACATCTTTATGATAACTTACTACTTGATCTCCTCTAATGGATTTGCTGCTATGAATGAAATTTTATCACATCCATGGCCATCCATGCTGATATTATTCCATGTTGCTTTTACCATTACTATTTTTTATTAGCTTCTGGATTCTGTTCACTTCACTCTTTGTTACAGTGGTTCACTCTAGTTGCATATAAAGTCTGTAGTACAAACTCCAAAGTTCACCTTTCTCATAAAATTAAAGTCATTGTATCAGGCAGGACCTTTGTTGTATGCCTGTATCTGATCTAATATCTACTAAATTTGACAATTTTTATCTATTGGAAATGGGTTACCTGCAGAAAAACTCAAATGCACATCCATTGTTTTTGTTAGACAATTTTCTTTGGGATGTTGAAGGAAATATGTTCTCCATATAGTTGGCTTATTCTCGAAAATTACACTTGTAAGAAAGAGAGTCCATACCACTTTTTTTTTACAATGAATGGTTTCCCCCCTCTTATGTAAGTGCTTTACTTTGGATGTTACAGTTGTGAGCTTCAGTGGAAGTTTACTTCCCTTACGTGCTTTCTAGCTTGTGTCATACCTGTGTTTAGATATGCAAATTGCAAATCATCAGTTAGTGTTTGCGAAGTTGTCACTTATATAGTATTTTTATTTTTTATTGAAGACCACAAACTATCTACAGATTAGCAGTTGTTGGTATCACTTGTTATCTAATGGGATTTGATATAACTTTACGAGACTGAACTTTTAATGCATAGTGTGGCATTTCCAATCCCACGACAACAGGCATTCCTTCATTTGGCAGTTGTATCACATGCTTTGAACTTCTGTAATTGCTCTTATATTATACGTTGTATTCATTCATTGAATACTTCATGATGTATTCAGATACCATGATGAAGTTTGCTTCCTTTGAGACCATTGTTGAACTTATCTACAAGCATGCTGTTCCAATTCCAAAGTCGGAGTGCAGCAAGCCTTTCCAGCTGGGTATCAGCTTTGCTGGTGGTTACGTTGCTGGTGTCTTCTGTGCTATTGTTTCTCACCCAGCTGACAACCTGGTCTCTTTCCTGAACAATGCCAAGGGTGCTACAGTTGGTGATGTAAACATATGCTCTAGCTTGTACCTCATATTGAGATGTTTTATCCCTTAATTTTGCTATTATTGAGTTGTTTGTTGACTTTATATCATTACTGTATCTCTGTAGGCCGTTAAGAAGATGGGTCTTTTGGGCCTTTGCACCAGAGGACTTCCCCTTCGTATTGTGATGATCGGCACTCTTACCGGTGCTCAGTGGGGAATCTACGATGCTTTCAAAGTCATGGTTGGACTGTGAGTATCTCACCCGCTTGCTAATTAACCATTAGAACAGTAAATAGCTTTCGAGGGATTAACAATTGGTAATCCATTTTTTTCCAGTCCAACAACTGGTGGTGTTACACCTGCACCAGCTCCTGCAGCAGAGGCAGAATTGAAAGCCAGCGCCTGATTTTTCTGTTAAGATAATGACTATGTATTCCCGAAGATCTTTGGTGGATGGGATTGTTTCAATTACTTGAGTTTAGTACCCAAATCTTGTCTTTTTAGGGGATGATTCTTGTGTCATCCTTTTGATGAGAGGAACTCATTAAGCAGGTGAAATAGGTCTTTTTGCCCCCTCCCGGGAGTTTGATGCGTGACACATAATAAATTTAGGACAGCAAGGCTGTTAGAGCAGGTTTTGCCGTCACCCATACATATCTCCAATTTTATGCTGTTGTTCGACATGTGAATGATAGAATAATTCTTGGGTTTAGCTACGGTGCAACACTGTACATTAGGTCACGGCTAATCTGAAGGCTTGTTGCTTGTGCCCATGGCATATCGTCAAGTTTTATTGTACGCCCTCCCTTATTGGTCTACGAAGTTGGTGGTCGTGTTTTGGATTTCACTTTTGAAACAGCCATTGGAATCTGACTGATCATCATCTCGGAGGCGTAATGGTTTTTACGGATTACGTCTTCTTTTGGGTTGTGCCAAAGTAGATAGCTATCTTTGGATCTCGTTTGGTTTGCAAAGCCCTCTGAAGTCAGAAGTAATCCCCGCAGGTTCTTTTCTTGGTTGGCAGGTTCCTCTTAACGTCGTTAAAGCTTTGATCCTGACACCCAGTGCTAGTTGACTTCCGTGCTAGCGTAAAGCGGCGTATGATGGGGGAAACAGTCCTCGATCAGCTTTCACACCTGATGTATCTATTTGTGTAACATCAGAAGGTCTTCGTCAAGAATTGTTCGTGTTGTATTGGTGCTGCCCTGTAGGAACTGAAGTGACATCAATACATCATACACCTAAAAAGTCAAATTGGGCCATTTTTATCTGTTTGATTCCTTTTGTCAGCGCAGCGTCATGCACACAAATCTCAAGAAAAGAAACTGATTACTAGCTAGTATACTCCGTACCATTAGCATGAGTGGCCCAATGCTAAACTAAGAGACCGGGCACTTCGATGCAGCGTCAGTCACCGTGCAGAAATGAAATGAAGCTCCCCGTCAGTTTGCTCGTCCTTCCGCTACTCCTTTCCCACTTCCACCATGACTGAACCAGAACCACTGAACCTGCACGGTTTGCATTGCACGAACGCCACCGTCCAGCTCACTCCACTGCCATACACACAAGCAGATTAACCTGCAGCTAGCGCCGGCCGGCCTGGCGCATGCATCTGATCTAACCGCGTAGAGAAGGAATAACCAGCTCATCGATCTCAACCCGGTGGCCGGTTAGGCGACAGTATAATAGTAGTACATCAAGATGCCTCTAGAAACAATTGCATGGAGATATACTTTACAACAAATCTCGGAAGCAAAACGTGGGCTCACTAATTTAGCCCCTCAGCTCAGGTCATTGTTTAGTTTATGAATCTAGCTATGTGATGCTAACTTGCATCTACTGATGCTAGAAACCTAACACGAGAAGCTCTGTCTACTCTTGGAACGAGTCCGGGAATGCATTTCCTATTACTACCAGCTATGTCCTGTACCTATCTATACTACTTTCTGCCTCTCTATAAATAAGGGTATGTATAATGGTACAGACAGCTGCTGTTTATAACAATTTTTTTATGTCACCTGTAGATAGTACTAAAGTCAGCTCATATAATGAGCTGTCTTTTTTACTTGACTTTATAGATCACACAATCTTTTAATGCTTTTATGTACCTAAGAAATGTGATTGGATAGCCTCCTTAGTTTTAGTGATACAGTCGGCTACAGGACTGTAGACAACACATTTCTCTCTTTTTATTCTCTTTCATCCATATCAGCTTAAATCCTATATGACAGAGGCTATAGACAGCTGATGTAACCTCATTATATATGACCTTAATTATTGATTGAAAAAGTAATCACACTAAGTTTAAACTCGTGGCTTTTTAACCCAGTTGCACGCGCGCACGTCGATCGCAAACCGGCGCGCATGTGAGCTGCGCGTCATGTATTCATGTGAGGTGGCTCGACCGACCTCTCCGTGAGCTCTGGGAGGGTAGGCGCATAAAATCGCGCGCGCCGGAGGAAAAAATAGTCCTTGTCCGGCCGGCCGGCGCCGTGAGAGGAGAGGTCGCATGCATGCATCATGCGTGGCATGGCTTAGCTAGCTCCGCGCACGAAAGAGGAATAGGGCAATTAATAGGTCAAAGTGTGTCTAGCTTAAAATAAGCTTTATCTTTCAAAAAAACTTAAAATAAGCTTTCATACGTAAGTCGGTAAGTGACACCAAAATTACAATACTAGAATAATCTATCTATCTATCTTCTATCTATCTATCTATCTTCTATTATTATATTATTAAAGTGACAGAAAGAGAAGCTACCACGTTCGCTCTCAAAGGCTATAAATTTCCACGTTAATCGATGGAAAAAGAGAAGCATTTACACCATTGATTATGGTAGATCCAGATTATAACGATCTAGATTAAACGAAAGAGTTCATGTCAAGTACAATATAGAAATAAGAGTCCATCTCAAGTACAACGCAAAAATAACTAAAATTCAGAATAAAAAATAAAATAACAATAGCAATTTAATTTTATATGAATTCCTAAATAAAATCACTAGATAAACATAATTTGGAATAAATTTTTTTAAAAATAGTAATTGGATTAGTATGCTAATTCCAACAATAACTATAATTCAGAATAAAAATAAAATAAAATTAGCAAATTGATTTGGAAACAAATTCTAAAGTAAAATCACCAATAACTATAATTATATATATATATATATATATATATAAAAAATAGCAATTAGATTAGTATACGAATTCCAACAAAAAATAATTAAAAATTAGGATAAAAATAAAATAAAACTTGCAATTTGATTTCCATATGAATTTCAAAGTAAAATACTTAAATAAATAAAATTTGGAACAAAAAACAACATCAATTTTATTTCCATACAAATTCCTAAGTAAAATCCTAAATAAATATAACCTAGAATAAGAATTAAACAAAAAATAGCAATTGGATTAGTATACGAATTTCAACAAAAAAAATAATTTTGGAATAAAAATAAAATAAAATTAGCATTTTGATTTTGATACAAATTCCGAAGTAAAATCTATAAATAATTGTAATTTGGCATAAAATTAAATAAATAATAATAATATGATTAGTTTACGAATTCCAACAAAAAAAATAATTGAAATTAGGGATAACAAATAAAAGAAAATTTACAATTTGATTTTCATACGAATTCTAAAGTAAAATCTCTTAATTACTAAAATTTTGAATAAATTAAATATAAGTTAAAATGATGATATCATGAATAGTGTTAGAGGAGACTACGAAAAGGTGTAATGACGTCGATCTGTCCTACAAGAAGATATTGATCCATAAGGAAACAAATAGCCGAGGCAGTGATGACGAAGATGAGAACAATTTCATTCTGCTTACCTTAGCTATTCAACAAGGACAATGTCATACTGCTCGGTGGAGCTGTTGAAGAGAAAGACCAGAGTCAAAGGAGCCAAGTGCTGTGACGACGAATGGTAAGCATCGGCGTTGTTGAAGAAGTCAATAGCCAAAGAAACTCGATAATGGGGAAGACATAGCAGAGAGGAGATGAAGCTTTGGATTAAAGACAAGCTATCGACGATATGTGGTCATTGGGTAGCTAGGAGTATGCCATCATTGGTGAGTGGCATGACGTTACCGATGACGGTGAGAAGATTCTTTCTATCGTTAGACAACAACTAAGGCATACATACCGACATCAGTGAAGATGTGAGATCATCGCAGTTAGTGAGGAAGCCACATCGTTGAGTTGGATAATGTTGAAGAAGAGGAGCGACCGACACAGGAGAAGAAGACATCAAGCATGTATAACATCGTGCATGTGTATATACATGCATGCATCCTACGAATATAAGCATTGACGTATAGAAACAAAGGAGCAAAGAGCTCGGAGTAGAGATAATGCAACGGTAAGGAATAGGCTTGGAGCCACTGGAGAGAGCGCGACGGGTGTTCCGACAGGGATCAACGATATTTGCACGCATATACGTGTAGATGTCACAACGTTTATCGTTAAGCGATAATTGGAGAGAAGTAGAAGATAACTATATGACAGAGTATTGTATTGAAAATGGTAGCAGCTGAGAGATATCGATCAAGAATTGGGCTCGCTCTTGAAGGTTGAAGCAAAAAATTATGACGGGGAGAAGAGATAGAAGACACAAGATTCGGTGGAGCAACCGACGTAAGAGAAGATAAGTTCAAGGTAGGTCACCTATGGTGTATCGGTATATACGTGGGTAAGGTGCTCTAATACTATATAGACTAATAAGATAATTTTGTTGCACATATAATCAATGTATTGCTTGAGATTAACAGAAATACATGTGCATGCAAACATTTTGGAAAAGAGTTAAGAGCATGCAGCTACATGATGCATACATAATGGAGAGTGGTTAACTTATTATACTCATTATTTTCTTCCATCAAGGCCCATACTTCAATTACGTTACTCAAGTTGTATTTTCTTTCAAGATTCTATTGTCATTTTCTAATATTTATGATATCTTACAAATCTAAATAGCTACAAGATGCGTAAATATATTCTGAAGCATCTAAGTTATATCATTTGTCATCTATAGACAATACTAAAGACAGTTTCTACAATGTGTTGTCTTTTTACATGTCTCTATAGATAGCTCCTCTATATACAATGTGTCTTGTTTCTCGTGTTACAACCGACTACTGCATAAGAGACGATTCAATTCTCTATGCTCCCCTCTCTCATCCTCATCATCTCGTGTCCTACGTATCAAAGCTTATAGACAGCTGATGTCTCACCATCGTACATACTTTTAAACTGTAGCATAGCTTGGTGTTTCGCTCTTTGGAAAGGCGCTGGCTCTGATTAGTGTTGTTGGTCCTGGATCCAGACCAGTTCAAAAAGGTTGGTTAGCCGTTAATTAATTAGCTTCATCTCTCAAGGGTTTTGCCTATTTCGTCCTGTAAAAAAGAATGTTGTTTTGTTTTGGAGTACGTGCAGTCAAACTTTTTAAATTTTGGTTATTTGTATCTTTTTCAATATTTAGATAGAGCACGTGCAAATCGTACGTATAGATTTATCTTAAAAAAACTTTCATAAAAAATAATTTTATTAGGTTTTATAAATCTATTATAACAAAAAATAGTAGCCAAAGCTGCGTTTTGAGGACTGTGTCAATATCCAAAACAACATTTTTTTTGTCACTGTAGATAGTAGTTCTCACGTCACCGGAAGATCGATCCGTGCATGCTGTGCTGCTGGGTGATGATAGGACAGGACCAGGCTTAAACACCATACAAATGGAGTGATCATATAGTAACTACTCTCCAAACTCCAATTAAACAATCACCAAAGGGAAAATATCCTATACTACTAGTAAGCACCCTGCACGGGCCTGAAACCTGCCTCCGGTGCCGTCAATTCGACCACCACGTTCAAACACCCAGTGCGTTGTATTAGTAAACTAAGCAAAACACAGATGGCTAGCTCAAGCTGCACGCAGAGGCAATCAGGCAAGCACCAACCGCAAAGTCGTCGTCGCGTTGCGATATTTTTTGCTCGAGTGCTTCTAAAACGCTGTAGCGTTCGAATGTTCCAACGCTTCAGCAGTTTCACAGGGTTTATCAGGTTTCATCGGGTTTTAAGTTTCATGACGTCTTAAGTTTCAGGTTTCATGAGGTTTCAAGTTCTACTCATAGTGAGTTGCTAGCTCACGCTATAACGCAAGAATGCATTTCAACCGTGCAACATTTTCCTTAAGTTTCATGAGATTTTAGTTGAAACTCCATGAAACTTTAACGAAACCTCAAGTTTCAAAAACTTAAAGTTCAATGAAACTTTAGATTCAAACTGAAACTTCGATGAAACCTCAATTTTCAAAACATAAACTTCAAAGTTGTTGGATTAATTTTCGTTACGTGGACCCACATGAGTTAAATAAATATCACCTATCTATTTTGGTTGGCTCAAATATATAAAATGATCAAATATTTATTAAGAGTCAGAGTATATATTAGGGATAAATATGAACTTGGATTTAAATCTATGTAGAGACTTATTTGAAATATATCTCTAATTATGGGACGGGATAGAACTCCATGCCAAAAGAGTATAAATAAAGATCAGGTCCTCCCAACAGGTTATCTCATACCATACCACCTATCCCCATCTATAGTTGGAGTTTGTGGCTTACCTCTTGCTAGGAAAGACTAAACCTTAGGTAGATTGAGCACTAGTTCGTCTACTGCTTCGAATCAAATCTACGACGAACAATGGTATCATCAGGTATGCTTCCGCGTTTTCAGATTATTTGGGTGTTGCAATTACCGCATATAAGATCCTATTTTGATCATCTGGTTTAGATCATCAATAATCTTTCAAAAGTTTCAACCATCAAATCAGAAACTTAAAGCTTTAGAGGTGGGTTTCAAGAAGTCTCAAAAAAGTTTTAGAGTAGGTTTCAAGTTTTGATGAGGATTGAATAATCCTCAATTAATGAAGCTATTTATCTATAATATTCATTATGAATAATAGTATTCTAAATAACCATCGAGAGTGCCCCTGGTTGGTAATATTTGCCACGATCAAGGAAGGTTATGTCCATTCTATGGTCGAAAGGTCTGTTGCGATCAGGTCAAATCGAACCACCCTATAGTCGATAAGTCTCACAGACATGGGGTTCTATCTTATCGACTAGGGACTCTGTACACTACGCTCAAATATCCGTGATAGTTAATACAACGCATGCACGTATATGTCTTCGACATAACTGCACACACCTCTCTCTGTCTCTAGCAATAACCGTGTGACGAACGTGCAAGGAGAATGTCTCATTGACAATGACCGACATCAACATGCGGATTACAGTAATTGTCAAGACACCTCCTAACGTACAACAACTGCCACCCCTTCGATGTTTCATAAGGGGCGGTGCCTGTAGACAGAGGAGAAAAGAGACGAACACACGGATAGAGGACATTGAAAATATTTCTTAGTTTCAGTGGCTTGTTGTGATTTGTAACCTCATTCAATACAAGAACACGAACATAGTATGGTTGTTATTCCCTCTAGATAATGCCTAAACCCGTCTAAAAAACATCTGCTCCTTGTGTGATCTCGAGAGCTGTGTCCCCAGCATTTAACTCACAAATATCGATAGTAATTCATCGACAAGTTTCATGGAGGTTTAAGTGCATTTCAAGGAATTTCAAACATAAACCTAGAATTTTGCAAGCTATGATGCAAATTGAGCCACCATCGGCCGCCTATGTCATACCCTCCTTGACCTCCATTGTCAAACTTATGTCGCAGTCTCAGCCGTCGCCCGCGCACACACCTGTCGTAGCCTCCACTGGCCGATTTGCTCCTCGGCCTCCTCACCCACTCCTCAGTTGCCGTCAGTAGGCCTGCATGCCTCGTAGCCACGACCACCGCAGGGCACTGCCTATTTGTTTGCTTCGCCACAAGCCGGGCATGCTCGCCGCCGCATGTCGACCATTGTCGCACGCGCCTGCTCGCCACCGCACGCCGGCCGTTGCTGCTCATGCCTACTCGCCACCAGTCCCGCACATGACACCCACTCGCCAGCAACGCACACCGATCATTGCTATCGCGTCCGCTCGCAACTCTTGCATGCTGGCCACCATTGCTAGTGAATCGAGTTAGACATAGAGAGAGGGGGGAGCGAGATGCGGACACATGAGAGGTATGTAAGAAAAGAAACTTATGGTGGATGTGCATAAAGCAAACGTAGAATCGGACGGCTATGATACATCGCGTAGGGGCAAAGCAACGATGGATTGTTAGCCGGTTGGATGGGATTAAAATGCTATAGCATTTTCTAGTTTTCCGTTTTTGCACCCCCAGATCCCACCGCGGCCAATGGCGCCGCTCCGGCTTGCCCAAGTCAACTCCCCCGCCACAAACCAACCCCCCCGCCTCCCACCCCGCCATGCCATCGTCACCTCTCCGGCTCCGGCATCCCCATGAGACCACCGTTTCATGGAGGGCTCGCCACCGATGCGCCATCCACTCCTCCACCTCCTCCTCGGCGCCGCCGCCTTGCTCCGACACGCCGGCAGCCCACGCAAGCAAGGTCGCCACGGAGTTCGTTACTCGACTTCACGGCGTCGCACCGCTTCTTCATTGACACCTACGGCGTGTTCCTTGCTTCCGTGAGCGCGCGTTCGAGGTCAGCGGTGTACAACCCGACGGGCAGCAGGACCGGTACTACCTTGCCGCGCCGCACGCGCCGCCCAAGACCGCGTCGGGTGGCCAACCGCGACGTTGGAACCGATCAAGAAACTCACACGCACTCGCTAGAAGTCGATAGAAGATGAAGCAACGCACACATACGCACACGCCGCCGAAGCTCACATGCACATGCACCGAGGCAATCGACTAGAAAATCGTGGTTTGCGTCGCACTCGCAGCTTTTCCTCTCTTTTCTATTGCATTGCTCTGCTAGCTTACAAGACTCACGCAGCTTACAAGCCTTATAAAGGCTGCCACACGACGACTCAAAATCATACTCGGATACAGCAGACGTGAATACGCATCGCCAAATGGCTAACTCGGATACGGAAGCAGACACTGAAACCTAAACTTAGAAACTAATACAAAGATTACCTAACAATCACTCCCTAATCTTTGTATACTTACTTATATTTCGTGTGCTGCCAGTTGGACACAACTTCAACATGGCTCTCACACACTTAGCCGAAGACGGTGGCACAACTCAAACACGTCTTGGGCTCCAAGTTGGACACAACTTCAACTTGGCTCACTTATTTGTCCGAAGACGGTGGCACAACTCGAACACGTCTTGGACTCTTACTCATTGAGGCAGTCGGTCTCAACTACGACTTGCACCCCAACTCGTACTCAGACTTCAAGTTGGTCACAACTTCAACTTGAGTAACATACGCATGCAGCATCGGTCTCGCGATCGAGCCGCCGCACCCGCCACATGCTTTGCCGCCGCGCCGATCCGCCGCCGATCCGCTGCAGCGCACTCGCCTCGCCGCAACAGGGTCACCCATCCTTCGCCATGGCTCAGCCCGCCGCCACACGCCCTCGAACGCCGCTGCACCTGCTGCCATGCCGTATATGCCACACATATAAGTAAGTATACAAAGATTAAGGAGTGATTGTTAGGTAATCTTTGTATTAGTTTCTAAGTTTAGGTTTCAGTGTCTGCTTCCGTATCCGAGTTAGCTTCGCTGGCCGAGTACGTATTCACGTCTGCCTGTATCCGAGTATGATTTTGAGTCGTCGTGTGAGCAGCCTTTATAAGGCTTGTAAACTGCGTGAGTCTTGTAAGCTAGCAATAGCAAAGTAATAGAAGAGAAGAAAGAAAAGCTGCAGTGCAGCACCAAAATCAGTTTTTCTAGTCGATTGCCTCCGGTGCATGTGCATGTGAGCTTCCAGCGACGTGTGCGTATGTGTACGTTGCTTCATCTTCTATCGACTTCTAGCGAGTGCGTGTGAGTTTCTTCGATCGGTTCCAACAATTGGTATCAGAGCTTCAGGTTTAATACCTTAGCTGCTGCCCCGGGAGGGATGGCTATGATACATCGCGTAGGGGCAAAGCAACGATGGATTGTTAGCCGGTTGGATGGGATTAAAATGCTATAGCATTTTCTAGTTTTCCGTTTTTGCACCCCCAGATCCCACCGCGGCCAATGGCGCCGCTCCGGCTTGCCCAAGTCAACTCCCCGCCACAAACCAACCCCTGCCTCCCACCCCGCCATGCCATCGTCACCTCTCCGGGCTCCGGCATCCCCATGAGACCACCGTTTCATGGAGGGCTCGTCACCGATGCGCCATCCACTCCTCCACCTCCTCCTCGGCGTCGTCGTCTTGCTCCGACACGCCGGGCAGGCCTACGCAAGCAAGGTCGCCACGGAGTTCGTTACTCCGGACTTCACGGCGTCGTACCTGCTCTTCATTGACACCTACGGCGTGTTCCTTGCTTCCAGGAGCGGCGCGTTCGAGGCCGCGGTGTACAACCCGACGGGGCAGCAGGACCGGTACTACCTTGCCGTGCTGCACGCGCCGTCCAAGACCTGCGTCTGGGTGGCCAACCGCGACGCGCCCATCACCGACAACGCCTCGCCGATGCAGCTCACGGCCACCGGGATCTCCGTCGAGGACGCCAACGGGACGGTCGTGTGGTCGACGCCGCCGTTCCCGTCCCCGGTGGGCGCGCTCTGGCTGGACGACTCCGGCAACCTCGCGCTGCTCGGCGAGAAGAACGCCACGCTCTGGCAATCGTTCGATCGGCCCACGGACTCGCTCGTGTCGCCGCAGCGGCTCCCCGTCGGCCGGTTCTTGGCGTCGGCCGCGTCGGACTTGGACCTGTCGGAGGGGTCCTACCGGCTCAACGTGACCGCGGTCGACGCCGTGCTCACATGGATGGGGTCCCTGTACTGGCGGCTGTCGAATGACGCCAACTCCGTCAAGGATCGCGACGGAGCCGTCGCGTACATGGCCGTGAACGGCACCGGGCTTTACCTTCTTGCGGAAGACGGCACTGTCATCATTCAGGTCGTCATGCCACCAGCCAAGCTTCGTATAGTTCAGCTGGGCGTGGATGGGAAACTAACAATTGCAAGCTTTGCGTCCGCGAACTCGTCGTCGTTTCCGATGGACGGCAGGTTCGTGGCGCCGAGCAGGGGATGTGACCTGCCGCTCTCCTGTGGCGCGCTCGGGCTCTGCACGGCCAACGGCAACACTTCCGCCTGTACGTGCCCGCCGCTGTTCGCGGCGTCGCATGGCAGCGGCTGCGCGCCGTCCAATGGCTCCACGGTGCTGTCCGTCGGCTCCTGCGGCGGCGCTGGCGGTAACTTCCCGACCTCGTATGTCAGCCTTGGCAATGGGGTTGCGTACTACGCTAACAAGTTCTCACGGCCGGCCGTGGCCGGCTCCAACTCATCGTCATGCCAAGCACTCTGCACCAGCAACTGCTCCTGCCTCAGCTACTTCTACGACGCCTCGTCGTTGTCTTGCTACTTGGTGCAGCACCAGCTCGGCTCTATCATAAACACCAACCCGACCAATGGCGCCGGCAAGCTCGGTTACATCAAGGTACAGGGCTCGCAGTCACCAAGGTCATCGGACAGTTCATCTTCCAATCGTACCCTCGTTACCATCCTGTTCCCGACGATCGTTGCATTTGTGCTCATCGTCATCGTCAGCGCTTTCGTCATAGCGTTGTGGCGAAAGGACGAACGGCGCGCAGGGAGGCGCCCTTCGCGATCCAGGGACGTGCAGCTCCGGCGGCAGCGCTCGCCGGCGTCGGACTCGGCACACCTTGTACACGACAATGACGACGACGGCGATGACATCTTCATCCCAGGCCTGCCGACCAGGTTCACGCACGACAAGATCGAGGACATCACCAACAGCTTCCGCATCAAGATTGGCGCCGGTGGGTTCGGCTCCGTGTACAAAGGCGAGCTCCCAGACGGCTCTCTGGTGGCCGTCAAGAAGATTGAAGGCGTGGGGACGCAGGGCAAGCGCGAGTTCTGCACCGAGATCGCCGTCATCGGTAACATCCACCACGTCAACCTCGTCCGCCTCCGCGGCTTCTGCACCGAGGGCCAGCGCCGCCTCCTCGTGTACGAGTACATGAATCGCGGTTCCCTCGACCGGCCGCTGTTCCGGCCGACCGGCCCTCTGCTCGAGTGGAAGGAGCGGATGGACATCGCCATTGGCGCGGCGAGGGGCCTAGCCTACCTCCACTTCGGCTGCGACCAGAGGATCATCCACTGCGACGTCAAGCCGGAGAATATCCTCCTCGCCGACGGCGGCCAGGTGAAGATAGCCGACTTCGGGCTGGCGAAATTCCTCACGCCGGAGCAGTCCGGCCTATTCACGACGATGCGGGGCACGCGCGGGTACCTCGCGCCGGAGTGGCTCACCAACGCGGCCATCACGGACCGCACCGACGTCTACAGCTTCGGTATGGTGCTCCTCGAGCTGGTGCGCGGCCGCAAGAACCGCAGCGAGCACGTGAGCGATGGCGTCGGGGGCAGCGGCGGCGAGGACTCCTCGAACGGGACAACGGGCAGCTCGTCGCGTGGCGCAAGAAGCGACTACTTCCCGTTCGCCGCGCTGGAGGGGCACGAGACGGGGCGGTACGAGGAGCTGGCTGACCCGCGGCTGGAGGGGCGGGTGGTCGCCAAGGAGGTGGAGAGGGTGGTGAAGGTGGCGCTTTGCTGCCTCCACGAGGACCCGCAGCTGCGACCGAGCATGGCGGTGGTGACCGGTATGCTGGAGGGCACCATGGAGCTGTGGGAGCCGCGCTCACAGTCGCTCGGGTTCCTCCGGCTGTACGGACGGGGGTTCGCCGGGCCGTCCGATGGCGACATCAAACAGGTGATGGTGGGGTCCGTCGCTGATCGCGCTCGGTCGGCGACGACGACGCTGACGACGACGAGCGCGTGGCCTTCGTACATGTCGTCGTCGCAGCTGTCCGGGCCGAGATAGCGCGAGCGGCACGGTGCCGGCGCGAGATTGTTTCCAGTGTTAGGTTGCACACGGTTGTATTGATCATCCTGGTTTATTGCTAGAACAGAGGGATTAATCTGTGTAATCATGAGGCCCATATCTCTGCAATTTTGTTAGTACCGTGCTCATTTTGGTGAGATATATATTTTTTTTCTTCAGGATTAAAATTCGAAGGAAAAGAGGTCGAAAGAAGATGAAACTGGATCATCTGGTTTGCGCAAAATATGTGACGGAAGATGATTGACCCAGTGATCACACACATCCAAACTGGATGGTCTTGTTTCTGTAATGGTTTAGGCTTTTGACTTTGCTTTAGCATGTCATGTGTACTCGACAAGTTTTGACTTTGCTATTGGCAACTGTACTGTATACAGCCCAAGTTGATTGGGTCGGGCCGTGTGTTTCTCCTCGGTGTTCGAGTTTTCTACTCCCTCCCGGGTGCAATTTCGAGCCCAAATAAAATACCGGATGTGCTATTTTCCCTGGCCCATGTGGAGTTCATGTTTGGGCCAAGTTACAGCTCCCTCTATTTAGTACGCGCCTGTCCAAGTCCATGCAGTTGCTTCTCCAACGAACTGTGCACATTTATGCATGCAAAAAGATTAATGGGTCTGTCCAAATATTATTCGAATGATTTTGGGTGTAAAAATCAGTCAAATTTTTACACACTTGAATCTCAACCCAACGATCTCGTGGCTCCCCCATTTCTATAACCGAACAGCCGGTGGCGGAGTTAGGAATTCAACGTTGGAGGTGCACACACAAAATAACGTTTGGTACAATTAGTTCAAAGTATGCATCATTGAGTTGTTTCTGTACTTTTCTTCACAAAATTCATCATCTGAAAATATTTTCGTTCTGAGAAGTACACTGTATACTATATAGTAGTCTACTAGCAACTTTTCATATGTAATCACTATAGTAATCAATTTGGAAAATAACTTGTACAATTTCTGAATATGAACAAAAAGAGTAGAAATGTGCTCCGCGGACCGATTTAGTATTGCAACTGCATTTCACTATTAAATCCTAAATCAATTGAAGAGAGGGAGAAAGGAATAGATATGACTTGTGAGGTTTTAACTCACCACCATATGCACATGCAAAACTAATGGCCTTACTTAATCTCTCTATTTTCAGTCCAAAAGGAATAGCTATTCTCTAGTAGAATTTGCAATTTTTGGAGGTGTCGGTGCACACCCGACACCCTACCTAGATCCGCCCCTGCGAATAGCTCATCTACTCCCTCCAGATTCCACCTGCACTGCCACCTACCTATGTCGCCATCGACGTGCTGCCGCACAACTGCCTCGCCGGCGAGGCCCGCCCACGACCCCTCCCTCCTCCGGTTACCATCACCCACTTCCTCTTCCCTCGCTGCTGCTGCCGCCCACCTCCATCTCATCCGTCCGGCCCTTCTTCCCCGTCTCCGGCGGCTACCACCGCCGGATTCGTCACCCCTCGTTAGTCGCTTCCTAGCCTCTCTCTTTCTTGTCGACCCATCCGCCTTCCATCGCCCACCACCCTTCCCCAAGCCTGCAGTCGGCGGCGCTACCGCCGCCTCTCCGCCTCCCTTACTCTCCTCGTCGTCGCCACCCATCGCCAGTGCTCCGCTGCCCTGGCCTCCCTCTAAGTTCGGGGGCTCCAATGAACCCTTAACCCTAGCCCGACGGCGGCGATGGGATATGATAGCGCTAGAGAGGAGGAAGATGACGAGCTTAGTAGAGAAGATGACCTCGCCAGCCGAAGCATAAATCTCCAAGCAAATTGCAAGGTTAGAAATTTGAATGATTTGCACAAAATTTATCATTCGAATGGTATATAGACTCTAAAGACTAATTGGACGTGCTCCATCTATTTTTTTTAGATTAACGTGCTTCATCTATTATGGTAGCACTATTTCATGTTTTAACGATCATGCATGTTACAACTTCTATTTGTTGATGCACTTATCTATATGATGCATGCAACTATAATATGCAACTCTACAACGAGACTTGATCGTAGCGGAGCTAGAAAATTTATATTAGGGGTGCATCGTTGATATTTAAAGATGGGGTAAAAGGACGACTGTTAAGTAATTATCGGCTGATAAAAAAATAGCACCGAGTAAACCATGTATTATCAGTACTTAATGTTTCTATATAACTAGTAGATTTTTTCACACAATTGCACGGCTAGATATTGCAACATATTGTATTTGTTGTATAACTCTATTGCCTTTCTAAAATATAGTCGTATTTGTTATACAATTGTAATAGTTGTAATATCTATGCATGATTAATTTGCACTGTTATAATCTGGTTCCACCAAAATAATCAATTAATTATAGAATTTCTAAGAATTTTTCTTTTTCTAATTTAAGGATTATTGTGGGATTTTTTAGACTTCCGAAGCGAAGGAGATACCTTAAATATTACAGGTTGTTTGTAGATACATAGATTAGTTGAGGTTTCTTTCCAATTAATTGGATACTTTACATAATTAGTTGAGAAAACAACTTATTTTATGTAGTGATAATGATAATAAATACTAATATTGATAAACAAATTTTAATTATTAAATATATATAGCAATCTATAAATTTTTATTAGTATGTCACATGGCTCACACGACAGTTCACGTAACCTACCACTTGACAAAAATGCATAGTATTTAGTACATAAATGCTTATTAGGCTAGTAATGGCACGACCTATTTATGTCACATATGACTTCAAATTTTGCAAGTAAAATACATCATATAAGATACCTATCGTAGGGGTGGTCTACCGACCCTCATGACCTATTGAAGGCACTAAGCTAGGGGTACACCTCGACCTAGTCGAAGGGTACCAAGTACCCCTTCGCACAGACCGAAGGGTAAATAAAGGCCGCCGAAGGCAGTCTCGACAGAATAGTTCAACACACCCCAGAGCAAACACGGTCCAGGGGGCCCTTGCTCTAGGCCACCTTGCACGGAGCGAAGAGGTCCACCTAGCCTTCGCCCCGGGTTCACCTCGCATGGAGCGAAGGGGGACAAGGCCACTTGCAAATTAGGTGTACAGACACTGTACGATACACTAGAGGCTACCCTTAGGGAGGTGTAAATACCTTAAAGCCCCTATAGACATAGGATCTTTTTAGAGGTGGAATTGTAATCTTCTATACCCTGGATATAACAGTATAAATGGTTCCTTTCTCCATATGGTTAAGAGGGGATTTTTTTAGCAATAAAGACATATTTAATACACTTTGGTACCATTTTCCAATCTTTGAGGACCTTATGTGTTTCCCATTTACATCGTAGGGAGCCTGAGGGTCCCTCTTTCTCTATTGTCTAGTTTATAACTATGACAATACCCAATATTAGTTTGAATCATTGCATTCATTGTGACGGTCGCAACGACGCAAACAGACAGAGAATCGGACACTTGATTTTTTTTAGTTAGGAACTAAAGAAGTTCCTATGAGCTAAATAAAATAAAATACTTTTGTATCCCTTCATAGTGTCATATAATTAGAGAACAAAAGGTGAGAGATTGTCTACAAAATTTGAACGAAAGACATAGAATACAATATGTAACTAATATCTTCAAGTATTATCAAATTGCAACAAAGTCCAAATTCAATAGAACTTATAGCTAACAAAGGTATATACATTTTTTTAAAAAAATATTTGGGGTGCCCATGCATACCAAGAACCCCAGCGGGCTCAGCCCCTGGTCCCGATTCACCAGGGTCTTCCCAAAAAAAGTCACATCACAATAGAAGGGTAGTTGCGTTGTGTGGTGCCGGATTGAACTGCAGCGTGATGCAGGTAAGCTGTGAAATTTTGACAGTATTGTCACCTTTTAAACTTGTATTTACAGAAGTAGCCGTCTCTATTTATTTATTTTTTTGCAAAAATAGATGCATATCGTACCGCCGTTGTGCGGCAGCCCTTCCCTGATCGCCACGTACCCCTCTCTTCACCGCCGCCGTGCGGCAACGCGCCACCGGCCGCCACATGTTTTTTTATAAAAAAAAAAACACTTGCCACAATTTTTTATTTTAAAAAAACACTCGTCGCGCGGCCACAGTGCGGTAGTGCACTATAGCAGCCACGACGCACAGCCATCGTGCAACAGCCACTGTAGCAATGCCCCCCTTTTTCTTTTTTTTAAATCATTTAAATATAATTTTTTGTATGAATTTTTAAATATAGCAAATGAGCTCCAAAAATTATGAATTTTTTGTGGAGCTTCCTGACACAGTGCACTTGATTTTTTATTTTGTTCAAAATTTTGTCTATTCTGATTTTTTTCTCAAAAATTCATTTAAATATACTTTGTGTAGAAATTTTTGAGAAAAATTTAGAATGGATAAAATTTCAAAAAATTACACAAGTAAGTAAACTGTGTCGAGGCTCCACAAAAAAATTCATGATTTTTAGAGGTCATTTGCTATATTTAAAAATTCATACAAAAGTATATCTAAATGATTTTTTTTTTTTAAAAAAGAAAAAATTGCTACAGTGGTTGCCGACAATGACTGTTACAGCAGTGCACTGCCACACAACAGTCGTGCGGCGAGTGTTTTTAATAAAAATAAAAATAAAAATAAAAAACCGCGACAAGTTTTTTTTTAAAAAAAAAAGAAGAAAAAACACGTGGCGGCCGGTGGCGCGTTGCCGCACAGCGGCCGTGTGAAGAGGCGGTACGTGGCACCTGAGAAAGTGTCGAACGTGCGGTATGCGACTATTTTTGTAAAAAAAAAATTCGGAAATAACTACTTGTGTAAATACGAATTCAAAAGTGATAATACTGCCAAAAACTCGGTAAGTAGCAGCTGGCACAAATACCCGTACGCACAAAGACTTGTCTGTATTGTTGATCAGATCCCAGGGTCCACCACAAGGGTTGTTGAGGTGTGTGGTGCCGGATTGATCTGCATCGCGATGCAGGTAAGCCGCAGCTGGCACAAGCACCCGTACGCATAGATACTTGTGTTGTATTGTTAATCAATAACAACATATACTCTAGGAGGGCACTATATGTTATTTCAGCTAGGTCCTACTAAGAATCTTGCTTTCTTGGCACTTGGTGGAGCACAGAATTTTGCTTTCTTAGCTTTTAACCGCACTGCCACATATGTTCCGACCAGAACACCAACTTGATCATTCATGCATGCCGCCATTTCCTCTCACCCCATGCATGCAGATCTGATGCCCTGACTCCTCCTCTCACCTATGCATGCAAATCTCATGGCACGACTCCTGCTCAGCTCGCTTTACTTTCTCTCACCTATGCATGCAAACCTCAGCGAGAGCAACCGACAACCAAGAAACGCGCGCGCGGTGAAGGGAAACAGGGGGAAATGTGTTTGTTACGTACGTAGCGTAGGTGCGCGCGCGGTGCCGCCGTTTCCTCTCACCCCATGCATGCAGATCTGATGCCCTGACTCCTCCTCTCACCTATGCATGCAAATCTCATGGCACAACTCCTGCTCAGCTCGCTTTACTTTCTCTCACCTATGCATGCAAACCTCAGCGAGAGCAACCGACAACCAAGAAACGCGCACGCGGTGAAGGGAAACAGGGGGGAAATGTGTTTGTTACGTACGTAGCGTAGGTGCGCCAGTGCCGCCGCTTCCTCTCACCCCATGCATGCAGATCTGATGCCCTGACTCCTCCTCTCACCTATGCATGCAAATCTCATGGCACAACTCCTGCTCAGCTCGCTTTACTTTCTCTCACCTATGCATGCAAACCTCAGCGAGAGCAACCGACAACCAAGAAACGCGCGCGCGGTGAAGGGAAACAGGGGGGAAATGTGTTTGTTACGTACGTAGCGTAGGTGCGCGCGCGGTGCCGCCGTTTCCTCTCACCCCATGCATGCAGATCTGATGCCCTGACTCCTCCTCTCACCTATGCATGCAGATCTCATGGCACGACTCCTACTCAGCTCGCTTTACTTTCTCTCACCTATGCATGCAAACCTCAGCGAGAGCAACCGACAACCAAGAAACGCGCGCGCGGTGAAGGGAAACAGGGGGGAAATGTGTTTGTTACGTACGTAGCGTAGGTGCGCACACGGTGCCGCCTCTATTAGGGTATTCGCCTACGGGCACATGAGTAATCAAGCACAATTGCCATTCCTACTCATGCCCATGTGAGTGACCACTGATATGTATCAGGGAGAGCCCCGTCGCTCTACGTCTTCGTGCACTACTGGCTAATTGTTCTTGGAGGTAGCTGGGCGGGAGGGGTGCAGGCTAGTACTAGAGCTAGCTGGGTCGTTGCCGATCGGGAATGGCGGAGGTGCAGAGCGTGCAGGTGCTGGCGGCCTCGTTGGGTGCGATCCCGCCGGAGTTCGTGCGGTCCGAGCACGAGCAATGGCCCACCACGCCCGCGGGCGCGCGCGAGAGGTCCCCGTGATCGACATGTCGGAGGCCGGCTGCGGCGCGCGCATGGCGGAGGCGGCCAGGGAGTGGGGGCTCTTCCAGGTGGTGAACCACGGCGTGCCTGCCGAGGCCGTGGCGGAGCTGCAGCGCGTGGGGCGGGACTTCTTCGCGCTGTCGCAGGAGGAGAAGGAGCGGTACGCCATGGACCCGGCCTCCGGCAGGATCGAGGGCTACGGCTCCAAGCTGGAGAGGGACCTCGAGGGCAAGAAGACGTGGGTCGACTTCTTCTTCCACAACGTCGCGCCGCCGCCCATGGTCAACCACGACATCTGGCCCAAGAACCCCGTCGGCTGCAGGTATCACGCGCGCGAGTGACCGCGTGCATCGACATTACTTGCCGGAGCGAAGAAAAAGTAATGGCGCCTGCGGCGCGCGCGCGGTGGAGGCGAACGAGAGTACCGCAGCACATGCGCCGGCCGACGCGGGAGCTGTTCGACCACCTCTCGGTTGGCCTGGGCCTGGAGAAGGGCGCCATGAGGGAGGCGTTCGGCGGCGACGACCTGGTGCTGCTGCAGAAGATCAACTTCTACCCGCCGTGCCCGCAGCCGGAACTCACGCTCGGCGTCGCGCCGCACACCGACATGAGCACGTTCACCATCCTCGTCCCCAACGAGGTGCAGGGCCTCCAGATCTTCAAGGACGACCACTGGTACGACGCCAAGTACGTGCCCAACGCACTCATCATCCACATCGGCGATCAGATCGAGGCACGTAGTGATACTACACAAGCACTCCACTGTTTTTTACTTGTGTCGCACTACATAATTTAGTAGTATCTTTAATCAACATGGATTTGTGGTAGATTTTGAGCAACGGGAGGTACAAGGCCGTGCTGCACCGGACGACGGTGAACAAGGAGAAGACGCGGATGTCGTGGCCGGTATTCGTGGAGCCGCCGAGGGAGCACGTCGTCGGGCCGCACCCGCAGCTCGTCACCGACGAGAGCCCGGCCAAGTACAAGGCCAAGAAGTACAAGGACTACCAGTACTGCAAGATCAACAAGCTGCCGCAGTAATTGAGCCACACGGCAGGTCGCGTGCATGTATGATGTGCCAATAGTTCGTCTCCACGGTGATCTCGGTTCCGACTTGCCGTGATCAATGTAGAAGTTTGTGACTCAAATGTATCGATTTACCCTTCAGCAGAGTTTCAGTTGGAGACATTTTGGCACCGTGTTCGTTCATCTGATCCTATCTTGCGTACTTCAATAAATTGGGCATTTGCTTTTGAGTGCCCATTAGTTGGGCCACAAATTGTGGGCTGGAAACTTGGGCTAAATGGGCCGTATAAAGCAGGGTTCGGCTAGATGGGCCAGGACAAACACAGGAGTGCATCACCATGCTTGCACTTGCTTATATCTATAATTACCACGAAGCAACCTTAAATTACCATAGTACCGCACTGTGAGAATAAGATGGGATTCGGCAATACCAACAACGAATCTATAAAATCTATATTGGAGCTTGGAGATCAGTTGTATTATTTATTAAATGCTAGCTATGGTATGTGAAAACAAGACAGAGATGGCATATCGATATCTGAACATAGCAAGTCCTTATAGTAATCAACATAGCTTACAAACTGAGTTTGGATATTTATACATGCAAAGGAGGTAAACAATATATAGTAACATAAACTAATAAGGAGTGCACACATGTCCATGCACTGGGCAAGATAGGCAAAGACCATGGAGCCTGGCATACAACAATTCGAACAACTCGCAGGTGATAGAAACATTTTTCCCATGAATGAATTGTCCCCTATATTATACATGCAGCATTTAAGCACCAATCGAAAGGAAGCTACGAATGTTTAGTGTAGTCGTATGGATGTTATACTCTAGATGTATCTAAATTTTCCATACAACAAATATCATTAGACATTATCATCCATGTCTACTACAAGAAAATCCTTGATCTCCAACCTACAATCAAGATCATAGATGAAATGAAACAAAGAAAAATATTTTTAGAAAACCATGAAATATATACAATTGCTCAACCAATACCACCAGGGTGCTACGTAAATTAATTTATGGGACAAAATTGCAAAAATAGAAAAACATTAATTAATTAATGTGATGAACATTTGTATCAAGATCTAAGTACAACTATTAAACGCCTTAAAAGCTAGTGACATTGTCTTATCATGAGTAGCGTAAAATATTTCTATGGACTAGGCACTTAGAGAATTCTATATGGGTAATGGTGAGCCTCATATAGTCATATACCCTCAATTGTATTATTATCGAGGGACAAGCTAGGAGGATTTGTTTAGCATCTATTTATGACATGTCACAGTAGTACCATAAGGAAAAGAAAAATTTGTCAGCATTGATATCTCCAATGGATCTTAATAGGCATGAACCTCCTAGCCAGCGTCGTAGTGGACCAATTTAAAAACATGGAAACACAAATTATTAGCCTTGTTTTCTACTACTCCCAGAATCAAGCTATACTTATTTAGTAAAGGGTCATCTTATTTAGCACAACAAGCTAGCATGTGAAATCATAATGGAAGCAAAAAGAATTATCATAGAAAAAGGGCAGCAATTGCATTACTAAGCAACACAGAGAGGTAGAGGGAAAATTGAATCTAGACATTTTTTAAGAACAATGGGTACAGACCTCCTACTTTATGTGAAGCAGAAGTTATTCTCCAATCAAGGTCCGCCTTTTGATTATGCTAACTACCTAGAAACACCAAGACAACATGTGATAAAATCTTCAAAAATAATGGGAAATCATTTTCTGACATAACAATGGATGGCATGAAAATAGGACACATAATTTCTTAAGCATTTAGACCTCCAAAAAAGGAAAACTGGACAGAGGAGGCCAAGTGCATATAAGAAAACATAATCACCACTAAGGAATTTTAGCTAAGGATTTTTTTAATTTAACATGGGCACCAAAGAAAGGGAATCAAAACTACTATACATGAGTGTCTAACAGGAAAACCTGGGTAGTTAGCATAGAGGGATTTTTACTAGAGGATGACTGCTTAAAGATTTTGCTTAACAAGCCTTAGCAGCAGCAATGGACACTGAGATGCCACTTGCATCACTTGGTAAAGCCCGGCAAGATGCATACAAGCATATAAATTGAGTAAGAAAATGATATTTAAAATTTGGAATCTTGAATTTTTGTGAAGCTGCATAATATAAAAAATTTTGTTCACAAAAAAGCAACTGAGATCTACGACCTGCAAATGGAAGATGACATAGGAACAATACAATGGCACAACACAAGACTCAAGATATATAGAAAGACCATTGAAGCAATGGCCTCTTGAATTTGGCAACCATACTAAGACAATCGACATGAGTCCATACGCAAATATAAGGAGCAAGAGGGATAAAATGAGAAGATCTATGAAAGGGATAAAGTTTAGGAGGCCAGTCAATGTAGAAAAGAAAAAAATGTCGGATACCGGTCTCTCTGGAAAAAAGAGCTGGATGAATATAGTCAACATCACTGCAATAGATATATAAAACAACAAAGGTCGGACACAAAGCATATATTCATCACATCTAGTAAAGAATAACACTATGTTAAATCAAACTTATATTTAAATTCTTAACCTCTGTTGTGCCCTACCTAGGCATTCTATACACATCACATGTATCGACTGCATTGAAAAATCAGGGGAAAAAATGCATTGTGGTTAGCGGCTGCTGAAACCACCTTCACCTCTTCCATGTTTTTACGTCCTTTACATCCCAAAGATTTAGATATATGTTATCATAAGCACCTGAGGTCTATCGTAGAGAAGCTTCCCAGGGAAGGAATGGCAAAGGCAAGGCACAACCGAACATACTTAGTTGCATTGCTGCTTTGATGTTATGTTCAACATATATCAAGGTAAGGAACATAGTAAGGACTCATAGGAGGTGCATGCATTATTTTCATGGTGTGCTAGCCACGCTTGAAGCTTGCAAAAACAAAAAGATGTTTCTCAGCCAATCCCAACTGGTAAAAGTGGGAGTGTCATAGGAAAAAAATGCAAAGAAACTATCTGAATCAGCTGTTAAAAGTTGACTGGTAGGGAAATTGTATTGTGGAGCATAGTTGAAGCATAGAATCCAGAGAATCAAATCACAGGTATCACCTACAACTTTGTATTGTGGAAAGTCATGAGATCTCACAAGTGGGGAAAATACCTCAAAACAAACAACCATGTCAAGATATCACCTACAACTTTGCACATCTCATGCCATTACTTCAAGGCACCCAACACAACAACTAGTTGGCGGCTAGCGTCGTTGAGTCGATGCACATAGCAGCTCCACAAAACAATCTCATCCCTGTCACAAAAACATACGTCGTAGACAGTATATGATTTACCAATCAGGACACAACATAGCCTCCACTGATCTTGTTAGATCAAATGGTAACATATCACTCGTGGTTTTTGGATTTTCCGATTAGATTATCTCAATCAGCCATGGAAATTAGTAAAGCAAATACAAATCTAGAGACAAATGTAAAGAATGGAAACCGGATGGCAGCACCCTCACGAAGTGAAACGGAGGGGGCTGGATGGGGCTTACGACAGCGGGACCGCTGGTGATAGAGAGATCGACTACTTTGGAGTCCGCCAGACAGGGAACGACTTGAATCCTACCTACAGCACGCGGTGCCCAAATAGGCGAATGCCGAGGACGGTAGAGGCGGGCGTCCAGTAGGGATAGATGGCGGTGGTCGGCGGGGTGACGTAGATCCAACCACGGCACGCACAGTTAGACCATGCCGGATCGATCTATGCACGCGATCAAGTCGCCACGCCAAAGCCAAAGCAACGCCTCTCGTGAGCTGACCAACCCAAACAAAGACAACCTATTTGGACACCGCTATCGGCAGCCAACACCTGGGAAGGCGATTATTTGATCACAGCTCACACGTCCCTACAAGGCATAGCGAAGAACCACAGTAGTACACTAGTACTATTGCATTTGAGAATTTCATCTCGCAAATAGCACCCGCATCTAAAAACTGTTCCATCGACTTAACATGCAAGTATCAGTTGGGAAATCAGCAGTGAAAACTTACGTCTATTAAAATATATAAATCTAGCGTGAAAGCATTTAGATACGTCCCCGGTTCTATCACCGTGTTCCGTTTTAGCTTTAAAAAAAAGGGTGTACCATTCTTCTTTTTTTGGGTCTAAATATGCATTTAGGTGCGGACTAAGATATGGGTTTACTTTAATGTCCAACGTTCTGTTGCATATGCATGCACATCGTAATGTAACGCATGCTAATTGTGTTTTTATTCTCGACGTGTGCCAAAAGGACAACCCAAAAGAGCATATGCTACATTATATATTGCATACACATATCTTGCCTATATCCTCGGGCTTTCAGGTTAAGACTAAGGATGTATTCTGCTATGACACTGCTAGGCGAGTATGCATTCCTTCAGCTATTATTTAGTTAATCATCACGGTTGTAGCAAAATTGGCCTTGTGATCCTTTATCGGAGACTGACGCTACTTGATCTTGTACGTAACAAAATTGGCTTCCCTCGCCCAAAAAAAATGCCTAGGAAACAATCGTCTTTTGCAGCATACATCTCACTGAGTTGGCCTTGTACGTAGCAACATCGCCAATGAGCAAAACGAACCTTGAACCATCTGCATGCACGATATACATGCATCTTACTTCAGTTGGGAACGACCAAGGTATCACGGGCAAAATGGTAAAGAGACATTCGTAAAGTCGCAAAAACCATTTTATCCATCGTGTCGTGCACGAACAAAAAAACAGTTGCTGCAAACATTGCGGGGGTGGGCGGCAACTCGTCGCGTACTGGCGTGCCCGCGCCTAACAGCCAAGTCCATGACCCCGTAACAATCTCGGCCTCTTGCCTTGGCAATCCAAGCTCGTAACTATCGTTGAATCCTGCGGTGCTGCCGTTTCCTCTCACCCCATGCATGCAGATCTCATGCCCTGACTCCTCCTCTCACCTATGCATGCAAATCTCATGGCACGACTCCTGCTCAGCTCGCTTTACTTTCTCTCACCTATGCATGCAAACCTCAGCGAGAGCAACCGACGACCAAGAAACGCGCATGCGTGAAGGGAAACAGGGGAAATGTGTTTGTTACGTGACGTAGCGTGGGTGCGCGCACGGTGCCGCTGCTTCCTCTCACCCCATGCATGCAGATCCGATGCCCGACGACTCTCTCACCTATGCATGCAAATCTCATGGCACGACTCTGCCACCGCTTTACTTTCTCTCACCTATGCATGCAAACCTCAACAGAGCAACCGACAACCAAGAAACGCGCGGTGAAGGAAAACAGGGGGGGAAATGTGTTTGTTACGTACGTAGCGTAGGTGCGCTGCGCATGTCCACTGCTTCCTCTCACCCCATGCATGCAGATCTGATGCCCTGACTCCTCCTCTCACCTATGCATGCAAATCTCATGGCACGACTCCTACTCG
Source organism: Ampelocalamus luodianensis (assembly GCA_036346255.1). NCBI lineage: Eukaryota > Viridiplantae > Streptophyta > Magnoliopsida > Poales > Poaceae > Ampelocalamus > Ampelocalamus luodianensis. The sequence goes on from CM070634.1 coordinate 3,716,113, forward strand.
GCTCGCTTTACTTTCTCTCACCTATGCATGCAAACCTCAGCGAGAGCAACCCACAACCAAGAAACGCGCGCGCGGTGAAGGGAAATAGGGGGGAAATGTGTTTGTTATGTACGTAGCGTAGGTGCGCACGCGGTGCCGCCTCTATTAGGGTATTCACCTACGGGCACATGGGTAATCGGGCACAATTGCCATCCCTACTCATGCCCATGTGAGTGACCACTGATATGTATCAGGGAGAGCCCCGTCGCTCTACGTCTTCGTGCACTACTGGCTAATTGTTCTTGGAGGTAGCTGGGCGGGAGGGGTGCAGGCTAGTACTAGAGCTAGCTGGGTCGTTGCCGATCGGAATGGCGAAGGTGCAGAGCGTGCAGGTGCTGGCGGCCTCGCTGGGCGCGATCCCGCCGGAGTTCGTGCGGTCCGAGCACGAGCAGCCGGGCTCCACCACGTTCCGCGGGGGCGCCGCGCCGGAGGTCCCCGTGATCGACATGTCGGAGGCCGGCTGCGGCGCGCGCATGGCGGAGGCGGCCAGGGAGTGGGGGCTCTTCCAGGTGGTGAACCACGGCGTTCGCCGAGGTCGCGGCGAGCCGCAGCCGCGGGCGAGACTTCGCGCCGTCCGCAGAGGAGAAGGAGCGGTACGCCATGGACCCGGCCTCCGGCAGGATCGAGGGCTACGGCTCCAAGCTGGAGAGGGACCTCGAGGGCAAGAAGACGTGGGTCGACTTCTTCTTCCACAACGTCGCGCCGCCGCCCATGGTCAACCACGACATCTGGCCCAAGAACCCCGTCGGCTACAGGTATCACGCGCGCGCGTGACCGCGTGCATCGACATTACTTGCCGGAGCGAAGAAAAAGTAATGGCGCCCTGCGTGCGTGCGTGCAGGGAGGCGAACGAGGAGTACTGCAGGCACATGCAGCGGCTGACGCGGGAGCTGTTCGACCACCTCTCGGTTGGCCTGGGCCTGGAGAAGGGCGCCATGAGGGAGGCGTTCGGTGGCGACGACCTGGTGCTGCTGCAGAAGATCAACTTCTACCCGCCGTGCCCGCAGCCGGAACTCACGCTCGGCGTCGCGCCGCACACCGACATGAGCACGTTCACCATCCTCGTCCCCAACGAGGTGCAGGGCCTCCAGATCTTCAAGGACAGCCACTGGTACGACGCCAAGTACGTGCCCAACGCACTCATCATCCACATCGGCGATCAGATCGAGGCACGTAGTGATACTACACAAGCACTCCACTGTTTTTTACTCGTGTCGCACTACATAATTGAGTAGTATCTTTAATCAACATGGATTTGTGGTAGATTTTGAGCAACGGGAGGTACAAGGCCGTGCTGCACCGGACGACGGTGAACAAGGAGAAGACGCGGATGTCGTGGCCGGTATTCGTGGAGCCGCCGAGGGAGCACGTCGTCGGGCCGCACCCGCAGCTCGTCACCGACGAGAGCCCGGCCAAGTACAAGGCCAAGAAGTACAAGGACTACCAGTACTGCAAGATCAACAAGCTGCCGCAGTAATTGAGCCACACGGCAGTCGCGTGCATGTATGATGTGCCAATAGTTCGCTCCACGGTGATCTCGGTTCCGACTTGCCGTGATCAATGTAGAAGTTTGTGACTCAAATGTATCGATTTACCCTTCAGCAGAGTTTCAGTTGGAGACATTTTGGCACCGTGTTCGTTCATCTGATCCTATCTTGCGTACTTCAATAAATTGGGCATTTGCTTTTGAGTGCCCATTAGTTGGGCCACAAATTGTGGGCTGGAAACTTGGGCTAAATGGGCCGTATAAAGCAGGGTTGGGCTAGATGGGCCAGGACAAACACAGGAGTGCATCACCATGCTTGCACTTGCTTATATCTATAATTACCACGAAGCAACCTTAAATTACCATAGTACCAAGATCGTGAGAATAAGATGGGATTCGGCAATACCAACAACGAATCTATAAAATCTATATTGGAGCTTGGAGATCAGTTGTATTATTTATTAAATGCTAGCTATGGTATGTGAAAACAAGACAGAGATGGCATATCGATATCTGAACATAGCAAGTCCTTATAGTAATCAACATAGCTTACAAACTGAGTTTGGATATTTATACATGCAAAGGAGGTAAACAATATATAGTAACATAAACTAATAAGGAGTGCACACATGTCCATGCACTGGGCAAGATAGGCAAAGACCATGGAGCCTGGCATACAACAATTCGAACAACTCGCAGGTGATAGAAACATTTTTCCCATGAATGAATTGTCCCCTATATTATACATGCAGCATTTAAGCACCAATCGAAAGGAAGCTACGAATGTTTAGTGTAGTCGTATGGATGTTATACTCTAGATGTATCTAAATTTTCCATACAACAAATATCATTAGACATTACTGTCCATGTCTACTACAGTAAAAATCCTTGATCTCCAACCTACAATCAAGATCATAGATGAAATGAAACAAAGAAAAAATATTTTTAGAAAACCATGAAATATATACAATTGCTCAACCAATACCACCAGGGTGCTACGTAAATTAATTTATGGGACAAAATTGCAAAAATAGAAAAACATTAATTAATTAATGTGATGAACATTTGTATCAAGATCTAAGTACAACTATTAAACGCCTTAAAAGCTAGTGACATTGTCTTATCATGAGTAGCAGAAAATATTTCTATGGACTAGGCAGCCTAGGAGAATTCTATATGGGTAATGGTGAGCCTCATATAGTCATATACCCTCAATTGTATTATTATCGAGGGACAAGCTAGGAGGATTTTTTTAGCATCTATTTATGACATGTCACAGTAGTACCATAAGGAAAAGAAAAATTTGCCAGCATTGATATCTCCAATGGATCTTAATAGGCATGAACCTCCTAGCCAACGTCGTAGTGGACCAATTTAAAAACATGGAAACACAAATTATTAGCCTTGTTTTCTACTACTCCCAGAATGAAGCTATACTTATTTAGTAAAGGGTCATCTTATTTAGCACAACAAGCTAGCATGTGAAATCATAATGGAAGCAAAAAAAAGAATTACTGCAGGAAAAAGGGCAACAATTGCATTACTAAGCAACACAGAGAGGTAGAGGGAAAATTGAATCTAGACATTTTTTTAAGAACAATGGGTACAGACCTCCTACTTTATGTGAAGCAGAAGTTATTCTCCAATCAAGGTCTGCCTTTTGATTATGCTAACTACCTGGAAACACCAAAACAACATGTGATAAAATCTTCAAAAATAATGGGAAATCATTTTCTGACATAACAATGGATGGCATGAAAATAGGACACATAATTTCTTAAGCATTTAGACCTCCAAAAAAGGAAAACTGGACAGAGGAGGCCAAGTGCATATAAGAAAACATAATCACCACTAAGGATTTTTAGCTAAAGATTTTTTTAATTTAACATGGGCACCAAAGAAAGGGAATCAAAACTACTATACATGAGTGTCTAACAGGAAAACCTGGGTAGTTAGCATAGAGGGATTTTTACTAGAGGATGATTGCTTAAAGATTTTGCTTAAGAACCCTTAGCAGCAGCAATGGACACTGAGATGCCACTTGCATCACTTGGTAAAGCCCGGCAAGATGCATACAAGCATATAAATTGAGTAAGAAAATGATATTTAAAATTTGGAATCTTGAATTTTTGTGAAGCTGCATAATATAAAAAAATTTGTTCACAAAAAAGCAACTGAGATCTATGACCTGCAAATGGAAGATGACATAGGAACAATACAATGGCACAACACAAGACTCAAGATATATAGAAAGACCATTGAAGCAATGGCGTCTTGAATTTGGCAACCATACTAAGACAATCGACATGAGTCCATACGCAAATATAAGGAGCAAGAGGGATAAAATGAGAAGATCTATGAAAGGGATAAAGTTTAGGAGGCCAGTCAATGTAGAAAAGAAAAAAATGTCGGATACCGGTCTCTCTGGAAAAAAGAGCTGGATGAATATAGTCAACATCACTGCAAATCTGCAATAGATATATAAAACAACAAAGGTCGGACACAAAGCATATATTCATCACATCTAGTAAAGAATAACACTATGTTAAATCAAACTTATATTTAAATTCTTAACCTCTGTTGTGCCCTACCTAGGCATTCTATACACATCACATGTATCGACTGCATTGAAAAATCAGGGGAAATAATGCATTGTGGTTAGCGGCTGCTGAAACCACCTTCACCTCTTCCATGTTTTTACGTCCTTTACATCCCAAAGATTTAGATATATGTTATCATAAGCACCTGAGGTCCATCGTAGAGAAGCTTCCCAGGGAAGGAATGGCAAAGGCAAGGCACAACCGAACATACTTAGTTGCATTGCTGCTTTGATGTTATGTTCAACATATATCAAGGTAAGGAACATAGTAAGGACTCCTAGGAGGTGCATGCATTATTTTCATGGTGTGCTAGCCACGCTTGAAGCTTGCAAAAACAAAAAGATGTTTGTCAGCCAATCCCAACCGGTAAAAGTGGGAGTGTCATAGGAAAAAAATGCAAAGAAACTATCTGAATCGGCTGTGAAAAGTTGACTGGTAGGGAAATTGTATTGTGGAGCATAGTTGAAGCATAGAATCCAGAGAATCAAATCACAGGTAAATTTTTTTGCCCAAAGAACCAACTGGACTTCAATCTTTATAGGAAAAATTCATCGGCAGAAAGTCAACAATACATGTCTCAACTTACTGGACATATGAGAAACTCTTTGGTCAGTTTTGAATCATCACATAGTGAACCAATTGAAGGCTTGTATACACTAAACTTCTTTAGTTATGGGAATAAGATCTTGCAAGCCACACAATTTCGTACAATCAAATCTCCAAACTTCAAAGAATACCTACAATAAAAGAGGCATCAAAGTATATAGGGCAAGATTAAGCAATAGTACCGCCTATAATGGTTTGCACATGACATTTGCTTTAAAACTGAAATCTATTTAACATGAGAGATATCAATCATATTTTGCAGTTTCGCAAGTTGTCACTGAAATAATCAGATGCAAAAGGAACACATGATATAAATATGGCTAGATCCAAGGATCACATAACCGGTACCGAAGGGATTCCCGGCAGGGGGGTGGGAACGGTAATTGGCCGGTTATCGGAAAAACCGGAAAAATTTCGAATAAATTTGCTTAAAAACCAGCTGAATTTTTAAAATTGAAATTCAAACTTGCAAAACTCGGAAAACCCGGCCGGGATTTTGGATCCCGGACCCCCGCCGTTAAGTGGTAACCGGCCAGTACCGACGGTTACCGGACGGTTTTTGTTTTCCCTGGCTAGATCAATGTATAAATTGCATGAAAAATGTACCAGTAAAGAAATGTGGAATTTGTTCGGCAGCCTACTAAAATCTCTCCTTTCTCAATAATTTAGGACACTGATAAAAAACAAAAGAAAGTCATGAGATCTCACAAGTGGGGAAAATACCTCATAACAAACAACGATGTCAAGATATCACCTACAACTTTGCACATCTCATGCCATTACTTCAAGGCACCCAACACAACAACTAGTTGGCGGCTAGCGCCGTTGAGTCGATGCACATAGCAGCTCCACAAAACAATCTCATCCCTGTCACAAAAACATACGTCGTAAACAGTATATGATTTACCAATCAGGACACAACATAGCCTCCACTGATCTTGTTAGATCAAATGGTAACATATCACTCGTGGTTTTTGGATTTTCCGATTAGATCATCTCAATCAGCCATGGAAATTAGTAAAGCAAATACAAATCTAGAGACAAATGTAAAGAAGTGAAACGGAGGGGGCTGGATGGGGCTTACGACAGCGGGACCGCTGGTGATAGAGAGATCGACTACTTTGGAGTCCGCCAGACAGGGAACGACTTGAATCCTACCTGCAGCACGCGGTGCCCAAATAGGCGAATGCCGAGGACGGTAGAGGCGGGCGTCCAGCAGGGATAGATGGCGGTGGTCGGCGGGGTGACGTAGAAGGGCACAACCATACCCTAGCCAGAAATGGCGAGCTGCGGAATGGAAGACTTGGCCGTAACCTGTCCATTCTATGAATTGACTTGGTTGGCAGGGATAGATTTTGCACGCTAGTAGCTAAGGCGTCTGGCCTCTTCTTGCAAGCGACGCTTACAGCTATGTTTATGCCGCGTTCATGGTAGGTGTACTGCCATTTACAACCGCCTGTTGCTTAATTTGTTCGTGAGACGAATCGAAAATGATCCATCCACTCTGCCCGTGCATTCAATCGTATATATGCACAGGTTGTATGAACCAAATAGATTGCTTAGATTCATTTTTAACCGAAAAGTTCATAATTGATCGCTCAAGAATTTTTACACCTCATATGACAGTCAGTTCAGGTGAGCTCCTCTCTTGCTACAGCAAACGCATGCAGACGGAAACTTACAATTCATAGCACTGTCGTCCTATGATAGATACGCTTCAGAGGGCAGCAGGGCAATGCTTTACACCTGTTCCTGTTTGGACCATAAATCATTCACTCGCCTGTCCTTGAACCCACATCAAACGGCGCATGCATCGATCTCACAAAAACGTACGTTTCCCTATTTCTGTGTTCTTCACGCCGCATTTCTGCCCCTTTCCGTTGCTTTCCGCCGTGCTGGCTTTCGGCTTCAGTAGCCCGAGAATTGCACGCCAAGAAGAGTAATGGAAGCTAGCTAGCATGGCTATATATGCCCCACCACGTCCATCGTTCGATCGTTCGAACCATTCGTAATTCTTACGCAAGTGACAACCGGTGATAGCTTTTGAGCGATGGGAAGGAACGAACGAATCAAGCAATCAAACAAGAGCTACTACCTAGCTATGGATACAGAGATAGCTTCCAAGCATAAGCTTTCCATAGCAGACTCTTGCTTGTTTTGCATTGATTATTACTCCAGCTTCTCACCTCCAGTGGAAGGTTGTAATTACCTGTGACAACTACTGAGCTTCGTGTTCTTGTACTACTCTGTTCGCCGCCGGCTGATCGCTAGCTACCAGTAGTACCACTGTACAAATACTGCCTAATTAAGCGCCTGAATATTTCACGTGCTATGCCCATGGGATCGCAATTTTCACGATCAGAGAATCTGCAATTTTGACTGTCCATATGAACTATTGTTCGCAGTAAGGCCGCTATCGTGTGCACGCCCGATGAGCACTACAAATCAACCAGAATTACTAGTTGCTAGTGTTTGTTCGTAACATGGAGTGTTTTTGTAACGGGTCACCTTAATTTAAGAAATAGAAAAGATACGCGCGTCATATACCATCCACGCATTGGAAAACTAACGAACCCGCGCCCAAGAACAATGGTCGTGCAACGCCGGCTCAGGATTTGGAAAACATCTTACAAATATACGTGAAAACGAGTTATCAGCCAATCATTTTTCAAGCTAAAAATCGCTCGTATTCGCGTGTCCAGAACACAGTTTGGTCGTTTCCGAACTTAACTAGATAACTTTGTCATTGCGCGTTATACTAATCCGATGCTAATTTGACACGGCTATTGCACACGTAACGCCATGACAGCGTGGCCATCTACCGCCTCTATATATGCGTCGCTGTGCTTCGACGTACCGGAATAGCAACGAGTTGTCGTTACCACCATTGCTATACTGTTCGTGGTTCTTGGCTTTGGTCGTAAGCATGGCCGGCAGTGGAGACGACGGCGGTGGCTTCTACAGCGACTTCATGGTGCTGCGGCCGGACAAGGGCGGGTTCTACGACCTCTTCCACCTCCTGTGGTCGTGCAAGGTGGCGGAGAACGCCGCCGTGGACTGCCCCGTCGGCACGGAGATCGCCGAGCGGCGGCGGCGGTGGGCCGTCTTCGTCTCGCTGGTCGCGCAGATACTGCTGCTGTGGGCGAAGAAGCCGGTGGCCCTGATCGGGAGGGCGACGGAGTACTGGATGAACCTCCTCACCGAGAATGGCGGCGGCGTCCTCATGCTCGTCACCAACGCTCTGCAAGGTAAGGTACGTACGCTTGTAGCATGGGTGCACGTACGTTCATTCTCATGTTGTTCCTCATCAACATCTTGTGTCTCATACTACAATATTTTCGATCGATGGAAGAGCTCAACTGTTTTCTTGACCTACGTACGTACCTAGTACTACTCCATCCATAATTGGCATGATTGGATTGAAGAGGAAGGAGATTCATTTATTACAGCCTCATGGATTGCATTTATGATCATTTAGCTTTCACCTACTCCGATCCATTAAATTTGTTTGAGACTAGACATGAACATTCCCTCGTATTGCAACAGTGCAGTCTAGCTAGTTAACTTGTCATCCTTGATTCTACTTCAAGTTACCCAATCCAAAGAAAGGGAGTAACTCAATATTCCAAGCTACTAATCTCCCTTTGTAGTTTTGTTATACTAATTTCAGTGTTTTCAAATTTGTGCTCTTCTAATTATGCCGGGTACCAAAAGTGCCCTCTGTCAATGTCTTACCGCTGAATACTTCAAATGTGTTTCTTTTAAAGAACAGAGATATATATTGGATTTTGCCGTAATGCTTCAAGCAACCAAGTTGAATGTTGTCGTTTGCTTCCTAAGGAGGACAATCTTTGATTAGTTCATTAATTTTGATAATCATGTCCCTAATATATCCATTATCATATACGCAGTTGCGTATGATAAAATGAAAAGTCAAATATAGATAGGTTGATGGCCTAATTAATTTTCTATTTGGAGACTTGAAGATTTCTCATAGTTTACTTTGAAGATGTTCTTCATCTTGCACTTTCCCCCCTCTGTTCTTCGAGGTACAAATGTACAATGGAGTACTAGTAGTAAATTAAACAAACGTCAATACGTACTTTTGCAGGAAAGGTGAACATGCCAGATAGAACATCCATCAATTACCGGTCCTGCATTGGACTACTTGACACAAGAATCGAACTAGACAAGAAGATCAAACCAGGGGATAGCAACTACCACGCAGCTCTGTCGATCATGGCTGCCAAACTAGCCTACGAGAACGAACTCGTCATCAGCAGCGTTGTCCAGAACCATTGGCAGGTGCGGTGAAACATAAATTCAACTCTGCAAAATCGTAAATCATGTAAAGACGAGAGAGTATATATAATGCCCGTACATTTAACCTCTCTTCACGTATATATTCTGCAGATGAAATTCTTGGGGTTCTACAACTGTTGGAATGGTAAGAGTTCACTCATGCACATTGTCAGCTGCATAACAAAATGCATGCACGGCACATTGACACTTTGTTCATATATCCCTATTTTTTTTCTCCAGAATTTCAACAGGACTACACCACTCAGGCGTTCATGCTCGCCGACAAGCCGGCGGACGCGAGCCTCGCCGTGGTCGCGTTCTGCGGCACGAAGCCGTTCGACACGGAGCAGTGGTGCACGGACGTGGACTTCTCGTGGTACGAGATCCCGGGGGTCGGCAAGGTCCACGGCGGCTTCATGAAGGCGCTCGGGCTGCAGAAGAACGGCGGCTGGCCGAAGCACATCGACCAAACCGCCGCCGGCGACGACAAGCCGTTCGCCTACTACGCTATCCGTGAGAAACTGAGGGCGTTCTTGGGCGAGAACCCGAACGCCAGGTTGGTGGTGGCGGGGCACAGCCTCGGCGGCGCGCTCGCCATCCTGTTCCCGACCGTGCTGGCGTTGCACCAGGAGGACGCCATGCTGAGCAGGCTGCAAGGAGTGTACACGTTTGGGCAGCCTCGCGTCGGGGACGAGAGGGTTGGCAAGTTCATGGAGAGGTATCTGGAGAAGCCGAGGAGGTACTTCAGGTTCGTGTACTGCAACGACATTGTGCCGAGGGTGCCCTACGACGACACTGCCCTTCTGTTCAAGCATTTCGGGACCTGCCTATACTTCGACAGCTTCTACCAAGGACAGGTCGGTCTAGTCCCGAGATTTTTTGAAGCTTCCTCCTTCTTTAACCTTACAGCTGTAAATCGTTCTTTCTACAACTACATGCAATCATTTTTCCTAAAAGAAACCGAACTTTGCTCAAAGAGAAGACTCCTTATGATTAGATGTAAGTATGTAACACAACAAAACTTTCAAGGCAAGAAAGCATGGCTTGGAAGCAAGAATTTCGTACCAAGAGAAGCCTCTTATGGGCAGGATCCATGCTTGCTGGAAGCCTGGAACCCACCCTGGTAGAGACTAGAGAATATTGCAAAAATTCACTAGACTGCCAAAAGGCCAAACCAACTGAACTGACCACGCTTTTGCTTTTATGCGTTGAGGCAGGTCACGCAAGAGGAGCCAAACAAGAACTACTTCTCGCTGCTCACCGTGGTGCCCAAGCACGTGAACGCGGCGTGGGAGCTCATCCGGAGCTTCCTCATCGGCTACGCGGACGGGCCGGAGTACGCCGAAGGGTGGCTCATGCGGCTCGCCAGAGTCGCCGGGCTGGCGCTGCCGGGGCTGCCGCCGCACGCGCCGCTCGATTACGTGAACGCCACCAGGCTCGGAGCAGCTTCGCTCGGGCCGCTGAGCTAGTTCGACAGCCTCTGCGCCGACCGTTGCAGGCGAAAGAAATACACGAACAGGACAGGAGCGAAAAGGATGGAATTACGACACATCCATTTAGCTCAGATTACCCATGCTGTATGTGTGCATTCTGGTCGTTGCGAACTCAATTTACACAATCACACGATGAAATCGAATCTTACATCGGCTACTGGATTTTTATCTTTCTATGCCCGTGCTTCTAAGATACCACACGTCCACGACACTGATAACACACTCAAAACAGGACTGAAACGGTGACTAGACACGGACCAAGTCTGACCAGCAACCCACCGTCACCACCCAGGCACGCAAGCTCTGATTAATGCTGCAAGGTTCCAAGACTTTGGAGTTGCACAAGTTGGTTGTTGCTTAATGCTGCAAGGTTCCAAGACTTATGTAGTTGCACAAGTTCTATGTAAAATCCAGTATAATGAAGAGTACAACACGGGTTTCAGAATTTTGTGCGATCACATATCGAAGTGTGGTCATAACCATCAGAAAAGGCAATATCTTGCATTGGCTCCTACAAGAACCACCTGTTAACAAGCCCAACAATACAAAAATCATGCAGTCATCGTTGTAGTACTTTCACATCATCTATGGATTTCCACTGGCCGCAGATCAGAACAGTTAAATAGTTGTCATCGCAACAGCAAAGCAGCCAACGTGAACATGCTTGTCAGCTATGTTGTCAGGCCAGTAGGAATATCAAGGGATCCCTGTTAGTTCCAATATTGAAAGTAGTTTTCTCAGTGCCAGAAAGGAACTGAAAGCAGGATCACCGTTTCCATTTCCTCCAATCGACACAAGGAATGCTCTATTCAATCGGAGACCAATCGAGATTATGCATACTCTATAAATAACTAGAAGAGCAATCAGCGCCTCCAATAAATAGTCTGTCTGCGGTCTCTTCCTCTAACTGATCTAGTAAGCATAGTTCCACTAACTGGTTTGCAGAGCCCAACATCAATCACTGAAGTAACTTTCCTTTTCTCGTGATCCTCATCAAAATGCATATCAAATAACATAGCCAGGCACAGAACTTGGTGAGTTAGTATATAGTCCTCATATGACAAAGGTAGAATTTGAAGGATGTGAAGATTCACCTGTAGATCATAAGTGTAGTGAGCATAAGCTGTCAAGCTCAACCTGAAAAATGCACTAAATAAAAACTTCCAAGAGCAGCTAGTAGTACAAACCTCAGCTTCCATCGCACGAAGGTCATTGTGCCATTTTAAAGCTTCAGTCTTTTCAGAAAGCAACTGTAATCTGAAAAGGGGTGGCCTAAGAGGATATTCCATACTAATCTTAACCTGTAATTGAAGATCCACAGTGAGAAAGCAAGTGAATGGAGATACTTGCAGAAAGCCTTATAAAAACAGTGACCGGAGAATTTACCTTGGCTTCCAGCATAACTTTTGGACCATTCTTCAAAGTTTTACTCAAGACTACGGTGAACTCCCTGGAAGCATAGTCCTCCCAAGATTTGTCTATAGCCAGGCTACCTTTTTCAGTTTCTTGGTCAGTGAATGTCTCCTCCTCCAACTCACTCTCACTATCCACCAAGAGATCAAGATCATCCTCATTTCTACCAAAACTATGTGAGATGCTTAGCTTAGATGGTGTGGCACTCTTTGATATCAGGGATAAGCCTCTAGAATGGTTTCGAACCTCAGGTGACACCTCAGAGTGTGATGTTTTAGAACCATTTAGCATGTTTTCAGCAGGAACCACAACTGGAAGCTCCCCATCCTCCCTGGCACTCTCAGTTTCTTCCCAGTGTGTCACAGATCTTCTCTCCATATCACTGTCAACACTTCCTGCAGCCCCACTCACCATCAAAGTAGAGCGAGGCGATGGCTCAGGAAAAACCCCTGTCAATGACCAACTATGCAGACTACACAATGGGGTGCGTGATGCCCATGGTGCATTCTCGTGTTCTATTTGAGGCCACTTCAGCTTAGTTAAATAATCAAGTTGCCACCTGTAATCAAATAGACTCGAAAACTTCAAAGAGATGCTACCAATTAAACAAGAAATGCATAGCAGTCATAAGTAACAAAAGAAAGATGGTTGGCAAGAACTGGTTTAGAATCAAAAGAGAAGATATGCAGCAGCTGTAGATGTTCATAAACTTTGCACATCAAATATTTCATTATCCAATGCAGCATGTCTCAGAATGACATGTGCAATGAAGCAAAAGCATCATCAACCCAAAATTGTCAACCAAAGTACACTGTGCCCCATTTATAAGGATCTACCATCCAAATTTTGCTATCAACATCCCAAACTGCAAATATTGTAGAACAGTGACTCACGTAAGAGCCATCTGTGCAACTTTCCGCGAGCGGATTCTCTGCAAAATAGTCTGTGCACGGTTCTGCTGACGGTATAGAGCAAGCCCAGATGACAAATCAGCACTTCTCAATGCTCTGTTAGAATCATCCCCAACAGATAGAGGCACTTCTGGCAAGAAATCAATACCAGCTAGATGCTGTGCCCACTTGTATGGCCGTGAATCCTTTTCACTAAAGTTTGGAGGCTCCCCAACGTAAAGCTTAGCCATCTGCATAAAATTGAAAAAAAAAATCAAAACGCCAAAGCTTTTGGTTGCCAAAATGAAATAAAAGCTATGGTAACTCAATGCTGCCTATGACCACATGTAAACTGTAAACCTAAATCATGTAACTATTAACCAGTTAAAGTTGCCACACAATAAGGGCGTTTCCAAATGGTCCCATGAGAACAGGGAACCATGTGTATAGCAATCAAAATCAGCTGCTTATGAAATACACACCTGATGAGGCAGCTCTAAACCAGTGTCATCTGGAAATAGGTTGCACAGGATAAAATTGTCTAACCCCTCCGAATCCTCAATTCCAACACAGACAACGTTTAACTTTGCCAAGTATTCAAATCTCAGGGTGATGAGTTTACGGCGCTTTGTTCCCGAATCTTCAGTATCATATACATGGAGAATAATTTTAAGTGGATGAAGTTGATATGCCACTGCTGGATTACTAGCTTCCTTTACCACATTCTTCCTGGACCTTGATCTTCTTCTATGAGCATCTTCTTCGTCATCAATTGCATCATCATCCATTCTATTATTATCACCATTTGATAAAGTGCCTGCTATTGCAGATACATAAGATACAAACTTCATCAGGAATATCTTCTAACTTTTAAACAGTTACAATGAGCACATATTATATGCAAAAGGAACAGAACCATTGGCCATTTGATTCTAACTTCTGCACATTACTCTCTAGTCAGAAATTCTTGTGAATATGATGAATATTGAAGCAACCATGTACTATTGGCATGCCACTTCATTATCAATGGAGAATTAAAATATATTTATGCAACTTCCACAAAAGCTTGCTAAAGGCTGCTATACTACTATACTGAGCACGAATTGCTCACACCAGATGACCAGAAACATGGATTCACTAGGAAATTGAACCTGGTCATTAAATGCTTCGCAACATCGCTTTTGTGAAAATAGTACGCTCAAAAGGATTTTGTACAGAATGTAGGATACATCAAAACTCAAAAGAGGTTAATAGTCCTTATTCTTGCAAGTATATTGCCACTTCTGTAATAACAAATAGGAATACATAAGAGTGCAACAAAGGAACAATTCCAAGGAGACATAGCTGTGCAGACTTTCGTTTTAATCAGATGAGATATATTCCAAGCAGATGTGAACTTACCATTTTCCTGTTTGGCTTGCTGTTGGGCAAAAGTTTGAGCATCCTTTGTACTTCCAGTGATCTCCACTTCAATATTCTCTCCGAATGCTTCTTTCTGTCCTAACAACTGGGTGTAAGTTATGTAAAGAGGAGTCGGAAGCAACTCAGCTGCATGGTGCTGCTTTAGTTTCTTGGTATGCAACATCCCCAGCTGCTGCTGCACTGGCAATGATGCTTTCTTCAGTGATTTCAAATGCGACGGGAGGCTTGAAAGGAACTTTTTCTGATTTGCAATTGTATCCAGCAAACTGCTCTTCCGTTGTTCCAATTGCTCGTGTAGCTTGCACAGCTCTTTACGCTGTTTCAGAATTAAAACTTATTTCAGATACCAGAAAGAAAATCCTTAAAACCAGCGCAAACAGGCTTTGGACTAGCAAGCATACACAGATTCAGACTACTAGAGAGGTAAGAAAGTTAAGTGGGATGAAGAACCTACGTGCAGACCTTCTTGAGTCAGATTAAAGTAGATCCCACTACAATCCTACAAGTACTAGTTGGTATTCACACAAAGCACCCACACATATAAATGTAATAGTGCATGAATTGACCTAGTCTCCTATAATCTTAAAGGCTAAACAGAGTTCCCAGCACAACACTGTATTCTAATCATTCAAAAATATTTATGACACACCAAACCAATAATAATTCATAAAGGTGATTTTACCAAGCAGCAGGAACCTCCCCACTATCGCGATGCATACAGATTTAAATGTTTCAAAGCGATCCTTTATGCAAAATTTACTAACAGTTCAACTATTTCTATAATCCTTGCGAACAAGTTCCCCAATCTAAATGGTCTCTATGCAACCCTCGGCGCCCTCTCTGTTCAGTTGAAAATCCTTTACGCAGGCAATTGAACGAAGCAGAACAGTTTGTCTGATGATAAGTAGAGCTTCTATTGGCGTGGGAACCGATCACAGTACACAACCTGGACGAACTCGAAGTTGAGGCGCTTGAGCATGAGGTCGTGGGCCGCGTCGGCAGCAAGCGTCTTGTCACGGATGTCAGCCGGCGCGGCGCGGTGGAATTCCTCCTCGGGCACGAGTTCTATCCCCGGGTGCTTGGTCTGGAAGTCGAGGCACGCTCTTATGGCCTTCACGTAGTGGTTCTTCTCGTAGAGCAGGTTGTGCAGCTGCAGCGTCGTGGAGTCCACCGGCGCCTTGGCCGCCTCCGTCTCCCCCTTCACCCTGTCCTCCTCCATCAGTATCTCCCTGTTCACCTGCGCAAAATCCAACTCGAGTTGGCACAACAGATCTACTAAAGCCAGGGTTTCTGCGAAGTGTGTTAGGGTTTTGGAGTGCGACGGACCTGGCGGAGCGTGATGAGGAGGAGGGACATCTGGGCTACGAGATCGCGGAGCTCCGACTTGGGGACGCCGTCCTTCTTGATGGCGAGCATCCGGGCGGCGACCTGCTCGATGGAGGCGCGGGTCTCGGCGAGGAGGTCGTGAGGGGAGCGGGGCTTTCCGGCGGAGGTGGCGGCGGTGGTGGTGGAAGTCCGCGCCGGCGCCTCGACGTCCATGGCTTCCGCCGCCGGCTCCGTCGCCATCGTTCCGGCCGTTTCTGAGAGAGACGACGCTCGAGGCCTGAAGTGGAAGTGGGTCGGGTTGTGGTTTCTGGTGTATCTGACCTATGGACTATGGTGGTTGTGCAGCAGTGCAGGTAAGAACATTTGGGCCGTTGCTTGGGAAATCTAATTGGGCCCAGTTTGCAGAGCTACAACTATTCGGGACAAAAAGCACTAAGCCCAGATGGCTAGATGGACTCGCCTTTTCTAATTTGGATTTTTTTAATTAATTAACCATGTTTAAAATTTTATTTTAAAGTTAACTCCAACGCGCTTTATTTCCAATTCTGGTCTTTTTAGTCAACGCGCTTTATTTCCAATTCTGGTCTCTTTAGTCATGCCACCACCCGTGGTGTGACAAAACAACACTATCACGTCAGCTCGTATCTGGACAATCTCTTATCACGACAGTGTTGTTTGGTCACGCCACAACCAGTGACGTGACAAAAAATGCTATTTTGGGACTTATCCTGACGCGTGACAGTGTTGTTTTGTCACGTCACTGATGGTGATGTGACAAAAGGATCAGAATTGAAAATAAAGTGTGCGGGAATTAACTTTAAAATAAAATTTTTAAAAAAGTTAATTAATAAAAAAATCTCTAATTTGCTTCCCTAGGAGCGTACCTGCGATAGTTGCTGCACCTTGAATAATTGGGTTTGGGCTTTCTCAAAGAAAAGAAAAAAAAAAGGGAGAAGAATTAGGTTTGGGAAGAGACATGCTAGCCTGCTAGGACTTGTACCGATCTAGCGATGCGACTAGAGATCCTGCATTATCTGGCCTGTCCCTAATTTTCAGTATACTTACTGTGTTGGTACCTAAAGGGCTCTCTGTCCATGTATGATTAGTCTCTCAATGTCTATCCCTTCTGTTGCATTTAATCACATCCAATCCATCCGTGATCAGTCCAGCTTGAGCGAAACTGGAGTTGCTGGGTTGGCTCGGATGAACTCCGACATGACAAGAGCACCAGTACACAACGGACGAGCTGGCGAGGGATCAAAGCGGACGGTACTAAAAGAAAGGAACGTGTTACGACTTTGATTGCATTCTAGTACTAGCCTACACTATTGAGGCTGCTCTCAATGCTTCATCTTGATAAGTATTTTAAAGCTGTCACATTAGCAAAAGTCTGATGTAGCATTGCAATTAAGAAAAAGTGAGAGCAGACTAGTATCTTATTTAGATACCACTCATACACAATATCCTAAGTGAAAATACTAGTAAAGATCATATATCAAAGACTTAAGATACAATACTTTGAGATATCATACATTAGGAAGACAGTATCTAAATATTTTTCCTACAATAAAAAACTATAAAAAACTATCCACCGGAGCAGCCTGATGCTCACCGCTTTACTACGAGACTTCGTTCTTGAAAGCATCGCCGCTCAAACATACTGCAGAGTGCAGACTGTACATGACACTCGGAAAGGAACAGGGAACACAAGTGCAATAATGTCACAATTCCCCAGACTGTTTAACACCTTGTCCCGTGAACTTTAAGATGATGCACTCATGTTACCACAAGCATGTGTTTGTAGTAGTTAAAACAGAAATGTGTTCTTATACGGACGGAGGTGTATATTAAGCCTTATTCGGACCATTCAAACGCCAGATAACGACCTGTATCAGCAGCACCGACGCTACCGTGCTAAACAGTGATTAAGGCTGCTATAGTTTTTTACACACGTTAAAATCAGGATCGTTTTAACAGTATTTAACTACAGAGTTGCTGCAGCAGCAGATTCATGTTATTGTAGAGATCCACGCAGGATGCCCAATAAACATTTTCGGCGGCGCATCTAGTTCCCAGAGCTCCAGCTTTTGTTTCGTTTCTGAGCTCTCGTTTGGATAAAATCATGTCCAGCACTAACTGCATTCACAGATGTAGGGATGGAACAGTTCGAAATGGTGATCCACAGATGTACTCCGTTATGCGAAAACATGACCATGCTCCGCTCTTGATCATTGCTTATTGGAGTCATACTGCTAGACTTACTTGGATTAACAGGTTAAATCAACCTGAAATCCCAATCACCGAAAAGTTCAGACCATTGAGGAAGGCCACGGAACGAAGAGAGAGAAGGACGGACAAGGAAGGAGGGAGAGCAAAGCAGTCGGTGAAAAATGATGGCTGGGCAGTGGAGCACTGGAGTGGCCACCATTACAGGTACAGCACGCGGCTGCCGCACCTGCCTGGCAAGCGTGGCCACATGGCAATGGCACTGGCGCCTCACCTCGATGCGAGCAAAAAAATAGTCGAGTGCGTCGGGCGAGACCCTGCCACAACCTCACTCCCTACCCCCACGCACCCCGCTCCGCCCGTGCACGCCACGTGAGACACCACTGACAAGCGGGCCCAGGATCAGGCAGTGGCCACGTGTTAGTGACTGGGTTTCCAACGCGTCTGATGATCGGTTCCTGTCTCGCTGGTCTCTCGCTCCCGACAAAAAGATTCGCGCCAACTCAAAACATAGCCGACGCCGGTGGCCCCCCTCCTGTAACGTGAACAGTCATACTGACAAACGGGGTGTAGCCACGAGTTCACGCACCAGATGGGCCCGGTGTTGCAGCGAGGGGAGGACGCGGTTGAAATTTTTGCCGCACTCGTCGGCAGCTGGATGGCCCGCCCGGCACTGCACGGCCCGGTTAATGCCGTGCCTGTTAGTGGAATGGGTTCTGATTCAAGCACGGCACGTTTGATCTCCCAGGTTGTTGGTTCGGTTTAAACATACAAAGCCTAATGGGTTAGGGAAACTTTGTCGTCTTCGCGTTCGGCCTTTTCTGCGCGCCCGTGCCATATGTGTTGTGCCCTAGGTCATATCGTACTTGGTTCGATACTGTGTGTGCCGTGCCGGGTCAGTCTAGTGGGCTAGGTACCGATCCAACCACGGCACGCAGAGTTAGACCATGCCGATTCGATCTATGTACAGTGTCGAGTCATGCCACGCTCAGATCAGGCTAACAGTCTCGTGTTTCAGACCAACCCAAACGACAAACCTATTTGGACACCGCTATCGGCAACCAACACCTGGGAAGGCGATTGGTTGATCACAGCTCACACGTCCCTACAAGGCATAGCGAAGAATCACAGTAGTACTATTGCATTTGAGAATTTCATCTCGCAAATAGCACCCGCATCTAAAAACTGTTCCATCGACTTCACATACAAGCATCGGTTGGAAAATCAGCAGTGAAAACTTACGTCTATTAATTAAAATATATAAATCTAGCGTGAAAGCATTTAGATATACGTCCCCGGTTCTATCACCGTGTTCCGTTTTAGCTTTTAAAAAAGGGTGTACCCTTCTTCTTTTTTGGGTCTAAATATGCATTTAGGTGCGGACTAAGATATGGGTTTACTTTAATGTCCAACGTTCTCTTGTCTTTGCCTGCACATCGTAATGTAACACATGCTAATTGTGTTTTTATTCTCGACGTGTGCCAACAGGACAACCCAAAAGAGCATATGCTACATTATATATTGCATACACACATCTTGCCTATATCCTCGGGCTTTGAGGTTAAGACTAAGGATGTATTCTGCTATGACACTGTTAGGCGAGCATGCAAGGAAACAATCATCACCGTTGTAGCAAAATTGGCCTTGTGATCCTTTATCGGAGACTGACGCTACTTGATCTTGTACGTAACAAAATTGCGGCTTCCCTCGCCAAAAAAAAATGCTAGGAAACAATCGTCTTTTGAACCAGCATACAACTCACTGAGTTGGCCCTGGCCGGCTAGGTATGCCTAGCCTTGTACGTAGCAACATCGCCAATGAGCAAAAAACCTTGAACCATCTGCATGCACGATATACATGCATCTTACTTAAGTTGGGCACGGCCAAGGTATCACGGGCAAAATGGTAAAGAGACATTCGTAAAGTCGCAAAAACTATTTTATCCATCGTGTCGCGCACGAACAAAAAAACAGTTGCTGCAAACATTGCGGGGGTTGGGCGGCAACTCGTCGCGTACTCGCGTGCCCACGCCTGACAGCCAAGTCCATAACCCCGTAACAATCTTGGCCTCTTGCCTTGGCAATCCAAGCTCGTAACTATCGTCGAATCCTGCAGGGACCGCACGGCACGGGCACACACCGGAACAAAAACGAAATCTGTACTGTTTTGGCCTTGTAACGCAAATTAATTTCTAAATTAGCCTTTTTAACGTGAAAATTTCAGTTTTAACCCCATCCTAGTACCTAATGTCGTGCCAATCGGCAAAGATGTAGGTGCTATCGTACAATTGGCAAGACCCAACATATCGCTGAGCCCCACAAAGAAGATGTAGTTGTCTTCTTTGCAAGACGACAAAGACTTGCTTGTCGAGCTACAGTATGGCACAATAAAATAGGAAAAAATGTTAGGGTTAGTAGATTGGGAAAATTAGGGAAAACAAAGGAAAAAAATAGAGAAAAAAACAGGAAAAAAACCAAAATTTGTTAAAAAAGATTGAATTTAATAGAATTTAATTTTACTCATTTAAATTTTTTAAAATTTTCAATTAAGCTTTAATTGATACACTAAAATAGAAATAGTTTATTTTAATTTTTTGAAGCTTTGAAAAGACTCTGAAAAAGAGAAAACTGAAGAGAAATAATATCTTGATTGCTGCAGTTGCTGATCACATTACTTCTGAATTTTTTTTTTACATAATCTATTGTATGATGTTATTTTGTTTGGAAAATAAAGGTGTAGCGACAACGTTGGTTGATCTGTTTGTTATTTTCGTAGAATATGAAGGGCACAAAAATTGTCAGACTCGCAATAACATTTTGTGATCGTTGTATATTGTTGTAGTGCGCTAAATTTCTGAGAAATTTTACGAGGACGATTAAGATAGTAATGAGTCGTAAGTAGGAAGGTAAGTGATGTTACGATGCGCCTGTTAAAAATGACGGAGTTAAAGCATATTACTCTATGGAGCTTCCACAAAATGCAACTAAAGAGGCTGAGAACGCCCGTTGTTATTATGAAGATGGCCTAAAATGAATTATTGAAATGTTGGGGACCAGAACTGTTGTGGTTCCATACTGTATATGCACTGCACAATTTTCTTGAGTCATTTCGATTAGGGTTTGCATAAATGAAAAAAAGTAGGGTTTCCAATTTAGGTTAGCGTTGATAGGAATACGAATTTTTGTTCAGTCATTTCAATTCGGGTTTCAACAGGCACTAATTTTTGTTAAAAAAACATTCATTAAGTAACATGGGCACTGAGGTTTGTAAATTAGGTTTTATCGTTCGACGATACGTGTATATAGGCGAAAATGATGAAGTACTTTATCAAGCTTATACGTAATATGATTGAAGGGGTTGTGAACGCCCATTGTTATTATGAAGATACCCTAAAAACATGGACGATTCGATGTCGGTGTGAATGGTTGTTTCTGGGATTCCACTAGAAGAGGCATACTTGCAATATATGCTTTGATGGCTTAGCGAGACACGGAACTAGAACTACATCGAGTCCGTGACGTAAGCACGTTACATGTAGTGACATGGCATGATGTTTCGCTAATTGCTTTAGTCATCCTCGCTACTACTACTGCAGACATCGCGACACAAGCATCCGGACCATATAAGTATGCATGCCTTTAGGGGATAGCAATGGGGGGTAGGACGGCGGACTACTACGTAATGACTTGACCTACTGTGTGGACCGGGGCCATTTTCCCTTTCTTGCTAGCTCGGTGTTGAACTCCTCACCGCCTTCCCTTCCCTTCCTCGCGCGGAGTGTCCACGCCGGCCGTATATCAAGTCGCCCATGTCCTGCGATTCATTGATGTAAGTGCACCGTATAGTGAAAATCGTAAGAATGATGTAAATTCTTCATAATCGACGCCGTCAATACGGATACGCCGGACGATCGGATACGCTGTGGCGGTGGGCTCGCCGCATGAGCCTTTCCTTGCCCTTGCCGCGGATCGCCCACGTCGCGGTGGTATGTCGGGTCGCCCATATCTTGCGATTCCATGATGTAAGTGCATCATATAGTGAAAATCGTAAGAATGATGTAAAATCTTCATAACTCACGTCGTGGATACGGATTACGCCCCAGGCGTCCGGATACGCTGTGGCGGCCGGGCTGAGCCGTATGAGCCTTTCTCTTGCCCTTGTCGCAGGACTGTCCACGTCGAGCTGGTATGTCGAAGTCATCCATGTCCTGCGATTGTATGATGTATGAACACTGTACAATGAAAAACGTAATAAGGATGTAAATTCTTCTTAACTCACGTCGTCGATATGGATTACGCCTGGGCGGCTACTGGGCTCCTTTGGTGCCTTCTTAGCAGGGTCCGGTACGTAAGGTTTCCATCGCACGAAGTTCTCAGCCCGGACCGAGTAGTTAGCATGTACTTTTGCTGGATGAATGCCATATCGTACATCTCTGTGCCGTCGATCCACTGGAAGAAGTGGCAGCGCATCTCGGGCTGCCATTACGTGGGGATCAAGTTAAAAATTTAAGGAATTCAGCGTTGACGAAAATGGATGCGCGCGAAATAAACACTTACGAGGTGGTGCCCGCACGTGTAGTACGCCCGGGCGGCAGTGGCTGGGTGTGTAGACTGAATGATCTCTGCTGGTTCGCCACACACACACTGCGGGATCGGAGAACGTGGTGGTACTGGAGCATCTTTCATTGAAAAATCTGGGTATTGTAAATATTTCATCTTCTGCTTAAGCCACTTTTGCTTCCACAACATCCTCGCATAGAAGTTTGTCGAAGAGTCCATAGCTGAGTATCTATTGTGTAGTGTTGTGTAGTTTTGGGTTTGGTTCAACCCCCTTTATAAGCTCCATGGTCTGCATCTGGGGCGGTGAACCCGTTGGCCGCGTTGGTTGTCGTCCATGTCGTTCCGGATGCGTCGTGACTGACGTCTTCCACGGCGGGGGTGCTCCAGGGCGTCATTGGGCACCCACTTCACCCGCCCTGGCCAGAGGTCCCTGTAGTGCATGTTCATCCCGTAAGAATGGAACTCGGCACTCCAAGTGCCATACAGGTGGTGGATGTCGTAGTACTCGGAGATGTAACGCTCCGAGGCCTGGCGCCACACCGTGCACACTGCGTACACATAGGAGCATGGTTTGTGGAGAAGCCGCGGCTTGTTGCAGGTGCACGATGCTTCGTCACCAATCGTGCAGACCTACTTTCGATCCCCTCTAGCGTGGCCCATGACGTACTTCTCCCTGAGCTGGATCTCGAATTTCTGCCTGACGCCATCCATGGTACGAGCAGTGTGCGAACGAGCCTTGCTGATCTTCTTCTCCACGTGGGCATGCATTACCTCCGAGAATTGCTTGCCATCCTCCAGATGCTTCTTGGCCATCATGGCTCATAACGGCGTAGCCGACAATCGATTCCACTCTCCTCCACGATCGCAGTGATCAGCAGGGATCGGACACCCTTGAGGACACCGTTGTACACCTCTGACATGTTGGTCGTCATGATCCCGTACCTTGCACCATCGGTGTCATGTAGCAGGGACCATTTCTCCAGGTCGGGTGCGTGTGAGTTAACCCACTGTGTGAACTCCCCAACTCTCACGGACCCTCTTGCCGCTGCACCTTCCTCCGCGTCCGTTGAGTTCCTTACATGCTTCCCGGTCTCCTCGTTGAGCTGTCTTCACACGGCATCGAACTTCCGCCTTTGGTTCTGCAAGCAGAGCTTCTTGAACATTTTCATCAGGTCCTTGCTCCGAAACCATGTGTGGAAGTTCGCCGCGAGATGCCTCATGCACCAGCGACTCCTAACATCATTCCACTAGAACAACGGCTTGCGTCCCATTTTGCATTGTGCTCAACGCAGACAACAACTCAGCATTGCGGTCTGAGATGACACACACATCTAGACGGTCTTGGACCACCGCCTGCTTCACATTTGACAGGAACCATAGCCAACTTTCAGTGCTCTCGCTCTCAACAATTGCGAAGGCCACAGGGAGTAACTGGTCGTTCGCATCGGCTGCAACCGCGGTCAGGATGGTACCCTTGCACTTCCCGGATAGAAAGGTGCCGTCCATCGTCAACACGGGACGACAATGCTTGAACCCTTCGATTGCCTGAGGGAAGGCCCAAAAGATCGTGTCTAGAACAAAACAATTGGGCCCCTCCCTCGGATGCACCCGGTCAATCTTATTTATGTATGTCCCGGGATTTGATTCTGCGATTTGATGCAGCAGTCTTGGAACTAGGTTATAAGCATCTTCGAATGTGCCGAACATTCTCTCCACGACCTTCCGTTTCACCCGCCATGCCGTCTTGTAGCTCACTTGGAACCCCACCATGTTGGCAACCTCCGCCATTAGAAGCTTTGGCGAAATGCAAACATCTTCAGCCACGAGGTGGCTTATTAGGCTGGCAACATACGAGGAAGTCATGTTGCGGTGCCTATGAAGCGGCTCAGTTAGCTCACACGTGTGGTCCTTCAGCACCGTGATCCGGAAGCCTGTGCCTGAGGCCGTGAACCGTTGCGCACGAACCTTGCCAGTACAAGATTCTTCAACACACCTAACGATGTAGGTGTCGGGGTTGGACCTCTGCACTCGATACGTCCGACCAATCTTAATGGTGTATCTGGCAATAGCATGCTGGGCGGCGCTCTTGTTAGGGAAGCGCTGCCCTAGGAGCAGGGTGTCTTCATTAAACCCCCAGTCGGTCCCCTCCGGCTGTGGCAGGACCAGCGATGTCGTCCAATCTAGAGGGGACGTAATCAGTGTCGGTAGTCACAACACCACCACCAACACCTCCTGCAGCAGCTTCTCCGTCTTCCTCGTCTTCGGAACTGGCTGTTTCCACATCCTCCTCTTCCTCGCTTTCCATCTCTTCCACCTGGTCGGCCAGGTACTCGTGGCAATCAATACGGGCTGCCCACCATCTGTCCACTCCTTCGTTGGGCTTGAAGTTGTCGCACACCTCCTCGTGTCTCCATCGCCCACTTCCTCGCGCGTCTCCTCCAACACCGAGACCAACACAGCTCCTCCTCACCAGAAATTTCACCGAACCACCCACGTCGGATGTCCACGTCCTCTCCACGAACTGAACATAGACCATCGGCCACGCAAAGATCGCAGCAGCAGGGTTGCAAACAACCTCAATGTAATTGGCCCATGAAGCGTCACTTGTCACCTTCATAAGTTGCCAAATGGTCTCCCCTCCGTCACCCACCACCAAAACGTACAACGCCTCGATGCGCAGCTTCATCCTTGCAGTGGCGCGATCGAACACGGATCGCACACACCGCCTTAGCTCCGAGAGGCTCATGCCCCTCAGACCCGGCACCCGGATCACTGTCCGATCGCAATTCGACAGGTCCGCCCTGTACGGTCCGTTGCGTACGAGTGCGTTCCCGTGGAATACGAATAAATCTTGAATCTCTGCCATGAAGTACCTAACACATGTGCATATAAAACCACTAAATTATATGTAATGCTTGCACCATCCACTTATTTGTGGATTTTCCAAATGAATTCTTCCACAATTTTACTCATGGTTAGCTACAGAATAACATTTCACGACCAACAAAAATTGATTCATATGAATTTTCTATGAAATATTGAACTTAATTCAATTCGTATTGTACAAAGAATTCTTAACCGAATTTAATTCAAATTCGCAAATTACCTGTGCCAGTAACAAGTTTCAAATCTATTCTAAGTTAAAGTACAATAAAAATAGAAACCAACAATATTGGTTTCACTAAATTTGAAGTTACTATCAAATAGTTATGAATTTTTAAAGTTGTATGAATTTACAGTGCAAAACTAAATCACTTTACAATGCCTATTGCATTTACAAATTTGTCTACTCGAGCTAAACCTAGTCTCTGCCACTGCCATGTGAGGTCTACTGTACAGGTTAGACCCATTTGTCATGAACTCGGTCCATGGCATACTGCATGGACTCAAGGTCAACATGGCCGGTCAAGGATCCATAGACCACGAACGCGGTGCACGCGCTTGGTGGGACCCGATCGTCAGCGACACTAAGTCTTCTAATTATCAGTGCCAGTAACAAGTTTCAAACCTATTCTAAGTTAAAGTACAATAAAAATAGAAACCAACAATATTGATTTCACTAAATTTGAAGTTACTATCAAATAGTTATGAATTTTTAAAGTTGTATGAATTTACAGTGCAAAACTAAATCACTTTACAAACGCCTATTGCATTTAAAAATTTGTCTACTCCAGCTAAACCTAGCCTCTACCACTAACATGCGAGGTTCATCAGCATGTGTTAGCCCGCTTGTCATTAACTCACCCATGACATATCGCATCGCGCTCGGTGGGACCGATCGTCATCGACACTAAGTCTTCTAATTACGCACTAAACCTTCCAATTACATGCTAATCACGCTAAGTATTCTAATTTTACATCTAACGCTAATTTTAAATACACATACTGCACAACACTAACTATTAAGTTGCTACAGTAAGAATATACCATTTATCTAATTATATGCTAATCACATTACTAAAACTATAGCCCTATACTAATAATAATTACCTTCTTCATATGCTTGTCTCGACGATGCACGCGCGAAGCTTCAATCGCTTCTCTCTTTGAATTCCTCTATGCTTGGCTTCTCCTTTCCTTCCTCTAGCTCTCTTCCTCCGCTCTCTTCCTTTCACTTGCTAAAAATCACTCGCATTCTTGCGTTCGCCATTTTATTCAAGCCGCCGGCTCTTTTGTAGGCGCGTGGCGGCGTGGCGCAGGCTGGTGCACCGGGACGGCACGGACGAGCGCGCGTGGGGCCCGGGGAAGCGCGAAGCGCGCAGCCGCCGCGTGGCGCGAGCCAGATGTTGCCGACGGAGGCGCTTCTTCTTCTTCGCCGCCGCATGCGGCGCAAAGACAAAGATGCTACCGTGCGGTGCAGCAACTGCGGTCGGCGAGCGCAGCTACTCAGTTGCTGCTGTCCTGTACCGCAGCACGCGTGATGAGAGGGTTAGAATCGGAATTTTCGCGGTACAAAGGCTATTTCTGGAATTATGTTACTGTGTGAGGCCACGTGGGTCCAGAATTGCAAAAACCACCGAGGGATGGAGAGAGAGAGAGAGATGCGAGCCCGCAACCGCACCCTCCCTCCCACGCGCCATTTTTAATCCGCCCCGAACCCGACTCCACTGCCCTCCCCTGCTTCCTCAACCTCCTCGGGGAATGCGACCGCGCGCTCGAGCATGCCTCGCCTCGAGCCCGGGCTAGGGTTCCACGCTACCGCCGCCGACCCCGCCCGCGAGCGCCGCCACCCGCCGTCCCGGCGCAAGAAGCCACCGCCGCGGCGAAGGCGACCGGCAGCGGACGCAGTAAAGTCTCTCACCCTCTTTTACTTACTGTTGCCTCCACATTGTCGTCTTAGGCATGGCGCGCGAATTATTTTAGTAGGAGGCGCAGTAGAAAGTCAATAGATCCAATCCAAAGCACGCACTTCTGCTTGCTCTCACATGGTATCCGAGGTTAGCGAGTGAAGCACTCCGCTTAGGCAAAGAATAAAGCAAAAAAGGAGAGCAAATTCGAACAAAGCTAAACAAAAGCGCAGCTGCTACTTGCGTGCGTGCGTGCGTGCCTGCCTGCTGCTTCGTCGCTTTTCTATCATTGCTATTTTGGTCGTTTCGGCGGCGTACGGATCGCTCGCTCGCTCGCTGTGGCATCCGTAAGCCGCCGCGGCGCGCTCGCTGTTTGATTTCGATTCGCCTTTGTTGGCGACTGTGCCGTGCCGTGCTCGGTGTTCCCTCTGATCGCTGAGACGCTCCCCTCCTTGGCGCTTTTCGCAGGCGCCGATGGGGCCCCGCGGCGCGTCCAATCCAGATCCAGCGCCTTCGGCGCTGCGTCTCCACGGCAGCCACGCCTCGCGTGGCACCGCTCCACGAGGTGGGTGGTGTTTTCGCAGAAATCCCAGTGCTCGCACGTTGCCGGTTCTGTCGCCTTGCGCTTCGCAGCTAACCGCTTTCACACGCAGACGAGGACGAGGAGGAGCAGGGGAGAGACGACGCGACGGGCTCGGAGGAGTCGGGGGAGGCGGCCGGTAACTCCTTTTCCCACTCGCTGAGAGGTAATCTCCGCGTGTACGGATGCTAGCTGCTTGTGTTGAGTGAGGTGAAGTGATTGCTCACTGTTGGTGGAATCTGTTGTTTGGCAGAGTGCCAGAAGCAGCGGCAGATAAGGGCGGAGGAGGCTCGGTTGGTGCGGCTGCCGGCCTCGCATGAGCTCAACAGTGGTGGTGTTGGGGGCATCGAACTGCTCGTGCTCTCGCCGAGGTGTTTGGTTGGGGGTAACGTGGGAGGGATGAGCAAGAGTTCAACGGCATCATCACGGAGCAGATCAGGCACGTTTCCGAGCCCTGGGACCCCGAACTACCACCGGCATTGCACCGGCAGCATGCAGTACCCCAAGGGGTGGAGCTCAGAGCGGGTGCCGCTGGAAGCGGGTACCAATAGGAGGTATGGGGGTAGTGGGGTTGTGCTTCCTTTCACCAATGGGAGGAAGCTGCCGTCGAAATGGGAGGACGCGGAGAAGTGGATCCTGAGTCCGGTTTCCTGTGATGGGATTGGGAGGATGTCGGCACCGGCGCCGCATCATAGACGGCCCAAGTCGAAGAGTGGGCCACTTGGCCACCCGGCCGGTGTTCCGGGAGCTTATGCGGCTGTTTCACCACTTGTTCCCTGCTTTGATGGTGTTCTGGCTGCAGCTAATTTTGCAGCGCATTCACCTTTCTCTGCTGGGGTTCTCATGCCAGAGCACGTGCGCAATGGTGACTTCAGCAGTGGAAGAGGCAGATGCGGGGATGATGGCAGCAGCAGATCGTATTCGGCTGAGAAGGAGCCGTATATATTGAGATCTGCAAGTATACATGCGTGGACAGAAACACTTATGGAAGCATCTTCCTTCGCTCATATCTCAGAAGAAGCTACGCAAGGTTTGAGTTAGTCCCTTCTCATCAGTGTCACTTCTTTATTTTAAGTTCCCTTTTCATGATTGTTGTTGCTGTCTACTCTTTATAGTTTGTTCCAACGATTTGTATACTATTGGCCGAGCATGCTTGATATGAATTTAGCAACTTATGGCATTGGTTGCCTAGTGTGATCTGATATTTCAAGGAACAGCTTGTCTGTTGTCACACGCTTTACATGTGCTGAGTTTCCCATTGAGGCTGGGATAGGCCAATTCCCTGTGCATAATTAAATGGTCAGCGGGGTTATGAGAGGCTTTGCCGTTTTGGTATCAACAAGTTGGAGTTATGCACTTTATACTGGTTGGTGAGGTCCACTTACAATAGTATTGCTTGCCAGCTTAACACTTTTGCAATGAAAGATTGTTTTCATTTTTGAAACTTCCCTAGTTTGAGGGAGTCTTAATTGTTAGTAATCTTTGTGCATATGGTATATCTAGATTTTACGTAGAGTTTGTTTATACAGCCATACAGGATTTAAACAGTATTCATTATGGATTCTAGAGTTTGTGTAGTATCCCTTCAGGATACATAGAATCCTTTCTGGATACAAATAGTTGTTTGCTCTCAATAAAATGGCACCACTGTAATCAAATTTTGTGAACAAGAGCAATAGAGCAAGAGAAAATCAGACAAATTGTTGTTGTTCCGGTGGCACAAAAAAATTTCTTGTGTTCTTGCGTTCGTGTTCTAGGGTTCCATTGTGTCGCGTGTGTTCATATTTGGTTTGGGCTAATATTAACTGTGTACATTTCTGCTGCTTGGCATTTAATCTGGCCAATTTGTTGCTAATAATGAAGGTGTTCAAATGTATACTGTATGGATAACAGGATAAGGTAGTACTCCTAAATGCTAATACATTGAAATTTGGACAATTAACAGATTTAGCACAAGAGTGGAAAACATCTACATTTCAATCTTACAATCCTTGTGTACTGCAAATCCTAGAGCCCTTCCTGTTTACACTATCTTAACATTAAAAAAGACTTTCTTCTAATCATATATGCTGACTGGTAGGGTACAACAAACATGTTATTTTCATCTCACTTAAAAAAGGAATAAATAGCTGAAGTAATTTAAAAAGAAAAAAGAAAAAAATGTCATTCCATTTTTATGTACTGATCAATTTTCTCTTCTTACCATCAAGAGAAATCAACCTTACTATCTTTGTACCTTGAACACAGATGATAAGTTGCAAGGCCCACGAGGAGCAACTCCTTCGATCTCCAGTCCAATCACAAAGAAAGATGTTGCCACACAAATGAGTCCTGAGGACAGTATATCGTCTTCACCAAAAGCGAGGCATTCCTGCTCCAGCTTGCCATCAGGACATGCTATTAAAGAACAAAATAGTCATATACCTAAACTTGAAGTTAGGGATGTGCAGGTAGATGATCAAGTAACTGTGACCCGGTGGTCCAAGCGACATGTAACACGAGGCTCTGATAAGCGATCAACAAATATTATTGAATGGAGGAAGAAGGCTGTTGAGACTCGGGCTCCATCTTTTGATGAAAAAGAAAGAGACAGATGCATATCAAAGTAAGATTTTTTTATATGTTTGCCATTTTTCTACTAGCAAACTGATTTTGCACCACTGCCAGATTTGCAGTTACAGACTAACGTACAGAGAACAAAGTTTTTCATTGTCATATTGTAACCGTTAATCCTGTATCACCCATCCTGCTGTCGGTGTCACTAGTCACTACCGACTCTTTTGTAATTGTTTGGGCTTTCTGGAAATACTTTGTTGTGTTAATTGAGAAAAGGTCATCCTACACTCCAACTGAAGCTGGTTTGGCTGTACGCCTGTACACAGTGCATGTGGGTAGGGTAAAGAACTAAATATGGTAGTGGTGGCAAACTGAATATAGATTTGCCTCTTAAGTTATGTGGCCTGCTAATATGCTGCTTATGGCATTAGCGAAATAAGCAAGCGGCAAATAACTGTGGGTTTGACAAACTTGCATAACTTGTTCCAGACTTCCAGGTTCAGCTTGAGTAAAATGCAGATATTGGGACGCAAGTGACTTCAAATTTTTTGAGGACGAGTGCAATTTACTTATTTTCTTTCTTCAGCAAATACTGGCACATATCACGATACACATTTTAATTCAATGCTCAAAGGTGTTTTAGGATGTCATGGGCTCACTGGTTTACTAGTTTTTTTATTATGGGATTTCTTTCAGAGGATTTCCCCACTTTAGAATAGAAGGGTATAGACTATGAAAATGCTAATATTTTCTAACTAACAAGGTGGCAGAGGGAGGGAGGGAGTCCTAACCAGTATTATTGGGGTCCAGTAGATGGATGGATTAAAAATCCACTTACCAATGTGTAAAGCCTTTTTATCTATGAATTTCTAGAGAACCTACTTTTTAGTTGTTAGTAATGCAGTCCAAGTCATGTGCCTGTTTTTCTTGTTGCACAGAAGGTAATAATGTTTGCACTCAGTTGGTATTATTAGGACACAAATTGTGACATATCCTATTTCTGAGACCTAGTTTTTGTGTTAAGGTGCAAGAGGGAGGAAGCAAAGATCACTGCTTGGGAAAATCTGCAGAAAGCAAAAGCAGAGGCAGCAATTCGGAAGTTGGAGGTATTGTTTTGTGGTTCTGCACCAACAATATGCCATGTTTGTATTAATTGTTGAATGTTACTATTTCTTTGCTTTTGCTTTTGCACTTATATGTTCTGCCCTCTGTACTTCAGATGAAGCTTGAAAAGAAAAGGTCATCATCGATGGATAGAATTTTGGGCAAACTACGCTCTGCTCAGAAGAAAGCACATGACATGCGTAGTGCAGTTTCTGTCAGTGAAGATCAATGTGGTGTGAGGGCAACCAAGAAGGCTTCTTACTCGAGGACTGGCAAGTCTTTCAGCTGCTGTTTCACCTACCATGCTTGCTAGTTGTGATACAGTTGGTGGCCGTGGGTGCAGCAATGGTTGTAGAAACTTTTTGGTGAGTTACTTTGGCAGTCACACAAATCCGCATAAAGGTTAATTTAACATATATGGATTTCACTACTTCGAGTGTCAATGCTCTGTTGCCCGCAATATTTTCTACATGCTAATGGGCAAACAGCCTTACTAGAGCTTTTTTACTTGATACAATTACTAATATTACACATGTATCTTTAGAACGTTGCAGCTCATGTCAGCCGACAATCTCGGAATGAGACTACAAATTTCGGAGGAACAGTCAGATTTGTTTCTTGCTGTGGCAGCTGGAGATAACAGGAGTAGTTAAAAGAGAGCTTGCACTGTCTGATCAATGAAACGCCAAAGTGGAGTAGAAGAAATTAAAGTTAATGAGCAAAATCTACTCTTATAGTTAATGATATGGATTACTGCACTTAGTATTCTGTGTCTTTCTTTAATACAATGTTTGTACACCCAATAGAAGAAGCTCCTTTCTTCAGCTTTATGCTAGTTAAATGCCAGATTGAGCTGGTTCTCATTCTGCTTGATGTGTATCTTTCCTCGGAATTCTGTATGTAATGCAAGCATTGGGCTCTTGTGTTGATATTGTGTTGAAAGATGTTATGAGAGCTGCACCCTAATGATTGCAGGTTGCTCTCAGTCTCTTGTACTGATTCAGACAGCTTTTTTTTTCTCTCATCTTCCTGAGATGTAGAGCTGGAATTTAATCCAGCTTGCCAATATATCTCAGGCTCTCAGTAATTTTGTTGGACTGACGTCGGGGTGTGTGGGGGGTTGAATAGGAGCATGACTCTTTTTCGACCCCGACGGTGTTCAACTTATTCACCTTAGTAGCTATGAAAGCTATGAAGATTAAAAACACAAGAATAACGGAAGTCTTATGTTGAGCTTGAGAATCCCCGAGGCAAAATACCTCTACACAGCAGAGTGCCAGTCTAACTGCACAGCCGGTCACGAAGATCATAAATTGATCTAACTTTCAATCTGGTGATCCAAATCTTTTGAGATTTCAACCATAGCTCTATCAAGAAGGTTAGGAACTTATTCCAATCGATGATCGGGAAGATTGAAGCTAAGGTTTCACGAATTTTTTGGATAAGATCAAGAAGGCACACGAACTGAGGAAATTCGAATTTTAATAAAAAAAAAACTTGTTCGTGGATGGATGATGGTCAATAAGACTCTAGATGGATTCCCACACGTCCTAACAAACTAGATCACAGCAAAAGATCTAAGCAAACCAAAAGGAACACACAAAATCCCAAAAGCAACAAAGAGATAGTAAGAACAAGAGAGAACTCATCTTAAAGCAAATCTTGCTTGGATTGATTCAAAAGATTGTTGGTTTACAGCTACTCCACTACGGAGGACAAAAGCTCAAGACTCTAGGACTCGATCAATCCATCTTCCTCAAACTCTAGCCTCCTCTATTTCTATATTTCCTAAATTACAAATTAGGGTTCCTTGGAAGGGTCTTGGATGGATATGGTGCAAATCTTGCATATCTCCCTTTTATAGTGAAGGCTAGGTTAAGAGAGAAAATCTTATCGGACGCCTGTTAAGCCCACACATAAATGGGTCTACACTTATGTATACTTATCAAAGCGGATGACAAACCGGGCTTCGCGAATCTGTCTCTTCGTGATCTTCATCTTTACTTAACTTAAACTGCCTCTCCTTGCGCCGCCTTGTAACCCGATTTCTCTAAAGGTCATCAACCCGGTATTTTAGTGAAGATACCAAAATACCCCTTCTCGATCATTCTCTGAAGACCGAGTCTAATCGCCGTGAAGCAATCCTATGCTTCGTCATGTGTAGGTTGATTGATGGTTCTCTTCTTATCGGCAAGTCTCTCCCATCCAGCTCCTACCGGAACCACCATAACACTTGCACCGACCCCCGCGCCACTTGATTCAACCCGTCACACCGAACCTCTCGTTCAGTCATCCTTGTCTATCTTGCGTCATGCTTGAGTCCAATAACTTTATCTGACATCCTTGATCGTTCTAAACCTCAGCTCTCTTAAACTAGTCCCGATCATTCTCGCCATTAACCATCGTTGACTCCAAGCCACTTGCACAACAATAGACCAAGAAAATCGTTTGTGAGCACAAGTTCTTCACAACTTGATCCACATTAGCTAAAACATGTAACATGCAACACATATGAACTGAAGCCCACGAATTTCACCACTTACCGGTGCATGAAACGGCACTGGCTAGTCAGATTGCCACCCATGGCTGGTCTGACCGCTCCCTGGCTGGTTAGACTGGCCACCAGTCTGACCACCCAATGACTTAGCCAAATTTTCAGCCCTGAAAATCCGCACCCTCTCTGGAATTTTCAAACTTTATCTAGTTTCGGCTCGAAACTCCAATTTCAATGAGGCTAAGTGCAAATGCATCCTCTTACCTTCCTCCATACGTGATTTTTGGTCAATTTTCAAAATTCATATTTTGGACTTTTGGCTGGTCAGACCACCACCATGTGGCCGGTCTGACCGCCGTGCCCCCAGCCGATTAGACCGTCGGTAGTGGCCGGTCAGACCACCACCATGGCCGGTCTGACCTCTTATGACCTGACACTGTCTAAAACTTTGCTGAAAACGAGGGTTTCGCCAAACGTCTCGATCCTATTGCTAATTGTTCAACACACTAATATTAGGATCATATCCCTATGATATCAACAATCCCCCTTTGATGAACACATTGGTAATTAAAAAAAAAACAAATTGGAGGTTGTTTTGAAAAACTCTCGCTCGTTTTCGTGCAAAAACAAACTTGGTCCATAAGCAAGAAAAAACCATGAAAGTGACCAAGAGGGCTTGAGGAATGCAAAAGCAACTTAGATGAGGCAATAGAGTACATGAAAGCTTCAATTCAAGACAGGATACCAAAAATTTCACTCAAGGTTCATATGAAAGAACAATTGTTCATTTTGATATTTGATCATTTTGAGGAATCAAGAATTGCAATTCAAGTCAAGAAATTGATAATAAGAGCACAAAAATGCATATAAGATGCTCCCCCTCACTAAGATCTACCAATTTTTGGATTTTTCCCCCATTTTCTCCCCCTTTCTCAATTTTTGCCTTATCTTCTCCCCCTATTTCAATGCAAAGCCTATTTTAAGCATTTTTTTTACCACATCTTCTCCCTAAGGATGCAAACTGTAACATCCCAAAATCCCTAAGTTGGATTAGATAAGAATCTAATATGCATTTGTGAAATTTTGGGCTTTTTAAAAAACCTTTTGTTGTAAACCATATGTTGAAAATCCTTGATTTTTTTTTAAAAAAAAAGACTAAATTTTAAACCTAGCAATCTAATATTCCTTCTCCAATTCAAAAGCTCAAATTGAATTTAGGGCAAAACTAAATAGGTTTCATTTGTGGGAATGTTTTAGTTGGATTCTATATTTTCTGATATGCTTGTTGGTTTTTTTTTGGAATTTTTGGAGCTTATTTGGTTCCCTATTTAATTTGCTTGTTCAATTTTGAATTAGAATTTAAAACACAAACCTAATAGGTAAATAAAACAAATGGAAATAAAAATTGATAATTAAAAATCTAAACTCAACATAATTATTCTAAATTAAGGAATTAATTAAAGCATGTTTTGCAATTTTCTCACATGAAGTAATAATAATTAATATTAAATCGAATGGTTTGGCAGTCTGTATTTAAATTTAATTATTTTGATTTCTTATTTTCGCATGCGTTTCAAAAATTATGTCATCATGCATGCATTAGTATCGTCGTTTTTCTTTTTCGATTCGACCGACCGCAGGCAAAACGCCTGTGTGCCCCTTCTTTTTGTGTCATCTCCTTTTTTCCTTCCCCGCTAACTCCTTTTGCCTCTCTCCTTCAAATCTCATCCAACAACTCAAAACCAAGCCATGCATGTCATATCACCGCGATCGTCATCGCACGACCAACCCAATTCTGCAATTCGCTTTCGCATGCATGGAAGTTTATGCGATTTCACAAAAGGAGAAAAGAAGTAGCAGATAAAACGCCTGCATGTCCATTCTTTTCCTAACCTTCTCTCCTCGCAAACACAACCAAAAACAAAAAATTGTGCAATGCATGTTATACCGTTGCGATCGTCATCTCGAGAGCATTCCATTTTAGTGGTTAGTTTGCGCATGCGAGGTCGTTTGAGCGAGTTGAAAAAAAGAGAGGAAGAAATGCGCTACTATTCATTCCACTGCCCATTCATTTTTCCCCCAGCCGAACTCCCTGATCATTGCTCACAGTCGAATCTCAAGCCTCCCACTGCCATCCCCATGCCTCCTTCCCCTTTTCTCTCCCCTACTCTGCCATTTCTCCCCAATCGAAGCAATCAACTCTCACTGCCATTTCTCCCAGCCGAAGCATCTCCTTCTCACGGCCATGTTTCTTCCTCCCATCAGCACTACTAGTTCTTCTCAAACTTTAACGTTCATCTCCCCAACTTTAACACATGTTCATCTCCTTGCATGAATACTATTTGCATATTGTTCTCTGCGACTTGCTGAGTACTTTATGTACTCACGGATATATGCCCTGTGTTGATCAGTCGTCGAAGAAGGCCTAGGGAGCACCAAGTTCTACGAGGATGACTACTTTGAAGACTTTGCGAGTTAGGCTGCGTCCTCCACTCGATTACCTATGGGCACGTCACGTGGCCTCCACGAGTTGTTTTGGTTTCCGCTACAAGTTGTATGTTGTCGTGAGCCCTGCGTGGCAAACCTCGTAAGACTTGACCATAAGGTCCTTTGGTGTTATGTATTATTAATTTGTCTATTTCTTTAGTCGTTCTGTTGTATGAATATAATTTCATCTATATTGCAGCTGTGCGAGCTAGCTACTGTTCTGGGACTAGTTCAGAATGCACAGACGGTCCCGGGGTTGCATACTCTGGGTCCCAACAAGGAAGCCTCTGAGGCTGAACCATAATTGATAAATAAAAGTCTTGGAACCAACTAGTTCAGACTTGATGGGTCTTGACTCTTGATG
This sequence comes from Ampelocalamus luodianensis, assembly GCA_036346255.1. Classification (NCBI taxonomy): domain Eukaryota; kingdom Viridiplantae; phylum Streptophyta; class Magnoliopsida; order Poales; family Poaceae; genus Ampelocalamus; species Ampelocalamus luodianensis. The sequence goes on from CM070634.1 coordinate 3,752,847, forward strand.
AATATAATGAGGTGGCGAAAGGTATGGTTCAAAGGTCCTCGTAGAGACAGTTACTGTCCCATTATGAATGAAATAAAGTTTTGTTGCATAATAACTCTGGAAGATGGCATGAATGAATAAATAAAATATACAATAAATGAGTTCTAAAAATCCTTGGCGAGATCCTTAGATGACTCAAAATTCCTACTAAGAAATAAAACAAAATCACAATATATATAAAAAACTCATGCCCAATATTCTCTTACCTGTAGAAAAACATCTTCTAGAAGAAAGAGATATCCCTGAAGGGAAATTATCTTACCAGTCAACCTCTTAATTACACCAATGATCATATAATTGATAGAAGGGGGATTGGATCATATACCCTCCCTGAATTTCAGGATTTCAGGATTTACCCTCCCACCTCAATGACATGTGGGGTCACCATAGGTCAATGACATGTGGGCCAGGAGGGTAAATCCTGAATTTCCATCTAAGGGGAGGGTATATGATCAAATTTTCCTTGATAGAAGTGGACAAGAATCCATCAAGACTTGAAAGAATGTAATAAGAAACATAAAGATCAAAAGTGCACCACATAAACACTTATAAAGTGGATATTCCACTAGAATTTATTTGAATGATGGTTTCATTTAGTACCATGAAGGTACAATATACATTGGTGATAGTGGCAATTAATCTCCTAAGCACTAAAACTAGGACTGGTTATATTTTGCTCTATAGTGGCACAACTAAACTTTATAGATCTGCAGAACAGACCATTGATTGTAACTTGAACCACCTAGAGATAGTTGCAAAATATTAAGACCCTGAAAAGTTTTGATAAGTCCTATCCAAAAGGCATACGACTTTGCAACTAATATTACCCCCATATCCTCTGCAAGGCGCCAATTGTCGATGATCTAGTATCGATCTTATGAATGATTGTTTGGGGCTTTTCTTGAGTTAGATCCACGCAAAGAAAGACACAAGGATTTAGATAGGTTCAGGTCTTCTCCTTAGAGAATAACAACCCTACTCCTGTATTGTTGTATTGACTATGCTTTTACAATCGGGAAGAAGATCACTAAAACTAAAGCTTAATGACTCATTGCTGTAATCCCCCATTCCTCTCTCTTGTGTCCACTAATTTTAGCCTTTATATAGCGTGTAAATGGGTGACGGTTACTCCAGGCCAAGAGACGCCTCAACGCTTGATGAAATACACAGGTTGATGGAAGTTATTGTCAGAGAGATAACACCTCACGTTGCCTAGCAATTATCATCAAAGATAGATGCGTAATACATGCATTTATTCCGGAGAATAACATCATATACTAACTGCTCTGTGTACTAAAAATAGCGTATAAGACTCCTTAGTCGATTGGACCCACTTGTCTATAGGCATTATAGACTATAGGATGGTCGTAATTGACCTGGTGACAAAAAGGCTTACAGCCATGAGGTGGTCATAGAAAGGCTTACGATCACCAGATGGTCGTAGAAAATCTTACGACCTTATAGGGTGGTCGTAGCATGGTTTACGATCATTCAGTTAAGCTTCTCTCTTATGAATGATAAATGGTATACTCATGAAAAATATGAAGATATTGTTATCTATAATAATAATTATAGATAAGCAACTTAATTGAGGATTATTAGATCCTCGTCAACAATCTACTTGTGTTGCATAATCAAATAGTTGTCTTTGATAAGTTAAGCATGTTACTCTCTAATAGTTTTATCATAAATTCTCCATATGAGTAATAGGATATTTGCCTATAAGACTCTGCATTGTGATAATCTACTTGATTTGATCATAATATCCTTGCCTATATTCATTTTTGAAAAATGCATGAAAGACATTAGAGCAACAACACTTTAACGAAAGTTGTCTTCAAGGGAAACACATGCTAAATACTGATCATCATATTTGAGATTTTGAAAATCTTAATTTTAGTCAAGCCTAGAAGGTGTTGATACGATTATTACTGCTTAAATTTACCTTAAATGTTTTACCACTTAATAATTTAGATCTAGTTGGTCGACAATACAAAGATCATGAAGATCATGCATAGATCCGGATGATTATTACTAAATCTTGAAGATATGTTGGCTATCTGTCATATCCCTATAGTGCAAAATCTCATACTGGATTTGTATTTTCTTTTGTGGTGTTGCAGTCATCTCTTGGTGGTCATCTAAGCAGACTTTGGTGGCTCCTTCTACCAACCACTCAAAGATTATAGCATTATATAAAGCCTCACGTGAATGTGTTTAGCTCAGATATGTGATTAACCACATCCAAAAGTCTTGTGGCGGTAATATCGCCAATACCACCAAAATTATCTATCAAAATAATGCTTTGTATTACATAAATTCAAACGGGCTATGTCACGAGCAACATCACGAAGCACATTGCTCGTAAATTTTTCTATCCTCATGAACTCCAGAAGAATGGTAATGTAAAGATTCTGCAAATAAAGTCTTATAAAAATATAGCTGATTTATTCACTGAGTCTCTGCCTGTATCTAGTTTCTAAAGATGTATTCGTGGCATTGGAATGAGACACTACTACAAAAATGATAATACTGGATGCCTCATCATAGACGGTTTACTAAAACCGTCAGTATTAAATACAGTCACGGACAATTTGGGTTTAGCGACCGTCTGTGTTACTAGCTGCACTAAAAACCGTTTGTGAAGTCTGCAATTATCACAGACGATTCATGTTTAAAACCGTATGTGATACTTCACAGACGGTTTTGAACAATAACCGTCTGTGATAATTGCAGACTTCACAGACGTTTTTTTAATTATAACCGTCTATGATATTACCACATATGGTTCTTAATAAGAATGGTCTGTGATATGTCGCTTCGGCTCCCCCAATGAGTCTCTTCGTCACCTTCGTCGCCGATGCGTTTCTTCATCTCACGCACCGAATTTATTCCTTGTTTGTTAAAAACGATCATCCGCCACGAAGATGATCATCCCACATCGTTGTACTCTAAAGCAGATATGGCTCCCTCCTCTGTTTCCTTGTCACCAGCATTGATGGCCTACCTGGCCATCCTGTATGAGCACCTCTCCGGCCGTACGCTGGCAGATGCGGCGGAAGGCACTGTGCAAACAGTGTCCTCCCTCCTCTGTTCGAGGATTTGCCGGAGCAGGTCACGGTCACCTACCGCCGTCTTGACATCCTCCTCCGCTGCGTCTTCCGGGTGGTCTCCTACTTCCGGCGAGCTAACTTCGCCATCGACGTGGTCCTAAAAAATGATGTTGCATATCTCCAGGGGGTTTGTCGTCGCTTGGATTGCTTAATCAAGGCGATAGGTGACCGAGTTGACCTTGCCGAAACCCCTCAAGCAAGGGAAGAGAGCCTATATATGGGCTCAATTCTTCTTGATTCGGGCCCTCGAACGAGCGCGTCAGCGGGTGGATACATTTCGGGCTACGTTCGCTGATGATCACGAACCGTCCGATGCCGACGACGTTGCCTACGAAGTTTTGAAGACAGAGATAGCATGCTACCTCCGCCACTAGAAAAACTTTGATTATTTAGGTTTTGATTTTTTAATCTTTATAAGAAGCGACTGGCTACGCTGCTTGGCCATATATAAATACAAAATAAAAAAACAGGTTGAATTTGTATTTAATTATTGTCTTCTATATATGTAAACGATCTCGGTACAACGACGTACATAACGGCATTACTGACCAGTGAAAAACAAGTAATACATGTTTATGTGTTATATGATCTGAATTTGTATTTATGTATATGAACATGTGTCATATGTTTTGAATTTGCATTTATGTATATAATATCACAGACAATTATTTATTGGAACTGCATGTGATGTGTATTTAACACAGACAGTTATTTATTGGAACTGCATGTGATGTGTATTTAACACAGACAGTTATTTATTGGAACCATCTATGATGTGTAATTATCACAGACAATTCTACTTTATAACCGTCTGTGATAATTACATATCACAGACGGTATGTGGTTGGAACCGTCTGTGATATGTTCAATGCTTCATCTCCCGCGCGATGCGTCTCTTCATCTCGCGCGCCAACGTTACAATGCATCGTGCGATGCGTCTCTTCATCTCACTCACCAACGTTACGATGCGTCTTTTCGTCTCGCGCGCCGATGTTACTCCTGTTTTATAATAATGAACATCGCGCGCCATGGTGAGCACATACGGTATTGAATACGTACGCCATGGTGAGCACGCGGAGCATGATGGCGAGGACTAAGGCGAGGAGGTCGGCAATCGCCGTCACTCTTCCTCACGATGTCGTCGTGCACATTGTCGGCCTCGTGGCCACGAGCTCTCCTCAGCCCATGGCTGACCTCTGCACCCTACGAGCCACGTACGTATTCTATTCGTTTATTTTTTGTAGGTCTGAAAGGAGTTGGTATTCTATTATGTTTTTATTCAGAGTCAGTTTTTGAAGATGATTATAGCATATCATCCTTGTTGTCGGGAAGCTTCAGGTGTTCGTTTCGGTTTCAGAGACCGATAGAGAATTACCTGATTGTAATTCCTTTGAAAATCTATAAAAAGGAGAAAAACCAAAAAGTCATATCAGTTGATACGACGTAAAATAATCTCATGTTGATTTTCTTTTGTGTCCAATATCCAGTTCTGAAGTGAAGGAAAAAGTCTCGGTTGTGTTTGTTCTGTCTGAAATATCGACAAATTTAGTTTTGACAGAAACATCGATTCTGGTTCTTGTTTCAACAAGCATGTCACTAATCTGATTAGTAACAACGACCTTAATTTATCCTTGTATAAAGATTTTGTCACTAATCTTACAGAGTAATTCTTGTATAAAGATTTTGTCGTCTTGAATTTTAGTTGCAAGGCCATGTCCAAGGTGTGTGAAAAGCGCACCATGGGGAGGCGAGTGACGCTAGAGCGGGAGGAGGCGATGAAGTGGCTGGACAACGAGCGCTATCTTGCCGTCGTCAACCACCTGGCCGGCGCCAGCAACCCAGAGGCCTGCTTGATTGTCGTCCTCCTGCTTGTCTTCGCGCACCAGGACATGGAGCGCTACCTCGTGTGCCTCGAGCGGGCGGCTGTCGCCTGCCATAAGGCCACGGCCTATGTGCTCGGCCTCCTCCTCTACACGACTGGCGAGGCGCGTGATGTTGGGAAGCACTACATCAGCCAGGTCAAGGGCGAGCCGACCGGCGGCGGGTGCGAGATGGCCAAGAGAACCAATTGGGAGTGCAGGCAGTGCTAGAGGCTCGCTGCGGATGAGGTCCAGAAGGCGGCGTGGAAGAATATGGTCGGGCCGCTGGGCCGGGTGTGGGCGCTATCGAAAGACAGCCACTGATGCACGGGAATCGATTGCGGCATGACAGAAGGGTAGGACGACTACGTCCTCTTCTGCAGCGACGACTGTAGGATTAGGCATGAGTATGGCAAGTTCTTTGTATAGGTGTTGAACTACTTGCTGTAAAATTAGCGGTTTTAGCATAGTTTTAGCAAATATTCAGATATAATTCTTTACTAATATGTGAATATGTCATATATTCTTAATTTGCATTTATGTATGTATATTATCACATACGGTTATTTATGTGAACCATCTGTGATGTGTTTTTATGTAACATCCCAAAGTTCTGTTACCAAAATAAAAATTAATAAAGTTATTCTTTTATTGGGTTTTTCGAGTTTTATTAATGTTTTTTTTGGTTTTCTTAAATCTATAAGATTCTAAAAGTCAAAAATAAAATTTATTGAGTTTTATGAGTTTTTATTGGATTTAAAGTGAAAAATAAAATTTCATGTAATTTCTATAATTTTCTGCAATTTTAAAAGCTTTTTCCTAAATATTTTAAAGCCAAAATAATTTATTTGCAAAAAATATTACCAATTATAAGTTGGAACTATTTTATTTAAGTCCAAAATAACTCTAGGAATTTCTGTGAATTTTTCTATAATTTTTGGATTTTATTTGCTATATTCTAAAAGTCCCTTTTTGATTTTTCTAATATCTAGCAATTAAAAATGAATTGCTGTCCGCAAATAAAAACCAAATTTGTGTTAAAAATATTTTATTTAATCTCAAAATATCCTATTTAACTACTCTAAAAATTCATTGAATTTTTAGACCTATACTACTATTTTTCAAGTTTAAAAATAATTTTTAGCAATATAAAAATAATTACTGTATAATAATGAGAATTTTATTATTATTATTAATATTTTATTTGAATTCAGAATGTTGTATTTAATATCTGTAATTTATTTCGGATTTTTCGGAATTAATTTGCTATTTTTCCGAAATTAATTGATGTCTTTCCGAAATTTCAAAAGGAATATTCCTTGGATATTCCTTGAAATATTCTGTCTGCTACAGTAACTCCGGCGAAGGCGTAATTTCCGGCCATAACTCCGGCGAGCAATTTCTGCCAAACTGTTACTCCTTTGCCCCTATAAATTGAACCGTAGCTTCTCCACCCCATTCCTCACATCTCTCTCGCTCAGATTTGCCAAACTCCTCCCGGAGACCCCTCTGCTAGCCCTTCTTCTCCAACTCCGACGACAACTCCGGCGAGCCCGATCTCCTCATTCGTAGCTTCGTTGTTCGCCAAATTTTACCGGTGAGTTCCTCTCGAGATTCTCTACATTTCTATTCAAGCCGAATTTTGTTATCATGTTTGTTCACCGTGGCCACAAAAGTACTGACGGTCTTCTTCTCCAACTCCGGCGACAACTCCGGCGAGCCCGATCTCCTCATCCGTTGCTCCGTTGTGCACCAAATTTGACCGGTGAGTTCTATTGAGATTCGCCACATTTCTATTCAAGTGGAATTTTGATTTACTTAATTGTTCATCACCGGCCACATCATCTTCCCTAAGTCCGATGAGAACTTCGTCGAGCCCGATCTCTTCATCCGTTGGGTAATTACTCGAACCCTTTTACCTACATGTTCCTTTCAATATTATCTACCTTTCTATTCAAATAAAATTTTGAATTTCGCAATAATTCGTAACTGCCATATCACGGCCACCTCACCGCCCCAAGCCCACGTGGCAGCCTATGTGTGCGCTTGCGTGGCTGGTACTATTGCTTGGGCCGGTCCACCGTGGACCAAACCCCATTTTCATGGACCCGGACCCACATGTCATTGACTCCAACCTTTTTTTTTCTTTACAAAATAAATTCGACCAAAAATTCATTTTCCCACCTGCAGACACCATGCTAACACAATAAAGGGATTTCCTTCAGAAAAATAATTCCTTAAATTCGGAAATTCGGAATTTCATCTTTTCTTGTGATAATCAACCTTTCGGGTGTTCGTTCTCCTTCATACGAACTCTGATTCCGTCGATTCAACTTTCTAAATTCATATAAAGTCGATACCTTCCTCCCAGTATTTATCTTGGATTTTATTTGGATTTTATTTTAGTGTTATTTGAATTTAGCTCGTTTTCGCGTATAGATTTCGATGACTTCGGACGACCGGATTTCGACGCCGTTTAAGAACAACGAGTAATCAAGCAAGGCAAGTTATACCCTTGATCATATTGATCCCATTATTTTAAATTATTTATATTCTGTTTTTAAATTATTACTGCATGCTTATTTATATTCGAAGAATATAAATTCTGCTTTTCAATTCATAGCTATACCTAAATCCTTTGTATGACCAACGTTGATATTGAATCAAACACATTGACACCCTAGATAAAACCTGGTTGATACGATAGTATGAACTAGGATCATTTAAACGTATTGCTTAGCCATGCTTATAGACCAAACTTGTCTGATTTGGGGAATTTCAGCCAACAATCAATTATTGTTTAAATTATACCCTTGGCATTGGTGTGTCATGGGAGTTTTACAAATGACTTGGAAAATAAAATAAAAACGGGTTTGCACTTGGGCGAAATGGATGATTGGTGGGTGCAGGTTTATGCACGGGCTTAATCTGGTTAGGGTTAAGGCCCAGGGGTTTTTATGGAAAGTTGCCCAAGTCAGTTAAGGATCGGTCTTCGAGCGCATGATGCTACGCCTTACCGTACCACCACATGTCCTATGTGGGCGGGACTTGGCTAAATAATTTGTGATGTCTTAGTGTCATTTGTGCTATGTTGTTGGTATGGGTGTTGGTCAGACAGTAGACCCATCTAGCGCAAGAGGGGGCTTCCGGAGGATGGCTAGTCCAATGGTAGCGAAACCTTAGCGAGCATAAATACATTAAGACAGATCATTGTAAAGGCCTCGTGATAATCACTTAGTCGCACACCTTCGGAAGTGTGTCAGACGGACATTGAAAGTTGATTATCTCTTGTGGGTAAAGCTGTACAACCTCTGCAGAGTGTAAAAACTATTCGAATAGCCGTGTCCACGGTCATGGACATGCTAGCAGAACTACTCAAAGTTAGATTTTGGTTTTTGCTGAAAAAGACTTCTTTAAAACTGGTTTATCCAAATGGGAATTTGGCAGGAAGCCATGTGATAGGAGGGTATCATTCACCATTCATGTATGAATGTTATCTTTCTATAAAATTGAGAATTTATAAAAAGAATTTTAGTTATAAAATAACTGCTTTGGAACTTAGTACCAGTATTTAAAGGAAATGCTGCTTTATGCAAATAAACCAATAAGCCATCCTTTGTTACATCCATATATGCATGTCATTCTGTTACTTGACGGATGTAACTTGCGAGCACGGTAGTTGTGCTCATACTTGCTTTATGCAAACAAATTTCAGAGCAGAAGGACTTTGCTACCCGTGTGGATCTCGACGACTAGGCCGCTACCCCAGTCGATTGCTTGTGGCAGATTGCTGGACTCTACTACTTCTTCGTCTTCCACTGTGTTCTTTATTGTTGGCTTGTAAGCCTCTTTTGTAATAAACTCTGTTGATTATTAATAAAGTTGTGATATGAATTTGTTACTATATTTGTTTACTGTGTGAACTAGCGACTGATCATAGGACTAGTTCAGAAATGCACAGAGGATCTGTGATGGTAATCCCGGGTTCTGACATTTTATCACAGACGGTTCTACTATAGAACTATCTGTAATGTGTATTTATCACAGACGGTTTTACTTTAGAACCGTCTGTGGTTTATATCCCTATTTATATTCAGACTCTAGGGTTTACCCGCACCCCCCCACTCAAGCGATTAAGTTTCTCCTCCCCCGAGCCCGTCACCGCCGTCCTCGACGCCGCCTCCTCCTTGAGCCTTGGGCACCTCCTCCCCTCCCCAAACCCATCGTTGTCGTCCTCGACGCCACCTCCTCGAGCCTGGCGCACCTCCTCCCTCGAGCCCAGCGCGCCACCTCCTCGAGCCCTGCGTGTCTCCTCTCTTGCTTTGAGGTGCACTCGACCAGTGCATCCTTGTTGGTTCTTGCCATCCCTTCGTGAGTTGTTTCTGATTTTCAGAATTGATTTATTTTACTAAGTGTGTTGTACTAGTTGTATTTCAATCTGTCTTGACTAGCACTAGGAGACTTGGTATTGTGTTGAGCTCTGGTAATTGCTTGATGAGGAAAAAAACCATGCTCCTTGATGGGCTGAGTTGCTTTCTTAGGCGTACTCGCCGTCTTCTTCAAAGCAGCCGCATATCAGAGTGTGCGGCTGCTTTGAAGAAGACGATGAGTACGCCTAAGAAAGCAACCGAGCCCACCACGAAGCATGGTTTTTTTCGGGAGGGTCGTCTACACAGTATGAGAAGGATGAGACAGCAGCCACAGCCTATTTCATCGAGCCTGCAAATTCAAGAAGCATGACTGATAGGAGAGCACATGGACATCCAACTACCTGGATGTCATTGATAGCTAATTGAATATCCCTATGTTCAAAAAGTGGCGTGGACGCGTAGGTACTCTGACTGAGAAGTGACATCATGTATTAGCATCCAACCATTCCTTCATGTCAAGTTCTACGGTGAGGCCATCCTTACATATAAACCAGAACTCAAGTTGCTTGATGTTCTTGTTGGGTTTAAAGACAATTATATGCTTGTAATTAATAACTTTAAGTTCAGTTCTACTACTATTACTTCTGAGGCCGGGTTTAGGAGGATTCTACAAGCACTTAGAGGATTAGCATGAAGCAAATCACACACTCTAGTGTGTCAGGTTCGATGAAGTAGGCCGTGGTTCACCTGAACGTTTAGGATGAACGCCCAAGGAGCGAGTTAGCTAGCTAAATTCCGATCTCGAGTTGACCTGGTGTTGCCAATCAGTCGGCGTCTGAGAAGCATTGTGTGGTCACCGCGTTGTTACTGTCCCTAAAGAACCAATCAAGGAGGCATGATGCTCCGAAATGGTAGCCACTGCTGTGGCGTCGATGCCGTTGTCGAAGACCCATCAGCCAGCAAAACCGAAGACCACAGCATTGGATGTCAATTTTGGATCGGTCGGCACTGACGAAAGCCGTGTATGATACTCCACAATTAGCCGACGTAGTGTTCTCACCGTATGATGGTTCTGTTGGCAACGCCGCCGCTGTTGGATTCTTGTGCCACGGGAGCTAGTGCCGTGGGGAGCCGCCGCTGGAGTGATTAATCGAAGGAGAGGAGCATGTGGTCGATGAAGACGCAGGCGGAACTGCCGAGGTTTGGTTTGGTGTGATTCCAACAAAATAGGTTGACGACAACTAAATCTCAATTTGAATGGCTTTTCTCTTAATTTCAGTAATTATTTTTTAGACGAAACGGGTCTGTCGCCTGCAACCCAGTAAGGTGGCGTACGAAGCAATCTAGATCGTGGGAGATTGATCAATGGCTGATGGAACCGGGAATACGTACTCCTAGTGGTACTAAGCCATTTTCCTATATATATATATATATATATATATATATATGAAGCCGATTTTAAAGGCACAAGCAGTCATTGCTTGAAAACTTTATAGAGAAGAGATAATCACAGACGGTTTCATCTACAAATCGTCAACTATCACAGACGGTTCGAAAACCGTTTATGATAATCTCATGTCATTACTGACCCATAAACTCTGACGGCTCACGAAACCATCTGTGATGACGTTTTTGAACCGTCTGCGATGACATTTTTGAACCGTCTGCGATGATATTTTCTATAGTAGTGGGATGGTTTAAAACATTGCAAGGTTCAGGGAGAGTAAATCTCTAGATCATAATCCTGATCAAATCCTAAGAATTTATCCAAAATTTTGAAGATTGAATCACGAAGATTAAATGTTGTACTCTTTTATTTGGTAAGTTTTCTTGATGTTTTCTCACATGAAAGTTTTTATTGAGGCAATAAGTGTAATTCAACTTACGAATGTAATGTATTATTTTCTCTATTTTCCCCAATGAGTTTTTTGAAGGAAATTTTTTATAAGATATTTGCATAACGTTGTCTATTGCCCAAGGGGGTGTTAAGAAACCTAATTGGTGGACAAAAAACATATTTTCCCCTTGAAGGGGTCAATGAGGATCCTCCATGTACAAGTGACACACATCAATAAAGATATTGTATTCTCCTCTACATTATGTCTCTTTATTGTGTGATTGGTTTGATTTCTTTTGTTTAACAAGCACAACCCCGGGTTGTAGGAGACTTGATCAGAACGAAGCGTCCCTTTTCGCTTGTACATGCTTGCAAAACTTTCCCTGTGACGATCGAGCATGGGACATTGGGACGTACTTCATCTTTCCTCCAACTAACGGTCTCTTAATCCTCACATATCCTGATCTATACTATACATGCAGTTAGTTTCTTGCCATGCTAAGCTTATTGATCAAGACGACACCAGAATAGGCAACCTACGTACGCAATTAAGCATTGGCACCATGGCCTGTGCTGGTTCCCTAGCCAAGTAGCCGTCCCTATATAAGCTAAGCACTTCCTGCACAAAGCTAGTACATGACATATCCGCATCTACGTAGTGATCGATCACTGCAAGATTGCATATTGCATTACTCGTAGGCAGATTTGGGTTTCCGTATATAGATGCATGGGGAGCAAACGGCTAATCTTGTCGAGTTTGGCCGTCTTGGCCTTAGCGGCCGCCGTCCTCTTGCAGAGTGGCCACGCCGGCGACGACAACGCCGGCCCCCGCAGGGCCGGCTTCGCGAGGGTGACGGGGACGCGCATCACGATCGACGGCTCGCCGTTCTACTCGAATGGCTTCAACGCGTACTGGCTCATGTACATGGCGTCGGACCCGGCGGGCCGGAGCAAGGCGTCGGACGCGCTCGAGCAGGCGTCCCGCCTCGGCGCGACGTTGGTGAGGACGTGGGCCTTCAGCGACGGGGGCAACAGGTCGTTGCAGATCTTCCCCGGCGTGTACAATGAGTACATGTTCATGGTATGTATCGATATGTTACATGTGGTATCGATTATCGAACGACCGTAAGAGCTCTCTTCAAACATGATCTGTTAACCCCGCAGACCACCGAATTATCCAATTTCATCAGTTCCCACGGATGATCAAAATGACCTTTTGCCTAGGCTGCATAGCCGTACACCTTCTACAACAACCACGCTTCAAATGTCATTGCTAAACTATTGTATTTCCTTAATTATTGTTCATTAAAAAGTTTTCATTGTATATATCCCTGGTATGGTAATGGTGAAAAGCTTCCTATCATACAAAACAGATGGTTTGTATGGCTGGTGGGCTGTCAAGATTTCCATAGAAAATACTACTTACTCATGGTCAACAATAACATGTATACGAGGAGGTGAGCTAGCTCATTTGGTTTGGCTTGGAGTTGCCCAAACAGCCCACCCGGCTCGAGTCCTTGACTCGGCGGGTGTCTCACCCGGTGCGGTTTGGGTGCGGGTGTGTGTGTGTTAGGGGGGGAGGGGTTGTGTAGAGGGTTAGTTTGAGGATTGAGCTGGAGCTTAGTTGGCAAATGGGAGTTTGAGGCTCTCAGTCTACCACAGTTTGAGCGTTGGTTCCCGTTGATCGCCAATAACATGTATATATCTGCATGTGATGATCTGTATACTGCTAAAAACTTCTCTTTCAATTCAGGGGCTAGACTTTGTGATAGCCGAAGCGAAGAACCGAGGGATCTATTTGATACTGTCCTTGGTGAACAACTGGGACCCCTTCGGCGGAAAGAAGCAGTACGTGCAGTGGGCTATATCTAAGGGGAACCAGTTGCGTTCCGACGACGACTTCTTCACTCACAGTGTGACCAAGGGGTACTACAAGAACCATGTCAAGGTCTGTACATTACTTGTCATCTAACTAAGCTCATCTATACACTGTCACATTAAGCTTGATAAAAACAATCTGGTCCTAAAGATGCATCGTTCTGTACACATGCAATGCAACAGAATGTCCTCACTAGAGTCAACAAGATAACGGGAGTGGCGTACAAGGACGACCCGACCATCTTTGCATGGGAACTCATGAACGAGGCTCGCTGCGAGAGCGACCTCTCTGGGAAAACTATGCAGGTTGATACTACATAGCCACTAGTGTTCATCAATTGCCAACTCATTTCATCACTCGTCAGCAGGGCTGAGCCAGCCACACGGGCCACGGCCCAAGCCTCAGGTTCGGCCGGCAGTTTTTGCACTGAACTAAAATGTTAAGTGATTTTTTAAGAGATTTTCCACGTGATTTTGATTTATTTGGGACACTAATAACACGGTAACACTGGTAAAATTTTCAGACATTGGGTTATAGCTTATCCAGCCCGAGGCCTGGATCCGCCCTCCTAGTCAGTGAGACCAAAACCACATGGTGGAGATACGTTCTAGTATATCGTAGCAAGATATGTCATGATTTGATCATCGTGCAGGCTTGGATCACGGAGATGGCCAGCTATGTAAAATCAGTGGATCCGAACCACATGGTGGAGATCGGGTTAGAAGGGTTCTACGGCGACTATCTGCCCGATCGCAAGAAGTTCAACCCGGGCTACACCGTGGGCACCGATTTCATCCCCAACAACCTGATCCCAACCGTCGATTTCGCCACGATCCATTCCTACCCTGACCAGTGGTAAGTAAACCACACAAATCCATCAGTGGTGTATATAGGCCGTACGTACCCGGCACGATGGAGAAAAGCTCCTCGAGTGCTCGTCATGTTAGGCATCTTCAACAGTGATCACCTTAGTCGTTTTTTTAGATGTTATGTCACTCAAAAGTCTAGTTGGAGGTGAGAGAATGTAAAGAGAGAGAAAATATTATCTCTTGGGCATACAAACCAACGTAAATGGTGAGTGAGTAACGAGAGAAATTGTGTTAAAAATGATAATTTTATATATAAATTATTGAATATGTTATCTCTAAAGTTATCTGTAGATGAGTTGAAGTCTTCGAGATAACCCTAAAAGATAAACCGTGTAATTACCCTTACAAAAATGGCAGGGTGCCCGGCGCGAGCAACGAGGCGCAGGTGGCGTTCACGAGGAGGTGGATGGCGTCCCACGTCGAGGACTCGGCCGCGGTGCTGCGCAAACCGCTGCTCTTCGCCGAGTTCGCCTGGTCCGCGCGGTCCAACGGCTACACGGTCGCGGCGCGGGACTGGTACTTCCGCATGGTGTACGACACCATCTACACGTCGGCGCGGGCGGGAGGGCCGTGCGCCGGGGGCCTCTTCTGGCAGGTCATGGCGCCCGGGATGGAGGGCTCGACCGACGGCTACGAAGTCGTGTTCGAACGCAGCCCGTCCACGGCCACCGTCGTCAAACAGGAGTGCGCCAGGATTGCAGGCCTCATGCCGGTCTAGGGGTACGTGCCGCCGCGTTTGGAGGACTAAAAAACTCACGAGCCAATTATGACATAGCAAATTAGCAAAAATCTACGCAGAGGTATTCCAATAGGGCTATAATTATGTATAAGAAGAAAAAAATAGTAGTCGAGGTGTATCAAATAAGAAGCTTCCAAGGTCGCAACCACCTTAAATTTCCAAAGACTATTTGAGAGAGCTTTCTTTCCATTGTAAAATTATCAAACCCTTGTATGTCAGTACTAGAAACTTTCTCGTTACGATGACACGCTTCTAGTGTGGGATAGTTTTAAAGTTTAAACCAGGTACGATATTCATGTGAGCCTGATCGGTTAAACACTTCAACGCTTCACAAGAGGGTGGTGGGGTAGGCAGAGCCATGTGGACGGTGTGCTTCGTCCAAGGCCCGATAAGAGCATGTACAATGCAGGTATTTAGAGAGATGTTTAGCAAACAAAAACTATTTTTTTGCCACGTAAGATATATGAGGTGCTTATTTTGTAGCATCGATGCTTGATTAGGCACCGGTGCTTAAGATGTGCTTATGTATATAACTATAGATAATTAATAGATAATACAATCATCTAAACACCTACAAAACAAATACTTGCATTGGAGGAAACGACTTTTACATAAGTGCTTGATGACGTGGCTACATTCTCTTTCTTTAAGCACTCGTTTATAAGCATCTCGCATTGTACATGACCTAATAAGCCTCTCGAGTCACGCAGATTTGTAGAAACTTCCAGGCCGAAGGAACCGCTCGCGAAATAGATCCCAAGTGTTGGGTGTTCCCTAGGCAGCACCATGCAAACGAGCTTCGCCCCTCCCATCTCACACTAGCCTAGGGGTGGTCGTGCAACCCTCGTCGTGTCATGGCCGGTGGTGGGTGCACCATTTGCCATGATTCGTCCGTCTAACAGTTTTGTCCGCGCGAGCCCGAATGCTCCCACCTTGCGGCCTCCCATTGGGTAGCCCGTCGCGTCGTCACCTGTCAGTGTCGTGCGGAGGCCGCCACGTTGCGCGCTCCAGAAAGGCGGAGCCCACCAAGTTCTGTTCAGCCAAAGAAATACCTTGTCCACCACCACCATGACACCTAGCAAATCCTGGAATTTTTTTTAAAAAAATAATATATTTTTTAAAAAATATTTACAAAACTAGTTAACATCTCAAAAATTGCAAAATAGGCTCGTCGCCAGTTCATGCGCGACAGTTCTATCGCCATTGAATCGCGGCAGAACCTCATGCAGGCGAGTTCTGTCGCCAGCAACAATCGCGACAAATCTATGAATTTTTAAATATAGCAAATAAAGTCAAAAAATTACAAATTTTTTTGTGGAGCATCCTGATAGACTGTTCTTACTTCTGTAATTTTTTCATAATTTTATACATTATAAATTTGTCTCTAAAATTCATTTAAGTATACTATTTGTAGAATTTTTAAATATAACAGATAAGCTCCAAAAATTATGATTTTTTTTTGTGAACGCTCTTTATACAGTGTAATTGTTTATGCATTTTTTTCAGAATTTTATAGGCTTTGAAATTGTCTCTAAAATTCTGAATTGAGGTTTCCGATACAGTATACTTGATTGTATACCCTTATTTTTAGAGACAATTTCAAAGCATATAAAATTCTAAAAAAATTACAGAAACAATTAGATTATGTAAGGAGAGTTAAAAAAAAAATTCATAATTTTGGGACCTCATCTGGTATATTTAAAAATTATACAAATAGTATACTTAAATGAATTTTAGAGACCAATTCATAATGGATAAAATTATGAAACAATTACAGAAGAAATAACACTCTGTCAGGATGCTCCACAAAAAAATTTGTAATTTTTTGAGTTTATTTGATATATTTAAAAATTCATAGATTCTGTCGCTTGAATCAGCGACAGAACTCGCCCACAGATGGGTTCCTGCGCCATTCAATGGCGATAGGAACCTGTCGCCAGATGAACTGGCGACAGGAGCCTATTTTTGCAATTTTTTGAGATGGTAACCTAGTTTTGTAAATATTTTTAAAAAATATATTATTTCAAAAAAACAAATTCGCAAATCCTGCACCCCACTGACATTTTCCCTTTACGATATTTGATTCTCCAAATACTTGATCAAATCAGCCATGCAGAGAGCCCAAGGGAATGTACAATTATATAGACAACTTTTTCTCTATAATATCTCTCAATATCATCTATAGGCAGCATTACAGATAATTTCTATAATATGTTGTCTTTTATATATCTCTATAAATAGCTTTTCCATGTACAACGTGTTTGTTTCTCATATTATAGTCGACTACTGCATGAGAGATGACTTAATTCTCTATACACCCTCATCTTTCATTTATATCATCTCGTGTCATACGTATCAAAATTTATAGATAGCTAACTTCACACCATTACACATACTCTGATAGATATAAAGGTGCTCATGGGATGAGAGGGACCTGCCTGTGTGCGCGAGGCGAAAGGGGGGGAGGAGCTCTATTTTATTACTCGGCACGCACTAATCGAGATTGGAGGCCCTATCATTTCGTCTCTCTCTCTCTCTCTCTCTCTCTCTCTCTCTCTCTCTCTCGACAGCGTTTTAAGCGCCCCCACACGGCTCCTCGCTGCCGACACCTGTCCGCTCCTCCTCGCCTCGCCTCCCACGCCCGCGCGCAGCCCATCAACGACCTCCTTCCACATCCCCTCTCAGGTCTCTCTCTCCCCCCAAATCCCTCGTAATCCTTGGATTTTTCTCTTGCTAACTCTGGCATCTCTTGTCGCAGCTGAAGCAGTAGCCTGGTCGTCCTCCTACTTATAAGCAGAGCAAGCTACTCCCTATCTCGAGTCTTGCGGCCGTTGTTTGGTTGGACTCCATCTCCTTTGAGGTTGTGGCGTGTGCCTGTGCGGAAAGAAATTCTCCGGGAGAGGGCCTCATGAGGTCCCTCCCCCAAGTGTCGTTGGATTCAGGGGGGAGGGGATGAACGGTGGATGGCCCTCTCCCTGGGGCCGTTGGATTGAAGGGAGGGAGGTGATGTGTGGAGGAGGAGGAGGGGCCTCATGAGGCCTCCCCCATAGAATTTTTTTCGTAGGTGAGACGGTCAAGCTTTCTTGAGAAGCGTAACCCTCGCACGGTCCGACAGCAAGAAACCAATCCACATGGACCAAGCGCATATGAAGACAAAGTCTCACCGGTACATTCCTAGGCTGGGTCCAAGCGATGGCACGAGAAATGAGAGGCGGGCACACGAGCGAGGGTGGCCAAAGCGCTAGGCAAAGGCTGGGCATGTGTGCAGGAGGCGGGGCTTTCGTGAACGCACTGAGGGCACATCTTTTAGTTATATCACGTCAATAAAATCCTACGTGGAGAAGAGAGGAAGGGGAGAGATAGCACATGTCGTCTTTTCCTGAAGAGACTGTCGTGCACGTGAAACAAGACATGATACATTAATCCACTCTAGTTGACATATAGGTCCGTTTCAAAAAAAATTATAAAATATAAATATTGAAGAGTATACTAGAAACTATCTATTAAAAATGCTAGAGACAATATTATTTCTAAAGATATTAGAGACAACGTGACCGGGAAACCGATAGCGCGACGAAGCAGCCGGTCCGAGCGCGGACGGCGTGAAATCGCAGAGCGCGTGGCAGCATACCATTGCAGGACTTAATGTACAAAGCGCGTCTGGAGGCGGCATTTCCTCCGGCCTTAGTAATAGTTAAGTTCATCAATTGCTAACTCATTTCGTCACTCGTCAGCAGGGCCGTGCCAGCCACACGGCAAGCCTCAGGCTGGGTCGGTAGTTTTTGCACCGAACTTAAATATTTGGTGATTTTTCATGAAACTTTAATTTATTTAGGACACTACTAACATGATAATACTGATAAGATTTTTAGACCTTGGGTTATAGCCTATCCAGGATGCGCCCCTGCTCATCAGTGAAGACCAAAACCACATGATGGAGATACGTTCTAGTATATCGTAGCAAGATATGTCATAATTTGATCATTGTGCAAGCTTGGATCACGGAGATGGCCAGCCATGTAAAATCAGTGGATCCGAGCCGCATGGTGGAGATCGGGTTAGAAGGGTTCTACGGCGAGTATCTGCCCGATCACAAGAAGTTCAACCCGGGCTACACCGTGGGCACCGATTTCATCTCCAACAACCTGATCCCAGCCGTCGATTTCGCCACGATCCATTCTACCCCGACATGTGGTAAGTAAACCCCACAAATCCATCAATGGTGTATATAGCCTGGACAGACAGCTACCACGTCGTGTTCGAACGTAGCCCATCCACGGCCACCGTCGTCAAACAGGAGTGCGTCAGGAAAACTCACGAGCCAATTATGATATAGCAAATTAGCAAAAATCTACGCAGAGGTATAAGAAAAAAATAGTAGTTGAGATGTATCAAATAAGAAACTTCAAAGGTCACAACCACCTTAAATTTCCAAAGGACTATTTGAGAGAGCTTCCTTTTCATCGTAAAATTATCAAACCCTTGTATGTATATGATTTTTACAATGTTTCGACCACACTGGTCTATGATTTTGACCACATTATTTTGATCACTGTGCTTTGACCACTTTATTTATGGTTTCGACCACTTGGTTTCGACCACTGTGTTCCGATCACACTAGTCTATGTCTTCAACCACTGTTTTTTGACCACTTTATTTCGACCACACTGATCCATGGTTTCTACTATATTATTTCAACCACTACGTTTCGACCACTTTATTTCGATCACAGTATTTCGGCCACTTTATTTTGAGAGAGAAATGCACGGTTAACAAAAGAAATGTGAACTAGGTTTATGACACATTCACAAGTCACAAGTCATGCGATTGCCACACGAATATACGCACGCGCATGCGTACGTGCATGTGTGTGACTTTAGCTATAGTCTTCCTCATATCACTCCATGACATGTGTCACATGTTTCAAGGGGTGGCATGGACTCTACCTAATAATTGCTCTTCTACAACTTGACTAGGCAATATGAGACTAAATCATGCATACTTTAGAATTTCAGGAATGTATGAGCCTTTACACATATAGACCTAATTCTTACAATCCCCACCAATTCTAAAGCAAGCAGCAAAAATAATGATAAGGACTATTGTGCTGAAAAGTTGTTAATATACTAGTCTTTCAGTGTAAGTTCTGTACGGGTTGAACTTGCACCTAGAATAACAAGATCCATCTTCTCACAGCTAATAAATGGATTATGCCTTGAATTCACAGCTTTTTGTGATTAGATTTCACTTGAAATCTCAACTGATACTAGGTTGCCAAAGAACCACGTCTAAATGGAGCATTATTTTGTCATACTACCTTATCTGCTCATGAGCTTTCTAGAGAATGGCCTATTCTCGTGAACTGTGACCTCACAGTTAAGCTCAAGTAGGTGTATTCATTTTAAGTATCCTGTAGGTTAATACCTTTTTTTCCTCATTGGACACTAGAATACATTAAGGCTTCAATCCATCCTTCCATACAGATGAGAGTACTTTGTCTATTAGGACACATGTACATATATTATTAAAATATACTTTCTTGTTTAAACATCAACTTGTTTTTCTTATTACCTAAGTCACGAGATCTCCGATAAAAAAAAAGGTATGAGTTACTTGTAACATCCTATAGTTCTTTTACCAATTTTAAATTAATAAATTTTTTATTTTATTGGATTTTCTCAATTGTAAAAGTGTTTTCTTGATTTTCCTAGATTTTAAAAGTCAAAAATAAATTTTTTTAGTTTTCTATTTTTATTGGATATAAAGTTTAAAAGAAAAACTTAAATAATTCTTGAATTTTCTAGATTTAAAAAGGTTTTCCTATTTTCAAGAATTAAAAATAATTTATGGGCAAAAGTAAAAGCCAACTTTAAGTTGGAAATAATTCTATTAAGTTCAAAAATAATATCCAATTTTCATGCCTTTTCGAAGCTTTAAAAATAAAATAAACCATTTGAATTTTATTGGATTAATTTAAAGCTTAATTCGAATTTTCAAAAAATGAAAAACATTCTAAGTGATTGAAATAAGCTTCAATAAAATCCAAAATTATTTTATACAATATATTCATGTTCCAGGGATTTTTACAAATTTTCTTGAATTATTTCCGACCAACCATTCTCCTCCGTGAGTGTGTCACGGTGTGTTCCCGGACCTCCTACACCCATCCCCCGAGTTACATCTCCTCCCTCCCTTCCTCCTCGTCGTAATCGACATTTCTCTCTTGCCGCCGAACGCCGCTCTACCACCATTTGCGCTGCCTACAGTGGAGCTCCGCTGCCCTTGTCACCACCACCGGCTTTGCCTCGCGACGTTCTACGTTGTGCTCGCGCTCTCCTCACCGAAACGCCGCTGGAGCACCGCCACCACCATCGGGTAGGGGACCCTGGGGTTCCATTTTGGTGCTCCCCAGCAGCCACCGCCTTGCCCCTCGCCGGCGCCAATGCCATGCTCGTGTGCCACCTCCTCCCCATTATGTTCTCTGTAAAATGCTCTATGAAGAATAAGCTTTGCCTCTATGACATGTGATGCCCATTGTCATACTCACATCCTCTCTCCTTTCTCCATCTCTCTCCCTAGCAAGTGCCCCCCCCCAATTAGCAATTTATTTTCTCATTTCTGAAAAGGAATATTCTTTAGAATATTATCTCCTTTTTCTTTTTTATTATTTTATGTGATTGCTATCTTTCGGACGTTCGTTTTCCCTCATGTAAACTCTGATTCAATCGATTCTTGCTCCTAAATTCATATAAATTTAGTACCTTTCTTTTGGTTATAATTTCATAATTTTTGGATTTTGTTTGGGTCTATCTTTATTCGGCTTGTTTTCATGTATAGGTTTTGACGACCCCGGGGAACCCAAATTATTTAAAGAGATAAATCCTTAAGCTTTTGAGCCAGACAAGTTACAGCTTTGATCATATTTGAATCTTAGTATTTTAAATTATTTAAATTTTATTTTAAATTATTATCACATGCTTATTTAAATTCAAGTAATTTAAACCCCTGTTTTAAATTATAGTTATTCCCAAGTCCTTTGTATAGCCAAATGTTGTTATTGAATTAGCCATTCCTTGATACTATAGTTAAAACCTAGTTGGTACATTAGTATGGACTAGAACATACTGAAAAACTTTATGCTTAGACAAAACTTAGACAAAATATATAAAATTTGGGGGGTTTAGCCTAATGTTCAATTATGATTTAAAATGAGGCATAGAAATTTTAGCAAATGAATTAACATAGAAAATAAATAAAAGTTAGTTTAGATATGGGTGAAATAGATAGTTGGTGGGTGCAGGTTTATGAACGGGTTCAATTCGGGAATGGTTGAGGCCTGGGGTTTTGTTGAAAGTCGTCTAAGTCAGTTAAGAACCGGTCTTCGAGCCGCATCTTGCAAAGCTCCATCGTACTACCACAAGTCTAGAATGGGACAAGCTAGGCTAAATAATTTACAACGTTCTAGCATTATGCTCGCAGGCTGTTTTTCGGTTTGTGCAGACGATGATAAAAGACGTCCATGTGTGTTGGGGCTTGCTTCAGGCGATGGTAACAAACATCCTTGTTCGAACAACCTTTCCCCACAACGGTGAGCTTCGGGTCGATGGTAAATGATGCCCATGACTTGGGGTTAAGCTCCTCGAGTGGATATGGTAATTAAAGAGTGTTTATTAGATCCTGATTACACATGGTTTACAGCTTTGACCACACTGGTCTATGGATCCGATCACTATTTTTTTACTACAGTGTTTCAACCACACTGGTCTATGATTTCGACCACAGTGTTTTGATCATACTGGTCTATGGCTTTGACTATTTTATTTCGACCACACTGGTCTATAGCTTCGATCATTTTATTTCGACCATTGTGTTTCGACCACAGTGGTCTATGGTTTCGACCACTATGTTTTAACCACTTTATTTTCGACCACACTAGTATATGGTCTCGACTACATTGTTTCGACCACAGTGCTTCGACCACTTTATTTCGAGAAAGAGAAATGCACGGTTACCAAAAGAAAGATGAACTAAGTTTACGACACGTTCACGGTCGGGCGTCACAAGTCACAAATCACGCAATTACCACGCGGACGTACGCGCGTGTACGTAAGTGTATGTGACTTTAGCTATTGTCTTCTTCATGCTACCACATGTCATATGTCACATGTTTCAAAGGGTGACAAGAACTTCACATTATAAATTGCTATCCTACAACTTGACTAGACAATATTAAACTAAATCATACCTACTTTAAAATTTCATGAATTAATAGACTACACATATGAGCCAATTTTAACCGTGTGTTCCCAGGCAGCACCGGGCAAACGAGCTCACGCCAGCCCATCCCAGACCAGCCCAGGGGGAGGCGGTCGCGCGGCACTCGTCGCGTCACGGCCGGTGAAGGGTGCACCGCCCGCCACGATCCGTCCGTCGACGGTTTTGTCCGCGCCCGCCCAGATGCTTCCATCTCGCGGCCTCCCATTGGGCAGCCCATCGCGTCGCCACCCGTCAGCGTCGCCACGTTGCGCGCTCCGGAAAGGCGAAAGGGGGAGGAGGAGGAGCTCTATTTTATTACCCGGCGCGCACTAATCGAGATTGGAGGCCCTGTCATTTCGTCGCGCTCTCTCTCTCTCTGGGCGGCGTTTTAAGCGCCCCCACACGGCTCCTCGCTGCCGACACCTGTCCGCTCCTCCTCGCCTCGCCTCCCACGCCCGCGGCCTGCCCACCAACGACCTCCTTCCACATCCCCTCTCAGGTCTCTCTCCCCACACAAATCCCTCGTAATCCTTGGATTTTTCTCTTGCTAATTCTGGCATCTCTTGTCGCGGCTGAACCAGTAGCCCGGCCGTCCTCCTACTTATAAGCAGAGCAAGCTGCTCCCCGTCTCGAGTCTTGCGGCCGCTGTTTGGTTCGACTCCATCTCCTTTGAGGCTGTGGCGTGTGCCTGTGCGGGGAACTTGTGAGACGTGGTTTGATTAGGTGAGTTTGGTGGCGAGATTCGAAATGGATTTCCCGGGAGGGAGCGGGAGGCGGCAGCAGCAGCCGCAGCTGCCACCGATGACGCCGCTGCCGCTGGCGCGGCAGGGGTCAGTCTACTCGCTAACGTTCGACGAGTTCCAGTGCGCGCTCGGCGGGGTAGGGAAGGACTTCGGATCCATGAACATGGACGAGCTCCTCCGCAACATCTGGACGGCCGAGGAGTCGCACGCCATCGCCGCGTCCGCCACCACCACGTTGTCGTCCGCGGCGGTGGACCACGCCGCGGGGGCGCCCATCCAGCGGCAGGGCTCGCTCACCCTGCCCCGCACGCTAAGCCAGAAGACCGTCGACGAGGTCTGGCGCGACATGATGTGCTTCGGGGTCCCCTCCGCCGCGCCGGCCCCGCCGGTCCCGCGGCAGCAGACGCTTGGGGAGATCACGCTGGAGGAGTTCCTCGTGCGCGCCGGCGTGGCGCGGGAGGACATGGCGGGGCCGCCGCCCGTCCCGCCGGCGCCGGCGCCTGCGGCCCCGGCCCTGCCCCTACCTCCGCATCCGCCCGTGCTGTTCCCTCAGAGCAATGTGTTTGCTCCCATGGTGCCTCCGTTGTCGTTGGGGAATGGATTGATGACCGGAGCTGTCGGTCAGGGAGGTGGTGGTCCGGCCACGGTGGTGTCGCCGGTGAGGCCGGTTACGTCCAACGGGTTTGGTAAGATAGAAGGCGGGGACTTGTCATCGCTGTCGCCACCTCCGGTGCCGTACGTTTTTAATGGTGGGCTCAGAGGGAGGAAGGTAGCAGCCATGGAGAAGGTGGTAGAGAGAAGGCAGCGACGGATGATCAAGAACCGGGAGTCTGCCTCGAGGTCGCGCCAGAGGAAGCAGGTGAAAATTCTGTTTATTGCTGGTGCTGTTATTATCCACAATCAAATTGTCATGGCTTTCGTTACTTGTAGTGGCATGTGTAGCACATATATTTTTCTCTTGTGAAAACGTTTTGACTTAAATGTGGCAAACAACAACTATGAGAAATGTTCTATGTGAGCTTCGGTTAAAACAACATTAGGATATGAGCATCGTTTGTGTGCATAGTTTATGCTATATTGATGCAAGCAAGACAAATTACGTAGTATACACATTATAAAGATCTCTTTTGCATATACTAAATCAAAGTCTTGGATAGCAATGTAGGAACCTTACGTAAAAACTATTTCTAAAATTAATCTATTCTCCTTGCTGTTGAGCTTCTAAAACTTTTGCCAAATGTGGACTTAAATTTGTTCTTTCTGATATGCTACAGGCTTATATGATGGAGTTAGAAGCTGAGGTGGCAAAACTTAAAGAGCTGAACGAGGAGTTGCGGAAAAAGCAGGTATGCTCCATGTGCTGTTTGCAATTCTTGTTTGGATACGTTCATATTAACTTACGGAAATAGTTCTTCTGGAATTCAAGTACTTTAGTTAGTAGCCTTAGAGAACTTCTTAAATTTGAAAACGTCTGGAATTCCAGGGAACCATCGATCTGCACTTTCGCATTCTAGAACAATTCTTTCTACTTCTGAGACGTTGCCTTCTGGTTGATCACCACTTGTACACAGTTTTCTTTTGTCATTTTCAAAATAAACTTATCAAGATTTTTAATTCTGGATAATCACCATCTGTACATTTAGTTTCTAGAGATGGCCACTAGACACTGTACATCATTTGACTAAGTGAAGGCAAAAGTCCACCAAACTGAAAAATCATAGAATGTTTTCAACTCGAGTCTGCATACTCTAAGAGTGGTCTATTTCTTTTATAATCTCCTCTTGACAGTAGGTTCTCAACTGACAAATTGTCCAAAACTACAAATTCTCAACTGACAAATTGTCCAAAACTACAAATTCTTGTAGCAATTAGCCGGAATCAGTTCCATTGGAAGCTGTTATGGTCCAGTGCTGAGTAGTTGCTTGCCTGCTTGGTACAAGATATTTCTTCTGATGTATGTAATATATACAATAGAACCAAATTTTCCATTACTAAACTAATCCTTATGAACTTCACATCCACCTGTGACTATTTCCTATTGTGTCATGTTATTGCATTCTTCAAGATGTGCCTGTTCTGTTACCGCCTTTGATCATAGGTAGTTCCTAGGATGAAAACGAAGGAAAACCTTCACATGGCTCAACCATATAGATGTTCCTTAGACCTGCCAATGCCATTTCTGTTATGACATTAGCTACTCTGATCATCTGATTAAAACATAGCATGTCAACTTGACTAATTATTGCTTCTAATGTGCAGGTGGAAACGCTAGAGAAGCAGAAGAATGAGGTAATTGTTACCATTTTGGAGAAACTGCTTTTGCTCTGGACAGATACTACTTTTGCTTATTTACCTGTTAAATAAAAACAGAACCAAACAGGCGAACACTACCTTAGGGGCATGTTCTGTTTACTGGCAGGTTGGTAGCACATGGTTTATATAAATAAAATCTGTGGATGCCCTTTCATGAAGTATTACAGCCAACCCTGTCGACATCCTGAGTATAGTTTTGCTCTATGATTATCAGTTGCCTCATTTATTTATTTGACTTGGAATGCATGGTATGAAACTTCAACAATTATTGTTATGGAGATGCAAGTTTTCTAAACTTGTGGTTTTGATTCACGTGTTTGAATGGGAAATGTTATGGTCTGATTGACAGCTACCAATATAGAGTTCTAGCTTTCGCCATATATTTGACTTAACAATACCTTGTTGGTGAAGTAAATCTGTGGGAAATGGAGAAATGAGATAAGGTTTGAATGGGAAATGTTATGGTCTGATTGACAGCTACTGATATAGAGTTCTGGCTTTTGCGGTATATTTGACTTAACTATCCTTGTTGGTGAATTAAAGCTGTGGGGAAATGGAGAAATGAGATGAGGAAAGGACTGATGTGGACGTGATTGATTGTATTTTCCTACAGCTGGGTTTGGTGGTAGCATTTAAGTGGCTTAAAGTGATTTCAGAAATTCTTTGAATTGATTGGTCAACTGCCATCATCGTTGTTGGCCATGTAGTCTACGATTTTAGTACTTGATTTGTCTATTGATCCTAATGCTGTACTGTAAGGTTAACTATGTTTTGTTCCAACACTTCCACCTCTTTTAATGGCTGGTCTATTTTTTATATATTTTAATGGCCGCATTGTTCATCTATCTTAACTTAAGAAAATATTGGGAAGGGGTTAAATGCGTTGTGTTGTTAAATATGCAAGTGCAATTTTTACACCAGAGATTAAATGTGTGTATAGTTGAATATATATGCTTCCGTCCGATTGAAAAGAGTCTGTTAATTGTATTTCCCAATTCCCAGCTCAAGCTACTTTCATCATAACGCCCAACCCAATAAGGAGTGATGAACAACTGTCACTTTCCAGCTTCATGCCCAAATTGTCCATGTTAAATTTTAGTTACACCAGAGATTAAATGTGTGTATAGTTGAATATATATGCTTCCATCCGATTGAAAAGAGTCTGTTAATTGTATTTCCCAATTCCCAGCTCAAGCTACTTTCATCATAATGCCCAACCCAATAAAGAGTGATGAACAACTGTCACTTTCCAGCTTCATGCCCAAATTGTTCATATTAAATTTTAGTTACCTAAAGATTTTTCACTGAACTTTGCACGAAGTTAACACATCATTTCTCTACATAATATTCCAGGAAATTTGTGGGTTGTTTGATTTAGGTTGCTGACTTTTTTTTTTGGGGTATAGGTTTTTGCATGCTGAACAACTATTTCTTTGATGTGTAGAGAGCCTTCAGACTCAGAGTTTAGGTTCCACTCGACATAATTATCTTTTGTTAAAAGGGAAAAGGATGAAACTGCTCATTATCTGAGTGAAATTTGTCAATTTTTGGTTGATCTTAGCAAATTTGTGACGAAGATTTCCAATCCAAAATTAGCTGTTCCTAGTTTTTACTTTCAAAGAAGTGACTGTTCCTCTATGGTTCTATAGACATTGTGATATGAAGTTCCAAGATTGCCTCATTGACATCTTTTTCGCCCAAGCATAATTTTTTAATGGTTTCTGCAGGTCCTGGAGAGAATTACCCGACAAATTGGACCTAAATCAAAGAGAATTTGCCTGCGGAGGACACTGACGGGTCCTTGGTAAGCTGAAGATATGCTGAAGACCTGTAAGTAGAACACACTACTATCAACTTGAGCAGTGTATATAGTAGGTGAATTCAGAATCGCCAGAGTTGACCTTGTGGAGCAGCCAGTGATCTGAAGCTCCAGACTAGATAGGTTTCAGCCGTTTTTATAATGTTCAAGTGAGTAGAGCATTGTATGTAATCTGTTCAACCATGGTCAGTCTATCGACACGGCGAGTTTGTGTGTATTACAATATTGCTTCTGTAGGTTTCTGGGTCAGCGTGATACTACATTACCACCACTATTTTTTAGAACTCGTTGCTATACCATGTTAGATCAGATTAGTTTGTATTCATAAGCTCTGGCACTGTCTTGTAAAACCAAATTGTTTGTGCTCTAAAATTTAGCAGCTACATACTTAGCAGCTGAAGACGTCTGCGCCCTGATATATGCATATCACCAATTTACTACTCAGCTTGCTTTAGTAAACTAGAGCAAGCTGAGTAGTAAATTGGTGATATGCATGCAACCAGGTTAAATTAATCTCTTCGTAAAGATAGTTCATACAACCACGCTAACTATTTCATCGTCAAACTCGAAGCAATCACAAACTTCATGCATATTCTGAACGGTCACGAACGACAGGCAAAAAAAAAAAACATTACCCATCCATCCGATTCTGATCCGATCTAATACACAAGACAAGAAATTACATGTCGCTGCATGCGTAGCAACAGAACAAGAACAGCATCACATCCTAATTCCTAACGATCAGTAATTAACACAACTGGTCGAATCGGATCCTAGCTAGAACAGTGTACCAATAACGTCGACTCTATTGCTCCGGAGCTGGAGCCGGTTTTGGCGAGGACGGCGGCGTTGTACCATCAGAAGGCTTCCTAAGTTGGCACATTTTCGATTTGTAATAGCGAAAGTAGCTCTCGTTTGTACGAATTTATAAAAATAGCACCGCGATCGACCTCCAACGCTCTCGACGCGGAAGCCACATGTCTCGTGGTGTCTCGCGGAAGCCATCTAGTCCGAACTTAGCGCGTTGGTGTTTGCGTCGCGCGTGTCATCTAGTCACGAACTTAGAAAAA
Organism: Ampelocalamus luodianensis; assembly: GCA_036346255.1. Lineage (NCBI taxonomy): Eukaryota > Viridiplantae > Streptophyta > Magnoliopsida > Poales > Poaceae > Ampelocalamus > Ampelocalamus luodianensis. Next base: position 3,781,753 of record CM070634.1, read on the forward strand.
AATAAAATATGCGCTAATGTTGGTGGCTTTGTATTGCGACTTGGGCGCGATAGAGAACATGTGTTGTTTAACCTATCATCTGACTGGAAGCGCGATAGAGAACACGTGTTGTTTAACCTACCGTAGTGCTAATTTTCTCATTTCGAATGTGATGGTTACATTTGCTATTTTGTTTTAAAAACCTAAATTAGTAAAAAAAATCTCCTCCCTACACCTGGCGGACCAAGCGACGACCGGAGTCGGAGCCGGCTCTGGCTCCGCGGACTTCTGATGCGTTTTGTAATCACGAAACTTCAAATAATACCAATCAATCTGGGGGAATTTGATTTTGCAAGTTCGTAGGCCGCATTCTGTCGGCTCGTCTTGTGCTCAATTATAACGGAATCCCTGGGTGCTTTGATGAGAACATGGCAGGACACAGCTACGCGTGGTTTCTGTATAGTGTCCGCTTCACTTGGCTGGGAGCGCACGGTGATTTGGCTGGCCGGGAACGTGACACGCAGGCGTGTCATGTTGCTGTCGTGGCCGTCCCAATCAGGATTAGTCGAACTCGCTGTCTTTGGACACGTGCAGTGCCGGAGGCATCTCTCGTGCTCCTCACCAGATCAGTTCTTCCTCGGCCTCGCTAGGCCCGTGCATTGCTGGGAGGATAGAGGCATCTCATGCTGCATTGCTGCTCATGGGATTGGTTCTCTGCTACGGGTGCGCGGCAGGCCACGTAGAATCGCGGCACATGGTTTTTCAAAGTAAAATCGTACGATAAAGATGTTTTTTTTAATAGAGCTTCTGCTGAGCATATATATATATATATATATAAGATATATATAAAGATATTTTTTTATCAATTTTTTAGAGATAGTTTTACTATTTTATTTCTAAAATATGCTCAAGGAACAAAAAAAAAAAAAAAACTCATCCCTCGTCAAGAGCAAAGTTGAACGACCTGGTTTGTAAGATCTACCTTGAATAAATTCCTTTTGGAACGATAGGAAAAAATGATGTGGGCTGAATGTTCATCAGGCATAAGTTCTCTTCAGAATCGACAAGAAAGCTGGCTTGGATTGTATTTTGTACGCTGGTTGCGTTCCATCACGGCAAGAAAACAAGAATTCAATACATTGTACGCCTCGACCCTCGAGTACAGACAAGCTTGGAGCAGCCCTCCTTCCTCTCGTCTCCCCAACCTTTGCCCATAGAGTCTCTCTCAAGCCTCGACAAATCTGAAGAAAATAGATTCGGGAGCATGTCTACCTTCACGCCCCTTGCTCGCGGTAAATCGTTGGAAAGGTAATTCCCTCACTGATCGGGCCGTTGCTGCAGGACCAATCCCGGGCCGTACTGAACGAATTCCGTTGTGATTCATAAAGTTGCAAGTTAATAGACTCCTGGTACTACATGACTTTAATTTCCTAGATGAATCGGACGGAAGTACGATGAGACAATGTTATTACCGGTTACCGTGACGCCGTGCTCCTGCCTGTACTTTCTCACACAAAGCCCTCATTTGTGTGTGTGTGTGTGCTGTACACTGCAGACACTCGACAAGAACGTGATCGAGTAGAGCATGGCGCAGAAGGGAGAAAAATAGGCGAAAGAAGCAAATTTTCTCCTCATCGTCCGATCCTCCCCCACTCCTTTATCACTGTTTATCAATGGATGACATCTGCGAGGGGGCGAGGGGCCTTCGGTGAGGGCTTTGTTCTAAAAATTTATTTTTCGAAAAATATAGAGGAAGAGGTGGGCCGTAACAGCTAAAGACAGCTCGCCGTGCTAAAACGACAGGAAGGGACAGCCAACTATTACGTCCTGTCTCATTTCCTCACCCTTTCGGCCAGACGGACCACAGCCTGTCCGGCCATCCGTGGGAAACAATTCTCTGTAGCACTGCGCAGAGATGCTTCTCGCTGTGCTGATGAAGAATTTCGGGTCTAAACCTTGATGATGAACAAGTAATTCGATGTCTTTCTCCGAGGTCAGCACGGCTGATTGCTTGATAAAATGGACGAGGAGGAAGGATTGGTGTGCTGCCGATTGCTTCATCGAATGACCAACAAGAGGGGATTGATTGGGTGCGCCATTCATCATTCATCAACTTACCAGAGCAAGAAGCCCACCCGAGACACCCTGGAGGTCTACCGTAGACAGTACTGCAGCTGAATATCGTAGAGCGATGTTGTAGTTGTGTACTGTAGCTATTTTCCCCAATAAAGGAGGATTTGATCATATGCCACTATCAAAGATTGGTAATTGATTATTTGCCACTCATGTCAGGGAAGATAAGCACCCTCTAATAAAAAAACAGAACAAGAAGCAACAGCTAGCAACAATCATTTGGGAAAGCGAATTAATCTAAATCTTAATGAATGCATCATGTACACGGATGTGAAATTGTGAAGAAGGAAAAATGCAGGGGATTAACCAAACTAAGGCATAGTATATCTTATGGGTGAATGATATCGTCGTTTTGGCAGAAAGTTAACTAGCGGCTAGTCCGTCCAAGATAGGCGAGCGAAGGTGGAAGGCGGCGGCCCACCAAACCCTAAATTCCTTTCTTCTTTTCCCTTTTTCATCTTCATTCTTCCTTCCTTGTGCCTGAGGCGGCGGCCGGGGATCCTTTCCTTTTCTTCTTCATCTCGTTTTCTCTCCTCCCAATGCAAGAAAGCAATGACGTCGATGTCCATGGAGTCGAGCGATCAGGAGCGGTTGCGCAAGGACAACGCCACCACCTGCGCCCACTGCTTCAGCCTCATCTTCACCGTCTCCGGCGTGTCGCCTGCAATCAACAAGCCAAAAAAACAAAACTTCAATCACGCTGCGCCGCATGGACAAATCAAAACTTCAATCGCCCTTGGTTACAGAAAGACGATGTTTGCATTTCACACGCACCGTGCAGCCTCACATGGTTGTTCGTCTAATCAACAGCAAAACTACTATAGTATTATTATCAATCAAAATAGATGCGAGTATGCGACGGATACAGACCTGGAGAGAGTATGGACATGGGGCTCCCGAGCGGAGACTCCTCGGACGCCTCCGACGAGGCGCCGCAAGCGCACGGGCTCGGCCAGCCCACCGCTCCGCCACCGGAGCCGCCGCCGTGCACGGCGTAGTATAGGTCCAGAGCTGGGAACGTCTGCACGAGGCGGCTCCTCCCGGCGCCGCACGCCGCGCATCCGGCGGCCTCGAACCCGAACCCCAGATCGATGCACCCGCGCAGCTCGTCGAGGTCGTCGTCCGTGACGCTCCGCCCCCGCCGCAGCGCGGAGGCCCTGTGATGCAGGCCCCGCCGCCGCTCCCACGTCTCATCCCGCTCGATGTCGGGAGACCACGAGTTCTGCTTCTGCAGCCCGGTCAGCGCTGCCGCCCCCGTCCTCCTCCGCCGCCGCCCACCTCGTGGCTAACCTTCTCCATGACGACTGGCTCCGGCCAGTACAGCGCCGCCGCCCCCGTCCTCCTCCCGCCGTAAGGCGAAGGGGGGATTTGGAGACGAGGGCCTCGGGGTCAGGGGAAGCGGCCGCGGTGGATTTTATCCCTCCCCGCCGCCTTCCTTAGCGGATGCGGGCGCGGTCAGCTGCGTGACGTCTGCCGACGTAACGGCGGTGCATATATAGCCCTGACCAGCTGACCCGAATCGAACGGTGGGTTTTTGAATCGGGAAGGTAATTATTCGGCATTGATTTGGGTCACGGGGAACGCGGGGCGGAATGTTTGCTCGTTTCCCTTCCATTCGAATGTAATTCTGAGTTTGCCGTTTGAATTCAGTTGGTTTGGTTGTGAATTTAGTGGGCTGGTGTGTACTAGCCCACATCACACTGCAGCTCCTTAGCACAATGCACATGCCCTTATGAGCTAGCTCGTACCATTTTTTTTCTTCTTCTGAGATGGTATAAGGTAGATGCATACACTCACATCATCACACGCACATACAAGCGTGCACGTCCTTGTACACACGTAGAGAATTTTGCGAAAGCACTGAGATCTCACGAAACATGGGCACGTGCTCTCCTATTGAACGCACACGCATGCGTATATCCATTTTTATGTGGTGAGCACAGACATCAAACAGGAAGCTCGAACGCGGATAAAGAGGATGCACGACGACAATACTTCCAACTGAGCTAAGGCTCACTCCTCTAGCCCGTACACCTGGCAAGTGAGATCCGATTCCTAGAGGCAAATTTTACGAAGAAAACAGCGGTAAGTCGTGACCCAACAGCTGCGACGGGGGGCCCACTTGATCAATCTATAATCGGGGTTCTCCCCGCTAATTTTTTGCCCCCTCAATTCCCAATTGAGTTGCGGTGGTTCCAGAATTCATGGAGTAATCACATTACAACCAAATCCCTCTTGGTTTATTATTTGCAAATATTACTGCGATGTAACTGCGTCTCATCGAGCCATCGGGCTTATTTCTTCGTGTAACTGCGATGTAATTTGATTCGTACGGAGGCAACGTCAATTTGGGAGGCAACATCCACACGGATGGATTAGTTCGCGAGTGGAATAGTGACACGTACACGGGAGTACTGCTGGTGCATCGCAGTGGAGAAGGTGAAGGGCTCCTATTCGCGATTACTTGAGTAGTTAGCGACGTGATCATGTGAGGCGGTGACACTTGGTTTGCTTGCACAGAGCGAACGGATCGATCCATCGACGTTTGCACGATTACGTATTAAGAAGACCTTGTTGCCTCTCACCATCGATCGCAATCCCTCGACATGGATGGAGATGGCAAAAATATCCGCAGATATATGGCTTTTTATTAAAATCCATTCCAGAAAATGAGACCAAAATTTGATCATGTTGTTCGATTTTCTGGGGCGTTTATCGATCAGAGAGGCAATGGTTCTTGCTGTTACTCTATGATATATTTGGGAGGTCCGTAATAGTGCGCGAAATGATAAAGATTTGTTGTGTCCTCAAAGAGTAGTTGCGAAAGTTAAAATTTATGTTGAGTTGATAGTGTTACATATCTTTTTTTATTATTTACCAAATGTTGCATATCTTTAATCCGAATCTAGGTCATAGGCGTGAGTTCTTACATTCAGTCCTTAAATGGACTCCGCCACCAGTAGGTACAATCCTTATTAATATCGATGTAGCACTATTTGCTTCTTCTCGTCGGATAGGGGTTGGTGTGGTAATCCGAAACCACATTGGTGAATGCTTGGCTGCCTGCAGCGATTGTCTTGATGGGATCACTACGTCGGAGTTAGTAGAAGCACTAGCGTTTTGCCGTGCAACAGCCCTCGCCCGTGATGAAGGATATCAAAATGTCATCTTGATTATGACTGCTTGTCTGTGGTGCAACGGTTGAATGTGTCAATGTGGGATCGGTCCTTTGTTGGTGCAGTTATTTCTGATATCAAGTTTATGGCAGATGGCTTTTCTTCGGTTGTTTTTTGTCATGTTAATCGTGTAGTGAATGTGACGGCACATACTCTAGCTAGATCTTGTGAGCGCTCTGTTAGCTCTTTTATTCGTAATGGTGTACCGGAGTGTATCCAGGAGACTCTTTGTAACGATATTTTGTGATCAATAAATTGTGGATATTCTCTCTCTAAAAAAACATGTCTTCTCTCCTGGATTCATGGCTTGCGAATCGCAATTAGGGATCCGAGATTATGATTGGTCGATGTGGTTAATGATCTGGCATCAAACGAATGCGTACATCCCAAACTTTCACAGAGATGTTACTGCAATTTGCAAGGGCAACTTGGCGCTGCGTGGATCGCTTGCCTATACATTCCTTCCCATGCTTAGTAGGACTAAAGATGTGCACCCACCCAACAGGGCGAAAAGAACCTACACATGTACATGGACGTTCATCACTATTGTAACAAGTAGGCGCAGCCCTCCTGTCTAGCCGATTTATCCCGCTTAAGCGGTCGTCTAGACCCGCCTAGATAGTGATTAGACGCAAGGCGTTGGTCCGCCACCCGACTAGTGTCTAGCATATAAGAGAACATTGATTGTAATCATCCAAAGTGCGTTGAGATTTGTGCAAAAACATTACAATGATTGAAAGATGAGATGTAGTTTGGATTTTAAAAGTTTGTATCAATCTCATGACACATTTGATGGTTAAGATAGCGTATGAACGTCCAATTACAATTGGAAAAAATCATTCGCAGCAGGAAGCCAAGAACACAAATGGGAAAAAACGCAAAGAGACGAAAGAGTTGTAGTAATATGTCGCAGTACAGTGCTCAAGAAACTTGCCTTAAATTGACCAGAAAACGAAATCTGTGGCGTGCCTTGGACAATGACTGAATGACGTGCCATAAATTGCACGGCATGCCTGCCTTTGCTTGAAATTTCGTTGCCTTTAGCTCGGACTTTACGGGCATGTTTAATTAGAATAGGATCGAATCCTGCATATATTTCTTAGGAATTTTCTACAAACTCCATGTTTGAAATCCAATTCAAGATATTTAGTTAGTCAAATCATGGCATTCTACCTATCGTCTGATGCGATCTGATTTGAGCTTCGTTTGATAAGCGAGGTTAGCTTTCTTTTGTGCGTCTAGTGTCATGGCAGACTGCCTCTCCAACTTCGAGTTTTTGGCTAAAATAGTGTTACTGATGAACCCGAAGGTCCGATTTGTTGGCCCGATCTTTCGATGAGAACGATAAGTCCGGTAGGTGTCGCTCAACTCTCACGATCCTGGCTACGAACACGCAAGGCTCGAAACCACGCAATCGCTGAACTGATTGACAAGTCGTTATCAACCGTGCACGAATACCCGGTTGATCTGACCACGAAGTCGATTCTCGCATACACCAAGAAACACGCAAGAACAAGATAATAAGCAATCTGAAATTGCAAATAGGATTGAAATATTTAATTGAGTTGGGATTCTGAAGCGGTATTATAGTTGGTCTAGTCGACACAAACCAATACACGAAGTTGTTATGAAGCTAACTTTTAACTAAACAAAATCCAAGTAAAACTAAAGGGGTGGGGCCTCCTTATATAGGGGAGAGGGAGCTGCAAATGTCTAAACGCTAGCATTGTGATACTATTCATGTGAACAGTGTTGTGAACAGTGCATACGGCCCAAGTGGAGGCGGCCGGCCCAAATAGGCCAAGGAGGTGGCCGACCCAAATAACCTAAAATGGTGGCTACTCTTTGGGCCAAATAATTGATACAAATACAAGACCATCGGCCCAATATGAGGTGACGCAGCACTAGATATAAGTGAAGTGTATTCATCGGCACGTTGAAGTAGCGTTTGACGCAGCCGGATCGATGGCAGTCGAGTAGCCCGGTTGGAGGTGGAGTAGTGGTCGTATCCGAAGGGTTGATGTCCTCATCAGTTACTGACGTGTGCAATAGCAAAACTAGCACCACACCCATTAAAGACAAAAATGATACCTTGCCCATGCACCAAAGAACCGGATTTGCCACGAGCCTTGACAAAAATATTTCATAATTTTGGAGTTCATTTGCTATATTTAGAAATTTCTACAAACAGTAGTCTTGACATAATTTTCGAGAAAAATTAAGAACATATAAAATTCTGGGAAAAGTACACAAGCAAGTAAATAATTTCATAATTTTTAGTGCTCATTTGCTCTATTTAGAAATTTCTACAAAAACAGTGGTCTTAAAGGAATTTGCGAGAAAAAATTGAACATATAAAATTCTGAAAAATTACACAACTAAGTACACTATGTCAGGAGCTTTTACAAAATATTTTAAAAATTTTGGAGCTTATTTATTATATTTAGAAATTCTTACAAACGGTACTTATCTAAAAGAGATAATCCACACCCCTGGGGGCCGGACGAGAGTATTTTCGCTCCCCTAGGAGTTGGACGGGGTATTTCTGTGCCCCCTAGGGACTAGAAGAGGCATTTTCGCGCCTTTGGAGGCGGATTCGTCATGTGTAGCATCATCGGCAAATCCAATAATCTGGGGCTCAGACAAGATGTTATTTTTATCTTTGGTACACGTGAAGATTAGTTTTACTATTGCGTATGCACAGCGTTATTGTAGCAAAAAAAAAATCCTCCAACTTCGTCACATCATGAACAACTTCCAACAACCGGTATAAAGTTAGCGCATTGATTTGCAATAATATGAGCCTGGTTTATTGCGCATCGTCTCATTGGCCAAGCCGTACGCAATGAGAACGATGATATCACGTTTCAATAATGTCTTGTATAGAATTATAGAAGTAGTAGGTATTAGGAAGAGCCCATGGGCCATGGCATTGTCAGGTCAAGATACGCATATGCTCTGTCGGTATTGTCCCGATGAGATGTTGTTGCGTCTAGCTGAACTACCAAATGATTTTACTAGCGCTTCTGCTCATTAAACTAGTCTTTATTTTTTTGTGTGTAGGAGTACTACAAAAGTGGAAATTAGACCTGTTTGTTGGCTCAAATCCTCTAGATTTCCGCCCTACGTATTTTTAGACAAATGTTTCTACTAATCATTTGTGGATTCTATATTAAAAACAAGCTAGGCACTTCTCGCGTTAGCTAATGACACAAATCTGCTGCAATTGTTTTTTGAAGTGTATCTGTCAGGGCAGCTGATTGGAAGTTTCTTGCATTGCATCCGCCCTGAACTGAAATGACAACATATGTGACATGTTCGTGGAAGAATACAAATTTTCTCAGAGAAATACAGTACCTAACAGTGACCTCACCTTCGACATTTGTTTGTACTTGCTCGGAAGACTTGACATGGGCTGGAACTAACTCGGAAACTGAACCAGTTTTTCGTCAATGACCAATGCGTTACCATCAGGTAGGCATCTCACCAAATCTCCGGCCCTGACGGACAGAATCAAAGGGACCGTGAAATAAAAAAGCTGAAGGATTCAACATGTCAAACTCCAAAGTCCTAACTAAGTAAATAGACACCTAGCCAAATTGTGACTTATACATTGGAGGACATGGCTAGCTGTACGTGCATCTAGATAGCCCCAATTAGGACTCGATTGAAACATAGAAATTTCATAAAAAAATAATTCAATTCTTGTAGGAATTAAAAAAAAAATACCATGCGTTCCAAGTAAGACCTTAAATGGAAGATAGTATCGAGGTTGCCTTCTTGCTTGCCTTCACCAGCAATATAGTACTAATGGAGAAGCATGACTTAAGCAGCACATTATTCTATCCATCTACTTCGACCGGGCCCGCATTTTGAAACGCTGATTATCGATCGCGCTAACGCCAAAGCCTTGCGCATGCATTGCAAGCCTTCAAGTAGGTAGGACAGCGGTAAGTATTTGTATTTGTATTTTCTAAATAAATATGAATTCAAATATTATCGAATACAAATATGAATCAAATATCTACTCAATTCAGTCGGAGATATCTTCATAACTTACGTAATTACAAGATATGTATGATATTTTATCATCGTACATAGTACACCTAATCATTCTAGTTTATCTATTTTACCTAAAAACATGAATTCATATTAAACTAAAAATACTCATCTAACTAATTAGTTATCTTCTATATTATATATATATATATATATATATATATATATATATATATATATATATATATATATTAATTATCGAATACTGAATAGTACAGATAAAACAACATTTCAGATGACAAAAATTCATACCATATTTGTATCTATATTTTTTATACGAATACAAATAGGGGGGAAATTGTTAATCGGATGAAAAAAAAATATAAATTATATTCGCGATCAACCGAATTGAATGCGGGATAAAACGAAGAGTTCAGATTCGATTGTCACCTCTGTCTTCAAGTAAAAGATATTCGACCCCCCGGCCGTTCTTTTTCTTTGCCCGCCGCGCTCGCTTTGTTTGGCGCACGCTCGACGGACGGAATCGATCCGTCGACAGCATGGTCAACGCCTGCGGCTTGAGTAGAAATTTGGGGACAACTTCAGGGCCTTTTCCCAGGGAGGCCGACCTGACAATCCCCCATATGTAATTGGTCCATACAGTAGATACTACATCTGCAATTTGATTACTATATGATACTTACTTGATGATCGACGCATCGGTTGGTAAGCAATGCAAGAATGGCACTATCACACAAGAAACAGAGTTTCTACCCTGTGCATACCTGCATCTATCTGTCGTAGAGCGTGGACTGTTCATGGTTTTTTTTGTTCCTTTTTTTAGAGCAAACCTGGCAGGAGCTATGCCCAAGCTTCATAGCAGGAGGAGAGTTCTCAACAAAAAGAGGCCGTCAGGGCGGCCCCAAGTTAATTTACAATATTAGCAACGCTAGAAAGCGTCGAACAGCAAAAATAAAGAACATGAGGCTACTGCTGGAAGGCTAAATTACGCCATTGGACGCTGTCACAGATAGGATCGAAGACTTGCGGCAGGATACGGTAATCTTGATTTTAATTAACAAAGATTGGGGTTTACCCCGCGCAGCAGGGACAATTGTCCCACTCCATCCCACGTATGACTAAAATACGTCAAGCTGCCGTCCTGACTCATCCTCCCATCTGCGCCACGCCTCCATCGTATTAGCCAAAAACTCCGCTTCCTCCTCTCACCCCTTTGCCGCCGTGGCCTCACTCCCCGCCTCCTCCTGCGCCGCCATCACCCTTATCCAGATTGAGCTCCGCGTAGCTCCTTCCCCCTCACGACCTTCCTCTTCCTCTCCTCTCCTCCCCCGATCACCTTGCCCTCGCCTCCTCTCGCCCGAGTTGCGGCTGTCGCCTCCTCTCGTGCCACACTGATGGTGCCCCCCGCACTGTCATTTCCTCGTTCCGTGTTGCCACACGTCGCCTCCTTTCTCTCTCCGCCTCATCCAAGCAGCCACCGCCGCCTTCTCCCCACGCCGGCCCCGCCTCCACCTCGCGTCGGCCCTCCTGCCATGCCCTCCTCTCGCTCCCTCTCTGTTACCCCTCCCTGCGATGCCATCGCCTCCTTCTTGTGCCTCCATCGCCATGTCCCCGTGCGCCCCTTACCTCCTTAAGCCGCCGTCGCCGCCACCTCTTCTCCATGTAAGCCTCTCCCTGCTACGGTTCCTTCCTCCCATGGCGACCCCCGCTCCTTTGTGGTAGAGAAAGAAGCAGCCTCCTGGTGGTTGGCGACGGTGTTCGGAGATGGCGGTCAGCAAGGTGGCAGCAGCGGCACATGGCGAGATAGCGAATCTGAGACGAGGCCACTGAGGGCACTGTGTGCGGTCCCTATAGGCTGCATCGGGGCATTGGCAACGTTAGTTTTGACAATTTCTTATGTTGTTTTGCTATTGCTCCCCCTTTGAATAGTTAATCTGTTTGTTTCTTTTCTGTGGACATATCACAGATCTCTCTGCTTGGCGGGGTTGATGTTTCGGCTGAGTCCTTATGTGAGTTGTACATGTGGTACTGCCGCAGGCCGAGGGCAGCCTCGACAAGGTAAGTGAATAATTGGGGGTCTAATTATCAAGTGAGTGGTGGTTATTTCATAATAAGAACTGTGGCAAATGTATTATTCTTGCCATTGGATTTCGATTGCACAGAATGCACCAATGATGGTCCTTGATGGTTTCCTACATGAGAGTTGTCTGAATGTTGTATGCTCTATGAACAACAACATATTTATATTTTATCGTACAGGCTTGGATGCTAACATGGTTTTCTGTTGTTGATGTTGATGCACAACAAACATATTTAAGTGGTATGTTATCTTATTGCATAAGATAATTTAGGTACAATATGTGGTTTGTTATCTATTATGATCAGATGCCAGAATGAATGATCATCTAATACGAAAGTAACTCTATTTTTAGGTACATCAAACTACCAATAACCCCCTTACTTAGCTTGGGTACCTATGATAGCTTCCTTAATTTTTTTAAGTTCCTAGCTCACTGCATATTCCTACTAGATTTGGAATATTTAGTACAAATATGCCTTGCTACATGGGTTGCAGTCCTGAGAGTGCCCATTCCCAAATTTGTTCAGAGCTTGCCATTTCAAATTCAGTTTTGCGGCATTGACCTTGTGATTTTTTTTTTAAAAACTCTACTTTTCTGTCAGTCAGGTCATTCGGTTCATGGGCTCCTAATCAAGATGTTAGTGTTGATATTTGGAATGCTGACCGTTGGTCCGATTTTGCTCTACATCTTAAAGAAAGGTAATTCATAATCTTATCAATAAAGTGCAGCAAAGCTCAGCTGTTCTAAATGGTTTATTCTTTCAGGTAATGACAATTCTTTGAGTGCTACAGGAGAGGCAGAAGATGCAGCAGATGGTAAAGGAGCAACATCATGACCTAACAGGGTAAATTCTCTCCTTTATCTTTTGATGCTTATGGTGGTCTTATTCTTAATTTAGTAGTAGTTTTGATCTATAATTATTTCATATATGAAAAAAAAAAGTTGTATTGAGAGAACTGAATCGTGGTTCCTTTTACTTACTATGAATTGCACCTTTTGGCAGCAGAAAAAAAAAATCAAGCATACTAGCGATTTGACGATTTCCATCTTTAGCTAAACAATTGTTTATAATGACAGCAAGGCTTGGCTTAGTGCAATATACAAGGAAGCAATGTGAGCATCAAGAGCTTGTGCACTCCCTGTCCTATGTGCATGCACACTAGAATTGCTCAAAAGTTTCAATAACCTAATTAACGTTGCCTGCTCCAAGAAACCTAATCCAGTAACCTGCACAAATATTGTGATGCATAACTATCAAAAGTTTTAAACATTTGAGGAATATGATGTCTTTACTTTGTGTGTTATGGAGATGGTGTATTCAAATAATTAATATGGATAAATGGTTCGAGGCAAACACTCTTTATTGGGAAAATGAAATATGCTAGCCTAATCCTTGGTAATTTTCAAGCAATCACAATTCCTTTTGCCTTTGTAGGTTATTTTTGTGTCCTTTTCTTTGGTACAAAATATTTAAAAATGTTTAGGGCAAGAAACTAATATGGGACATGTAGATGTTAATATGCAATTGTTTGATAGAATGACTCAACTAATGAGTATTGGAAAGGTAATCATGGTGTGCAGGCAGCACCCACAATAAACTCTACTTTCTTTTTGTTTTTACTCTAAGTGTATATTTTTTAACTAGCACACCACTAGATTGTTCTAATGTATAGATATTTTTCAGAGAAATGTTAGAGTGCATTTTACAGCTACTATCTCTGACAATGTTAGGTCTTAACATAGGGGGCATGTATTAATTATGGTGCATATTTTTTTCATTCCGTTGGTGATTATTATGGTGCTTTGTCTCTTCAGTTTGCTTATTCAAATTACTACTGCTACACCATGTTGCTAGATGATCGTAGTTTAGCAGCTTTGAATATATAAACAAGTGTCATACAGTATTTACATGATCAAGAGTTGCATCATCATAGCTTCTAATCATATCATTTTTATTTGATTCATTACTAACTTTGCGTAATTGAATGTTGAAGTCATGAACTGAAACCATGGTTGAGTTGCACTAACATTGGTTTTTTCGAAGTAGATATCTTTTTTGTAAAAACATAACTACTTTGTACTTGTATGTAATGATTTTGTTGCACTATGTCTTTGCTTACGGGCTTCTTATCGACCAAATTGTATACTCTTTTCAACATGGACTAAATTTGTTGTACATTGTGCAAATATACTTTCAAGTATTTTTACATCATGTATATATGAAAACTTGCATTATTTTTTTTTGAGTTTAGAATTTATCGTATCATGGTTACTCAACCGGTAAAAAAAAAATGTGAGTCGGTGGTTCCTTTTTGTCCCAGCTGCTCCGGTTCGCGGTTGGGCCCAAGCTTAGCCTGTCTGAGTGGTGGGCTAGGGTGACTTTACCTCGTAGCTCGTAGCAACCGCCCGTCCCCAGAATTTTTTTAAAATAATATATTTTTAAAAGATATTTACAAAAATAAATAGCCGCCCTAAAAAATTACAAAAATGACTCCCTATCGCCAGTTCAATCGGCGGCAGAGTCCTATCGCCCCACTGCCGCCGATTCGGCTATTTATCGTCGATTCAATCGGCGACGACTAACTATCATTGTTTCAATCAAGCGACGACAATCGGCGATAGGTACGTCAACCCTATAAAACCCTCTTTAAACCCTCAAAATTCGACACATGACTCAGTTTTATTTTTTTAAAAAAAAAAGAGAAGGAGAGAAGACAGAGGAGGAGAAAAGCTAGCGAAGCGCTGTTTATCCGGTTGCTCACCTCTCGGGTAATATTTTTAACAGAATGGATTACATAGTTTTTGATGTAGGGTTATGTATAGTAGTACGTTTTATATAATACTTTTTGATGGGTTGTTTAGTTTTAGATATGTAGTTAATCGTGCAAATATTCTTTATGGTGCAATGCGTCAAATATGTCTAACGTCACCAATTTCAAATTTTACTATAGTTGAGGGACTATTATGGAGGGTCCCGAGGGGATTGATTTGCGTTATTTCCAGTCGGCGGCTGTGCCCCTACTAAGACCTGAGCAGCGTACATTCGGCGTTGTGATACGGTGGTTGTTCCACACGTTTCCAAGTGGAACGTGATGTGTACGATCTGAGATTGAGTTGCCTTGCCCCCCCCGGGCAGGACAGCCCACGTATTGGGGGTTAGTGCAGCTAAAGGGAACAAATTCCTGGCAGTCATATGTACGCATGGCAAGGGAGAGAGGGTGGAAATTGGTCCTTCTGGTCCAGACATATGCCAAATCCACTCCACCATCTGCAACTGAACAAGAAGGGTGTTGCGCCGAAGAAAAGTCGGGACTCGACCACACACAGCAGTGCACACAATGGTGAAGCTCCGGAGTTGCCGATCTTTGTTGATGAAGACCATGCAGAAGTAGCTCCTTCAGTCAGACAAGCTAGTGGGCTTGCTGACGAGGGTGAGGAGCCGGAAGCCCTAGTGTAAAGGATGGATCTCGAAGACCGGGACTACATGGCATTGTCAGAAGATGAAGGTTTCGATGATAAGGATGATGTGGACCAGCAGGCGGTTCCATCATAGTGGAACACATACCAGTTCAACAATCTCGTCGTCAACGAAGGCTCCCGTGTGCCGTGGGAGTACGACTAGAGCGAGTTCAGACTACGAGCTATGTACAAATGCAAGGAAGCAGTGCAGGACGTGGTCAAATTCGGGGCATTTTCGGTGCGGCGCACATTCACTGTCGTCAAGTCTACCCCAAGATGCTACGACGTGAAGTGCGGCATAGAGGGATGCCCTTGGCGAGTGCACGCATTTCAGCCTAAGTGGTACACCTACTAGAAGTGCTCTATAGTGGTCCCTCACACATGGGTCGTCGCTGAATTAGTCGCTGGGTGAGATCGTGAATAATCTAGATTTTGAGCCACGATTCATCACTCGGGTCATTGAGACAAGGTTCCAGTATACAATCAGCTATACCAAGACTTGGAGGGCAAAACAAAGGTATTGGAATCAAGGTTCGGCACGTTCAAGGATTCCTACACAACCTCCCGCAACTCTGAGTCATACAAGATAGTAATCCTGACACTCATGTCGACATTCAAGACGCCACGTATCCGAAGTGGGCCAATAAGAGAGTACTACAACGAGTATTATTCACCTTTGGTCCATGCATCAATGTATTCCGGCACTGTCGTCCAATCTTGTGCATCGATGGCACATTCCTGACTAGGAGGTACAAGGGCCAGATACTGACTGCAATAGCGACGGACGAGAACAATCAAGTTCTTCTCGTGGCATTCGCTTTCGTTGAAAGCAAGAACACGAATAGCTGGGTGCGGTTCCTGAAGAATGTGATGATTTATGTTGTGTAAGGCCGTCCCAACGTATGCCTCATACATGATCGGTGCAGGGCTGCTGCGTGCAATAACTCAGCTGCAACGATGAGAGAACGTATCACTTCCATGGCCGGATCTACAGAGCGGGTGGTGCATGAGGCACTTGGGTGCAAACTACTATAAACAGTTCCGCAATAAAGACTTGATGAACCTGTTCAAGTGGCTGTGCAACTAGAACCAGTAGCGGAAGTTCGAAACACTCTAGAAGATTCTGGATGACCGGATCCAAACCCACAGAAGGGAGGCAGCAAGAAGGGCCGCCCCAAGCGCTGATCAGGCCCCCGAAGTATTGCCACAACTACCCACAGACGGTTCTAGTGTGACAAGGAAGACAAGGGCATATGTGAAATGCTTCTCGGACTGGATTGAGCACGAGCATAAGGAGAAGTGGTCGCTGCTACATGACAGGGGTGGTGCTCGATATGGTGTCGTGATAACCAATCTAGTTGAGGTATACAACTGGATCATGCGTGGCGCTAGGTGCCTCTCTTTGGTTGGTATTGTGAAGACAATTCTCTACGGTACCACAAATTACTTTGTTAACAGATGTAGCAATGTGTCGCTCGCCATGGCAAATGACAGATTACTCTACTCCGCCATGACCACCAAATACATGGAGGAGAAGAGCAAAAAGGGTGAGATGCACCGGGCATTTAAGATGGGCACGAAGGAGTTTCGCTTTGAGATAATGTGCTGGAATAAAGAATGTCACGGGACGAACCGCGAGAGGATCACCCACGAGTGCACGCTACGCTGCGATAGTTGCGTATGCACTTGCAATAAACCCCTTCTTCTACATAGGCCCTGCTCCCATGTCATGGCCGCCTGTTCGACGGTGGCACACTATCCCGACCAATACCTCTCTGATGATTTTACCAAGGAGGCGGTGATGCAAACCTGGAGTGGAGAGATGTATGGTTATGCCGTGGTTGACCATTTCACTAACCATCCTACCCGAGAGCAACTAATCTGGACCGCGGACATTAGTAGGCTCAAGGGAAAGGTTGGTCGACGACAGATATGGCGCATCAGGAAGGATATGGACGAAGCAAAAATCGGACGTCGTATGAAAAAGTGCTCCATTTGCTGGGAGTTTGGGCACACCTTCAAGATATGCCCTACGCGAAATCCTCAGGACGAAGGAGACATCGACACTTCGGACGTCGCGCAGGGACCTCATCCGGTGTCCCGACTTGAGGCAGTGCACATGCGAGATGTTGAGGTCGCGACCACGAGAAAGCATGAACAATAGTAACATATTATTGCCAATATTCTGAATTATCATTTTGATTAAGTCTTATGACGTTTTGCTGCATGTTCTGTAATATCAGTGTGTATGAATTCCCGGGCGAATCGCAATAACACTTACCTTCCTCTTTACGAATCATTGATACCTCAATCGTCCTCGTAAATTTTTCAGAAATTAACCACATTAGAACAATATACGACGATCAAAAAATATTATTGCGAGTCTAACAGATTTCGTACTGTTTAAAATTTATGAAAATTAAAAACATGCTAAGCAAATTAGGGTTGAGATACCTGGCGACAGGGTGCTGTCGCCAGTTGAAACGGCGATAGCTACCTGTCGCCAGGTGAATTGACGATAGATAGCTGAATTGGCGACAAAGAGTCATTTTTATAATTTTTTGAGATGATTATTTATTTTTATAAATATTTTTTTAAAATATATTATTTTAAAAAATTCCCGTCCCCATCACGCAGCACGACCCGGTGGTTGCCGGGTTGGTTGCTCAGCTGGTGCGGCTTTCCCGTACGCTTATTGGGGGTATTTTAGATCGCCGATCCTCTCGTTTGTGCGGTGTCTCCGGGGCCGGCGAGTCGGACGGGCACCCGAACACACGACGACGGGGCTAGTGGCCGTACGTGCTGCCGTGGGTCCGTGCTGTCCTCCTATGACGACAGATTGTCCTAAACTCCTACGGATTTGTGGTGTCTGCTTAGTCTATGATCCTGGTGCAATGTCGTGTGTCTCGTACCGTGATGATTCCTTTGTCATTGTTTGCTAGTTTCCAGAGACATTATTGCACGTTCAGGATGAACGGAGAGATTGTTTAGTGATCTTTTGGACGTTGTTATTGCGGCTGTCTTTGATTGCCTCCGGCTAGGGGCGAATTCACCTGGAGCTTTGTTAGGCTTGAGCCTACCCTCCGACCTCCGCCACCCCCTTGCTGGCGGCCATAGGTTCGGCCTCCATGGATGCTGCACTGCGCCACTGCTCTTTGCTCTTTAGAATGTTGCTCTTTGCTGTTATATATTCTTTGTTGTTGCCCTTTGCTCTTTACTCTTCATTCTTTGCCTCCGATAGTTGGTAATATAGTTGTATACTTGTATTTGTTCGTAGTTTTGCTTATCTTCTATTCATGCATCACCGAGGGCTGCACCTTCATGATTATGCATCCCAGTGAAGAAAAACGAAGCTGTTTGACTGGTTTCTTTTTTGGTATGATCTCGGGCACTCTACGTGGGCTCTCATGCTATAGCTAACCTTTGCAGCATGCATGCGGTGGTTTGGGGGATTGCCGGTGGCTAGCCTCTGCGGCTTGGGAACAAGCACGAAGGCGAAGGAAACAAATCTTATGACACAAGCAACAATGGTCCGGTGACATTATCGTCATGAATGTTAGATCAGAAAAAACCTACGATATCTATTATATGCTGTAGTACTATAGCAAGACACTGTAGCAGCAGAGGACCCAATGACTCCATCGTCCTCGTATCACTGTACTGCGCGATTCCGAAGGCGAAGCTGCAAATACGCGTGGATCGAACAGCATTCGACGATCAGCGCGTGGGCTGCTCGCGTCCGGACGGGCGTTGGGCTCCACTAGACGACTCGGCTTGGGCAGCACGCGCCTGGGCAGACGGAGAGCGGCTGGAGTCTGGACTCTGGAGGCTTTAGCTGACTTGGGCCGCACTGCCGCCGACGCCGTCTCGATTCCAAAAGACCTCTCCTTTCGAAATCAGTTCAGCCCAAAGAAGCGTACAGAGAGCTTCCACAAGATGCCATCCTGGGCTTCAGGCCAGCCCGAATTGTACTACGCATGTACCTGATCTACAGAGCAGTGCAAAATATCCCCATCTCCTCTCCTCGCCGCTGCACAGCACAGGCACAACTGCGCAAGGCACCAGCCCAAGCCGTAGACATCAGAACGGAACTCGAAGAAAAAGAAAACGCCAACGAGGCCACGCTCCCCGTCCCCGGCGCAGAACAGAACGGGACGGGGAGACCTATCCACTCCTCCATGCAGCATCGCAGCGCAGCTCACTTCCCAGCCACTACTTGCCACCCACACCCGCCGGCTTCACCCAAAACAAACCAACCTCCCCGAGAGGGGGAAAAAACCCCGACGAGCACCGCGCGACGCGAGCGACCTTCTCCGACCCCACCGCACCCGCAGCGTGCGCAGCGCGAGGCCGCGACCACGGCACGGCGCGCCCGTACCATGCCGTGACGCTCGCAGCCACCGCACGACGCCGCTTCGACCGCCTCGCCGCACATGCACTTCCCCTCGTCGCGCGCGCACCCCATGGCCGTTCCCGCCGTCTCCTGCCCGCGCCTCATCATCACGGGGATTAGCCTCGTCTCTGCCTCCTCTCTGCTAGGCCGGGGCCGCGGGCTGGCCGTGAGGGCGCGCGGCCAAGGCGCGGCGCCGCCCGACCCGGCGGCCATCCTGCGGCGGCCGGCGGTGACCACGACGTCGGCGGAGGAGCGGGAGAGCGACGCGGATTCCTCGATGGGTGCTTCGGGGGAGGACCAGACCGCGGAGGACGGGAGGAGGAAGGGGCCGGAGAGGGAGTGGGTGGACTGGGAGGACCTCATCCTTGAGGACACCGTGCCGCTCGTCGGCTTCGTCCGGATGATCCTCCACTCCGGCAAGTAGGCAATTTCTCCTCTTCCCGTCTCGTGTGTTGTTCATTCTCACTTCAGTTCTTGATGAAATTTGTGATTCACACTAAATTTCAGTATAGCATGCACCATAGGTCATAGGTAAGATTTTTCCTATGTACATGTACTCCCACAATGTGAATAGCTAGATCCACTAATGGAAGATTTAAATGGTTAGGCACAATTAGACCGATTACCTCTAGGAGCAGTTGTGTCCTAGTATCAAGTTCAAGGCGAATAAGGACGGCAAGTACCAATTGGTTTGGTGTTGGACGGAATGTATGCCTTATATCGAGGGAAGATTTGAATAGGCATTAGGCAATGAAGTGGTTCAATTTAAGGGGTTTGGTTGGTTGCGCCAACTCATTCTAATCTAAGTCATGCAATAGACCACTGATTACTCTGTTGTGGTTTGCATGAGATAGTCCAAATTCATATTATTGCAATTTGGAGGAGGAATTCAGAATGGGATGGCATGGCCAAATTGACAAAAATTCATTTTTCTTGATTGGTGTGTATTCACGTGCTTTTAACATATTCTACATCTTATCACCTGATTACACTTGACCACTGTTTGATCTCAGCTGATTATGGAACTAATTCCTTCGAGGAAGCATCAGGACTTGTTTTACAAATATTATTAGTTTTAATAATAAGCTGAGGGTGCCCCCTCCTTGCTGAGGGAAAAAGCAGTAGACTTTGCTCCTCCAACCTTTGTCAAACTTCACCAAAATCAGTGAGATAGTCTTTAATACTAGCAACTGCGGATTGTCTCAACACACACTGCATTAGGTAATACAAGCAACAATAAACCAAGCCAATGCATTCACTCAAACAGAATGGAGCCATGTGCTTGCATCACTTCATGCATACAATCAATTAGCTCTTTATGTTTCTATGATATCGTGTATCTGCCCAAAAGGCTGACACTAACAGGCAAAATATGGCTGTCATGTTTCATACTATTTGTGCCATGTGAGTTATGCCTTCCGATTTCCGTGACGCACAAAATGAGACTTGACAAAACTTTGATCAGCTCCACACACTGTGCTGTCTGTGCAGAACCAGTATGTTACTGTCAAAAGTAAGAAATGACATTGTTGTATTGTTATTTAAAGGAAAAAGTATATATTGCCTCCTGAACTTCGGTGGTGTGTCTACCTTTCCCCCTGAACTACAAAACCAGGTATTCCATCCTCTCATCTTCTAAAACTGAAGCAAATAACCCCCTAGGGTGGTTTTGGAGGTGGTTTCACCATTGTGGATGATGACGTGGACGACAATGTGGTGTTTACTCAGCAAATCAGATAAAACGGAAAGCAATCTCTGCATATTAGGCCCACATGTCAGTGAGAAACTTTCTTGTTCCTCCTATCTTCTTTCACTCTCTCTTCATCCAACTCCATGGCTCCATGTCCAAGTTGTCTCTTCCTCTTCTCTCTTCTCTGCACACTAATGTGCTGCCATGCCGTGGCTCGATGGCAGCATCTCAGCACACGGCACAGCAGCTCGCGGCAGCCACAAGAAGCAGAACGCGGCATTGCCATACTCCATGGCTGGGTCAAAGAATACAGCCGCGATGGTGCTGCTGCTCTGTGACTAGATTGGAAAGGTGGCCACGGCGGCGTGCTCCTGTGGATGGTGACGCTTCCTGCGGCTGAGCGACAGAGTCAGAGGAGGCAGCGGCTTAACGACGTCCATCCCGTCCTACCTCGATTCAGCTGTTGTAGTGCCTTCCCTTCCCCGGCTCCCATCACAGGAACACCTCTCTCTCTCTCTCTCTCTGCCCCCAGAACCAAGCAATCCCAACTCAAATCGAGCTTGGAATTTGGCAAAAATTCAAGCCTTTTGCTCTGATTTGAGCATTCTGATGCCTCTATCTTTGGGGATTTCTTTGATTTGGTGTTCTAATCCAGGTATTTTGAGATCCCATGCAGTGAGATCTCAAGAAATGTGAAGGCTGAAGCCAAGGTTGTTAAGTCGGTAAGTCGAGTCGAGTCACCAAAGGACCGACTTGCCGACTAGTCGACTAATTGTTGACTACTTGTCGACTTGCCAACATACCACCCTTGGACAAAAGCAAATTAAACAGAGCACGAAATAAAAAAGACTTGAATAAATTTAGAGCATGTTACCCCATCTTCTACTACAACAGAACAGAGCAGCTGCTACCACCACATCTGCTACTCTACTACTACTACCAGTCTACCACTGATATTCTGCTACTACTACTCGCTGCTACTATACTACTAGTACTTGCTGCTACTACTAGTCTAGTAGTACTACATTAGTATTTAGTACATTACTACTTGCAGACCGCTGCTACTACTACTAGATCTACGAGAGGTTGAGAGCATTAGAGCAAAACAGAGCAGATCAGCATTCAGCAAAACAGGGCAGCAAAGCAGAGAGAAGGGAGCTCAGCAGAAAAAAGATTTGAGGGAAAGGGATGAAGGAGGGAGAAGAATATGGAGGCCAAGGCGATGCTTGCCGATGGCGGCTTGAGCCAGGGCGATGGCAACGGGTGCTGCAAGACGACCGGAAGGGAGGGAACCAACAGGGTGGAGGCAAGAACCAATGGCGGCTGTTTGCTAGTTGCTAGGGTTTGGGTGCCAAGACCCTTTATCCTCTCCAATTTTCAACCTGACGCTGGGCCACCCCAAATCACGCGCCCAGTCACGTTCTAAGTGTGCCAAGTCGCGTGCCCTCTCCCGCGCTCGCCCACAAGTAGCCTGACTTGTCTCTCCAAGTCGACGACTAGTAAACCCAAGTCGACCAGTCTCTCAGCTAGTTGAGTCGGTGGCTCCAGTCAAGCGCCGCCGGCTGACTGGACGACTAGTCGACGACTTAATAATACTGGTTGAAGCAAGTTTCATTTTTCTTGGATCTTTGGGGAGCTGTTGGGTTTGATGTTGGCAGACATAGAGTTTGTGGAGAGAGAGAAGCGGAAGGGAGAAGGAAGAAGATGGAGAGAGAAGGGGAAGATGGAAGAAGGATAGCAATCACTCACATGTGGGGTCACTACATAAGGAACTTTTGTTTATCTTATTTGCTGAGTAAACGTCACGTCATCATCCATGGAGGCAAAGCCACTTCCAAATCCACCCTAGGGGTTTATTTGCTCCAGTTTTAAAAGATGAGGGGGTAGAATACCCGATTATGTAGTTTAGGGGGCAATTAGACGGACCACCAAAGTTCAGTTGGTAATATAGGTTTTTCCTTATTTAAATCATATCTTGTTAGTTATTATGGCTTCTGATTAATGAACTATAGTAAGTCAGCAATTGCTTCATTTTATGATCTTCAGCAATTGCTTCATTTTATGATCTTCTTATAATAGTATTAGGTGTGTCATGTTGTTCCATGGTCTTCCAACAATCAGCAAGCTCCAATTGAAAACAGACCTTGCTATATAAAAGACTTAGGATATAACAATTTGTTTAGCTTTTCTTTGATCAAATTAGATTTTATTATCTCTTATTTAACAGAAGGATGTGTACCCTTCTTCATAAACTAGTCGACTATTCGTTGCGACTTAAATGTATGCTATACTTGCAGATTTATATTATACCAAAACTACTTTTTGAATAACAGAGGGAATGATATTGGAATGGTTGCAGGTACGAAAGTGGTGATCGGCTGAGTCCTGAACATGAAAAGGCAATTCTGGAACGGTTGCTTCCATATCATCCACAATATGAGAAGAAAGTTGGATGTGGTATTGATTACATCACGGTACGTAGTCCAAGAATGAAGAAAGTGAAGCACTGTCTTTAAAAATGAACGACAAAGAAAGTAAAACTGTGACAATCTCTATGGCTATTCTTGCTGTTTAATCTTGAGCTTCTACTCTTGTTACCCTTCTAGATAGGTTAATGTCATATAGTCTCATGATGCCAACTAACTTCAGAATGTTTATTTTTTCTATTCTGAAGAGAGCCTTCAAATTTTTTATGACAAATTTTATGAGTGTCTCTGTCTGTTTGACTTTCGTACGGTGTACTAAATGCCTAGCTCTGAGCGGATATTTTTGTTGTTGTTGAATAACTCTAAGTTGAAAATGGTTCTGAGCTTCAAATGGTGGTTTCATTATTCATTGCTCCATTTGGGAACTAACCTTTAGTACTATTTTGCAGGTAGGGTTACATCCAGAATTTGAAAACTCAAGATGTTTGTTCATAGTTAGGAAGGATGGTGAGCAAGTTGATTTTTCGTTCTGGAAGTGCATCAAAGGTCTCATACGACAAAAGTACCCCTTGTATGCAGACAGTTTCATTCTCAGACATTTCCGCAGGAGGCAAGATTACTGACGTAGTGCCTCATAAAATTGTTTCACTGTAATAATTCCGTGATTTTGATTTTGTCCACATGCCCTTTGTATCCGGTGGTTTTTGCATTTGTTCAAATTAATGTGGAAGAATCAATTCTAAACATCTTATTGGACGCAACATAGTTATATAGGTTACAGTTTTGCAGTCGCAGATGAACTTTGGGTGCTATATTTAGTTAATAGCTTCGTGTTAGCAGCGTGTTTATACAGTTGCTAGTCTTTTGAAGATCAACAAAAGATGTAGATATGCGGTTTATCCCTTCGCTGAAATGCTGCTCTTCTCTACTTTGTTTTGAAGTAGTTTAGTTTCTTGTTTGAGCTGTCCGAGTTTGTGCGCTGATAGCTGTCTGCATCTTATATGTTTTGCAGCTGCCTATTTTCTCAACCATCCATGCCAAGTCGAAGTAGGTCACGTTTGTTCCTGCTGTAACGTGTAAGGAAGCAGCCAGACTGCTTGCTGATAGCTCATTTTATTTCGCCCAAATGTTGCCAGCAGGATGCTTCCAAAGCTTAGATTGCAAAATAAAAAAGTGGTGTTTCTAATGAACACGAGTGTGTTTGCTTGGTCTCTAGCTGCAGCGTGCAGGCTCGTGTGGCCCAGACGAGCCTCGGCCGGGAGGTTGGTGTCGTCCAAGAGGCACTTGCTGTCAGGAGGCACGCCCTTGCACGCGCATCAAAGGGCAAGGGCCGCGGCGTGTGGCTTCAAACTTACCACCACTGATTTGCTTTGTTGTCTCCGTGAATGAACGGACTTGGGCTAGGCTATGATACAATCTCTGTCGCTCTTTTTTTGGAACTTGTATCTGCCGTTGCTTTCTAATGGTACTCCCTTGTGCGACCAAGAAGGCAAGAACTGCATGCTACGGAAACCGTACGTTACATATAAATCTATTGAGATGTTAAACATCAAACCAACTGATATGGGCAGAACAATACTCCCTCAGTTTAGAAATATATGATATTTTAGAAAGCGTGCAATCAAAATTTCTTAACTTTAACCGCTAATATATAAAATGGTCCGTCCATACAAGATTCGACTATTTTTTTCAGCCTAAAACAATCAAATTTTAGTTTATTTACAACTTTATTATACATAAATTACATCAAATTATTTATGTAATTTTTGTTTTTATCACTGTAATTATTCTCAAAAGTCTTAATAACTCATATTTCCATCACATGATTCAAAATCTAACATATACTTTGAGAGATTGAGACAATAAAATAAAATAAAATTATACCAACAAAATACGGTAATATAGTGAACTCGTTATGTTCTGAAGAAAAAATCATAATAAATTCGGACTAATTTATTAGATGAGAAGAAGTACAAATCTCAAAACATATCGGACGGATAAAATTCGACTATTTTGACAAAACAAAACAGTCAAATGTTGTTTAACAAAACCGTATATAAAAAACTATTTGTATTGGTCATGTGAAAATAGTATCACTAGATTAATCATGAAAAATATTTTCATAATATAATAATTTTATATTTTTACAAATATATTCATTAAAAATCAATGATCAAAGTTGCATGTTAAAGACCTATCAATATCCAAAACGTTGTATATTTTTAAAATTAGGGAGAGGGTTATTTTCACTTTTCTTTTGGACCGAAGAGGAAGAAGCGAGGAAGGACACGCCTCTTGCCGGATCCGTGCTGGCGTGCATGTCCGGCAGCTCGCCGACCCTTAAGACGGCTCACGGGCCGCGTTCCTGATTTTTCCGTTACCGGTGTATCTAGCCTCCGATCCGGTGGCCTCTTGTTAAGGTTATCGTGGTGGTCTTGGCGTCCTCGATCTATTTGGCCACTTCGGTTTTAACTAATCCTTGAGCCCTCCCCCACATATTAGCTGCATTCGCCTGATCAGTCGCTGCGAGACTACCAAATTGCCCCGCCGTTGATGTTGTCAGCCAGGGTAGTAGATGGTTTGGTTGGGATAAAGGGTCGCAGCATGGATGGGATAAAGGGTCGCGGCGCTTTCTGTGCCTGCAACGTTCTGCCATTTAGGTCCGGGGTTTTCTTCTTCGTATGGTCTGATGGTTTTGTTCTGCCTATGAACATTGGAGTGGAGCCCATGGTGCTTTAGTATTCTCCTGAAACAGTTTTTAAAAATACTATCCTAAATCATAAATTGCACAAATGTCAAGGAGGTGAGGTACAATTAACATCGCAGTAGCAGTTGGTTGCGTAGTAAGCCCTCAGTTTGCTATTAAAATTTGTGATCCCCAGTTGACTTCTCTAGCTATCACAAGAGTTTAAACTTCAAAGGTTTAAACGGAGTGGTCTATCTGGTGCACATAGTCTAATTGATGGACATGTGCACATGATAGATATAAGGCGTCCAACAAGCAATCCATGGGCCAGATTGAGCCTCCCTACACCCACCTCCCACTTAACGCCACAATTAGCATTTTGCCCCCGAACAGCCAGTTCCTCCCCGCGCCCCTGTGCACAAGTCCCCTCGTGCGAAATCTTCTTCCAGTCGCCGCCCCCGCCTAGGGTTTGCACTCTGCCGCCCCTGCGTCGGCACGGCGCGGTGCACCTGCCCCTATCCCGACGTCGAGAAGCCCTAGCCCTGGACATTACGGACTAAAGAGGCAACACACAACCACATTCCAATTCTCATGAACAAAATCCTATACAAAATTTCAGAAAAAATATGCATGCTTCAAGTATATGCTTCCATTCATCCATTCATAAAAGCAATAGGCATAAGGTTTGAGGTACATGCTTCCATTAGGACAACACAAAAGCTAGAATTTTTACAACACGGTAGTAATACATCCTCGATAGAACTAACATGAATATTAATCTTCACTAATACAGGGGAACTTGCCAACCTTCTCACTTCTAGAAACCGCTCAAATCAATCAAAACAAAAAGAAATCGCCCAAATCTTTGGCATGGAGCAAGTGGTAGCCCACATGAAGCACACGTCGACGACTCGAGTGCATTGTGGTGCAGGGGTGGCGCACGGCACAGGGTGCGAGGAGACTCGGTGGGGGTGGCTCGGCGCAGTGCAGAGGGGGAAGGACCTCAGGCGCAAGGCTCGGCGCAGGGGCGGCGCAGCGCTGGGGAGGGGCTAGGGCTTCTCGGCGGCGGGGCAAGGGCAAGTGCACGCACCGTCGTGCCGGCGCAAACCCTAGACGGGGGCGGCGACTGGAAGAAGATTTTGCACGAGGGTACTCGCGGCGCAACGGTGGCGGGGGAGGAACTGGTTGTTCGGCGGGGGGGGGGGGGGCAGGGGGGATTGCTAATTGTGGCGTTAAGTGGGAGGTGGGTGTGGGGAGGCTCGATCTAGCCGTAGATTGCTTGCTGGACTCCTCAGGTCTATCATGTGCACATGTCCACCAATTGGACTATGTGCACCAGATATACCGCCTTTAAACGGATGGTTAATTTGGGATGTATGAACTCAATGGGCGACAAATCAATTCCTTGAGAATCCCCATGAATCATTTTGAAACAAAGGATGATCCTTAACTGTGGCATACTGCATGTTGAAAATACGGTACTATGTGAAACGTCATTGCGACAAATAAATAGTAACACAAGATGTAAAATCCAAGATAGTTTTTAACTTTAACATCGCATTGAAAATGTGGTAATACATTAACTTTATTACCGAAGCTGAGCAAGAGTTACAAAGCCTAGTCAATGTTTCTTTCGAAGATGAAAGACCTACCTACTTGGCTACTAATGAAAAACGAAAATAAAACAAGCACTCTAAGAGACCAAAGAATTCCCGCGAAACCTTTTTTCAAACAGGCTTGTAATTCAGACTCTCAAAACAAAATGTTGTAGACCCGAAGTGAAACACGTAAATTTTTCTTTATTCCTTCGGAAAATAAATTGTTTCTTATAAGTTATCTTAAAAATCATGTGATCTAAATAGAAACTTAAACGACAGTCGGTTGAGAAAAGTACCCACCAAACATCATTTACTTCAGCTGAGCTCCATTCCGTACCAGCACAAATGAACCACCATTTAGTACCACATTACCAATTTACACTAAGTTCCACTAACATATAATACATTTTGTTCCAAATCGTAACACTTCTGAGTTAACCTTTTTGAGCGAAGCGAGGATGAAAGATCAAGAAAGATACTAAGCACGCGTGCTGGCTCCGTGGGTGGAGTTTTTAGCGTATTTGGCACTATTGACACGCTCAATAGCAAATTTAGCCCATTTTTTTAATCAAAGCTAAAAATTGCACCGCAGAGCCACCGACGGACGACACGTCGCCTCGTCTGCATGCTAGGGTTGCCGTAGCCCCTTGTCCGTGCGCCCCTAGCCTGTGGGAGGGAATCGATTCCCTCCCATCCCGCTGCTGGTCACATTGGCCCCACCCGATTCTCGTTTGTCCCCCCTGCGCAAAAAACCCGGGGCGTCGTCCGTGGAAGGGAATCCAATTCCCTCCCATCACTTCGCGGTCGGCCGAACTCGTTCCTTCATGCGGCTATAAAACCCTACGCGTCGCTCTCGTTCCTCCACCTCGAAACCATTCCGCTCTGCATAGAGAGAAAGAGAGGATTGGGGATGAAAACGGATCGAATAGTTTTTGACCGATCCGGATGAAAACGAACTTGGATTGTCTCGGATCGGATAATTCTTGGATCAGAAACGAATTCTCGCCTGCCTCCGCCGGCTCCCCCCCATGCCTTCGCCAACTCCCTCTTGTTGCCCCCGCACCTTCGCCGAACCCCACCCCTCGCGGCCACCTTGCCCCCCCGCCCCGGGCCTCTTTTGTGTCCTGCCTCGCTGGCCGCATGCCCTGCTCCCCATCAAGGTAAGCATGCACACATTTGCTCCTAAGGTTCTTTTGCTGTGATCTGTGAATGCAATGTTAGTCCCAGTCACAATGCTAAATTTGCAATAACAATCGTTAGGGTTTTCTACAAGATTAACAAATCCTTCTGGAGCTTTTGTGATTTCTTCCACCCTCTTTGTTAGTGTGGTTGGGGTTGTAAGTAGAACCTACAACAATCGTGAAAATTATAAATTGCTAAATGACTGAACTCAAGATAAACTCTTTAGTTTATTGATGATCTCATCATTTATAATCATAGTTTACTGAGCTGTTTGAATACATTCTGATCCCTCTACTGTAAATACCTGGTGAAAGTAAACACCACTATCCACAATGACATAGTTCTTGATTTCACTGTAATTAGTAAAGTTAATTCAGGTCGGTCCATTCTGTATTACCATGCATGCATGTTCTGTTGTGTCTACAATAACTTGAACTAATAAAGCACTTTTCTTGAGACAGCTTTTGAAGCTGTAATATTATTTTACTGGGATCAAGGGAAAACTGTGGTTAATGCTTGCACAACTGGAAACAAAAACACGGATTTTAGTTTGTGTGGTTGTGAGAATTATATCAGGACCGATGAGCCGCCAAAACTAATTAACTTCGTTTTAATCTAGCTTTTTTATTCTAAAAAGGCGCACATGTATCCTAGGTATTTTTCGGTTTATTTATTCGTACATGTTATTGTTTCTAATGCACGTAACCAAACCCTACGTGCCATGTAATTCACAATTACATTATGAAGTCTTTCAAATTTTATCCCCAAATGTTTCATCTATTTCAAATTTCGTACTATTTTTCGAAAGGAACCAGTTCTAGAAAATAATACAATCGTAACAATAAGTGTGTCAACCCTAAACTCAAATTTTTTGTCATTTTGCTCCAAATGGACTATTTTTGCTATTGCGCTACCAAACCTGCATTCCAATTTCCAAAAACTCACATTCCAAATTGGGCGCATAAAATCACACGCTTTCTTTGTATGCTTGACTTTGTGTGCATTATCACATGTACCGAAAATGTATTATCACATCTATGAAAAATGTATTGTCACATGAAATGATGCCTCTATTATCACATGAAATAATTTAAACAAATTTTTTCACATAAAAACACGAATTTCATTCGAAATATTAAATTTCACATGAAATGACGGTCGTGCAGAACGCTGGGGTGTTCGTGGCCCCGGCGCATAGACATGGGGCTCCAAGCATCCGGCGTGTGGATGAGGTGACGTGTTGCCCACCGATGGCGCTACGGTGCTATTTTTGCTTTGATTCAGAGAGAAGACTAGTTATATTCATTGAGCGCGTCAATAGTGTCAAATGGCAAGAAAAAAAAACTTCTGTGAGTGGGATAGGCTCTGAGGAAATTTTGGGCCCCAGTCCGTTTCAAACGGTACCCGCCGGGACGTGGGCACATGGGTAATTTTCGATCCCGCGGTTGCCATGTCGCGCAGCATCTGCCCTTTTGAACTCCCCAAGAGCCAGGAACACCCCCTCCCTCCCCACAATAAACACGCACCGCACCCATGGCCACCACCACAACACAGCAGCAGCTCCAGCCATGGCCTCCTCAGCCTCCCTGCAGCGCTTCCTCCCCCCCTCCGCCCACGCGGCGTCGTCCCGCCGGGGCCCCGTCCGCGCCCGCCCCGCGCAGTGCTCGACCGTGTCCGCGCCGTCGTCCTCGCCGCCGGCGGGGGCCGTCGCGGCCGAGCGGCTGGAGCCGAGGGTGGAGAAGCGGGACGGCGGGTACTGGGCGCTCAAGGAGAAGTACCAGACGGGGCTGAACCCACAGGAGAAGGTGAAGCTGGGCAAGGAGCCCATGGCGCTGTTCATGGAGGACGGCATCAACGACCTCGCCAAGCTGCCCATGGAGGAGATCGACGCCGACAAGCTCACCAAGGAGGACGTCGACGTACGGCTCAAGTGGCTCGGTCTCTTCCACCGCCGCAAGCACCAGTGTATGTCTCCGCACCCACGCATGCATTTGTGTTTCATCCTCTCTTTTCTTGATACATGTTTGAGCTTGATGATTGGACTATACTCTGCAAAATAAGTTTTGTAATTATGCCTACACCTTAGAGATTACTTGTGGTGGATAATGATTAAGTATACATGAACATGATAACGTCTGCATTCAATCACTCCATCTCCATGTGCCCATGTTCCTTCGGAGCTCTACATAATGTTAGGCTGTTAGCAGTTAGCACAAGTACTGAACAACTTTCTTTTGCAGGTGTATAATATACTGTTTGAGTGCTTTAACTAAACGTTTTCCAAATTCATATATCATATATTTGATATTTCCACTCCACTGGCAAATACATGTCACATGTGTATGGTGTATAGAAGCTTCTGGGATCCCCTGTGGTCATGTTCCCTCTGGCTACACAAACTTTCTTGGTGGCCTTTCATTAGTGGAGTACAAGGATTGGTTGCTTTGGTATATACTAACAAATATATATTTTTAAGAAAGCAGTACTTTAGGTATACGTGAATAGCCATTGAATCAACCAAGAGTCAAGTATGCGAGTCATGCAAAGGAAATGCCATGCACTGACTCTCACGGCTAGGACGATAGTGTATTCTTTCTTCTTCTTTTTTTTTTTTGTTTGGTCCAATCCAGTCTGGACTCTGGATTAGTAATTCATCATCTGCTGTTCGTTGTTTCGTGATTTCGTACATATTGTTCGTGATATTGTAGTGGAATTTATGTTCTGCTGTCAAATGTGACACAGTGAATTGGGAAGTCTGTAATCGAGTTGTAGCTTTTCTGGACCACGAATATATTTGTATCGGACATAACGATTTTTCGACGTTTTTTGTGGGGTTTATCTCAAACCAGTGGTTTCAAATTTGTTCTTTTTTGGACCATTCCTTAGTTCTTTCCACAAAAGAGAGACATCTCCAGATGGGCCCCACTGTGAAGTTGACCCAAAATGCTAACGCCCGCTCTACGCGTGCTGTGCCTCATGATGCAGATGGGCGCTTCATGATGCGGCTGAAGCTGCCGAACGGCGTGACGACGAGCGAGCAGACGAGGTACCTCGCGAGCGTCATCGAGGGGTACGGCGAGAACGGCTGCGGCGACGTGACCACCCGGCAGAACTGGCAGATCCGCGGCGTCACTCTCCCGGACGTGCCGGTCATCCTGGACGGACTCCGCGCCGTTGGCCTCACCAGCCTGCAGAGCGGCATGGACAACGTGCGCAACCCGGTCGGCAACCCTCTCGCCGGCATCGACCCCGACGAGATCGTCGACACGCGCCCCTACACCAACCTGCTCTCCTCCTTCATCACCAACAACTCCAAGGGAAACCCGGCCGTCAGCAACCTGTGAGTCTCAACTCGTTATTCATTAAGCCGTTACATTGGTACATCAACGGCGACACTCGTCTCTGACATGTCGTTGTTGCCATCTTAACAACAGACCAAGGAAATGGAACGTCTGCGTGATTGGCTCTCACGATCTGTACGAGCACCCGCACATCAACGACCTCGCGTACATGCCGGCGGTGAAGGACGGCAAGCTCGGCTTCAACCTTCTCGTCGGTGGGTTCATCAGCCCGAAGAGGTGGGCAGAGGCCTTGCCGCTCGACGCCTGGGTTCCCGGGGACGACATCATCCCAGTGTGCAAAGCCATTCTTGAGGCGTACCGCGACATCGGCACCAGGGGCAACCGGCAGAAGACGCGCATGATGTGGCTCATCGACGAACTTGTAAGCTTCAGACTATCAATTATCAAAGCAAAGCATCGATCGAATAAAGCTTCGATTCGATATTGATGTTTTTATGTCTTGATTGCCACGATGATGCAGGGAATGGAAGTGTTCCGGTCGGAGGTGGAGAAGAGGATGCCGCATGGAGTGCTGGAGCGCGCCGCGCCGGAAGACCTCATCAACAAGAAATGGGAGAGGCGAGACTACCTTGGCGTGCACCCACAGAAGCAGGAGGGCTTCTCCTATGTCGGCCTGCACGTGCCCGTGGGTCGGGTGCAGGCCGCGGACATGTTCGAGCTCGCCCGCCTCGCCGACGAGTACGGTTCCGGCGAGCTGCGCCTCACCGTGGAGCAGAACATCGTCCTCCCGAACGTCAAGAACGTGAAGGTAGATGCGCTGCTTGCCGAGCCGCTCCTGCAGAAGTTCTCCCCGCAGCCGTCGCTACTGATGAAGGGCCTGGTTGCGTGCACCGGCAACCAGTTCTGCGGGCAGGCGATCATCGAGACGAAGGCGCGGGCGCTGCAGGTGACGCAGGAGGTGGAGAAGCGCGTGTCGGTGCCACGGACGGTGCGCGTGCACTGGACCGGCTGCCCCAACAGCTGCGGTCAGGTGCAGGTGGCCGACATTGGCTTCATGGGCTGCCTGACCAAGGACAGCAACGGCAAGATCGTCGAGGGCGCGGACATCTTCGTCGGCGGCCGCGTCGGCAGCGACTCGCACCTGGCCAATGTGTACAAGAAGTCCGTGCCGTGCAAGGACCTGGTGCCGATCGTCGCCGACCTCCTGGTGGAGCGGTTTGGCGCCGTGCCAAGGGAGAGGGAGGAGGATGAGGAATAGGAACACTGGCTGTTCAGTTCCGGTGATTGTAAAGTAGACGATGCATCATTCAATGGCACACTTGTACCACCATTTGGTTTGATGTTGTAGTCCAAAGTTTCACTTATTCACGTTACAAAGGATGATGATAGATAAAGACGAAACAGATCAAAGCACTGTTTGCACGTTACAGAGGATGCTGATAAACCAAGGATTGATTAAATCTGTGTAATTAATTAATTAATTAGCAGTACGAGGGAATTCATTTGGTATAATCGGTAAATACGATATACTTGGTAAATACGGTGTTGTTAGTTTGGTAAATACGATATTATTTAAAATACAGTTTGGTATCGGTAAATACCAATTTATTTCAGAACGATATCAATAAATATCATATTTATCAAAGTTGACGGGAATTGCAGAATAATACGACGTGCTGTGATCACAAATATTGACAGCTGGCACATAAACACGTAGATTTTCTTCCTATAATCCTCCTGCTCTTCTTCTAGGCCAGCCACCTCTAGTCCACAACTATCAATCTATCATTGACCATTCAATCCACACCAAGTGTGCAATAGTCAATTTACAAAACCAAGTTGTCAAGCTAGCTAATAAGATCCGCATGTTGCAACCAACATGTTGCAGAAAGCCATCAGATCTGCATTGGTACACCATCCTTTCAATTCCTAGAGCATGGTACAAGTTGTCTAGGTCCAGGCCATCGAGTCGAGGCCTTGAACAGCCCTAGGAGTCCTCACTGCCCACCAACCCTCGCTACAAGTTGTCTAGGTCCAGGCCATCGAGTCGAGGCCTTAATTAATTAATCCTATGTAATTAATTACATAGTGGGGGTTAATTGCATGACTAAATAATTACATGATGGCGTGGTAATTAATTAACCCATGTAATTAATTAGTTATAATTATTTAGTCATAATTAATTAGCCTTAATTTTTTAGTTGTAATTTATTAGTCAAAATTAATTTAGTCATAATTAATTAGTCCTAATCAATTTAGTCGTGGTTATTTAGTCGTAATTAATTTAGTCATAACTAATTATTCATAATTAATTAGACATAGTTAGTTAGTCATTATTAATTAGTCCTAATTAGTTAGTCATAATCAATTTAATCGTAATTAATTATCAGTACGTGGGAAGTTCTCTAGCCTAGCACGTGGACGAGGGAAGTCTTCTCCCTAGGAGCGCGGACGAGGGAAGTCCCCTCTTCTGAAGAGGGGACTTCCGACATGTGTCCTCGTCGCCTGAAGAGGGGACGCAGGGGGTCCGTTCATCTGTGTCACGTCGCCTGTCGGCGAGTCCGTAGTACTGTTTTTGGCTTTGATCTCCGGAGGGGCTAGATTTGCTATTTTGCGTGTAAACAATGTCATTTAAATCAAAAACTCGATGCAGTTGTTCCTCGCAATTCTTCAATCCTTCTTAAATACATGTTGCCTTTAGAAGAAGAAGGAAAATTTTACGGTACATTCTACTAGTAATATATGATGGTAGTATAAGTTAAATCCGACCATTGATTTATTAAAGATAAAATAGATTTGACTTTGTATTTTAATTTTTTTTCATTAGTGTATTATAGACTTTTTTTTTAAACTATGATTGGAAATATTACTTTTGTGTTATGCAATCCCCATATAGACAACTACAATTATACCTATCGATATTCTATTACTTATACTACTAGGTGTAGTATAACTAAATTCTAACTAATCTGAACTATTAGATAAAAGAATAACGGCACGTATTGTATTAAGTGTACAGTAAAAAAGCTCAAGAAGATAGCGCACAACGGCAGATGGGCTTGGGCTGTGCAATTTGAGACGGGAAGTGATCAATCGTGTTCATGATCCTTCTGCCTATGCTGTCCGAAACTGGACCCAAGAGATTCAGACGTGACAACGACGTTTCTATCTCTTACAGAAACCTTGACTTCGAATAATAATCGCATTGCTTGGACCTTGGAGTCCTAAATTACTCCTAGAAAGAAAAAAAGACTATTTTTAACCGGCCAATCACCGGCCAGATCCAAACAAGCAATCTTAAGGGCCATCTGTCGTTGCACAGCACTACTTTCCCCAGATTTGAGCTATTCAGGAGGACTACAGTGCGCGACGGTGACGGTATCCTGCAATTCTCAAACTTGATTTTGCAGTGATAACTTGCCTGAAGTGTCCCCGTTGTAAATCTAATCTAAAAATCGTGGGTTGTAATGATAATAATAATCTTGAAATCTTGCAAGCAAATGCAAGTTAGGCGGGAGCGCCAACGCCTAACCACCGGATAGAGCCACCCCAGCCGAGTCCCGTGCCTCCACGTCTCCGGCGGTGGTTGGAGTTGTACTGGCGCTTGCATCTATTATAGAGCATCATCTCCTATCTCCCATCCTCCCCTCTCAAACCCAAGTCTCTAAGGTTTCGTACGTGTGTCGCGATGGGAGATAGCAACCTCAAGTCGGCAAATCTCCTGGAGCAGATGCGCCTCCACCTCGCCACCGACGCCGGCAAGGAGCTCGCCGAGAAGGTCGGCTTCGTCTACCAGCTCAACATCTCCCCCAAGGTAATCCATCCTGTCAAAAATAGCGTTCGTCTGTCTCTTTCCTAGATTCTGTGTGTGCAATCTCTCCGGCCCAGAGATTAACTGCGTGCGGTGCTGCCCTTTGTGATTGTCTCAGAAGCTCGGTGTAGACGAGGAGGTCTTTGTTGTCGACCTCAAGAAAGGCGTCGTCTCCAAAGGTCTAGTTTGTAGTTCCCCCGTCGATTCGTCTCCTTCAGTTCTTAATCCTTTTGGTTTCTTGACTCGTCGTCCTGAAGAGAATTCTTCTCTTTTGGTCTTGTCGCTCAGGGCCGTACGAGGGGAAGCCGGACGCGACCTTCTCCTTCACGGACGACGACTTCCTTGCAATCTCCAGCGGCAAGCTCAACCCTCAGATGGCGTTCATACGGTGAGACGGGAAGAATCACAAACTTCACCGTGATTCATTGTGAATTTGTGATTTAAGAGGTTCCTGATGATAACTGATAACATGATATCGTGCTTTTGTGTGTGTGCAGGGGTAAACTGAAGATCAAGGGGAGCATAAGCGCCGCGCAGAAGTTCACGCCGGACATCTTCCCCAAGCCGTCCAAACTGTAGAAGGTTGAATTTGTAAGGCACCACGATTTGCCGTGTCGTTACCATTGCTTAATAAGAAGAGAGAAGTTAGGAATCGAAATTGTGGTGCCAGAAAGGAAATTGTTGTTGGAAGGTATTGTTTACATTGGAGAGAGAAGCAATTCAACATCTGGATTCAATTACAATTCCAATTTCCAAACGTGAAACTGTATGCCCTGAACAGAGTCCAGATGCACGTATGAATGTGATGTGATTGTCTGATGTCACGTGAGCTTGATTAAAAAATGTGGAGACCATGTGATATGATCATAATCTAGGTGTTAAACAATTGATATCGGTATCGAGGTGTTTGGGAATAAACCCTCGGTTTAGCAAATTATCAGACTTGTTGTTTGGGTGTTGACAGTCTGACCGGGCCTGCTGGGCGATCTGACAGAGGGGGAGGGGAGGCGGCGCGGGTCAGCACTGAGGGAGGAGGTGGCGCGGGCGAAGGGGCGCCGAGGGAGGGGGAGAGTCGGAGCCGAAGAGGAAGATGGGGAGGGGAGGCGGCGCGACACGGGCCGGCGCTGAGTGGAGCCGTGGAGGGCGCCGCCGGCGTGGAGGGCGGAGCCGGTACAGGAGGAGGCGAGGAGCCACCTGTGTGGGAGAGTGGGAGATTGGGAGTGGGAGAGTGAGGGAGACGAAGGGGCAGGCGGCGCAGGGGAAAAGAGGAGCCGGGCTGGGGCGGATAGGCGTCGGGCAGGCCACGTGGCAAGCGGGCAGGGCGGGCAAGCCGCATGGCAGGCGGGGCAGGGCGTGGGGCAGGCCGGGCAGACCTCGTGGCGGGCGGGGCAGGAAGGGCACACGGGGCAAACAGGACGACCTTGGCCCAACGGGCCAAACAGATTTGTGCCGGCATGGCACGGCACAAATGACCGACAAGCTGTGCTGGGCCACCGACCCGGTACATAGGCCGGTCTGCAGGGGCGTAGCCAGCTCTGGCCTGGGCCTCGGGCCGGCCCAGTGCATCTCAGCCCAACATCATATTGCAACAGCCAAAATTTGTTTCCTATTTTGAATTTTGCCTGCTAATTTTCGCTGGGGCCCGAGGCCCAGCTCCGCCTCTGCCGGTCTAGCCTAGCACAAATAGTAGTCAGGCTAAAATAGGTCGTGCCAAGATGGGCCGGTGCCGTGCCAGACCAGGCCACCCATTTGCTCTGTCATCAGCCAATCGCGTCCTCGCAAGGCGTGTGCACTGTGCACACAAAAGCAATGAATGAGAAAGGTACTTTCGATGTGGAAAGGCATGGTGCGAGTAACAGCCGCTGAAAAGCTAGCAACATTCTGTTTATTTTCTTGGAATATCAACAAAATTAAAGGTTGCTGACCTTATCAAGAAATTGTGGTGGATCACTTATGTATTTCTCGAACAAATACTTCTCGGATAAGTTGCACTCGTTGTCAAGTGGTTCTGGTTTAGGTTTGTCTACTGAAAAGGTACCCCCATGGGAGTTCAGAGTTCAGGCTTCAGGCTTCACTCATACGGATCAGGTGCAGGTAAAGCCATACCCTTCGAGAATGGACAGAGACGCCACATCTTATTGAAGTACTAAGGACGTACATATACGAAATCAAGGAATAGTGAACGTACTAACGCAGTTGCTTCACATTAATGGAAATCAAACTTTCCAAATCAACCTCGCGTGCATCTGAACTATGTAGACCTTGAAAATGCCCAAAATTTTGATGCAGAATTCAGAATGACTGGCTAGTGGCTAGTAGATAATTTGTCAGAATATATATATATATATATATATATATATATATATATATATATATATATATATATATATATATATAGGAAAATGGTATAGATTCTCAAGAGTGCATTCTCACTCTTATATACCACTTAAATTGTATGATGATACCTCTTTATCAATTTGAGTATACTCCAATAATGATTATAAGATACCCCAAAGTGAGTTCTATGAAAATTTCATGAAAATCCACTTTTCATACTAAAATTCGTGTATATACTTCTTTTATGTATGAAAAATAGTATATAGCAAAAATAAAGGGCTCCAATGAAAATTTTCCGATTAAGTCACATTGGAGTATCTTATAATTGGTATTCAAGTATACCAAAGTGATGAAGAAGTATAATATATTCGTTTAAGTGGTATATTAGAAGTGAGTACATACTTTCTGAGATATATATATATATATATATATATATATATATATATATATATATATATATATATATATATATAAAAGAAGCTTCTCCATGCATAACGTGACAGCTTCTATGACGTTCTCATTGACTGGTCCTTTTTTAGGCCTCCATCACTTGACAGTTAAATGCTCACGGGCTTACCGGCCGATAACAAACTCAATCCGGTGTCCGTCCACTGTCCCAAAGCAACGTCCAACAAGCACATCCAAAAGGGCGTGCAAGTTGAACACCGGCGACCGACTTGCTCAGCTATAAATAGACGGCCACTACACTCATTTCTCCCACACATCTCACCCTGTTCCAAAGTAGTACGCCTGACCTGAGGTACTACAAAACAGCATGGAGAACAGAGGCCTTTGCTTGTGCTTGTTCCTCGTCCTTGTTGGCCTGTCGTCCAATTTGGCACTCGGCCAGGTCCTGTTTCAGGTAACACGAGAGTGGATATGCCGTTCACATGCTACGGTACGCTCTGTCTTGGACCGACTGATCAAACATTGGGCTTTCTCTTTGTGGGCAGGGTTTCAACTGGGAGTCGTGGAAGCAGAATGGAGGATGGTACAACTCCCTGATGGGAAAGGTGGAGGACATCGCCGCCGCCGGCATCACGCACGTCTGGCTCCCTCCGCCGTCGCAGTCTGTCGCTGAGCAAGGTGCGTACTACTCTCCCCTGTCATGTCATTGCATTTTATGGGCGTATTATGGCATGCAAGCGCTAAGTGCTACGTCCTTGGCACGAGTGCAGGCTACATGCCGGGGCGCCTGTACGACCTGGACGCGTCCAGGTACGGCAACGAGGCGCAGCTCAAGTCCCTGATCGAGGCGTTCCACGACAAGGGCGTCAAGGTCATCGCCGACATTGTGATCAACCACCGCACGGCGGAGTACAAGGACGGCCGCGGCATCTACTGCATCTTCGAGGGCGGCACACCCGACTCCCGCCTCGACTGGGGTCCTCACATGATCTGCCGCGACGACCGGCCGTACTCCGACGGCACCGGCAACCCCGACACCGGCGCCGACTTTGGCGCCGCACCGGACATCGACCACCTCAACCCGCGAGTCCAGCGCGAGCTCATCGGCTGGCTCAACTGGCTCAAGACGGACATTGGCTTCGACGCGTGGCGCCTCGACTTTGCCAAGGGCTACTCTGCCGACGTCGCCAAGATCTACGTCGACAACACCGAGCCGAGCTTCGCCGTGGCAGAGATATGGACGTCGCTGGCATACGGAGGCGACGGCAAGCCAAACTATGATCAGAACGCGCACCGGCAGGAGCTGGTGGACTGGGTGGACAGGGTGGGCGCCTCCAGCCCCGCCACGACGTTTGACTTCACCACGAAGGGTATCCTGAACGCCGCCGTCGAGGGCGAGCTGTGGCGGCTGCGCGGCGCCGACGGCAAGGCGCCCGGAATGATCGGGTGGTGGCCGGCCAAGGCTGTAACGTTCATCGACAACCACGACACGGGCTCGACGCAGCACATGTGGCCTTTCCCATCCGACAAGGTCATGCAGGGCTACGCCTACATCCTCACGCACCCAGGGAACCCATGCATTGTGAGTCCTCATATGAAGTCACATCATCAGTTCCAAGTTCTAAATTGTCCTGCATAAACATGTAGTAGTGAACTGATGAAAAAAAAAATTGTGGTTCTTTCAGTTCTACGATCATTTCTTCGACTGGGGCCTGAAGGACCAGATCGAGCGCCTGGTGTCCATCAGGAACCGCCACGGGATCCACCCAGCCAGCGAGCTGCGCATCATGGAGTCCGACGCCGACCTTTACCTCGCCGAGATCGACGGCAAGGTCATCACGAAGATCGGACCAAGATTCGATGTTGAGCACCTCATTCCAGAAGGCTTCCAGGTGGTCGCGCACGGCGATGGCTATGCCGTCTGGGAGAAATTCTGAGCAAAATTTCTGACTCTGCATGAAGTGCCCTACAATTGAGCCTGCAATTCCACCCCTACATGTATACGATATTGTCCACGTAGTACGGCTTAAGTACTTCCTCTGTAAAAGTGAGGATGAGGGACCTGCATTTGTATGACTTGAGGAATAAGATTCAATAAATATTTCATCTGCATATCAAATCCTCTTCTCTTTACGGCCTCACCAATCAAAATTTTGACCCTCGTTTGTGGTTGTGCTATCTATCGAACGTTTGGTTCCAGGAATGGGTTGGCTCGAGACTTCTAGCACGGTAGCACCAGTTCGTTCCTTTTTTTAAGGAATGGGCTAATTTGGTCAATCACCAGCTCATCTGCCGTAATAGGAACGACAATCTTGTCCGATTACCCATAGACCATGGTACAAGTCCTAATAGTAGTGGATATGTTCCTACTCTTTTTGTCCACGAGCACGTTTATTGCCACAAATCTTTGCCTTGTGGGTAAACGGGTATGGGCACGTGTGACTCCCACCCGTGCCCTTTTCGCCCAATTGCCCATGAGAATTTACTGACATGTGGGCCCAATTGAGTCACATATCGCAATGTCCGCATACATATAGGCAAAAGTGGCTTTGTCATAACACAATTAAATTTTATGGATATTGGTTTTAGGATCCTGACACTAGTATTATATAATTATATGTTGTTTCGAAGAGAGAAACACTGCACAATGACCTTTATACCCTTCCCTCTCCCCACTATGACGAGTGGGGCCCACTGAAGGAATTAGAGCTGAACTTCAGACAGAAAACAGAGGAAACGACGATCGAGACCGCGCCGGCGGTGAGCGCCGGCCTGGGAGTCACGGGTGACGACCTAAATGGGTTGGAGGGGTCCCGAAGAGGCGATGGGAGGCGATGTCGCAGGCTAGGGCACACAGCGACGGCGCTAACGACAAGCTGGGCAGCAGCAGATGCACTGAGACGATGGCAACACTATTCCGACGACACCCTCTAGGAGTTAGCACGAGCACAGGCATAGCGATGGAGAGGGGAGGCCACCGGGTCATACGGGAGGGTCAAAAGTGGTCGGTGACGACGGGGCAGCGTTGGCTGGTGTCGGGGAAGAGGGTGGTGGCGGGGGTGTGCTACGGTGGTGGCTTGGTCGAACCGAAATAGGAAAGGGTAGAGGGAGATCGGGAACACGGCGTGACACGAAAGAATTTGGAAGATGCTCACTGGAGAGGGAGATCAGGGCGAGGGCGGTGCGGCACTGGAGAGGAAAAATAAAGGGGAACAGCGTGTTTCAGTCGAACGACGGCAAGGTAGAGGCTGGGGTTTGGGAGCAAACAAAGAGGAGGGCGATGCGGTCCTGGTGCGCGTTTTATAGAGGGAGGAACGCGCTCGAAGCGGCGGGACGACGAGCTTCCCTTGGCTCCAATGGCAGCGGCGTTGGAACTTGAAGATGACGGCGTGACAGCCTGGACAGCGCGACAGCAACAAGGATGATGGTGGTGGCACGATTGGAGGTAGGAGGCGGCGGTGAGGCGCTGCAGGGGCAGCCTGAGGAGGTAGGAGGCAACGCAGTTGGGAGGGGAAGAAGGGAAGATAAGAAAGAATAGGAAAGAAGGAGGCCAAAAGGGCAAAATCGACATTTCACTTCCGTTCTCTCTCCTCTCACAATGGATAATAACATAATACTCGCCTCAGTGTCCAAGAGCCAATATACACAAAATTTGAGTGTCTTCTGGCAAAGTCATGTTTTATAGGTGTCCGCTAGCTAAGCCTACAAAATTTCAGTTCTATAGCCAATTTTTCCATACATTTATCCCTATCGTCCACACTGTCCACCACACCCCCATTGAGTCCACTCACTTCCCCTACCCATGGCCTACCAGAGCCCGCCACATCAGTACACAACTACACATTACACAACGCCAATGTTTCAAACCCTAAATCCCCATACCTCATACCCCATCGACTATCCCCTACAACAGCTGGTCGCTAACCTTCCCCCACCGGTCGTCACCTTCATCGCCCACCGGCCCTATCTCCAGCCTCTCCACTGACCACCGCGTTCCGCCTCCCCCACCGTGCCCCTTCCCTTCCCCCACCCGACGCCGCCTCCATCCTTGGTCACCGGCCACCACCCCTAGCCACAATCGTTGCAGTGATGGCCGGGGGATTCTGAGCCGCCGCCGCCACTATGACCCCATCGACCTCCGCCTCTACTCCGCTGCTGTTGCTAGGACTCCTCCACTGCAAACTATGTATGTTTGAGATGCGATTGTGTGATGGATTTGAGATTGTGTGATGTCAGATCTGATAGTATTTGCTGCCTTTTATTCTTGTTTATCTCATACAATAAATAGGTGTTCCCGCCGGTGACGAGCATGTGCGAGAATCTTTGCCCGTTGTGGGTAGCAGGCATGCCCGTGGGCAGAAAATTGCATGACGAATGCAGGTATGGATTTTTTTTGAAATAATATTATTTAAAAAAAATTACAAAAATAATTATTTTTGCAAAACTAGGCTACTATCGCTATTTGAAATAGTAAAATTTTTCTGCTACCATTCCAAATGGTGACAGTAGCCTAGACAATGGTGACAGTAGTATAGAACAGTGCAGAGAGATCCCTATCGCCAGTTAAAATGTTGGCATGGCCCTATCGCCACTCTAACTGGCGACAGGACCCTGTTGCTATTTCAACTGGCAATAGGGATCCCCCGGTTAAAATTTTTTAATAGTAAAATTTAGGACAATCGGCATTTCAAATGGTGACAGGGATCCCGCAAGTCCCTAATTTTTTTAATATTAAAATATAGGAAAATCACCAATTCAAATGCCGACAAGGATCCTACAAGTCCCTAAATTTTTTAATATTAAAATTTAGAAAAATCACCTGTTCAAATGGCGACAGGAATCTCGCAAGTCCCTGTCGCCCTTCTAAATGGTGGCACAATCTACCGTATAAAATACCCCAAAATTCTGGTATAAATCACTTTTATTCAGATAAAAAAAAAGAGGGGAGGAAAGGTAGAGGAGAGAAGCTAGCGAAACACTGCCCTTCCGGTTGTCCACCTTTGAAGTAATTTTTTTAACCAAATGGATTACATAGTTTTAGATATACAGTTATGTAGTGTTGACGAGGATCTAATAATCCTCATTTTATTATTCCATAATCATGTAATATGACGTCACATGGCATACCCCTTAATATTATAAGGGAAGAGCAAGTCAGATAGTCGTAAGTTCTTCTACGACTACCCCCTAGTCATAAGCATTTCTACGACTATAGTGTAATCGTAAGTCCTGCTACGATTACGTCCGATCGTAAGTCTTTCTACGATCAGTACTAGTCTTAAGCTTTTCTACAACTACCCCCAGTTCTGCTACGACTTCCTCACGACTAACTGAGTCCACTCGTCAGAAGGCTCATTTAATGGTGAGAATCTAAGCAGTCAAAATACATAGTTATGCCTGACATAACTACAGATAATTTCCCACTATCTCGATCGATAATCGTTTGACAAAGATGGGAGGTTACTACTCCAGTAATTACTCTCATTATTACGCAATAATGAGCGACTAATTAGCTTAGAACGAC
The DNA here is from genome assembly GCA_036346255.1 of Ampelocalamus luodianensis. NCBI lineage: Eukaryota > Viridiplantae > Streptophyta > Magnoliopsida > Poales > Poaceae > Ampelocalamus > Ampelocalamus luodianensis. The sequence goes on from CM070634.1 coordinate 3,825,958, forward strand.
AACAGCCACCACTGCGTAGTATAAATAAGTGTCTTTTAGAGATAGAGAGAAGGGGGGCTTTTTGGAAAGATAGGGAGTAAGACCCTCAGCTGATTGTAATCCAGATACCCAATACAAGATACACAGGAGTAGGGTTGTTATTCTCACCTGAGAAGGCCCGAACCTGTATAAAAATCCCCGCGTCACTCTCGTCTGCGTGATCAATTGTGGAGACCCCCCGAATCAAACAATCTTTACGTAAGTTCGGTTCTAAAACACCGACAAGTGTGTAGTATGTTGTATAGTTTTAGATATATGGTTAATCGTGAAAATCTTGTTTATAGTGTAGTGCGTCAAATATATCGGACGCCACCAATTTTAAAATTTACTACGGTCAGAGAACTATTCTTGAGGGTTCCGAAGGGATTGATTTGCATTATTTTCAATCGGCGACTGTGACCCTAACAAGACCAGAGCAGTATATGGGGTGCTATGATGCGATGGTTGTACAAGCGGCTGTACAACCAGAACTATTAGTGAAAGTTTGACGCACTCTAAAAGATTCTGGATGAGCGGACCCGAACGCACAGAAGGGAGGCAGCGAAAAAAACCACTACAAGCGCTGACCAGACCTCCGAAGCATTGCCACAGCTACCCACAGATGGTACTAGTGTGGCGAGGAAGACAGGGGTGCAGGTGAAATATTTCTCGAACTGGATTGAGTACGAGTCTAAGGAAAAGTGGTTGTTGCTACATGATAGGGGTGGTGCTCGATATGGTATTATGACAACCAATCTAGCCGAGGTGTAAAATTGGATCATGCGTAGCATCAGGTGTCTCCCTTTGGTTGGTATTGTGTAGAAAATTCTCCGCGATACCATGAACTACTTTGTTGATAGAAGTAACAATGCATCGCTCGCCATGGCAAATGACAGAGTACTCTACTCCACCATGATCACCAAGTACATACTCTACTCCACCATGATCACCAAGTACATGGAGGAGAAGAGCAAGAAGGGTGAGATCGATGCATTGGGCATTCAAGATGGGTACAAAGGAGTTTCGCTTCGAAATACAGTCTAGGAATAAAGGATGTCGCGAGACAAACTGCGAGAGGATCACCCACGAGTGCACGCTACGTCGCGCTAGTTGTGTATGCACTTGCAATAATTCTCTTCTTCTGCATAGGTCTTGCTCACATGTCATGACCGCATGTTCGACGGTGGCGCAACATCCCGGCCGGTACTTCTCTGATTATTTTAACAAGGAGAACGTGATGCAAACCTCGAGTGTAGAGTTGTATGGTTACAGTGTGGTTAGCCATTTCACTGGCCATCCAACCTGGGAGCAACTTATCTGGGCCGTGAACATTGATAGACTGAAAGGAAAGGTTGGCCGACGACAGGTACGACGTATCAGGAATGACATGGACGAAACAGAAGCTGAACGTCGTACGAAGAAGTGCTCTATTTGCAGGGAGTCTAGGCACACCTTCAAGAAATTCTCTACGGGAAATCCATAAGATGAAAGAGATATCGACAGTTCGGACGGCGCCACGGAGAGCTCATTCGACCGCCCCACTTGAGGCGGTCGACATAACGGACGTTGAGGTCGCGGCCACAGGAAATGTTCGTCTTGTTGAAATGTGGTGTTCAATGCTTTGTAATCTCATTTTGATTTATCAAAAAAACTAGGTGATGACGTTGTGTTGAATGTTTTGTAATATTAGTGTGATTTGTCGACAAAATATATGAGGATGTTGCGCTGAATGTTCTGTATTATCATTGTGATTTATCAACAAAAAATATGATGACGGTGTGCTGAATGTTTTGTAATATCATTGTGATTTGTCCACAAAATATGTAGCCGAAAATAGACAGTAAAAAAACAGGCAGAGATTCTTGTCGTCAGTTGAAATGGCGATAGGAGGCTATTTTTGTTTTAAAAAAATGACTATTTATTTTTGTAAATTTCTTCTAAAATAATATTATTTCAAAAAAAAACTGCGATTATGGGTGATCACCACCTTGCCAGCCGCGCCCGATTGCAATCCCTACTCGTACGCACAAAGCCCGTAGAAAAAACGAGGAATGGATCATTTCATCCTAAATCATAGGATAATCTATGATGGACCAACTCATTCTAGGACAGCTCAAAACAAACACCTAATATATTGTTCAGAAAAGCTTTACATACGATGCTTTTTGTTACGAGGGCAGTTGATCGATTTTTTGATCCAAGCACGTTGTCCATTCATTCTTAAGAAACTAGCACGTTGTCCATTCATTCTTAAGAAACTAGTAACATGAACATTCCAGCAGGATAATGATTCAACAAACGTGATTGATTTGCAGTTTGATCGGATACATGTTGTTTTGTGGAGCTCTTTTTTTATCCATTGAGAACGAAGTAGAGGATAGGAGGAGAACTCAAAACATGAACATGTCGATCAACTCGTTCAAATATTTAGAATTTTATAGACTTGAGGACATATCCTGTACTCCCCATCCTTGCTCCCCTCTTCAAAACATGATGCAAAAAAAATAGTTAAATAGATTATGATATAGCCAAGCATACTACAAAAATGCAACCACAAACGTGACTTACATCAGGAGAAACAAAAAAGGACATAATTCAGTGAATAGTGGCTTTTATGGTTTTTTTCCTTTTATTTTCTGATTTCCTTCTCAACATAATTTGTTCGTTTTGTTCTCAATGTATAGATTTAATTCACATTTGTAATTTTGTGGCACGACAGATTGATTTTGTGTGAGGTTATAAATTTTTTGGATTTTTTCATAACTTTTTGCATCGTGTTTTGGAGAGCGGTGGTACAGATTTGCCCAAAGGGTTTAGGGGCACGCAAGCTTTGTATAAAGGAAAATGTCCATTTGACACCCCTAAATCTTCCAAAAGTATAGAAATCAAGCATAAACTACAAAAACAGATATTTAACACACTCAAACTTTTAAAACTGTTCACTTTATTCCCCTAAAACCAAAACCACCCTGGTTTCGCTGACGTGGTGTCTACGTGGTATAACTTCACTGACGTGTTGTGCAGGTGGCGGTGACTCTACTCTGTGCAGCGCGCCACGCACCCCGCCGCTTGCACCACACATTTCGCCACTCGTTGCACATGCCCGGGCCTCGCCCTTATGAGGCATAGTGCCTTCTACTCCCTTCGGTTGACCACTTCCCCTCCCTTCCTCACCTCCACAGCCACCCAAGGCCAAAGTCGTACGGTCGGTTGTCGTCCCCGTCACCAGTAAGCCAAGAAAGCCCCCCCCCCCTCCACCTCCAAATTCATTTACGCTTCACCAAACTCAAATTCATTTTAGGAGTAGCTTCTTGACCTCCCCACGAAGTTCCTAGACATGGTCTTCCCACCTGCTTTGCAGCCGGTCGTTACCGCACCTAGTGATTCTGCCATCGAAGCGTGCATGTGCATCGTGCCCGTGTTCCCGCTGTTCTGCCGCATTCCAGACCGATCCCCACATCACCACCTCCACCTCGACCTGGAGTCCATCCCAAGATTCTCCTCACCGAATGGTCGCCGGTAGCCCACCGTCACCATGCAGCCCCGCCGTCACCGCTGACCTTGCCATCGTCGGCTCAACCCCGGCAACCATCGCCTAAGAAGAGGCCACCCCTAGCCTCCCCGTGGCCAGTCGTAGCTTATGCGTACCATGGCCCGACCTCCCTCTCGTCGGAGCTCATTGTCTTTGTTCAAGCTGTGCCGCCCAGGAGCTAGTACTTGATGCCATCAGCCGCACCTTCGCTGGCGACAGAGAAGGGCTTGCAAGGGTGGTGAGGGTGCGGCGTGGGTGGCGGGAGGAAGGAGGATGCAGTGGCAGTGGAGGTGGGTGGCATGGGTGCAAGCGCGGGCCACCGTGGCGGTGGTGAGGAGGACAGTCGCGGTTGTTGCTCAGATGGAAGGAGACACGAGAGACTGAGAGAGAGAAAGACTCTTGCATGACATATGGGCCCACTAGTTTTTTTTTTGTTTTATTTGGTGACTAGTTGCCATGTCATCCTAAAACAAGCCCACGTGTCAAAAACTCAGCCATGTTGGCACCATGTCAGATGAAACCGAGGTGGAATGGCTTCAGGTGTATAAAGTCAAGGGTTTTAAGAGTTTGAGGGTGTCGAATGTCCGATTTTAAGAGTTCAAGATTGATTTCCATACTTCCAGTAGAGTTCATGAGTCAAATGGACTTTTTTCCTTTTATAAAAGAAGACGATCGCCTATATGTATATAGATAAATATACAATGTACTGTATCTGATAACCTGACGTAAAAAGCATGCCGTTTCACCCATTGTTTTGTCTACAAAAATGGTAGCTCATAATTTGTTTGAACGAACTATTGAGATTTGTTATAGAGAACAACCTTGTCGGCCAACCACGGCCGTGTGCGCGCACAAGAGCTAGTACTAGCATTGCGAAAGAAAGGTGCTTTTGATGTGAAGAAAGCAAGGTGAGAGTTGCAGCCGTTAAAAAGGTCTCTCGTTCTGTTTCCTTTCTTGGAATATCAACCAAATTAAAAGCTATAGCTGACCTTATCAAGGAATTGTAGTGGATCACCTATATATCTCGAACAAAAATACCAGTCGGATAAGTCGCACTCGTTGTCAAGTGGTTCAGCTTTGTCTACTTCATTTGAACACAGGAGTTCACCGTATCCGAGCAGTTGCTATCTAATTTACAGTAATGGAAACTACAGTTTCTTGTGCGTCTGAATTTTGGAGACCTTGGGAAGTGTCCAAATTTTTGCATCAGAATTCAAGCTGGCTCTTCTTCTAATTTTTTTATTCTTCGTCTAAAAAAAGAATTCAGGCTTTCCTTCAAAAAAAAAATCAGGCTGACGCATAATTTCTCAGGGAAAATCACCATTGCGTGACTGGTCCTTCTTTTTGAGGGCTCCATCACTTGACAGTTAAATGCCCATGGGCGAATAACCAACTCAATCCGGTGTCTATCCACTGTCCGAAAGCAACGTCCAAGCACATCCGAAAGGGTGTGCAAGCTGAATCGCCTATAAATACCAGACCACCCACACTGGTTGCTCCCACACATCTCATCCTGTTCCAAAGTAGTGTACCCGAAGCACAAAACCACAGAGTATACGCATCCATGGCGAACAAAGGCTTGTGCTTGTGCTTGTTCCTCGTCCTCATTGGGTTGTCATCCAATTTGGCACGCGGCCAGGTCCTGTTTCAGGTAAGGCGACGTAGGATATACTTCAGGCTTTCTCCTTGATTCGTTATTTAGTACCATGTCTTGGGCTGAACTCGAGGTGTGTCCTTCTGCGGCAGGGTTTCGATTGGGAGTCGTGGAAGCAGAATGGAGGGTGGTACAACTTCCTGATGGGCAAGGTGGAGGACATCGCCGCCGCTGGCATCACGCACGTCTGGCTCCCTCCGCCGTCGCAGTCTGTCGCTGAGCAAGGTGCGTACTACTCTCCCCTGTCATGTCATTGCATTTTGTGGGCGTATTATGGCATGCATGCGCTAAGTACTACGTCCTTGGCACGAGTGCAGGCTACATGCCGGGGCGCCTGTACGACCTGGACGCGTCCAGGTACGGCAACGAGGCGCAGCTCAAGTCCCTGATCGAGGGTTCCACGACAAGGGCGTCAAGGTCATCGCCGACATTGTGATCAACCACCGCACGGCGGAGTACAAGGACGGCCGCGGCATCTACTGCATCTTCGAGGGCGGCACACCCGACTCCCGCCTCGACTGGGGTCCTCACATGATCTGCCGCGACGACCGGCCGTACTCCGACGGCACCGGCAACCCCGACACCGGCGCCGACTTTGGCGCCGCACCGGACATCGACCACCTCAACCCGCGAGTCCAGCGCGAGCTCATCGGCTGGCTCAACTGGCTCAAGACGGACATTGGCTTCGACGCGTGGCGCCTCGACTTTGCCAAGGGCTACTCTGCCGACGTCGCCAAGATCTACATCGACAACACCGAGCCGAGCTTCGCCGTGGCAGAGATATGGACGTCGCTGGCATACGGAGGCGACGGCAAGCCAAACTATGATCAGAACGCGCACCGGCAGGAGCTGGTGAACTGGGTGGACAGGGTGGGCGCCTCCAGCCCCGTCACGACGTTCGACTTCACCACGAAGGGTATCCTGAACGCCGCCGTCGAGGGCGAGCTGTGGCGGCTGCGCGGCGCCGACGGCAAGGCGCCCGGCATGATCGGGTGGTGGCCGGCCAAGGCCGTAACGTTCATCGACAACCACGACACCGGCTCGACGCAGCACATGTGGCCTTTCCCATCCGACAAGGTCATGCAGGGCTACGCCTACATCCTCACGCACCCAGGGAACCCATGCATCGTGAGTCCTCACCTGAACACATATTGTCAGTTGTAAGTTCTAAAATATCATGCATATGCACATTAACTGATGAAAAATTTGTAATTCTTTCAGTTCTACGACCATTTCTTCGACTGGGGCCTCCAGGACCAGATTGCGCGCCTGGTGTCCATCAGGAACCGCCACGGCATCCACCCAGCCAGCGAGCTGCGCATCATGGAGTCTGACGCCGACCTTTACGTCGCCGAGATCGACGGCAAGGTGATCACAAAGATCGGGCCAAGATTCGATGTCGAGCACCTCATTCCCGAAGGCTTCCAGGTTGTCGCGCACGGCGATGGCTACGCCGTCTGGGAGAAAATCTGAGCAAAAATCGTGCTTCCGGCTAGAAGATTCTTAGCAGATTGACCTGCATTTCCCCCCTATACGTATACAAGATGACTGCAACCTGTACCCGAGCTCATTTCTGCAAATTGTCCACGTAATACAGATTAAGTACTTCCTCCGCGAATAAGTGAGGATAAGGGACAAGCATTTGTTTGACTTGATCAATAAGGATACACAATAAAAATTTACGCTGGATAAGTATTTGGTTCTTTATGCTACATGCATAAATCCACCAATATTTGCAGCGGTAATTTTGCAACAAGAACACATGGTACGAGCTGTAACTTGATAAAGAAAGGGTATACAAGTTGTTCGAGTATTCTCGTATTTTTCCTGCATAATCATCTAGTTCAATTAGCAAGTTCATAATCCCAGGATCACTTTCGGCTTAACGCATTACTCATTTGACCTCCATTTGAATTGTTCGTACAAGCTTTTGCTTTGGGCCAGCTGATTTTTTTTAATGGAACATTGGGCCATCTTATTGTTGTTCTACCTTTTATTTACTTCTCAAAGGCCCAGACTATTAGTTAGGTAATGGGCCGATTTCTTTCTTCTCCTCCTTTCTTCCCTTCTTTCTTCGAGTCAGCAAACTTTGAGTTGGGCTTTTGGGCCGAGAATTACCAATCCCTTGCCTCCAATGTACTTTCCTCCCTGTGGAAGAAGAAGAAAGCACTCTTAGCGTGAAACAATCAATCGATCGTCAAACAATAGTCAAACGACTTAGAGACAAATAGATGAAGACACAACCTAAAAACCTATTTATTCATTGATTGATCTCTTTCTAAGTACAAAGAGGTCCTATTTAAAGACTAAAACCCATCAGGGGTAGTTTCAGTATTATGCCATCAACACTTAATCCGGGGTTTTTTAACACCCCCTCTTGGGCGAATATCGCGTCATGTGGGGTTGCGCAGTGGGCGGCAGCGTCAGGCCGGAGGCGGCGATGGTCGACTCGCCGGTCGAGAGATCGCGAGAAAAAAATTCTTCTTCTCACGTGAACAATAAATATGGACAGAACATATTCAATTTAATTGCAACAATTAGAAGTAATTAATCGTAGATATCAATTAAACAGATCTAGACAGATTGAATAAAAATTAATCTACCGGTTTAATTCATATCGAAATTTAGAGATTGAAAGATGGGATCCTAACAACATACCGATTCGACCGTGTAGAGTGATTCGTGCTGATAATGTGTTGAAGAACGTAGTAGTCGCAAAAAATAATCGACCAATCACCAAACAATAGTCAAACTACACATATATAAATAGATGAAGATACAATATGAGAAACAGTTTTATTCATTAATTGATTTTTTTTAATACAAAAGTTCCTATTTAAATACCAAAACACGTCGGATAGCTTCGGTATTATGCACGTCTATTTAAATAGCTGATGTGTCTTGACACGCCCTTGGAGTCTATTACAAAATCAAATCAAAGGAACCATCAGACCTGTCTAGGCCAAGGATGGATGTTCCACAACTTATCTGACGTAAAAAAGGAAGCATGGTAAAGTTCTCTTCTTCATTAAAAATCGGTAAGATTACTTGTAGTAGTGATCGGTAGAGTAGCCTTTTTGCTCACCGAGCCGACCTGACACGTGTGAGGACCACGAGCCGACCTGACACGTCAGGACCACGAGCCGACCTGACGACAACACCCATCCAAATCCAAAAGGAAAGAGAAAAAAAAAACTCCTTTTAAAATACACCGACATCCACGACGGTTAGGACGCGGAAGCCCCATCTCATATCGCTCGCATATTACGTGGGATTCGTACAGGGGAGCGGCGGCCCGACCTCTGCCGCTCGTAGAAAACTCAGCTCGACGTCGACGATCTTATCCGTGTCCGCTAGCTCCCCGTGCCGATGGCAACTGAGTTCTGACTTTTCTGTTCCTTCAACAAGTGGTCGAAGTCTAGCTTGTCAGCGTCCAGTTCGACAGAGAGCACCACAGTTGCACAACCTGCCACTTCGATAGCCGTCTCCCGTAGTGTTATCGGCTGAAATGGCACTGTCGTTTGAAGTAGCACTATCGGAAGTTCAGTACCAAAAGATAACCAAGACGCAGTATGAAACAGTCTGAAACTAATGTGTTAATTGGCCTTTAAAACTTTTATTTATAGGAAATTAGCATGGTGATCCGTGCATTTTTGCGCGGCAAAATTTGTTTCGAGGTTGAGACATATAGGTGTACTTCCTTGTATAAATATATAAGAATATATTTACATATTTTTGTAGATTATTTAGATTTTTAAGATATTGTAAATATTGCGGATGATGATAAAAGCTTGAAGGAAAACACACTATGAGGAATTTAATTGAAGTGTGAGATTTGATGGAAAAAAATTATTGTGCATAATAAGTTTTGGAGGTTCTTAGAAACTAACCACTCTCTATAATGCATAGATCGTGTAGTTGCATATCCCTATTCTTACTCTATTAGTTACTTTTCCCCCAAAATGGTATGCATGCACATGTACCTATATTTAATCTCAAGTAATATGTTGATTATATGTACGGTAAAGTATCTTATTAGTTTGCATTGTCTTAGAGTACCTTGCTCACGTATACGTCGATGAACCATGACGATCTATCTTGAACTTATCTTCTCTCACATGCCAGCTACCCCACCGAACCATGTGTCTTCTACCTCTTCTCGTCGTCATAGCTTCTTTGTTTCAACCTCCAACAGCAAATCTAAATCTTAATCAATCCCTCTCAGCTGTTACCGCTTTCAATGTAACATTTCATCACATAGTTATCTTCTGCTTCTCTCCAATTATTGCTTAATGCTAACCGTTGCGACAACAACATGCATACACATGCAACCGTCGCTGATCCCAGCTGGGGACACATGCCACGCTCTCTCCAGTGACACCGAGCATATTCCCTATGACCGTATCATCTCTACTCTAAGTTTTTTGCTCATCTGCGTCTATACGCCCGTGTTTCTATTCGTACAGATGCATGCATGTGCATACGCATGCATGATGTTTATACATGCTCGATGTTCTCTTCTCTCGTGTTGGTCACTCCTCTTCTTCGATGTTGGCCTACTCAACTATGTGACTTCCTCACTAACTGCAGCGACATCTCATCTTCACTGATACTAGCATGTATGCTTTAGTCGTTGTCTAACGATATAAAAATTCTTTTCGCCATCGCCAGTGACGTTGTGCCCCTCATCAACGATGGCATGCTCCTGGCTACCGATGGCCCCATATTGTCAATAGCTCGCCTTCAATGCAAAGCTTCATCTCTTCTCTGTCAAGGCTTTCCCATTATCAACTTTCTTTGGCCACTAACTTCTTCAACGACGCCGATGCACACCACTTATAATCATGGCCCTTGGCTCATTCAACACTGGAGTTTTTCTTTAATAGCATCAGCGAATAGCACGACATTGTCCCCATTGAACGGCGAAGGTGAGCAGCACGACATTGTTCTCATCTTCATCACCGCCACCTCGGCTCTTCGCTTCCCTGTGGGTTAATATCTTCTTGCAGGGTATATCGATGTCATTGCACTCCTTCGTGGTCTCAACCAATACTATTCGTGCTATGCTCGTTATAACCATGATTTTTATTCAAAATTTTAGTTTTTTTATTCCATATGAAGCAACAATATAAACACGTGACATTGAGGGCGAATATGGAGGTTTCTTTTGTGTCTTCTCTCAGACCATTTGTGCTTGCATCCTTATAACTTTCATTTTTTTTTCAACATTTCAGATATTTTTGTTGGAGTTTGTATACAAATCAAATTGCTAAATTTATTTAATTTATTCTGAATTTTAGATATTTAGGGATTTTACTTTAGAATTCACGCGGAAACAAAATTACAAGTTTTATTTTAATTTTTATTCCAAAATTTTGTTCTTTTTTTGGAATTCATATATGAATCCATTTGGAATTCTTTAATTTTGATTCTGAATTACAGGTATTTAGGGATTTTACTTTGGAATTCGTATTGAAATCAAATTGCTAATTAGTTTTATTTTTATTCCGGATGTTAGCTATTTTTTTTGTATGGATTCGTATACAAATCTAATTGCCAATTTATTTTTTATTTTGGTTTATAATTATTTTAGGATTTTATCTAGGAATTTGTATGAAAATCAAGTTGGTAATTTTATTTTATTTTTATTCTGAATTTTAGTTTCATTATACTTGACATGGAAACTTTCACTTGGAAATTTGTATGGAAACCAAATTGCTTATTTTATTTTATTTTTCATTCCAAATTTCAGTTTAATTGTACTTGACGTGGACTCTGTTTTAATAAGATAATGGATGATTGGATTTGTATAATAGAAGATAAGCATATGATGTTCCGATCTTCGTCCACACCTTTTAGAGTTCTTAAATAGATGCTACGTGCTCACATGTTACATAATTATTAGTGATTGAAGTACCAACTAGTATTGAACTTAAACAAACAAAAATTGTCTACAACTAGCTAACACACGTTTAAAGCAACATCACTGGTACTTAAGAACAGTAATCGTACTAATGCAGCACGAAACTAACGTGCAAAGCTAATGACGTGCCTTAATCATACATTAAGTGCGCCAATTTGACAGAATAACATGTGTGAACTGATCAAATATCATATAAACCACCCGTCAGGGCAGCTTGGATCTGCCTAATCGTCTGGCTATCCAGGCATTTTTATACCCACTCTCCGTTTCCACCTCCGTTCCCACGATTAGAACGTGGCCAAAACCTCACCGTTTAAAATACGCGTCACGCTGTTAGTATAAAACCCACAGCAGCACAGCACCCTGAAACATCAGTGGGAATCACGAGAACTCGACCTAGTCCACGACGCACGTACGCCACTTTCTTGCGTCACTGATGTCACATCGCGGAGCTACAGGAGTGCACCAAGCGCGCGCCACCACCCACCCCGCCATGGTGCCGAGGCTGGAGCGCGCCGCCGGGTTCCAGCACCCCAACACCGAGCAGGAGAACTCCCTCATCCTCCGCGCCCTCATCTCCGTCTTGTCAGGGGACACCGCCGTCCCCACGTTGCACCCGGAGTCGGCGCCGCCAGTTGCCTCCGCCGCTGCGGCTGCGTGCGCCAGGTGCGGCGTGGACGGGTGCCTCGGCTGCGAGTCCTTCGCCGCGGACGCCACGGCGGCGACCGGCTCGAGCAGCGGGGAGGAGGAGTGCTCCGCGAGCTGCGTGAAGGGAGGCGTGGGCAAGAGGCGGAGGAGGAGGGGGAGCAGGTTCAGGGGCGTGCGGCAGCGGCCGTGGGGGAAGTGGGCGGCGGAGATCCGCGACCCGCACCGCGCCGTGCGCAAGTGGCTCGGCACGTTCGACACGGCCGAGCAGGCCGCGCGTGCCTACGACGTCGCCGCGCTCGAGTTCCGGGGCCAGCGCGCCAAGCTCAACTTCCCGGCCGCCGCGGCGTCGTCGGCGTCGGCGTCTGTTTCTTCTTGGGCGGCTGTCCAGCCGCAGCCCTTGCCAGAGAGCCTCCGGGAGAACTGCGGGTCAAATGCGGCGTCACCGGTGCACGTGCCGCGGCTGCCACGGCAGGGAGGACCGGTGCCGAGCAGGGAGCAGGAGATCTGGGACGGGTTACAGGAGATCATGATGCTGGACGATGGCAGCTTCTGGTCCATGCCATGATTTCTTAGCTCGTCATTTACACGCTTCATTTTATTCTATTGCGATTAAAAAAATGGATTTGCTATTTCTAAGTTATCTGAAATTTTCTTAAGTTTAAATCAATTGTTGTGACCATTAGATTTATGTAGAGATTGATGTATCATATGATTGGATATTAATTCAATAGATAAAACATGTGACTTATACTTAATAAAATTTCAGTTACCTTACCAATAGACAAACCCCAAAAAATATGTTAAACAGTAGATTTACAGTTTCTTCATTTGTGTAAGAATGCGCACGAGATTGTTTGACATGGAGACGTGAGTGAGTTTCGTTGCTCAATTCTCTGTTGTAATGCTTCGTTACTCATCTATCGTTTTCATGCGATGTTTTCACAGCCTTTTGATCAACCTCTGACTTCGGGCATTTGCATCTGCTCAGCCAAAGGAAAAGAAAATAAAAGAAGGTGCTCGTATCTGAGTCTGAATGTGCCTGGTCCGATTCAACCATGAAAGTATACTCCAGACTCCAGATTCCCGATTCCAGATTCCAGATTCCAGGACCATCCTTTCTCTGTAAGTTAAGGCCGACACGCAGTCGCCGTCCAAAGCTCGCAGCAAACCACGTGCAATGGAATCCGGAGGTATTCCTGTTGGTAGAGACTAGAGAGACGCCGTACGTCTTATTTTATGAGCATACAGCTAATACGTACACGTACGACGGTACACGGAAACCAGTGACGGATCTAGGATTTGATCACGCCTCGAGCTAAATTCGAATAGACTAACATCTTAAAACTAACGTTAATTTCTACCCACACCAAGCAGGTTCAAACAAGTGGCCTATGAGGCAAGGCAAGTACCACCTCCAATTGTGCCTACCTGAGAAACAAAAATTGAACCCATATAATATGGACAAATTACCAAGACAAATAAACTATTAATGAAATATCGTACTGTCCTCATGATCAAATTACGGATTACAAAGCACAACAGATAACAGACTATGCTATAATCTACACAGAGTAGGAACTTAATCCCAATACCGATTGGAATTGAAAGGAAAAAGAATCACCTCAATGGACGGCATGGTCACAGAGATGTGAAGATCATGTCCGTCATTTACTACCTCCAACATTGTGAGCTTTCAACATTTTGTGCAGGATCCTGGCCTGTAGCAATGAATAAGTCAGTCACAACAAGTTTGTGCAGGATCCTGGCCTGTACCATTAAAATCTCATTAAATAAGATCACAACAAGTTTGCTCTGAGTGGAATCAAAACAAGCAGATTCACTGCTTCTTCAGAATCGAGCGTTTGTATTTTACACTTGTTTGTAATACAAGACCATGCAATGAATGGATTGACAAATTAAAATCCACCGAACAACATGGTCTAGAGACACAATTTGCTCAAAGCTACAATGAGCACTGGATGAGGAAAAATCTATCTTGAATGCATATATCGACATATTCTTTCAATGACCATGCCTAACATTTCTAGTAAGAAATTCGAATGTAAATGTTTTAGCTATCTGCTAAAAGGATACATTAGCTTCTAGAGAAAGTGCAAAATTAGCTGTAGCTGCAGTTTGCCATAACAAATGAAAGAGTTGAAACCAGATATGTTGATGACATCCATGTCGGGGAAGTCATCCTGCTGGCCACAGGCCACAGCCAGGGAGCCCCGGAGCCGGAGGCGCTGCGTCGAGCCGTCGAGGCCTCGAGGGAGGCCCGGAGGAGCGGAGCCTGGGCTGGAGGCGCTGCGTCGAGGGAGGCAGGGAGCCCTGGAGGCCTGGACCCGGGAGCCTGGAGGCTGGAGGCACTGCGTCAAGGGAGCCCTGGAGCGGCGGAGCTTGGAGGCGCTGCGCTGGATGGGGATTGGGGATGGTCGGACAGAGGTGAGGGAGGGGATTAGGTCTGGACTGGTCACTGGTGGTGGTGGACTGGTGGGTGGGACTGGGGGAGGAAGTCGTCAGGCGTGGGCCAGTTTGAATTGGCTGGGCCTCGGGCTAAATGGTTGCACTCGAGCTAAATGGTCACTGTTGGGCCTATATCAAAAGAAATTTTGCATTGCAATTTTTGTTGGGCCTCGGGCTACAGCCTACCCTGCCCGAGGCCCAGATCCGCCCCTGGCGGAAACCACCTCTCATAGCCCGCGAAGCCGACTTCGAGCAATCAAATTGTATTAGATCTTAGATGGATCGACAATGATCAGGAGATTCTGATCTTATTGATGACGTATTGGTATCTTAATCAAAATAAGAAACAATGGAACATGAGTTCCCTTTTCAAAAAAGAGAATCAAGATATCTTGCAGACATCCGTCGCTTGTGGACTGCTAATATTTTCTCCTCCTCTTTCCCATTCTGCATCTAATGTGTTGGGCAACCATGGGCCTGACCCTGCAGTCGGCCCATTAGTGGGCGCCCCATCCCAAACCCTAGCAGGGTCGTAGCCTATAAATAGGGGGTGCTATTCATTGTAAAGGACTGATCGATGGATGAAGGAATAAAGAGAAACAAGAAGTCCCCCTACATCTCTGTGTTCTATCTCTTATTCTGTTCTTGTTGTTCATGCATTGTTCTTACGATTCTATACTTGTCACGAGGTAATCGCTGATCGGACTCGCCAATGACGGTTCCTCAACACGCTATCGCGACGATCGACTCTCCTCGCATTGAAAAGGTAACCGCCGATGAACGACGCCGTAGATTGAATCGTTTTTCTAGATTGCTTTCACCCCGCAAATCGGCTTTCTAGATTGTTTTCCTACGGTGCAAATCCGCTCTAATCTACCACCACCGACTTGAAGTCGCCGGCCAAGCCGATCGGTGGATTGCATGAAAGAGTAGATGATGATTGTACCGTAGGTTGTATATGCAACCCCATGAAAGGCACCATATGCACGCGCACCGCCGCAGCGGTGTCACTACTACTGCGACACGCACGGCCGGCATAGTCCGCCATCACGTATCCGAGGCAACGACAGAGCCACATCGCCAAAGACGCGGCAAGCATGCACATGTCGCGATGAAGCCGCCCGTTACAATCTCAGATACATCGCATTGCATCGCATACATACATGGATGAACGAATCTCTCAAAAATCGCCGACATGAAGAAGCGGCCGCCGCGCCGCCAGACGCCACCTCGCGCGCCGTAGCGCGCGCCGCCGCCGCCGCCTTGAAGGTCGCGGCGGCGCGCCGCCGGCGCCACCTTGAAGCCGTCGGCCAAACCGCGCGCGCCGCCGCCGCACTCCGCCGCCTCTCCTCTGCTGCGCGCGCGCCGGCGCCGCCGCCGCCGCCGCCGCTTTGAAGGCCGCCTCGACGCCACCTTGAAGCCGCACGGCGCCGCCACCGCCGAGCTCGCACCCACACGCCGCTCGAGCCGCCGGCGACGCGCTGCCGGCCGCGCTGAGTTGCCGCCGGCGCCTCGTCGCGCGCCGAGCGCGCAGCATGCCGCGCCGGCCAGAAGCCGCGACCGCCGCGACACGCTTCGGACGCGTTTCGGCCAGACGGTTCGCCCGCCGCATGGCGCCGCTCATCAGCGCCGCCACGGCGAGCCGCGCCGAGGCACTCCGCGCCGCCGCCCGGCCGCCGCATGGCGC
The DNA here is from genome assembly GCA_036346255.1 of Ampelocalamus luodianensis. Classification (NCBI taxonomy): domain Eukaryota; kingdom Viridiplantae; phylum Streptophyta; class Magnoliopsida; order Poales; family Poaceae; genus Ampelocalamus; species Ampelocalamus luodianensis. Next base: position 3,841,886 of record CM070634.1, read on the forward strand.
CGGAGGCACCGCGCCGCGCTTGTGCTTCGCCGCCGCCCGCGTGAGCGGCGCGCGCCACGCGCTCGAGCGCCGCCGCCGGGCCACCTCGCCCCGCCACTGCTCCCGCAAGAGCTCCGCGAATGGCGCCGCCGCCATGGATGCGCGTGCTGGGAAACCTAGCACTTGTTTTGTAAGTTACTGGTGGGCCCTCATGGGCCTTGAGTGCATGGGTTAAGGATCGCCCATTCTTATCCTAAAAAAAAGGGGGTGGGAGGTTGAGCGAATAAAAGAAAAGGGCAATTTGCAAAAGCAGTCTCGTAATTGAAAATTACGAGAACTTTTTCGAATAAGGAATTTTTGCGAAAAACCCTCGGAAAAACATGAAAATTACGCGTAATTTCTCTCGGAACCGAGATTTCGCTTTAGCCCCGAAACTTGCGCCACCACGAAAAATCCTTTTCCAGCAGAAAAGGGCTTCGAATCTAAATTTTGGATAATTTTGAACTTTGAAGCATGTTTATTCTTGTTATTGTTATTTCTATGCAATTTATTTACCGCATTCATACTGTTTTGATTATCTGTGATTGTTAATATTGCTTTTAATCACTGGAATAGCAGTAAATCATGAAAAATGCATAGAAAAATACGGGAACACGAACCTAGAGTTCGAAGAACATTGTGAGAATTTTGCAACCATTTTATGCAGATTACCAGCAGTAATCTTTTGAACCTTTTGCATGAATATGAAGATGACTGGCATCACGAATCAGGAATTCGGAGAACTCACCCAGTATGGTCAGAATTTGTACAGAATTTATAACAGTCTTCAATTCTGTGATAATGTAATCACGGATGAGCAGAAAATTGAGAAGACTCTCTACCTTTCACCCGAATGCGGTGCAATCCGCAAGCAACTATCGTCAAGACGGCTACATGAAGTATGCCGAATTAATTGACATCATGCAAGTTGCAGAAACTCAAGATGATATTCTAAGAAAGAACTTCATCTCGCAACCACCTAGTAGCAATGTTGGTCATGAAGCCACTGCTAGCAGCTACAAGGTGATGAAGCCTCTCACGAATGAGAGGAACAAGAAGGGTAAGGTCGTGTGTCGCACATTATTGATGTTTTCCAGTCTAAGAAGAAGGGCAAATGATAGCATGAGGCATACCTCGCCATTGCAGTACGGAGGATTCACATCCATTACTGCACTTATAAATGTGAATGCCCAAAGAGCGCTTCATCATCCCTCTTTGACATCGCAGCGCCACACCGTAGTCGCCAAGAGAGAAGATCGCGATGGAGCCGATTTGGCGAAGTCCCCGAATACTTTGCTATTAGATCCAAAGGCACGCATTGCACTCGGACCTTTATAGAAACTTGCGCTTGTAATTGAAGCGAATTTTTGAATTATTGAATAATGGTTGCAAGCTCTAGAAGAGCAAAAGCATTAAATTCTTATTATGAGTCCTGCAAGGCTTATTTTCCGTCTTTATAATAGCAAGTTACGTTGATATCCAAGTATTTTATTTATGTGTTGCTTGCTTTCTGCTACATATTAATAAAGTACATTATATTAGAACGCGTGTGGCGCCTATGGAGGAAGTGTGCTTAGCATGTAGCGCACAACGAATACCATCCCGAGATAAATGCAAATTTTTCCATCGATCAAGAAGAATGCCGTAGTCTTACGACAATGCAGAAAATGATACTTGTATAATAGGCTCGGAAGGGCCATAATTATATTTCCAACGGCACAACTTTGGTCATTAAAGAAGACTTGTTGTACCGTAATCGACTAGAACTCTCAAGGATATTTGCGCTACAGTTTCCATATAGAGATCAAGAAGAGTATGGTACGAATACTGCCATTACAAAGCGTGAAGAAAGTGAAAAATAGCATTAGAATATCTTCCTTCATATGAAATTGAGCTATACTACACTAATATTAAGGCACCTACAAATATATATCGCCTTGAAAACCATATTTAGAAGCTCTAAACTTATCTATCTCGCATGATAGATTATGCGCTAGGTCTTAGGATAATGAGAGATATAATTAACAATTCACAGGACATAATATGAATATAAAGAATTTCCGAATCGAAGATTTTGTGTGCCCGCATGTGCCACGGAAATTAATTATTAGACATTTTTGCTCAAAGCGAAGGATAAAGTCCTCGCATTCTGGACCGTATCCAGGAGACTTTTGTCCTATACAACCCCGTAAGGGTCAATTAGGTATTTTATGGTGCTCATCGATGCTTCCTGAATGGTCGCACATATGTTTATTGTCTATGAGAAACCATGCTTTTGCAAAGCTAAATCTCGCAGATAATTAACAATTGAAAACATAATTTCGATCATCACGTGAAGTCCATCTAAATGGACAACGCCGAGAATGTACTCGAAGGCATCCGATGATTATTGTATGAAAATGGGAATTAAAGTTGAGTATTCTATACCGCACATCCGCACTGAATGGACTAGCGTAACTTTGAAGAATTGTAATTTACCAACTATATGTTGGGACATGCGCCCCGCTCGTAGCGCTCTCATCAATTTTAGACCGTCGCCTATAACATCCATCCAACTATGCAACTAGCGCAAGGGTCAAGATCGAAACTTCTCATGTTCGCAGTTGGTTTGCAAGGATTATATACCTATACTACCACCGCAATGAACCGCAATGGGTTTTTCTCCGAAAGTCCGGATATACGTTGGTTATGAGACATCATCCATAATCAAGTATTTGGACCATATGATCGAGATTTGCATAATGCCCGATTCACGATAGTATATCGATGAGATTAGTTTCCGTCATTAGGGGAGGAAATCAACCCTTGATAATAATGTCGAAATAATTGAAGTCTAGAAGACAATTGAATCCGTAAGATAATTAAAAATCTATGCATATGACCCGCGCACTAGTGAAGCAAATAGAGAAGTCCGAAGATAATTGCAAACCGTAAGATAATTGAATTGAAGTCTAGAAGACAATTGAAGTCCGTAAGATAATAGATTTGCAAATATTAGCAAATCAACTGTCGACCACTTTAGTGATTTGAAGAGCGTGACCAAGTAGCATTTGCACATGCGCAATGCACCGGAGAGGTTGAAATACCAATGAAGGTATCCCTAATCCCGCCCGAGGCCTCGTAAAGGATTTGAGAACTCCGCCTCGAATCCGGCAACCGGGACGCTGGTGAAAAAGGATAAGAAGGACTTGACACAACCGATCACCGGTGCCCTGTAACCAAAAGGGGAGCCATTGAGACTGTATCGGTATGGAACCTTCGAAAAGGCATACTAGTATTGAACATCCCCATGAAGGAGACATCAGCGTGGATGTGTGCACACATCGAGTCGAAAACTAAAGGACTTGCCCGCAATGAAGCAAGTGAGCAAGTAGAAGCATTAAAAGAATCGCCTCTGAAGAAATAGCTATAAGCTTTATGACCTCGGGAGAATCTTTGAATATGACAACAGCCAATGTCGACATTTATTTTACAAAGAAAATTGCCACAATCAACGATCTTGATCCAGAGCCTGCATTGCTCGCTGAATGAGAGAAAAGATCAGATTGAGAAGATTGGAAGAAGGCAATAGAAACTGAATTATTCTCTCTGAATAAAAGAAAGACGTTTGGGCATGTAAGCCGCACGCGCTCCTCTTGTGCACCCCGCAGGGCATAAGTGGGTATTTGTTCGAAAGAGAAATAAAAAGAAGCAAGGCTTGTTGCACAAGGTTTCACTGCACGTCCAGAAGATGATTATGAAGAAACCTATTCCCCGGTCATGGGCGGAACTCCCTTTTAAATATTTATCTCAATGGCAGTGAACTTGAAGTTAGAAGTGAAATTGATGGATGGGTACCAAAGATACCTTTATGAAATATTGATTCGGACATTTATATGAAGATACCGAATGTATCAACGTCCCAACCAAAGCAGAGCAAATAGAAATATGTACATCGAAACTCGTAAAGTCATTGTACGAACTTAAGCAATCAGCGTAATGTGGTATAATCGCAGGCGACTTTCTATGCAAGAAAGGTTACACGAACAATGAGAATAATCTCGTGTATTTATACGATTTATCCCGTAATGGATTTTGTATAATCTTAGAGTATGAAGATGATCTGAATATCATCGAACCTCGAAGGATATTAGGAAAGCAAGCTCTTTCCCGAGTCTGAGTCCAAATGAAAGGTTTGGGTAAAACCAAATATTGCTTAGGCTTGCGGCTTGAGCATGCCCTCAAGGGATATTAGTGCATCGATCACCCTACACTGTAAGGTGTTAGAAAGGTTCGACTTTGCGAAGGCATACCCTTTGAAAGTGCCAATGGTCTGAGATCTTTGCAGCAAGACAAAGACCCGCATGCACCTAAAGAAGAGGGGAGGAAGTCCGGGACCGAATTCCACATCAAGTGCAATAGAAGCACTAATGTATTTAGCAAACTGCATTAGAACAGACATTGTATTTGCCGTGATCCTACTAGCAAGGTATAGTACAGAACCTACCAAAGGCATTGGCAGGGAATAAAGGACATCTTCTGATACCTCCAAAGAAGCAAAGAATTTAGTCTGTCTCTGAGTAAAGAACCAAGACCTAACTATGAATGGCAATACAGATGACTGCAACTGTGAGGACCCAGATACAACCAAATTGCAAATGCACTATGAATTCCTATGTGGTGGAACTGCAATTCCATGAAAATCGTTTAAGAAATATCTTGTATCGACTTCGACGAACCACTTGGAGATCATAGCATTGTACAAGGCCTTACAAGAATGTGTTTGGCTTCAGCGGATGATTCACCACATCCAGCAGTCGTGTGGATTGAATACCGCGCAAACCCCTACTTTTGTATGAAGATAATGCAGCTTGTGTTGCACAAGTACAGATGGGTTATGTGAAGAATCCTCTCACAAAGCATATCAACCCCAAGTTCTTCTGTTCTCATGAATTGCAAAGATGAACGTTTTAAAGTCATCGCATACTAAGTCATGTGAGAATCTTGCATTTGTTCACTAAGTCACTCCATGTCTAACTTTGAAAGATGCATATGTGAATTGGAATGATGAGACTTAGAGAAGTGCAGAATTCAGGGGGAGAACTTTCACGAACTCATTATTAAAGCTTGATCATGAAGACCGAGTACCCAAAGAATAAATCCATGAGATTAAATGAAATTGGATGGATTGTACTCTTTTTCCCTTGACGAGTTTTCCTGAAGTTTCTCGGCTAAGGTTTTTAATGAGGCAATTCGTGCATCACAGCAGAACGTGTATCATGTACTCTTTCTCTAAATTTTTCCCACTGGGTTTTTATGGAGTTTTGACGAGACATGGACATGATGGATGGGTGCCCAAGGGGGAGTGTTGAAACCATGGGCTCGACTGCAGCGGCCCATTAGTGGGCGCCCTATCCCAAACCCTAGCAGGGTCGTAGCCTATAAATAGGGGGTGCTATTCATTGTAAAGGACTGATCGATGGATGAAGGAATAAAGAGAAACAAGAAGTCCCCCTACATCTTTGTGTTCTATCTCTTATTCTGTTCTTGTTGTTCATGCATTGTTCTTACGATTCTATACTTTTCTACGAGGTAATCGCTCGAACTGGACTCGCCAGCGACGATTCCTCAACATAATGGACCTATATAAAGATTTTTGTCAAGTTTGATGCATGCACCAACTGCGGAAATATGAGGGACTTGAAGTGATCAGGGTCCATGAAGTATGTAAGGAGTCAGGTTATAAAACTACTTTTTTTCCCTTTTATTTGTTTCAGTGTTGTGGCTTGTGAACATCTAAACATATGGGGCACCCATGTATTCTTCAGATTTCAGTGCTACTGCCTTCAGTGCAAATAAAGCATACTAGTTTTTTTCTTTCTTGGAGATTAACCACCGTCCACGGTGCACCTGACGTGCTCTCTATTCTGCTTGGAGTGACACTGATGCTAAGCCCCAAATAGAGTAGGTGTGTTCTTAGTCAACGACAATCCCTGACGGCACAGGCGCACAGGACGCATACAAGTGTTCAATGCCCTTAATTCGCTATAGGGCCATTTTTTTATTTTATCCTATCTTCTTAACTAATAAAAGACACGGGACTCTTTCCACTCCTTTCGATCGCGTCCCACATTCTCTCAGTCTAAAAAATACTACTAAGAAAATATAAGAGAAAACTGATGAACAAAACTCTACGATGTCTGCAACGACGACCGCGGTGGCGGCGACCAGGTGTGCCATTGGGAGCGTCTCGCTGACACGCGGTATCTGTGCTGCTTATGTCTGGGAAGATCCACGAGGTTCGCTCTGCCGCACCGCACACGCGAAAGGGGCACTTGGACCTCTCGGTCACGCAGCTTCTGGGGGAGGAGGCGGCGTCGCCTCCCATGGTAACCACTCTTTCGGTCGTGCACATGCGCCCCTCCCCATGCCGTAGCTCTCAGCTCCTCCTTCACCTCCTCCTACTTCTGCTCGTTCTCGTGGAGCGTGTGCTATCTCATCTATGATTCTTTTTATCCGTTGCAACGCACAAGTATCTAACTAAGATATAATGATACAGGGAATCAATTCATTCATGGACATGCTATGGTTGATTTACCTAAAAAATATCATTAGCTCCGAGTTATGACCATAAATGCGTGCATGATTTAAGTTATTAGAACTGATTGATCTAATCCCTACAATTTTTCAATATAAATATGTTTTTTTCTTGCTTTGAACAACCGTTTGAGATTTTGTTCAAACAAAATTTGAACCATGGAATACAATGCAGAATTATTTTGCATTCTTGACTACTAAAAATTTTCAATGAAAGTCAATTCAGAAAGCTTTAGCTTTATCTGATATAAAAATTATTTCGTTCATAGAATCTCGTCGCAACAACCAAGCACCCTTAGAAAAGACGCTATAAAGGTCATAGGCAGTAGCCCATCTCCTCGATTCCTCCTCCCGCCTCGACCTGCAGATCAGCGCCGCGTTGTCCTGGACGACGGCGGTCGCCTCACTCAGTCACCCTCACGGTCCCACCTCTACAAGGCCAGCCCGTGCACACAAAACACCCGAACTGGCAGGCGGGCAAGCTGCAGCCCGCAAGTGCCAGTTCTACCACGGCCCATCCCCTACGGACTCCACACCGTGTGGCTTCGCTGGCCGCAGAGCTGTCGCAGGAAAGCACAGGCGCTGCAACACGCTAGAGGCCCGCAACGGCCCAGCCGTAAGCCGCTGCCGCTCGGTCGAAAGCTGCAGAGACCAGAACAAGGCACCACCACAAGCTAGAGAGACCAGCAGATGAGCAGAGCAAAGCAAAGCATGCTAGCTCCACAGCCACTGAAGTTAGTCTTCGGCTGATTTGGCCGCCTTTTGATTTATTTTAGCAAAATTAGCCCTTAGTCAATTAAAATTATAAAAATAGCATCATGACAGGTCCTTACTGTCCTTCCAAACTGCGGCTGGTACCTGCCACCCTCCCCGACCATGGGAGACCACAACCGCGCCAAGTTAAATGGAGCCGCGGAGGGCACCGCAGCAGCAGACCGGGTCCGCGACAGGAAGTCGGGCCGGGTGGACCAGTGGGGCGCACGACAGGAGGGGGCCAACGGACGGGGACCGTGGCAAGCGACAGAGCGCGGTAGAAGGGGGCCCAACAGACGGGGACCACGACAGGCGACGTGCAGTGGTCTGAGCACGCGGCAGGTACCAGCCGCGGTCCGAGAGCACAATAGAGAGCACATGTCGCATGTCTAATCTACCACGGTGCTATTTTTATTATTTCTAAAACGAGGGAACACCTCCTGAAGTTATGAACGCCTCTGGTTCCATATCCACGGCTTCCATATCCTGGGCTTCCATTCTATCCGACACCCACCCACCCACGCGGCCACGCCCCCAAAAAAAACGACAGCGAACAAGGGTCCTTGCAGGCCGCGGTTTGGGCAGCAACCAACATCTCCAGTGGCGAGGACGACGGCGGCAGCCATGGCGTTAGCAGCTAACAATCATGGAAGAGTCATACATACCTGTACCCTCTCCTCCAAGCCGCCCACAGCTCTGAGCAGAAGCGTGACCACCATGCCCGGAGGATACCATGTTCGGCCGCCGCGAGCTCGGATAGCGGTCCGAGCTAACACCGAGCGTGCAACCTGGTTGCCGGGACTAGACCCGCCTCCTCACCTCGACGGCACGTCAGTTGCCTGACAATCTCTGCGGTGTTCTCTGCAGGTGATGAGTCTCTGCTGATAGATTATTTGGCATTTCTGGTTGCAGGCTACCTGGCGATTTCGGGTTTGATCCCCTCGGGCTTGGGGAAGAACCAGCAGACTTGAAGTGGTACGTTCAGGCCGAACTCGTCCACTGCCGGTTTGCCATGGCAGGGGTCGCCGGCATCCTTGTAACCGATGTGAGTTGCTCACCTTCTTGCCAATCCCCGTCGAATGTAATCTCTTCTCAGTTCTGAGAAACCGTAGCACTGGAAGCTCGACTTCAAAACTAACTGGAGAGGTGTCTGAATTAGGATAGCTTATGCAAAAGAACAGTCAGAAACCAAGCATAACACAGGGAATTATCTAACCAAATGAAAATACCTATTCTCAGTGGAAGCTTTCCAGTACACCAGATCCATAAGAGCAGAATTTATAATTAAATAACAGGTTATCTGTAGCAACCCAAGAATTTTTAGTGTCCCACCAAAGTACTGTAATTATTTTGCAGCACCTTTTTCTAAGAAAGCATAGAAGCATAACACAGATTACACAAAATTTTGATCTTCTTTTTTGATAGGAAAGTTCGGCATATGCTAGATCTTTACTTCCACGCACCAAACTGAGACGAAAATGTTGGTGATTCCACAGATTGCTAGCATGATCAGGGATAGAAAACCCGGTCCCGGGTTGCATCCCAGCCCCCCTCCGGTACAGGTAACCGGCCGGTAACCGGTCCGGTTACCGGTCAAACCGGATTTTGTTTGGCCGAAATTCGTTCAAATTTGATTAAAAATCATTCGAAATTTGAAATTTTGAATTTGGATTTGAAAAAACCGCCGGGATCCCATTTCCCGGCCACCCTCCGGTAACCGCCGGGTTTTCTATCCCTGAGCATGATAGCATTCTTACAACATCGAAGCCTGCTAACTTACAGAATCCAAACATGAACTCGAGGGCTTTGATGCTCTGCTATGCTTCTATCACATGGCGCATTGTCTAATTGCTGTGATTCTCTGTAGTTGATCCGTGTATCAGGAATCCGCAACCTACCAGTGTGGTTTGAAGCAGGTGCCACAAAATTTGACTTCGCCAACACCAAGGCACTCTTCTTTGTCCAGCTTCTCTTGATGGGGTAACTCAGCATCCAACTGAAACATTTCATCAGTGACAAAAGAAAGTTTAAATAACTCAGAATTTTAAAGTGTTGTAGAATGTGATTACTTCGCACAGAACAAGACTGACCTGTTCCTATGATGACTCTGATCCTCTACAGATTTGCTGAAACCAAGAGGTACATGGACATTATTAATCCAGGATCACAAGCAGCGGAAGGAACATTTCTGGGGATAGAGGCTGCACTTGAAGGTTTACAACCAGGGTAAGTACTGCAACATGCTCCACAATGAAGTGAAGACTCCAAACAATTTACCTGAGCAAGTCTCTGGCTCTCTGCTTTAACTAAATTATTACGTTTCTCAAATCTGAACAGCTACCCTGGGGGTCCACTATTTAATCCACTAGGACTGGCCAAAGATATAGAGAATGCACATGAAGTGAAGCTGAAAGAAATCAAGAATGGTAGCTTCACTTTCTCTAAGTATAATTTGCTTTCAAGGTATAGTAATATTTATAGTTTGCTAACGTGATTTCCGACTGTAACAGGGAGGTTGGCAATGATTGCTATGCTCGGTTTTATTGTGCAAGCATCTGTGACTCATGTTGGCCCCATCGACAATCTTTTGACACACCTTTCAGATCCGTTCAACAAAAATATCATTCACACACTCGCCTCTCCTTGACAACTCTCTGTCCCCAAATTTCGTTTTCTTGCGTCTAAAGCTACGACGCAACAAATTCAAGATGTTTTCCTAAAGGAAGCGTCTTTCTTCCGAGCTCCTCTCTTTGCAAGGTTCAGTGGGGGAGGAGGGCCTCCCTCATCCACGTTCGTCCCACCCCCCCGCGCGATCCAAGGGCCAAACGGAATTCCTTCAAATGCAAACAAGCTACTTTCATAGTTTATGGCAAAAAATAATGCTTCTGGTTCTTGCAGTTGATCCTAGTCTGCAGTACATCTTTTTTTTTGTTTAAATTTCTCAGTACGACCATATCGTTCAATAGAAATTACAAAAGGTGCTAATAATAAAGGGACAAGAAGATTATAATAGGACTGAGCTTATATTTGAAAATAAGTGCTGCAGTTCATGTCATTGCATTCATATTAACTAAGAAAAGGCTTTCCTGTAATATAGATGCAAAGTTGAACCTATACCATAAAACAAAGCATGTATTACCTTGTACTGTACATATATGAATTAAACAACAGAAATACGCACCACATCTACCACTCATTTTGATCGACTAGCTTAAGCCCCCAGCTCATATCTTCGCAATGTGTTACATGCGGGACAAGCGTCCCCGTATCAGCTCCCCTCTTAGCTTGGCAATCATAGAAAGGTGGAGCGTGAAAGCAAGGTTCCATGGACAAAACTTGACGGCAAGGTGGATCAGGAGCAGTGCGGTTTTCAGGCTTGAACATAAGCCATGGCTTCAAACCACTGAGACCCTGGGCAACATACCCAAAAGTTGACCATGCACTAGTGACCATAACATCAGATAAGCTTAAGAGATAAATCTCTGCCCACGCTTTCATGTTATGCATTTTATTGGCTGAGTTCTGATGCTCCTCGTGACTTGGCTGGTGGAAGCTAATTATCTCACCGCTTGTGGTTGGATGTTCCCAGTACATGTTTCTGATATTTTCGTAGTATCCTGAGTTTAAGGAAGTAATTAGAACAACTTTAGACCTGGCATTCCTTGTTGAGACAATAGGCTGTTGAGTATTAACCTCTGGCAACAGGTTTTCCTTCAGCGTGCATGCAAGGACCTGATCCAAGACATGCTGAAATGGGCCAGTTTCAGTCTCGAAAACTCTGATCTGGATACCCAACTTTTCATCAGCTCTGGCAAGATAAGAATCGTAATACCTTGTAATCATGCCCCAGACAACATTGCTAGGGTGAAACAAGTAACGTCCCAAGTGATGGAAAACAGCATCTCTCTGAGGGAAAAGTCTCGTGAGTTCCTCTTGATATGCTGGGATCAGGAAAAGTGAAGGTACAAAATAATTATCTGACTTTAGAATCAGCCATGGGATCGTTTCAAGAAATTTCTGATTATCCTCACAGAAAAAAAGCTTATCATTGTCACCATAGTCGTGAGCCAAATGAAGATAAAGAAAAGCAGGGTTAGAATGGATAACTTCATTTTTCAGCATGTTTCCATAGCTCTCAGGAGAACCAATACTGAAGTTCCTGAACTGCTTAATAGGGAAATCCGACGGTAATAACCATGAAGTTTCAGGAAATGGTTCACAGAAAAGATCTGCAGTGCCTTTATCTCCGTCAACAAGTAAAACTCTGTTTGTCAGGATGGCATAGAGAAATGCCGAGGCAATTGTTAAGATCCTGTTCCCCAGGCCACTGTATGCTACCCAGATCAAATAGTTGCAGTCCATAACCTCAACATCCTGACCGGACTTAAGCTGCTCAATAGCTTTCTTGTATAATTCGGTATGCGGACCACACTTCTTCTGGAGAGCCTCATGTTCCCTTAATCTTTCTAGAAGGTACGTAGATGGAAAGTGGGACGATTCTTTACGGTACAATACTGATTGGTATCTACTTAGGCATGATTGTTCATCAAAGCCAGGAGCTAACAAGCCACCAAGTAGTTTGTCCTTGACAACTTCCGAAGATGCTGAAGTGCCATCTTCTACAAAAACAACAACAGAAAAATATTGTATCAGAATTCAGATACGAGGCATTATAATTATACTTCGATCTGTAGAAGTTAAATGAAAAAAAATGTTCATTCTTTGTCACAGATCATTGCTACCAATATAAAGCTGAGGTAGGGGTGAGTCATTCAAGTATTGACTTTATTATCGGTCAAATAAACATAGTAGCTAGGATTCCAGATGGTTGGTACTCACATACACGGAAAGAAACACTACGAGTTCACAAAATAGTAAATGTCAAGAAAGGGATAGCACAATAGTAGGATGAAACCTAAATTAGACCAGTTGACACGTTTAATATGGCAAACCAGAATAAAGTAATTTAGCATCAATGCTACGGAGATCACCTATAAACAAGTAATACAAAGAGATCTGAATGTTAAAAACAAAGTAACTAGTGCAAACCAAATACTTTACATGCAACGATATCTTAATGCAGCATTCAGAAATCAGAACCCCACACAAAATGTCATATACAATGGTGTTCAAATTGCCAGTATCAACCACGGTTGAGACTTTTTTTTTTGAAGAAACAACCACGGTTGAGACTTAAGAACCTAAAAATTTTACTGTAAGAACTGAGAAGTTACAGCACATCTTCACTGACAATTACCATCCCTCCCCAACGATAAATATAAAAAGAGGGTGTCTAGGGGCCTGTGAGTGGTTTTGTTCAAGTACTCGGATTTTGAGCTATTGGATTTAGATCCAAAGGATCTGTTCTCTCCCCTCAAACCATATTTATCATCCCCCTTCCTCCCCTCCCCTCCTCTCTCTAACTTGTTTGGATAGAGAGGGATTAGAATCAATCCTTTCGGATTGGAAGGGATTTTAGATCAAATTCCGAGTCAATCTAAACAAGCCCTAACTCTAGCAGTCGCCCACCCAACCCGCCACCATAGCCGGCGTGCCACCCCCCGCAGCTAGGGGTGAAAACGGATCGGATAGTTTCCGACCGATCCGGACAAAAACGGATTCGGAATGTCTCGGATCGGATTTTTCTCGGATAGTTTTCGGATCGGAAACGAATTCGGATTTTCCTGTCGGAAACGGAAACGAATACGGTAGGCTTGCTATCCGGCGGATACGGAAACGAATACGGATTATCCGGATGAAACGGAGTCCGGATATCCGGATTTCGGCCCAAAAGAGAAAAGGGGATTTTAATTGATTTCTGAATTTCAGAAAATACAACAAATCAAATAGTCTTTTAGAAAATAGCAAATAGAGTTCAAAAATCCTAGAAAAAATCACAGAAATTCGTTGAATTATTTTTAACTTAATAAAATTAATTCCAACTTAAAGTTGGTTTTTATTTTTGTATATAAATTATTTTAAATTTCTAAAAATAGGAAAAACCTTTTTAAAATTCAATAAATTAATTAAAATTTTCATTTTCACTTTAAATCTAATAAAATCCCGTAAAACTCAATACTAAATATGGTAAACTAAGTGGCGAGCCACCGCCACTCCCGCCTCCCTCCCTCTACCCTTCTTCCTCCCCTCGGGCGAGCCATTCCCGCGCTTCCTTCTTCCTCCTCTCCGGCGAGGAGCCACCGCGCCGCACACCTTCCTCGTCTCCGGCGGCGGCCGCCGCTGGATTTGCCACCACCTCCCGCCTCCTCCTAATCGCTCTCATCTTGTCGCCCCCGCCACCCTCCTATGACCCGCGGTACCAGTGGCGTCACCACCCCACCGCCGGTCCGCCACCTCCCCAACATCCCTCTATACCCAGGGCTCCCGTGAACCCAACCCTAACCCCAAGTGAACCCTAACCTCGCCGGAGCGTTGCGAGTCTCGCCGCCGGTCGTCGTAGTCACGTGGAGCGCGAATCGCGACGCAAGATCAGGTGGATCAAGTTTCGAGTACTCCCACCGTGAGAAAGTACCATAGTACTACTTAGCAATCACCGTATAAAAAATCTATCGAACATACCAGAACCTAACAACTTGCAACAATCCAAAGTCCAAAAGCTAAACTGGTACATACAATTCTAGGAAAAGAAGCTCGATAAGTTTTGCAGAACTTACACTAACTATGGCAGAAACATAGTATACGAACGAGTAAGTCGTGGAAGTCAAGGTGGGAAAAAAGCTCGTTAGCTCGGTTCAAAATTGTTCTAATTACACTGGTTATTTGGTTAAATATTGAAATAAGTAAATTTCGAATGAAATTAGATTTCGCTCTAGTTTAGTTCGGTTGACTCGTTAGCTCGGTTCTAAAAATATTTTTAAACTATAAATAAAATAATATTAAATCAAACTATATCAAATTTAGAGAAAAAACTTGGTAAAACAAATTCCTGACTCGATATCCACGCTAATGGAGTCCAAACATTAGAGGCAACACGCTTGCCATCCCAGATGTAACGTCGCCATGCACACATAGTACTCAGAGAATTCAGAATTGCCACCGAACGGCAGTCCTGGAGCAGTGGAACTCAAAAATGGAAACTGACGAACACACACGCATCGTTTTCTTACCATCGCGCGATCGGACAAGGTGCAGGTCGCCATGGTCGTCACCCCCAGAGAGCCCGGTAGGATCGGCGTCGAGGAATTGGCCCCTCCGCGCCGCAGAGCCCCCGGCGAGTAGCAGCAGCAGCAGGACGCAACACACCACGAACGCCGCGGCCGACAGGGGCAGCACCGCCGTCCCGCCCTTCCTCCCGGGCGGCGACGCCACGAGCGCCTCCGCCTGTGGCGTCGGCGGCGGCGAGCGGCGGATCCGCTCCTTGAGGTCCATGTGGCGCTCGAGTCCCACGGTCACTTCTGCCTTCCGCGGGGGGGCGCAGTGGAAAAGCACAAAGGTCAAAAGGGTGGGCGTTACGTCGTGGCACGAAAGGCGCCATTGGGGTAACGCGCCACTCGGCTCAAATAGAGACGACACGGCGCGAGGGGAGGGCGCGGCCGACACGTGACGGGGGCCACTCGGCACAGGGATTTCGACGTGTTTCAGCAGTAAAAAAATGGCTCTGAATAGTGACGACGTGACGGCGCGGCGTTGTCGGTGCGGAGCTGGAGCGCCTCGGCGTGGCAACAGTGCCGGGTTTCCTGTGCGGGGCACCGGACGCGCGGCTCACCGTGTTCTGCGGATGTTGAGCCGAGCGTGCCGCGTGATGCGGATCGGGCGGTGGGTTGGCTCGCTTTGGGTGACGCATGAAATGGGCTAGGCAGAGGTTGGTGTAGCCTTCCTCCACATGATAATGCTTCGTACAGTTGATACCGACTGGTCTTGTTCTTTGGGTACGATGAATTGGATATCTAGTGCTAGTATTTACTGCTCGTCAGTCGTGGCTGCTGCGTAGCGCTGACGACTGCTGTGGGGACTCGGTCTCTCCTGGCCGGAGCTCCAACGGCGAAAGTTGTACAAGTCCGGACGTGTCTTTCGTCAGATTACTAATAATCTTGCCTTAAAAGAAGATTACTAATAATCAAACACGAGATGGGTAAGAAGATTTTCAACGTGTTGATTTTTCAATAGGAGAGATGAGCACTAGAGATGGTAGAAACCATACGCGGTATAATTCAGCAAACTGTAGATCCATTTGGAGCGGATGAATTTTGTAGGAACTTCACATGGATTTTGCACCCAAAAAAAATGTAATTTCAACAGAATTCCTATGTCTCAAACGGGGCTTTAGATGGTTCTCCTCCAATAACCATTCCATGTGCCAGTGATTTGCAAACCTGTTCCTCTGATGAGCTCTAGCACTCGAGATTCTGACGCAATCAGCGTTGGGCGATAGCCTAGGAGTGTTGTAAATAATTCCATCAATAACTAGGATCATAAAAACATATTTCTAGCAACATATAATTGACAGAAGCAACATAAAAGAATTGAGTTTAGCATGTAAACTTCTTAAGACAATTAAACATGATAACATGCTCAAAAGATATAACAAATAGGCAACTAAAATCAGCATATTGCTCAGATTTAATTAGTTGCTTATTGCTCTCAGATGTCGGGCTACTTAAGCATTAACTAGCAGGGTGCCCCGCACATTTGCACGGCTATATTTGTTTTAAAGTTTGTAGTGATAAATTATATAATTTAGATGATTCAGAATGTATTTATGTATCTTGTAACTATTTAGATTTTTAAGATATCATAAACATTAGAAAATGACAATAGAAGCTTGAAGGGAAATGCAACTTAAGTAACGTAATTGAAGTATGAGCTTTAATAGTAGAAAATCATGAGTATAATAATTTAACCACTCTCCATTATGTATGCATCATGTAGCTGCATGCTCTTAACTTTTTTCCAAAATGTTTGCATGCACATGTATCTTTGTTAATCTCAACAATACATTGATTATGTGTGTAACAAAATTATCTTATTAGTTTACATAGTATTAGAGTACCTTATCCACGTATACACCGATGCACCATGGACGACCTACCTTGAACTTATCTTCCCTTAAGTCAGTTGCCCTACCGAACCGTGTGTCTTCTATCTCTTCTCTTCCCATAATTTTTCTGCTTCAACCTCCAAGAGCAAGCTCAATTCTTGATCGATCTCTCAGCTGCTACCTCTTCCAATACAATACTCTACCACATAGTTATCTTCTACTGCTCTCCAATTATCGCTTAATGATGACCATTGTAACATCTACACGTATATGCGTGCAAATATCGTGGATCCCTGCCGGGACACTCGTCGCTCTCTCTCCAGTGGCTCTAAGCCTATTCCTTACCGTTGTGTTATCTCTACCCCGAGCTCTTTGCTCCTTTGTTTCTGTACGCCTATGCATCTTTTCATAGGATGCATGCATGTATATAAACATGGACGATGTTATACATACCCAATGTCTTCTTCTCCTGTATCGGTCGCTCCTCCTCTTCGACGTTGTCCAACTCAACAATGTGGCTTCCTCACTAACTGCGATAAACCTTCCATCTTCACTTATGTCGGTATGGCCGTCTTAGTCGTTGTCTAACGATAGGGAGAATCTTCTCACCATCGCTGGTGACGCCATGTCACTCACCAACGATGGCATGCTCCTAGCTACCCGATGATCATATATCGTCGAAAGCTCGTCTTTAATCCAAAGCTTCGTCTCCTCTCTGCTATGTCTTCCCCATTATCGAGTTTCTTTTACTATTGACTTCTTCAACAACATTGATGCTCACCATTCGTTGTCATAGCACTTGGTTCCTTTAACTCCGGTCTTTCTCTTCAATAGCTCCAATGAGCAACACGATATTGTTCTTGTCGAACAACTAAAGCGAGCAACATGGAATTGTTCTCATCTTCGTCACCTCTACCTCGACTATTCGCTTTCTTGTGAATCAATATCTTCTTGTAGGACAGATCGACGCTATTGCACTCTTTCGTTGTATCATCTGACACCATTCACGATATTATTATTATAATTTATATTTAATTTATTTGAAATTTTAGTTATTAAGAGATTTTACTTTAGAATTCGTATGAAAATCAAATTACAAATTTTCTTTTATTTGTTGTCCCTAATTTTAATTATTTTTATTTGAATTCTAAACTAATCCAATTGTTAATTTTATTTCATTTTTTTATGTTGAATTACATTTATTTATAGATTTTGCTTTCAAATTCGTATTGAAATCAACATGTTAATTGTATTTTATTTTTATTTCAAAATCAATTTATTTTTTATTGAAATTTGTATACTAATCCAATTGCTATTTTTATTTGATTTTTATTCGAGTTATATTTATTTAGGATTTTATTTAGGAATTCGTATGGAAATCAAATTGATGATGTTTTTTCGAATTTTATATATATAAATAATTACGATTATCGTTGATTTTACTTTAGAATTTGTATTGAAATCAATTTGATAATTTTATTTTTTTTAAATCCAAATTCCAGTTATTTTTTGTTGGAATTCATATACTAATCCAATTCTTATTTTAAAAAAATATTTCGAATTATGTTTATCTAATGATTTTACTTAGAAATTCGTATCAAAATTAAATTATTTATTTTATTTTATTTTTTATTCCGAATTTCAGTTAATTTTGCATTGTACTTGAGATAGACTCTTATTTCTATATTGTACTTGACATAGACTCTTTCGTTTAATCTAGATCATTATAATCTAGACTCACCATAATCAACGGTGTAGATATTTCTCTTTTTCTTGTGAATCAATATCTTCTTGTAGGACAGATCGACGCTATTGCACTCTTTCGTTGTATCATTTGACACCATTCACAATATTCTTATTATAATTTATATTTCATTTATTTGAAATTTTAGTTATTAAGAGATTTTACTTTAGAATTCGTATGAAAATCAAATTACAAATTTTCTTTTATTTGTTGTCCCTAATTTTAATTATTTTTTATTTGAATTCTAAACTAATCCAATTGTTAATTTTATTTCATTTTTTATGTTGAATTACATTTATTTATAGATTTTGCTTTCAAATTCGTATTGAAATCAACATGTTAATTGTATTTTATTTTTATTTCAAAATCAATTTATTTTTTATTGAAATTTGTATACTAATCCAATTGCTATTTTTGTTTGATTTTTATTCTGAGTTATATTTATTTAGGATTTTATTTAGGAATTCGTATGAAAATCAAATTGATGATGTTTTTTTAAAATTTTATATATATAAAGAATTACAGTTATCAGTGATTTTACTTTAGAATTTGTATTGAAATCAATTTGCTAATTTTATTTTTTTCAATCCAAATTCCAGTTATTTTTTGTTGGAATTCATATACTAATCCAATTCTTATTTTTTTTAAAAAAAATATTTCGAATTATGTTTATCTAATGATTTTACTTAGAAATTCGTATCAAAATTAAATTATTTATTTTATTTTATTTTTTATTCCGAATTTCAGTTAATTTTGCATTATACTTGAGATGGACTTTTATTTCTATATTGTACTTGACATAGACTCTTTCGTTTAATCTAGATCATTATAATCTAGACTCATCATAATCAACGGTGTAGATATTTCTCTTTTTCCACCTATTAATGTGAGATTTTCTAACCCTTGAGAGTGAACGTGGTGACTTCTTTTTCTATCGCTTTAATAATATAAAAGATACTTAGCCTCCTCGCCACTTAGGTCAAGATTCAGACACAAATTAAATATGACAATATCTCTAAAATAAATTAGACCTTGTGCTCAAATAAAATATTGCTAAACTAATTAGTCATATAAAGCAATTGACAATGCAATGTTCACTGGACAGCAAGCAATTGAGCCGACAAGACAAGCTAACAAGATATCAATTGGCAATGACATGTAGCAATGATCGAAACTGATAGCTCATAGTGAGCAGACAAGCACGTAGATATATGACAAACAAGAAACAACAAGTAATCTACAAACTCAAGACCAAATTTATATCCAAATTTTTTTATTTAATCTCACAGTGACCTTATATCCTCATAGAGCATATACGAAGCCCACAATCTTTACCATGCAAAGTCCCCCGGTGCTACAGTAAAACAAAGACAAGACAATCTAAAAATATCACTAGCAAGGCACGCTAAGCACAGTAAAGCAAAGAATTCGAAAGTGCAAACTCACTGAGTGGATGGCACTACTGGCAAGGCATGTCGAGGCTCTGTCTTAGAAAACCAATCATCCTGTTGTGCTGCGGTGTATGGATGTGGTCATTGGAGATACAATGCCACTTTTCACAACCAGGGACACACCAATTGTGAAGTCGAGGTATAGAGAAAAATACCGCACAAGATTCACCACAGGATGCACCGGATGAGAGCACCAGTGAGCAAATCCACCAACACTAACACCTTTCTTCTCACCCAAACACACGCAAAGAGCCTGCTAGAGCCAAGCACAACAGTGCACCACGTTGGCTTCCTCAGCAACCTCGACAAGGAGGTGGCGCAAGGAGGCGGTCAGGGAGTGCGCCAAGAAGGATGAGGCCGGACCTCACTGCCGATGGCGCATCAGCTCACACGGCCCAAGCCCACAACCTAATCGGGAGAGAGGAGAGGAAACAGATTGAGAAAGACTTGTTGTACCGTGTGGGGAAAAAAAAGAAGGGGGATTTGCATATTTGCCACACCACTTTATGCCAATTGCCAGAATGCCACTCAATGTGTCAATGACATGTGACCCAGGACCCACATGTCATTGAGACATGGTGTGGTATTCTGGTAATTGCACATAAACATAATGGCAAAACTTCAATAATCCCAAAAAAGAAGGAGAAGGTGCCCTTAAGAAAAGGAGGAGGAGCACCACGACGCTGCCAATGGCCGGCGAGAAAATTGCCCACGCCTGTACCGCCATGGAGGGATCGATCCCCTCCCGTGCACTCCTCAGGTTGGAGACTTTGTCCCTAACCTTATCTCTTCCCTTTCTTCTTATGACAAGTGGGCCCCACCTTTTCTTTTCACTTTTCTTCTTTTCTCTAATTGAGAAATTACAAAAAGGCCCATTGCATACAACAGGAAGAACACTGCAAGCAACGGTAAAGCGAGTAGCAAGACCAAGACGGCCCTGGATCCCCTGACGGCTCAATACCTCGCCTTGTGCCTCACCATATTGCTGCAATCTTGCTGCCTTCTCTCCGACTCCTACTCCCAGATTAATGGCTAGGAGCATCTTGATAGATGGTAACAATGTCACAAGTCGACTGCACGGGAAGCTCTGTTCGTGGCAATCACAGACAGACACGCCACGACGTGCGTAGAACAATGACCCAATAAGCAATTCTCATATAGTTAGAAAATGCCTACAGAGCATGTCTCGGTGATATATGATATTTGTCGTTTCATTAATCTTTGGCCTCAGTTACATAAGGAGGCAGACCAGGAGTTGTTCGTCAGGGATGCTAGGGCGATTAGGCAAGTTGCTACTGAAGTTTTTGGGGGCAAGAAGAAGGTGGGCGTCATGGACAAGAAGGCTTGAAGTTGGAAGGGGACCTAATGGGGATCAATCTGATGCTTGTTAACCAGATGGTAGCTTGTTGTATTGTGGTTTTGTTTCAAGTTTCAACTTAGTTTTTGCTCTTTTTCTGACCAAATTGTGTTCTAGCAATCTTGGTCATCTTAAAACTTGTGTTATGTGTTGGTATTTGAACCTTCTAAGTTTTGGTTTCTATTAATAACAATGGGAGAGATCCTTTTATTAAAAAAAAAGTAAAAAAATATAAACCTTTTTTTTTAACTATATATAGTTGGATCAAATACAAATACAGGAGGGAAAAAGAATAAATCTGTATAATTGTTTTTTGTAAAAGAATCCTGCCCTAGTTAGCGAGAGCATGTGTCTGACAAAATTACTGCAACCACTAAGTTTGATTTACAATCTTATATTGAGTTGCATGTATCAACTAATTCATCAAAAACTTAATCTGATGAGGAAAAGTGGTTAATTCACTTGTACTTCAACACCCCCCTCGAAGGGCTGACAGAAAGATTCTCGGGCCAAATATATTAAGAAGGGGAGAACAAGTTCAGGGTACAAGAACAGAGAGAAAACTCTCTGAAAAACCAAAGGAAAAAAACACCTAGCAGCCTCAAATGGCCGTGTTAAGGTAGCACCGACATGTTACACACATGAGACTAAATAGCCAAAATACATCCTGCATGCGCTCAGCCTGCCTTCCCTCCTCCCCTCCGAAACTGCTGCTCTTGAAGCTCCCTTCCTGGAGGATGAGGTCAGAACCGCCATCATGGCGATGCCGTCGGAGAAGGCACGGGGCGATGGATTATCTGGGTTGTTCTACAAGCTCTGTTGGCCAACCATCAAAGGAGATCTCCTAAACGCTATCGCCAAATTCCGCAACGGAAATGCTCAAAACTTTCACAAGCTCAATTCCGCCAACCTTACGCTGCTTCCAAGGAAGGATGAGCCAGAAGCTGTCAAGGACTTCCGTTCCTTCAACACCCCCTCACGTGTAAACTTACTCAGACCTAAATCGTGGAATAGAAATTGTCTACATTTTTCTTAATTGCGTCAAGCGGGTCTTGAACTCAAGACATCTAGGCTCTGATACTATATTGAGTTGTATGCACCAATCAATTCATCCAAAATCATAGCTGATGAGAAAAGACTCAATTCACTTGTACTTCAACGTCTTCAGCCCCCAGCCCACGTCCTCGCAGTGCCTCACGTAAGGCACCACCTTGCCCAAGTCGGCGTCCCTCTTCGCCTTGCAGTCGTAGTAGGGAGCTTGATGGAAGCACGGCTCAATGGACATGGCGCGGCGGCACGGCGGGTCAGGCACAACGTGGTTCTCTGACCTCAACATAATCCACGGCGTCAGGCCAGAAAGGCCCTGCGCGGCGTAGCCGAACGTGGAAAAGCCACTGGTGATGAGTACGTCGGTCATGCTCAGCAGATAGATCTCGGCCAGTGCCTTCATGTTGTGCTTCTTATTCCTTGACCTCTGGTACTCCTCGTGGCTCGGCTGGTATACTTTAACGGTGGTGCCGTCGACTGTTTGGTGCTGACTGTACTTTTCCTGGATCTGATCACTGTACCAAGAGGTCAAAGAAGTTGTAAGAACGGCAATTGTTGGGTTATTCCCAGTCGCAGGCGCTGCTTCGTCTGTCATACTGATTTCTGGAAGCAGCTTTTCATTCTGAGCACATGAAAGGATCTGTTCTAAAATGTGTGGAAATGGACCATTTCTTTGCAAGATGCCCTTTTTCTCATATATTCTGATCTGAATTCCTACTCTTTTATCAGCTTTGGCAAGGTAGGACCTGTAGTACTTTGTCACTTTATACCAGATGCTATTTGTCGGATGAAAAAGATAGCGTGCCAGGTGATGGAAAACAGTGTCTTTCTCAGGAAATAGCCTGCTGAGTTCATCTTGGTAAGTTGGAATAAGAAACAGCGACGGCACAAAGTACATGTCAGTTCTCATGATCAGCCATGGCACACCTTGCAGGAACTGTTGGTCGTCTTCGCAGAAGAAAAGCTTGTCATGAAAACCGTAGTTGCCATCAAGGTGGAGGTATACGTAGGGAGGTCTGGTACCGACCAGAGACCGATCTGTATTGCCACCAATAAATTTATTCTGCAGCATGTTGCCATAGCTCTCCGGAGTACTCTGAGTAAACTCGCCATAGCTCGGAGGGAAATCTGAAGGAACTAACCATGAAGTTTCAGGAAAAGGTTCGCAGAAAAGGTCAGCAATCTCCTTATGACGGTCCACAAGCAAAACCCGGTTTGTAAGGAGAGCGTAAAGGAATGCTGAAGTGATCTCAAGCATCCGGTTCCCTAACCCTGCGTGGATTATAAGGAACAGATAGTTGCAATCCGTCCCGTTGCTGGCCTGACCGGACCTCAGCTGTTCCGTGGCTTTCTTGTATGATTTGGTGCCTGGACCGCACTTCTTCTGCAATGCTTCTTGTCTCCTTAACCTTTCTATGAGGTATGGAGAAGGCATTCTTGCGGCATACCTGTGATAGCGTGCAAACTGATACCTGCTTCGACAAGATCTTTCATCAAATCCCTCAATCAGAAGGCCACCCAGAAGTTTGTCATACTCAATTTGTGGTGACGGAGATTGATCATCAGACATGTCATCTTGTATATCTGAAGAAGATAAGATGTTTTAAGTGACTGCAAGAAAATAATACAAGGAAAGGACTAAAAAACATTTTAGTTTGCTGCTGCAACTTGTAGTTCATTAACATGGAGGAAAACATGGTAAATCACTTGAATTACTTAAAAGCACTACAAAGGGTTGGGACATGGAAAATGACAATGTCAGAGGAGCACTAAAAAGTAGTATTGTTTGAATAAGCCAGTAACAGAAAAAATATTAGAACAAAGTGTGCTGTAGCCAAATACAATGCCAGAAAGGACCAACAGAAAAAGTGGCTATTCAATGAACAATACTAAAGCATGCAACAAAGATAGTTCATAACCACTTGAAGTAATTAAATATATATGCATATATTTCGAATGGTTGGCTGGTTGCTTGTTCTTCTCCTCATTAAAATTGCTTGCAAGTTGCAAGAGATCATGCGGCCCATTTGGAGCTCATATTTCATAGGGCTGCCCTTTCTGCAAACTCAATGGACTGGCAGATCAGATGAGAAGGAAGTAGTTTTTTGCTGGCCGCTCACGCAGTGGGGCAGTATTAACTGTAATCTAAAATTAGTAATTGGACATGGACCAGTTCCAGCAAGGTCCTGTCATGCCCACTCGTACAAGGTCTTATATCGCCAAGCGTGATGGTTTCTCTGTATATCCCCTTGAACTGCAGATGCATGCAATTGCCCAGCAGGAATGAGAAACATAGCATCCAGAAAACTAGAGGTCAAATACAGATTAAATCTGTTTTTTTAATACAGATTAAATTATTCCACTTACCTTTTCTTAAATAAATAAAGAAAGAAAAAAACTTTTGAAAGACTAAAGTAGGCTATTATAGTTGGTTTTAGCTAAATGGCGACAGGTTTTGGCTTAATATATCCTAATATTCATGTACAGAACTAATTCTATCCTATCTGTTGAGAACTAATTCTATGTTTAATTTGAAAAGATCCTCATGTGTCAAAGACGCTATTCATCTATAAGGCTGCTCCCAATGGGCAGTATTTTAGTGCAGTTTCTTAGTGCATGAGGAGTGTTAAGATACTATCTTCCCAATACATTATTTCTTATGGTTTAGTATCTTAAGTTATTTCATTTAATTACATGTATGAGCTGTTTTGCGTTGGATTTCGAGCTGAACTAGTATCTAAATTAGATACTAGACTACTCTCTCTCTTCATTAACTATGGTGTCATATCATTATTTTACCTACATGGTATGCTAAGATACCAGCCAAGGTGGAGCACTGGGAGCAGCCTAATGACTCCTCGGACGAGGACCACTGATTTCTTTGTGAAACGATCCATGTGTCCAAATAAAATAAGCAGCAGGAAGGCAAGGAATCTGCTTTATAGATTTGCTCTAATCTCCCTGTACACCCCTCCCTCGTACGATTCTCCCAAGAAAGTTAATTTCACATTAACTTCCATCCCTTCCTGCTTTGAGTGCTTTCCTATCGGTGGCAGGTGAGGACGAATAATCGCCCGTGCTGATCTCACCAGCTAGTAGCTATATCTCTCTTTGGAATCACGAAAGCCACAGCTGTTGCGCAAGTGCAAATTCTACGTGCCGATCGTCCATCGCTGACGAAATCAGCTCGTGTAAACACGATCAGATCGCTAGTCAGTGACCGGCCGCGACGGTACCACACACTTTCTAGCTAGACAGATCGCTGGGTATAAGCAAGAGAACATATGTGCATAGAGGTAGTACGTGTGGACGAGTAGTACCTTGGTCGTCGTCCTCCGCAGGGGGCTCAGCTTCGAAGAGCCACTCCGGCGAGGAGGCGGCCTGCCACCGCTGCAGGAGCAGGACGGCCGGGAGCGTCAGCAAGCAGAGCACCAGCGCGGCGCGCACGGAGGCGCGCCGGAACCTGCCCCGCCCCGCCTCCTGCTCAGCGGCGTGGGCGTGGGGCTGGGGCGCCCTCTCCGTCTCCAGGTTGCCGCCCAGAGGCTGCTTCTCCTCGTCGTCGTCCACGCCGCCGTTGCTCCCGTCGCTGTTGCTCGGCCTCTCCATGAGCGAGCTAATATCATGCTCTGCTCGCCCGCTCGGTCGCTCCCTCGCTCGTTTGCTTTGCGCTTTCTACTACTGGAGGCAGTTGACGAAGCTGTACGGCCACGACCCACGACCGAGTGGTTGCTTCGTAGTAACTTATCGACACCTTTCTGGTACGGTTCATTTCGCCACCTAGTACGGAGCAGTGATGCGTTCTGACCTCTGACATTAATCAATACCAATTCAATACCGATCAATACTAACGGTTTCGATATATCGGCTATATTGAATATTACCAGCCATACCGACACAATTGATAATATGGTCTATTGTACTCGTTGAACTATAAATCATATTTAATCCTACTACTCTGTATTTGTATTATAAGTAAAATTTGATGTGCATATAATTAAGTATATATGTACTTATAAATATATATTATTGAACTCCGAAATAGTACATCAGTGTATATTGATACCGAAATGTCTCGTTCTAAAAACAAGTCCGTATAACATCTAGAACGATATTGACAAGCATGCTTGTACTACTGGCAGTTTGAAGACCTGGACTTTAATGGGTTGGCATTCTCAATGCCTTTGGTGGTACAGTGTTGAACCAATCAAATGGGATCCTCCGCAACAAAGCACAAAATACAGATGTGCGACATTACTTTGTATAGTAGTATTAGGGCAATGTTTCTACATTTGATCAAAATCCAACGCTTCAGACCGAAGGACACAGTAGCATTGATACAGTATAAGCTACAGTGCTTTTATTTGTACGGATGCATGATGTTATACATGCTCGATGTCCTCTTCTCTAGTACCGGTCACTCCTCTTTTTCAACGTTGGGTAACTCAACGTTGTGGTTTTCTCACTAATTGTGACGACATCTTATCTTCACTAATATCGGCATATATGTTTTATTTGTTGTCTAATATGGAGAATCTTTTCACCATCGCCGACGACATGCCCCTCACTAGTGATGGCACAATCCTAACTACCCGATAACCCTATATCGTGCATAGACCGTCTTCAATGTAAAGCTCTATCTCCTCTCTGCTAGGTCTTTGTCATCATCGAGTTTTTTTTACCACTAACTTCTTCAACAACGCCGACGCTCACCACTTATCATTACGACCCTTAGCTCCTTCAACATTGAACTTTCTCTTCAATGACTTCGGCGAACAGCGTGACATTGTCCTCATTTCTGTCATCGCTGCATCAACTTTTCGCTTCCTCTTGGGTCAATATCTTCTTGCAAAACGGATCGATGCCACTGCACTCTTTCGTAGTCTCCTCCAACACCATTCATGCTATCATCGTTATAATTTATATTTTTTAATCAATTTCCCATTTATTTGTAAAAATTCCATAGAAAGCAACAATAAAAACATGTGACCTTGAGAGCGAGCGTGGTGGCTTCTTTTGTGTCTCCTTTGACATTATTCGTGTCATTCTCGTTATAAATTATATTTTTATTCAGTAGTTTAGTTATTTTTATTGGAGTCGTATAAAAATCAAATTGCTACATTTATTTTGAATTTTAGTTTTTTTGGGATTTTATTTTGGAATTCATATGGAAATCAAATTGCAAATTTTCTTTTACTTTTTTATTTTGAATATCTGTTCCCTTTTCTTGGAATTCGTATTCGAATCCAATTGCTATTTTTTCTTTAGTTTTTATTTTGAATTACAATTATTTAGGGATTTTACTTTGAAATTCGTATTGAAACCAAATTGCTATTTTTATTTTATGTTTATTCCAAATTTTAATTATTTTTGTTAGATTTTGTATACAAATCTAATTGCCAATTATTTTTAATTTTTATTCTTGATTATAATTATAGGAATCCGTGCCAAAACCAAATTGCTAATTTTATTTTATTTTTATTTTAAATTTTAGTTTTTTTGTTGGATTTCGTATATAAATATATTTTCCAATTTTTGTTTTAAAATTCTGAATCATAATTATTTATGGATTTTACTTAGAAATTTGTATGGAAATCAAATTGCTATTTTTTTTTGTTTTTATTCCAAATTTCAGCTTTATTGTATTTGGCATGAACTCTTTTACTTAGGAATTCGTATGGAAATCAAATTGCTGATTTTATTTTATTTTTCTATTCTGAATTTTAGTTTTATTGTATTTAACATGAATTATTTCTTTTGATCTAGACAGTTATAATCTGAATTTGCCACGATTGATGATGTAGATATTTTTTTCATCGATTAACGTAAAAATTTCTAGCTCTTGAGAACGAATATGATGACTTCTTGTTTTAATAAGATAATAAGATGATTCTGTTGATATTGTCCACGATGTAGGTAAACACAGAGGGTTATATCGGTAGAATCGAAAGGCAGCAAGCAATCTATGTGTATTTACCCGAATTGCTTTATGAAGAACGAATTTGAACACAGTACATAAAACATTTGTGCAATTTCCCAGTGTACAAGTACCCAAACGAATACAACAACGAATCCCTAAAGGCCTAGTTAATCCACAGGACAAAACGTAGGTACGCCGACTCGGAACGCGAAATTGAACCGAACTCACTACTACAAGTTAGCTATCGAACAATTTGAGACCGAAGCCAACGTCCTCGCAATGCCGGACGTACGGCTTGACGGCGGCCACATCTACCTCCTTCTTCGCCCTGCACCCGAGGATCGGCGGCGAGTGCAAGCACGGCTCCACGGACGTCGACCGGACGCACGCGACCTCGGACCTCTCCTTGTCCCAGTCCGGCCGGAGCAGAATCCACGGCTTCACGCCGGCGAAACTGTAAGCGACGTACCCGAACGTGGACCAGGCGCTCATGGTTATCTTGTCGCAGTAGCTGAGCAGATATATCTCCGCAAGCGCCTTCTGGTTGTGCTCGTTGGACGTGTACTGCTGCTGCTCCTCGTGGCTAGGCTGGTACACCGCGACGATCTCACCAGTCTTGGTTGGGTTCTCATAGTACATGCCGCGGATCTTCTCGTAGTAGCCTGAGTACAGAGAAGCGATCAGTACGGCCTTTACCTTCCCTGCATCAGTGGTTGTGTTTGCCGGCTCCGCAGAGCTGAGCTCCGGTAGTAGCTGCTGCTCCCTGATGCACCTCATGAGCTGATCATACATGTTCTCGAATTTTACCGGCTTCTCTGGGAAAATCCGAATTTGAAACCCGATTTTCTCGTCGACCCTGGCGAGATATGCTTCGTAGTATCTTCTTATGATTCCCCAGACTCGGTTTGTCGGATGGAAGAGGTACCGGCCTAGGTGATGGAACACCGCCTCTTTCTGCGGGAATATCCTTTCAAGCTCTTTTTCGAACATTGGCGTTAGGAAGAGGGCTGGTGTGAAGTAGCTGTCAGACTTCAGTATCATCCAGTTGAACTTGCTGAGCATCAGCTGATCCTCATCACAGAAGACATTGTCAGACAACTTCAGGTGAAATTGCTCGATGTGAAGGTAGACATACGGTGGCAGTGACGAGGCCGGCACATTCGGATCGTCGTTGCGGATGACATTGTTCTTGAGCATGCTGACATAGCTCTCTGGGGCACCAACGTGGAGGTTCTGAGGATTGCTGTGAGGGAAGTCACCAGGAAGCACCCATGAGCTCCCCGGGAACGGCTGGCAGAAGAGCCCCTCTTGTTCTTGCGGCACGTGCACCAGGAGGACCCGGTCGGTGAGGAGAGCATAGAGGAAGGTGGCAGCAATGGTAAGCATACGGTTTCCGAGACCATTGCAAGGGAACCACACCACGTATTTGCAGTCGGAATTCTCGACGTTGCGTCCTGCCTTGAGCTGCTTGATGGCCCTTCGGTAGCGTTTGGTGCCCGGGCCGCACTTCTTGTGGTATGCTTCATACTTCCTCAGCTTCTGCACGAGGTAAGGGGGGAGAGGGAAAGGAGATGGCTTCCGGTAAAGAGATGATTTGTATCGGCTCTGACAGGATGATTCTTCGAATGCCGCAGAAAGTAATCCTCCAAGAAGTTTGTCCTGGGACAGGGATGTGGTTGACGCAGAGACATTTTCCGGAGCTGCAAATTCTGCAGAGAAGTTAACTAAACAATTAAAAAAGATAAACTACAAGCATATATGTTGAATAATAAGTTCTTGACCCAAGGTCGTACAGGCTCATCAAGAACAAGACGCGGTACAGACAATTAAGCATTTGCAGCAGCGAAGTATCACGAAGCAATTTACTGTCATACATGCTATTAGAGTTTCAGTTCAACTAAGGAATCAAAACCATGCGCTTCAAAACATAGAAATGATGTATTGACAAAGCAAAGGACTCGGCACCTATTGCAGCTCTCTCTAAAAAAAGTAATCTCTCGGATTTCAGGCTCCATATATTACAACAAAAATTACTTAGTTAAAGACTTGTCATGGCTCAACTGACTGTCATAGCAGAAAATACAGTGTATACATATAAAGAGCGATCCATCGCCCACTAAGTTTCAATCTAAGTTTTCTCCAAAAAAAAGTTTCACTTTGAGCTCTTATCAACATTATAGCTAGAAGCGTGTTCAAGGGAAAATTGTCCATCTTGGACCACCTCACTTTGGAGAGATAATTGTTTAAGAATCTACTTCCATGAGGAATAACAGTTTTGTCTCCTAAAGCCAGGGACCACTCAAGTAAAAGTCAGGACATTTCGAGCACCCTTGTGCAGGGGACAGCCACGACATTACAGCAGAGGCTAAGGGCATGTGCAATGTGATGCCAAGAAGAGGAGCTAAGTTTTGGGCCTCTTAGACTTGGAACTAGCCATTGTAGAGGGAGGAGCTAAGCTAAGAAAACCTGGAGTCGAAGAAAGTAGAGGTGTCGAGTCCAGTGCAATAAAAAAACAGAACAAGCCCACCTGTCAGCGCAAAAGCTTCGAGGCTCCGAAACATGGCCGACCTCGACCACTGCCTCCGTCCCCATGGTCGCGCACGCCGTCGACCTCTGTAGGCCGCCGAGGTTGTTGCTTCCGAAGCCGCTCTCTCCAGATCTGTCGCCGCCATGGACATCAACGCCAAGGACCTGGCTGGAGGCAGCGCAATCCATGTAGAGGAACCGGTGGAGGAGCTTGAGAGAAGCACGTAGGGGTGGCCGGAAGTGAGGGAGGCTGCCGGATCTGGCCGATTCGGCGGCGGCGGCGAACTGAGGTGAGGAGGAAAGAGAAACGACGGGGGGCGAGAAGAGCGATGTCGGGTGGGAGAGAAGCGATTGTTTCTTTTATTTGTTACTGGGATCCCCATTTTTAGGTGCAGGAGATGCCAAACATTGTATAGAAAATTGGAAAATAAGCCCACTTACGGCCTTACGGGACAGTGACTGTCTTTTCTAGCTCCTCCCACGTTGTTAATGGCTTAAAGAAACAGCGATGAAGTAGGACAAGATCTGCAAAAGGACGCACCAGTGTCACAGTGCGATGGCGAGAGGATTCAGGACAGGACTGTCGCCACAGCACCAAACCAGAACTGACTGTTCAAGCCACTGCAACTGGGATCTGATCCCAGACTGAGCATCCCAAAGGATTGCTCGCGCAGTGGATCAGTGATCACAATTCTGGACTGCCTAACCAAGCCAGATCCGAAGTTGTTGCACTATATTTCAGAGATCTAATTAATATGCGGTGTGGCTGTCCACTTGTCCATGGCCATAACTCGTAATGCCAGTCTATTAGCAAGTACTAACGATGGAATTCTCGTACTTCGTAACAAAACGCCAATTTCCCCTCAACTTGCAGAGGTGAAGACACAAAATTGCTTACGAGTTACGACAACAGCCGCTTGTTCATAGGCCAGCCAATCCCATCCAGGAATTAGAGCGCGCGGAGCACAAGAGTTCCCTTAAATACTCGCGGTCAACGGCCTTTTCTGCCTTACCTGGGACGTGATCTTCACGATTCACAAGTCGAAACAAAGTAGTACGAAAGAAAGATGCTTACTTTGGGGCGTTACGACGCCGGTGCCGGCCACGACGTGACGACCGCCGACGTTGGGGCCAGAGGACGACAACGAGGAGGAGGATGAGGAGGGGAAGGAGCCCCAGCGGCCGCCGGACACGAACACAAGGAGGGGCAGGGTGATGAGGAAGCCGACCAGCACCATCTCCGGCCGGACGGCGCCGCGCCACCCAGCCCTCTTCTTGTCCTCGTCGCCGTCGGCCGGAGCCCGGGGGCTCCGCGCCCGCATCACGTCCATCCCCTCAGCTCCCTCCCTCCCGCGCTGTGGCTTCCTCACCACTTGCTCTGCTTCTTGACCTCCTCTGCCTCTCGAGAGGCTCTTGTTTTGATCCGTGTGTTTGTAGTTTGCTTGTGCCGTCTTCTCTTCTCCTTGGCGCAGCGTTGGTCAGTGTTGGAAGCTACGGGGGCTTGAAATGGAAGGAGGGAGCGATGCAGACGTGTGCCCCGATGTATAGAAAGCACTGTTCCCTCATTGGTTTCTGCGATGGCCACCATTTTATGTACAGCGGGTGACACGTAGCTTAGTTCGTGCCCCTTGCTCGGAACTCCTCGTCCATGCTCCTCCCTGGCCACATCCCCCCCCTTGCGCGCACCGCGTCCATCATTTCATTGTAAAGTTTACATTTTAAAAGAAACTAACAGGGTGATCCGCGTATTTGCGCGGTTAGATTTATTTTAAAATTTGTAATAACAAATTATATAACTTGGATGCTTCGGAATATATTTACATATATTGTAGCTATTTAGATTTTTAAGATATCATAAACATTAGAAAATGATAATAGAAACTTGAAGGAAAATACAACTCGAATAACACAATTGAAGTATAAGCTTTGATGGTATAAAATCATGAGTATAATAAGTTAATCACTCTCTATTATGTATGCATCATGTAGTTGTATACCCTAACTCTTTTTTAAAATATTTGCATGCATATGTACCTATGTTAATCTCAAGCAATACATTGATTACACGTGTAATACAATTATCTTATTAGTTTACATGGTATTATAATACCTTACCCATATATACACCGATGCACCATAGATGATCTACCTTGAATTTATCTTTCCTTACGTCGGTTGCCCAACCGAACCGTGTGTCTTCTATCTCTTCTCTCTGCCATAATTTTTCTACTTCAACCTCCAAAAGTAAGCCCAATTCTAGATCGATAACTCTCAGCTACTACCATTTCCAATGCAATACTCTACCACATAGTTATCTTCTACTTCTCTCCAATTATCGCTTAATGATGATCGTTGTGACATCTATACGTATATACGTGCAAATATCGCCGATCCCTATCGAGACACCCGTCGTGCTCTCTTCAGTGGCCCCAAGCCTATTCCTTACTGTTGCGCTATCTCTACTCCGAGCTCTTTGCTCATGTGTTTCATGTATGCCCGTTCTTCTATTCGTAGGATGCATACATGTATATACACATGCACGATGTCTTCTTCTCCTGTGTCGGTCGCTCCTCTTCCTCGACATTGTCCAACTCAATGATGTGGCTTCCTCACTAACTGTGACAACCTTCCATCTTCACTGATGTCGGTATGTCGCCTTAGTCGTTGTTTAACGATAGGAAGAATTTGATGACACTACGGCGGCCCGATTTTTCGATAGGTTTGATTGTTTTCGTCGTGAGGACGTTGACGCTTTGAGGCTTCCGACCAGTAGATCGTCACCTCGCAATTCGCTACACCCGTATGACTGTCGTTATCGACCATGCTCGCACGAGATTGGCCTTACCACGAGGGTTATGGTTCCTGCAAGCAATCGAAGCAACTCGACAAGAATAAGATAGATGCAATCTAAATTGTATTGCGAATATGGATGAAGCTCACAATGTGGGGGTTCCTCAAACCGATAAACGGTGAAACTGCAAAGAATAATCTAAGAAAAACTCTACCCTAAACTGTGGTGGTTACTGTATATATAGGGGGAAAGGGCGTGAGGAGGTCGACCTAGGGTTGTGCGGCCATGGGGAGAGGCGTACACAACCTGGGCTTTGACCTCGACACACTTACAAGGTCCAATTAGGCCCAAAACGGTGACGCGGCACCTTATTTCAACGACTCTGACTAACTCCCATCGTGGTCATAGAGCGGGTACACCTGGTCGTGGAGCTTGTAGACCTGGTCGTAGATCATGAAGAACTAGTCGTAGTCCTCTTTCTGCAATCCAAAAATCGTTTCTCGACGCAATCAGAGGGATTTCCTTTTCTTGGGCGCAATCAGCGCAGGTGACTAGGATTTGATGGATTCTTCCCATTATTCCTAAGTACAAAAGATCACAGCTATTAGGTACTATACCATTCCGCATAAATAAATTGTTAGCACCTACAAACGTGCTCACCTCATAATTTAAGTGACGTGCACGAGCTCTTGTCATAGGACCTTGTAGTTTAGCAACCGGTTCTGGAGGATTTTGCGTAGTGCGTGTATCCAAAAGAGTGATGTCCTCCTCATCCTCCCCCCTCTTGAATTGGAGTCGTCCTCGACTAAAGGTCATCTTCTTTCCCCAAGTATGGCTTCAAGTCCGTAAGACTGGTCGTGGGGCTAGTCGTAGGACTGGTTGTAGCACTTGAGACCTGGTCGTAGAGCTGGCAGATCTGGTCGTAGACCTTGGGAACCTTGTCGTGGACTGTCGGTAACCCAAAATCTGCAGGTAGCTCCAATTGATATGCAACATGGTTTGGCAAAGTCGCTCCTGGGATCAAATCGATTTGATGCTCTATCCCTTGACTACGTGGTTGTCCCGGGGGTATCTCAGCGGGAAATACATCTACATACTCCTGCAAAAAGTTAGCAACAGCAAGAGGCAAAGAGCTAGATATATCCTCAAGTGAAAAGAAAGCATTTTTGCATATCAAAGAATAGCATGGCAGCTCATTATCACAAATTTCAGCAAGCTCAGATTTAGTGGCAAGCATAACACAACCCCTCAACTTAATTCCCTCTAACTTAGATCTAGGCGCCACTTTCTCCCCCATTAGGTGGGAAAACATGTGTTGCTACTTGCTGACTTTCAGAATCATGCTCATTAGTGTTTCTTTCATTTTCAGCATGCTCTACGTTATCTTTCAAAATTTCAGCGAGTGTTAAAGGCAACAACTTAATCTTCGTACCCCTATGTGAGAATGAGTAGGTATTAGCTGTACCATGGTGCAAAACAGCATTATCATATATTCAAGGTCTACCGAGCAACAAAGAGCAGGCTTGCATAGGCACAACATCAAAGTCGGCACTATCTTTGTAATTACCAGCTGAAAATTGCACCCTCACAACTTTGTTTATCTTTAACTTACCACATGAATTGAACCATTGGATGTAGTAGGGACGTGGGTGTGGTTGTGTGGCCAAGACAAGCTTCTCAACCATCTCGGAGCTTGCAAGGTTATTGCAACTCCCTGATGACTCTGCAGGCTCTCTCCTTCACGAGGAATCTGGATTGAAACAAGTTGTGTCGCTGATTTTGCTTCGCTCTCTCCACTTGTGCGCTCAGCGCTCGCTGCGCAACAAGGTTCACATGAGTCCCTGTGTCAACCGCAGCTACCTGTTCCTCTACATCATCAACATCACTATCTATCTCGTCTCCTCCACCTGCAATATTAGCTGCAAGCACATATTCATCCTCAATATCACTAGCACTTACATAACCACCATCTTCAGTGGAGAGGTATGCTCGTTGACTTGGGCAGTCCCTCATGACGTGGCTCATTCCCTTGCAATGGTGACAAACAATCTCAGTTGTACGACCTGTGGAAGCAACCGAAGAAGAACTCTTGGCTGGGGTCTGCACACTAGTAGATTTGTTTACCTCTGGTGCATGTGATGGTGTCGGAGGTACTGCTGAACGCGCCCTACTCGAGGAGGGGGCAGCAGACCGTGTAGCTGAAGGTGGGACTGTTTTGACTTGCTCCGGCGTTGATCTTGGTGTAGTTGTGCTTCCAAAACTGTTCCTTTGCCTCTGCTGTCGTCCCTGCAATTCATTTTCTGTCAAACATGCCAGTTGGAATAATCTAGGAACAATATTATATTCTTTGTAATCAACTATGTCCTGAATTTCACGTATTAATCCTCCATAAAAACGTGTGATAGCAACCTCTTCGTCCTCAATAATATCACAACGCAACATACTAATTTGTAGCTCCTGATAATATTCTTCTGCGGATCTATTGCCTTGGTTTAAGCGTTGCAATTTCTTACACAAGTCACATTTAAAAGAGGGTGGAATAAATCTGTTACACATAGCAACCTTTAAAGCATCCCATGTAGTAGGCGTTAATCCATCATTGCATACTCTACTCCACCAAATGATGGTAAAGTTTTTAAATTCACTTGTGGCTTGCCTAACTCTATGCACTTCAGGAACTAAGTGACCATTAAATTTTTGTTCTACCGTCATCTCTCAATCTAGATATACTTCAGCATCATAAGCACCCGCAAAAGATGGTATAATGAACTTGACTTTAGCATATGGATCATCATCAACACGTGCATTATGTTGATGAAAGTTATTACCTCTCATACCTTGACGGTTGAAGTTCAACCGGTTCCGTTGTCGTGCATCAAAGGCATCGTGGTTGCGCATCTCATTATCATTGTCAATCTCATGGTCATGGGTTGCACCTTGAGGATCCACACGCCTATTGTTCGGTGGTTGATTGGCCAAACCGTCAATACGTGCATTGAGTGTTGCAATACTATCATTGACCTGTTGTAGTGTAGCATTTGTCCCCACAAACTTCCTAGCAATGTCATCATTAATAGCATGGCGGTGCTCATCCAACACCCTGGTGAGCTCTTCCCTCACAACACACTCTTGCGGATCCAATTCCTCACCTGCCATGGTTAGTAGGAGACAAAAGACAACAAAAATGTATTATCCCTACCAACTACTAGGTGGTGGAAGGTGGAATCACACACTCACAAGCGTCTTACCAAGCTCTTATGAATTTCTTACCAAATTGCAGCAGGTGGTATGATCGGAGAAGGTGGGATGTATGACCGCAGCGGGGCAAATGCGAGGATCCAAATCTGAGGGCCGAAAGTATGTGGAGCTCAAACAGGTAATGTTTAGTAGCAAGGAATAGCAATAATGAAATCAGATTAGCAAAGCTAAGTCAAAGTCCACGGTACTAGTCACAGTTGTTGGCCCAAACGCGCTCCTAGAACTAGCTCAAGCAAGCCTAAAGATAGGGTAGATACAAGCACAAAGGAACAAAATTTGCAAAGCAACCGATTTCTCCTGTGGGTGGTCGTGGAGCACTTGTGGGTTATCGTAGACCAACTGAGGGTGGTCGTGACCAACTAGGGTTGTCCTTTTTTTATTCTTTTTTTACTAACGAAATCTAACATAGGGTTCCTCTTTTCTTTTCCTCTTTTTTTACGCAAGTGATCTTGACTCACAATTCTTCAAAACCCTCTTTCGGGTCTGGGGATATAAATAGGTCACAAACTTTTTTCGGAGAGCAGGGGTATAAAGGTAATAAAAAGATTCTCTCTCTCTCTCTCTCAACTTTGGCTAGCTCTGTTTCGGCTATAGGAATTCTTCTCGGCCTTTGTTTTGCAAGGCACGATATGATGAGTGTGTGGGGGTGTCCGAGAAAAAACAGAAACAGATAGGGTTGTCGGGGCGAAACTCGAGTAGGTGGTTGAATGCGAGTAGGTGGCCGAATTCAACCAGGCTGTCGAACCTGAAAAAGTGGTCGAACCTGAGGAGGTGGTCGAACTCGAGTAGGTAGTTGAATCCGACTAGGTGGTCGAACACGAGGAGGTGGTCGAACTCGAGTAGGTGGTCGAACACGAGGAGGTGGTCGAACTGGAGGTGTTGGCTCGAGTAAGTGGTCGAATGGGGGTGGTGTCACGAGTAAGTGGTCGGATAGGGGGGGACTCAATCTTGGCTATAGCAGACAAACCCTAATTGCAACGGATGCAACCAAGGACAAGCCAAGATACACTATGACCAAAACAGCAAAGACTCGACGCTAGAAACTAGATCACGACGACTAGACCAGCAACAAAGACACTTACGATGGACTCGAACTCAACAACGCGAAAACTGAAAACAAAATTGCGAAATGCACAAAGTGGTTTGGACAGCGGAAAACTAGATCTAAAACTTTTTGTGGGGCAATTTTCTGGACTCTAGGTGATTGAACACAACTAACAAAAGGGGATAATCGAGATTACCTAACGGGCAACCTTTGCTCTGATACCAACTGATGACACTACGGCGGCCCGATCTTCCGATAGGTTCGATTGATTTCGTCATGAGGACGTTGACGCTTTGAGGCTTCCGACCAGCAGATCGTCACCTACCAATCTGCTACGTTGACGTTGACACATGAATGATTATCCCTAACAGACCGAGCTCGTCTAGGCGTCATTCGGTGTTGTAATTAATTATACTGTTTTGCATGTTAGGGGACTGCCATTTTTTGTTAACGGTAGTGTTATAATATTTTGCACCTTTGTGCCTCATTTTATGTTAACGGGTACGTATTTTGGCATTCTATTTGTTCTGAACTGACTCGCCATTGTTCTATGTACTAGAGCATAACAATAGGTCAGCCTTTGAGATATCGGACTTCTATACGAAGATGTTGTGGAAGCACCAAAGGCTTGTAGAGAGAGCTAAAACCTACCTGAACTGTTTTATTAAAGATGCGTTGGTACCACCAGAGTTTACACCCCGCAGAGTATGTACGAACAACAGGCTTGGATCATCCAGTCCATACACTAGACAACCGCTGCCCGAGCGTACTACACGTGCAAGAATATCGTCATAAGCAAATCTTACACACACATCGATTTTCCACCTTACGTTGTATTCCACATATTGCTAACTTCATCTGCGTATAATGGTAGCTGGAGTTGCGTTGCAACTTTTTCCAAATGATTGACAGCCCAAATATGTACGATAGGACGTTCATCGAGCAGAAGTACAAATTAAACTACGCGAAGCAGCCCGAGGTCTTCCAACGCTGGAAACCTTACATACCCGACCATATTGAAGAGACACCGGTGGACAAGGGGGAGGATTATGCTAGTTAGACCGGCGGGTGTCCTAGTGTTCCCTATCGCCCTAGCACATTCCGGATCGAGTGAGACAAGTTATGTTCAATTTGCATCCTTATTATTGATTTTGTCTTACGTTCTGCTAACATCATTCAATTTTACAACCCATCTCGCGAAAAAGGGTTGCCTTCAAGACTGGCCGCTGCCGTGGGCAGTTAGGAGACAAAGGGAAGGGACCGATGGGCCGCCAAGACTAATTAACTTCGTTCTAATCCAACATATTTTTTATTTCAAAAAGGTGACATGTAACCTAGGTGATTTTTGGTTTGTTGATCCTTGTCTACTGTCATTTCTAATGTACATAACCAAACCCTGTGCGCCATATAATTCGCAACTACATTATAAAGTCTATCAAATTTTATTCCCAAATTTTGTCAATTTTAAATTTTGTACTATTTTTTTCGCCAAAGGAATCGGTTCTCTAATTCACCAAAATAATACAATGGTGACAACATCGCGCGTGCTAAGCCTAAATCCAAATATTTTTTCATATGAAATCAGGCGCTTTATTATCACATCAAATAATTGAAACAATTTTTCCACATGAAATCACAAAATTTCTTTTAAAACTTACTTCACATGAAATGACGAGCGCAGCGCGATGGCGAGGGGGGTTATCCATGCCCCGGGCGCACGACGATGCCTTGACCATGCCCTTGGCATATGGATGAGGGGTTCCGAGCATGCAGGAACAGACTAGGCTACGTGTCGCCCGCTGGCGGCTCCGTGATGACATTTTCAGCTTTGATTCAGTGAGGGGCTAAATTTGTTGTTTATTGCACCAACAGTGCCAAAACAACCCAAAACACACATTTGCGAGTACTAAATTTATGTATTTTCGCGCGGGGGGTAGTTAGCTTTCGTGACTGTTGATTAGGTCATTGGTCATGGTGATAAGAATGATGATCATTCTTATAGTAGTTGTTATTTCTTTTGTCAACGTATTTATCGAATGTCCTATTGATAAAACCAATTGAATCGCGTAAAAAAACAATATACTAATTGATTGACTCATTTCACCTTTCACATATATTACATGTAAACTTGTCGATAAACAATACAATTTCTCAAGAAATCCTTTTGTAACAGACCAATTATTGCTAAAATTTTAAAACCAAAACCTCAAAAAACCACTACCTAAAATTTTCCCGATTTTGCTTGAATTTTCTAGCATTTATTTGCTTTCCCCTACTTAATTCTCTATTAAAAAAAATCCCCCTTCTGCTTTTATCGGAATTAAAATCCTTAAAATGGTAAGCCAAAACCCTTTGTGGGCTGACTCATCTTCCCGGCCAACTTCCCTCCGCACTCACGGGCCTCGATGTCCTTGGTTCACATCACCTTGCACTGGCCCTACTGACGCCAAAGCTGCCTATCGGTGTTTTAGAATCGATCTTACATAAAGATTATTTGATTCGAGGGTCTCCACAATTGATCACGCAGACAAAGGAGACACGGGGATTTTTGTACAGGTTCAGGCCTTCTCTAGTGAGAATAACAATACTCCTGTGTGTATTGTATTGGGTATCCTGATTACAATCAGTGAAAAGACTTGCGCTAATACTGCTACTGTTTGTCTCTCAAAAGCCTCTCTCATTATCTCCAGAAGACACCTATTTATACTATGCTGTAGTGGCGGTTGTCGTTCCAGGTCAATAGGCGCTCATTATTACGTAATAATGAGAGTAATTACCGGAGTAGTAACCTCCCCACGCTGTCTAACGGTTACCAATCAGAGATAATAGAGAATTATCTGTAGTTATATCAGATATAACTACGTATCTTGACTTCTCAAATCTTCACAACAAATAGGGCCTACTAACGAGTGGACCCAGTTAACTGTGAAGAAGTCGTAGCAGGGCTGGTCATAGCAGGACTTACGACCAGAGGGTAGTCGTAGGAAAAACTTACGACTGTATACTGGTCGTAGAAAGACTTACGACCGGAGGTAATCGTAGGATAACTTACGATCACGTGGTAGTCGTAGAAATACTTACGACTATAGGGGTGGTCGTAGGAGAGCTTACGACCAGCTAGCTTACTCCTCCCTTACAACATTTAAAGGGTATACCATGTGACGTTATATTACACAATTAAGGAATAATAAAATGAGGATTATCAGATCCTCGTCACTGCCTTTAGCATCGCCACCTCCTCGGTAGAGCATGCTCCGCTGCGACGTGTTCAAACGGTGCAACCATGTTGTCGTTGCACCTCTCAGCCCTCCTCCATGCGGACCGACAACACCTCATCTTTGCCACCGCCATGCTATGCACACACGATCTTGCCCGCGCTTGCTCATCAAATGCGCTAGCCTTGCCGCACTGCATCGCGCGCTCTGAACGTTGCCGCCATCTTTTACCATGACAAACCTTGTGTCGCACGTGTTGACACCCCGCCGCTGCCAATCGCCGCTTGCTCTGCGATGCCTTGCCACCGCCTAACAGCTCCTGGTTCTAGTATTACTCACGTGTCACAATCCAAACCGCTGCAACGTTGTCGCTTCATCCCTGCCGCACACCACCCTTGCCCCTTACAACCTTCGGGCCCTATAAATAGGGGAGAGCAGCGCAGTAGCAAACCAGTCCCCTAGTTCAATACCTAGTGGTGAAATATTTAATGCCGTCGCTCCGTCTTTGTCCCAATGATGATGAGACGTCGCTAGACTGTTCAAACACCGGGTCGAGCTTCGGTCCAATCCTGAAAAACCTCATCTGACCTAAAAAATGACTTTTCCCATTAAAAAATATTATTTTGTTTTTTTGGAATAAAAAGTATTATTTAATTTATTTCAGGAATAAAAATATCATTTTATTATTTTAATTTCATTTCAGTGGGTTTTTGGTAAAAAATAAAGTCCTGAACCTGGCCCACGCTGGGCTCAGACCGTGAACAGCTCTAGACGTCGTCGCCCACTCGGCCGGCATTAAAAATCATCTAAATTTAAGAGCTCTAATGTCTAACAGCTCAAATTACTTCTTCATCTACCGCATGCATGAGTGATCTAAAACACATACTCCCCGAACTCTAACTTCACCAGCGTTGCGCCAGAGATGGTTTCTCGCGGCCGCGCCACCCCTGCACACAGCGCCATGCCTCCACACACTCAGACCAAATTGAAACCAACTACATGCTCCTATTGCCGAAAGATGGCCGAAGCATCATCGCCATGGCTGGCCTCCATCCAAAGCTTCTGTCCACCACCGCCAATGTCCTCCATCCATTCCCCCAACGAAATCATATCACCAATTAGCCTTCTTATACCCTGTAGATCACAAAATTGCCAGCCGTTTGCCCAAAACCGCCCCCTGTAGATCACAAAATCGCCATCCGTTTGCCCAAAACCGGCCATTGTCACAAGAACTGCCGCCATTGACGGCCACCATTTAACAGCTAGGGCCATATCGGCTGGTTAAAACCAGTTCTCCATCCAACATACCAGTTTTGCACCGTTCACAGTTCACGAATTCCAAAAAAATGGCTATCTTGTTCCATTTCGACACCATTTCATGAAAACCTTAACTTCCCCTTTTGTGTCGGCACTTTGTTCGATTTCCAAGATAAATTACTATTAAGTTTTCCACGGTTTTAGCAACAAAATCCATTTCTTAGGATTTTGTTTTGAATTTATTGGCTTTATCATTTTACGCATTAGACTACGACGCTGCCGGATTGGGAGTAGGAAAAGAACTAGGAGGTGAAGGTCAGAGCCTTGAAGCCCTAGGGTGGTACGACAACAACGAGCCAAAAGGCAAGTCACGGAATTTATTCCTTTGATCATGTTCAACCCATGTATTATATAATGTCAATTATTTTTATAGGAATGCGTAAAAAGACATTTTGGATATAAAATATTTTGAAATAAACTGGTATTAGGTAACACCAACGTATATTACTTGTGTAAAACCCTTCTTGATTTGAACACACTAAATCCTTTGATATCCCTTGGTAAAAATACTTGTGATATTAATACCATGGAATGGTAGGTAGGTTTTACTCACGTAAAACGATGAAAATATTGATTTGGCAAATTAATTGCCGAGGGCGAGGAGATGATTTGTGCTTGATGATGATTGTGTGCACATCTATTACCACGGTGATTGTGTAGACATCGGGGTATGAATGGTGGCCTCACCCAAAACATTAAGGACTAGACCCCTATGCTAAGTTTAAGGACAATAGTTATGGCTCAACCATAGGATCGATGTATCAGGCTTGGTTGGTGTATTGCTCACAATGATCAAACTTTTGTAGGAGTAGAGCTAAGTCGGTATGTGTCCCTTTGCCTCTACCGACCGCTCCATAGATACGGTGTGGAACTGGGTTGGACAATCACAGTACTGTCGAATTGATTGGATCGATGGTTATCACAACCATGGTGACTATTATTGAATTCAAACACTTCCTACAGAAGGCCAGGCCTGGGCCTGCTCGTCATCATAGCCTTATACTCAGCGTGTCTGCGTGTCGGAGCAATAAACTAGAGGGCAGTGTTGCTACCTTGTTATCTCAACTAAGTACAAGTTAAGGTTATTCTACGAGTAAAGCTGAGCAAACTCTGCAGAGGTTTATCAAAAGTATTCGAATGTATCGTGCTTTCGGTTAATGAGGCTACGTTGATTGGTGATACCAGAAACCATAGCATAAGTAGTATTTTCGGTGATTATGGAGTTTATTTTCGTATGTTATAATTTTTGTTAAACTCAACCTTTTAAAAAATGTTTTACAAAATACAAAACTTACTTTTATGCACATCAAATAATTATTTAGTAGTAATTTACCCTAGAGCGTTTAATTCATTTGAATTCCTTGCATGCTATTATTAATCTGTGTATCGGTTGCTTCCTGAATACTTTGTACTCACCTTTGCTTTAATCATCCAGAGACGATACGAGGAATACGACGCTTCCTACGAAGAGGAATTCTATAATTCCTTTTAAATCTTTTCCGTGATCAGGCTTCGCCTGTGATTTTAAGTTTTCTTTTCTTTTTGTTATAAATTAGCG
The DNA here is from genome assembly GCA_036346255.1 of Ampelocalamus luodianensis. Taxonomy (NCBI): domain Eukaryota; kingdom Viridiplantae; phylum Streptophyta; class Magnoliopsida; order Poales; family Poaceae; genus Ampelocalamus; species Ampelocalamus luodianensis. The sequence continues at coordinate 3,885,457 of CM070634.1, forward strand.
GCCAGAGGCCTTTGAAAATTATCGGTCGTTAGACCTCCTTTCGGTATTGTAAGAAATTTTAACTTTGAATTAAATCCACGAGTTTATGTAATATACTATTATGTGAGCAACCGAAATCCTAGACAGTTGCAAAATTTATTTTGGGGACACCTGATTTAAGCCGGATACCCACACCTTTGTTCCGAACGAGGCCTAAATTGGCACAAAGGTATGCATGTCGGAGCATGGTTGTCCAGTCTAGACTGAGGTGAGGTGCCTAATATCTCCTTTTTTGGGCACCTGCTGTGTACAAAATATTGCATTGCTATTTGAATAGCCTGGTTTTTTAGGACTAGAATAATGCAATATAATCTAAACGAAAACAGGATTAAGTTATCGGACCACAGAAAGGCTGTAAATCGTGTGCATCTTCTATTTAGGGTGTTGCACTGTTCTTTGTGTTCTTTTTCTTCCGTCTTTTTTATTATTATTTTTTAGGGAAGGAGATCCACTGTTCTTTCTGATAAAATAGCAATTGGTTAGCTCCAGGTCCCATCTCCAGTCCATACGAGCGAGCAGCCGAGCATGTGTGTTCGGGTTCCTTCAGTGCCCCCACATGGCTTTGTTGGTTTGTAATGGCTTGCGGTTCTCTCGTCACCTGTGCTCTTGTGGGGAGATGAATTGACCGGAAGAAGAACCCCCAAGGTTTTGTGATTTGATTCTCCACGAAGGTTATTTCGTTTTCATAGGCTGATGTGATGCAGACTTCGGGATCAGTACATACATTATTCGAGCTTACTTGGATGGTGGTAGTCAGTGGAACACTAGAAGGACCTTGGAATCTTTCTACGCCAAATAGGCAAATACTGAGAAAATTGACCTGATAGGCCCTGCTAGCGACTTGGTACTCTCCAATCCATCGGTGTTTCACTCAATTGGAGCTTACTTCGTGCAGTGCTAGAAAATTTATTAGGGCTGCTAGAGAAAATTTTAAGTTGGAAATTGGTATGAACTTAGGTACGATTGCAAGCTCACTCAATTGGCTTGATGTGGATCTGTATTAACCACGTGTCAAATGAAATCCATCAGAGCCAATGTACGCAAGTATATCTGACAAGTCAAAAGGCAGCCATGGCCGCCACGAATTCACGTTTAGATAATTGATGCTGTGCCTAGGGTTAGTCATGTAATTTCCACTTCGCTGAGGTAGGTGTCCTGTGCTCTGTCCATGTGACGGCCATTTCGCAAGTGCAATGGAAGTGCGGAAACAAGCCTTGGGATCTTCTGCACGAAGAGGCTTGGCCCCATGGTGGCGCATCTTTCAAGCAGGGTGCCGCCATGTGTCTATTTCCGCTTGTCTGTTTTTCTCAACTATGCATCCATTAAACATGTTTTATCAATCGAGGCTACTTCCTGTAAACTTTGTACGTAGCAAAAGGGTCCTAGCAGCTAAATGAACCTGCATTGTTTTGCACTATGAGCTAACCTAGCCCCAAAAAAACAGCATTGTATAGGTAAAAGAGAAGGGGTTCTAGAAGGAACGCAGTGATACAAAATACAAACAATAGTTAGTACAATATTGTAACCATTGTTCATTGATGGTCCCCTTTCCTAAGTCGTAATTGCGAAACATTTAGGTGCAAAAGATAGAGAAGTGGTACGCACAAGAAACAGCCCATTCTAACTAACAAGTAGCACAGCAGCAGAGACATGGAAGCCGTGAAACAAAAGCTCAACTACATGATTCAGCAACGCCATGAAGCGAGCGGTTCACATTGTACAACAAGCCGGCCACCAAGAAAAGAAATCCAACGCAACAAAATGGTCACACCTCATGATCAGTAACAATCAGGCAGGCTCCGCTCCGCTACCGAAAATTAAAGGTAATAATCAGCGAGCAGCAGAGTCATTTCAGATTGAAAACCATCGTAAGCCACAATTCAAAAAAAGAAGAGAAAACCATCGTAAATTGCGTAGTTTTTTAGTATGGAACCACGGCAAACCAACGCGTGACCGACGCTGCAACGCTCCTGCCTTCGTCGTCGTCGTCGTCGTCGTCGTCGTCGGTGAGGCGATGAGACACCGATATAATTGCAAGCACGCGTTGCGCGCTGCCGGGATGTGATGTCGCGGACGGAGCCATGACTGTAAACTGGCCCACTTTTACTGTTCAGTCATGGGCGGCATGACATGACCGCGTGTCCGCATGGACCGCATCATGTCATCGCCCACATGGTTTGCCAGCTTCACTCATTGTGTACACGCGCGAATCACAGAGAAACCATAAAAAGATGGGTCGTCGCCTCGTCGGCGTCGACGATTTCACAAAGAATTTTTACCGGCGGCCAGCGGCGCCTGCAGAGGTGAATGAATGTGTGTGCGTGTGTGTGACGACGACGCCTCGGCTCGCAAGCCCGAAACGGCGACTCTCTGAACGGCCCAGCTACGGAGCTACCCAACCAAACAATGTTTATCAGGCAATATAAAAAGCCCAGTTGCGTTTCGAGATCGTGATGGACTGCTAGTTCTGGGTTCCGTCCTTGTTTCCGCTCGTGGGCTGTTTCGTGGGGCCCGGAGAGTTAGTTTGGGGTGGCCCAGGGCGCTGTTGGGTCGTCCTTTGTTTCATTTTTCATTTATGGGGAGAAAAGTTGAGCCTGTACTCTGCAGAAGACCTCGTTGGCTTTAATTAATTCTTAGGGACGTATGGGGACAATGGTGAAAACCACCTAAATGTTATAGATCGTGAAAACCATGCCTTTGAAAACAGGAATTTGATAAGGAAATAATGTGCAGCCTGCATAACTTCTGAACGCATCACAAATTACATGAAATCCACTTAATTAGATTATACATTACAGAAACGAAGTAGACAATGCACACCCAACTAAAAACAGTCAGTGATCACCAAACGGAAAAAAAAAAAAAGGGAAATGACACAGCAACACGCGATTCACAAAAGCAATGCACCATCATCTATCTCATCATGCCGGCCTGCCTGGCCGGCGCCCCCATCACCGGCGCTCCAGTGACGCCTCGCCTCTGCCGGTCCATATTGGCGGTCCAACCTTCTCACACAACCCGGTCCATCAGTGTAAGCAAACAAAAAGGATCTGCTCGCGTCGAAGCAAGCAACGAATCAACAGTGCTACCATGCCAAACATTGGGAGGCAAAGGCACTTACCGATCCCCAAGTCGAAGCCACGGTTCTTGAGCTCCCGGTATTCCTGGCACAGCGCGCAGTACTCGCAGCAGCAATGCACGAGGAAGTCGGGGCACTCCCCCTCGTCCAGGTCGTACTGTGCCCTCAGCTTGGACCGGTAGAAGCACGAGTACAGGCACCCCATCAGCGTCGACGCGCAGATGATTGCGTAAGCCGTTCCGCCCGCGACACATGCTGTGCAGTGACATTATTACACCACGGAATCAACAAGATCGATCTTTTCACCGGTTACAGAACGCAGGGAGCTGAAAACGGAAGAGGAAGAAAGAACTCACGGCAGGTGCCTCGGTCCACGATGTCAGCGATCTGCCCAAAGGTGATGCAGGGGCACAGGCATGTGATCAGACCTTCATGAAGGGAGATGAGTGTGAGGTGTTAACTAAGCTTCAGCGGCCATGGGTGGCAGCCATTGCTAGCTCTCAACTCTGAATAAGAGGGGATGACATCGATTACTGAAAGACTTACAGTTTCCCGGGTCGTCCATGCAGTGGAAAAGGCCGGTGGACCATCGTGTCAGCCCGCCGGCGGAGCGTGGGGGGTTCATCGCCTGTTGCTGTTGGTATGTAACCGGCGGCGGCGGCGGTGGTGGAGCGCCGGTACTGAACTTGTTATACGCGTCGGGAGGGGCTGTGGGATACATCGCTTGGGAATACGGCCTTCTGTTTATGCGTGTGCTAAAGCGAAAGGCAGGACCTGGTTCCTCTTTTAAGGATTCTCCAACCACCATTAGCCAGGTAGGAGACTCGGGACTCGGGGAATTTTTTTGCATTTCTGGACCTCTAGTCTTCTTTATTTTCAAAACTAGCACTCTTTTGTCATAATTAACACATTTGAATATATAGTGTACGTACCGTTCTTCCCGGACGCGATGGGTCACCTGCCCCCGGCACCAAGCGCACAGCCACCTAGCCCCAGGCAGAAAAACCCGGGAAAAAATTTAAAAAGGAAAAAATAAAAAAAAATATCAAAATTTTAAACAAATTATATAAAATGTTTTTGAATTTAATTGAAGTTGATTTTATTCATTAAAAATATTTTTTATTTTCTAGAATTTTGCAATTAAGCTTTAATTAATCCAATAAAATAGAATTTTTTTGTACCTGCCCCAGCCCCGGGTGCAGCAGGCAGGAGTGGTGCGCTAAAAGCTATTTTGGCTCCTTGTCGTTTTTGTTTTCTCCATCCTTTACGTCACGTCGTGTCACGTCGAGTCATTCTTTGTCTACATTTCGTGCATATTTAAGGGAACGCGCGGCCGACGATTTTTCTTAAGCCGAAGCTCTCGTTCCGATTAGACAAATTAGCCGAAGCTCTCGTTCCGATTGGCTAAACAAATTTTGATCATTCGCTCGCTCGCCCGCGGTATTTAATACTTTTGTTATTGTAATTTTTAACGTTAAGTACTTACTTAATAATGCATGTGCATTGTATCAGTCGCAACTATTACATGTGTAATTACTGTCAATCTGTCATGTAATGCATTTGCAGCAATGGCATGTAATCTACGTAATCTACCACCTAAATGAATTTGCTAATTATGAGTTGTTCTCTATTTGCAGCAATAGCATGTAATCTACCACCCCTACTTGAGGAGGCTTGGGACGTCCAGCATCGCTGTCACAATTGGATCAGTGGTGATGGGCCGCCAACCCTGGTGACACGGGGACTGAAGGAGACATGGCCATTGGACGATCAGTATGTTGGGAGGCTTCGTCAGTCTGGGCTGATTGCATTCGCCCGCATGCTAAACATGGGGCAGAACCTCCTGATTGATGTCTCCCTTCTTTCCGCCCTTGTTAATCATTGGCGGCCGAAGACCCACACATTCCACTTTCGATGGGAGGAGATGATTGTGCCACTGTAGGACGTCAGCTTCTTGACCGACCTGCCGTTGGGAGGCCTTGCAGTTGTTCCCCCTCCGAGGTCGTCGGATTGGAAGGCGCGTCTCGACCATCGCTTCGGGTAACCTATCCCGAGAGGTGTAAGGGCGTTCCACACGTCTGGCTGCGGCGATTCATGCATTGCCCAAATGACGCGACGGAGGAGGTGGTTCGATGCCACCTAATTGTATATTTGTTGTTTCTATTCGGGTGGGTCATGTTCCCTAGCATGCAAGGGGCACGGTGTAGCCTAGTTACATTCACCTTGTGGAGTCCATCGTGGACTCCAACGATAAGGGCATCCCGCGGTACATTTGGGGTTTAGCTGTACTGTGCACTACATACCGCGGCCTGTGTGATGCTTCGCAATGTCACATGGGAACAGAGTTCGTGCTCTCGGGTTGCCACATGCTGTTACAGCTATGGTCGTGGGAGCACTTCGCGGTTAAACGGTCGTACTTCCGCTCTGCAATCCACCCTTACCTGCGCACAGAACATTTCTACGGTGGGGCAGACGACGAGGATCCCGTGAAAGGCCCGACCATGGGATCCAGATGGACTGTGGCAGTACTGGGGTTTCACAACGAATTCAAGGCCCTGCACGAGGATGATATAATATGGGCTCCTTGGACGGATGCCTTCGTGCAGGATACGGCACCCAACGGCTTGAGCTTGCTATGCCACCAGGATGCGTCGCACTGGAGGACAACTTGCCATCTGGTGTTCTCACATATGATTGAGCCCTACAACCCGCAACGGGTGATGAGGCAGTTCTAACTGCACCAGGAGATCCCCCTAGCTCCAGGCGGCGCTTGCGAGGCGTAGCCACTTGTAAGTACGTTATATTGCTTAATATTGTAGGTCTGTTACTCATATGTTATGCCAGTACTATAGTTTATTTATTTTGTTACACCATCAGGTAGACGAAGAAGGGCTTCAAGTGCGATGAGTGGCTTCCGACGCAGCAGTCGTGGATAGATGCATGGCAATCTGCCACGAATTGCATTTTCCACGAGGCACGGCCTTATGATGCAGGGACTTACGGCATGTACTTGGAGTGGTACGTACGGCACACGCAGCCGAGATTGACAGGTGCCCCCCGGTCTAACATGCAGATTTAAGCCACGCTGAACGCTTGGGCTTGGGGCTGGACCCGCACCGTGCAGCACGTTGTGACGATTCGGTATGTTGAGCACGTAGCAGATAAAACACCCTCCAAAATAGAGCTAACTAACAAAATTTTATTTGTTCGGTAACCATACAGCTGGACCGTTTGCAGAGCATTGTGCAGCACGACCATCGGGAAATCGAGTGAGGTACAAACAACACAGTTGAACGCCTTCATGCGGTCATGGAGACACTTATTGATGATGTTAAACACGCCATTCGCAGCATGAGCTGTGGAAAGTCCACCGATGTCGACATGAGGCATCAGACGGTGCATCGTGTACCCTCACCGCCTCCATCTTCCCATCCAAGTGAGTAGACCCAGCGGCGCAGCGTTGGCTGCCAATCGTCCACGCAATTGAGATGCAAGGACTCTACGCTGATGTCGTCGTCATCACGGAGGCAGGAAGAGGTTGTACCAGATAGCACGGATGTGCAATCCAGAACCACTGAGGTTGTCCCAAATTCTCCCGTCAAGCACCACACTCTCGAATAATTTCAAGTAGCCGATACGGCCCCATGGTATCAGTCTAGCTACACGTCGTACCCCGAGCAGTTCAACCCGCAAGCTCAGCCGAGTTGGTGCCCCTCCACAGATCCTAATGTGCAGCCAGAGGATTGGATCACCGAGATGTTCTCAACGCCAGTGATCCCCCAATATGATGGCACGACGGGTGAGGAGCCTTGCTATGACCTATGGCAAAACCCACGGTCACCCGAGAGGCTGATGTTCCCGTAGGAACAGATTCGTCAGAGACCTATGGCAGGAACACGGCGTGGAAGACCACTACAGGGTTCTATGGCTAGGAGCAGTGAACACCAGCATGAGCAGTAGTAACACCAGCGTGAAGTGCAGCACCACTTGACGCTCCGTGCGTAGTCGTAGTAAGATTATCTATGCTAGCATGTTGTAACTTGCACTTCAGTTAGTAATTTGTAACCCGAACAGAGTGTGGTAATGGTATTGCAATAGGACACTTCTACTTCGTTACCTATCTCAGTAGCACAATTTTATTCTCATTAATGAAGGATTGTATAGGTAAAGAGTGGACATTACAATCTCATTACAACTGAAGTTCTACTTGGCAAGAACAACATACAATAGAAGAAAAACCGCAAAACTAACTATCTTAACTAATTTCTGAAGCATCTTCTCAACTCTTTCCATCCTTTCATCCAATCTTTTAAGTATGTTCTATTCATTTTGCATTGCTTGATCGGACGGTTGAGCCCATGGATGAATTGCAGCAACCCTACGGGAGTTTTCTTGTAAGGCAGCAATTTGCATATTGCAATATCTCGAACCGCTGGGACAGCTCCATCAGCCCATTGCCAAGGCGCAGGGAGCACGAGGCTCACGAGAGGGAGCGCGAGAAAGAGAGAAATAGCGACCAAGGCCAAGGCGGCTGGGGAGGAGTACAACGTCGAGCTTAGAAGGAAGGGCAAATGGCCCCGATCAACGTAGTAGGTCGGGCCATTCCGTACTACTCCCCAATCCTACCCGCTATGTTTTTTACTATCCCCTAAAGGCATGTATACTTACATGGTCCGAATACTTATATCACAGTGTACCGTAGTAGTAGCGAGGATGACTAAAGCAAATAGCCAAACAATCATGCCATATGACCACGTATAACGTGCTTCTGTCCGTAGACTCTACTGTAGTTCTGGTTTCGTGCCTTCGCTCAGCCATCAAAGCAAGCCTATATTGCAAGTATGCCTCGTCTAGTGGAATCCCAGAAAGAACCATTCGCACCGACATCGAATCCTTTGTGTCAGCATTGCCAAATAATCAAACATAGGCACGTGAACAAAAAAAACTAAATTAAAATTGCAGACTATTAGAGCTTATAACATAAGAGTACAAGTTTTAGAGCATAAAGAAGCAAATATATGTGCCAAATTGTACTGTGCAGTGCATGAAGAGTATGGAACCACAACATTTCAATCTACTGTTTTAGGGCATCTTCATCGAGCGTTCTCAGCCCCTTCAATTGTATTTTGTAGAAGCTCCACAAAGTACTATGCTTTAACTCCACCATACGAATTTCGGTGGTCAAACGGGGCCAATAAATAGTGCCCAAAATTTTGCAAAGGTATTAGTACAAAAAAAACTAATTTATTGGATTAATTAAAGCTTAATTGCAAAATTCTAGAAAATAAAAAAATATTTTTAATGAATAAAATAAACTTCAATTAAATTCAAAAATATTTTATGTAATTTGTTTAATTTTTTTATTTTTGTTTTCAATTTTTTGATTTTCCTTTATTTTATTTTATTTTTCCCGGATTTTTCTTGCTGGGGGGTCGGGGCCAGATGGCTTACCGTGCCCGCCACCGGGGGCAAGTGCTTGCCGCGCCTGGGGATAGGGGTGGAAATGAGCCGAGACGAGCTGGCTCGAGCCAAGCTCGTTCTGGCTCGGATGAACAGTAGGCTCGGCTCGGCTCATTTCAGAAACGAGCTGAAAGTTGGGCAGAGCTCGAGCGGCTCGCGAGCCCGAGCAAAAATGGCAGCAGTTTGGCAGTAGCAGTTCCATTCGAGATCATTCAGACATTCATAGATCAAGCATTCACAGATCCATTCACAGATCAAGAAGACAGAAGCAAGCATTCATCGCAACTCGCAAGAACAAACAAGCAAATCACAAAAGCTCCTTCTTGATCTCCTGGCTCCATCCTCCTGGCACCGGCGCTGGCAGCCTGGATGGCGGCGACGTAGTGGAAGGGGCGGCGGTAGTGGGCTGGAGCTTGGAGGACGGCGGCGAGGAGGAAGGGGCAGCGGTGACGGCCGCCTCGCCTCGATGGCGGGCTGGAGCCTGGAGGAGTGGCGGCGGTGGAGGGAGGACAGGCAGAGGCGGAGCCAGGAATCCGACATAGGGGGGCGGCACAAATAACAAGCAAAATAGAACCAAGTTTGATTCACCGATCTCATAGTTATAACCATACATATCAAGACAATAATGCTATGCAAAATACGAATAAGATTACATCTGTATTAATTTAAACTTAGATCTACGACTACAAGACGATCATATTCATTAATGATATCATCATTACTAATCTTTTTAGCCATTGCCTTCTCAATATAAATTACCAAACAATCTCGTGCAAATCCATCTCCCATTGTAGTTCGAATACGCGTCTTCATAACCTTCATTCCTGAAAATATTCTCTCGACAGTTGCGGTTGATATTGGAAGAGTTAAAACCAGTCTTAACAACTTGTCATCACTCCGCCCCCCTAATGCTGTATTAGCAGGCTGTTGGGGGAGGCCAGCCCCAGCCCCTCCCTCCGCCCCTGAGGACAGGGCGGAGGCGTGGAGGACTGGGGGTTGGGGCGGAGGAGGAGTGGCGGCGGTGGAGCCTGTAGGGAGGACAGGGCGGCAGAGGGCGAGGGGGGAGGCTTTGGTGTGGAGGGGGCGACGCGGTAGAACGCGGAGGCCGGGTCCGCGTGCTTTGGTGTGGAAAGTAAATGGGGAATTTCGGATGGCGGCCGGACGGACTCGCGTGGGGTTAGGGTTAGGGACATGTCACATGGGCTGGGCTGATGGGGGATTTTGCATGGGCGGACGGTTCAATGCAGGGCGGGCTGACCTAGGTATTTTGCCTGGCTCGTTTGGCTCGCGAGCCGGCTCGAGCTCGGCTCGAATTTTCACCGAGCCAAAAGGTGGGCTCAGCTCGAAAATTTACGAGCCGAACCCGAGCCGAGTCAAGCCGTGACGAGCCCGAGTCGAGCTACGAGCCTCGAGCTATTTTTTCAGGCCTACCCGGGGAGAGGTACGTGCACTGTGCTGAGGCCAAATGTGCGAATTATGGCAAAAGGGGACTAGTTTTGAAAATAAAGAAGATTAGGGGGGCAGAAATGCCAAAAATTCGGACTCGGGAGTCTCTGACAAGTTTTTGAGTAACGTGCTGCTAAATAATGCACCATGGTTGAAACTTATATAATGAGTTTTTGGCTGAATTGATATTGTTTGTCGACGTATTAGCAAAAATATCACTCGTAGCTGACACCTAGCCGCTGTTGTGCGGTGAAGGCTGTGCCGCACGACCACCGTGCGGTGGAGACGGTGACACATGGTGGCCATGCGATTTTGGCCGCTAGCTGCTCCCGCACGGTCACCGTGCGATGTGCTGAACGTCATGTAGGCTAGAGACAAGCTGTGTACGGCATTAATTAGTGCATGCATCCAGCATCACAGGCCAACCTTGGCCAACCTAAGCAACGCAGACGACACCCTTCCAAACTAATCATATGCCCATATCATTTGCTTGCTTGATCTTTCTCAGCTCATCCTGTCTTTGCCCCCTAGGATTAATAATTTATACTACTTCTAGTGTGATGACACAGCTCCTATCTAATCATTTCACCTAAACAAATAAGCAAGCTGGGTTGAGGAGATGTAAATGCTGGCCTGGTAGTCAGTGTCCAACTTTGTCCTTTGACCACAACTGCATGCTAATCAAGATTCAAATAATAACACAATGTTGTTCACACAATGCATGTTCTGGCTATGACAAGTATAAGAATAATAACACAATGTTGTTCACGCAATGCATGTTCTGGCTGTAACAAGTACTCCTTCCACTATTTTTTATTTAACACAGTTGACTTTTTACGGTCTTCGAGATGTGACTTTGACCACAATTTTTTATAACTTTTACATTAAGATGTACTAATAAAATTACAATATTATGAAAGTATTTTCAACAACAATTCTAATGATATAATTTTCATATAGCCAATCTAGATAGTTTTAAACTTATTGGCAGTCAAACTTTAGAAAGTTTGACCGTGAAAAGTCAACTGTGTCAAGTAAAAAAGAATGGAGGAGTATAAAAATCTTGATTAGGTACATGCAGTTGTGGTCATAGATAAATAGATAATAATAACACAATGTTGTTCACGCAATGCATGTTAGGTCCATTGGATTTTAATTATTTAGTGAAAATTTGTAGAATAGTAGTGGATAAAAGGATTATATAGATAAATTGATAATAAAATTATAAGACTAAAATAACTTGGTTAAACTCATTTGGAGTTTAGAAATATTTTCTATGAATTTTCAAAGTTAAAAGCATTTTCTAGTGTGAAAATAATTTAGTTAAGGATCAATTTCTAAAAACTATATTTTCTAAGCCAGAGACAAGTTTGAAACCTATTTTAAAATAAATTTCATTTAAAATAAAAAATATCAAAATTGGTTTCACTTGATTTGAAGTTGAGTTGAATTAGATATGAATTTTTGAAGTAAAAAAATTTGGACCGTCCGATCGGAATTGAACCGTCCTGATCGGAGGGTCTGTTCGGACCGTCCGAACAGACCCTCCTCCGATCAGGATGGTCCGATTCCGATCAGACAGTCCGAACAAACCCAAGCCTAGCCTAAAATAGAATAACTTCAAAAATACATAACTAATTCAAAGTAATTCCAAATTGAATAATTCTTTCATCCAAACTCATCATCTAGCTACTGTAGAAAATTCATGCATTTTTAAGCACTTTGAATTTTTAGGTTCAAAAATCATGTATCATCCTATTCTATCAACCAAACAAAATCACGTATTATCGTATCCCACCAACCAAACACCATACTTGCATCATCTCATTTAGGATCATCCCATCCATCACGTACCATCCCATCTCATTCACCCTGGTTCACCCAACCAAACGCCACCTATGTTGACCATGTGATGCAAGGTGCATGCACTAATTAATGCCATACACAACTTGCCTACAGTTTGTGTGATGTGCGACACATCGCGCGGTGGTCGTGCGGCACAACCTCCACCACACAGTGGTCGTGCGACAGTGGCTAGGTGTCGTCTCGCGCGGTGACCATGCGGTGGAGGCGTCATTTCTGTAAATTTCGCACGATGAGTGCCATTTTTGCTAATATGCCGACAAATAGCGTCAATTCAGCAAAAAAACTCCTTATATAATATCTTGGATGCTTGTAATGACTAGTTACCAATGTGCCTTTTGTTCAGATGCCAGTGTGCAGGGAAGAAAATCCGATGGGGAGGGAGGCCCTATGCAATCAGCCGTTGATTTTGCTGATGGAGTAGAAATCAACGGTTGATAGAGAGGGGCCTCACGTGAGGCTATCTACTAGCAAATTTCCTTTCCGCTTGCCGCTGCCACCTGCCGCACTGCGCTGCCGCCTACCGGCTCGCGCCCTCGCCTAGGGTTGGAGAGTGAGAGTGAAGATGCAATTTGGGGGAAGTGAGGAAGACAAAAGGAGTAACCGAGCTAGCCATAGATGTATTGGTGTTTGGTGATTTGGTAGATGGGCTTAGCTGGGCCTAGGCGAGGGGTGTGGGTCAAGAATGAGAAGAAGCAAGGGAGCGATCGGCGGGACCGTCGGCGGCATCAGGCGCCCCGCCGCCCTATTGCCGGGACCGCCCCTGGGCACAATACATGAGCTTTATTCTTCTACAAGCTGATGAAATAATGCTATTCAGCACACGCATATAAATCTTTTAGAACTAAAAACTTTCATTGAAATTAATGTTGGAATTAATATGGGCTAGGCCCAAATTATATTCTAATTAATTCCTGATAAATCTCAAAGGCCCATGTGCATATGCTAAAACTGTTTAGTCCCACATGGAGGGATGAAGGGGAGTTACATCACTTTATAAGATGGAACGTGGTAACCCTCTTGTGGAATTGGAAAGAGCCAACACACGCGCGTGCTCGCTCGCCTCGCCGAGCCGTGCCGTGCGGTACGGGTGCGGGTGCGGGTGCGTGTGCGCGCGTACGCAGGTATGTCAGGTGCGGGCGCGATTTTCTTTATCTATTCAAAAATCGAAACGCACTGACACGTAATTGATTGCGAATCAATGGCGACCGTTGGTCTCTGGTCTCTTTATTTTTGCATGTCAGAGTTGTGGTTCATGATGGCGACTGTTGGATTTCCTGACGACTGTTGGCCTTCGGACTTCCTGATGACTGTTGGTCTTTGGACTTCCTGGTGACTGTTGGTCTTTGGACTTCCTGATAACTGTTGGCCTTTGAACTTCCTGGTGACTGTTGGTCTTTGGACTTTCGGGTTCTGGCTATTTAAAGAACAGAGTCTGGTTCTCTCCAATGTTACACAATACAGAACTCCACTGTTTTCGTTGCTGCTTTTGGTTATCTCCATCCCGGACTGGTGCGTGTACGACCACACCGGGAGAGCAGGCCTCCGGAACCCTCGTCCTCGAAGGCTTGCACGAGCGAGGACGAATAAGGTTTTTGGGGAGCGTTCGCGATCGCTCATTCTGATCTACATCAAGCGCGCACCGCGACTACAACTCTCGCTCGTTCTACATCAACTGAACGACTACTACCACTACGTCATGACGAACGACGTCCTCATCAAGAACACTGCTGCATCTTCTTCTACCACTGAATCTGGGTATGCCTTTATCTCTCTTGTTATTTGGTTTGTTTTACTTTCTGTTGTTGTTTTGAACACTGAGATAGAAATGCTAGCTTCTGTTCTTCTAGAATCTGGTATAACTATAGTGTTCTTAGTTACCTACTTTGTGAAAATAGCTAGAGTATTTTCCATGTTTTATCTAGCAAATTTCTGGATTAAAATACTTCGAAAAATGCTTATATGTTCAACAATCCAAAAACCTTATTCTAGGCATAGGCATTTTTCGACAATCGGCTTTCTTTGCAATCAAACCCCATGAATTGATGATGCGAATTACAAGAGGTGGTGCACCAAGATGGTGCTCGGCTAATCGCCATGAACATTTTCATGTGGCAAATGGCAGCTTGAAGGAACACTTACTCTGAGCAGAGCAAGCGCTCGAGGTCACGATAACCTTTTAAAGGTGCCGTGGTTAGTGTTCTTTGTGAGAAGTTAGTTGATGCATACATGGTGATTACAAATGGGAAAGAGATGTGGGATGCACTCGAGGCCAAATTTGGGGTTTCGGATGCAGACAGTGAATTGTATCTTATGGAGTAATACCATGACTATAGAATGGTTGATAGCCGTTCTGTAGTTGAGCAGGCTCATGAGATACAATCCATGGCCAAAGAACTTGAGCACTTCAAATGTGTGTTACCGGACAAGTTTGTCGCGGGATGCATTATTGCCAAACTTCCTCCTTCTTGGAGGAATTTTGCTACTTCCCTGAAACACAAGAGACAAGAGTTTTCTGTTGAAAATCTCATCGGGTCTCTTGATGTTGAAGAGAAGGCGAGGGCAAAAGATACACACATCAGAGGTAATGAGGGACATTCTAGTGCCAATGTGGTGCAAAAGAAATATGGCCAAGCTCAAAAGTTCAAAGGCAAGAACAAAACCGCACAAACAACTAGCTTCAAGAAGAAGAAGAAGAACACAAAAGATAGCCCTTGTTTTGTGTGTGGCGAACCTGGTCATTGGGCCAAGTATTGCAGTCAACGCAAGGGTGGGAAGAATCAGCAAGGGCAGAATTCCAAGTCTGCCAATGTTGTTGTTGGTACTCTTGAGGCGGAACTTGGGTATGGTAATTTACCTCATGTTCTTTCCGTATGTCAATCTGGATTGGTGGATAGACACCTGTGCTAATATACATGTGTGTGCTGATATTTCATTGTTTTCTTCTTACCAGGTCACTCGGGATTCAGCCGTTCTAATGGGGAACGGGTCACATGCCACTGTTCATGGTGTTGGCACGGTCGATCTGAAGTTTACTTCGGGAAAGATTGTGCAACTGAAGAACGTGCATCATGTGCCATCCATCAATAAGAATCTCGTCAGCGGATATCTTCTGTGTAGAGATGGCTTTAGACTGGTATTTGAGTCCAATAAATTTGTAGTATCCAAGTGTGGACAATTTGTTGGTAAAGGCTATGTGTGCGGAGGCTTGTTCCGCCTATCTCTTTCAGATTTGTGTAATAATGTTGTGAACCATGTTTACAGTGGTAATGAGACTACTATTTGGCATTCACGACTTTGTCACATAAATTTTGGATGCATGACGCGGTTAGCCAGTTTAGAGTTAATCCCGAAATTCACCATTGCCAAAGGTTCTAAATGTCAAGTTTGTGTGCAATCAAAGCAGCCAGTAAGCGCATAAGGCGCAGAGGTAATAAACTTGGCACCATTAGAACTCATACATTCGATCTGTGTGAGATGAATGATGTGTTGACAAAAGGTGGTAAGAGATATTTTATGACTTTGATTGATGATTCCACTAGGTTCATTATGTGTATCTTTTGAAAACTAAAGATGAAGCTTTTCACTACTTTAAAATCTATAAAGCGTGTCGAGAACCAACTTGAAAAGAAAATCAAAAGGGTTAGGTCCGATCGTGGCGGCGAGTACTTTTCTAATGAGTTCAATTTATTCATGAGGAACATGGTATAATCCATGAGAGGGCGCGCTCCTATTCACCCCACCAAACGGGGTTGTTGAAAGAAAGAACCGTACTCTAATCGATTTGGTTAACGCCATGTTAGACACAAATGGTCTTTCAAGGCATGGTGGGGGAGGCTATATTGACTTCATGTCATGTCCTAAATAGGGTTCCCACAAAGAATAAAGAGATAACTCCATTTGAACAATGGGAGAAGAAAAGACTATCACTTTCATACTTGCGCACTTGGGGTTGTTTGGCGAAAATCAACGTGCCAATTTCCAAAAAGCGTAAGCTTGGACCAAAAACTGTGGATTGCGTCTTTCTAGGCTATGCTCAACATAGCGTTGGATATAGATTTATAGTGGTGAAATCTGGAGTACCTGACATGCTTGTTGGTACAATTATGGAGTCCAGAGATGCTACATTCTTTGAGGATATTTTTCCGATGAAAGATATGCCTAGTTCATCAAGTCAGGAATCTGATACAATTCCTGAACCTGTCATTCCATTGGAATATTTTGAACAAACTCCTGAGAAAATTTTTGAGGAGGAAGACAATGAAACTCTGAGAAAGAGTAAAATACAAAGGATTGGAAAGTCTTTTGGTCCTGATTTCATTGTGTACCTTGTGGATGATACTCCAAGCACTATTTCTGAAGCGTATGCTTCTCCAGATGCAGAATACTGGAAGGAAGCAGTTCGTAATGAAATAGATTCCATTACATCTAATGGAACTTGGGAGATCACTGAGCGTCCTTATGGTTGTAAAACTGTAGGATATAAGTGGGTGTTCAAAAAGAAGCTTAGACCTGATGGTACTATCGAGAAGTACAAGGCACGGTTTGTGGCCAAGGGTTATACCCAAAAGGAAGACGAAGATTTCTTTGATACTTATTCACCTGTGGCTAGATTGACCACTATTAGAGTACTACTATCTCTGGTTTTGCCTCACACGGTCTTCTCGTTCATCAGATGGACGTTAAGGCGACTTTCTTAAATGGAGAGTTGGACGAGAAATTTACATGGATCACCGGATGGATTTGTAGTAGATGGTCAAGAAGGAAAGGTGTGCAAGTTGTTGAAATCTCTGTATGGTCTTAAACAAGCACCTAAGCGATGGCATGAAAAGTTTGATGAAACTTTAACATCTGTAGGCTTTATTGTGAATGAAGTGATGGATGTGTGTATTATCGCCATGGTGGGGCGAGGAGTCATTCTATGTCCGTATGTTGATGACATATCGATCTTTGGGACCAACCTTAATGTGATTAAGGAGGTCAAGGATTTTTGTCTCGAATTTTGAGATGAAAGATCTGGGAGTAGCTGATGTTATCTTGAACATCAAGCTGTTGAGAGGTGATGATGGTGGGATTACATTGTTGCAATCCCATTATGTTGAAAAGGTTCTGAGTCGTTTTGGTTATAGCGACTGCAAACCTTCTCCAACACCTTATGATCCTAGCGTCTTGCTTAGGAAGAATCGGAGAATAGCCAGAGACCAATTAAGATATTCTCAGATAATTGGTTATCTCATGTATTTAGCTAGCGGTACCAGGCCTGACATCTCGTTTGCTGTGAGCAAACTAAGCCGTTTTGTTTCCAATCCGGGAGATGATCAATGGCATGCTCTTGAGAGAATAATGCGCTATCTAAAGGGTACTATGAGTTATGACATTTATTATACCGGGTACCCTGAGTCTTTGGAGGTTATAGCGATTCAAACCGGATATCGATCTTTGAGATTAAAGCCACAAGTGGATATGTCTTCACACTTGGAGGTGGCGCTGTTTCATGGAAGTCTTGCAAGCGGACCATCTTAACGAGGTCAACAATGGAAGCGAAACTCACGGCGTTAGATATCGCCATTGTTGAAGCCGAATGGCCGTGAGCTCTTGATGGATTTGTCGGTGGTTGAAAAACCGATCGCTATTACGATGAATGTGACAATCAAACCGTGATTGTCAAGGTGAACAATTCTAAGGATAATATGAAATCATCAAGACATGTGAAGAGAAGATCAAGTCATCGCAAAAATGAGAAACTCGGAGTAATAGCTTTGGATTATATCCAAACGACTAAGAATCGCAGATCCCTTCACAAAGGGTTTATCACGAAATGTGATAGACAATGCATCAAGGAAATGGGTTTGAGACCCACGTGAGTTACACCATAGTGGTAACCCATTCTATATGATCGGAGATCCCGTGAAGTAGGATTGGTGAAACAAGCTATTGGTTAACTGGGAGGAGAGTACATTTATAGACCCACTCCATTGGAGATGCAATTATCTCCTAAATCTGTATGGCAGGTTGATTCTTATCTTAATGTGTTCTGTGGCTTGTCAAAGCAAAGATGCTGTCCTACAGAGCAGTCTTGAAAGAACACACATATATGAGCCCGACTGCTAGTCACAGTCTATGAAATAGAGTAATTTCTAGGAAGCTCATGAATAGGCCAGGAGTATGACTTATATGCTCCAACCCGCGGGGATGCTGCGATCTAGTATCGATTAAGGACTTAAGTGAAACTTATTCACACAAAATCACAATTCAAGGCTTAGTCCATTGTGCAGTTGTGGATAAGTGTAGCTTCTGTTCTAGGTGGATGTTCAACTTTAACCGGTCTCCATCAAAACACTGGTATATTAAAACAATACTGTGGATCAAGGTATTTGACATGTGCCATTGGGATCTGGTGGGGGATTGTTGGAATTAATATGGGCTAGGCCCAAATTATATTCTAATTAATTCATGATAAATCTCAAAGGCCCATGTGCATATGCTAAAACTGTTTAGTCCCACATGGAGGGATGAAGGGGAGTTACATCACTTTATAAGGTGGAACGTGGTAACCCTCTTGTGGAATTGGAAAGAGCCAACACACGCGCGCGCTCGCTCGCCTCGCCGAGCCGCGTTGCGGCGTGCGCGCGCGTGCGCGCGCTTGCTGCGTCTGCAGTATGTCAGTGCGGCGCGATTTTCTTTATCTATTCAAAATCAAACGCGACCGACACGTAATTGATTGCGAATCAATGGCGACCGTTGGTCTCTGGTCTCTTTATTTTTGCATGTCAGAGTTGTGGTTCATGATGGCGACTGTTGGATTTCCTGACGACTGTTGGCCTTCGGACTTCCTGATGACTGTTGGTCTTTGGACTTCCTGGTGACTGTTGGTCTTTGGACTTCCTGATAACTGTTGGCCTTTGAACTTCCTGGTGACTGTTGGTCTTTGGACTTTCGGGTTCTGGCTATTTAAAGAATAGAGTCTGGTTCTCTCCAATGTTACACAATACATAACTCCACTGTTTTCGTTGCTGCTTTTGGTTATCTCCATCCCGGACTAGTGCGTGTACGACCACACTGGGAGAGCAGGCCTCCGGAACCCTCGTCCTCGAAGGCTTGCACGAGCGAGGACGAATAAGGTTTTTGGGGAGCGTTCGCGCGACTGCTCGCTGCTACGATCTACATCAACTGCACTGCGACTACAACTCTCTGCTACGTTCTACATCAACTGAACGACTACTACCACTACGTCATGACGAACGACGTCCTCATCAAGAACATCTGCGCATCTTCTTCTACCATCAACTGGTATGCCTTTATCTCTCTTGTTATTTGGTTTGTTTTACTTTCTGTTGTTGTTTTGAACACTGAGATAGAAATGCTAGCTTCTGTTCTTCTAGAATCTGGTATAACTATAGTGTTCTTAGTTACCTACTTTGTGAAAATAGCTAGAGTATTTTCTATGTTTTATCTAGCAAATTTCTGGATTAAAATACTTGAAAAATGCTTATATGTTTAACAATTAAATAGGACAAATGAGAAGTTAAGGACTTGTACTACGCAGTGAATCGTTATACTACTTGCTAACTGCACACACACAGCCTCAGAATCTGTGTTTTTTTATGGAGAGTATTAGAAGTAGTGGTCAAATCTTCTCATCTTGCTTCCCTATCCATATTGCGAACGAACAATGCAAGCAAAGGTGCTATCTGGGGCTAACTTTGTCATTAAACAGGAAAGCAGGTTCGATCTAAAAAAATATTGAAGTCCAATCAAATCAGCGGACATGAAATTGATTCACATTTAGGGTGGATATAGTAAAATTCTTCATTATTGGTTTGCGCTGCCTTGAAGACAGCTACTCACGTGAGAAACCTTGGAGGTTCAATAATCAATAGTCTATTTGTTTCGCTCACATTGGTTAGGTTAACAACAAGTTGTAAGAGATTACTTCTGATAGAAGGCAGCATCAACCTAGGATTTGCTGAAATTCTTGACTAACGCTTACCTAATGGCTAAGCATTTCTCAGAAGAAAACTTGCCATTATGAATTTGTGAAGAAAATTGCGTCTTATCTTCTAGAAACAGAGAATGCATGGCTAAGTTGGTTACGACTGACAAGATGGACAAATCAACAGCTGCTCTCATTGGTCATCACTGCGTGAGTTGTAACATTGTTGCCAGGTACACCAAACGATCGAGCACAAGCAATACATGGGGCCATCGTATGCGTCCGCAGCACTGTAGAAGCCACCGATTAAAGGCGAATGCATCCGATTCTTCATCCACCCGACCATGCATCCATGAACCGCCATGTTCTTGTTTCAAGCAACGAATCTTACCTGTCAAAAAAGCAAGCACCTGTGTCTTGCCTAACAACGCAGCGGAATTCCACGCCCCGTATCGTTAACATGACCGGCCGGCGTCGTATCAAACGTGCGCGAAAACGTGCGGCAACCGAACTGCTAACCTCCCGCGCCTTCTCGATTAGGGCACGTAGAGTAGAATGGTACAGACAGTGGTTGTCTATAGTACTTTTCATGTTATCTATAGACAAAACTAAGTTGTTTATATATAACCCCACAAAATAAGACCACAAAGCATGTAAGTTACAGACGGTACGAATACAACAGCAAAAATGATATCCGTAAGGGTCTTATAGACCGTCTATTGCTCCTACCTCTCTCATCTATATAATAAAAAAATTTACGTGACGAGAATTGTAGACGAATGATATCACCCTACCGTACATACATGCCCTTAGGTCGTATATATGAAGCAACGTAGTTGTGATCGATACTGGATACTGGATAGATATCGGAAGCAATCTGTCGCGAACGTACGTACCGTGAAAGTGTGAATTGTTGTAAGGATGGCGTTCAGGCGGCACTACAGGGCGCTGCCGCAGGGGGAGACGACGGTGGAGGAGTTCAGGGCGTGGCTGAGCCAGTTCGACGCGGACGGCGACGGGCGGATCAGCCGGGAGGAGCTGGAGCGCGCGCTGCGCAGCCTCAACCTGTGGTTCGCGTGGTGGAAGGCGCGGGAGGCGCTGCCGCGCTGCGCGAGGCGGACGCGAACCGCGACGGCGTGGTGGGCAGGGACGAGATGGGCAGGCTGTACGCCTTCGCGCAGAGGCACCTCCACCTCAAGATGAGCGAGCTGGAGGGCTACTCCTACTAGGGTGTGACGAGTGATTATTACGTCGTAAATTAGAGTGGATCTTGCCTTGTGTGTACTAATGTTCTGGACGAGTTCTTTCAATCTTTCCGCAGCGTCTCTGAAAAAAAAACAACAGCACGTTTTTTTTTCTGTACATAGATACAGATTGCGTATGTTCTCGGTCATGGGTTTCCTGCAAATCCACAAAAACCGTGGTCTGTGTGTGAATGATATTTGGAGAAAAATATTTCTACCATTGCTTTTCAGTTTTCTGCTGGACTTCCTTCATAAACACGAACGGCTCCCGATCGCTGCACAATACTGCTCATCACTAGCACACGCTAGACAACAGATATTCAAAACATTTTGACAAGACAAAATACACGTCAAAAAGGAAAACGAAGAATTCAAAATGGGCTTAAGTGTGGCCACAAATGCTCAACAGAAAGGCTAACAATGTCGGGCCTCAAATATGGGCCGACCTGCCTATATATGGGTCTACTAATGAGCCCAATCACCTCTCTCTCTCTCTCTCTCGCCCCGTATCTTCCCCTACACGCTTCTCCCTCCTACCGCCAAAATTTTTGCAGCGCCTCCAATTCGTCCAATCTAAACCCGCCTCTCCGCTCCTAAATTCCCCAAGCCGAACAGCAAGCGGAAAGTCCACACGATTCGATACCCATTTCCACTGTTCCACTCGGGAGGTGAGGTGATGCCTTCGAGGGGCAAATGCAACCGCCTCGGCAGCGATGCCGACGAGGAGGAGGAGATCGTCGCCGTCTCCTCCGACCCCGACGAGTCGGAGTCCGAGGCGGAGCGCGGGCCGGAGGCGGACGACGACGACTACGTGGGGGAGAGCAGCGACGCGGGCGGCGTAGACGAAGCCGAGGAAGGAGGCGACAGCAATAATGGCGACGGCGGCCGGCGCGGCGCGGCGGCGCCCGATCGGGAGAGGAAATCGCAGAACGTGGATGCCCTCGTCAGGTACGCTCTGACTCAACCAGTTTGTGCCACTAGATTAGTAGATTTGGTCTTCGACGTATGTGTGCCTGAGCTGGTGGTGTATTCACGCGTAGTAGTGGATTCCTAGGGTTTGCATCTCCGTGCATCTAAATTTAGATGGTGTGGCGAGACTGTTTGATGGATGCTCGTGAATTGTTATAGGCTAGCCTTGTGAGTTTCTGATGCCAATTCAGCATTAGATGTCTTCCCCAATGATACACTAATCCACACCCTGTTGGATACGTTTGAATTCTGTACCTCAGCTTGGGCGCGTTTGATCCCATTTCTTTATAAATTTATCCCAAGAGTTCCAAATCAAAATCCATAAACCGCACACTGGCCTGATGGACAAAACAGGCTAGGATTTAAATCCCCATCCCCATATGGAGGTTACCCGAAGGGATTTATAACTTGAAATGTGTCACGAGGAGATCACTTTTTTTTATCCCATTGGATTGGTTGTTCCCCAAGTATCCTGATGGGTTTATTTCCCGAAGGAATTTTTTCTACAATATCCAAGGCCTGAATGTTGATTACTTGATTTAAGCCCTCTAGCTAACTAATTATACCGGAAATTCAAGTTTTTCATAACAACTTCAAGCTGAATAGTACCATTCTGCTTAAGTGCGGCGATTGGTGAGTATGCACGGCTCTACTGAAAGAGAGGCTGTGGAGAAGATTCAATGAAGTCTGAAAATCTGGACTGAGAGATTTAAGGAAGCTGTAGTTTGTCTTGTAAATCTGGACTAAGTATCTCAGTATGCATAACAACTTACCTAGTAAATAATTGGTAGCTGATCTTACTGAGTATGGTCTTGTATGTGCAACATATTCCTCTGTAGTTTGGATAAATCTTTTAGTTATCTCTCTGGGAGGGTCTTAAGGATACAGGTAAGATAGTGACAATAGGACTAGCTTTTATGTGATTTATTGGAATCCAGAAATCTCAATGTATCTGATTGAGATATGGTCAGCTGGGACAATCTTGTTCCATGTGATGTATTGCTAATGTTCACTTCAAGCCTTTTATGATCCCTTATATTGTTAGCTCTAAATATGTCAAGTTCTTTTAGCTTGCCTTCCACACACGGAAATTTGTTTTTGGCTTGATTGACTATAGCTTAACAAATGCATGCTCTTGTTTGTATATATTTATCTTTTCTTTCTGGTTTCTGTCAGGGGAAACCTGGTTGTAAGAAGGCAGCCACTTATTCCGCGTATCCTTTCAGTTTCTGATGCGGCAGCGATAGCTCGAAAACCATTCAAACCTCCGTGCCAAAACGGATATAGTGAAAATAATGAGCATCTTGCTCGGCGCCTTTCAGCTCGTAAAAGATTTGTCCCATGGGGTTCAATGCAGACATTTGTGGTTATAAATAATCTTCCGCAATCGCCTGCTGTTGCCAGTGATGATTCCTTAGAAAAGGAGGAACCTCTTCCACCTGGCATAGAGCCATTGATTTTGTGGCAACCTGAGGGATGTGACAAGGAAAATAACAATTTTGCTGCAATCGAAGTTGATCACTTGCTTGTACGTTACCTTCGACCCCATCAAAGGTAATATACTCTTATGTTATTATTTTCTCTCTGTTCATTTTTACACACTCGTTTGTAGCCTGTTTTGACCATATTGATATTCTGCGATGAGTCCTCTATTTTCTGGTTCCCCCTTACAATCAAGACTCAAGAGTCAACTCTAGCTTCTGATGAAATTTTACCTCTGTACGTAAGGTGTGCTCTTTGTAAGTTGTAGAGATATAGACATTACATATTACCACTATAGCTGTATTTTCAGGCTAAAACCATTGTATGTCCCTGATGTTAGACCCAACTTATGCAGTGCAAACAACGACTTTTTTTTTTTTTAAATGCTGATTTGTTCTGTGTTGTGAAAGCAGTGAGATGAAAATTTTAATTCTAGTTTAGCATGCATCACTTTACATGCTTATGTTCTAATGCAGGGAAGGAGTTCAGTTTATGTTTGATTGTGTCTCTGGGTTGCTAAGTGATGATGGTATCGCTGGATGCATTTTAGCTGATGACATGGGGTAAGCTGGACCAAATCCCTCCCTCCCCCCCCTCTCATCCATTTTTGTACTTTGATGTAAATATATAATGCTTCTGCCTTTCAACCCTTTATTTAGTCGCTGTTACATAAAGCTACGTCTGACATTACCTTATACTTGTCCAGATTGGGGAAGACTTTACAGTCAATAACTTTACTATATACCCTTCTTTATCAAGGCTTTGATGGTAAGCCAATGGTTAAAAGGGCTGTCATTGTAACCCCCACAAGCCTGGTTAGCAACTGGGAATCCGAGACAATTAAGTGGTTAAAAGGCAAAGTGCAGCTACTCGCCCTCTGTGAAAGCACGCGAGCTGATGTTCTTTCTGGAATAGAAAGTTTCTTAAAACCCTTGGGCCGTCTTCAGGTTTTCTCTTGCCCACACTCATTTTCTTCTGTTTTAATATTTTATATGCTTACTAATTGCAATCAGAATAGCAAGTTGATGACAATATCTGGTGAAAAAAATATATGTTCATTGTGAATTGTCTTCAGGTACTTATCATATCTTATGAGACCTTCCGCATGCATTCTTCAAAATTTGAAAGACCAGGAAGCTGTGACCTTCTCATATGTGACGAGGCTCACAGGCTGAAAAATGATCAGACACTAACGAATAAGGTATATCAGTTTGCCAACTTAGTTACATTTTTATACACACATGAGTTGTTTGCACTTGGATTCCTCTCCGATTTTTTGTTCTGCCTGCACTCATCAAAACACTTAATGTGGTAGGCCTTGGCTGCCCTTCCTTGTACACGGCGCATCCTGTTGTCAGGTACCCCAATGCAGGTAATTTTTTTGCTTTCCTGATTAATTTTCTTTTTGTAAACGGAACAATTATTTTGAACTTTGATCTATTCAATTTTTGTGCCACAGAATGATTTGGAAGAGTTCTTTTCAATGGTAAATTTTACAAATCCAGGAGTTCTGGGGGATGCTGCATATTTCCGCCGATATTATGAAGTATGTAAGTTTATATGAATCAAGTTATACTGCTAAGTTATGAGTTACTACTGTTTATTGACACACAA
The DNA here is from genome assembly GCA_036346255.1 of Ampelocalamus luodianensis. Lineage (NCBI taxonomy): Eukaryota > Viridiplantae > Streptophyta > Magnoliopsida > Poales > Poaceae > Ampelocalamus > Ampelocalamus luodianensis. The sequence continues at coordinate 3,910,586 of CM070634.1, forward strand.
AAATGTGTTTTGAGACATGAATATATTTGCTATTCACTGATTATTTTGTGTTATTTGTCTTACCTGTACTCTCTAGTCTCTACTTATCTCTGATATTATCCGCCCCTGACTGACTGAAGGCACCAATAATTTGTGGAAGAGAACCTACATCAAGTGCAGAAGAAAAGAAGTTGGGATCTGAGAGATCTGCAGAGCTTAGTGCGAAAGTAAATCAGGCAAGTCTTTTCCTGCTGAAGAAGTTTGTCCACACTCCACACTACAATTTTTTTTTACGACTTTATGTTCTGAACATTATGCTGTATTGCTCCTTTATATTTTTTCGATGCATTTCTTTCTATTGTTTTTGGGCTAGCTGGGTATTAATTACATTCTGATGGTCTCTCACTGATATTCAGTTTATATTGAGACGAACGAATGCCCTGTTGTCCAATCACTTGCCACCAAAGGTATGCTTATCTATTTGTTTAAACCTTTTGGATTCTCTGTCTTGTGTACGTTTGGCCTAATATGTTCATCACACCTTTGGCTCAAAACAAAATTGTATACCTGGTATCAATCTTCTTTATTTTTAATAAGGATTTTCCCTTCCTTCTTTTCAAAGATTTTCCCTTCTTTTTATTAATGCCTTATATGCATTACTTAACTTTGCTTATGAACAGATTGTTGAAGTAGTGTGCTGCAAGCTGACTCCTTTGCAGACGACATTGTACAACCACTTCATACATTCCAAAAATGTGAGGAGCTTTTACATTTGTCCTCTTTTCCGAGTTTCGAATAATATTTAGTAGGCACATGTAAGACAGTCAGTTACATTTAAAATAATCTATCATTGACCCTTTCAGGTTAAACGCTTGATATCTGAAGAAGCAAAGCAATCCAAAATTTTGGCATATATTACTGCTCTTAAGAAATTATGCAACCATCCAAAGGTAAATGCTTTTAATGTTTTGCCTGAGATACATTTCTCTTACTCTTTCAGTGAAAGTAGCTTCGGCAATATGTCCAAAGTTTATTGACAATCAGTTAGATTTTACTATAACCTCTCTTTCAAACACTGTAGGCTTAAGCAGAACATTGTAAATTTCTCCTTTAATTGCTAACATGTGCTAACCTGCATTGCATACTGGAATTCTCAGTTTTTCAAGGCAAGTCCTCTTGACAGTATTTTAAATTTTGGTCATGATAATGTACCCTGCACAGATTGACAGTGTTAGAAGTTGGCTCCATAATCCTTGTAGAATGCAGAATGGGCTTGGTAACCAAGTCTCATGCACTGCCTTTTCTTTCTTGATTACCTTGTAGCAAGGAGGTTACTATTATGATTTGATAGGTCATGAGGAAATTCTGGGCTGCGGTTGCTTGCATTACTGTTGTTCCTAGCCATTCTGCATCTTATAATTTCACTTTTTAGGTTACAATAAGCACAATCCATGATATATTCATCGGTTGGTTATCTTCGTATCGCAGCTGATCTATGACACCATAAAAAGTAACAATTCAGGAAGCTCTGGTTTTGATGACTGCTTACGCTTTTTCCCTCCGGAACTGTTTTCAGGAAGGTATTTCACACTTTTCTCACTAGCTTCTCAATTAGCTAATCAAACTTACAAGTATTGTTTATTTTATGCAAGATCTGGATCATGGACTGGTGGAGGAGGAATGTGGGTAGAACTGTCTGGCAAAATGCATGTGTTGGCTAGGTTACTGGGGCACCTTCGACAGAAAACTGACGATCGTATTGTCCTTGTATCAAATTATACTCAGGTCTGGTGTTTATAGTATATTATTTTAATATGATATCGTGGTAAGTTATTGTTGGCGACCACAAAATTTGTATCTTCAAAACCCTCCGTGAGCCTTGCAACAATAAAACTAACTGGAGAGTACATTCTTGTTATAAAAACACTAAATATGAGCTGATATCTTTGTTGACTTGAAAGTTCTATATGCTTGCAGCATTGGACCTACTATAGCATTCTTTTTACTGGCTACTGAAACCAAAAGGGCAATCCAACTTTTTTCAAGTTTAACTATTAAATACTTCTGAAAAACAAAGGGATGGTAGTAAGCCATTATTAATCCTAAACTCTTCATGCCTTTATTATCATGTTTATGATAAGACCAAATCCTTACTACATGGACAGACTAATTATAAGAACTTCGAATGATATGCATAATGCATCTTACAACCAGCAGCCCCATGAGGCCATGACTGGCTAGTCTCTGGCCTAGTCTCATATCACTACAATTCTATTTGTTGGTACAACAAGATACAGGTTGGCCATGCCTGCTTAAGTCGAGGACATACTGTGCATTAAGGATAAATGATAGAGATTACAGAGAAGGGGAGAGTACCTTAAAACTCTATTTTGGAATATATGTTTGGTTTCCTTTTGTAACTGTCAAAATGATATATTTCAAAGTACTTGTTTATGCACATGATCTTATTTCTGCGCTTCTTAAGAAGAGCTGCCTACCTATGCTGTGTCCCACATATTCTCCATATGCCCTGTATTCTCCATATGCCTGCCGTCAAGTCAGAGAATACAGTGCTTTTAAACTGCGTGTGTGACCTTGTTTCTGTTCATGAAGACTAATACTTGTTATAATCGATTTGCTCTTTGGATACCTCCACAGTTGGAATAGTTAATCATTATCATTGTCTAAAAGTGCAGACATTAGATCTATTTGCACAATTATGTCGGGAAAGAAGATACCCATATATTAGACTTGATGGATCAACGTCCATTAATAAAAGGCAAAAGCTGGTGAACCAATTCAACGATCTATCTAGAGTACGTAAAATTTGCCTTGTGTCCTGAAGAACTATCACAGCCCACCATTATATCTGAAATTACTGTATTTGGCAGGATGAATTTGTCTTTCTACTAAGTAGTAAGGCAGGTGGTTGTGGGCTTAATTTGGTGGGTGGAAATCGATTGGTTCTCTTTGACCCTGATTGGAACCCTGCCAACGATAAGCAGGTTAATATCTATGCATCCCTGGTTCATCACCTTCTGAACGTTCTTTTAACTCCACACACCTAGTCTGACCTGACTTGACATTTGCAAAGGCTGCTGCTAGAGTATGGAGAGATGGACAAAAAAAGAGAGTGCACATTTACAGGTTCTTAAGCACAGGAACCATTGAGGAGAAGGTTGCCAACTCTGAATATTTTATTTTCAGATATCTTTTCACTTTCTTCTTCATTATCCAGTGAAGGAATGCTTAGTTGCCGGTTACTTTCTTGCTCTGACAATCTGGTATGCTACATTCATCTATAGGTATATCAGCGTCAAATGTCAAAAGAAGGCCTCCAAAAAGTTATTCAGCAAGAACAAGCGGACAACAAAATGCAGGTTCAAGTATTTGGAGTGATCTTTTGCTCTCTCTTTTTAATCCTGGAAAGTGCCAAATATATTGATTTTACATCTTTTTTTTACAGGGGAGTTTCCTTTCGACGGAAGATCTGCGTGATCTTTTTACTTTTCATGAACAAGTCAGGTGAATTTTGTTCCTCCGTATAGTGTGGCCCTACCCTTCTTTCCTCATCTAATTCTGTTCTGTTAAAATATTGAGAAAAGGGTTCCAAAAACCAACAGGAACCAGCTGATGATTGATCAAATTGGACTTCATGTGGTTTGGATAAACTAGGAGGGAACTGGGCGGGAAAAAACATGACCATTTCTATATTTTTGGGTCAATCATTATCATCGAGTCATGCTGTACTTCATGCAGTCAATCATTAATCCATTTGGATGAAGAATGTGATATCAGTTGCCATTCATATACTTAGGTGTAATTACGTTGCTTTCGCAGTCACAATTATTTGTGAGGGTCAAGAACATCACACATTCTTGTATTATGTAAAAAGTGAGGCCTTATTAATTCATAAATTGTTTGGTAAAAGAATTTATGTTCATTCCTTTTAGGTGGAGTGTATAAAATGTCAAAAGAATAACAACAGTTGCAAACTTGCTATTTAGAGAAATCAAATCAGACTCACTCTGAAGCTAGGTCTAAATATCCTGTCATTACAATTTATAACTATTCAAAAGATGTAAAGGCCAGTATCCAAATTCATTATTTTCATCTAAATGCAGTATGTTAGTTGATATTCTGCAATGTACTGTTCTTTACTTGCATTTGGTCATGCAGGTCTGAAATACATGAAAATTTGAAGTGCGGCCGCTGTAACAAGGATGGCTGCATGCTGGTAGATGGTAGTGGTTTTGATTCAGCAGCCACTGGGCATAATAAGGTTTCGACATCAGGAGGGCAAGATTATATTGATATTGGTGGGTTTGGAGAGATCTCTGGATGTGTGCAGAAAATGAATAGTTCAAATCAACAGGTAGTTTATGTGACACCCTTTTTATTTGGAATATAACATTGTAGTTGCTTCAAAGCTCAAGAACTTTGCTGTTCTGCTCCATTTACGCCCTTTTCAGATTGGACGACCTTCTGAAGAAGATTTAGGGAGTTGGGGCCATCATTCTGATCCATCATCTGTTCCTGATTCTATACTCCAATGTTCTGCTGGTGACGAGGTGAGGTCCTGAGTACATATGTCTCTTATCAGTCTAGTTATATAGGTCTTGTTTGTGTTAGAACTCACACATCTCACACCTCCTTTACTTTTTTCCAGAAGTTGCAAGTTTGTACCTCTTCCACTGGATCAACTTGTTCGTTCTTACGGTTCTTCATTAGATTTAGATGATAAAGAAAAAAACTTGCTTGACAAGCTATCCTCTTAACACTTAAATCAGTTTTTAATCTGGTTTTGAGGAGAACAAACCTTTGGAATACAGAAAATATGGATGACTTGTGTACTGCTAATTTTAGGTTGAGTAACTTGGTTTCAGGAAATACCGACAACTGTTAACAAACAAATGGCATGTGCATCTTGCAGGTTTCTTTTGTTTTCACCAATCAGGTTGATGGGAAACTTGTTCCAGTTGAATCTATGACGCGATTAACAACTCATCAACCAAATGGAGTGACAGCTAGTGGAGAAAAAGGAGTGGGGAAAATCAATTCTCCTAACAAACCTGGAAGGCAATCTTTACTTGGCAAGAATTTGAATATGATGGGATTTAACTTGAAGAATTCATCTTTGAAATGTCCGACTAAGTCCAGAAGAACATCACCAATTTGCTTGCAAGGCTTGAATAAAACCAACCCCTCTTCAGATCATCAGCCTCAAACTAAAAAGCTTCATGTTGCTTCTGATATGTCTGATGATGATTTTGCTTGAATGTGTCGGAACTTGAATCTCCATAGATAGTTTCATCCGTTCATCTGTGTTATGTTGTGTAAATACTGTCATCTGCTTTCTGCAGTGTAAATACTGCATACAGTCGGTAAGTTAACGAGTCATAAAGAAATTCCATCATGAGCTTGCATCACTTTGTAGAATGCATAGGGCTAATTTGTATTCAAAATAAAAAACGACTATAACTTTAAGGTGCTAACCGCCTTTTCTAAATTGTGAAACCTGAAAACCAGTCAACAAGGCATTATTCAATACTCGGGCATTCCATCATAGAGTAAGAAAATCTGACATAGTTGTTGATTACTTGCAGATTATTTCAAGAGGAAGGGCCGGAAGTCTAATCCATGTAACATATTACCTATCAAAGGTTCACTTTCTGTTTTCACTTTTCATACATTACAATCTTGCAGTTATGTTGGTTACGTATTCTTGCTACAGAACTCATGCCGTCTGTGAGCTTTTGTTTATAGCTTCATCTCACTTCGTTTGATGCAGCGTTAAAAGCTAGGCTGTTTTGACAAAGTGTGTTGTCCTAGTCTACGAACAATTTCCACAACTGCCCATAATGCAGTTCTCTTATTGTTAGCTCACGTTATACATGCAGTTTTAAAATAATTTTGGTTTTATGATTGTATTACATACTTCTCCAGATGGCCTTGGGAATTGTACCCCCATGTCTAACAGTTGTTCAGCGTGTAGCCGTTACCAAATAAAGGTTCATAAAAGAGTGGGATCTGCCCTAAGGACAGGAGACCAACTGGGAGATTTAAGTGTGTTATTCCGACAAACAACTAGACCAGCCACTTGGATGGCATTCTTTCACCTCCAGCTGTCCTTTATTTAGGCCTTTCCATGTGGGTGACAGCCACACTTTTAAGATGGTGTAATAAAAGCTTGACGTTTGCACTGTTCCACTGACCCCTTAGCATAGTCGAGTCAAAGTAGTCACAGATCAAGCCTAGCGGCTTTTTAGTATCATCTTGGATATGTGTAAAATGAAAAATGGAAGTGGAGTTCCTTCATGCTTATGCAGGGGCTTGCGTTTCTTAATTTCCATCAAAATATAATTTTGCTGCAATATAAACTGGGAGTTTTTTTTTCCAGATCATCCTTAATATTTTTTATTTTATTTTGATATTTAGAGTTTGGGCCCTGTTGCTGATAAGTGGCAAGTTTCTACAGACATGAGAGATGTAGCCTCAGGGAAAAAATATGGGTGGTCTCCACCTTCAGTTACAAGTTATAACTATAAGCAAAATATGTTTCTTTCTTTATTTTTTCCTTCAGATCCGTAGGATTAAAGGTAGTGGGTTGAGTCACAATGAGGCCGGTCTTCATTTCCATCCCTCACATGTGCAGTCACAAAAGTTAATACATTGCTGGAAAAAAAAAGAATTGGTGTTGCTCATGTGCTCACATGGGTGTTCTAGATCTTAAGAGCTTTGCTTATACTAAACTTTGACCATTATGAGGTACTTTAGGTTTTCTGCAAGTTAACTTGTAAGCGGGGGACTCTTACGCAGATTATTCTCCCCGTGAATCATGGTTCGACTTCATTTTGTCTTAGTTTTGATCTTTTTTTTCTTCTAAAATGATTTTGAACTTTTGATCAAATGGTTTGTCGTCGGTTGCTAATGTGGAATTCTATTTGTAAGAATATTGGGTACATAATCTTCATAAGAAACCCACACAATTTATTATTATTTTTTAATTCTATGTTCTAAGTTCATATGTGTTCTTTTTATCTTTCAGATTGTGGTGAAAATTAAAGCCCACCTGTTCATGATTCCATGCTCTATGGCTTAGTCATTAATTTCCCCCTTCCACTATTGATTTAGATTAGAAGGTCCAATTTTCTCAAAACACTCCAGCATAAATTCCTAGTTCTGTTGTACTAATGGAACCCTTTGTTTGTTAATAATGGGGAGAATTGTTAAATTTGAAAACATCCTCGAGGGCCATTCTGAACGCTCTATGTAAAATGTTTCTCTTGCCTGGCATGTTAGGATTTTAAATTATGCATTCGTTGTTAAGGGGAGACGAGGGCAACGCAAATAGCTGAAAACTTCAAAAACTTATGCTCTATTTGAGGCAGAGTGAATTCCAAATCTATCTATTATCTTATTAAACTAGAGTCAAAAGAAGCCTCTCAAGGACCAGAAATTCCCTCGGTTGAAAAAGGGAAAAATCTACACCGTCGATTGTAATGGGTTCATATTATAACGGTTTATATTAAAAAAAGAGTCCATGTTAAGTACAACAAAACTGAAATTCAGAATAAAAATTAAAATAAAATCAAAAATTTGATTTCCAAATGAGTTCCTAAGTAAAAAAAGTTCATGTCAAGTACAATAAAACTTAAATCCGGAATAAATATAAAATAAATTAACAATTTGATTTCTATATGAATTTCTAAGTAAAATCTCTAAACAATTATAATTAGAAATAAAAAATAAACAACAAATTGCAATTAAATTTGTATACGAAATCCAACAAAAAAACTAAAATTCGAAATAAAAATAAAATAAAATTAGCAATTTGATTTAGATATAAATTCCAAAAATTATAATTTGGAATAAAAATAAACAATGATTTGCAATTAGATTTGTGTGCGAAATCCAACAAAAAATAGCTGAAATTTGTAATAAAAATAAAATAAAATTAGCAATTTGAGTTCTATACAAGTTCTTAAGTAAAAGAGTCCATATTAAGTACAATAAAATTGCAATTTGGAATAAATATAAAATAAAATTAGTAGTTTGATTTCCATATGAATTCCTACGTAAAATCCTTAAATAACTATAATTCAAAATAAAAAATAAATAAAATTTGGCAATTAGATTTGTCTACTAAGTCCAACAAAAAAACTGTAATTCGGAATTAAAAAAATAAAATTAGCAATTTCATTTCAATATAAATTCCAAAGTAAAATCCCTAAATAACTATAATTCGGAATAAAAATTAAAGAAAAAAAATAGTAATCGGATTCATATACGAATTCCAAGGAAAAAGAACTAGAATTTTGAATTAAAAAATAAAAGTTATAACATTGATCTACCCTGCAAAAAGACATTGATTTACGGGGAATTGAAGAGTCGAGGCTACGATGACGGAGATGAGGACAATATTGTTTTGCTCACCTTAGTCGTTCAACGAGGACAATGTCGTGTTGCTCGCCAGAGCTATTGAAGAGAGAGTCAAGTGTTGAAGGAGCCAAGAGTCGCGATGATAAGTGGTGAGCGTCGACGTTGTTGAAGAAGTTAATGGCTAAAGAAGCTCGATGATGGGGAATACCTGGCAGAGAGAAGATAAAGCTTGCATTGAAGACGAGCTATAGATGATATAGAGCCATCGAGTAGCTAGGAGCGTACTATCACTGGCGAGGGGCACGTCGTCGCCAGTGATGACGAAAAGATTATTCATATTGTTAGGCAATAATGACCAAAGCAGACATATCAACATCGGTGAAAATATGAGGTTGTTGCGGTTAGTGAGGAAGCCAAAGCATTGAGTTGGCTAACGTCGAAGAAGATGAACAACTGATACAAGAGAAGAGGACATCGAGCATGTATAGCATCATATATGTGTATGTACATGCATGCATCAGTACGAATAGAAACGCGGACGTACAGAGGTAGAGGAGCAAAAAGCTTGGTGTAAAGATGACGTTGTCGTAGGGAATGGGTTTGGGGTCACAGGAGATTGCGTGACATGTGTTCCCAGTTGGGATCGGTGATGGTTGGATGCGTATGCGTGATAAATATGTGGTAAAGTATTGCATTGGAAAGGGTAGTTGCTGAGAGGGACAAATCAAGTTTTGAACTTATTGTTGAAGATTGAAGTAAAAAAGTTGTGATGACAAGAGATAGAAGACACGGTTCGGTGGGGCAGCCGACGTGTGAGAGAAGATAAGTTCAAGGTAAGTCACTCATGATGTATTGGTGTATGCGTGAGCAAGGTATTTTAATACCATATAAACTAATAAGATAATTTACTGTACATATAATCAACATATTGCTTGAGATTAAATAGAGATATATGTGCATACATACAATTTGGAGAGAAAAAAAACTAATACAGTAAGAATAGGGGCATGCAACTACATGATTTATGTATGATGAAAAATGATTAGTTTGTAAGAACCCCCAAAACTTATTATGCTTAATAAATTTTTTTCATCAAAGTTAATACTTTAATTACGTTCCTCATGTTGTATTTTCTTTTAAGTTTTTTTTTTAATGTTCGAGATTTAATCCTATCCGGTCCACATTAAAGAAGAAGAAACACTCTATCTTTGAAGGCAACCATAGGAGCAGCGCTCGAACCGTGACGAACTGAGAGCTTAAAGCTCTCCTATGCCACTGTGCCACTGCACAGTCCTTCACCTCGAGTCACAGCTCGAACCTCAATTAAACCCTGTGAGAAACCAGACCGAGTCCCCCAGGACTCGAACCCTGGCCGGTTGGGTAGTCTCCGCCACACCAAGCCAACGAGCCCAGCTCGTTCCTCTCAAGCTTCTATTGTTATTTCCTCTATTGTTATTTCCAATGTTTTGATATCTTAAAAATATAAATAACCTACAAGATACATACATATATTTTCAATCATTTATACAAACTTTGAAATAAATCTAGTCACACAAATACGTGGATCACCCTGCTAGTTAGTTATAACAAATTGTTATTTATCAAGCAGTAGTATTAACAATCGCAGCTATTTTTCCAGCGACATATATAGCAGATCACTACACTTCATAAGTAATATAACTGAACCTTAAAGCATAGGACTAGAAATGTTGATTGTACAAAAATAAGATTTTGTTATTTTTACAAGTGAGAGTTCTTTATTATCAAAAGTAGCAAGCACCTCGCCGGTGTCAACTCTCTTGTTACTATGCATACTTAAGACATGACTTGTTTTCTGTGGGATATGTTAATTCGCTTGCTTACTGTGATTTTGACGAGAGTGGTATTGTTCATTTTGTCTTGCTGCTGGTTGGCACCTGTTAATAAGGAAACCACATTAGTACTTATACTGGCCCTATTGCCAATAGGTATACTGTAGACTGTAGTTGTGATTTATTACAAATAGGACAAGCATTACTATGGAACAAGAACTCTTTGACTGGTCCGTTGTGACCTGTAGGAGGCATAGGACCGTGGTCTCGTATTATCATTGGTAACGGAGATGGAGCCAAAATGAGGAGGATTCCTGGGGATCACGTGGTCCTATTCCGAGAGGTCGATGTCGCCAGCTCACCCTGGCTAATAACAAACCAGTCAAGTATCGGTCAAATGATTTTGTTACCTACCTTCTTCCTGTTGGTGCCCAGCTGATTCCCTTTTGGATATCTTTAAGCTACCTAGCGTTTCTCGTGGTAATTCTGCATGTGTATACACTTTACTAAAGCTCTTATGGTACACTTTTCATTTCATAGCAGGTCAGAAACTCAGTATTATGATTTTACGATTTCTAGCCAAATGCTGACAATTCAAATTTTGGAGAATTTAGAATTGCAATTCCTGTTCGCGTGTTAGATTTCAACTCCTAACATAGTAAGATTCAACATTTCAACTGGATTTAACCATCACTGGCATAAGCTGGCCTTTCTCTTGCATAGATTTCGTTTCACCAAACTGTACTCCCTTGCTTTGAGTCATGTAAACTACCTCTCTTGTGAAGTCTGTCAACTTCTCCGATTCTTTGCTTGGTGCCTGTACTTAAGTCTGCTTCGAACAGAGGTTGTACCACCCTGCATTTGTAGACCTTACCATGAAGTCGCTTTCTCCCTGAACAGTATATTTGTTCATTTGTTATCAAGGTCGCTTTCTGGGCTCATCTGGTGTGTTCTTCAGGTCCTACGCCAAGTCTTTGCAGGCGCTGCTGGTCCCTAATCCACGGCAAGAAAGCTACCACCGGCCTACACCCGCGCACCGTCGGCGGTTAGACCGTACGGCTCTATTGTTCCTTGGTATTCGGTCCATGAACAAAGCCTTCAATTCCCTTGTCTCGCATGCTTTCGAACAGTTGCCCCAGCATGATTTTGTGTTGTGTGGTGTGGTGTGGTGGATCATCATGTGTTCAATGAGGAAAAAGACTTGTCTACGCCTTGGAACCTTACTAATTTTCCTTCAATTATGGATGAGTGTTTGTTGTACTATACATTTGGGAATGCACAAAAGGTTAGCTTCTTGCTCCATGCTCCTCATAAACTCCACTATCTTTGTGTACCTGGACTCAATTATTAGGTGTTGCTTGAAAAGCACTAGGGCATATACAATGTTATAGATAACTGTTGTCTATAGCATCTTTCATGTCATCTACAGATAGTATTAAAAATAGCTTTCACAATAAATTGTTTTTTTATGTCTCTGTAGACAACTTCACTATATACAATGTGTCTTGTTTATTGTGTTACAGTTAACTACTACGTGAGAGATGATACAATTCTCTATGTTTCCCCTTTCTCTTTCACATCATCGTGTGTCTTACGTGTCAAGTCTTATAGACAGTTGATGTTACACTATTGTACATGCTCTAATGTTATACTTTCAAACAAAATCTAGACAATTCGCAAAGGTCGATTTCGATGTATGTCCGTTCAATATTCCTTCTCTGAAAGAGTGTCCATTCAATTTTGTGAACCGTACTGATTAGTACTATTGTTCTAAAAATCAGTCAGTCAGGCTGCATAATTGGCGGTGTGCAAAGGACAAGCATTGTATCCGTATAATTGGTTACCGAGTATCGGGTTTCTAAGAACATTCTAGTGATGAATGTGTTAGTCTCCGGATGTAAGCAAAGATGGGGGATCAGTAAAAGCTTGTGTTTCATGTTAGAACATACATGATAGGAAAGTAATTTGAAGTTTACGTTTCAAGCTCAAAGGTAAGCCCAAGTGGTTTTGGTCAGTGCGGCTGGCTACCACCCAGACCTTGTTGTATTTGAGTTCTACACTGCACATGCTCTTGCATTCCAAATGGTAAAAGGGTAGGAACCACGTGCAACCTAGGGATAGCAAAATTCAATCTATCCAACTACCAAGTTGGCTTATAAACTGGTCCTTCACAATACTGCTAAGAAGCATTCATGGAGTCCTGGACAACCATAGTTTGACCATGGTCAAACCAAAGCCCAGCATTTGCCACCTATCCAAGATTCCAAGCAACTGTCTCACATTTTAAAAAAAAAGAAGAAAAAAAAAGAAAAAGTTGTTTCCTCACCGACGCCCTTGATTCTTCCCCCATGGTCGCCGCACGTACGTCCATGCATCCGACCCGTATTAAGACTTGCGATCCATCCTCCCGAGATCGCATATCAACAACCCAACCTTCTTATCCCAAAGTAGACATTATATATATAAAAAAAAGAGTTGGTTCCAGAATGATGCCATCTTCCCTTGTTTTAACGAAAAGCTAGCAATGATCATCTCTAAAATGTAACATCTCAAAAATTACACGCTAACAATCGACGATTTATGGTTTTTTAAACGGACAGCAATAGCATTGCCTATTCATTATCACCGTTGGGGCCTTCGCATTATCTGACCCACATAGAACAGCTACGATCAAACTTGGTCGGATTGACTCCTTTTAAATGTTACAAGCATCTATCCAAGCCTTGTTCATCCACTTCAACATCACCTTTTCTGATGACACGCAACCTCTTTAACAATCGTGTGCCTTATGTTATCCGGTGGGTCATTTACTTCTTCTAGGAGTACTTCTAGGAATAGGACCGTGAGATGGCTATTTTACCTTTAGAAAACGCCCGTGCTAAGCTTCCTATTTCGAGGGATATATCTACCTACCAATGAGGTGCCTCTCCAGCAATGAATGGTTTCACCTTTTGCCAACTCTGCATGGTCTTTCTCCGTGGGTGAAGCCGAATCGGGCTCTTTCACCGGTGTCAAGCTAGAAGTAGTAGTCAGAGACAAATCAATTCTCCAAATGCGGACGGTGAAGACAGCATGGCTGAAGACCCACCTGCAGGCGAAGACAGATCAATTACTCCATGCTAAAAACACAGACATCGATGGACATATGATCATCGGTCCTGACATTTTCTAAGGAGTACTGTATTTTGCTTGCAGTGTTCATGCTGCTGATCCGTTGTTAACCGGTGGAAAAACAACTCACATTCTGTACCTCAATCATCACCATGTACTATAGCCTATAGGCGGTGCTAAACAATTGCAGCGCACATCTACCCGAGCTCCGCATCACGCCGTTTCCTCCTTTATATAAATATAACCCATCCAGATCCTCAAGAGCCTCTCACCCGTAACAGTGACCCGTTCTGATTCTCACTCACACAAACACAACCCCGTTTCGACTTACTCCAAGATCAGACACCACCACCACCTTTTAAAAGCCTCGACACATCGCCACCATTCTTGCAAGAGAATTGAAGCTCGCAGTGTGGAGGAGGAGACAGCACACGAGAGGGAGCAGAAGCGCGCGAGGAGAGGCCACGACCACCGCCGCCGGACGATGGCATGCATAAACATGTACAACCCGGACGGCGGCGCGGCGTTCGGCGGCGGGCAGCCGCCGGTGCTGAGCCCGCGCATCTCCTTCTCCAACGACTTCGCCGTGGAGCCGCCGCCGCCGGTGCAGAACCGGGCGATGAGCCTGCGCTGCCAGGAGGAGGACCTGGACTTCGAGTTCTCGGTGGGCAGCCACCCCATGATGGCCGCCGACCAGCTCTTCTCCAAGGGCAGGATCCTTCCCCTCAAGGACGGCTTCGCCGGCCGGCCGCCCACCACGCTCCGCGACGACAGGGCGTCCGCCAAGGGGTCCAGCCGGTGGAAGGAGATGCTCGGCCTGCGGAAGGCGCTCTGCGTGGGCGGCGGTGGCGCCACCAAGAAGAGCGACAAAGTCGTCGTCCTCGACGCCGAGATGGTCACCGACATGGCCGCGTCCAAGCAGGTTGGTGATCTGTATTTGGCAGTCCATGTTACGTGCATAGTAGCATACAGTTAATTAACAGATGATGAATGAAAGGTTGTCTCATTATAGATTGTTTGATGCGCTGCAGGAGCTATGAGGTGACCGATGGGAGAGAACATGGGACTCAAAAGTCACACACATTAAACTTTCTTCTCTCTCTCTCTTGTGATAATCTTCTTGCGTTGTGCTTGTCAATGGCTAGTTTTTGTAGATTGTTTTGGGTTGCTTGTGTGCTAGATGGCCAGTGCGTGTTGAAGAGCAAACAATTGTGTATTTGTCTTTGCATAAGTGCTCTGTCTAGCCAGCTGTGTCCACTAGATCCCTACCAGTCTTTGCTTCCTTCTACCTTCTTTTCAGTTTTTTTTTTTTGTTTCACATCTTGCTTTCTCTGCCCTGTACAAAATGTTTGTGTAGATGGGAAATTTATGGTGCAATGATTAGCTTGCCAGATGGCCAGATCTGCGAAGAGAGGAGCCTATAGTGATGGAGCCTTTCTGGCCCGTGGGGATCAACAGTGTTCTCCTTTGTCTCTTTGCTCTGCTGTATGAGTTTACAGAGAGACAAAAGCCACAGGAGTGTGCGCGAGAGAGCGTCCCCCTATAATGATCCTTTTTGCTTCTAGCAAAGTGATCTTTCCCTCTCCCGACATGTCCTCTGCACTAGATGCACAGCTCTATGCATATCATATGCAAGGTTCTCAGATCCATCGAATCCTCCTTCAATTCCTGGTCAATCAAGTAGGGCTGTAGAGGATGGTGTATTGTATAATGAGTGCAGGCAACAATGGTGTTCACTTTTCCATCTTTTCAGGCAAATAGGACACTGTTAAGTAATGTTGATGTCACTTTAGCGGATTTTGTGGCCGCCTTGTCTCCAATTTAGGCCGTCAGTCGGTACGGCGTCTAGCCATAGTGGATAATATAACAGGATAAGCACCACAAGGTCTATGCCATTGGTAACAGCACCCTACTGTGTGTAGCGCTTGGTAGTAATAGTTAATAAGCAACTAAACCAGGTAAGGAAAGAAGTAGTAATTGCCTAACTGGTAAGGGCATATCATGGAAGAAAATTTGTTAGGGGAGGTGAGGTCCACTCTATCAACCGTTGATTCTCCTTCGATCAACAGAATCAACGGTATGGAGTAGGGCCTCGGGCCCATCGCATTTTCATCTGCATGTTAATTCTTCTACTCCTGTCTAGCTAGCAATGTGGCAGTCACGAGACACAACCAGTAAATCTTGCCCTGTGATGGTAATTAAGGTGCAGGGCACAATCACATCAAAACAATAGAGTCTGCCAGAGCTACTAGTCAAATGAAGGATATGTTACGCCAACACGGCACCAAAAGTTGATACAATGTCCTCACAAAACAACGAAGATGACAAAAGCAATTATAACAGCAACGAGGATTGATGGATGTAAAGACAAGCAGCTGTTTTCCCTCTAATTTGATTAGACATTAAAAAGCTTAGAATTACAGTACGGACAATAATGCACTCCCTTAAGTCCCTTCAAACTACAGACTGTTCCTTCCTTAAGATGTCTCCATCATCACATGACCTGTGCCCAAGATCGAATCTCAATGGAACTTGCTTGAAACTTGCCAAGTGTTTGCCTTTAGGATGGATCCTCTCATTCGTATGTACACGAAGTTCAAATTGTGATACTACGATATTGTTCTGAGAGCGACCAAATTACCATATCCTACATAGCTGATGGCCTGATAGGATTGAAAGGACTTCTAAAAATCCTGGGCGGACCAGACACTGGAGAGAATTTGGCCAAGGAGCTAGCCGAGGACTTTTTGCGTCACGATGCTAGGGCGGATGGGACGGTTGCAACCTTGATTGAATCAACTGGTTCCCTGGCCTAGATTCGTTCTGATCGGTAGTAAGTAGAGCTCGGCAAGGAGGTGATCGTTGTTGACACTAGCTACTCACCTTTCATTTCGTCGTGTAGGTTGATTAATTTACAGCCGGGTGGGCGATCAGACCAGTATACTGATCGGATCCATCTCTGATCTCTGGACAAATATATGAATATGTTGTTATTGCAAGTCAAATCCTGTACTCCCACAAAGATTAACTCATCGTCCTCGCATTGTGCATAGCCCTGTGGACATTGACCAGTGGTGGGGGCATCGAATTGTCTTCATATCGGTCGGTCTTATCACCAATGCAACGCACCATAATCATCATCACGATCGATTCAATGCAATGACCAATGATGCACGCTCGTTGGTTCGACCTAACATGCCAATTCGGTCGTGAGTAATCCAATCGGTCCTATGCATTACAGCTAGAAATTAAGGTGGAGACACAGACGCGGCAAGACCGTACCGTACGCATCACCACGAGGAGCAACCGCTCCAATCAACCACTAACGACCGCGCGCATCTGTACTGCACGACGTGAGACCGGCGCGGCAGCACGAGGCGACGACGCGTGGAGCTCCACGGGCTGCGCGCGCCCCGTCGTCCATCCGCGCGCACGCGAACACCACCGCGCTCGCGCTACCCATCGACCGTCGTGGCAGCCGTGCCCGACCACAGAAGCGGACGTCGGCGCACGCGCGCGGCAGCAAGAAAACACCGCGCGGACACCGTGCCGCGCGCGTAAGGCGGACGTCCGAACGGCCGGGCGCGGGGAGGACCGTGCCGATCCACCGAAAACCGCATGCCGAGGCCCGGATTTGGTCCCCGACTGCACCGCAAAAGCGAAACCCGCCCACGTGCCCCGTTCCGCACAAGCCGGCTTACACTCGGCACTTCGGCAGGCGGCAGCGGAAACCACCGGCCCGCGTTTCGCTGGATGTGGGGGCAGTGAGCATTGGACTCAAGTCAGATTGCTTCACCTACACATCAAGCTCAAGCAGGCCTGCTTCCACAAGTCATGGGCTAAGTTTTGTCATGGAAATCTTTTCTGCCGGGCTGGTCGTAACCAGACTCGTAGCAGTGACTTTTTTGTTGGGAATTTTTTCTGTCTCACAGAAGCAATGGGACGGAGTGAAATAGAAACAGGGGAGTAGTGTAGCTTAAACACTACTACATTTCATTATGCCATCGAGGTTACTAACTGGAACATGCTTACCCAGTTTGCATGTTGGTTTGCAATTTTACTAATAGGAAAAATGAATTAACATTTTGTACCTTGAGATGGCAACCAATGTAAATTGGAGATAAAAGTTAAGGCCATTTGCGGCCATGACAAAAGTTAAGGCCATTTGCGGCCATGACAAAAGTTAAGGCCAGACTCAGATTAGTGACTTTTTTTTTACGTTGAGACGCATAAAGCTGTGATTTCTTTCGACAACCAGGGTAAAATCGAGAGAAAAGTTAAAGGCCATTTGCATCCATGACCCATGACCAGGGGAAAAATCTCGGCCGGTCTTACCGATGGAGACCGGGAGAACCAATCTCGGTTGGTTTCTTTCCGGTTTAGCAGATTCAAATTTTAATTTTTAAAATTCAACTGGTTTTTAAGTAAATTCATGCGAATTTTATCCGAATTTTTTTCGGGAATTCCAGTAATCAGCCGGTTACCGTTTCCACTGGCCAACCAGGATTCCCTCTGGAAACGGTTTTCTTGATCCCTGCCCATGACTATCGAGTGGTGTGTGTTTTGAGTTCAAATTACGCCATAATCATACACAGCTTTCCCAAGAAAAAAAAGAGGAAGTAGGAGGCTTCACATTTGCTAAAAGTCATGAATAACTTGGCACTGCTAGCTACTTAGAGCATGTACAATGCAGGTGCTTAGAGAGGTGTTTAGCAAAGAAAACTGATTTTTCTTGCCATGTAGGATAGATGAGGTGCTTATTTTGTAGCATCGACGCTTGATTAGGCACCGGTGCTTAATAGGTGCTTATGTATATAACTATATATAATTAATAGATAATACAATTATCTAAGCACCTACAAAACAGATACTTGCATCGGAGGAAACCACTTTTACTTGATGACGTGACTGCTTTCTCTTTCTTTAAGCACTGGTATATAAGCATTTCGCATTGTACATGCCCTTAGTAGAAGGTTTCTAATTTTTGTCTAACTGCCAACCTTCTGCACTCTTCAGTTTGGCCCACATGCCAGAGACCAAAGGCCTCCTCTCCTCGCCTCCCCGCCGGCCGCCCTACAGATCCCTCCTCAAGTCCTCCTCCTCGTCACCTCTGACTCCTGGCCTTCCCCCGGCCTCCTCCGGTTCCTCCACCCCAGTTCCCTCCGGCCGTCTCCTCTCCTCAAGGATGGAAATAATGGGGAATGTGAGGTGGGGATTGGGGACTTGGGGTGGATGTGAGGCAATGAGATCAGTGATCTCCATTTTTCTAAGTAAGCCTCCCTAGCTTTTCGCCATCCGCTGATGCTGACGAGATCCTGCGATGCATCTTCAAACAACCAACGCACTACCACCCCAATTTCCCATGATCACCCCACGTTCCACGGATCTCGGCTTCGTATTGTACTAATTTGTAAACCCACTTATTTATTCGCCATAAATATGCTCATAACGTGGTCATGCTCCCATCTCGCTCCCATGCACCCCATCATCAACCACCCTCTTTCTTCCACGCCTTCTTCGTTTCTTTTCTGTCACAAGGTTCTCACACGATGTTTCATCTCTTGAAAAGCAGGCAAGTGGCCTGCTCAGTTAACTCGACCACTCTTCTTTCTTGTTGCTTCAATCCTCTCGTTGTATATAGTATATACACAAGCGAAATGCCATTATTTCCACTTTCTTTAAGTAAATGTGCACTTTTTTTGCTAAAAAAGTAAATGTGTAATTTGGACTACGGTTAACACTAACTCGTGCTTGCTTACTGCCATGACACAGCAAACAAAAAAATTGTTTTTTTTAAATAACTCTAACCCCAATACAAACGAGAAGGAACTGAAGTTTTTTTCCATATTGGGCTAGACTGCCAAATTCCCGAAACGCGCAGAACCAATGGACAATAAGGTAAAGTCACAAGAAACAGTGGACCATACATTAAAAGGCTCTTCCTTTCGGTTGCAAAGCCAGCAAGCAGCAGTGGGCATGTAGTGGCACCGAATCCCAGTCAGTCAGTCACACTTCTCTCTGCTTCCTTTCCTCCCTAGTTTTTACCAACCTACTGACGAAACCCAGATCCCGATGGAAGTAGTAACATTCCCTGCTCCATCTCCTTCTCCTCCCCCGTGTGCGCAGGATCCAAAGCCACCCCCCTTAACACTTGTTTAACCGCACTAATCATACTTTACCGCTTACTTTAATCGCGCCTTGCTTGGTTAACTACCTTTTTAACCGGATGGCATGGCAGAGGCGACTTCCATCCATCGGTGGGCGATCCGCCTCGGCCACGCCCCCCCCCCTCTTAACCTTCTTTCCACGGCACGCCGTAGAAGCATCCACTGCAGTTCGCCTCCTGTACACTGGTAGCTGTGTTTGCTGTGGATGGGTTGTGCTCTGATTACTCGTCAGATACAGAGCCAAGGATTTGCAGGTTGACTTGTGATACGTGTACGTGCAAATAAACGTATACATATTTCCGTCTGATGTACGAGAGTGATTGATACGATACGCCGTACGTACTGGGTGAAAGGTAGCGTGCGAAAGGACGAGGAATTGAGGACCAGAAAATGGAGAAAATGGAAATGCATGGCGGTGGTTAACTTAGACTTGCAGGGCAGCTGCTGCTGTACAGTGAAGTAAATTCCATCCAAATTCAGGAAGCAATTACAGTGAGGGGATCTATTCCTGTCAAGATAACCTCTGAGTAAAATACCAGCTGATGGAAATACTACTATTGCAAACTAAGGAAATCAGAAAGAAAATGCTAAATGAAAGGGGGAAAAAAAAGGTTGAATCGGTGGGTGGTTAGGTTATAATGCTTCTTTTCTCCTTTCCCGTTATTCTTTTGGAGCATCCTTTTCTTCTTCTCTCTTGCTTCACTTTCTACACGGCGCTCTCTACCCTTACTAGCTTAGCTTCCCCCTTGCACGCTCGCCTTCAGCGGCTGACCAACAGGGTCCACTCGAAGCGGCCGGCGTCGAGAGGCACGCCGCGCACGACGTCAAAGTTGTACCTGGCCATGGGGAGAGAGGACGCGGCAAGTTAAGCGGCGCTACACGCACCACGAAAACGGAGGAGAAATGCGTGCACGGTAATTGGACGACGCTGCCACGAGCGGTAATTTCTGATGCTACGAGTACTTACTTGGCAGCGAAACGCTTGGCCTCGGCCTCCTCGGCCGCCGCGAAGAACTCCTCGATCTCCGACGCCGGCGGTCTCCTCGCCCTCGCGGCCTCCTGAACTGCGGTCGTCCCCGCCGGCAATGACCGGCCGCGCTTTTGCCCCGCCAGATCTGACTCCAGATCGCTGACCTCGCCGAGCAGACGGCTAGATGGCGTCGTCTCTCTCCTGAATTTCCAAAACCCGTGAGCAAAACAGCGTCAGGAGCACGGCAGGAAGTATAATTCAGAAGAATTTGCCGGAAATAAGGGAGAATTCTCCCACCTCTCGCGGTCACGCCCGCTCTCCGAGTTGCTCGCCGAGCCCTCCGGAATGTGCTCGCCACCTGCCTGTAGAACAACGAAACCAAACCACGCGTTTCAGCAACGGAAGCCGCTAAAGATCTCGAACCATTTTTGAATTCGAATTCTAGGGTTTCGATTCCCTAACCTCCGCAGCGTCGGAGCGGCACGCAAGGCTCCTGTCCTGAGCTACCGCGTCCACCGACGACGCCGTGCTGGAGCAACGCGAGAGGCCGGCCGCAAGCACCGCTCCCTGGCCGGTGGCACCAGCAGCCTCCGCCCTCGGAGCCCTCGGAGACGGCGGCGCGGCGGCGGCGGCGGGGCCATGAACAGCATGCGGCTCCGCAACTGGATGTAGCAGCTTCCAACGTTTCCACGAGTGCCCAAGGCAGGATCCCCCGGCGGCGGCGGCGGCGGCGGCAGCGCCTTCCTAGTCCTCTTCGAGGCCTGCACCTTCGCGATAGCGCCCGTCGCACCAACCGCCGAGGAGGACCTCGACCTCGTCCGGACGCCGACGAGCTGCGTGACCTCCATGGCGGCCACCTCCTCCCCCATGGCACCCCTGAACTTGCGCATGTACTTTCCCATCCGCGTACGCCGCCCTCGCGTAATTCCTCGCTTCGTTGGACGTTTTCCCTCTCCTGCACCGCGGCGCTGGTGTGGGATATGTCCTCTTTGGATTCTCTCTCCCCATCGAGCACTTGCGTGCGCGTCCAGATATAAGACGCCACGGCCGGGGGATATAGCAGATCCCGATCCGACGGCTGGGAGCGCCCGCCGTCCTGACGGCGCCGTCAACCGGATCTGGCCGTTGGGAGCTGGACGGGGTGCGCCGCGCGGTGCCGGTCGTTTTCGCCTGTCACGGCCGGTCGTTTTCCGTAGGCAACGGGATGTAGCCGGTCGCAACGGCGCCCCCCAAACGGAACGTGATAATTACGAAACGGGGGGAACTATTGACGAGACTGCCCTTCCGTCGCGGGCTGACACGTGGGCTGGGAGACATCGGACGGCTGGCACGGCGCTGGGGCTGGGGCTGAGTTAAGATTTGAAATTTGAACTCCCGAACGGCGAGGAGCGCGTGCGAACGTGGAACGGGGGCGTGTTTAATCGGTGGACGGGGACGTCGTACCGTTGCGATGCTATTACGAGAGGGACGCTACGATTAGGCGTGGATAAAGAGCTGGCTCAGCTTAGCTCGACTTGTTAAGGTTCATTAAGAAAATGAGCTCGGTTCGTTAAGCTAATGAGTAGAATAACAAGTTCGGCTCGGCTCGACTCGTTCAAACTCGTTAACTCAGCTCGTTAGGCTCGTTACTAACAATTGAAGCTAAACTCGTTAACTCGGCTCGTTAAGGCTCATTAACTCGACACTGCGCATAGTGGGTTGGATCTGATTTTCTTAACGAGCTAAACGAGCAATTCGTGAACCAACTTGAACTCAGCTCGTTAAGAAAGCGAGCTAAATTGTCAGCTCGGGTCGGTTCGGCTCGTTAAGGGACCGGGCTCGAGCCGAGTTCTTAACGGGCGGAGTTTCAGGCTTTTTTTTTTCATCTTGCGTTACAGACTTTGCTGCCGTGAAGAAGAAGAAAAACGTTACGGGGGCTAGCAATGCATGCAGCCTTACCTGAAGAAAGAAGCGGAGGCTAGGGCCTCTGGACTGCAAGGATGCAACTATGGAGAGGTAGTAACTCTCAAAAGGCTTCTCTGAAAAAGCGTGCAGTTTAGCGCAGCAGCAGGCAGGATTGGAGCAGGACGGGCCCAGCGCAGGGCGAGGTTGGCCGCCCCAGATTCTTCCTGCCGTCTTCCTGCCGCGCCGCGACGTGTTTTCACGCCCTTAATTTCCTTGTCGGCCTAAAGAGCTCCGCTGCATCCGATCAGCAGACGTGCGCGCGCTTGCAAGTTGCCAATGGGAGATGGCCGCATTGCGCATCCAACTATCCAACAGCTCGCACGGTGCGGCGATTGATTTGTACATCGTCGTGTAATGACGTGTAGTTCGCACAGACCTAACCTAGTGATTCCGTTAGGTGAAGAGAGCACGTATGCGAAGGGGAACAGCGTGTCAGGTGGACAATGAGCACGATCAAGGCATATAAATGTGAATCGGAGCGGCAGTTTTGGCCGCTGGGCGCTGGCCGGCCGTACAGATCCAGAGCCAAACCATGTACAGTGCAGGACCGTCCTCGTAGTCATTCGCAGCATCGATCTTACGCACTGCACGCAGCCATCGTACGTACGTCGCAGGTCGATCGCCGTATTAACCGCTCCGGCAGAGAGCGCGCCGTGGACCTACGTGCGTGGAGTGCAGTGGAGCCGATCTCTCGCTCGCGCGGGGGCCCCCGGCCGCGCTGCGCATGGGGATATTACGGTCGATCGACGAGCTGCGCGCATGCACGTGCGGCATACTGGCATGCCCAGCCGCGCGCAGGGCGTCTTGTGGGCGATGGCAGGCACTGTCGCTCTTTAATTCGCTCTAATTTCGATGCGTTTGGGTTGTCCTCTTGCTTTTGGAGTGGGCAGAGAAGCATTGATGTGTTTGGTGCAAGCAATTCACAGAGACGTCGGGGCCACTCCTGGTCACGAATTCGTGATGAGTCTGAAATGGGTATGCACGTATTGCTGTGTTCTGATTTAATTTTCTCGCCTCAGAAGTTTGATTCGATTGGTTTGTATGTAAAGATCCATGTCTTCCATACGATAATCGGTTAATTTGCCCATGAACATGCATCGTAATGCCCGAGTTGCAAGAATACCATTACAAAAACCACACTAGGCCTAAAATACTCTTGAATGTTCCAAGTTCAAACACGTTCAGCACCATGGAACTTTAATGGCAAAGAAGCTTCTGTCCACAGCAGCGAAGCCAAAATTGCCTCACCTGCCGAACAGCGTACTACCACTCCAAGGAAAAAGGGTAGGGAAAGGATCCTTCCCGTGTCCTTTCTATAACACAGAAGCTTTCCTCCTGGTCCTGGATAAAAAAAGAGTACCAACTTGCTTGTCTGAAAGCTTGTACCGGTCATTCACATTATAGTGATCTTGGGCAGGCCACGGGAACCGGCCAGCCAAACCTATCCAAGGACAGGCCCATTGCAATTTCGTGCGTGCTGGTAGGTAGACTGTTTAACCCATCAAGAGGCCCCTACCCAATTTTACGGTGGAAACACCACGATTTCTATTCTGCCAAATAGTGTCAACACAAGTTGGAACAAAATGGAAAATTAATGAAAGGATTGTCAAGCATGATTAGTGGTGAACAGGTTCCAAAAATAAATATTTAATATGGGTGAAAAAAAAATGCCCTTCAAAATAAGCAATGGCCTAAGAATTAAAAGATTTGTACTCAGAAAAAGTTGTATAAAGTCCTCAATTTTAGACAGTAATTGCAATATATTCAAACATGCAATTCAACTGATCATTAGTTAACTCTCTTCATCTCTCTTTTGCGTTGTAATCTTTGGGCTAACATTTAAACAATAACAACAATCCAGAATACGGAAAGAAAACAAAGCTGGTTTTGGAATAGGAACGGAATGGGCAGGATTCCAAATTTAGCCAAGGTTCGTCCGGCAAGCCGTTGCCCCATAGGGGAGGGAAGGTCCAACCCCAACCGAAGCCCAGTTTCCAAAACCCCCGGCCCCTTCCGGCCCCTCCCCGGGTTGACCTTCCTTGGGTTAGCAATTTGCGGAATTTCCCCAGAGACTCCGCTTGAAGCCGGAAAACTTTCACCACCTTAACCTGCGCCAAACCCTTGCTCAGTCGCTCTGGTGTATCCCTTTTTGTCCTTCACAGGTTACCTCCCAAATTAAACCTGTCCTCGATACCTGGTTAAAATTAAAAGAAACCTTCCAAGGGTGGGTTTGGAAAGCTTTCCCTAGGGCAATTTTAGTTTAGAAAAAGTCAATCATGGCCCTTTTGGACCCCTCCCAAACATTGGGCGAGACAAAATAGAAGGGCCTCCCCACTTCTTGCAATCTCCGCTCACGGTTTCCACTAGGTAGCAAGGCCCTCCCTTCACCACAGCCACCTCTTTCCCTTCCGCCAACCAATCCCCTAGGTTCCCCGCTCCCTCCTCCCCCACTTTCCGGGCTTTTTCCTCTCCCTAGTGACCAACTCCACCAAGCCACCAAAGGTTTTGTCCTCCTACCTTAAAATTTTTCTCCGCCAGAAGTTCTTCAACACCTTGAAAACCCAAAGCCCTAGTTGCTTGTTTATAGATCCTTAATTTTCAAAACCTTTTGTCAATTCCAAAATTAAGTTCACCAACCCTTATTAATACCATTTAAAGACTTCAATTTTAAATTGTTCAATTATTATAACTATTATACATTCATTTCTTTCTTAAATTTATTAATCAATATTCTTTTTGTTAATGTGAACAATTAAATTTTATTTGGCATGAGAATTAAAAACCCATTTGTTGTTTCTTGCCATTTTTTAAAGTGGAAAAGAACCTTCTTTTCTTTAATGAAGGGTCCCTTTTATCTTTTCAAGGGCGCTGGCAACCTTTGAAACATCCTTTGTCCGAAGAGTAAATAACTTTTATAGGAGATTAAGAATAATAATTTAATGATCAAGCCAATGCAAGATTGCTCTGAGTAATCTGATAGGATTTAAAGAAACATTAAATCCGAGGGAGCAAAACTTTGGAGGAACGGAAAAGAGGATTTGATTCACGAAGGTTTTATTGTCTTATTGCCCGCACTCGTGGTGGCTTCAAGTCCTGGCCTTTCGCCTGCCCCTTCAAAGACCTTGATAACCCAATTTTTCTTGGGCCCGAGTTCGAAATTTGCTTTGGGCTAAGGGTCAATTTTTGTGAATTCGGGTTTTACCCTTTGGATAGAAGGATAAAAAAAGAATCCCAATGGATACATGATGAAGTGGTCTTAGAAAAAAGGAAATTTAGATTCCTTGAAAAAAGGTTTGTCTTTAAAAAAATGGTTTAAAAGATTTGGAAGTGGGTGCCCAATTAAGAGAATTTTGTAACTTGGTTGGCTCATTTTGGAATTATCCATTTTTCCCTTGTTTCGTTTTAAGAATTGAGAATTTTGGAGGGAGAATTTTGAAATTGGTGGAGAGGTTGTATGGGAATTAATTGTGGTTGGTGTTTAGGAATAATAAATAAAGTTTTATATTTTAAATATGGTATTTTGAATAGAAGTCCACTTACTGAGAATGATTTAAATCCAAAGTTAAAACTTTTGAGATGTCTTAATAAAAGGGCATAGTTACAAGCAAATTTACATACCAATGGTCATTGCTATTTGACCCAAGGTTGGTTTTAATTAAATGTATTTTTAGGTTTAATCCTATAGTTTCAAACCCAGAGTCCATCATTAAGAACAACTTTAATAGGTCTAATTCGATTGATGAATAACTATAAGATCTTTAACGATAACTTAAATGGAATGGTTAGTATTCCCACCAAAATTGGGCCAACTTGGCCCAAAGGTTGTTAACTTCATTAATTAGGATAGAATTGATTTAAATGTTTTTTAGGTCGGTCAACCTGTTAAACAGAGAACAGTACCTTTAAAAACCAATTTATTTAATTTAAGGAAAAAGAAGGTTTGATGGCATTTCTAAGAACTTGAAACTTCCTTTGTTAAAAGATTTATTTTTTAAGAATAATTTATCAAATAGAACATAAATCAATTCAAAAAATTTCTTGTGCTTAACAATTTTAAGGAATGATTTCAATGATAATTATGAAAATACTCACGAAAAGGTCCCAAATGAGATTTAAAAATTCAAACTTCCAATGCTCCAATCCTTTTTAAGTTTTTTTTGGGATACCACGTTTATCTTGTTATTTTTGAAAAATTTGGATAGGTAAACTAAGGGATCCGTGCATTGACAAAATAAATAACGAAATTGCTACATAATTTGTAAATCCCTAAAATTTTTATTGGCCAATCCTTGGTTTTTTCCGGAAAAAAAATTCAAATGTGATGTGTTTGAATGGAAAAAAACAAGAGAGATTGAAGAAAGGAGGAAAAAAGGGAGGATAAAATAATGGGTTTTTAAATTTGAATAAGGGGGTTTTAAATTTGGGATTTAAAGATTATGAGTTAAATGGAAATGTAAAAAAGTGTTAATTAAATTTTTTATTTAAGACTTATAGTTTGGAGCAAGGGTTCCATTATCTCCTTGCTTGGGCATTGGCAAATTAAAAAAGGGAATATGAATCTCAATGGTTTCCTTTGGCCACTTTCCCAAATTTGCTTTTAGAGTACAGTTCTTGTGAGGTTTAATTAACCTCAATCCTTCTGCCTTTAATATTCCTAAAATCTTAAAGGCCCATAATCGGGGTTAATTGTACAGATCTCACCTTGCCTCTGATAGGAAGGAAAAAATTTCCCCCGTTTGGTGAAAATTATAAAATGGAACCTAAAAAATTTTTCCATAATTAATTTTGGAATAACCTTGAGTATTTCCCTTTTAATGGTTTTAATGGTTTGGGAATTTAAAAATACACTTTGATTCCTTTTAAAAGGTAACCCAATGTTAAAACTAGGTTAAATTATTGGGCCAGTAACTAGGATTAGGTTAATAATACGATTAGTTGATTGTTTGGCTTCTAAATTTGCAAGGCTCCTTGCCCTAGATCTCACCTTAATTTCTTCCAAATAGTTCCAGGTTTCATTCTGGGCCTTAACACTTTGGGTAGAGGTTAAACAACGGAACTAATTTTTTTGGTTTCCAATTATTGCCTTTAATTCTAAACCTTTTTGTTGCTTCCCATTTGATGATTGGCAAAATAATATTTTCCTTCAAAAATTCGGCAGGCTAACTTTAAGGAAATTTAAATTGCTTTGATTAATCCTTTCGGGAAGAAATTGTCAGTGTTTGGAAAGGTGTCCGGGAATATTAAAACTTCCTTTTTTTCAGTCCTAAAGGGCCACCTTCCTTGAAGTCAATTCCTTGGGTATTTTTTAAGGTAATTTAAAATTCAATTGGAAAATAAAAATTTCGTGGGTTTTAAGTTTGATTCTAACTTTAATTGATCAGATAAAAAAGGGGTTTTGAAGTACATTTTTTTTTTTTCTTTTTTTTGAAAACAATTGATTACTTTTATTTTTTTAGTTTCTTTTCCTCGGAACAAACCCTTTCTCTCCCTTTCTAGCGAGTTAAGTTTATTTCTATCTTGTGGATAGCTAATCTTTTCCTTCCTTTTTGGAACCTGGGCTTTCCCGGCTTGGGTCTTTGGTTTTTTCTTTTTCTTTGCCCACCAAAACTGATCCGGCTCCCTCAATGGGGCTTGGCCCGTGGTGGTTTTTGAAGGGGTTGGTGGGGGTATGGTGGTGGTTGGTTTCTTGGGTGCAAGGGTTTATAATTGTGTGGTTATCCTTAAAATTTGGAAATAATTTTGTAACCAGGCTCTACACCTGTTTTATAATTAAATCACCTAATCAAGGGCCCATAACACGTGTTTTATTCTAATAACTCACCAACAAATTCTCCAAATTAAGACATTATAAATTTACATGCCTTCATCAAAATGTGGCATCGGAAAAGAAGGTTAAATTCAAGATTTTGGAAAAAAGCGCTAGGTTTGCTAGGATTACCAATTTACCAAGAAGTGTACTTAAGTAGTTAGGTTTGTTAGATTTAGCAATGTACCAAGAAGGTTTGTTAGGTTTAGCAATGTACCAAGAAGCCAATTTTTTGGCCACAGACTTGATCGTTCGTAAATTATTTATTAACTGTGTAGCAATTTTTTGTTGTTCGTAAATTCATCATTAGAAGCCAATTTACCTAATGTTACATAAATAATTAGTTCTAAATCCGTAATTTGTAGTTAAGAAAATATCATGTGATGCACTTACTGCTGGCGAGGTTCATTAGTTACGAAATAATTAGTTTGTCTTAATTAATTAGTTTTAAATAATTAAAAAAATACAAAAATAATGAAAGCATGCACCGCTAGTTATTCATGCAACTGATTATTTTGTGGTAGTTCATAATGATATGCAAGTTATTCTAGCATGAAGCACATGCTAGCCAAAATAATGACAACATGCACTGCTAGTTACCATGCAAGCAATTAGTTGCTACGTACACAAGTATGCATGCACCATGCAATGAACACACACATATGCAATTAATATTTTTTTTTAGCAAAGGGAAAGAACAGGGGTTAATGTGTGTAATTATTGAGGTGAGGTTGATTAGTTATGAAATAATTAGTTTGTCTTAATTAATTACTTTTAACTAATTAGAAAATAGAAAAATAACGACAACATGCACTACTAGTTCTTCATGCAACTACTTATTTCGTACTAGTTATTTTATGGCTATTATTAATATTCTCACTAATATTCTGTCTATTTCATGTGTTGTAAGCCATGTCTTTACCAGCGCTTCTTGAACATTTCTACGATGAGGACCACCGGTGCAAGCTATGGATCGCCGGTGACACTGATGGCCCTTCGTCCCTACAGCTTCGGGCGGGGAGGGATACTTGGGAGCTAGACGGTCGCTACGTCCCGATCCTCTGGGGCACGGGTTTGTTGCCCCTTGCGAGGCTGGTGTCCTTCAGACACCGGTTCCTCCTAGACGCCAGCCTACTATTGGCACTTGTCGACAGGTGGAGGTCCGAGACACACACCTTCCACTTTCGGTGGGGTGAGATGACGGTCACCCTACAGGACGTCTCGCTCTTGATCGGTCTCTCAATCTGGGGGGAGCCACTTGTTCTGGGCCCTCCGCCGGCGCATTGGAAGGCTAAGCAGGAGTAGCGGTTCGGCCAACCTCTCCCAGAGGGTGCACGTGGCGTCCCCCGAGCTTGGCTGAGGTAGTTCGATGATAGCCCGCAGGGTGCACCGACGAGGTCGCAAGGACACACCTCGTAGGTTATCTTCTTCAGCTCTTCGGTTGGGTCTTGTTTCCAACCACGCAGGGTGATCGGTGCTACCCCAGCTATGTCCGCCTCGCCGAGTCGCTGGTTGACACGGGGGTTGGGCCGATGCTTCAGTATAACTGGGGGTCAGCCGTCCTTTGCGCCACATACCGGGGTTGTGTGACGCTTCGCAACGCGGCATCGGTGGTACCCCTAACCTAGCCCTCTACTACGTGCTCCTACAGCTGTGGAGTTGGGAGTACTTCTCGGTTGGGCGGCCGTCCATCGAAATAGTGGTGCACCCGTATGCCCCCCGATACAAGCGATAGACGGGCCCACCATGGGCTCATGGTGGACTGCTGGCCGTCTGTG
This sequence comes from Ampelocalamus luodianensis, assembly GCA_036346255.1. Taxonomy (NCBI): domain Eukaryota; kingdom Viridiplantae; phylum Streptophyta; class Magnoliopsida; order Poales; family Poaceae; genus Ampelocalamus; species Ampelocalamus luodianensis. The sequence goes on from CM070634.1 coordinate 3,940,534, forward strand.
CTGGGCCAAGGACAACCGGTGAGGTGCTACTCGTTGTATCACAACGAGTTCAAGTGGTTGCACGAGAGTGACATCATCTGGTGTCCATGGTATCTAGATTTCCTGTGCACAATAGCGCCACACGGGCTGTCCGTGCAATGCATCCAAGACGCAGGACTGTGGACGACGACCTGCCACCTGGTGTTCGCACATATGGTGGAGCCTTACACGTCGCAGTGCGTAATACGACAGTCTGGTCGGTACCAGATCATGCCCCTCGACGGTAGGCTCCTGCAGCGAGCTGTACACTTGTGAGTCAAACTTCATTCGAGTAATGTTTACAGTCCTTACGTCTTCTTTTCTAACATCAATCCTTCCAGAAATGCAGGCGATCGAGGGGGGTTGGGCATATTTTGGACTGGCGCCTGGTCTAGGAGGATTGGACTATGGCATGGACGGACAGGGTGCACATGGATGTCTGGAATGAGACGCGTCCGTACGACTTTGAGACATACGGTGTGTACTTGGAGTGGTACGTGCCACGGATGCACGCAAGACTCACCATTCCTCCACCAGAGCGCCCGGACCGGGTGACATCGCAGACACGCCACGAGAGCCTCCGTCGCATGTACGACCATCACAGCGCTTCGCGGTGTGACAAAACTGTAAGATACTTGCAGCCTCTGGTTGTTTCATTGACGACATTCGTACTCTTTGTTAATGAACCTGTTACGTATGTTACTATAGTTGGAGCGGGCGCAATGCGCATCGATAGCGCATTGGAGGCCACCCTCTATAGCCTAGATAGAACCCCGACGAGATATAAAATTTTTTTGAAGCACATCTCGGCGGAGATGAAGAAAATAATACATAACTAGAGCTGTGGTCGTTCGATGGACGACGTCTTGCGCATCGGGCACCAAGTGGGGGGCCATGCTCACGAGCTAGGTCACCACGACCTAGCGAGTCTGTCCGGCGTCGTAGCATTCCCCGTCGGTCATTCGTGGGCTAGATCAAAGGGGAGGTAAGTTATGTACAAATCTATGTTGCGTTTTTTTGTTATGCCTTACATTGCCCTAACATCATATCGCTCTCCCACCGCAGGTCCGTCGGGATGAATGACTTCTACCGTCTACGATTGTTACACAAACTAGCGCTCCTCGTCGGTTATCTGCATTGCACATCCGGGAGGTACGAGATTCTCAGTCCACGTCCCGAGTGTTTATCTGTACTAACATCATTCCGTCTTGCAGCCTGTAGTTGACTGTGGGGGTGACGGCCAGTTCATGATGACTGATGATGATGATGACATGGGCCTCCCATCTCCTACCAGGGACCAGTACACGTCGTCAGGGTATGGATCATGGCAACCAGGGTTTGGAGTGTACGCCGGGCAGACCTCCTCTGGGTTCGTTGTCCCACCGTACGTTCAAGGGCAGAGCTCCTCCAGGTTGGATCGCAACCCGTACCTCTAAGGGTAGAGCTCATCCGCACAACCGGAGTTGCCGACATCGTACCTTGGGAGTGAATTTTTCAAGACCGTCGCTCATGATTTCTTCGGAGGCGTCCCCCAGGCCAACATGCCTCATCACGATGACATGTACGCTTACCAAACTCTGCTGGGCCATACTGAGTCTACCGGTGCACCTCCGCCACCTCAACGGTCTCCATACCCCCTCTGAACGGACACACGCTCACCCGATCGCTTCACGTACTCCACAGGGCATGCCCGACGCAAGACATCCAGGTGCACACAGAGGCCGTCGCAATGAGTAGAGGGTAGTGGCTCAGACTCAGATGAGCGAGCCATATTGTGTCATATGAACTCGGGCTTCTAATTTTATGTATGAAAAGATCTTAAATTGGTTCATGTAATGATTGTAAATCCTGAGGGCTTGCTCTTTGCTCAAGGGAATAGGAATAACACCAGCCAACTCCAGCAACTTCTCCCACAACCGGCCAGAAGGGGTATTTATACCCACACAAGGAAAACTAGTCGTTGGGGGAAAAGTTCTAGAAAACCAGGGAAGCTCGGTATTACCGCCAACCAATGGCCGATCATACCGCCCCTACTCGAACGGCTATCAAACTAGCTGTTGGACACACATCCAATCTTACCGCCAACCAGAATTCGGTATTACCGCATAGAGGTAATACCGCTCGGCTAGAACATAACTTTCTTTTTCCAGAGCTAAAGAAATCTCAGAAATACATCTTCTCTGAAAAAACGAACCGCTAACATAAGATCGGTATTACCGTCTTGCGGTAATACCTCTGAACAAATACGGTCATTTCGCTGATCAGGTCCATGACCAGTCCTACGACCAGTCCTGCGACCAGGTCTACAAGAAACTCTTTGATAAAAAATATACTGCCAACTAGATTTTGGTACTACCGACTTGCGGTAATACCGCTCATCAGATGTGCTCTTACTGTTTTTGGGATTTCAAGAAACCTCCCAAAAACATCCTCTCTAGAAAATACATACCGCTACACGAATATCGGTACTACCGACCAGCAGTAGTACCGCCTATCACCAGCGGTCATACCGATTTTTAAAACAGTTTTCCAGAAGCTCAAATCAAGTTAATGCATGAACCTCAAGTATTTGTAAAACACATTTGTAAATATAGACAACATGCTACAAGAGTTAGAGCACGCACAACGAGCTATCAACACATGACTAACTCAAACTACTAGTCAATACCCCTCTTAATAGTATAGCAACCTATACCAGCAATCCGGTCTTCCAACCAAACACCAAGACCAGTAAAAGAACTAGGAACACATTCTTAGCCCTAGCTAGTCATACCTTTGCCTTGAGCATCTTCTTGAAGCTTGATGATGCACATCTTTACTTCAAATCCGGGTTCTTAACTTTGATAATCATCAACACATGATGATTTCCTTTACTCCAAGTTCTTGACTTGAATATGCATCAACCTATGATGCACTTTTTCATTTAACCTCCATCAACACATGATAGGTCTTCTTGACTTGATGATCAACTCGTGATCATCTCCTCTTCTTGAACATCATCAACACATGATGATTTTCTTTTCTTCAAGTTCTTGACTTCAATATCATCAACACATGATGATCTTCTTCAATTCAGGATCTTGTTTTGAGCATCATCAACACATAATGATTTTCTTCATCCTGAGTCTTGATACGCATCAACACATGATGCATCGTCTTCTTGAACCTTGACTTGATGACGATCAACTCATAATACCATCTAAAGTCTTCATCATCATGGAACATAACCTATTCATCCAACTCATAGAAAATGTTAATTCCACAATGTGATTGTCATTAATAACCACAACATACCACTCACTCATAATGGTGGGTCAAGATACTTCAATCTTTCCCTATTTGGTAATTGATGACAACCATCACAAATGCAAATAATTGAATATAAAGACATATGAGTATATATGAACTACACAAGTTTTTATATACTCATTTGATATGTTTCAAAGTAAAGATTCTTAATATATGTGAAAAAAGGAATATGGATCAATATTAATGAAACTGCAAATATAGAGTGAACTCCCCTAAATGTGTGTATACACAAATATGTAATGAAAATATATGCACATATTCAAGTTAGACTTTTGGTGGAGTTCAACCTATATTTTGGATCCGAGGAATGCAACAAGATATAAGAATATGATATCGAATGCATACCTCCATAATCTTCACCTTTTTATCCAAATGAGACTAAACAATATCATACTAAACAAGAGAGTTAGTCTAACATATAGATTTATCATTAATCACTAAAATACTCCATTAACTCATAATAGCGAGTCTAGATTCTTTACTACCGTAAGTGGATCGACCTAGAGATCCACCCACACAACTAGTGGATTCTCGACTACGAGGAGTGGGATGCCAACAGGGACCGCGAGAGGATAGAGGAGGAGCGACGCACCGAAGTGCACAACCAGCGTATCTAGTGGGGGACGCAGGCCCATCTCGAGGCGTGTAGGCGCAGGGGACGCGAGGCTCGTGAGAGGGAGCGCGAGAAAAAGAGAGAAATGGCGGCCGAGGCCAAGGCGGCCAGCGAGGAGTACAACGCCGAGCTCGCAAGGAAGGGCAAATGGCCCCGGTCCACGCAGTAGTCCGACCCATTTCGTCATATGTCTCATGTATTTCTAATTCCCTAAAGACATGTGTGTACTATCCTTGGTTCGTTAGCCTGCGTGCCATGTAACCCCCTTGTCGAATCAACTGCCGTGTTGTTATCGTTGCGTCATTTCTCCAAAACTGTCGTGTATGTTACCGTGTATGAATTTTCTAGCGCATTGCAATATCACCTTCCTTCGTACTTACAAATCATTGCTACCTAACAAAATTTTCAGAAATTTAGAGTACCACAACAACATACAACGATCACAAAATATTATTGCGAGTCTAACAGATAGTTTTCCAGAAGTAGGGAAAAGTATAGTTTATTTGGAATATCACACAACCTCCTCTAGACTACTAATATACCTTGTTGTCAAGACATGTACTATATCACCAAAATATAACTCAGGATGTTTACATACAAGCAGGCCTCCTTCGAAACATCAGCAAATCTCAAATACATTCTAAGTCACATAAAATCATTAAAACCCTAATTTTCGTAACTTAAAATTCAAATTCTCGCGACCTAAATCCTAAATTTCCGAGGCAATTCCAGAACACATATAAAATTGTTGAAACATTACACAATAAAAAAAATTATAATTTTTTTAGCTCATTTTCTACATTTACAAATCCGTACAAATAGTACACGTTTATGAAATTGTGAGAAAAATCCGAAACGAATAAAATTATGGCAAATTTACACAAGCAAGTACACAGTTTCGGGAGGCTCCATGTAAAATTTCATAATTTTTTTGAAGTCGTTTGCTATATTTTAAAATTGAAACGAAAATTGCCGCTTAAACCCTAACCCTAATTCCTAATCTCGGCTTAACCCTAAGGGGGACACGTGGCAGCGCGTGGGCGCCACCACACGGCGGCCGTGTGGACAAGTGTTAAATTTACCAAAAAAAATTATACACCCATTCTGTACATACGATACGTACGATACCTAAAAGTGACAATACCGTCAAAAATTCGTTTTGATTTTCCGTCTGTGCAGCAAGAATCTTCTCTTTTGGCACTTCTCAACTGCATCCATGCATGGTCCCCACCGTTCTGTGACTGAGTCAGTCGCAGACTCGCAGTGGCCATGGGGCCGGTGCAACGGAGGTGTTCCGGGAAAGACAGTGGTGGAGCAGTGGCACACAGTAAATTGACACAGCAGATCGGCATGTGCTGATGAGAGCAGAGAGCATGGACAGGCACTGGTATTTATTCTAGGCCGTTTGTTTTTTTCTTATCCTTCCCTAGCTATGCATCCTTTGATTGGAAAACGCTGCTTGTTTTTTCCTAGAGGAATCCAATGCTTGACTAGCTAGGATTAGGATCCCTGCTGCGCTGTCGATGTCTGCCTGCCTACAAATTGCTTGCTGATGCAAGTCAGTGCAGCTAGCAAGTTATATATACCGAGTACATAGGTTTTTTCTTTTCTTAGCCAAAAATCAGCGTATCTTATCTTGGAATGGATGGTTCAACTGCACCGGATGACTTCGGGCCATTTCATTTGTGCCACGAAAGGAAAGAAAAGAAAAGATCCATGTTGGGGTCACTCATTTTTTGTACTGATGTCAAATAGATCAGAGAAGTGGGAACAGAAGATAGTCAGTCATAGAGCTGTAGAAGGCAAGACCAGGACTCGCATGGTCGTTGATCGAACCAGGCCACGAAGTGGGCATGCAGTAGCTGCATGCTACAGCCCAACACGATGGAGGCCGTGGAAATGAACGGCATCCTTTCCAACGAGTACTTGCCTGCGCTGTTGCAGTGTTGCGTTGCTTTCTGCTGCAGATCGGCCGTCCTCTCTGTCTTTTTTACACCTTAATCTGTCGGTCTTCCAATCGCCACTGTCGGTTTTCCAATCGCCACCATCTAATGATCCATGTAAACATCTCATCAGAGACACTGCATCTGCGTGGCCAGATGATCCATCGATAAGATGGGAGCACAATGCACTGAACTGCTACCGACTGTGCAGAGGAGGATCAGGCAGCCATGCCCATGCATGCACGCGTGCGTGCTGCTAGTTACAGCTGCAGACTTTCGGAAAAGCAGGTGATTCGGTTAGTAGTTACTGGTACCCCAGTACGCGCGTCCCCCATGAATTGCGAGGCGAGGAGGGCGGCCACAAAGCGTGACCCCGTTTGCGTGTGATGGGCCCCCTCGTGACATGTTACGGCGACTATTTATGTGTGAAGCAATGGCTCACACGGCCGGAGGGAGGCCAAGCAAGGCTTAGCTACTCGCGGTCCGGCATTCATGGCCTTCATGCGCACGAGGCTTGGCCGGTGCGTACGGCGGGTTCCAAGCGTAAATGGCTCACGAGCGGCCGTCAGATGTCGCGCGCTCCACTTCTCTTTGACGCGGAGAACCGCACACAATTGCCGATTCCTCACGTCCAGGTGCTGACCTAAGTTGGTTTCACCCCTCAATCTGACCCAAGTTGCTACCTCGAATTTCCTACTGGGATCGAGAATCTACAAACATGTGCGTGGCCGGTGATTGCTGCCAAGATCAGTAGCTAGCGAGCCTTGCAATGATGAGGGAGAGGGGCTAGGGAGAGACTGAGACGACGAAGGGGGTAAAAGAGAAAAGGTGATCCAAAGAGGCTGATTAGTGGTGAGATGATGGGTCGCACAAAAGCGCCGTATCATGATTTCGTGCATGATAGGGGGTGGACGAGCAACAAAATATTCCCCCCTTTTTCGCCTGATGATAGGAAAAGGTGCATGTGTCCAGAATAAAGAAGAGGGGGGAAAAGTCGTTACATCCTTTTTCACAATTAGTGTAAGCCGTTATAACAGGATCCTCGCCTTTTTTTAGTAGCATCTTCCCATGTGCAAATTGCAGTAGTATCAGCATCACTCTTATGTGCAACCACGGAATAAATTAGTTCATACAATCATACTTCATAGCGGTAGTAATCTTGTTGCGCTGCTGCTATATCATTTTTTCGATGACTCGAGCGATCTGGCATGAACAACTAATGCCAGCAATATTTCCGGCCCAAAAAAGAGAACACAAAGCTGAGGCCTCTTCTGTGAGGATGACTGGACGGGGTTGGGCAGGATTCCATACTATTAAGGCCCAAGTTGTACGTCCCGGGCTAAAGCCCAGTATTGGCCCACCCATATGGGTCGAGTTGGCCGAAACGCCCAAATCCCAGAACGAACCCAAGACCTCGCGCCTTTCCCCAGGCTGCCGCACGGACCACAACCCCTGGCCCTCTCCCTCCTTCCGGCGTCGCCACTTCCCGGTCTCGAGCCCGTTAGAAACCTCCTGCCATGGACTCCGCCGCCGACGCTGCGAGACCACCGCCGGCGAGGGCGGGGAGCCGCCTCTGCGTGCGCTACGGTGAGCGGAAGGCCGCGTTCAAGCGGCCCAAAACCCTAGAGCAGGTGCGCCTAGCTGTCTTCACGCTTTCGATGTCTTTTGTTGTGATGTTTCTGTATAACTCCAGGGTTGGGCGGCAACTATTTAGCTTTTGGAACTCATAACAAGGCATGTACAATACTCCGTCTCAACCCAGTCCCACCTGCTAGGGCTTCATCATTGAAGGGTTCCATCAATCACAGTTGGAGGCTCCCTTTTGCGCCGTGTGAGTCTACTTGTCACCCGGAACCCACGCCACCAAATGACATAATCAAAGTTAAGACATTGCAAATTAATCAGCCAGATCCATCTCATCCTGAACATGTGGTAGTGGTAAGATCCAGTAGTGTTCACCCAGGCAAGACAACACCATCCTAATGTGCAACTGCCCCCTTTATTGCACGATGACTCGCCTAAATATGAAACCATTTTGTTTAACCAAGATCAATGGTATACCCTGCTATGGCACACAAATTTTACAACAGTGGCATCACACCACGATTCAATATCTAATTAAGTCAATTTGATATAATTGATCTAGTGAGAAAGAGCCCAACATATAACTAAGCATGATTACGGTGAACCTATGTTGGTTCTACAATTATATCCAACTAATAATAACCCAATCTATGGTGAAAATGAAAACATGACATTCAAAATAAGCAAGGTGGCATAATGATAATTATGTATTTAGCTACTCCGAGGAAATATAGTTGATATAAAAGTAGCATGCAATTTGATACGTAAAACAAAGTAATTTTGCAAACACAGGTTCAACATGATCAAAGGTTACGACTTGTCCTGCTCGTACATTGTTGTTATTGGATCTTGCTCTTCAAATCCTTCGTGCACTGCCCGAGGATCAACGTCTATCGAGAGAGAAAACACACGCAATATAAATAAATACCAAACAAAGTCTCAAATGAACTCCAAATCAAATAAAAACAGTACGAGAACGAAGAGCTCGATTTTAGAGGAATTTAGGAAAAAGAATGCAGTCAATCAGAGCTCGTATGAAGGAGAGCAAGCTTCCAAAAGTTTGGGCGGAGGGAAAATCGGGAAAACAACGAAGGAGAGAGAGTATGGGTGACCAACAGGTGGGTCCTACGGAATTTCTGGATTTTTAAAATAAAAGAATTTAGGGAGAAAAGACTAACATAGACTGACTTATGAGACTGAAGGAATATCCCGAGGAATCCTTTCTTTTTCTGGATTTTTGAAAAAATGGCTAAGACTGACTTCTGGGCACACTGTCTATGGACCGGATCCACGGAGCAACTCGGGTGCTTGTGGCCAGGGTTTGGTTTGACCACGCAAGCAGCCACGTGGGGTGCAAGTGCTGACATGGCTGCCATGTCTACTTGACGGTGGCGGCGGCACTAGGACCAAGGGATCGGCGAATGGCGACGCGGCAACGATAGCAGAGCAACGCAGATTGAAGAGGAGAGGATGGTGAGCTTGATCACGCGGTAGTGATGGCAGAGATCGACGTTGATGGCCGACGTCGAAGAGGAAGGCAATGGCGATGGATCGGCTCCGGTGGCGATGACGCTCTGACGAAGTCTGACAAAGGCCGGAGAAGCACCAGGTAGAACGTGATGCGGAGAAGCTGGATAGCTAGATGGTGGAGGGAGAGGCTCATCGGTGGTAGAGGAATTGATGGCATCAGCGCCGGTCGGTGATAGGGAACAAGCACCCGATCTCTTCGCTCGTCGCTACTCGGATTCGATTGCCTACGGGAACGCAAAGGTGATGCTCGGGAATAGGCCATGATGCGGTCGAAATCGGATGGGGACGTGACGAATCAGCGGGTGGCGAGCTCTCCTTTCGGCTCAAATGGCAGAGGCCCTGTCTTCGTGGATTCAGATATTTTGGCTAAGGCTTGGAGGTGGCGCGCCTCGGTGCCTGATCGAGGCGAGGTGGCTTTATAGCCGCAAAGCGGTGCGCGAGAAGTCCGAGGCGGCGGACGGCGGCAGAGGAGTCTCGTGCGGCTACGGGAATAAGATGAGCGGTGGCCCAAGCTGTCAAGTGGGTCCCGGGCCCTTTGTCAAAGAGGGAGAGAGAAATGAGGAGAGAGGAGGCGGGTTGTGAGGGAAAAGGGCGGAGAGAGAAGTCAGCCCGCAAGCATTTCCAAAATTTTTAATTTGTTGTTTTTCTTTTTAGAAAATACAGGAATTTCAAATAAACCAAGAAAAATAGCAAATATGCTCTCAAAAATTCAATAAAATTCTAGAAAACACCTTGGAATGAAAGGAACCAAAATTAAATTAGTTTTGGATTTAATTTATGTTTGGTTTATTCATATTAAATCGTTTTAATTTCTAAAAATTCAAATTAAGCTTTAATTAATTCAAGAAAAAAATTCAAACTATTATTTTTATTTAGAAAAGTCCAAAAATACATGAAAATTGCGGTGTTACATATATCCTACTATGAAACATCTCATATATTTCCATGTGTTGTTATGCTTTACTGACCAAGTATATTATGATGATTTAAAGTTTATTATGATGATATTTAAATCCTTAACTGTGTTGCACGTATGCATATTTCAAAAAGCTGGACTACTTCTCCACATATGTAATTTCTGGTTCTTTCTTGTGCATAGATTTTCAACAATCAGTGTATAGCATTCTGTAGTCAATGCTGTGTTTTTTACTAATGTCATATGCATTAGTATAATTCTACTTAACTTTCTTCTGCCAAACTTGAAGTAATGTATATCACAAACTCTGTTGACTAGTATCATCAACTTCTATCAACATTGAGAATCTGAGATTATGTTTATCTGATTCTTTCTCTCATGATTCAGACATCTATTCACCAAATGCATACCGTGGATTTGCTCGTGAATTTATTAAAGATTTGGAAAGGATGAGGCAAAGACTTTGGTTGTCCAAAGGATTATTTTTTATATGTATTTTAAATTGTCATCTGTCAGTATATACCAGTTGTCATCCAGAAGACAAAAGTTTCTTTCTTATTTGTGCAGTGTTTGTATATTAAGTAACATTGACTCAGTAGATTATCAATGATGCATGCCTACAGCTGTACTGGACATCATAAAATCTGGTTAAAATTTTAGGATCTCCACAACAACGAGGATGCCAGAGCAAGGAACATGTGAACGTTGTGGGTTGTGGCTACATTTCTAGCCAGGTATTGTGATGACATTAATGCAAAATTTGGTCCCTTTCAGCTTTACTCTTTGAGCTCTTATGATACATCAGAATAACAAAAGAGAGATGCTTTTGCTAGGAACAGTTACATAAGCCGTTAGTATATTTACACGCATACGATGGTTTAAGGCACCTTATGCACCCCCTAACTTACTGAAACATGTAGGAACTTTTTATCCAAGGATTTGAACTGCATGAATCTGCCCTGATTTCATTATCTTGAAACTTCTTCAATGCTTTTACTGAAGTAACCAAACATATTGATGAAATCATGGCTTTGTAGAAATTATGCAAAGCATGCGTCCTGCTGGACAGATTGAATCGAGGCATGCCAAACTAGGCATAGGGAGGACTAAAGGCGGTGCTGGAGCCGATAGCGACGGCGAGCAGCAAGCCAAACGTTCGGAGAGGAATCGATCAAGCCTACAAGGAAAACACGGGAACTTCGACTTCTAGATGTCAACTGCAATTTTGTTCAAGGACTACTGACTACCGAGGATTTTTATTTTTATTTTTTTTGTTATTTGCATCACTGTTGGTTCACTCTTGCGTTTATCAGACTTGATTGTATAATCTATCCATGTATAATTATCAACAGGCTGTCTTCATCAGCACCTGTGCATTGATGCGTCATGTGTGCCCTGTCTTGCCGCTGGTTGTCATATAGCTACGGCAAATTTAGTAAAGATGAGAGGGTGAAGGTAACAAATAGAAAATCAAATAACAAAAGAGTTAGGGCATCCACAGATCAAGAAGGCACTGCAGGACAGGATTTCCGGGAGAGGTGGCCTTAGAATTCAGTTAATTGGGTAACGCGCTATAAAGTTTCTTGAAGAAGGGAAAAAAAGCGCCCTACCATCAAAAAAAAAGACCACATTCAATCAAGAGGATGAATTGTGAGGGTTTCAATGTTGACAAATTTGTAACTTAGATTTGGGATAAAAGAGAATATAGGAAATTTTATTTGGAATTAAGATCAAAGAAAGGATTAAAGGATTATTTGGAGGACCAAAACTTGGGTTGTTTCCAAAACCCACTGAATAAATCTCCTCTATCCCCAATTCCCATTTTTTTATTTCTCTAGTCCCTTCTCCTCCACGAGGAGAAAGGAGGAGGAAGGCAGGTTGGGATGGGGCCGTTTGCAGTGGCGGCCCAGGGCTTGGGGATCGTGGCGGCGGGAGGCAGGAGGAAAGGAGGCTCTCGGGGTCCGTGTGGGTTCCAGCTGGCGGAGGAAGACCGAGGCGGGGAAAGCGGAACCGGTGGGGACCCACGGGGATTGTTTGTGCCGGGAAGTGCCGGATCCACCCAGGGCATTACCCCGGGCGGGCCCATGGGCACACCGGGAGTCCCGCCCTTGCTATGGACCGGTGGACGCGGAGGGTACCGGGCTCAACGCGCCGAGGGGAATTCCTCCGCGGCCCGAGACCCGACTCGGCCCCAAGTGGTCGGTGCCCAGGCGAATCTTCCTTGCATTCGCAGGGCGATCGGGGTGGTGCAGAGCAAAAGGGACGCCGTGGAACCTTGGGGCCCAGGTCGCCATGAAGGCCCTCTTTGAAGAAAGGATTGTAAGAGGTGGCCCGGAGGAGATTGTCCCAAGCGGCTGTGGGCATTTGACACAAACTAGTTGAACCATGGAATATAAATGAACCATCTATTGAATGCCCTTAGGGCATTTAAGGTTTAAGGGGAACAACAATTAAACCCTAACGGAAATACATAAATTTTTCAAAAGGTTGCTCACAAAGACTTGCCAGCCAATAATTCTTGGCCCGGCATGCAGCCCAAGGGCAAGTGGTTCCTTTGTGGGCGAATCAATGGAAAGGTCAGAAAATGAGACTGTCTTAAAGGAAAGAAGCTGCAAGCCAAATTTCCCAAAAATCGTTGGCCCAAAAATCATTGTTGCCTGGAATATGCAACAACTCCGATTGCATCTTTCCCTTCAATTTGATCAAAAACTTCTGCAATTGAGAAATGAAAGGTTGGGAAAAAAGGAAACATAAAGTTGATAAAGATCCGTTTAAGGGTTTAAAAAGCATTAGGGCAAAACACGACCAAAGATGAATATTTTGAGGAGGCCAAATTCGGAATTGCAATAAGGAAAACCTTAATGAATGCCATTATACCTTTCCCAAAAAGAAAAGGAATAACATTTTCCCCGGCGTCCTGGATCATTCAGGTCTGAACATCTGATTCCTCTTCTCCCATTTTTAAACCTTTTTTCTGAAAACAAAGGGCAACAATTGTTATGACCAAAATTAATGAAAAAATGCGGCAAATTTGTTTTGGAAAACCAAAGTTGGTTGGGGATGGTTTGGCGGCTTAAACCAGTTTTGCTGGCCGAGTGAAAGGAAGTGACATCTTAAATCCCATGTTGAGCCGGGGAGTAAGGCCAACCAATCCACAGGTGGTTTGGGAACTTGGACCTCCGAAATTTATCCGGAGGAGGAACAAAAATACTTTTTTTTGGGATTCACACTAAAGAGGTGTTGAGAAAGAAGCCTAAAAGGGAAAAACAACGGTTTGCAGGAGAGGTTCTTAACGAGAGTTTAAGGGTAGGATTTGGTAGGAATAAGTTTACTAGGCAACAAAGGGAAAAAAGGTTTCCTAAAGGGTTTATTGGCCATGCAAGGCAATCTCACTAATTTCACAAACTTTTTGCTCATAAAAAAATGGTTCAATCCCTTAGTAATGTTAACACACCTAAAACATCCGGAAAGGAAAATTAAGGGCTAACTTTGAATTTTTGAATAGATGCCAAAATAATAGATATTGAAAGTGTTATGGCATTAAAACCCCGCAAGGATTCATAAATTTTGCAAATTGATTTGCACCTGCTGAGAAGAAACCCTTAACCACCCAATGTTCACCAAAGGTTAACCATAATCACAAATAGACTGAATAGAAGCATATAATAGTTCCTTGCCAAGTTCTTATGTCTCCCGTTTTGGACCTTACAAACAAACCCCCTGGCCGAAAAGGAAACAGTCCTTCCAATTGTGGTTAAAGTGGGGTAAAGATTAGAAAAAGGTTAATGGAATAATTTTAGGAGGAAAAGGCGAAAGGCAACTTTCAAAGAAACAAAACCATGTCAAACGAATGCAAATTGATTCAACCACTTAATAGTCAAATAAATAAATTACAAGGGTAAAATATAAATAACCTCATTATTTTTCCTCCTTGTCAATTTTTACATCTTTGAAACTGCATTTGTTTGAGTGGGCAGGTTTTCCTCTGTCTCTCGTAGGCAACCAAGGGGCGGGCCAGGTTTAATAAAACTTTTGTTAAATTGCCAAAAAACCCATTTTGAGATAACAATTAATAATTGTTTCTTTCCAAGAAGGTCCTCCAATTGGTTACGCAGGGGCTGCAAAATTGACAATAATATTTAAGGTTACACCCTTGATCTTAAGATTAACAGAATGCTTGGGATTAACGGGAATCCGGCGGTTGGTGTGGCTGAACAACATCAAGTTTCCAAATATTAAAGAATAGAATCTATGTGTCGAAGGGACCCTATCCACCAAACCTTGGGTTAATATTTACGAAAAGTTTCCTTGGTGTTGTTGCCGTCCCCGGAAGCTTCAAGGTTTGGACAAGTCAGTCGGGAGGACCCGCGACTTCTCCGGCAATCTCACTTATTTTATTACCGATTTGGCTCAGCGGCCTTTGGTGGAAAATTTTGGGAGTCAACTTAGCAACCCTTGTCCAACAAATTGTTGGTGGCTTTCATGAACGACACGATAATGATTAATTCATTTTCTTTCCCTTGGGTGTAATACGACTTTTTTTATTTCCCCATCTAAATTGTTCGGCTTTCCTCCCTGAGCAATCACCTTTGTTGGTTTTTGACTTTAGTGGTTGGAAACTGGGCCATAAACTTCCTCCCGGTTGCTTAAACCTACGCGAAGGTTGCCCAGCCCTTTAAACTTAAATTCCAGTCTTCACAACCCAGGCAGGTTTGTTTAAAATGAAAATGGCCGATTTAAAAGTTCATTGATTTTCCATTTCCACATCATTAAAAGAAAATTTTTTAAACAATCATTAAAATTACCAAGCATTAAAATTTAAAAGGTTCCCGGTTACACCTGTTCGTTTACGGAGTACATGAAAGTTTCCTGGCCGAAACCTCTCGTTGGGAGTAACCACCGGCAACAGAAATGCAAGGGGATTTGGTTTCAGGGAGGGCCTTGAATTTCGGGTTGGATTCTAGCAAAAGAGGGGTTTCCGCTAATTTTGGCTGATTGAAAAATACTAAATTACCTTTGAGATGTTTCGGACATCGTTGCCAAAGCGCAACAATTGAGGTCCTTCTTGTGAGAACAATTTTCCTTTAAAACGGCAATGAAAATTGACACACCATAATACAATCAAAAACTCTTCTTGAAATTGGTACACCCTTGAAGGGCTTTTCCCAAACTCACACTTTGGAGAACGCCTAAAAAAACTTTCCTAAATTGGAATCCCGGGAAAGGGTTTAAAAACCCAAATCTTTAATACAGTAATGAAACCCTCCTGAACAATCAATAGGAATTGGTTTTCAAACAACTAAGTTTTAAACATATAACAATTTGCGGGCAAACACTTAGCAAATGCTGCTAAAATGCGGGGAATGATGAGCGACAAACAACAAACCTTTCAATTCTTGGCCTCTAATTCCTTGAACCATTTGATTTGGCGAGGTTCCCAAGATGGGAGTAGGGAGCTGGGGAAAAAGGGGTTTGTGTGTTCGGACTTCGGACTCCGGACTCGGACCGCTCTCGTTTGTGCCCGCTTCGTTTTTTTTCCAAGATGGGAGAAGGGAGCTGGGGAAAGACTTAGACCTGTTCATGGGCCATTTGGCCTGTCGGTCTGACCTGAGTCCAATATTGTTCGGGCCGGGTTTGGGATTAGATTTTTAGTTCGAAAGCACAAAAAGTGATAAACTATTTTTAAATTTTGAAAATAAATTAAATATTATTTTTTATTCCGAAAAGAATTAAAATAATCTATTTTAATCAGAAATTCAAATATTGGGTCGAGCTCGGGCCTGCCTATTTGAGACCGAGCTTTTCAAGCCCGGCCTCCAGGAAAGAGGAGTTTGTGGGTTCGGACTTCGAACTCGGACTGCTCTTGTTTGTCCCTGTTTCGTTTTTTTTTTTGCCCTACTTGGTACAGTTTTGGATTCTCATTTTCACATCGTGCTTTTGATTCTCTGATAACCTAGAGTTGTCTCGGGCCTAGTTGATATACTAAGAGTGCGTTTGGTTAGGTGAACAAAGGTGAATGGAATGAGATGGTACATGATGGATGAAACGATCCTAGATAGGATGGTCTAAGTATTGTGTTTGGTTGATGGGATGATACCATATGTGAATTTGTTTGGTGAGGTGAACCTCCTCTGTCTCCCAGTGAACCTACCTCCATCTGGGACCCACCTGTCATCGAATGTCACAGCACACTGTGAAGACCCCGAGTTAATTCCATATGGCCTATATCTTCCAGGTCATACGAAAATAAGACCTGAAATTCAAGTAAGTATGAAACTCGGTTGACATCAACTAGATGATCGACTCGCATACTGCTCGATGACGTATGCACAAAGTAGATTATCAACAGTCCGAGTCCATACCTAATTGAATCAAAGAGTATTTCAGACTTCATATATGTGTCCCGTGTCAACTCCCAAGGATCAGTGGCTAACACGCACATGTCCTTAACAAGCATTGATCATAGTCATACACAAGCATACATTTATATTACAACTGTGGCATCCACATCTAGGACTTATGTCAATAATTTACACAAATGACCGCCCGACCAAATTTAGACATAACAGAAAGTACACAGCGGAAAACAAAGCATTATTAATCAAAATCCAGCAAGTATGCCCATCTCCCAGAGGCAACTGAGTGTGGTTAGAAACAACGCTATTCATTAGCATCACCAAAATCAGCGCTAACGAACTGCCCACTAGTGTAATCATCCTCACCTGAACAAGCGAACAATCCGATCAAGTACAAAAAATACTCGCAAGTCTTACACAAAATAAAAATAACATTTGTGTGTGAGAGGATGTCCAAATGAGTGGAATTTATACATGATAAAAGTTGATCAAAAGAAAGGTTGTAGTGGCTTAACTTTGCACAAAACACAACAATTTTCAATCCTACACATTCTAGTTTGTAAATGTCATTTAACAAACATAATTTTATAAAAAAGGAAAGTAATTGACATAAACATAGACATAAATCAAGCAATACCAAAGTGGCAGCCCATGTTGGCAAACTAAACTGCATGACAAATCGGTCATGCCAATTCCCAGTGTTGCCTATGTCAAGTTTTAATTTAGAGTCTAACAATGATGACTCCCTAATTCAAGTGGTCGTCCGTAACTGTGGACACAACTATTTGAATAGATTAATCCCTGCAGGGGAGTATAACATTACCCATACGAATTGATCAGACAGTAAGCCTCCAGATAATGACACACTTTCTTTGGTATACCGGCCGGGGAAATCAAGACTCGATATTTTTCAGCAAGACGATCCTATTGAGTTGAATCACCCATGCGTGATGAATCCCGCTTAGAGTACAAGTTGTATATAGAACTTGCTAGGCGGGGGCACACAAGTTGTGTTGAAGATGTCGATCCAATGAACACAAAGAAAAACAGTGCTCCCTTGCACATTATAAATTGCAATCGGATTCGTATGAACACATGATCACACACATGATGTCCTCACACCACCTGTGTTTCAACTCAATACAACCTTCCTCTTACTTAACCAAGCGGCGCCTATACACCGCGTATGGAAGTATGAGTATTACTTGAATCAACACGGCACCATAGTTCGGTCCTTAACTGCCGGATAAGTCTTTCCATTGAACCCGATTCTCGTTCACAAAGGCACCCACACTACTAGCCACTTGTCTAAACCAAAATAAGTTTAAATAAACAATATTTAGACCCAACAACCAGATGCGATGATCTGGACCTAAAACATATAGATAATTTGTTTAGTATTTTCCCACGATTGATGAGATAACCCCGACAATCGAACTAACGTTTCTACCGACTTGCAGGGCTAAACATTTATATAAATAGTAAATACCATCACATGATATCTAACTTAAGCTTAATTGTATGGAATTAATAAGGATAAACCACAAGCATTAGGACATAGCTAATCTAGACTCACAAGTTAGCAATATAACAAAAATAGCATGCAAGTAATTATCATTGCATTTCAAAATACTAAATTAATCAAAACTAGGATCAAAATGATGCAAAAGGATGTTTGCCTTGCTTATACTCCACTTGTCCACACTCAGTAGGATAGTCGTTTGCCTCAGGCAATACATAATCCATAGAGAAAACACAATAGCAATTGACTTCTACTCTTTCGAAGATTGTTTTATCTCTCATGTAATATTTGTTTATTGTAGTAATTGGGGGTAAATTACATTAATTCTGGTTTATTACGCTAATTGTGCTAAATTGCGATAAATTATGTTAATTGTTATCAAATGCGATCAATTGTGTTAATTATAGTAGTTGTCGTCAAATACGATCAATTGTGTTAATTATAGTAGTTGTCGTCAAATACGATCAATTGTGTTAAATGCGGTCATTGCGATAGTCGTAGTCAAATGTGATCAATTGCTGTCATTGCTGTAGTTGTCATCAAATGCGACCAATTGCCCTAATTCTGGTAGTGGTCGTTAATTATAGTTAAAAATCGTCAATTGCAGTAGTTGTTGTCAATTGTGCTAGTTGTTCATTGTCTTTAAATGATGTTAATTGTGTTTAGCATCGTTAATTATTGTTAATTCTTATTAAAATATTGTTAATTGCATTAAACGACATCAAACAAGTTGTTACTGTTCTCAGGGGCATTTTAGACATTTCCTATCTCAAGAGCTGCAGCCAACCTATCTAAAAACCAGACAGCCAAACACTAAACCTCTTCAGCTAGCAACCGTTCAGCCCTACAATACAGCTAGAAACTGTTTTTCCTAAAAGCCACTCAGTTCCAAAAAGCCCTTAACAAATCCGATTTCCTTATTATTGGCTGGACTCTATGCACGGATTATTTCCTCAGCATCCACTTCTCGGGCTAAGCCCAACCCACGCGCGGGATTGGCAGTAGCACCGTATAGTCCACTCCAGTACTCCACCGGCACGCGAGCCCGCGGAGCGCCCTAGCGACGAACGGCGCGCGGCAGCCGTCAGTTTCACCCGCTTCGGCGCCTCGCCCCAAAGTCCCAGACCACACAGCCTAGCCACACCCAACCACAGCTCTCGCGTTCCTTCCACTCCACTCCCATACCCCGCCCCCGCGCGCGTGCCATGGCGAGCCCGTCGTCGCCGCGCCTCCTCTCCTCCTTCCTCGGCGACCGCCTCGGCGCTCTCTCAGCCAGGCCGCTGCTCTACCCCGGCGCCCCAGGTAGGCACTCCTCCCTTACGCCGCGCGCATCTGCCGCCCCGCGGCTGTTCGCCTGTTCCGGTGCTTCGTCGCGTCAGCTCCGGGCAAAAAATAAAAAATAAAAAAAATGTTGAGACGGCTCGGCCTCGTTTCTCTTTTGCAGGAGGCAGGCGGGCGACGTATCAGGCAACGAGAACGCTCTGCAACCTGGTGGATATCCTCTTCAACAGGAGGTGAGCCTCCGATCTCCGGCGTTATATTTTCCTGCTCCATCTTGTTGGATTATTTCAGCGTTGGTTTTGCTCCGAAGTGCCCTTCTGGGCAAAATGAATTAAGAATTTACTAGTGGCGTGGTCGGCATTAGGATAAGATATGAGTAAATTTCACAAAACTACACATATGTTAGCTATCAAAAGACTACACCTTTAAGATTTGATTTCACGAAACTACACTATTAACGTCAAATTTAATCAAAGAACTACACTCCGTCATTTCACCTACTACCTAACATGTTGGCCCACCAGTCAGCCACACGCGCCTCCCTTCTCTGTTTCAGCAGCCGCGCCTACGATGTCACCACCGCTACATTGCCCTTTCCGTCTGCACCCTGTTTTTGCCCCAATCCTAGTCTTGCCACCTCTCTGCTTGCCCCGGTGCATACACGTGTCCTCCTCTCTGCTTGCATGGCATGGCCAAACAGGAAAGCATGGGAGGTGATGCTGACGTGTGGGCTCCACTTGTCAGGTAACGCTAGCTGTGACGAAGTGTAGTTCTTTGATCAAATTTGACGCGAAGTGTGTAGTTCCATGAAATGAAATCTTAAAGGTGTAGTTTTTTTATGGCCATCATGTGTAGTTCTGCGAAATTTACTCGTAAGATACCTTTCTCTAGTGGTACGGCTTGACTCATCAATCACCATGCATATATTCGCGTGATTGCAGCTATTTCGGGAGGAATAAAGTTTTTCCCCATCTTTTGATGCAGCCCTTAGAATGAAAGTTGCGGCCAACATGCCAACTTAATTAGGGTAGAGGGCAACAGAAATACAGAACTTTGGTGCATCGATCACATGGGCACATTTGTCCATAGCTTGCCAACTCCAATTGTTCTTTTTCTCCCCACAGTACTGTGCATCCCCTGGTTCCACCAAAGTTTGGGAGACATGCTCCAATGATTAAAGCTTGATACATAGACTCTACTGAATGCATGTACGCAGATCAGCAATGTACTGCAACTTTATCAAAATTGGCCATATCACATGCACTAAAATGTTTTCATATGCATGTGAATAATGTAAAATTCCTGATTTCATTGTTATAAAAAATAGACATATTGTTCCTTTGCAACCAAAATGGGGCGAGCTTTCTGGTTTATTGAGCTATTTTGGAATGGAAGGCCCAACATAGCACTACTTATCTATTGCCATAAGCCCATAACAGTAAGAAACTAAGAATTAAGAAACCGTGAAATAGTCTTGTTGTGTCAATTCAATGTGACTGACTCAAGGATAAAAACACCGGAACCGGGCAATTTCCCGCTCGAAGGCCCTCATCCGGTTACCGGCTGGTAACCGGAAATCCTGGAAAAAAACCGGCTGGATTTCGTCAAATGGAATTTGAATTCGGGATGAAACCGCCGGGATTTTGAATTTGAATTTGAAGGGTTCCGGCCGGGATTTAGGATCCCGGTCCCCACCGGTAAGACCGGTTACCACCGGCGGTAACCGTCCGGGTTTTTCTTCCCTGGCTGACTACTTTCTTTCTAGAAACATTGTTGCGATGCTTTCAATTTCCAAGGGAAGGAAAGGAATGCTAAATTTCTAAGGAGTGAGATAATACTTGCATTAGAGTTAGATAAACAATATTTGCAGTAGAGTTAGATAAACTGGATATGAAATTTCAAGAAATTCCCAACCTTATGGAATATGGACTGTGTCTTATATAGTTATATCTACTGTATAATTTCTGCTTTGCTTATATGTTTCCCTGGCAAAATCATGGCATACATTATGCTGTGCCTGTTACATATTGCTGTCTGTGAGTGTCATTTATGATGTGGACTGAGATAATGGAGAATGTTGTTAAGTCGGTCTCTGCCTCTCACTTCAATTGTGTCTGTACTTTGTAGACATATGATATTTTTACTATTTTATTAAGGTACATGTAGATCCACACTTAAGTTTATTATTATTTTTTACTTTCTCAGAAGTCGGGATGACTCGCTGGAAAATAATCCTAGACGCCTACGACCTGGGAAAGTGTCTCCTCGTCTGAGTGTTCCCAATCATATACAGCGACCTCCCTATGTCAATTCTCGCCAAAAACCTCAAATGAACAATGGGCCTGAAATACATGATGAAAAAGGGATTGAATGCATGAGAGCTTCTGGAAAGCTTGCTGCGCAAGTTTTGAAGTTTGCCGAGACTCTTGTAAAGGTAATGTTATTATTGCTACAAATGCTCGATTGTTCTTTTTAGTTGGCGGAACATTATTTTCACAAGGGAAACCTCATTCCATTCAATAATAATAATAATAATAATAATAATAATAAATGTACATTTTGGGCAAACGGTTCCTCTGATAATTGTTAAGGCGCAGGAGAGAACTGAGTACACATTAGACACCTATGAAGTATTTGCTCAAGTAGTAGTTCCTTCTCATCTAAAGCATGGGCAATAACTTCTATTATGTCACATGTTTCTTTGTTACGGTCAAATATCAAGGTGGCACTGTAGCACATGCACTGTAGCACATTACTATAGTGCCGCGAGTGTTAGGCAGGATTTGTTATTTAGGAATCTATCTATTAGGTGTTTCGTATTATCTATTAGTTAGGCAAGTTATTATTAGATTGAATTGTTAGAGATAAGTTTCCTTATATATTATTTCTTAGGGGTCAAATCGGGTTGTCCCTATAAAAGAGATAACATGTATTCATTATCAATGAAGCAAAGAAATAAACAAAGTTAGTCTCTAACCGATTGGCTAAAGATTAGAGCCTCTTTGTTCGTCGGAAAGAGTCTCGGCAGAACTTGGAGGGCGATCCCTCGCCTCCTTGGCTAATCAGGCCTCAGAACCTCGCTACCTCGACAGGGAAGAGACCTGCTGGCGGTTAGATGAGGGCGAGTGCCCTACCCTCGGTCCTCGGACCCGTACCCAACCAATGACCACAACATTTAGTATCAGAGCCACTCACCATGGCTTCCGGTGCTGCACCATCTCCCTTAGAGAAGTTGAAGGCTAGCGATGAAGAGCAGAAGGTCTTACTCGACAGCATGACTGTTTTCCATTGGAGTTTCGTTGATCCTCGTCTACGTGACACGACGTTGTTATCGTATCCTCTTATCAACATGGGCCCACCGAGAACTTCAACCGTGGCCACCACCGTAGCTCGAGGACGAGCTGCCTCGCCGCGAGGGGTGTAATGTTACGGTCAAATATCAAGATGGTACTGTAGCGCACGCACAGTAGCACATTACTATAGTGCCGCGACTGCTAGGCAGGATTTGTTATTTATGAATCTATCTATTAGGTATTTTGTATTATCTATTAGTTAGGCAAGTTATTATTAGATTGGATTGTTAAAGATAAGTTTCTTTATAGATTATTTCTTAGGGGTCAAGTCGGGTTGTCTCTATAAAAGGGATAGCATGTATCTATTATCAAGGAAGCAAAGAAATAAACAAAATTAGTTTCTAACCGATTGGCTAAAGATTAGAGGCTCCTTGATCGTCGGGAAGAGTCCGGCAGAGCTTGGAGGGCGATCCCTTGCCTCCCTGGCTAATTAGGCCTGAGAGCTTCGCTACCTCGACAGGGAAGAGCCCTGCTGGCGGTTAAATGATGGCGAGTGCCCTACCCTCGGTCCTCGGACCCATACCCAACCAACGACCACAACATTCTTGTTGTGGTCTATATCTGAAGTACAGAAGTAATTGCATGTAGCACTTTAAAGAGGTAAGAATTGATTTTCTTTCCATCCGATGTATGATTATGCTTGCTATTCTTTGACTTACCATGTACTAGGGAGGTCTAAGATTCAAGTGTAAAGAATGATTTGTTCTTATTGACAGCCAGGCATAACAACTGATGAGATTGATAAAGCGGTGCACCAAGTGATAATAGATAATGGAGCATATCCTTCACCTCTTGGTTACTGTGGATACCCAAAGAGTGTCTGCACTTCAGTGAATGAATGCATCTGTCATGGGATACCAGATTCTCGCCCGCTTGAGGTAAGACATACAAAGTCTGGAGATAATGACTTTGAATACATACAAAAACTTACAATTAATCATCTTGTGGCAGGATGGCGATATCATCAATATTGATGTTACTGTCTATCTTAATGTAAGTCAAAGATCATCTGTACATCAGCTGATATGATTATTTTTAAGTGTTATGAAACTGAAGTGCTTCCCTTGCCAAAAGAAAGAAACTGCGATACTTATTTAATTATCATGAGTGCTTTGCTTTTCTAGTGGATATCCTTTGTGATGGCTTTCTAGAGGATATCTTATTCTAGTGGTTTGCCTGGTCATGCACAAACACCTAGCTTTCATTTCTTTTGACTAGAGTGCAAAATCTAGGTAGGGCATGGATTTTTTATGGGCATGCTCAGCCTATATATTAGTTCAGTCCCATCTGTCTACGACTCTACGCAGATATGGACTGCTGCAGGGTTGATCTTTTAATATGCTTATGCTACAGTCATTTTCTGAATTTTTCCACTGCACTTATATGGTATTGATATGTTCGATTCCTCAGGGTTACCATGGTGATACATCCGCTACATTTTCTGAATTTTTCCATTGCTCTTATATGGTATTGATATGTTCGATTCCTCAGGGTTACCATGGTGATACATCCGCTACATTTCTCTGTGGTGATTTTGATGACGAAGCTAAGAAATTAGTTCAGGTGATCTCAACAGGTGGTCAGTTTTAGGCAGTCAAATACTATACAATGTGGAATACAGTTCCCATGAAATTTGGAATATCATTCATTTGTATTTAATAGATCTATTAGATGAGCTCATGGAAGTTTCTCCTAAATCAGTTAAAATACAGTTCTTTGCTATCCATGATTTGTTCCTAGTTTTATGTTAGTTTTTTCCAATCAGGTAACAAGAGAATGTCTCGACAAGGCTATATCAATCTGTGCACCTGGGGTGGAGATCAGCCGTGTCGGTAGAACTATACAGTATGTAAATGAGAAACTGAATGACTGAATCTCCAAATGTGCATGTTTCTTTTTTATCATTCTTTTGCAATTTTCTTATTCTGAAGTTATTGGATTTTAATCATATTCCAAAGGAATTTTTATAAACCTTTTGCAATGAAAATTTAGATATTTTTTGTGTAAACTTTTAATCCTTAATCCACTAATAGAGTATGCTTATCGTTGATTTCAACTTGACCACTACCGCACTAAATATTTTCAATCTTTGAAGGGACCATGCAGACAAATTCAAGTTTGGTGTAGTTCGACATTTTGTCGGCCATGGGGTAGGAAAAGTGTTTCATGCTGAGCCTGTGGTTCTTCATTTCCGTGAGTTCTTCACTATGACAAAACATCTTTTACTCAATGCTGTCTCAACAATCTCGAGCTTCTAGCATGCATTCCAGTCATTCAACAGAACATAATAGACTAGACTACTTTAACAGAGGATGCTTTGATGTTGCAGTTTGCTCTATACAGCATAGAGATGTAACATGCGTGCCATGGACTAACAACTCTCAAATTTGCAGGAAACAATGAATGGGGCCGTATGATGTTGAATCAAACATTTACAATAGGTACGTGTTTCCATATTTGTTACAGTATATGCGCACATTGTGTCCTTATTCCTACCAACTTGTGATTAAATAATGGCACATGCTTATACATGGAGATAAGATGAGGTTATTTTAACTTACGTACTTCAGAATTTCACTCAGACATGTTCTTACTGTTGTATTCGTGGAAATTCTGCCTGGAGTACCGTTTTTTGTCATAGCCATATTTCTGCACAAGTACAAGCACTGATGCATTTCCTGCACCTGATACAATTACCGATCAGCAGTAACTTCCTCTTGCCTCTTGATCATTGTTTTGACATTAGTGCCTGTTCGACTCTGTTATTTTGCTGTCAAGAAAACCTAAAACACTTAATTTAACTGATATTTACACGACATACTTCAAAGATGATAGCATGGCCGAGACCATCATCATCTGAGGTTTTCTCATGAAGCGTATAAAACTGACAAACTTCTTCGCCCTGTTGGTGTCTTCAGAGCCCATGCTAACCGTGGGGAGCACAAACCCTATCATTTGGTCCGATGACTGGACGGCAGTGACAGAGGACGGGAGCTTGTCAGCGCAGTTTGAGCATACAATTCTGATTACGGAAGATGGCGCAGAAATACTGACTCAATGTTGAGGCCTAAGAACAGGTGAGCAATGAATGGCTGGCTGGAGGGAATAGGGATCCTTCATTTTTTGGACTAATTGGTCCAACCCAAACTCTAATGCAAACTCAAATTGCAATCTCGGTTGATTAGTGCGATGATCTATTGCCACACCCCAAATTTATAATTTGGGATCTTCTGTGTTCATAGCACTAGTCCCTCAATCAGTAGTTAGTGCCTACAGTTACATCGTTGGATATCAAATACATATCACGAAAATGTAAAGCTACCGCATAATAATTAACAAGTGTAAATATACTTTACGGCGTTTGACTCGTAGAACGGCCGACCAGGAGACCTGTTCAAACACCGGGCCAGGCTTGAAAAGCCCGGTTTCAAATGGGTAGGCCTGAAAATCGATTTTTCAGTTTAAAAGTATTATTTTAATCATTTTTTAGAATAAAAAAATAATATTTAATTCATTTCAGAATTAAATAAATATATTTTCATTTTTAAATTATTTTTATTGGGATTTCAGGCTGGGCTAGATTTTCAGTCCCAAGCCCAGCTCGGACAGTGTCAGACTCGGGCTAGGCCGGTGGGTCGAGTTGCCCGTGAATAGGTCTACCGACCAGGCCAAATACCATTGTAAAGAACAGCAACGAAAGCGGAATTAAGATGCAACACGTGGAACCCTCACGATATACCTACAGTCAATTGACTGGAGCTCGCGATCTAGTTCTTGGCCTTTTTGGTTCTTGGTCTTAACGAATGCTCATAAACGTCCACATAGCTTTTTTTTGTTCCCACTTACTGAATAATAATATTGAGCGAGTGTGAGTATACAACCATACTCAGTGAGCCAACACACAAAATGCAGTTATATAATATGCAAGGTTGATCAAAGGAATGGCTTGTAGTTCTTTTGTTTGCATAAAGCCATTTGTTGAAATAGATTAAGTAGTAAGCAAATCTTAAGACCTACCATTTTAATTAACACAAGTTTTAATGAAATTGAGTATGTGTTGTAAAATAATAGTGAAGGTTCTAACCTCTTATATCACTGAGTGGATCTATCCACCCAATGCTTATGTTTTTTTCTCAAGTCACATCCTATACTTTCCACTAGTTCTCAATTAGGTCATCTCAAATCTAAGGCTTCATCCCGACATTTCATCCTACCTACAAATTATTTTATAAGAATAAAAGCTACTTTAAGCAAGTTCTCAGCACCGCCTGTGACCGTCGGCACAGTTGTCTATACAGTTTTCTCACGCTTTAGAATTCAAACACTTTATCCATAAGAGATAATCAACTTATAATGTCCGTCTTGACACGCTTTCATAGGTGTGCGACTAAGATGATTATCACAAGGCCTTTACAATGTCACACCTCAACGCAACCCCACCCGCTAGGTATCACCTCCTTGGGCCGCGCCCCCAAGAGGTTTCCCTTTTGCGCCGTGTGGTTTTTCTGTGGCTCCTACCTATATTCACGCCACACACCCACCAATGGCGAAACTATGCTGAGGCGAACAAATTAGTCAGTCAGGTCGTACCTATTATAGACTTGTGGTTACACTGTTTTTACACAAGAGGTCATCACAAGATCTGAGTCTTTAATTGACTTAGGCGGTACTTCCCCATACCCACTCTGTCGTGGTCTTATTCGCACCTACCACACTTTCCAGTCGTCCAAGTTGAAATCTATTTTTGGTTTTCTTTTTTGTTGAAATTCTTTTATAGTTTAACATACCAGCTAGGCTTCAATCTTGACTGCTCAAATCCAGTTTTAAGTTTTGAATGATGTCGGGGCAAATTATTGCCCACATGCCAATGTATCTAAGCATGGTAACAATGACACTTAGATACAGACTTAATAGCTAGTATGTATACCATTAACTCTAGAGAGACAATGATAGAGTCCAAGTTCAAGGATTGAAAGTTTATATGCAATTACTGTTAAGGTATTAACTATGAGCTTATATCATTGTAGTTGTATAAAGCATAGCGATGCAATTTCATAATTGAAACAATATAATTACACTCCAAAAAGTAGGCACAAAATGATTAAAGTGTTGACTCGTCATTCTCAATGTTCTGATAACCTTGGTTTTGCTCTTGCTCTTGCTTGAATTGTTGCTCTGTCGCGGCTTCAGATTCTAATTACGTGGAATACGATCGAACTAAAGAACGTCTGAAAGCAACCAAATGAAATCCAATAAATCCAGAGACACCTGAAACAAAAGAAAACACTTCAAATAAAAGTCAATAAACCCAAGAGTGTTTGAAGCATGAAATACTTCAAACGAGCTAAATATATCTAATGGTATCTTGAAAGAAGAAAGTATTTTCGATGAAACCAAACATACCTAGTGGAGTTGACAAAGGAAATACTTCAAATGAAGTATATCCAAAGGTATTTGATGAAGGACATACTTTAGAAGGAATGAAGTACATCTAATGATAGTTGGAATGAAGGAAATACTTAAGACGAAATGAAGTATATCCAGGGATATTTGGAATGAGGGTGATTACCCCATTAGGCATGATTCGCCGACACATATTCAGGATACGAATTATACTTTTACTAGAATTAGATAGTGGTGGGTGACAGATAGAATATATGTTATGTTGATTGATGGTTGAGTTATTATCATTCACTTGGGAATATCTTACCGCTACCCTCACGCGGCGCCCAACTGACTTAATGATCACTTCCTATTTATGAAGGAGGTTCTATGAAAGTCAGGTGAGATCTATGCGTAGTGTTGCACATGATAGACATAAGTCTCACCAATACGTGGAGGTCTAGTTCACTTAATGATTTCTTTGACTGTTGTATCCTATTTACCAAGGAAATTCCATAAGCCTTAGCTAGGACCTTTGTATAGTTAGGATGGGCCATAAACGACGGATATGGTTTTAAGTGGCACACAAGACCTAGTTTACCTACGATTTGTCTTATTCATTTATACTTATCAAGGAAGTTCCATGAGTCAGGTGAAACCTCCAAGCACTGACTAGACATCAATCTTACATCTTATTCAGTGGCGTTTACAGGTGCGAGTTTCATTTTTGAGGTGATTTTTTGCTTACATGGCTCGGCATACACTAAAGTGAATCTATTGCACTAGGTTGGTCCTTAGCTACAACACTTGCTAATGGCTACTTCTAGTTAAGTAGATAACTACAGTACAAGGCCTATGAGCTCTTACCTATTAGTCCTTGTTTAGCGATCAAACATGTCATCTTGATTACTACTACTAGCATGAAGCTAGGTCATGGCTATCGCTAACCTTCATGACTATCTAATAGCACTAATAAACTTATATGCCATAAATTTTATATTTTAGCTTCTAGTTCCAGGTGAAATCTAGTTATATGTGAGGCATACTCGTCATATCATGATTTAATTGAATTGTGCTTGTTGAATGAGTTACCTTTCAACTCTGTCATTGTTAATGACCTAGGGTTAATAGCCACCTAAACATTCTTCATGTTTATATGACTAATTCTTATCAAGGTGCCCATTTGATGGTTTGACACCATCTTAATCAAATGCCCGGTGTCAGTGATATGTCACAATCCTATTAGATGTCAACTAAAGTGATTACTTTACCCATTCGATAATTTGGTAAGAGCCTACTTGTAAGTATATGTTGCTATTATGTATTACTTTATTACTAGTCTACTAGCGGGTGTATATGTCATTGACGTATTGTCGTTATTATTATTTATTATTATTGTAACAATGGCCTAGGGCCTACTGGTCATTTGATCATGTGTGTATGTGTATGCCTAGACATGACTATATCATCTTAACCAATCACTAATTGAGTTAAACAAAATGTCTTTCTTAATTACATTTGCCCCCCCCATTAAAATGTTATTGCTATCTGTAATATCTATTAACTACTTAACTTGATAATTAACTTCTGATCAATTGTCCAATGAGGTGGGACCATGGTCAGTTAAACCATCCTTAAAATACTAATTGTAAACATGTTCACTTATAGGGGGGCCCACTGTCTAGACATAGAGGAACAGAGTAGAGGGGGAGAGAGAGTGAAAGACACATAAAGGGAGCAACAGGGGGCAATGGCGACAACATGGCTCGCTTGCCGATGGCGGTGAGACGGTGGTGGGGCGGTGTTGACCCCCCAAAATGGATTGCCGACGGGATGAGGAAGCCAGGATTGGAGAGGGGATCACTGGAGGAGAAGTGGCGGCGCCTACGATAGTTTTAGCCGGGACTGGGGAAGACGGCGTTGGCACGGTGCTCCGGTGGTAGAGTAATGGAATCGATTGAGGGCAATTGATGAGATGGCTCGGGAACACATTTTGACGTGAGTAGATGGGGGAGGGGCTTATCGGTGTGGCTGAGGGCGAGCGAGGCGCACCGGCCGGGGACGGCATCGGGGAGGAGGAGGAACAGGAGAGGCCGCCACAAGGAGCTTCGGTTGGAGAGGAGCCATGGAGATGAAGGGAGGAGTGGGAAAGAAAGGAGCAAGAAGAGAAGAAGCTGGGTGGGTTTCGGTTGGAGTGGATAAGGAGAGAGAGAGAGAGAGAGGAATGTAAGAGGTAGGGTTAGGAGAAGCTAGGTGGAGTAGAATTAGGGATTAGACGATTAAGGTTGGAAGGTGTGTTAGACAATTAGTATAGAATGTTTGTAAGATAAGCGTGTAGACTCTAATGCGTGGTGTTAGCTAGTATTTTCTTGCATTAGAATTAACGAGTAACGATAGTTGTTAGTCGGTGGAGCTTAACCTAGAATCCATTTTGTGGGTAGAAGCCGTATGCGAATAATTTTTGGTAGACGACAAGAAAATCGTAGATGGGAGGTCTTGACTTGTCGGAGATCCGCAAGATGTTTTAAAATTAAAGGTTGCTACTAAAAGAACCAATCGACCCATATACTTATTTTGGCACTAAAATCCACTAAGTATTTATTTGGGTATTATTCGCTTACTAGTATATTGCGCATGGAGTAGCCGATACAGTTTAAATCGTGGCGGTCATCTCTGATTCAAGGCAAGCGATCCTCTTGAACATGAATCTAGCTATTTTTAACTGAAAACTGTATTTACTATATCATATACAATATTGCATCAAAACTATTTCTCAAAACTCAAAACATTTAAATGAAGATGGTGAGGAAAGAAAGGAATGTTATGATGAGTAAGGAATGAGAAAAA
This sequence comes from Ampelocalamus luodianensis, assembly GCA_036346255.1. Taxonomy (NCBI): domain Eukaryota; kingdom Viridiplantae; phylum Streptophyta; class Magnoliopsida; order Poales; family Poaceae; genus Ampelocalamus; species Ampelocalamus luodianensis. The sequence goes on from CM070634.1 coordinate 3,971,188, forward strand.
GATGATGTAATACTATGGCTGGTAAAGGGGGCCCGGGGCAAGGATGAAAGAGGGCAAGAGGTGGGACCCTTTTACATATGGTTATTATATAAGGACCAACAACACTCTTGCTCATGGTTGAAGCCGATCTAAGTACCAACCATTCTCTCATTTCGATGAGCGAAAATGCTACCAGACACGTAATTATGCTCTCCACAACAGGTAAGTATATATGTGCAGCGTGTGTTATGTTGAAGCGCGCTATAGCGCTAGGTGGAGTGTTGGGTGCGAGAGGATGAACTGCCCAACCAACATTATCGAACTTCTGGTGTTGGCGGCCGGCACCGACGGAGGTAATGGGTGGAGAAATTAATCACGTAATCTGAAAAGCGCTCGTATTCTGAACTCAAGTCGCATCAAAGGAAATGCGATGGACCTAGCTCATATAGAGCTCGAGAATAGTTATGGGTAAAGTGGTACAAGTCACAGCGATGCTATATCAAATCATGAATTCATGCCGTCTCTGGATTGAGTCTCTGAGGAACCGCTAGGGGTCTTTCTTCTCTCAGAGTGACTAGTAGTCTTTTACGAATTAAAATTTGCCACCTATTGTTTTAAAGAGTTATGTATTTTGAAATCGAGATGAGTTAGAAAATGAAGAAAGAACAGAGATGAGTCATACGATGGCATTTTGCTATTAATGCTTGTTGAGTACATTAATTTGTACTCAACCTTGTTAGTATTCTCCTTTGTAGATCCTAGTCGGCGGAACTATTCCGTGTTGGACGAAGGTCTTGTACCGGCGATATGGCACGAGGCGGGCGTTGACTACGAGGACCAGTGTGAGAAGGGCAACCGAGTTGGCGTTGGGGTTGAATTGAAGACGATGGAGTCAAGAAAAGCGCATGAAGGGTTTAATCCCATTGTGCCGCTTATAATTACTATGTAAGAACCATAGCCTTACGTGGCTAATCGGAATAAAGGTACAGCTTCTATTTTATTGTTCGCTCGCTAACTCGTAAGGTTTACTATTCGTTGGAATGGTGTTTTACCGCATGCACGAATAGTAATCCGTATGCCTAAATGTGATTACCCACAGGGTAATGACACGGGCGCTAGGTGTATCGAGCAATAAGATCGAACCACGCTAATAAAATAGAAACTCGTAGCAAGAACTTAGATGTGCTTTTCTTGCTCGCTATATGGCACTAAGTATTTTATTAATCCTTATCTCAACGTCAATTTCTACTTCACTCTCCTTTCAAAATTAGTATGTTAAAAGCTTACCTATTCTTATAGGTGACATTCTGCTAACGTAGAACCATTCCGTCGTAGAAGGTTGAGGTTCGATCTTCCGCTCGAGATAGTGCGAAGCGTGTGCTTCATCATAAGATTCGTGTTGTTAGTTCTGCTAAATGATTTGTCGTGCTAGCAATTAGACATAGGATAGATGCTTTGAAGGCTATAGGCGAAGGGTATCAATATAAGGTCATAAGTTTTCATGTCAGGTTAGAGGCATGGAGTAGAACTCGTGTGGACTCGTTATTCCAATCTCGGGATAAGTATGGGCCATACCCATTAGCTTCTTACCTTTTCATCTATACCACGAATGACCCACAAAGATCTTAAAGTAATCGAGAACTACTTAAGGAAAGTAAAGGATGGCCGACGGTGTGAAAAGATGACTTATCCCACTGCATTTCAATTTTCCCGACGGTGGTCCGTGGCACTCGGCGTGCAGCTCGGCGCACCAGGAGCGAAATCTTGGGCGCACTCGGGAATGAACCTCGAGCGGTCCCAAACACGTGGTTTGGTGGACTTGAGCCGCCTCGGCCGCACTGGGCATGTGGATCCGAGGTAGTGTAGGTTCGCACTCGAGGGCAAGCTCGAGCGACCCGTGCCCGTGGATCAGGCGGTCTTGAAGCGGATCTCAAGCGTGGATCGAGCACGCAGAGACTCGGTAGAATAGGATTTGGATCTTTTGGCATCTACTGTTTCTTGTTATTTGCCTCATATGTATATGGATTAATACAAGTCACTGCGGTTAGCTTTCTTCTCTATCTCAAGCTATTGCTAAAGAAGAGGAAGGTCGAGGAAGCGAAGAATGTGAATTAGAATTGCGATTGGGACTCACGCCACAAGAGTAGTCTCACGAAAATCCAAAGCAGTGAACTTGATGAAGTTAGCACTGGTCAACCTCAAGCCACTACCATACGAAACCAACCAAATACCATCGACCACCGCTTATAAACCTTGTCCATGTATACATGCAACACCACCACCAACATATGGATCACCTCAACAACGACCCTTTAACCAACCTTTCGGATCTCACAAGCCCATCAAAGAACCACCACCAAGATATGAACCGCCGAGCCAAGAAATTTCAACCCATTCTTCCCAAAACCCATAGCCCAATAGTAGTTTGTTGCCATAGCTTCTCATTGCAAAGTATCGAAGTTGCCACGTGACGAAGGATAGCATGATTGTTGAATATCATATTAAAGGATTACACGATTGTGTATATTGGATTATTAGAAACACATTGTTGTGGGGATTAGATTATTGGAATAAATTATTATTGAATCTGGAATAATGAATTGTCGGATGTGGGATTGTAGAACTAGATAATTGTTGGATATTGAATATTTGATCATAATTGTATCATATTATTGGATTATTGAATATTGGGCTAAAGAATGTGGATTATGGAACCGGATGATTGTGAATATTGAATTGATGGACATTGGATTAGTAGGAGTACATGATTATCGAGTAATTGGATTATTGTTGAATACAGAACTGAATGTTGGCTACAGGATTATAGGAATATATTTGTTGGATTAATGGAGTTAGGGATATTGGATTATGGAAATAGATTATGATTGAAGACTGGATTGTGGGATTATATAATTGTTAGAGTTGGATTATCGGATTGCATCATTATTGGATTATAGGAATGTATCATGATCGGATTATTAGAAATATACTATTGTTAAATTATAGAAATGCCTTTGTCGGATACTAGAATATGCTGATGTTGGATTATAGACGTATATCTTGTTGGAGTATAGAAATAGATCTTGATTGGATTACATAAATATGTCTTGGCGGATTTAAATGAATTTTAGTAAATTGTGGAGAGTTCGAAATGAGAAATTAATCCAGTATAGATATTGATTGAAATATGGGACGGTTGGAGTGTCGTAGCAATTCAAGATGTAAATTTTTGGTGAATTGGTTGGATCATGATGAATGAGTAAATTTCGTGAAATTAATCGAATGATTCGGTTATGTTGGATTTATTAGATATAATTGAATAATGAAATAGGATTTGGATATGTTGTTGGTAATCGTGAGAAATCCTGTATTGATAATATAATCGGGTTTAGATAATGAATAAAGCATGAGGTTGGATTAGTATAGAAAATTATAATTGAAACTCTGGTGCTTTGATTGGATTACCAAGAAGTGATGAAATTAGGGAAGTTAATGAAATAATAGTGCTCGATTGATTTATAGTTGTTAATGGAACTAATCGGACAACCGGATCAAGTTGAATTCATGGAATATGATTACCTGTTGGAATTGGATTTAGAGGTATTTTCAGTAATAATCGAAAATCTAGTATTGACAATCCGATCGAGTTTAGGTAGTGAATAAGAAGGTTGGATTATTACGAAGTGGTGACCGGAATTCGTGTATTTGATTAAATTATACGGAATTAATGAAATTGGCAGAGTTAATTGAATATCAATGGCTGGTTAATCTACAATCGTTGGTGGATTAACAGAAACAAGGATATTGCGAATCTATAGGTATAGCAGATTGATTTGGAAAGGATGGATACACTTGTGCAAACCACACAGATAAAGTTACACCCATTCCTGGTGTCAACCCATATACACATGCCAACAGATGAAGCCCACAAATTGTGACGGCAGCACCAACTCAGAGTTCGACAGCATTTGGTGAAGCGAAGCGAAAGAAAATGGGGTCTCAAAGCGCAATCTGATGATAGTCGAAACCATCACTCAAAAATCCGAAAGATCTATACAGGACAACAACATGGGAGGAATCATCCCGTCAATGAAGACTACATGGGAGAACAATGAAGCGCTACGAGAAGTCTGCCAAAACCCTCCCCTGAAGATCCCAATTTCGGGGACGAAATTTTTCTAAGGGGGGTAGGATGTGAGAACCCGCGTAATTAGCTAATCTTTTTTTTTTTAGAAGTGGCGGCGCTACGATAGTTTTAGCGGGATCTGGGAAGACGGCGTTGGCACGGTGCTCCGGTGGTAGAGTAATGGAATCGATTGAGGGCAATTGATGAGATGGCTCGGGAACACATTTTGACGTGAGTAGATGGGGGAGGGGCTTATTGGTGTGGCCGAAACAGCATGTGGAGGCAGCGACCGCGTACGGGGCATCGCCGGACGAGAGGAAGGCGAAGTGTGTCCTCGGTGCCTCGGCCGTGGAGGGGGGGGGGGAGGGAGTTGAGTACCGGGAAGGGGAAGCTGAGGCAATGCTTGGGAGGTGTTGGCGCTGGCCGGGCTTCACCAGAGCGGTGCGGGGAGCTCGAGCTCCATTGTGGCATCGCTCGCGGAAGGGGGGGGGAGGAGAATGGGGAAGGGGGTCAGGGCGTGGCTAAGTAGAGGGGCAGATGGCACTCCTTGTGGCTTACGTAGGGGAGTAGGCGGCGACTTGGACGTGTGACAGGACGGTGGTAGGTGCGGCTGCGATGGACGCGGGGAGGCAACAGCGTGGCGGACACGATGTAGGCATGGCTACAGCGACAGGGGTAGGTGGGGTGCTACTTTGCAGAGTGATGGCGCGGTTGTGCGGCTTGGGCGAGATGGAGCGTGATGGGGCAATTGGCTCGGCATGGCGTCAGGGGGCTGTCGGGTGGAGGAAGCAGAGGAAGGAAGGAGAAGGGAGGCTAGCGGGTGGGCTTGGAAAGGAAGGATAAAAAGAGAAGATAAGAAAGAAAAGGAAAAAAAGAGAGAGAAGTCGGGCTGGTCCGGGTGGCTTTCGGCCCAGACCGCACTTTTGAGGTCTCATTTTATTTTCTTTTTAAACTTAGGTTTGAATTCAATCTGTTGATTTGCCTATTAGATTTATATTTGAACCTTTACTTTCAGGTTTTACCAATTTAAATTAGGTTTGCATTTCGCTAATTGATTTCTTAAAACTTATACCTCGACAAATATCTTCAAAATAAAATCCGGGAACTCGAATATCAACAAGACGTATCAAAAAGTTCTAAAATTTTCACATTTTTACACATTTGAACTAAAAGCATTTTTTGGGGCGTTACATCTATAAAAGTTGTTCGCTATTCTGAGGTTAGATTGGAGCACTATATTCTATTGGTGTTTGATTACAACGTGATCAGGCCTCTGGGTGGTTGCAAGTAGGCCTGATAATTTTTGCATTTTGATTGAGTTGGTTGCTGGGCTTGCTGAAAGGCACGTTTTGCCGCATTTGTTGGCTTAGTACCCCGCTTTGCTTAGCTAATACATTTCCGCGATTGATTATCAGCTTGAAATGACCGGCTGTTTCATCAATCAAAAGTTAGCTCCTGTTGCGCTCTCAAAAAAGAAATAAAGAAAGCAAAGGGAAGATCTGTCCATGATGTTTGTTCTGTAGGAACGACGAGCCTGAAACATTCCAGTAAGTATACCAGATTCTTTTTTCTACGAGGCAGGAAAGTAACTGAAGCCTCAACACACGTATGTGCTAATAGTAATTAACCAGAGACTTCAGAGTTTCTTAGGATTAAATTAACCCACTTAATCCTCCAAAGAGCTAATTCACTGTAAGATCATGTACAATGAGTTTACATCAGTTGTCTATAGTCTTTACAATGTAGGATTTAAGTTGATATACATGAAAGAGAATAAAGAGAGATAAATATATTATCTACAATTATGTAGCCGACTGTATCACCAGAATCAAGGAGGAAATGTCTTAGGTTTATAAAGTATTAAAAGATTACGTCATCCATAAAGACAAGTGAAAATACAATACATTGTATGAGCTGTCCATAATACTATTTGCAGGTGACGTAGAGAGTTAGTATATAACCGTGTATACTACTGTACATGACGCCCTGCCATCGCTGATTAGTGATTACTGTCCTCTCGCCGACCATAACAATTCTTCCATACCCGGTCGCACTACCGCAGCCTATACGTTGTCGGTAGGCCTTTCAGTATGCTAACTGACACATGGGACCCACGATAGGAGCACCAGTGGATCCCCACGTGTCAGAGAGAAGGGAAATCCACACAGGAGTGCTTTATTCCTACCAGCTTTACCGCTGCGCGTTGTCTCCCTCAAAATTCTCCCAACTTCCATTTGAGGAAACGGGAAGGCCCGAAAGAAGAAACAAAAACAGAGGCGCGCTTGGATTCGAGAAGCTTGTAGCACTGTAGCAATCACCCGTGTCACGAGCGGGCTTAGCGTCGGTCGCGCCGCGCGCGCTCGTGCGAGATCGAGGCGAGGAGGTCGCGAATCGGAGGCCGCGGATCGGAGGCTGCGGTGGAGCGCAATGCCGCGTCGGCGGCGGTAGGGATGGCGGCGGCGGCGCCATGGCGAGGGGCATACCGCGGGCGGTGTCGTTCGGGGGCCGCGCGACTGCGAGGTGGTGCTCGTACAGGCGCATCACCGTGGCCGTCTGCCTCGGCAACCTCGTCGCCGTGCTGCTCGTGCTCCGCTCCCTCACCTCTCCCACCTCCCTCGCCCCCACGCCTAAACGTGCGCAGAATCTCTCAATCTCGTACCGTGTTTACAACTTTGGTCTATGTGATCTGATTCGGTGTTATTTTAAACTTTTTTTTAGGTGGCGAAGTGGTGCAGTATACGGAGGAGCAGATTAGGAGGATGGAGGAGTCGATCCGGATTCGCCGGGAGGCGGAGCCCGTCGAGCTCGTCCAGGCGGTATTAATCTAAAATCCTATTCTAAAGTTTGATATTTTTTGGTTAATTAGCTCTCAAGACTTGCCATCTAATCCTCGGGTGCCGAAGGTGAAGAAGCTGCGGAAGGTTTTTGCGCGGGAGGAGAAGAGGCGGAAGGAGCTGCCGCTGGAGCTGAAGCAGAAGGTATCGTATGAGATTGTGCGGCGGCTGCGCGACTTGGGGGACAACAGCAGTGTCGCCCAGCAACGAGGTATTCTGCGTATATATCTGGTTTTGAATTAGCAACGTAGTGGTGTAGTACTGTTTTATGTACAACGAAATGGGCTCTTGACTTGCCTCCCGGATTCGGAATTTGACCATGATTTTCCGTAGTACGTGCGTATAATTTGGATTCATATGTTTATCTTGTCTGGGTTTTGGTTGACAACTTGACATGCATATGTGCAACAGGCCTATTTTGTGAACATGCCATTCGAAGCATTCTGCAGAGGGCCGAAGATGTTATATATACATATATATACATATATATGTGTGTGTGTGTGCTTCTGATCTTTGTTGCGTTGATAAATGTTCTCTTGCAAGTATCATTTTCTTTAGCTGACATATGCACTGTTATAGCTATGGAAAGGCAAGAAATACGGAATTTAAAAACTCTAGACATTGTATCACTGAGCAGGAAGAGCACCCCTTCTGACTGAAACAATCGAAACATCTACAATCTGTCTTTGCTCACTCCATGAGAGAACTCCCTCTTCTCATCCCAAATGCTGTGGATTTTACTTCTTTGCATGTGAATGAAAATAACAGTGGTTCCAATTACTTTAATTTGCTGAGCAACTATTTGAACATATCACATATTTGACCTGTTCGGCAAAAAAATGGGATATCAGTACTGTGAAATGCAGATGGTTAGGGTAGGGGGACTGGTGCATTGCTTGATGGTATAAGCTATCCGCAGTTTGACATTGTTTTGTTTCCACTATGTTTTGTGTGACTTTCAAAATTAACACTAAAAGTGAAATCCTGTTTTTGCTTTGCACTATGCCTGTTTGCCACATGCTTTTGCTACATGCAACATTTAGATTTCTATGTGACTTATAAGTAGTATTATTCAAGCTGTTCTCTTGGTTAGTGATATTGAAGTACTTATCTTTCTTTTTCCTAATATATGACAGAAGTTGTGGAATCATGGCGTGTTGAGAAGCTAAAAGATATAAAAAGTGCATCTACTCAGAAATCAGCAAATTTGGGCATCTCCAATGAGGAAGCACGTATGTGAGCTTTACTGTTGAAACTGCTCTTACTTCTGTGTGTTCAGTTTCCTTTCTAATGATTTGGTATCTTTTTGGTGCTTTCTAAAGTTTATTTTTCTCAACTGTAATACTTTGGTTTCAACTTTTTTCTGTAGGAATGTTAAAGCGAGCCCTGGAGTTCAACTGGCATGCGCTAATGGAGGACATTGGTCTTTGGATACCAGTAGAAGTCTCACACACCGAACAAGATGACAAACCTGAGGATGAACCAGAAGGTTATTTCCCTAACACTGTCTATGCAACTTGTCTATGTTGATTTATAAAGTTTGGAGCATTCGTGGTATCAAGTTACGGGGCCTTTGTATTCTTTTTCTTAAGGGTTATAGTTATGGATTAGCCTCTGAAGTGCTCAAAGAGTGAATTGAATTTCAAATCTATGCTAATTGTTGCAGAAGAAGATATAATAGCAGGTCCACCTTTGGCACCACAATGCAACGCTGAGCTACACACCGATTATAATGGCGCTGCTGTTAAATGGGGCTTAACGCACCACAAAGAATCTGCCGCTGCTTGTTGTCAAGCATGTCTAGACCAGGCTAAGAATTCCAAGCCAGGTGAAATGAAGTGCAATATATGGGTTTATTGCCCATCAGAGTTTGGATGCTACTCGCCAGACAAATATGAGCATAAACATCAGGAGTGCTGGTTGAAACAGGTACGCCCTGTTTGTTCTATCTGATTGAAACTATTGCCCTTAGGTCTTTGCATCTTCATTTTTATTTTGAACGAGTGTTAGCGATATCTGATTCAACCTGAGGTGCTGGATTGGCACCTCAGGTTTTCATGCATTTTGTATATGTGACATGGAATAATTTGCTGTTTAGTTACTTTATTGAAATGAGGAGAGATATCTGTGTTTATGCCTTGAAAGCACTGCCCTTTATTGTAACATAATTGTTAGGGATTTGAATAGTGGAAGCAAAATATAGGTGGTGCTGGTGCATGTGTTGCTATTCTACATGTAATGCTGTCCTATTAGTTCAAAGTTCAAACAACAACCTCGTAACATTAGTTTTGGCCTTTTGGCCTATGATTCTAGAAAGATCTAATCCTCTGCAGTTGCAGCTGAAGCTTGTACACTTCCAAGTGCAGTTTATTTTATTTTTAGCTGAGCCGTTCATTGTGTTGAACTGTTGGGCTAGTAATAAGTTAGGATGATGCATTGGACAAGTTTGTGGTACTTTCTTGATGGGGCTAAATCCTAAATATAAATTCATCTACAGCAAAACACGGTATGCAATAAATAGTGCTGGCATATGGTTGTGGCGTTGTGCCTTTGCCCATTTTATATGTTGTTGACACTGTTAGCTTTGTGTTTAATCGTTGATCTGTTGCTTGCCCTGTGTTAACTGGTTTTGTAAAATTGTTGAAACTTCAGTTGTGGTAACAACCATTTCTATTTCCCTCATTATGTTGTATTGGCTGCAATTACTTATCAGTTATCACTATCATGCACAAGTCAGGTTTGTGACTGCATGATGTTTTGAGGAGTTGGTCTCATTGCACCTACTACGTAGTTGGACAAATCAAACTTTATGATATGCACTCTTTTTGTAATGTTTTGCCAAAGTTTCCTCTCATCTGAGGCTTTGTTCTATTAAGCTGAAATATATATTTAAACTGCTGAACATGGTTTAATGTAATTTTTGTGTGTGTGTGGCATGAGATGTCATTTTTCTTCCCCCCAGGCGAATTAATTTATCTCGTGATTGTTTTTCCTTACAGGCTGACCACCCTAAACTGAACTTCAAAGACAAATATTCTGAGTCTTACAGAGATTCTCATCCCACCGCCCCAGTTGTTGTGCCCTGGATGTCAGGTGTTATCAGCGCATGAGCTGCTAGGCCCCAGCAGCTTATTTGAGATTGGAGATTTGCACTGATGCAACTTCACTGACAAATCTTCGTATAGCAATTCTTTCTCTTTTTGGCCACGATACCGTTTTTTGTTTTTCTTCCTTTTGTCTTGGTATATATATGATGTAAAACTTAGATTAGCCGATTTGATAGCAAAAGGTTCTTTCGAGGGAGGCTTGTTGATGGGCTAAGGGATTTGGTGGTGATTAACTAAATCCAATGATTCAGCTAATGGTCACCGACTCACCTCCCATTTTTCCACTCCGTGGTTATCTGTATGATCACGAGTTCATCACATTGCTCATTTTCATCTCGAGCTCTTCCCAAAGTTCCTTAAGTTCTGCTTCTGAGTTGTGACATAACGTTTGGAACATGGGATTTTTTTTTCGATTTCTGTGGAAATTATACCGTTTTATATGAAATTTCTATGATAATTTTGCATTCTAAACAGCCAGTATACTTCACATCATTGCTCATTAGTGATCTACTCTGCCGAGAGCAGTACAGGCCGATATGTAGAAATCGGACACAGACGGCCATGACTTGGCCACACACTGATGCAGTATCAGTCGGTTCCTCAACTAACCGAACTACCTTGCCTATGGGCTCTTGCTCCACCTCGCTACGCTACCCATCGTTTTGCCTTGCCGCGCCAGCCATGTCGGATGGAGTCGGCGGTGGGCGGCGATGCTGGAGCCCGTTCGACGCGATCCGTAGCTTTTTCTCGACGCCCGAGTCCCTCATGTCCCAGGTCGACGCCGCCCTCGCCTCCAACGAGTGCACCCGCACCTGCGGCCTCCTTGACCCCTCCGCCTCCGCCTCCACCTCCACCTCCTCGCGGTCACAGTTGTCAGGACCCGAATGGATTGGTCCCTTATCAACTGATTGAAAGCAGTAATTTGGGGATTTTCGGCATATGTAATGGAATGAACATAAGCAGTACAGATGAAGTTCTAAAGAGTAAAGCAAAATAAGGAGAAAAACTAGGGTTTAGCCGAATGGTCTCCCCTTACACGGCGGTGGCATACTTGTGCTCTCCTTTCAGCACTGCCAGCAAAGCCCGACTGAAACTTACAGTTTGACATAGTAAATAGTAAACATGAATTCTGAACGATGAGCAGTAAACAAGCTGATCCTCCCCCCACCGTCGGATGCTATCCAGATGACATCCAACCTTTGGGTCGTCTTAGAGACTCCTCTTCAATGTACACCACCGGATCACACTAAACGAAAGGGTATCCTTTCATCTCAGCCGTCCATGATCTGAAGGTCTCCCCTGTGCTATGAACTCTGAATTCACAAATCCACTGATATGACAGCAGCAGCCTCCGCAAAACGGCGAGGAGCGGGAGGAGGAAGGGGAGGCCTCCGCCACGTGCTACAACACGAGGGTCACGGACGAGGAGTACCGGGCGGCGTGCGCGGCGCTCGGGGCCGGACAAGCGGACGCGGCCGTGCGGTCTCTGCAGGTGGCGCTGACGAGCTGCCCTCCGGAGAAGGTGGTGGCCGTGGTGAAGGTGAGGTCGATGCTGGCCATCGCGTCCGCGCAGCTGCACAAGTAGCAGCACCAAGCGCAGCAGCAGCAGAGCAGGAGATGAGACGCGTCTTCTTCATCGCTGCTGGATTTGCTTCCTTTGTTTCGATTTTGGTTATTACAAGGTGTAATTACTGATTAGTATAATCAACTACTGCCGTGGAGTTGTAGTAAAAAATATGGATTACTCGATGCATTATGAAGTTGATTGTTCCTGTTAATGCATCCTTCTTTTGTTGCAATGGATGGAAGTGCTACTGAGGCATGAAGGAAAATAAGTTACATTCGGTCCGATTAAGATAAGAAACTTGCTGTGACAGACCCATCTAACTCAAGTTGCTACACGAGTGAAGCGACTCGCACGTACGTGGCCTCTACCCGAGTTTTTAAGTCTAAATGATATTGTTGGTATCGTTATTAACAAAACCGATCGTTCACTGTAATACCAAAAATAACATAATGGACGTGTCGGAGGCTTACACATGTCCAAAATCGTGCCTCCCACATCTGGATTTCATCTCCACCATCCGTCGGGGGATCGAACGCGTCTCGTGTCGCCACATTGCCGTTGTCGTGCCTTCAGCACCTAGACAAGTGCCTGTCGTGGCTCCAGCGCCCAGACGCACTCCTACCATGCCTCCAGAGCCCGGCCGCGCACCACGTGGCTGCGCCGTTACTCCCGCGCCTGGATGCGCTCCTATCGTGCCTCTAGAGCCTGGATGCGCGCTTGCTATGCCCCCACAGCCCGGACGCGTGCCACGCGCGTTAGGGTAGGGTTTGGGCATAGTTTTAAGGAACTTAGGGTTAGGGTGGGGTTTTAGGGAAATTAGGGTTTTAGATTTCCGAAATTAGGATTTCATGATTTTATGTGAACGATTATGAGGTGTTTTAGGGTTTTGAGGGTTTTGTGAATGTGAACCTCGGGTGTTATAGGGATTTATGATTTCATGTGAACCTCGGGTGTTATAGGGATTTATGATTTTATGTGAATCTCGGGTGTTTTTGGGTTTTATGATTTCATCTGAACCTCGGGTGTTTTTGGGTTTTATGATTTCATCTGAACTTCGGGTGTTTTAGGGTTTGGGTGTTTTAGGGTTTAATGTAAATCTCCGGCGTTGCAGTTGTCTCCAGAGCCAATGTACTCCGACAATACTACACAAATAAATTTTGCATTAAGCGCACAACATATATGCAATGTACATATGGGATACAATATGGCTCACTCGTTTGAGCCATTCTCTGCTCGTTGCGTCTGCGTGCGCATCCTGATTTTGAGTTGAGAATGTCTCGTGGGATACGTTAATCGTTCCAGATAGCACGTATCGGTTCGGATGGGGTACAGAGACCGTTGAGTGGGCAAAGATGTATTAGCAAGCTAACTCTGGCCCAGCTGAGTCTGTCCAATGTTAATGTCGTCTAGTTATGTTATGTTAAACCGATTACCACCTGCAATCATGTCATTAATGAACGAATCAAGAAATACGCGTCCAAATCGTTCGCCCCCAAGGTACGATGTATGAACATCCCTTGGTGCGGAGGAGCTATGGCCTTGACGGTGCAATATACCAGTGACCCTAGAGGAGCTCTTCCCTAGGTACGGTACTCCGTGCTGGTCAACGTACGACAGGGGTGGGCATCCTGAGTGCCACGGTCCAAACCCTAGCGCCGTGTACTGCTCCCTAGCAATAGCTGGGATGGTTGTCTCCTCATCGGTTGACGGATGGGCATCACCCCCGCGCTCAACTGAAGGCTACAAGATTGAATGATGTTAGGCGAAATCAATATTCAGGACCTAAGTTGAACATCTCGTACCTCCCGGATGTGCAGTGCGAATGACCGAGGGGGAGCGCCAGTCTGAGTAGGGGGTGCGGACGGAAGAAGTGATGTATCCCGACGAACGTGCGGATGAAAGATGATATGATGTTAGCACAACCTAAGGCATAATAAAAAAATAGGACATAAATTTGTACATAACTTACCTCCCCGGTGATCTACAGTACAGATGATCGATGGGGAGCGCTACGATGCCTGCCGGTCTGACTAGGTCATGCCGACCTAGCACGTCAGCACGGTTAGTCCACTCGGTGCGCAGCGTGTAGGATGTTGTCCCTCGACCGACCGCAGCTCATATTCTTTATTATATTCTTGGACTCCACAAAGATGTACTTGATAGTGCTGAGAAGCCCTGGTACGGTGTGCCCTAGGCTATGGATGACAGCCTCGAATGCGCTTGTGATCAGCTGCAGCCACTTAAACTGAAGTGACAGACAACACTTATTCAGTAACAAACAATACAAATATAATCAATAAAGTGAACAAATGTTGTCAGTGTTTTACGGTGTCATCATGCTGCGAAGCGCTGTGTCGATCAAACGAGTGACGGAGCCTCTCCTCTTGCGTGACCTGCTCCGGACGCTCTGGTGGAGGACGGATGAGTCTGGCGCGCTACCGTGGTATGTACCACTCGATGTACTAACGGTATGTCTGTACGTCGTATGGTCACTGCTCCTGTAGAACCTCATTGTACGCCACTTTGTCCAAGCCGTAACCTACTCATGCTGGACTGCTTGCCAGTCCTCAGCATGTCGGTCCGCCCTCGATTGCCTGCATTCTAGAAAGATTTATGTCAGAACAACAGATGTAGGTATGAACTGTAAACATTACACAGATGGAGTTGGACTCACAAGTAGATGGCTCGCTGCAGAATCCTACCGTCGAGAGGGGCACAAGCTAGTACAGATTGAACTGTCACATTACGCATTGCGACGCGTAAGACTCCTCCATATGGGAAAACACCAGGTGGCAGGTTGTCGCCCATAATCCGGTGTCCTACGTGCATTGCACACACAGTCCGTACAACGCTACTGTGGACACAGAATCTGGGCTCTATGGAGCCTATATGATATCGTTGTCGTGTAACGACCCAAACTCGTTGTGGAACACTGAGTAGCACCTCGTTGGCCTGTCCTTGGCCTAACGTAACTTGGCAGCAGTCCACCGGCTGCCCATGGTGGTCCCGTCTATCGGGTCGTGCAGCTCGGGTTATGGATGCATTGCTGTCCCGATGGAGGCACGTCCAACAGGGGAGTGCTCCCAACTCCACAGTTGAAGGAGCGCGTAGCAGATGACAAGGATCGGTTTCAAACCGATGTGGCGCCGCGAAGCGTCACACAACCCTATGTATATGGCATAAAGGACGGTTGATCCCCAACTGTACTGGGGCATCGCCCCAGCCTCCGTGTCAGCCAAAGACTCGGCGATACAGACGAATCTAGGGTACACCCAATTGCCCTGTGTGATGGGAAACATAGCACAACCGAAGAGATGAAGAAGGTAAGCGACGAGGTGGGTCCTAACAACCTCGTTAGGTGCATCCGTCGGGTATTGACTGAAATTTTCCAGCCATGTTCGAGGGACACCACAGGCACTGTTCGGGATAGGTGTGCTGAACCGATGCCCCAGCCGAGTCTTCTAATATGCCGGCGAACGACCTGAAACAAGCCGACATCAGACTGTTGTCTAGGGTGAAGTAGTGTCTGACCGAGAGCATCATCGCAAAGGGCAACAAGCCCGTGTCTCGAAGGATTGAGACGTAGCGAGCGTCGAGCTGCTAGTAATGCTTCTCGAACCAAAGCACGAGGGGTGTAGGGCTATCCACGTCCCCAGTGATCCACAACTTGTACTGGTGATGCTCGTTGTAGAAGGGTTCCAATAGCTTCGATAAAGACATGGCTTGCAAGAGATGGAATACGGAGTCAGATCGAATCGAATCAAATCGAAAGTGCAAATAAATTATGACATATTAAATATGACTAAATTACTTATGACAAATTATTCACAACTAATTAATTATGACTTAAATAATCACCAACTAATTAGTTACGAGTAATTAATTATGCCCAATTAAATAACACTAATTTAATCACCACTTATTAACTGCGACTAATTCATTACCATTAATTATTTAGGACTTAATTAATTACCAATAAAAAAATTACTCATAATTAATGACCAATAAAAACAACTAGGCGTAATTAATTACAACTAAATTAATTATGAGTAATTAGTTAAAACTAAATTAATTATGATTAAATAAGTACAACTAATTAATTACCACTAATTAATTACAACTAAGTTAATTATGACTAAAAATTATGGCTAATTAATTACCACTCATTTATTACCACTAATTAATTATGACTGGATAGTACGCCTAATTAATTATCACTAAAGTAATTACACTAATTAATTACCACTAAATTAATTAGACAAGTCAAGTACCACTAATTAATTATTTCTAACTAATAACCACTAAGTTAATTACCACTAATTTTTTACCACTAACTAATTCACACTTAATTAATTATGACTAATTATTTACCACTAATTATTTACAACTCCATTAATTACAACTAATTAATTACCGCTTAATAATTACCACTAATAAACTATGGCTTAATTATTTATGGCTGGTTAATTACGACTAATTATTTACAACTACATAGTAATAACTAAATTAATTACGGCTAGTTGATTAAGACTAATTAACTACGACAAAAGTAATTACCACAAATGCTTTGGAGAGAAAATTACCTTCTCTTGATGGCGACCGTTCTATACTAATATGGTCCTAAGAACTACTCTAAACACTTTTTAACCTCGAAATAAATTTTATTTCTATTCTCTGTGTTCTCAACGACGAGCGCGAGAACGAGAATAAAATTGAGAATAACTAAGAGCAAGAGCGACTCCGGTATTTATAGTTGCACGAACGCAATTCCCGCAGACAACACAGCGACAGGAGGGGAATCAAATTCCCTCCTGTGTGATGTTTTTTTTTGCATGCAGGGAATCATTCGCAAGCAGGGAGCATGAGCGTGATGGATTGGACAGGCAGGAAACCGGGTGGCGACTTTCGGGCGAGGGCGCGGCAGCGGCGTCGGGCACGTGTGTGTAGCCGTGGCGCGTTCGGGTAGGGGACTAGCGAGCGGAGTCTGTGGCGGTCGCACTAACACTCCTTGTCCGGGCGCCAGAGGCGCGGTGGCGACGACATGGTGGCACGAGGCGCGTCTAGTCCCCCGATGAACGGTGGAGATGAAATCCGAACGCAGGAGGCACGCTTTTGGATGCGTTAGCCCTCAGTACGTCCATTATGCCATTTTTAACATCACGACCCGTGAACGGCCAGTTCCATTAATAACGACACCAACAGTGCCATTTATAGCAAAAACTCCCTCTACCATCATAGCCTGGACACGATGAAATCTGCTTAACAGTCTTTTGTATACCCAATTTGGACATCTCCAGCAATAATTTGAGAAAATATCAGAATCTCTTCTTTATCTTGTCATAAACTTTGCGTACATCTGACTTGTTTGAGCACTACGCTTAGTCGCTTACACAGGGGAAAGGTAGCGCTAAACTCTAGAATACACTAATGTCTTTCGCTGTACACCCTGAAACAATTATTGCCCCCAAAAATGCGTGGAGAAAAATCATAATTGGGCTAGTCACGGAGAGCGGTGCTCTCGCCATGCAAGTCATTGTTACAGCGTCAGACTCATCATTCATCAGTGAAGCAAAGGTCGAAAAACCTCTCTGCTCAGTGCAGGACCAGACTAAAATCCGGCAAAGGCAGGAATGGAGGGGCCTCACAAGCACCTCTTTATGTCTGAGAATACCGGCTTTTCCTTATTTGCCGCTTCGACGTCCTCCGGTGATGCAACGGCAACCACAACACCATTGTCGTTGATGGTTTCGACCGCGTCGGCAAACTCCTTGAAATCTTTTAGACTGCCGCATGAAAACCAACACAATCAACGATTATTGTGTAAAAACATCGAGGTGGCAGAGATGAAATTTGGACCATGGGTTTTCTTACCTGGTTGATAGTATCTCTTCACGCCTTTGCTGGCGTTCCTCCTCTGTGATGCCCAGTAAATATCGCATTAGACTGAAAAAGGGCAAAATCCATGTTTAGTACTCATGTATTCTTTATGTGCTATGATACCATGTGCATAAGACTGAGTATAATTTTTGTCTTGTTCATATGTGTTTGCAGTCACACCACATCCAAGTCAGACTATACTTGGTTAGAAACGACATTTGGAATCTCCACAAGATACAATTAATCCGTAAGAAAATGCATCAGAAAGATTCATGGTTGCATATGGCAATCCCAGCCAATATCTACATGGATACTAACCCCAGCCAAAATGTCAACCAGCAATAAACCACTGCTTTACAGAACCCCAGTACTGGCAACTTAGCACACATCAATATACAGGTGTTGGTTAAAACAGCCCATGACAGACATATCACGTATCAGTGAATTTGTGGCTCAGTTGCGCTATGTTATTGTGCACTATGCAGAATGGTGAGGATTACGTACCTGCTGTAACCTTTAGCATCTGGTAGCTGGTAGGCATCAACATCACCTATGGTGCCAATAATAGCTTTAGTGAGAGCATCATCATCCATTTCTAGCTCTCTGAGAAACTTTGCTGTCTCATCATAAACCTTTAGTGTTTTCAGTAAGTTTGGATCACGGTATGACAAATAGGAGAACACTCCTGCAAAACGAAACAATACAATATTTAGCATAATGTGAATAATGTAAAGCAGCAAAGCGACACTTGGCGCTTCATTGTGAGATATGGATGGGAACTGGAGCCAACTGATACTGTAATTTTATCAACCCGAAAAAAAGGGGCAAGAAGTAGGCATAAGATCTAAGTACCTGAATGAGTGTCAAAATCGCAAAACCCTCCATATGCACCACCACTAACTCGAACACGGTCCCATAACCACGAATTGCTTATGTGCTTGGAGATGACATAGGCACTTCCATTGAGATGGTATCCACTTTGGTATAGGTTTCCAGCTTTTCCAACATAATTAACCTTCAAACAACAGATAAATTGACATCACAATTCAGTATGCCGAGTAATCATTTCCAAAAGACTGTTGAAAGCTAATGCCAGACAAATTAGAAGTACCTGAGTGGGGACAACAATGGCTTCGTTAACAGAAGGCAGTCGAGTGAGCCATGGATCACTTCCAAGGGATGGAGCACTTGGCAGTGAATCAAGAAATTTGGTAATATGCTGGCTAGATTTTTCAAGATTTCTCGAGTCGCTTGTTATGTTTATCAAGCAACCTTCCTTCACAAATAGAGACTCCCTCATTTCCTCAAGTGAAGTGGATATTTTGTCCCATTCTTGATCAATCTTTGTTTCCAGGTCACGTAAATACTCAAGATAACTGGCAATAGCAACAAATAAATCAATATTTCAACACCGATAAATGTGATAGTGTCACATATAGATTTGTAGGTACCAAGAAATGTACACTCTAAAACAAAAATATCCTGTAGAGAAAAATAATATCTACTAGTGGAGATGTTGACATATTTGTTACAAATGGCTGCTAAAAACACAGGAAGCCTATTCCTTCACAAAAAAAAAGGTAAAAACTATTAGAAATAAGCAACCAAGACATTGCATCATAAATGTAAGCTACATTTGACTACCCCATAGGCATGTACTTATGATTACAAGGCAATAATCACATATGCCATTTCAAAAGCCAGCTGACTTAACAATCTGCAAATCTATATACCATAAAGAATCTTACCTAACACCACCCATTTGTTCAGCAATCCATCCAGCTGCATTTAACTTAGCATCCATTCTAGCAGCAGCTATACCATGGCCGCTGCCCCTCAATCGATTCTGTGTTGGACAAAGCATTAGATGATAACCACATTACATGCACGCATATGCCAGTCTACATCACAAAGATATTAATTTAGTACCTCCATTCTTGCTTTACTTTGAGAAACAAACTGCTTGAACCTCTGCTGTTCTGTGAACTGAACATCTTGAAGAATGCAGTAAATCTGAAAGAACAAAACAAGTATTTATTTTCATAATGCAAACACAAGATCAGCAATTACGCGACTAGTGCAATTTTTGTAAAGAGAGATGCAAATTAAACAGACTAAGCATGTCTTCTGCACCCTGTCATTGCCTTTGGCACTACGGTCTACACAGACAAAGATCACAAGCATACCAGATTAAACAAATCTTCTACTTGTGTTGTCATTGCCTTCCCCCGAACGATGATGCGAGTAAGAGGATCTTCTTTTCCCCTTATTGAAGATGTGAATGGGTAAACTGATATGCCTCCAGTTTTTCTTCCAATTAATTGATTAAGCTGCACGAAGCCCATGTCTTTTGTGCCCATCTCCAGTAAGGATTGGCTGGAACACAAACTCAGTTCAAATACCATATTGTATATGAAAGCGCAGAGAAGCAAAATATCTTCAATACTTCATGATAAATCAGCAATAATGTATTGATCAACCGGCTCACCAGAACAACGGCAACAATTTTAGATGTTCTTTCTTCATTGAACTCATATCAAATACAACTTCAGAGTAGACAACATCATTGGTGAATAGATCGTGTTGCAAAACCTTGACACCATTTATCTCTCCCACCTACATATGACATTTGCCGTATGAACATTATATCCTCTAGTCTTCTCTTCTTCTTTTTTTGAGAATTGAGATCATTCTCTAGTCTAACTAAAACAGTAAAGTGAAGAAATAGAAAGAAAAAAAATAGGCCTCCTCAGGAAAAGGAAAAGAAAGGCAGCTGTATCTCCTAATAAATAGTTCATACTTCTAACATCGTGAAACCTTCCCTTGTACATTTTGGAAGGAACTTTTCTGTATACTAACGCCTAGTTTGGCCAAACTCCAGATCCTATTCTAGGATTGATAAACTGAAAATTTGCAGTAGCAGTTCCAAATGAGAAAGTTAAAGTTCTTGTGATGTTTTGGATGTAAGGCCTAGCTTCTCATAAAAAATGTAGAACTTTAGATTGCTAACTTTGGCCTATGAATAGAAAAAAAACATGTAATTTCTGACCAATCTACAGGACAAATTAGAGGTTGTTTGCCTGTCTGGGCCTTTTGCCCTTGCCTGTCTGGGCCTCTTGCCCAGCCAGGCAATTAATATTAGCTTGCAGGATAAGGACTAAGGAGGTTACTTGGTATAACTCCCAGAGTTAGCTTTTGTGGGTAAATTGATAAATTATTGTCTGGGCAAATCATCCCAGCTGAGCACAAGAGACTTTATCTCGACACATAGTCAAATTTACTCTTTCAGATGAGCAAAGTTTGGGAAAGGTTGGGAATCGGGAAGATTCACATCACAGTGTCACATACATATTAACTCCTAGATCACTTCTGTTGGTTATACTACAGAGGAATCAGTCCTGACCAGTATTCGTAACGCTCAGCTGCTCGCCAATGATTTTTTGTAAAAGAGCACCATAGCACCCAACTCAATAGGTACAAATTCAAACAGAGAACCGCTAAACAAGGCTAGGCCAAAAGGGACCAGTTTCCATTGGACTTAGAGCTAAGTCAGGCAGATCTATCTAGTTTCTTCAGCAATAGCACTTGGAAAACAGAGAAATAAGGATGATCAAACTTTCGTATTGAACTAGCTAGGCTTCATCATTTTTTTAGAGCTCTGCTGGATCCAGAATTTTGAGCCAACCTGGCCTGGGAACTTCAGCTGAGGTGGGGGGAGGGGGGGGGCAAATAGGGCAGAAATGCAAGGTGAAGAATTACCTCTATTGGTACATGAATAGGCTTTTTAGGGATATCTTGCAATGACAGACTAGGGACAGCTTTGAGAGCTTCTGGAGGATCTGGAGTTTCTTGTTTATCCTTTAGCTCCTTTGTAGCACGCGCCAACTCTGCAAGATCCTCCTGAGTCATGCTAGATTTCACTTGTTTTAGAATTTCTTTCTCAGCAGCTTCATCGCGCGAGGCTTTCTCAGGATCAGGCTGCACGACAAAGATTCAAATTTTAAGAATGTCTGAGACATTAACAAAAAGCAATGTAAAAATTCTGAGGTGAGAAGTTCTATGTAGACCTGCATTTCAACTGTGACACGATGCACATTCTTCAATATAAATTTCTCAATGAGTGGTGAGAATACTGCTTTGGATCCCTCCTCTACAATGCGTGCTTTCAATTGCTGCAATGGGCGTTCATATTTCAGAGGCTCAAAAGGGTCCATGTCATAAATCCATTTCCCCTGCAACGAAGACAATACATGAATATGTCCAAACATATCTGTTTTTTTTTTAAAAAAAAGAAAGAATAGATTCAGGTGTCCATACAATAGAACGAAGCATCAGTGACAAGCCACGAGGGAATGATCCTGTGTTGTTCTCCCTCAGAGCGAATTCGATTGTGTTCATAGATGCCTCCACTGCTTCTGATGCAAACCCTTCCTCTGCCAAATTCTTCAAAGTTTGCATAACCAGCTCTTCAACTTTTTGAATGTTATCCTCAGATACACCTTTCAAGCCTATACTAAATTGTGGTTGAAGAAGCTCATCCTCAACACCACCTCCCACAATAGCATCTCCTAAACCACTTTCAAGAAGAATCCTTCTAAGTGGTGAAGCAGGAGTCCCAAGCAAAAGGTGATCCAGGAAACCAAGTGTAAGCTCAGTTTCTACGTCTAGTGGCTCCTCTGACAACAGCCAATTAATGCATATCATATATTTCTTTTTCAAATCACCTTCTTGACCAGCAGGGTATTTCTCTACGATTCTCACTGGTTCTTTGAATAGCCTCTGTGGCCAAACCTTCGATTCGTTAGGAGCAGGGCTGGCTTCAAACTGGTCGAGGTACTCTACAGAAAAAGAGGGGCAGAAGAAGAAAAATTGTAAGAGCGTCCAAAAAGGAAAACTCGGAACATGAAAAGTTGGTTGAAAAACAAACTTGTGAATAAGCATGACTAACTAATAATAGATGGAAGCGTTACCACTTAGAATGCGTAGTCTCTCTTTTGGGTCATCATCGCCGTAGAACCAGATCCTAGCATTGCTTGGATGATAATAGTTACTGTGGAACTCCTGAACATAAGACACACACACACACCAAAAAAAAGTTGAGATTTAAATCCAAACAAGCTAATCAGCCAATGTTAGCTTACTGGTACTCCAAAATATAGAAAACATGATTCAATGGTCCTAGAAGCAATTCATCTTTATAATTTCCAATAAGAAAACTACTAATAATTGAAACTTCAACTTATAGATAAGGAAAGGGCCCTTCGTCACCCATGATAATCTATAGCCAAAAGGCAAAAGACACCATGTAACCTTGCAGGGGTAGGGCATATATAAGAGCAATAAATAGCGATCAATGAAAATACCAAATTTAGATTGAGAGTAATATCTTGTACAAAACCTTGAATTCTTCAAAAGTAAGCTTTGGAATTTCATTTGGGTCCCCACCACTATCCACACCATACGTGTTCTCAGGGAAAAGTGCCTGCAGAAAGTTCAAAATTGTTACGCACTTCTACTTGTAGCAACTGGCATAAAAAATCATGACAAGAGAGACTATGAGAAATTGGCTTTGGAATCTGATAAGAACAGTACAAACTACAAAGGGGTATTCAAGTATAGGACTATTAGCACAAATTAATAAACCAGGAAGCATCTATGAAAGAAGCATAGACAAAAAATAATTGAAACTACATCTTGCTAATGTACTGAAGTCTAAAATAAACCCAGTTTAAACCAGAAAGCAGAATGAATAAAGGCGGAAATGCAAAAGCCTGGACCCTGGTGCATATCAATGCTTAGGTAAGCAGTTCATTACAAAAGGACCACAGTTTGTCAATCAATAAGTCTGGATTTAGTCCTAGACTCATAATTTATAATAACCATACATAGGATTAACCAAGATTCAACTAATTTATAGGGTTGAAGTTCAATCTCGGAAATAGATGTTTTGAGAAGGTTATGATCATGTTAGGATATCAACAAGAAGATCTCAGGGCACTATCATGCAAAGGCTGATAAGAAACATATCACAATCTCCTAATGAACCCAAACCCCACAGATTGAAAAACTGAAATGGAACAAATAGTTTACCTGTTGAGATACACGGCCCATTAAGTTATCAGGTTGAGAGTAAACTCCTTTCATCTCATTGAAGACAACACCTACATTTGCATGTTAAAGGATTTCATTCAGATACTTTTTAAGGGACGCGCCTAGCTCACATATAAATGTGCTTGCTCCATTATAATGAGTAATCAAACCTTTGTAGGATATCTCTTCTTCAGGATTGTCAAGCTCATAATGCCAACCTTCCTGTTGAAACGTTTGGAAGTCCTCAACACATCTAGGGAAAAAGACAGCATCAAGGTATACATCTACCAAGTTATAGAAATCCTGCAAAACAACAACACGAATGGTGATAATGCTACAAAAAGAGCCGCAGAACAAATAACTGAAGCAAATTTGTGACTATTAGGTATCACCTTGGTGTTTGTTGACGCAACTGGATAACATGTCCGATCCGGATAGGTGAATGCATTCAGGAAAGTGTGCAAACTGCCCTTTAAGAGCTCAACAAATGGCTCTTTCAAAGGGTATTTTCTTGATCCACAGAGAACACTATGTTCAAGAATGTGAGGTATGCCAGTCGAATTTTTCCTAGTAATAAAAGGATACACCTTAAGGGGAAAAAAACAACAATAGCCTTACATGAGTACATGACATGCAATGATTTGTTCTTTACTTCTTTCTCTATGTATAGGTCTCCCTACTTCATTTTTTGCATGATAATCCTATGTCAAAGGGGCAACAAATACTATTTTGTCATCACCAATACAAAGAAACAAGGACTAAATGCACTTACGGAGGGGTACGGAAAACAATGCCGAACACTTTATTCTCATCATCATTTGACACAGACATCACTTCTGCACCTGTCTTCTTGTGCTTGTAAAGAACAGCAGTTGATTTGCACTCATCTATGATCTGTTCGGAGACCTTCTCAAATCCTAGCTTTGCAGCATACTCATGGACATCATCTGTATCTGCTTATGTCAGAACGAAACAGGCCACACATTCATTCTCAGGCTGCAACTTATAAGAGTGTCAAGAGGTTACTCGAATGACAAAAGGTTGCAGTTTTGAATTCTTGATTCTTTCTCAAGTAGTGTATTTTCAGTTATCCCGTTAAAAATTCATGAGCAAAGCAACATACTAAAATGCAGAATTTTGATGATAAAAGCCGACCTTTGAGACTTAACACAATGCAACTTTACACCTTTATTTCCCATCAACTATGCACTTACACGCGACTTGAGACATTTCCTCCCCTTTCTTTGGAAATTCCAAGTAAAATAGCACATAAAACTAGCTCCTGATATAGATGAGTTCGGGCAAAAGCAGTCCTCACCATGCGGCACAGGGGAGGGCGAGGTGGAGACGGCGGGGGCCGACAGGCGGCGCGCGAGGCGGGGCGCGGCGGTCGGCCAGTACCGCCCGGCGCAGTGCAGCGGCGCGACCGCGGCCAGGAGGCGCGCGCCGCGGGGTAGAGCCGAGTAGTTGCGCGACGAGAATGAGGAGGAGGAGGAGGAGGAGGAGGAAGAATACAGCCGGTACGGCGCGGACGAGGCGGCGGGCACGAGGGGCCTGGGCTTGCGGCGGCGGTGGAGGAGGCGGCGGCCCGAGGTGCGGAGCAGCGCCACCCGCTCCATGGCGTAGGTGTCCAGCTTTGCCGGCGTCTGGGGTTTGTGGATTGGAGGAGGGAGGGGGCAGCGACGTGGCGGCGTAGTTCGTTGCGATTAGGCTTTCCGCTTCTGTGCTTTTCTGCGGGGTTTTGGTTGGGCTTAAAGAAGGCGATGAGAAAAATCTTTTGGTTTCGTTTTCTTCTTCTTCTTTTGGATGGATTCATTGGATGATAGAGATTTTTTTTTGGGATGCAATTTCGTGTGGTTGATAGGGAGTTGGAGTGAAACATGGTACACGCAAGTGTACGTGTTGCAAAAATTTGGCGTTTTGTGAACGTGTCTGCAGCATGTACATTTAATTGGAGGGACGGAGAGTTTTGCAAGTCTTGGGATTCTAATCCTAACGTTTTTCTTCGAAAATAAAAGGACATGCCTATTACGATTTCAAAGGAAAAGCGGAGGAATGGCAATTCGAAGGAATTTTTGCCTTTACGGGTGTTTGGAATGGAGGATTGCCTCATTCCTTCCCTTTGGAAAGTTGATTTTTCTATGGTTTTGGTGGAAAATAATAAAGAGGTGACCTCATGGGAAATTTTCCTTTGAAAGTTCGGATGCAATCTCGCTCCTACTCTCTCTCTCTCTCTCGCAAATGAATGTTTTTCTAAAAGTTTCTTAAGTTTTTTCCCTTCAATGTATTATTTATAGTTTTCGTTCCTGCGTTCCAAACACCTCTTTCTATAATTTTTATGTGTTTTTAATCCTCTGTTTTGTCACCACATTCCTATATAATTACTGTGTTTTATCTTATTCCTACGTAGCTCCAAACAGTCCCGGAAGTTCGAGTCGGTTTTTAACCAAATAAAAAGTCAATTTGGGTCAAGCCCAAAATACATCGAGCCCGTCGTGAATAGTTGACCGAGTTGCCTCGTTTCTGTCCGGCCCAATGGCAGGCAAATTGCCCTCCTGTTTGACTAGATAGCCGAAAAAGCCACGAGTCAACTGCCTTCTCTCTTTTTTTGTAAAAACAAATCCGATTATGATCTGGCAATTTCCGAGCCCAACCCAAGCATGGCAACAAATTTGGAAGAAAATAATATGAGATCTCATCGCACATGACACATTGCAGAATAAATCAATCTCATATGATTTATTTCAAACAAATTTAATCATCCTTCCATTTAAGTCTCCGCCACGTTCATTTGATCATTTCTCGCCTCCTCTTCCCGGCTTCCCTCTCAAAACAAACCTCCTAGCCACGACGCGCATTCCCGGACCCGACCCGACCCCAGACCCAACGTGATGGAGCTCACCACTCCGCCGCCGCCGCAGGACTTCCGCTTCGACGGCGCCAACGTTGGCGCCTACCCCGCGGCGTCGGCGGGCACGAACCCGTTCGCCTCCGTCGATGTCGTGGTGGGCAACTCGTTCCTGGCCACGGCCGTGACGGCGCCCCCGTCGCCCAATCCGTTTGAACTCCTCCAGCCCGGCGTCTCCGACGCCGACCCCTTCGACCTCTTCCAGCACTTCACCAGCGCCCCTGCCAGCCCGACGCGCGCCGCCGCCATATACGCGCAGTTCGCCAGCGTCGACGGAAACGGCGCCGACCACGACAGGGGCGACGACGACGACAGCTTCCAGCCGCGCGTGTCCTACTCCACGGTCACGTCGACCGTGCCGTTCGAGTGGGAGGAGAAGCCGGGTAAGCCGAAGCCGGAGTTCGCCTGTACGGCCGCAACGGCGGAAAACGGGGATGTGGACGAGACGGACTTTGACTTCGGCGTCCTCCTCGACAAGAGCGCGCAGGCGCCGGAACTGACTACGGCTGACGAGCTCTTCGATGAGGGCAAGATCCGCCCCCTGAAGCCACCGCCGCGTTTACTCGACGGCGGCAGCGTCGGGTCATCACCACGGTCGCCGATGTCGAGGGCCGCGATGTGGTCGCCCCGGCTACGGAGCCTGGTTGGGCCCGGTGCCGACTTTGACCCGTTTGCCGCCGCCATGGCGAAGGCAGCCAAGGCGCCCTCCCCTCTCGGCGCCGGCGGCAAAGACGCAGCCGACATCGGAACAACCACTTTACCCAAGAATCCCGACTCTGTCACGTCGCCACCCTCCATTCCTCCCGCAACCAATAATGGCTGGAGGAAGAAGTGGCGGCTCAGCGACTTGCTCCTGTTCCGGGGGTCATCAGCCAAAGCCCGTGCCGCCGGCAACATCAGCAAGGACCCGGTCTTCAAGTACTCGCCGGTGCAACACCTTGGCACGCCGGTCAAGAAGGCGACCTTGGACTCCGTGGCTGCCAATGGCGATGTCTCGGCCGGGAAGCACAAAAGGCAGAGCAAGAAGTCTGCAGCGGCTGCGGAGGGCGGCGTTCCAGCGCCGCACCGGAAGAGCGTGATGGGGTGCGTCCGGCTAAACCCCGGCCTGCATCGGCTGGCCAAAGGGCTCAATGGGTCGTCATCGCACTTCAGCCGCCGCACCGCCAGGTCGGCGATGAACGGGTAAAGAATCCATCCATGGCATTATTCTCGTTACCCTCGCAGAAAAGTGATGTATTTTTTGTTCAGCATTTCGCTACTTTTCTTCCCATTCTCTTGAAACAGTGTACAATGCAATTCCTTTTTTTCCCACTGCTTTGTTAGTTTGGTCTCTTGATGTCTGTACCGTGATGTATTACTTACATTTACATGGTGATAGAAGAGA
This sequence comes from Ampelocalamus luodianensis, assembly GCA_036346255.1. NCBI lineage: Eukaryota > Viridiplantae > Streptophyta > Magnoliopsida > Poales > Poaceae > Ampelocalamus > Ampelocalamus luodianensis. The sequence continues at coordinate 3,999,060 of CM070634.1, forward strand.
TTATCCTTATCGGTTTTGCTAAACATCATTTAACTAAATTTTTTTTGTCAAAATAGTCAAATTTTCATCCATTCGATCTGGTTTGAGATTTGCACTTCTTCTTATATGATGAATTGAGTCCGAATTTATTATGAATTTTTCTTCGGAACATCATGGGTTCACCACATTGCAGTATTTTGTTGATATAAAATTTCATATATTTTTTTGTTAGTGTTTTTGCTCAATCTCTCAAAGTATATGTTAGATTTTGAATTATGTGATGGAAATATGAGTTATTAAGACTTTCGAGAATAATTGTAGTGACCAAGAACAAAAATTGCATAAATAAATGAGTTTTGCTAGAAAAATTGCGACTGTTTTCTTCAGTTGAAAACAGTTACATTTTGAACCGTTTGATATGTATTGAGATGTGTGTTGAGTTTCTTTTTAAAGCATGTTTCTATGATAAGTGATATCTGATCTCATCCTACGGTTCAAAATGTGACTATTTTCAACTGAAGAAAACAGTCGCAAGTTTTCTAGACAGTTCCTAAATAAATTACCATAATTTATGTATAATGAAGTTATAAATGAACTTAAATTGACTGTTTTAGGCTGAAAAAATAGTTGAACCTTGTATAGACGGACCATTCAATAATGCACTGTTAGTTACTCTCTTTTTTCCCTATGTTTTACTTGGATGCCTATTTCCCTTTACTAATTGCTCCCAACGTGTTTAGGACGGAGCCTATTGACGTAGGGGGACAGTGAGCTCTAAGGATGTGTAATGTGTCCGAGCTTAGTTCTTACAGTATTTCCCTCATTTATTTACTTGGTCCCCACAACCATTATTCAGTATACCGTTTAGGATTCTAGTAGTAGTAACCTACTGGTAGGTAGTATACAAAGACACGTAGTAGCAGCAGCAGCAGCAGCAGTAGCAGCAGCACTGCAGCGCTGTAGGACGAGGAGCACTTCAAAGTTCTGTGTGGTCCTTCAGTTTTGACGACACCTATGGCTTTCTTTTGTGAAAACTTGAAATTCAATTTTATGATAGGTTTGTTCTAGTAGTAACATCGGGCTTCCAAATAATTTTGCTTGGGGTAAACAGTGCTGTAAACTCTGTTCTTAACCTGAATTTTGCATGTTGCCTCGTACTGCTTGTCATGTTGTATGAATCCAATTTTCGTTTTCTGTCAAGCCAAGATACATACGGCTGCATTTTCAGGGAAGTGCTGTACTCGTCACATATAAACATTTAGACCATTCAGAAATCATACGCCTTAAGCGCTACTCAAATGCCGGGTTTATTCAGGAAAACAAAATCACCTGAACCAGATCCGCAGGATTATTTGACTAGTGCATTCGGATCCTCTTTCCCGGGTCAAAGACGACGTGAGGATATCACCTCCAAACACAAGCCACGAACAGATGTTCCCCTGACCAGACATTCTTCACCGACGTGCAACGCATCTTCTGAAAGAAAATCAGAACGGAAGGATTCGATTCAGATGCATCTCGCACGATACATGTCACGGGGGTCAGGCAGGCAGGCGTGCCTGGGAATGAGAAGGGATGGAAGCAGCTGACCGGGTTGCTTTGCGCCTTTTTTTCAACGGCCAGGTCCTGCCATTTCTTGTCCTGCCGACCACACGGTCGTTGCTGCGTTTCGATTTTGTCCGGTCGGGGGCTCGAGCAATACTTCCAAATATTGCCCCTGCGCTTTGCCTCATGGCAAGTGAACCGTAGCATCATGCCAACGAGTGTTGTACCTCCCACAGGACCAAACGATGGGTTCATGGTGTTAAGACTTTAGAGTTGGCCAAACTGAAGTAATTAGAAGTGTATGCTCTAGTAGTCGTGGTTTTCGCAATTTGTATTTACTTAATCTTCAGAAGGAAGAAGAAGATGTACTATTTACACCAGCTCACAGAAAATTCAGAATTCTAGCATCTGCTACCTAGATATTCTAAACGAGCTTTCTGTCCAAACACCTAAATACACAATGTCAGACGTACCTCAAAAAGGTTCATATATAGACACAGGTTCCTGAGTACATACGTGCGGATCGGACGGCATGCGACCCCGTCCTTTCGTAGCAGATACTGGATTGGCAACCACCACTCGACAAAAGAAAAACATTTCAATCATGCAGTAACTACTCCATTCGTTTTGTTATATTTATCCACAACACACCATGTAACAAATACTTAATGAAAAATAATCATATATAACCCTATTAAATAGTATATCACAGCCACTTAACCTCTTACAAAGCATTTAAGTAGAGATAGAAAGGAAAAAAAATACAATAACTATATTCTACACTATCATAATGATAAATATATTGAAACGGATACTTCCAAAACCATGGACAAATATAGCGAAATGGAGGGAGTAGTAAACTACCCTGATGGATCCATACCATAGCCTCAAACATGTTCAGTTCAAACATAAAGGGACGTCTGGCTATTCTTGAACCATTACCTTCGATCAAGAAACTTGGCAATAATCATCAAGATTGTACTAGATAAATTAGTGTCCAGATTTCCCATGATCAATGCAATAGGCGCCCTCTGGAGTCGGAACACTGCAGTTGTCTGAATTGCACTGTTGTTGGTCATCACATCACGTACTGCTCTACTTCCACCACAATATATATCACATTGAAAATGGAAAAGCACAAAAATTAATTGCATGACGAATCATCTCTTAATTTGTAGTTGTTACAACTTGCAACTTCTGGATCTGGATACAACTATACAAGTGTACGTTGATCAGGAATCAGGAGCATCATAGTACCATGCGTGTATCAAGAAGCTAACTAAAGGAGACAAAAAAAAAATCTTGGTCTGATCAGAGGAGCGACCTAAAACCTACACGCGCCGAGGGAAGACATGAGGGCGCGCCTCTCCGCGGTCGTGGCGGCGCACCGGACCTCGCCGCGCAACCGCATGATGGGGTGCTGCCTCTGCCGCCGCTGCCTCGCCATCTCCGGCGCCTCGATCACCTGGATGCTGCGCTGCCGCTTCGCGTCCGCGAACTCCTGGTACCCCTCGTGCAGTTTGCGTTTCGCGATCGCCAGCTTCGCCTCCATGCTCTGTTCTTGCGTCGACTGCGCCGGTGCCTTCTCCCTGACCGCAGCAGTGGTTGGCGGCGTCGCGGAGCGCGGACGAACCGAAGAAGCCTTCGCGGCCGCCGGCACGATCTGGTCGGCGTTCTTGCGCACGGCCTGGCTCTTGATGGGCGCCGGAGCCTTCTCTGTAGAACCCGTCGATGTCGTCGGCATGGGCCGGCCGTCCTTCTTGCCCATGGCCACGGGCCGGCGGCCCTTCAACGGCGCTGCTTCCATCATTCGGACTGAAGCGGCCGAGGCCTCCTTGCCGTAGTGGCTCGTGCCGGGCAGCCCCGCGGCGAAGAGCCTCTGAGCGATCAGGTCGCGCCTCTTCTTGAGCTCGGAGGGGCGGTCCACCGCGGCGACGGCGACGGCGGCGTTGATGACCTCGAAGATGTCAACACCCGCGGCGCCGAAGAACCTCCGCCAGTGCGGAAGCGCGCTCGGGTCGGACGCCATCTCGCTGTCTCGGGCTTGGGGCGTGCGAAGGGGCCGGAAGATCGAGCTCGCCTACGATGGAATAGACGGCGTCCAAGAGACGTGGAGACTCGACAGGTGTGGAGAGCGAGCAGTAAATGGTGAACCGCGCGAGGCTTTTAAGGGCGTACGTGCGAGTTGCCGTCTTGCCGAGTCGGACTCCAAGTCGGAAGGAATTGGATAGCGTCGGCGCCAAGAAGCCATTCAGGTGGAATCCGACTTGGAGTCGGGCTTATTTCTGTATGGAAAGTTTCGAAGCTGCGGCAGCCGCAACGACACCGCTCGCCCGACGTATGCACTACTCAGTCCAATTGTGTACTCTGTTAATCTGCTACATATAGCTGTTAGATCGATGAATTATGCATCATAAAAAAGTACATGACGCTCCCTCAAATAAAAGCAATATAACGATAGATTTACTTGCAGGGGCAATTAAAAAGCAGTAATTAAAAAGCAGGATGACTAATTACTTGACGTGTCATTAAAAAAAAAAGGAAATTGATAGGGGCCGTCTGTTCGATGCAGGGGCAGATCAGACGCTACCGCTCACAACTCACAACGCCAATTGACTCCCCAGCTTCAAGTCCACAGCACCACGTGTCACAACCAACACCACACAATCATCTTATCTATCTCCAGCTCCCATCCAAGCAAATGTAGCTTCATTTATATTCAACACTTCCGTGCTTCTCTCGCCCTCCATCTCTCTGGCCACGCTTGCACATGGCCACGGCTAGACCAGAGTTAAGCGCTCCTCCATGCTTCTCCCCCTATCCCTCTCCTGTTCTTACGGCTCTGCCTCCCCATTTGCTCCAAGTAGTACACACAACCACGGCCTTCCTAATTCCCATCTGTGGCCCATCTCCTCCCCGCTTGCTCTTCCCTTTGGTGGCTCGCCGCTGGAGCATCCTGGTGACGGGCGGCGCCAGCTACATCGGCAGCCACACCGTCCTGCAGATGCTCGAGCAGGGCTTCCACGTTGTCATCATCGACAGCCTCGACAATGCCTCTGAGGTCACCCGTGGCCGCGCCGCCATCGAGTAGCTGCGCTAGCTCGGCGAAGCCCACGCCGCACAGCTGCAACATTCAAGAGGTTATCCTCTGTTGTTTCTGGTTTTGTTGTTGCGACCCGTTGAAAAAAATATTACATACTGTTCTTTGAGATGTTGCGACCTGCTGGAAAAATATTGTGAATGTAGAAAAAAAATGTTGCGTACTGTTCACGATGATGTCGTAAGATTTTTTTTCTTATGTTCGGACTATACTCAAGGTAGTTAGGATCGCGATCCAACTCTTAGAGTCTTACGATTCTACGAACCCACGACAGCCCGTCGATCCAAATCTTACGTCGATCCTACTTGTAGAGTCTTAGGGCAAAAAAAAATTGCAATATTTTTTAGAGGCTAGGTTTTGCTGATACTTTGTTTTAGAGCAAAATTTGTTGATATTAATTTTTTAGAATAAAACTATAAATAAACAAGGAGCATGCAAAATATTATATCAGTGCGGTAATGTTGTTCTCCTGTAGTTCAGAACTATATCACCCATCATGTCAGAACCATTATGCTTTTCTGTTGTGTGATAAGAAGTGTTTTGCCCTTTTTTTTGGTAATAAGTAAGTGGTAAACCTTATAAGAATTATACAAACTTATAGTATAGATGGTAAATATGTGTGTTTTTACAAATCCGTAGAATCGTCGATTCTACGATTCGATCCTACCGGAGGCAAATCGATCTGACTCGGGATCTCGACTCTGACTATGTCAGACCCGGGATTAACGTCCCAGATCTTCTGTGCATTTCTGAACTAGTCCCATGATCAGTAGCTAGTTCACACAGTAAATAAATATGGTAACAAATTCATATCACAATTTTATTAATAATCAACAGAGTTTATTACAAAGGAGGCTTACAGGCCCACAATAAAATAAACACAGCGGAAGACGAAGATGTAGTAGGGTCCAGCAATCTGCCACAGGCAATCGACTGGGGTAGCGGCTTAGTCGTCGAGATCCACATCGGTAGAAAAGTCCTTCTCCTCTGAAATTTTGTTTGCATAACGCAAGAATGAGCACAACTTCCGTGCTCGCAAGTTACACCCGTCAAGTAACAGAATGACATGCATATATGGATGTAACAAGGGTGGCTTATGTGTTAATTTGCATAAAGCAGTATTTTCTTTAAATACTTGTACTAAGTTCCAAAGCAATTATTCTATACTACAAATCATTTTGTAAATTCTCAGTTTTATAGTCAGATAACATTCACACATGAATGGTGAAGGATATCTTCCTATCACATGGCTTCCTGCCCAAATTCCCATCTGGATAAACCAGTTTTGAAGAAGTTTATTTTCAAACAAAACCAAAGTCTAACTTTGAGTAGTTCTGCTAGCATGTCCATAACCGCGGACACGGCTATTCGAATAGTTTTACACTCTGCAGAGGTTGTACAGCTTTACCCACAAGAGATAATCAACTTTCAATGTCCGTCTGACACACTTCCGAATGTGTGCGACTAAGTGATTATCACGAGGCCTTTACAATGCGCCATTCCACCGCGGTTACCCCTCGCTAAGGTTTCGCCACCCCCCTTGGAATAAAGACCTCCGGGTTCGGGCCCCCTCTTGCGCTAGGTGGGTCTAACATAAGTCGTAACATGACCACGGTGAAACATTGCAAATTAGTTGGTCAGGTCCCGCCCACACAGGACATGTGGTGGTACGATAAGGCATAGCATCATGCGCTCGAAGACCGGTCCTTAACTGACTTGGGCAACTTTCCAACAAAACCCATGGGCCTCAACCATACCCGATTGAGCCCGTGCAGGAACATGCACCCACCAAACATCCATTATGCCCAAGTCCAAACCCATTTTTATTTTATTTTCCAGGTAAAAGCATTTATAAACCTTCTATGGTAAAACAATACCACAGAACCAGTTTAAATCAAATTTGAAAGATTTGGCTAACATTTCCCAAATACAAGATTTGATCTAAGCATTGGCTAAGTATAAGGCTAATTTTAATGTCATTTTACCTACTGGTGATAAGGTATTCACGTACAATATTCAAATTGGTCATACAAGGAGAATTGGATTAACTAGGTAATTAAAATAGGGAATTAAAATAATTGCATAAACATAGGCATGCAGTGATAATTTAAAATGAAATATAAATAGTTAAAATAATGGTATCAATATGATCAAGGGTATAACTTGCCTTGCTTGATGAGGTGACGTTGTTTTTCTTAACAGATCACCTTAACAGAACGTCTGGTGTTGAGGTGACGTTGTTTTTCTTAACAGGTCATCTAGTACTCACAAGTACTATCTTCAGGTAGTCCAAGTGTACGATCACGATGATCATACAGTCAAAATCAATCCTCTTATGTTGTTCTTCAATCGGCGTTGAAACCTGACTCTCCGAAGTCGTCGAAATCTAATCGTGAAAATAATCTAAATTCAAACTAAATTCAAATAACAAATCAAATGAACTCCAAATAGAAATATTTTGTTTTAGCTAGCTAGATAATAATTTTATAAAGATTTTGCAACTTGAACCACCCAATTTGGAGTTCAAATGCAAAAGATATGAATTTTAGAAGTTTGGAATTACATGAAATGATAGATTTAGGGTTTACAAGAAACACTGGCCAAATGAGATGAAAATTAAATAATTTTGGTTTAGATGGCTAGATCTTGATTTTATAGGAATTTAGGAATTTGAATCGACGAAATCGGAGTTCGTATGAGGGAGAACGAACCCCGGGAAGTTCTAAATATCAGAAACCCTAAAAATCGATTTTATTGATTTCCCCGAATTATTTTTCTAAAGAAAAAATTCGGTTTATTGCGCATGGTGACGTCAGCATTGGAATTTCTGAATTAAAATAATTCGGGATAAAAGCTACAGTGGCTGGCATGTGGGCCCCTTGGTCAATGGACCAGGTCCACGGCGGTCAAAGGTCCACCGCAGACCCGGTGCACCAGCACAGTGAACGGGAGTGGGGTGCGTTGGCGCAAGCGCTGAGGTGGCCGCCACACGGGCTGCCACATGGGCGAAGGAGGTGAAGTGGCGGTGACGTGGCGTCGCTGTGGCGGCCGCGTCGGCGACAACCGGCGGCGACTCGGGCCCATATGGCGCCGGCGAACGGCGGCGGATTAGCCTCTGGCGAGGGTGCGAGTGGGTAGAGGGGAAGGCGGGGAGTAGAGTGCGCGTGTTCTGGTCACCTGGAGACTCGGCGATAGCCGGCGGCGAGGATGGTGGCGGCGGCGAGGTCGAGCTTGCGGCGGCGGCGGGTTCCGGTGGTCCTCCGGCCAAGATGGAGGGCGCACGGTGCAGGCGATGGTGGCGCGACACCGTCGGTGTCGTTGGAGAGGCCTGGGAGCTATTGACCTCGCCGGAATCGGAGAAGAACCTCGTCGCGGCCGGTGGCGAGGAAACAACGATTGCGGCCGGTAGAGAGGGGAAGGGGAGAAGTGGATGGAGGCATTGGGTTGCGGGGGAGGAAGGGCTCCCGGGGCGCACTTATATAGTGGCCGGGGAGGGGCGGAGCGGCTTGTGGCGCATGAAGGTCCGCGCGGGCTTGCCGGCGGTGATTGGGGAGATTGGGGGAGGAAAAGGAAGGAAGATGGGGCCTAACGGGCGCGGTGATAGCGGGGTTTGAATGTGCGCGGTTCTGGGAAGAGAAAGAGGGAGGGAGACGCGGAATCGGGAGCTCCGTTCGACGCTAATGGCGGCGTTTGGCGCGGCTCCGCGGGGAAGAATGGGCGGGGAAGAAGAGATGGTGCGGGCCGCCCGATCTGGATCCGGCCGTGGAGAGGAGGTGGTGGCGTGGAGATTTGCTCACCGTCCGATCCAATCGGACGGTGGGGGGAAGGGAGTAGGGGAAGGCCGGGGTGGAGCGGGCCGGCTGGGCCGCGGTGCACGAGAGGGAGAGATGGGCTGGGCTAGTTTCGGCCCAAAAGCCATTTTCTGATTTTAATTATTTTAACAATTTATATATTCCAGTTAATTAAAAAAAAGACTTTAGAAAATAGCAAAATAATTCCAAAAATTATGGAAAAATTCACAGAAATTCCCTAGAGTTATTTTGGACTTAATTAAAATATTTCTAACTTATAGTTGGCTATTAATTTTGCAAATAAATTATTTTGGCTTTAAATAATTAGGAAAAAGCTTTTAAAAACTCATAAAATCAAAGGAATTAATTTTAATTTTTCAGATAAAACCAAATAAGGCTTCAAGAACTTCAAATAAATTTTGAATTTTGACTTTTAAAACTTCAGGAATTCAAATAAAGCAATTAAACTCTGGCAAATTCTCAGAAAAACCAGTAAAATAGTAATTTTATTTGTTTTTATTTTGGTAACAACACTTTGGGATGTTACAAACTACCCCCCTTAAAAGGAATCTCGTCCCCGAGATTCAGAGTGGCTAGAAAGAAAACTAGGGATACAGTGTTTTCAACTGGAGTTGTTGTCATCTGCATCCTACTCATCATCTGACAGAACTTGAGTGGTGACATTGTACAGACGTGCTTTTCCTGAATTCTGCGGCTTGTTGTTTGCTTGCATGATGTTGTCTTTTGGGACTTCAGAGTTGGATGGATTTGCTGCCTGATACTTCCCTGGACATTTTCTGGCAAAATGCCCAACCTCATGACAGTTGAAGCATGTGATGCGTGCAACATGAGATGGGTCTTTCTGTGATTGGCCTCCAACAGAGATGTTGGGGAGCAACAAGCTGGCCGGCTGGTCCCTGGTCGTTTCTTGAGGCATTGGCAGGCCTAGACTTATGTATTTCTGCAACTGGGACATGTATCTTCTGTTGTTTTTACCTCCTGCTTCTGGTGTTATTGTCGCGATCAGAGTAGCCTCTGGAATGTTGTCGAAGGTGAGTGCTAAGCGTCTTTTTGGGCATCGATTGGCATAATGCCCCATATCCCGACAATTGAGGCATTGTACTCCTGCCCTTGATGTTTTGTTCTGCTGAGATTGGCCACCCTTGATGTTGTGGAACGTCTGTATTGGGGGTCGCAGTGCTAATCCTGGATTCATGAGTACGGTCATCGTTAGGGTTTGGTTGGGTTGGGGCTGATTCACACGAGCCTTGGAGTTTCTTGCATCATGTTGCCCTTGATCCACCATCTTTCTCTTGGAACACTTGGTGCAGTAACGTTGTTCTTGTGTTGTAGGGGCAGTGTTTGAGAAAACATTGTTGTTGCTCATTTGTTGAATCCACTGTTGCATTAGTTGAGTATGGGTGATGATAAACTGGTTCAGATTCTGAAGGGTTTCTGCTATCGGTTGTTGGTTGCCTTCAGCAGGGACATCCTTGTTGGTGTTGGTATCATTTCCAGAATGGCGGGTGTTCTTCATCTGCCGGTTATTCCAGAGGATCAGGAAAGGAGACAAAGGATAGGGAAGAGGCAAATATGAAGGACGAAGGGGATAGAGCGAAACAAGACTCTCAAACGAAAGAACCAACTGAAAAAGCTTTCAAAGAAACTTAACACAACATTCTATCGATCGAGACTTTTTAATTGGTGAAGCGACTCAATGCACAGAATGAGTCTTGGCAAACTTATACTATATGGCTGGGCTGACATTGTATCTTCTGCTCGTGATCTTCGATGATGACGTTTCCTTGACAGCCCCATGTCTTGTGATCTTGAACGTAAGGGTTAAGAACGTGTTGACCATCTATAGAAATTTTCAAAGAAAAGAGGATCTATTTAGCTTATAAAATGGTGAAGATAGAATTGGATGAGGAAGAATTTCTATAAAGAAGCTATAGATAGATGACCCAGATGAGGAGAGAACAATTTGTTTTTCTTGTGATAAAATAAGTTTTGAAGTTTTCAACTAATGGCCATTCTGACTAGGTCACGACCTACAGTCGATATGGCTCTGATACCACTTTGTCAGACCCGGGATTAACGTCCCAGATCTTCTGTGCATTTCTGAACTAGTCTCATGATCAGTAGCTAGTTCACACAGTAAACAAATATGGTAACAAATTCATATCACAATTTTATTAATAATCAACAGAGTTTATTACAAAGGAGGCTTACAGGCTCATAATAAAATAAACACAGCGGAAGACGAAGATGTAGTAGGGTCCAGCAATCTGCCACATGCAATCGACTGGGGTAGCGGCCTAGTCGTCGAGGTCCACATCGGTAGAAAAGTCCTTCTCCTCTGAAATTTTGTTTGCATAACGCAAGAATGAGCACAACTTCCGTGCTCGCAAGTTACACCCGTCAAGTAACAGAATGACATGCATATATGGATGTAACAAGGGTGGCTTATGTGTTAATTTGCATAAAGCAGCATTTTCTTTAAATACTTGTACTAAGTTCCAAAGCAATTATTCTATACTACAAATCATTTTGTAAATTCTCAGTTTTATAGTCAGATAACATTCACACATGAATGGTGAAGGATACCTTCCTATCACATGGCTTCCTGCCCAAATTCCCATCTGGATAAACCAGTTTTGAAGAAGTTTATTTTCAAACAAAATCAAAGTCTAACTTTGAGTAGTTCTGCTAGCATGTCCATAACCGCGGACACGACTATTCGAATAGTTTTACACTCTGCAGAGGTTGTACAGCTTTACCCACAAGAGATAATCAACTTTCAATGTCCGTCTGACACACTTCCGAATGTGTGCGACTAAGTGATTATCACGAGGCCTTTACAATGCGTCATTCCACCGCGGTTACCCCTCGCTAAGGTTTCGCCACCCCCTTTGGAATAAAGACCTCCGGGTTCGGGCCCCCTCTTGCGCTAGGTGGGTCTAACATAAGTCGTAACATGACTACCCATTGCATCTGTAGGGAACGACCACGGTGAAACATTGCAAATTAGTTGGCCAGGTCCCGCCCACACAGGACATGTGGTGGTACGATAAGGCATAGCATCATGCGCTCGAAGACCGGTCCTTAACTGACTTGGGCAACTTTCCAACAAAACCCATGGGCCTCAACCATACCCGATTGAGCCCGTGCAGGAACATGCACCCACCAAACATCCATTATGCCCAAGTCCAAACCCATTTTCATTTTATTTTCCAGGTAAAAGCATTTATAAACCTTCCATGGTAAAACAATACCATAGAACCAGTTTAAATCAAATTTGAAAGATTTGGCTAACCTTTCCCAAATACAAGATTTGATCTAAGCATTGGCTAAGTATAAGGCTAATTTTAATATCATTTTACCTACTGGTGACAAGGTATTCACGTACAATATTCAAATTGGCCATACAAGGAGAATTGGATTAACTAGGCAATTAAAATAGGGAATTAAAATAATTGCATAAACATAGGCATGCAGTGATAATTTAAAATGAAATATAAATAGTTAAAATAATGGGATCAATATGATCAAGGGTATAACTTGCCTTGCTTGATGAGGTGACGTTGTTTTTCTTAACAGATCACCTTAACAGAACGTCTGGTGTTAAGGTGACGTTGTTTTTCTTAACAGGTCACCTAGTACTCACAAGTACTATCTTCAGGTAGTCCAAGTGTACGATCACGATGATCATACAGTCAAAATCAATCCTCTTATGTTGTTCTTCAATCGGCGTTGAAACCTGACTCTCCGAAGTCGTCGAAATCTAATCGTGAAAATAATCTAAATTCAAACTAAATTCAAATAACAAATCAAATGAACTCCAAATAGAAATATTTTGTTTTAGCTAGCTAGATAATAATTTTATAAAGATTTTGCAACTTGAACCACCCAATTTGGAGTTCAAATGCAAAAGATATGAATTTTAGAAAGTTTGGAATTACATGAAATGATAGATTTAGGGTTTACAAGAAACACTGGCCAAATGAGATGAAAATTAAATAATTTTGGTTTAGATGGCTAGATCTTGATTTTATAGGAATTTAGGAATTTGAATCGACGAAATCGGAGTTCGTATGAGGGAGAACGAACCCCGGGAAGTTCTAAATATCAGAAACCCTAAAAATCAGATTTTATTGATTTTCCCGAATTATTTTTCTAAAGAAAAAATTCGGTTTATTGCGCATGGTGACGTCAGCATTGGAATTTCTGAATTAAAACAATTCGGGATAAAAGCTACAGTGCCTGGCATGTGGGCCCTTGGTCAATGGACCAGGTCCACCGTAGACCCGGTGCACCGCACAGTGAACGGGAGTGGGGTGCGTTGGCGCAAGCGCTGAGGTGGCCGCCACACGGGCTGCCACATGGGCGAAGGAGGTGAAGTGGCGGTGACGTGGCGTCGCTGTGGCGGCCGCGTCGGCGACAACCGGCGGCGACTCGGGCCCATATGGCGCCGGCGAACGGCGGCGGATTAGCCTCCGGCGAGGGTGCGAGTGGGTAGAGGGGAAGGCGGGGAGTAGAGTGCGCGTGTTCTGGTCACCTGGAGACTCGGCGATAGCCGACGGCGAGGATGGTGGCGGCGGCGAGGTCGAGCTTGCGGCGGCGGTGGGTTCCGGTGGTCCTCCGGCCAAGATGGAGGGCGCACGGTGCAGGCGATGGTGGCGCGACACCGTCGGTGTCGTTGGAGAGGCCTGGGAGCTATTGACCTCGCCGGAATCGGAGAAGAACCTCGTCGCGGCCGGTGGCGAGGAAACAACAATTGCGGCCGGTAGAGAGGGGAAGGGGAGAAGTGGATGGAGGCATTGGGTTGCGGGGGAGGAAGGGCTCCCGGGGCGCACTTATATAGTGGCCGGGGAGGGGCGGAGCGGCTTGTGGCGCACGAAGGTCCGCGCGGGCTTGCCGGCGGTGATTGGGGAGATTGGGGGAGGAAAAGGAAGGAAGATGGGGCCTAACGGGCGCGGTGATAGCGGGGTTTGAATGTGTGCGGTTCCGGGAAGAGAAAGAGGGAGGGAGACGCGAAATCGGGAGCTCCGTTCGACGCTAATGGCGGCGTTTGGCGCGGCTCCGCGGGGAAGAACGGGCGGGGAAGAAGAGATGGTGCGGGCCGCCCGATCTGGATCCGGCCGTGGAGAGGAGGTGGTGGCGTGGAGATTTGCTCACCGTCCGATCCAATCGGACGGTGGGAAGGGAGTAGGGGAAGGCAGGGTGGGCGGGCCACTGGGCATGATGCACGAGAGGGAGAGATGGGCTGGGCTAGTTTCGGCCTAAAAGCCATTTTCTGATTTTAATTGTTTTAACAATTTATATATTCCAGTTAATTAAAAAAAAGGCTTTAGAAAATAGCAAAATAATTCCAAAAATTATGGAAAAATTCACAGAAATTCCCTAGAGTTATTTTGGACTTAATTAAAATATTTCCAACTTATATTTGGCTATTAATGTTGCAAATAAATTATTTTGGATTTAAATAATTAGGAAAAAGCTTTTAAAAACTCAAAAAATCAAAGGAATTAATTTTTATTTTTCAGATAAAACCAAATAAGGCTTCAAGAACTTCAAATAAATTTTGAATTTTCACTTTTAAAACTTCAGGAATTCAAATAAAGCAATTAAACTCTGGCAAATTCTCAGAAAAACCAGTAAAATAATAATTTTATTTATTTTTATTTTGGTAACAACACTTTGGGATGTTACAACTACCTTGACTATACTTCCTGCTCTTCCCTAACCACTCTCTCCTCCTATACTTCCTGTTCACCATCAGAGAGAAGAAGTTACTTGATATTTGTTTATTTTGATTCTGAGATTTTTGAGATAATGTTGTGTATGTTTTTGTTTGATATGTTGCAACAAGTGAAAAACATATTACAATAGGACCGTATGACGCTAGCGCTCAGGCCATATGTCCGAGCGCTAGTCGCAAACTTGAAGTGATTCGATGATCGTCGGCCTTGCTGCCTTTGGAGTCCGCAGACAATACAACATAGCATGAGAGTTTGTGAGCAACAAAGCTTGTCAGGTAACATGTCTCGCAACTAACTATGAGAAATTGAGAGGATGCAAAGAATACATCATCTCCCGGTGACTCGTTTATCAGGGCCAGATGCAGATGTTTTGTGCCTAGGGAATGGCCTGAAACTTGCTGTATGGTACAGAGTACATACATCTGTTGAGAATGCAAGAAACCCTCTCAACATATTAGTCAGTCATCACCGATTACATGACCAACCCACATCAATACCTTCAGTATGACCTGTACAGTCCCATCAGTGGCTTCTCCCTCTCCTCCATCCGTTTCCTTGCAGCTTCTCGTGCTCTAAGAGCGGCTTCTTCCCCCTTCGACAACGCCTTGGGCTTGTTTTCTTCTCTTTTCCTCTTGTTAACAGCAACAATAACTGCAGATGGAGCACCCTTGACAGTCCTCATTGGGTTCAACGGTTTTGAAACTACAACGCTTGGAGCTGGTCCTCCTTTAATAGTGGAAATGACTCTATCTCCAGCAGAGGTTTTGCTTGTGAAGTTGATGATTGGCCTGCAACAGTATTGGAAGCTTTCACAGAGCTATACGCCTCTTCCTGAGTGACCCACTTGCCGGCTCAACAAGAAAGTAAGAAACAAGCACAATGAATAAACATACGATACAACATTGGATCAATGGGAGAAGGTGGCTCTGAATCGCTTAGAAGTTCGATATGTATGCGTTGGTCTACAAAAGTACCTATCTTGTCGAATAGTAGAAGCGGGTTAGCATCGTAGTAAACTACTGATGAGTCTTGTCATAATAATAGCTCAAGCGTAATCAAATCCCACCTGCGCAGATAACCAAATGTCGAACATGTGTTAGTATGTTACACAACAGCAACAACAAAAGAGCCACTGAAAGCTAGCATCTTACTGCATGTGCTAATAATCCTGTAATAAATCCTTGTGATGAGTAGTATAGTTAGCTGGTATATGCAATGTCAGGAGCTAGGATCAAAGAGGAAGGGTTGGAACGCAGGTTGTAATCGTGTTAAGGAATCGGACGTTGTCCAGAACATCGGCGACACGGCAGGAGCGCCATGGTGACAGCAGCCGCGTGGCCGAGTTCTGGGATCAGCGTCGAACAGAAGAGGAGAACGGAATTGGAGTTTTCCGATATATTTTCTTATGTTGCAAAACAAAGTCTCTCTCTGTTTAAATAAAGAGCCTAACAATCTGGACTAAATTGTATTCGAATTACAGAAACTAACTAATAAGTATTTCCTAATGTATACTAAGAAGTCGAAACGGAAACCTCCTGCGTATGCTGTTTCTAATTCGACACATTTGGCAATGCTACTGGCGCAACCGATTCGGACTATGAAAGCGCGCTGGCCAGCAGCTGCTTCTTGTGAGGCCCGTACGTGATGCCCCATATAACATCTCTCCTGCCTTTTCAAACAGCTCGTCCTCGAGCTTGAATGAACGATAAAGTTGTTGGAATTGCTCTAAATCTTTCCAAGACGTGCTCGTTTCGGGCGCATTCTCCCATTGAACAAGAAGTTGTAGATGGTCGCGAGCCCGACGAGAGTTGAGCACTTTAGCCGGTTGAGGACAAACCCCACCATGTAATATAGTATGTAGTCGAGGCAGTACTTGTGGAGATAGACCAAGAAACGACTTCAACAAACTAACAAAAAAACACATCTTGAATCTTCCAAATGTTGTCCCTGCGCTTTTGCCTCATGGCAAGTGAACCTAGCATCATGCCAACGGTCTTGTCACCTCCCACAGGACCAAACGATGGGTTCATGGTGTTAAGACTTGAGTTGGCTAAACTGAAGTACCATCTGTAATACCCGTTTCTCCCCGAGGTCAACCCCGCGGACCCCCTCCCCTTCCCTCCCGTCAACCCCCGCCGGGACCCCTTCGCGTCGTCCGTCGCGCCGTCCTCGCCGACCAGTGCTCTCCCGCACGCCTCCCCGCCGCCATCATCCCCTCCGTGCGCACGCGCACCCCAAAGCCGGCCGCACGCCCGTCCTTCTCCTCGCCGGACCCCTCCTCCCCGAGCCCCGCTCCTCTTCCCCGGCTTTAAAACCCCTCCCCGGTGCCCTTCTCCCCCCTCAAGCAAGTAGGAGCAGAGAGAAAGAAGAGCAAGTAGAAGCAGAGAGAAAGAAGAGCAAGAAGGAGGGAAGAGGAAGAAGAAGAGCCGAAGACTTGCTTACCTCCCGGTGTCGCCGTCGCCGCCGCTCGTGCGTTCTGCCGCCGCTCGTGAGTTCCGCCGCCGCCCCCTTCTTCCCGAGCGCCGTCGCTGCCCCTTCTTCCCCCTCCCACGCGCGCCGCCACCTCCTCTTCCCCCTCCGGCCGCTGTCGCAGCCCTTTCCTCCCCCCTTCCCCTTCCGCCGCCGCGCCTCCCTTTCTCCCCTCCCCGCGCGCCACCTCCCGCACCCTCCTCCTCTGCTGCCCCACTCGGCTGCCCTTTAGCGCCACACAGGCTGCGCGCGCGCGCGTGCCGTGGGCGCGCCTGCTGTGCGCGTGATTCGGCTGAGGCCGTGGGCCGGGCCGAAAACACGTGCGGACCGGTTCCTTTCTCTTTTTATTGGATTTTTTTGTTTCCTTTTCTATTTTAATTTAAAAGTGAGACTTCAAAAATAAATAACTCCCCCATTTCAACTCCAAAAATTGCAAAATAAATTTCTAAAAATCTGTAAATTCAAGATCTTGCTAATGGCATAGGTCTTGTTCAAATTGGAGTTCATTTGTGTATTCTTTTGTATTTAATTGCTCTCGTTGCTTGTCGTTTATTTTGCCGGTACATCGCCCGCGTAGATTTCGGAGACGCCGGAGACCTCCACGTCGATCAAGGACAAGACTACTCGGACTCTCTCCCCTATAACCAAGGCGAGTCAATACTTTGGTCATATTGAGCCTACATTTTATGCAAATTATATTCTTTTAAAATAGCAAATTGCATGCTTTAATTCTTTAAACAAATGTATGTTAAAGCTTAAGGTAGTTAATTACCCATTTGTGAATAATTAATTATTATGCCATCATTGACAACTTGAATCCCTTAACCATTGTCACCCTAGTAACTATATGGTAATACTAGCTATAGGTTGTACTTAAGCGACATGCTAGCCTTGCTTAAGTACCGGGACATTAAACTGTCCCAATCATCATCCTTTCAAACATAAAATGATTTGGGCAGTCATTACGGGTAAATGGCTGAGATGATTGAATTGTTGTGTTTTACTTCTCAAAAACCCTAAAATTGCTATTACCATATCTGGGTGGATGGAGAGGTGGATGGTATGACAATGGGTGCTAATGTAGCCCACGGAATGTCATTTTGTGGATGGGATGTGGAATGAACCGCCCAGATAACTCGTAAGGACTTCATCTTGTCACGACCTCCCGTGTAAAACAAGTACAACCACAAGTCTGCAACAAACCGCGACTTGACTTAGTAAATTTATCGAATCCTGAAAGTCATCTCACTGGTGGATAAATGGCACGCGCAAGCTTGCGGTACATCCACAGCGACGGACACCGATACGAGGTGAAGTTGCCAACGTCGTGCGGTACATCCAGTATTGCGGTACAACATCCCTCGCGAATATATGGGCGTAACCCCATATGGGTGAGATGATGGAAAGGACGAGGTAGTTGAAAAGTTATTGTGACAACCTCTCGACTACACGACTACGGAATCGTGTAGGGCAACGAGTTAATTGTCTCTTGTGGGTAAAGTGTACAATCTCTGCAGAGTTTATAAACTGTTTAAACAGCCGTGCCTACGGTCAAAGGCGGACATGGGAACTTAACTTGAGTTAGTTCTATTTCAAAAACCTTTGTGGGTGGTATGAAAATTGTGGCGGGCTCTCCTAGCCCTGAGATTGGATTTTCCCTGAGTTTTCAGACTCAGCGCGGTTAATAATTGGAGGTAGCTCCAATCAAAATAAACATCAGGTAGAGTTTCCGAAGGAGGGATTCTCTGCTGATATCAAATATTGCACAATTACTCTCTTTAACTAAAAGGAAATTTGTTAAAAATGCTAAGTGCTAGGAATTTGTACTTATGATATTTAAAAGTATTGCTTTCGCAAATAAAAGAACCGAGCCATCCTTGTAAGCCTTGCATGTATATTATTGCATTGTGTATTGGCTCGCGAGCACGGAAGTTGTGCTCATCCTCGCTCTCCCCCAAACCCTTCAGATGACGCTGATGAAGGAGACTATGCTTACTACGAGGATCCATAAGTTGATGGGCAAGGAAACGATGAAGAGTAGTCTAGGATCTGTAGTCTAGGCCTCGACGCAGTCTAAGTTGACTCGTTGGTACTTGCGTACAACCGAAATTATCCGGGTCCTTGGGTAATATCGATCATTACAAAGAGTTGCCCGATCGCTTACTGTGAAGAGATGAGCTCTACCCTTTTGCTTCCGCTATCGTATTCGGTGTTCTGTATTGTAATCAATTTGGCCTGATTGGCCCCTGTTGTAAAACTCGACCCGACGTGGTCTATGTCACTCTGTTGGTTGTAATAAATTTGGTACTTTAGTTAACGTCATGTATGAATGATTCAGCAATGCCTGTGAGTGCTATCTACTGATCCAGGGAATAGCACATTGTTTTCACAGAGGATTCGGATTAGAAAATCCGGGTCCGACAGAGCTGGTATCAGAGCATACGACTGTAGAGTCTTAGTTAGATTGGTCGTTGCCTTAAGGACTTGGATCTTATTTTCAAAAATTAAGAAAAGCTTTTGCTAAAATATAGAGTATTTACTGCTTCTACTTACCACTCTTAGTTCTACACTTATCTTTACTTCACTTGAGTTTTACCCTGTTGCTGACCTCCTCTTGTTTCCAAATTTTGTAGATGGCCACCCCGTCGTCAGATGGCCCGTGGGACCTCCTTGTTCACGGCGAGAACGAGGAAGGGTTCGCGGATATACTCCGCCACCGATGTCAGTACCTCGGCTTTCCCGCCACCTATATTCGGGAAGGATGACGAGATCGAGGCCCGCGAATCTCGGACGATGGAGGTGTATCTCTCCGCCGAGGTTGGCGAGTTCTGACCCTATCTCTTCAAGGCCGAGGCACCTAGGCGAGCGATCGTGGCGCCATTCAGACGCCGCACGCGTCGCCTCCACTCGCTTTGTGTTGGAAATACGAGGATCTCCATCGAGATCACCGCTCGCTTCTACCCGCACCTCCACGAGGAGAGCGTGTCTCGTAGTTTCCGACACCGAGATGATGACCCCGCTGACGCCCCAGTCCAGCTTACCTAGGCGATGACCGCCACCATCAAGATCGCCATGGAGGAGATCGACGACTCGGACACTCCTCACCGGCAGCTACGCCCACTCCGACACCCTCCGCAGCAACATGATCCAGAGTGACGAAGCTCACTCCGCTGCGGTACGGGAGAGGGATGCTGCGATGCAGAGGGATGCTGCCGTCGCGAGTTGGCACGCCTCCGAGCCGCTGCTGCGACCCCTACCCCAGCTCCTGTTGCACGCGCGCCGCCGCCGCCCCCGTCCGCCCGGTGCCAGGCCGACGTTCCCCACCCAGAGGACCCCGTCTCCGTCTCACAACACGCAAGAAGGTGCGCCGCCGCCGTCCGATCGCCGCTGGAGAGTCCACCATGGACGCAGCCCTAGTCCGCCGCCCGGTTCGACGAGTCCACCGTGGCGCCACCCGGCCGCTCCGCTCGGCTCGCCCGGCCTCGGTAGCGATTGCTCCGCTCCGCTCGCGAAGTTTGATCGAGCCGTTCGTTCTCGTTCCGCTCCCGAACAATCAGCATCGCCTTTGTGGTCCGTCCCGGTGGAGTAGTTGTTAGATTAGACTAAGCTAGCTAGTAGTGCTTGCTAGGCGCTTTTGGGTTGCAAGCACTTTTGTTTTCCTCTTTTGTAGACGTTGTGGTGTATTCGTGTCATGACTTAGCTTAGCCTATAAGCTTTGTTCGAGAGTCATGTAACACTTAACCTCTTAATATAATGCAACGCTCTAGGCTTTGTAGTGTAATTGTTTTGTTCTCTTTGTTGGTTTTGTTCTTTCTGTGTGTGCTCTAGGGGGGCTAGTGAACCCTCATTCACCCCTCCCTCTAGTTCTAAGCTTCAGAGTTTCTTCAGGATGCCGCCAATAAGAGCCGCCGCGGTCCGTGGCGCCTTCGCCGCAGGAAGAGGCCGAGGTCGTGGTCGTGGCCGTGGCCGTGGACAAGAGCTACCTCCTCCGCCACCAGCCAACCCAATAATGACTCAAGTCATGTTTCAAAGATACTCAGATTCTTGAGCATTACTAAGCAATCGTGAGATCGACCACCAATGCAACTCCAAGCTAGCGACTTTCTCGGGACAAGACCTCTCACCTTTGCTGCAGACCAATGAACCTCTAGAAGTGAAGATTGGCTCGGGGACACCGAGAAGAAACTTCGTCTTGCCCACGCTCAAATGAGGATAAGGTGGATTTCGCCACCCATCACCAAAAAGCTGCCGCTTAGTGGGAAAATTACCTCGCCGCCGAGGTGGTGAAAGTATAGAGGAAGAAGAAGCGAAATAGTGAAGTCGTAGCATCTACGATTGGAGCCCCACAAGATCCCACGCCTCTGCGCCGCAATAGAAGAAGTTCTTTGAAGTACAACAAGCGGAATCGAACCGCTGGCGTACCGATTCTCGGGAGGAATTCAAAGCCGCTTTGAGCCAACTTTGTACCACCGGTACCATGAGGATGAAGAAGAACGAGTTTAGAGCTTTAAAGCAAGGCCATATGTCGCTTAATGAATACGACTAAGTTCAACTAACTTGCTCGCCACGCTCCTAATGATGTAGCCGATGAAGAAGAAAAGATTGATCGCCGTGGAAGGAATGCGCGAAGATATGAGAGGACGACTTATCCTCCACGATTACTCGACTTCCAAAGAATTAGTCAACAAAGCTCTCATCCGTGAAAATGAGAAGAAGACTGCAGAGAATAGCCGCAAAGGAAGATAGCATTTCGAGGCCACAAGGTAGCTTTCCCAGTCAACATTCCAGGCGGTTCATCTTTCGATCGCTGCGGTTTCCTCTCAGAAAACTCAAGTTTCCACCCCGCGTCCCCAAGGAAGTGGTTTTCGTGCTCTCCGCCCACGGCAACCAAAGAATACCAACCCAAAGAAGAAACCTCCATCGCCGCTGTGGAGAAAAAGGTCACTCGCTAACCGGTGCCCTCGACGCCACAAAGATCGCCGCCAAGGCCGCTCCAGTTCAAGGACGAACCTCCGCCCCAAGTAAGAGTCACGAGACTTCGCAAGCATCAAGGTCTACACTAACACAAAGCCACGGCCGTGTGAACCACGTCACAGCCGAGGAAGCTCAAGATGCCTCAGGAGTGCTAATGGGTATGTTCTCTGTTAATTCAGTTACCGCACAAGTTTTGTTTGATTCTGGAGCTTCGCACTCTTTTGTTTCAAGAAAGTTTGTTGAAAGGCTTAAGTTGCCTACCTATAAGTTAAAGAAACCCGTGGTACTTAGTTCACCCGGGGACCCCTTTATGCTACCTCAGTAAGTCCCAAAGTAGAGATTGCTTTGGAAAGTTCCGGATTCCTAGCAAACCTTCTGGTGCTAGAATCCCAAACTCTGGATATCATCCTAGGGATGGATTGGTTGGCCAAATATCAAGGATTAATAGACTGTGCCAACAGAAGAGTGGTGCTCACTAAGAATCTAGAGACCACAATCAAGGTCAGTGTGGATCGTTCCTCTCCCTTGGATCGAGCAATCCACCACCTTAGAGAGTTGTCCCTAGAGACAACGCCTGTAGTTCAAGCTTACCCCGAAGTCTTCCCAGAAGAATTACCCGGCATGCCACCAGACAGAGATGTTGAGTTTGTCATTAACTTGAAGCCAGGGACAGCCCCAATTGCTAAGAGACCATACAGAATGGCCGCTGACGAACTTGAAGAACTTAAGACACAAATTGAAGACTTGCAAGACAAAGGTTTCATTAGACCTAGTTCTTCTCCCTGGGGTTCGCCAGTCCTCTTTGTGAAGAAGAAAGATGGCACCGCCAGATTGTGCGTGGACTACAGAGCACTCAATGATGTGACCATCAAGAACAAGTATCCCTTACCTCGCATTGATGACCTGTTCGATCAGTTGACAGAGCATCGCTTCTCTCAAGATAGACACGAGGTCGATACCATCGACTTAAGATCGGAATGAGGATATTCCTAAGACGGCTTTTACCACTCGGTATGGCCTGTATGAGTTCACTGTCATGCCGTTTGGCTTGACCAACGCGCTAGCATACTTCATGAACCTCATGAACAAAGTATTCATGGAATACTTAGACAAGTTTGTTGTCGTGTTCATAGACGACATCTTGATCTATTCAAAGACCGATGAAGAACATACTGAACACTTGCAATTGGTCTTAGAAAAGCTTAAAGAGAATCATCTTTATGCCAAGTACAGTAAATGTGAATTTTGGCTTCATGAAATCAGTTTCCTCGGACACATTGTATCCGCTGGAGGAATTGCAGTTGATCCATCCAAAGTAGCAGTTGTAATGGAATGGAAACAACCCACATCGGTAACGGAAGTGCGTAGTTTTCTCGGCTTGGCCGGATACTACAGACGCTTCATTGAAGGATTCTCTAAGCTTTCCAAACCGATGACCCATCTGCTTAAAAAGGAAAAGAAGTATGATTGGACAGAAGCTTGTGAAAAGAGTTTCCAAGAATTGAAGAAGAAGTTAACTTCTACACCAGTATTGATCCTGCCAGACATACATCAAGACTTCGAAGTCTACTGTGATGCATCGCGCCAAGGTCTTGGTTGCGTACTCATGCAAGGAGGAAAAGTTGTAGCCTATGCATCCAGACAACTTCGTCCTCACGAAGACAATTATCCAACCCATGATTTGGAGTTAGCAGCAGTAGTGCATGCCTTAAAAATTTGACGACATTACTTGATTGGAAATCATTGTAATATCTACACAGACCACAAGAGTCTCAAGTACATTTTCACCCAATCAGACCTCAACCTCCGACAAAGAAGATGGTTAGAGTTAATAAAGGATTACAACTTGATGTCCATTATCATCCCGAAAGGCTAATGTAGTTCTTGATGCATTAAGCCGTAAATCCCATCTGCAGAATATCATGATTCAAGAGCATCAACCTGAACTCTACAAGGAATTTGAGGCACTCAACCTTTGTTTAATAAAGCAAGGCACCCTAGCCACTGTAGAGGCCCATCCAGCTCTAGAAGAGCAGATCAAGGCCGCTCAAGAAGGACATCCTGGAGTCCAGAGATTCAAGCACCTCATGACAAAAGGAAAAGCCCCCAAAATGATCGAAGATCAGCAAGGAGTCCTATGGTATGAGAAACGTCTCTTTGTTCCCCACCAGAAGGAACTCAAAGATATGATTCTAAAGGAAGCTCACACTCGACTTACACTCGCACTCCAGCAGCACCAAGATGTATCAAGACATGAAGATTTTGTATTGGTGGCCACGAATGAAAAGAGATATTGCCGAGTATGTAGCTTGTTGTGATGTATGTCAGCGAATCAAGGCTGAACATCAAAGACCAGCCGGATTGCTACAACCCTTACAGATCCTCGGTGGAAATGGGAAGAAATCGAATGGATTTCATTACCGGTCTACCTCGAACTAAGTCCGGATGTGACTCAAGATGGGTTATAGTTGATGATTGACTAAAGTCGCCCACTTCATCCCCGTGAAGACAACTTACAAGGAGACAAGTTAGCCGAGTTATACATGGCTCGTATCGTGTGTTTACATGGAGTACCCAAGAGAATAGTCTCCGATCGAGGTTCTCAATTTACCTCGCATTTAGGCTAGTTTGCATGATGCCCTTGGAACACACCTTACCTTCAAAGACCTGACCTATCATCCGCAGACCGATGGTCGACGGAAAGAACAAATCAAATCCTAGAAGACATGCTTCGAGCTTGTGCTTTGGAGTTTACCGTAGATCGAAAATGTCTACCGTATGCCGAGTTTGCATACAATAATAGTTATCGATCAAGTTTGAAAATGTCCCCATTTGAAGCACTCTATGGAAGAAAATGCGAACTCCTCTGCATTGGTCGAATCAGTGAAGGATATATCTTTGGACCGGATACTCTCAAGCAAGTCAAGAGAAAGTTCGACTAATCGAGATCGCCTTCAAGCAAATTTCGGTCTAGATAGAAGAGTTATGCTGACAACCGTCGAAGAGACTTAACCTTCGAAGTTGGAGATGCTGTGTATCTCAAGGTATTGCCACTTCGTGGAACCCGAAGATTCAAAGTTAAAGGCAAGCTTGCACCAAGATACATAGGCCCGTTCCCGATCACCGCTAAGCGTGGAGAAGTTGCCTATCAGCTAGAGCTACCTGAAAGTTTGTCAGACGTCCACAACGTGTTCCACGTCTCTCAACTAAAGAAATGTCTCAGAGTACCCGAAGAGCAGACTCCCGTCGAAGCCATCGCACTTGATAAGGATTTGACTTATCCAGAACACCGATACGAGGTGAAGTTGCCAACGTCGTGCGGTACATCCAGGCGCTGCGGTACAACATCCCTCGAGAATATATGGGCGTAACCCCATATGGGTGAGATGATGGAAAGGACGAGGTAGTTGAAAAGTTATTGTGACAACCTCTCGACTACACGACTACGGAATCGTTTAGGGCAACGAGTTAATTGTCTCTTGTGGGTAAAGTGTACAATCTCTGCAGAGTTTATAAACTGTTTAAACAGCCGTGCCTACGGTCAAAGGCGGACATGGGAACTTAACTTGAGTTAGTTCTATTTCAAAAACCTTTGTGGGTGGTATGAAAATTGTGGCGGGCTCTCCTAGCCCTGAGATTGGATTTTCCCTGAGTTTTCAGACTCAGCGCGGTTAATAATTGGAGGTAGCTCCAATCAAAATAAACATCAGGTAGAGTTTCCGAAGGAGGGATTCTCTGCTGATATCAAATATTGCACAATTACTCTCTTTAACTAAAAGGAAATTTGTTAAAAATGATAAGTGCTAGGAATTTGTACTTATGATATTTAAAAGTATTGCTTTCGCAAATAAAAGAACCGAGCCATCCTTGTAAGCCTTGCATGTATATTATTGCATTGTGTATTGGCTCGCGAGCACGGAAGTTGTGCTCATCCTCGCTCTCCCTCAAACCCTTCAGATGACGCTGATGAAGGAGACTATGCTTACTACGAGGATCCAGAAGTTGATGGGCAAGGAAACGATGAAGAGTAGTCTAGGCCTCGACGCAGTCTAAGTTGACTCGTTGGTACTTGCGTACAACCGATATTATCCGGGTCCTTGGGTAATATCGATGCATACAAAGTTGCCCGATCGCTTGCTGTGAAGAGATGAGCTCTACCCTTTTGCTTCCGCTATCGTATTCGGTGTTCTGTATTGTAATCAATTTGGCCTGATCGGCCCCTGTTGTAAAACTCGACCCGACGTGGTCTATGTCACTCTGTTGGTTGTAATAAATTTGGTACTTTAGTTAACGCCATGTATGAATGATTCAGCAATGCCTGTGAGTGCTATCTACTGATCCAGGGAATAGCATATTGTTTTCACAGAGGATTCGGATTAGAAAATCCGGGTCCAACAATTACTTATATGCTCTAGTAGTCGTTGTTTTCGCAATTTGTATTTACTTAATCTTCAAAAAGGAAGAAGAAGATGTACTATTTACACCAGCTGAGAGAAACTTCAGAATTCTAGCATCTTCAGGAATTTTAGCATCTGCTACCTAGATATTCTAAACGAGCTTTGTCCAAACTCCTAAATACACAATGTCAGATGTACCTCAAAAAGGTTCATATATATACACAGGGCGGATCGGACGGCAGCACCCCCGTCCTTTCGTAGCAGATACTAGATTGTCAACTACCACTCGACAAAAGAAAATCATTTCAATCATGCAGTAACTACTCCCTCTGTCATGTTATATTTGTCTGTAACACACTATACTTACATATCTAGGAAGTGTTAAATCTAAGAAATACTTAATAAAAAATGATCATACGTACCCTTATTAAATAGCATTTCACAGCCACTTAACATCTTACAAAGCATTTAAATAGGAGTGGAGAGGGAAAATGCAATAACTACTCTCTACATTATCACAGTGAATAAATATGTTGAAACGGGTATTTCCGAAACTATAGACAAATATAGCGAAATGGAGGAAGTAGTAAACTATGGATCGATGCCATAGCCTCAAACATGTTCGGTTCAATCATAAAGGGACGTGTTGCTATTATTGAACCACCATTACCTTCGATCAAGAAACTTGGCAATAATCATCAAGATTGTACTAGATAAATTAGTGCCCAGATTTCTCATGATCGATGCAATAGGCGCCCTCTGAAGTCGGAACACTGCAGCTGTCTGAATTGCACTGTTGTTGGTCATCATATCACGTACTGCTCTACTTCCACCACAATATATATCACATTGAAAATGGAAAAGCACAAAAATTAATTCCTTGACGAATCATCACTTAATTTGTAGTTGTTACAACTTGCAACATCTGGATTTGGATACAAGTGTACGTTGACCAGGAATCAGGAGCATCATAGTACCATGCATGTATCAAGAAGCTAAGCTAACTAAAGGAGACAAAAAAAAATCTTGGTCTGATCAGAGGAGCGACCTAAAACCTACACGCGCCGAGGGAAGACATGAGGCGCGCCTCTCCGCGGTCGTGGCGGCGCACCGGACCTCGCCGCGCAACCGCATGATGGGGTGCTGCCTCTGCCGCCGCTGCCTCGCCATCTCCGGCGCCTCGATCACCTGGATGCTGCGCTGCCGCTTCGCGTCCGCGAACTCCTGGTACCCCTCGTGCAGTTTGCGTTTCGCGATCGCCAGCTTCGCCTCCATGCTCTGTTCTTGCGTCGACTGCGCCGGTGCCTTCTCCCTGACCGCAGCAGTGGTTGGCGGCGTCGCGGAGCGCGGACGAACCGAAGAAGCCTTCGCGGCCGCCGGCACGATCTGGTCGGCGTTCTTGCGCACGGCCTGGCTCTTGATGGGCGCCGGAGCCTTCTCTGTAGAACCCGTCGATGTCATCGGCATGGGCCGGCCGTCCTTCTTGCCCACGGCCACGGGCCGGCGGCCCTTCAACGGCGCTGCTTCCATCATTCGGACTGAAGCGGCCGAGGCCTCCTTGCCGTAGTGGCTCGTGCCGGGCAGCCCCGCGGCGAAGAGCCTCTGAGCGATCAGGTCGCGCCTCTTCTTGAGCTCGGAGGGGCGGTCCACCGCGGCGACGGCGACGGCGGCGTTGATGACCTCGAAGATGTCAACACCCGCGGCGCCGAAGAACCTCCGCCAGTGCGGAAGCGCGCTCGGGTCGGACACCATCTCGCTGTCTCGGGCTTGGGGCGTGCGAAGGGGCCGGAAGATCGAGCTCGCCTACGATGGAATAGACGGCGTCCAAGAGACGTGGAGACTCGAGAGGTGTGGAGAGCGAGCAGTAAATGGTGAACCGCGCGAGGCTTTTAAGGGCGTACGTGCGAGTTGCCGTCTTGCCGAGTCGGACTCCAAGTCGGAAGGAATTGGATAGGGTCGGCGCCAAGAAGCCATTCAGGTGGAATCCGACTTGGAGTCGGGCTTATTTCGAAGCTGCGGCAGCCGCAACGACACCGCTCGCCCGACGTACTCCCTCCGTATTTGTACTGTAGCACATCATTTAAATAAAAACGGAGAGAGTATGCATTACGCAGTCCAATTGTGTACTCTGGTAATCTGCTACATATAGCTGTCAGATCGATAAATTATGCATCGTAAAAAAGTACATGACGCTCCCTCAAATAAAAGCAATGTAACGATAGATGTACTTGCAGGGGCAATTAAAAAGCAGAGTGACTATTTACTTGACGTGTCAGGGAAATTGATAG
Organism: Ampelocalamus luodianensis; assembly: GCA_036346255.1. NCBI lineage: Eukaryota > Viridiplantae > Streptophyta > Magnoliopsida > Poales > Poaceae > Ampelocalamus > Ampelocalamus luodianensis. The sequence goes on from CM070634.1 coordinate 4,027,365, forward strand.
AGGTCGTCTGTTCGATGTGGGGCAGATCAGACGCTAACACTCACAACTTACAACGCCAATTGACTCCCTGGCTTCATGTCCACAGCACCACGTGGCACAACCAACACCACACAATCACAATCATCTTATCTATGTCCAGCTTCCATCCAAGCAAATGTAGCTTCATTTGTATTCAACACTTCTGTGCTTCTCTCGCCCTCCATCTCTCTGGCCACGCTTGCACATGGCCACGGCTAGACCAGAGTTAAGCGCTCCTCCATGCTTCTCCCCCTATCCCTCTCCTGTTCTTACGGCTCTGCCTTCCCATTTGCTCCAAGTAGTACACACAACCACGGCCTTTCTAATTCCCATCTGTGGCCCATCTTATCCCCGCTTGCTCTTCCCTTTGCTGGCTCGCCGCCAGAGCATCCTAGTGACCGGCAGCGCCAGCTACATCGGCAGCAACACCGTCCTGCAGATGCTCAAATAGGGCTTCCGCGTTGTCGTCGTCGACAGTCTCGACAATGCCTCTGAGGTCACCCGTGGCCGCGCCGCCATCGGGTAGCTGCGCTAGCTCGGCGAAGCCCACGCCGCGCAACTGCAACATTCAAGAGGTTATCCTCTGTTGTTTCTGGTTCTGTTGTTGCGCCCCGTTGAAAAAAAATATTGCATACAGTTCTTTCAGAGGTTGCGACCCGCTGGAAAAATATTGTGAATGTAGAAAAAAAATGTTGCGAATGTAGAAAAAATATTGCATACTGTTCACGGTGATGTCGTAAGATTTTTTTTTCTTATGTTCGGACTATACTTCCTCCTCTTCCCTAACCACTCTCTCCTCCTATACTTCTTGTTCACCTTCAGAGAGAAGAAGTTACTTGATGTTTGTTTGTTTTGATTCTCGAGATTTTTAGGTAATGTTGCATATGTTTTGTTTGATATGTTGCAACAAGTGAAAAACATATTACAACAGGACCGTACGGCGCTAGCGCTCAGGCTATATGTCCGAGCGCTAGTCGCAAACTTGAAGTGATTTGATGATCGTCGGCCTTGCTGCCTTCGGAGTCCGCAGACAATACAACATAGCATGAGAGTTTGTCAGCAACAAAGAATGTCAGGTAACATGTCTCGCAACTAACTATGAGAAACTGAGAGGATGCAAAGAATACATCATCTCCCGGTGACTCATTTATCAGGGCCAGATGCAGATGTTTTGTGCTTAGGAAATGGCTCAAAACTTCTGTATGGTATGTAGTACATACATCTGTTGAGAATGCAAGAAACCCTCTCAACATATTAGTCACTCATCACAGACTACATGACCAACCCACATCAATACCTTCAGTATGACCTGTACAGTCCCATCAGTGGCTTCTCCCTCTCCTCCATCCGTTTCCTTGCAGCTTCTCCCTCTCCTCCATCCGTTTCCTTGCAGCTTCTCGTTCTCTAAGAGCGGCTTCTTCCTCCTTCGACATCGCCTTGGGCTTGTTTTCTTCTCTTTTCCTCTTGTTAACAGCAACAATAACTGCAGATGGAGCACAATAACTGCAGATGGAGCACCCTTGACAGTCCTCATTGGGTTCAACGGTTTTGAAATTACAACGCCTGGAGCTGGTCCTCCTTTAATAGTGGAAACAGCTCTATCTCCAGCAGGAGGTTTTGCTTGTGAAGTTGATGATTGGCCTGCAACAGTATTGGAAGCTTTCACAGAGCTATACGTCTCTTCCTGAGTAACCCACTTGCCTGCTCAACAAGAAAGTAAGAAACAAGCACAATGAATAAACATACGATACAACATTGGATCAATGGGAGAAGGTGGCTACAGAATCAGTTAGAAGTTCATATATGTATGCGTTGGTCTACAAAAGTACCTATACTGTCAGAATAGTAGAAGCCGGGGTTAGCATCGTAGTAAACTACAGTAGTCTTGTCATAATAATAGCCTGAAGCAGAATCGAAATCCCACCCTGCAGATAACCAAATGTCGAACATGTGTTAGTATGTTACACAACAGCAACAACAAAAGAGCCACTGAAAGCTAGCATCTTACTGCATGTGCTAATAATCTTGTAATAAATCCTTGTGATGAGTAGTATAGTTAGCTGGTATATGCAATGTCAGGAGCTTGGATCGAAGAGGAAAGGTTAGAACGCAGGTTGTAATCGTGTTAAGGAATCGGACGTTGTCCAGAACATCGGCGACACGGCAGGAGCGCCATGGTGACAGCAGCCGCGTGGCCGAGTTCTGGGATCAGCGTCGAACAGAAGAGGAGAACGGAATTGGAGTTTTCCGATATATTTTCTTATGTTGCAAAACAAAGTCTCTCTCGGTTTAAATAAAGAGCCTAACAATCTGGACTAAATTGTATTCGAATTACAGAAACTAACTAATAAGTATTTCCTAATGTATACTAAGAAGCCGAAACGGAAACCTCCTGCGTATGCTGTTTCTAATTCGACACATTTGGCAATCCTACCGGCGCAACCGATTCGGACTATGAAGGCGCGCCGGCCAGCAGCTGCTTCTTGCGTGGCCCGTACGTGATGCCCCATATAACATCTCTCCTGCCTTTTCAAACAGCTCGTCCTCGAGTTTGAATGAAAGATAAAGTTGTCGGAATTGCTCTAAATCTTCCCAAGACGTGCTCGTTTGGGGCGCATTCTCCCATTGAACAAGAAGTTGTAGACGGTCGCGAGCCCGACGAGAGTTGAGCACTTTAGCCGGTTGAGGACAAACCCGACCATGTAATATAGTATGTAGTGGAGGCAGTACTTGTGGAGATAGACCAAGAAACGACTTCAACAAACTAACAAAAAAACACATCTTGAATCTTCCAAATGTTGTCCCTGCGCTTTTGCCTCATGGCAAGTGAACCTAGCATCATGCCAACGAAGTGCTGTACCTCCCACAGGACCAAACGATGGGTTCATGGTGTTAAGACTTCAGAGTAGGCTAAACTGAAGTAATTACTTATATGCTCTAGTAGTCGTTGTTTTCGCAATTTGTATTTACTTAATCTTCAAAAGGAAGAAGAAGATGTACTATTTACACCAGCTGAGAGAAACTTCAGAATTCTAGCATCTTCAGAATTCTAGCATCTGCTACCTAGATATTCTAAACGAGCTTTGTCCAAACTCCTAAATACACAATGTCAGATGTACCTCAAAAAGGTTCATATATATACACAGGGCGGATCGGACGGCAGCGCCCCCGTCCTTTCATAGCAGATACTAGATTGTCAACAACCACTCGACAAAAGAAAATTATTTCAATCATGCAGTAACTACTCCCTCTGTCTTGTTATATTTGTCTGTAACACACTATACTTACATCTAGGAAGCGTTAAATCTAACAAATACTTAATAAAAAATGATCATACATACCCTTATTAAATAGCATTTCATAGCCACTTAACATCTTACAAAGCATTTAAATAGGAGTAGAGAGGGAAAAATGCAATAACTACTCTCTACATTATCACAGTGAATAAATATGTTGAAACGGGTATTTCCGAAACTATAGACAAATATAGCGAAATGGAGGAAGTAGTAAACTATGGATCGATGCCATAGCCTCAAACATGTTCGGTTCAATCATAAAGGGACGTGTTGCTATTATTGAACCACCATTACCTTCGATCAAGAAACTTGGCAATAATCATCAAGATTGTACTAGATAAATTAGTGCCCAGATTTCTCATGATCGATGCAATAGGCGCCCTCTGAAGTCGGAACACTGCAGCTGTCTGAATTGCACTGTTGTTGGTCATCATATCACGTACTGCTCTACTTCCACCACAATATATATCACATTGAAAATGGAAAAGCACAAAAATTAATTCCTTGACGAATCATCACTTAATTTGTAGTTGTTACAACTTGCAACATCTGGATTTGGATACAAGTGTACGTTGACCAGGAATCAGGAGCATCATAGTACCATGCATGTATCAAGAAGCTAAGCTAACTAAAGGAGACAAAAAAAAATCTTGGTCTGATCAGAGGAGCGACCTAAAACCTACACGCGCCGAGGGAAGACATGAGGGCGCGCCTCTCCGCGGTCGTGGCGGCGCACCGGACCTCGCCGCGCAACCGCATGATGGGGTGCTGCCTCTGCCGCCGCTGCCTCGCCATCTCCGGCGCCTCGATCACCTGGATGCTGCGCTGCCGCTTCGCGTCCGCGAACTCCTGGTACCCCTCGTGCAGTTTGCGTTTCGCGATCGCCAGCTTCGCCTCCATGCTCTGTTCTTGCGTCGACTGCGCCGGTGCCTTCTCCCTGACCGCAGCAGTGGTTGGCGGCGTCGCGGAGCGCGGACGAACCGAAGAAGCCTTCGCGGCCGCCGGCACGATCTGGTCGGCGTTCTTGCGCACGGCCTGGCTCTTGATGGGCGCCGGAGCCTTCTCTGTAGAACCCGTCGATGTCATCGGCATGGGCCGGCCGTCCTTCTTGCCCACGGCCACGGGCCGGCGGCCCTTCAACGGCGCTGCTTCCATCATTCGGACTGAAGCGGCCGAGGCCTCCTTGCCGTAGTGGCTCGTGCCGGGCAGCCCCGCGGCGAAGAGCCTCTGAGCGATCAGGTCGCGCCTCTTCTTGAGCTCGGAGGGGCGGTCCACCGCGGCGACGGCGACGGCGGCGTTGATGACCTCGAAGATGTCAACACCCGCGGCGCCGAAGAACCTCCGCCAGTGCGGAAGCGCGCTCGGGTCGGACACCATCTCGCTGTCTCGGGCTTGGGGCGTGCGAAGGGCCGGAAGATCGAGCTCGCCTACGATGGAATAGACGGCGTCCAAGAGACGTGGAGACTCGAGAGGTGTGGAGAGCGAGCAGTAAATGGTGAACCGCGCGAGGCTTTTAAGGGCGTACGTGCGAGTTGCCGTCTTGCCGAGTCGGACTCCAAGTCGGAAGGAATTGGATAGGGTCGGCGCCAAGAAGCCATTCAGGTGGAATCCGACTTGGAGTCGGGCTTATTTCGAAGCTGCGGCAGCCGCAACGACACCGCTCGCCCGACGTACTCCTCCGTATTTGTACTGTAGCACATCATTTAAATAAAAACGGAGAGAGTATGCATTACGCAGTCCAATTGTGTACTCGTAATCTGCTACATATAGTCATCGATCGATAAATTATGCATCGTAAAAAGTACATGACGCCCCTCAAATAAAAGCAATGTAACGATAGATGTACTTGCAGGGCAATTAAAAAGCGAGTGACTATTTACTTGACGTGTCGTGAAATTGATAGAGGTCGTCTGCTCGATGTGGGCGATCGACGCTAACACTCACAACTTACAACGCCAATTGACTCCCGGCTTCATGTCCACAAAGACCACGTGGCACAACCAACACCACACAATCACAATCATCTTATCTATGTCCAGCTTCCATCCAAGCAAATGTAGCTTCATTTGTATTCAACACTTCTGTGCTTCTCTCGCCCTCCATCTCTCTGGCCACGCTTGCACATGGCCACGGCTAGACCAGAGTTAAGCGCTCCTCCATGCTTCTCCCCCTATCCCTCTCCTGTTCTTACGGCTCTGCCTTCCCATTTGCTCCAAGTAGTACACACAACCACGGCCTTTCTAATTCCCATCTGTGGCCCATCTTATCCCCGCTTGCTCTTCCCTTTGCTGGCTCGCCGCCAGAGCATCCTAGTGACCGGCAGCGCCAGCTACATCGGCAGCAACACCGTCCTGCAGATGCTCAAATAGGGCTTCCGCGTTGTCGTCGTCGACAGTCTCGACAATGCCTCTGAGGTCACCGTGGCCGCCGCATCGGTAGTCGCGCTAGCTCGGCGAAGCCCACGCCGCGCAACTGCAACATTCAAGAGGTTATCCTCTGTTGTTTCTGGTTCTGTTGTTGCGCCCCGTTGAAAAAAAATATTGCATACAGTTCTTTCAGAGGTTGCGACCCGCTGGAAAAATATTGTGAATGTAGAAAAAAAATGTTGCGAATGTAGAAAAAATATTGCATACTGTTCACGGTGATGTCGTAAGATTTTTTTTTCTTATGTTCGGACTATACTTCCTCCTCTTCCCTAACCACTCTCTCCTCCTATACTTCTTGTTCACCTTCAGAGAGAAGAAGTTACTTGATGTTTGTTTGTTTTGATTCTGAGATTTTTTAGGTAATGTTGCATATGTTTTTGTTTGATATGTTGCAACAAGTGAAAAACATATTACAACAGGACCGTACGGCGCTAGCGCTCAGGCTATATGTCCGAGCGCTAGTCGCAAACTTGAAGTGATTTGATGATCGTCGGCCTTGCTGCCTTCGGAGTCCGCAGACAATACAACATAGCATGAGAGTTTGTCAGCAACAAAGAATGTCAGGTAACATGTCTCGCAACTAACTATGAGAAACTGAGAGGATGCAAAGAATACATCATCTCCCGGTGACTCATTTATCAGGGCCAGATGCAGATGTTTTGTGCTTAGGAAATGGCCTGAAACTTCCTGTATGGTACAGAGTACATACATCTGTTGAGAATGCAAGAAACCCTCTCAACATATTAGTCAGTCATCACAGATTACATGACCAACCCACATCAATACCTTCAGTATGACCTGTACAGTCCCATCAGTGGCTTCTCCCTCTCCTCCATCCGTTTCCTTGCAGCTTCTCCCTCTCCTCCATCCGTTTCCTTGCAGCTTCTCGTTCTCTAAGAGCGGCTTCTTCCTCCTTCGACATCGCCTTGGGCTTGTTTTCTTCTCTTTTCCTCTTGTTAACAGCAACAATAACTGCAGATGGAGCACAATAACTGCAGATGGAGCACCCTTGACAGTCCTCATTGGGTTCAACGGTTTTGAAATTACAACGCCTGGAGCTGGTCCTCCTTTAATAGTGGAAACAGCTCTATCTCCAGCAGGAGGTTTTGCTTGTGAAGTTGATGATTGGCCTGCAACAGTATTGGAAGCTTTCACAGAGCTATACGTCTCTTCCTGAGTAACCCACTTGCCTGCTCAACAAGAAAGTAAGAAACAAGCACAATGAATAAACATACGATACAACATTGGATCAATGGGAGAAGGTGGCTACAGAATCAGTTAGAAGTTCATATATGTATGCGTTGGTCTACAAAAGTACCTATACTGTCAGAATAGTAGAAGCCGGGGTTAGCATCGTAGTAAACTACATGAGTCTTGTCATAATAATAGCTCAAGCGAATCAAATCCCACCTCAGATAACCAAATGTCGAACATGTGTTGGTATGTTACACAACAAAACAACAAAAGAGCCACTGAAAGCTAGCATCTTATCGCATGTGCTAATAATCTTGTAATAAATCCTTGTGATGAGTAGTATAGTTAGCTGGTATATGCAATGTCGAGAGCTTGGATCAAGAGGAAAGGTTAGAACGCAGGTTGTAATCGTGTTAAGGAATCGGACGTTGTCCAGAACATCGGCGACACGGCAGGAGCGCCATGGTGACAGCAGCCGCGTGGCCGAGTTCTGGGATCAGCGTCGAACAGAAGAGGAGAACGGAATTGGAGTTTTCCGATATATTTTCTTATGTTGCAAAACAAAGTCTCTCTCGGTTTAAATAAAGAGCCTAACAATCTGGACTAAATTGTATTCGAATTACAGAAACTAACTAATAAGTATTTCCTAATGTATACTAAGAAGCCGAAACGGAAACCTCCTGCGTATGCTGTTTCTAATTCGACACATTTGGCAATCCTACCGGCGCAACCGATTCGGACTATGAAGGCGCCGCCGCCAGCAATGCTTCTTGCGTGGCCCGTACGTGATGCCCCATATAACATCTCTCCTGCCTTTTCAAACAGCTCGTCCTCGAGTTTGAATGAAAGATAAAGTTGTCGGAATTGCTCTAAATCTTCCCAAGACGTGCTCGTTTGGGGCGCATTCTCCCATTGAACAAGAAGTTGTAGACGGTCGCGAGCCCGACGAGAGTTGAGCACTTTAGCCGGTTGAGGACAAACCCGACCATGTAATATAGTATGTAGTGGAGGCAGTACTTGTGGAGATAGACCAAGAAACGACTTCAACAAACTAACAAAAAAACACATCTTGAATCTTCCAAATGTTGTCCCTGCGCTTTTGCCTCATGGCAAGTGAACCTAGCATCATGCCAACGAAGTGCTGTACCTCCCACAGGACCAAACGATGGGTTCATGGTGTTAAGACTTCAGAGTAGGCTAAACTGAAGTAATTACTTATATGCTCTAGTAGTCGTTGTTTTCGCAATTTGTATTTACTTAATCTTCAAAAAGGAAGAAGAAGATGTACTATTTACACCAGCTGAGAGAAACTTCAGAATTCTAGCATCTTCAGAATTCTAGCATCTGCTACCTAGATATTCTAAACGAGCTTTGTCCAAACTCCTAAATACACAATGTCAGATGTACCTCAAAAAGGTTCATATATATACACAGGGCGGATCGGACGGCAGCGCCCCCGTCCTTTCATAGCAGATACTAGATTGTCAACAACCACTCGACAAAAGAAAATTATTTCAATCATGCAGTAACTACTCCCTCTGTCTTGTTATATTTGTCTGTAACACACTATACTTACATCTAGGAAGCGTTAAATCTAACAAATACTTAATAAAAAATGATCATACATACCCTTATTAAATAGCATTTCATAGCCACTTAACATCTTACAAAGCATTTAAATAGGAGTAGAGAGGGAAAAATGCAATAACTACTCTCTACATTATCACAGTGAATAAATATGTTGAAACGGGTATTTCCGAAACTATAGACAAATATAGCGAAATGGAGGGAGTAGTAAACTATGGATCGATGCCATATATAGCCTCAAACATGTTCGGTTCAATCATAAAGGGACGTGTTGCTATTATTGAACCACCATTACCTTCGATCAAGAAACTTGGCAATAATCATCAAGATTGTACTAGATAAATTAGTGCCCAGATTTCTCATGATCGATGCAATAGGCGCCCTCTGAAGTCGGAACACTGCAGCTGTCTGAACTGCACTGTTGTTGGTCATCATATCACGTACTGCTCTACTTCCACCACAATATATATCACATTGAAAATGGAAAAGCACAAAAATTAATTGCTTGACGAATCATCACTTAATTTGTAGTTGTTACAACTTGCAACATCTGGATTTGGATACAAGTGTACGTTGACCAGGAATCAGGAGCATCATAGTACCATGCATGTATCAAGAAGCTAACTAAAGGAGACAAAAAAAAAATCTTGGTCTGATCAGAGGAGCGACCTAAAACCTACACGCGCCGAGGGAAGACATGAGGCGCGCCTCTCCGCGGTCGTGGCGGCGCACCGGACCTCGCCGCGCAACCGCATGATGGGGTGCTGCCTCTGCCGCCGCTGCCTCGCCATCTCCGGCGCCTCGATCACCTGGATGCTGCGCTGCCGCTTCGCGTCCGCGAACTCCTGGTACCCCTCGTGCAGTTTGCGTTTCGTGATCGCCAGCTTCGCCTCCATGCTCTGTTCTTGCGTCGACTGCGCCGGTGCCTTCTCCCTGACCGCAGCAGCCGTCGGCGGCGTCGCGGAGCGCGGACGAACCGAAGAAGCCTTCGCGGCCGCCGGCAGGATCTGGTCGGCGTTCTTGCGCACGGCCTGGCTCTTGATGGGCGCCGGAGCCTTCTCTGTAGAACCCGTCGATGTCGTCGGCATGGGCCGGCCGTCCTTCTTGCCCACGGCCACGGGCCGGCGGCCCTTCAACGGCGCTGCTTCCATCATTCGGACTGAAGCGGCCGAGGACTCCTTGCCGTAGTGGCTCGTGCCGGGCAGCCCCGCGGCGAAGAGCCTCTGAGCGATCAGGTCGCGCCTCTTCTTGAGCTCGGAGGGGCGGTCCACCGCGGCGACGGCGACGGCGGCGTTGATGACCTCGAAGATGTCAACACCCGCGGCGCCGAAGAACCTCCTCCAGTGCGGAAGCGCGCTCGGGTCGGACGCCATCTCGCTGTCTCGGGCCGGAAGATCGAGGTCGCCTACGATGGAATAGACGGCGTCCAAGAGACGTGGAGACTCGACAGGTGTGGAGAGCGAGCAGTAAATGGTGAACCGCGCGAGGCTTTTAAGGGCGTACGTGCGAGTTGCCGTCTTGCCGAGTCGGACTCCAAGTCGGAAGGAATTGGATAGCGTCGGCGCCAAGAAGCCATTCAGGTGGAATCCGACTTGGAGTCGGGCTTATTTCTGTATGGAAAGTTTCGAAGCTGCGGCAGCCGCAACGACACCGCTCGCCCGACGTATGCACTACGCAGTCCAACTGTGTACTCTGTTAATCTGCTACATATAGCTGTCAGATCGATGAATTATGCATCATAAAAAAGTACATGACGCTCCCTCAAATAAAAGCAATGTAACGATAGATGTACTTGCAGGGGGCAATTAAAAAGAAGGATGACTAATTACTTGACGATTCATCCAAAAAAGGGAAATTCATAGGGGCCGTCTGTTCGATGCGGGGCAGATCAGACGCTACCGCTCATAACTCACAACGTCAATTGACTCTCCGGCTTCATGTCCACAGCACCACGTGTCACAACCAACACCACACAATCATCTTATCTATCTCCAGCTCCCATCCAAGCAAATGTAGCTTTATTTGTATTCAACACTTCCGTGCTTCTCTCGCCCTCCATCTCTCCTTCCACGCTTGCATATGGCCACGGCTAGACCAGAGTTAAGCGCTCCTCCATGCTTCTCCCCCCTACCCTCTCCTGTTCTTACGGCTCTGCCTCCCCATTTGCTCCAAGTAGTACACACAACCACGACCTTCCTAATTCCCATCTGTGGCCCATCTCCTCCCCGCTTGCTCTTCCCTTTGGTGGCTCGCCGCCGGAGCATCCTGGTGACGGGTGGCGCCGGCTACATCGGCAGCCACACCGTCCTGCAGATGCTCGAGCAGGGCTTCCGCGTTGTCGTCGTCGACAGCCTCGACAATGCCTCGGAGGTCACCCGTGGTCGCGCCGCCATCAGGTAGTTGCGCTAGCTCGGCGAAGCCCACGCCGCGCAGCTGCAACATTCAAGAGGTTATCCTCTGTTGTTTCTGGTTCTGTTGTTGCGACCCGTTGAAAAAAAAAATTGCACACTGTTCTTTGAGATGTTGCGACCCACTGGAAAAATATTGTGAATGTAGAAAAAAAATATTGCGAATGTAGAAAAAAAATATTGCATACTGTTCACGGTGATGTCGTAAGATTTTTTTTCTTATGTTCGGACTATACTTACTGCTCTTCCCTAACCACTATCTCCTCCTATACTTCCTGTTCACCATCAGAGAGAAGAAGTTACTTGATGTTTGTTTGTTTTGATTCTGAGATTTTTGAGATAACGTTGCGTATGTTTTTGTTTGATATGTTGCAACAAGTGAAAAACATATTACAACAGGACTGTACGGCGCTAGCCCTCAGGCCATATGTCCGAGCGCTAGTCGCAAACTTGAAGTGATTCGATGATCGTCAGCCTTGCTGCCTTCGGAGTCCGCAGACAATACAACATAGCATGAGAGTTTGTCAGCAACAAAGCTTGTCAGGTAACAACATGTCTCGCAACTAACTATGAGAAACTGAGAGGATGCAAAGAATACATCATCTCCCGGTGACTCGTTTATCAGGGCCAAATGCAGATGTTTTGTGCCTAGGGAATGGCCTGAAACTTGCTGTATGGTACAGAGTACATACATTGTTGAGAATGCAAGAAACCCTCTCAACATATTAGTCAGTCATCACCGATTACATGACCAACCCACATGAATACCTTCAGTATGACCTGTACAATCCCATCAGTGGCTTCTCCCTCTCCTCCATCTGTTTCCTTGCAGCTTCTCGTACTCTAAGAGCGGATAATAGCCTGAAGCAGAATCGAAATCCCACCCTGCAGATAACCAAATGTCGAACATGTGTTAGTATGTTACACAACAGCAACAACAAAAGAGCCACTGAAAGCTAGCATCTTACTGCCTGTGCTAATAATCATGTAATAAATCCTTGTGATGAGTAGTATAGTTAGCTGATATATGCAATGTCAGGAGCTTGGATCGGAGAGGAAGGGTTGGAACGCAGGTTGTAATCGTGTTGACTGTTGAGGAATCGGACGTTGTCCAGAACCTCGGCGACACAGCGGGAGCGCCGTGGTGACTGTTAAATATATAAGCACATGTAGGTTCAATTTATTCTATAAATTAATCATGACATCATGCACGCAAAATAACAGAACCATCACAGACATAACAGATCTAGTCATATCAACCAAGAAAAGGAACATGAACAGATCTAAAACGGAGAACATGACCGTTACGTACCGATGATTCTGTTCTGATCGGTTTGTCGATGGTGACACTGTAGGCACGGTGTGGATGACACGAAGTCGATGACGATTCGCCGAAGCCGAGCATCGAGGAAGACGAGCGAGCTACGACAAGCGATCGCAGAGCGCTTCCAAAAACCTTATTCGCCTCTCCCGCGAGAACTTGGCGGCGGTTCCGAGACCGCTCTCCGAACGGCGCACGCGCGCGAACGGGGCGGAGTAGACTACGAGAACGGCGCAGTACAATGGAAGAGGCGAAAACCCTAGATTGATTTCTCGTCTCTGTATGGAGGCGGCGATTCAGTATTTATGGAGGAATCAGGATGTGTGATCAAGACGCCTGCACGTTCTCCCGAAACGGATTAGTCTCGTAACCGATCCGGATTCACCGCCACACAAAACAGCAAAAGATAAAACCGCAAAAGGAAGCCGCGTCTGCGCAAGCACCTGACGCCGATTTGGGCGGACCATTCACGCAGGTGCCGTGCGCCCGCGCCCGCCCGCCCGGCCCGGCGAGGCGAGGCGAGCGCGCGCGTGTGTGTTCCTCTAGTTCTCTCCCACACATGCCTCAAGTGACTAGGAGTGCACCATCCCTTTTAAGGTGGTCTTCCTCTCCTAGAACTAGCAATATGGTACTAAAGTTCACATGCAACCTTCCTTTGCATGAGTGGGCCTTTGAGATTTAATTTAGGAATTATTCTTCTTGTATGGGCTAGGCCCACATAATCCAACAATCCCCACTGGATCTCAAAATCCCACGAGATTTGCCTCAATTCCAATGTCTTGTTTATATATCGGTGTTTGATGGAGACCAATTAAGGTTGAACATCCACCTAGACCTCAAGCTACACTTACTCACAACTTGAACAATGGACTATGCCTTGAATTGCAAGTTTGGTGCAAGCAAGCTTCACTTGAAGTCTTAATCGATACTAGGCCGCCATGAGAGCTACCCCTCGGTTGGAGCGTATAAGTCATACTCCTTGGTCTCTTCATGAGCTTAGTAGGAGATTTCCCAAAATCTTCATAGAGCTGCGACTAACGATCGGGCTCATATAGGTGTGTTCTTTCAAGAACGTTCGCAGATAACGTCTTAGCTCGAGAGCCAATGGAACACATTAAGGCCTTAACCAACCTCGCCTTGCGCTTTTTTTAGAGTATTGCATCTTCACATAGAGAGGGTTGAAATTACTCTCCTCCGCTTAGCGATGGCTTGTTTTTCCCAGATCCTAATTCACGGGATCTCCGATCACATAGGTTGGGTTACTACCATAGATAACTCACATGGGTCTCATACCCATCTCCTTCGATGCACTATCTATCACATTTCGTGATAGTCCCTTTGTGAAGGATCTGCGAGTTTCTAGTCGTTTGGATGTAACCCAAGGTTATAACTCCGGAGTTTCTCAATTTCTGACGGACTTCAATCGTCTCTTGACATGTCTAGACGATTTCATATTATCCTTAGAACTGCTTCACTTTAGCGATAACGGTTTGATTATCACGATTCATGAGGATAGCCGCGGCTTTTCTACCGTAGGTAGATCCATCAATAGATCCCGTAGCCATTCTGCCTCAACAATAGTAGTGTCTAGTGCCGCAAGTTCTGCTTCCATGGTTGACCTCGTCAAAATGGTCTGTTTGCAAGACCTCCATGAAACAGCACCACCACCAATAGTGAAAACATATCCACTAGTGGCTTTGATCTCATCAGCATCAGAGATCCAGTTGGAATCACTATAACCCTCCAAAGACCGACGGTACCCAAAGATAGTGAAGTCCAAAGTTCGAGGTACCTTTCGAGATAGCGCAACACTCGCTCAAGTGCCTTCCAGGTGATCATCTCATGGGTTAGATGTAAACCGGCTCAACTTGCTCACAGCAAAAGAGATGTATGGCCTTGTTGCACTAGCTAGGTACATAAGAGAGCCAATTATCTGAGAGTATTCCAGCTGATTCCTAGCAATTTTCTTATTCTTACGAAGTAACACGCTAGGATCATAAGGTGTTGGAGAAGGCTTGCTATCAGAAAAACCAAAACGGCTCAAGACCTTTTCCACATAATGAGATTGCAAAAGTGTAATCTCATCCTCACCTCTAACCAATTTAATGTTTAGAATAACATCAGCCACTCCCAGATCTTTCATATCAAAATTTTGAGACAAGAATAATTTGACTTCATTTATCACATTGATGTTTGTCCCAAAATCGGGATGTCATCCACATACAAGCGAGAATAACTCCTCACCCCCACCATAGCGATAGTATACACATTTATCCGCCTCATTGACACGGCTCTGCGGATGTCACTGTTCTATCGAACTTTTCATGCCACTGCTTAGGAGCTTGTTTTAGACCATACAAATATTTCAACAGTTTTAACACCTTACCTTCTTGACCTTCTACTACAAATCCATCAGGCTGTTCCATGTAAATTTCTTCATCCAGCTCTCCGTTAAGAAAAGCTGTCTTAACGTCCATTTGATGAACGAGAAGACCATGTGAGGCAGCCAAAACAAGTAGTACTCGTATTGTGGTCAGTCTAGCAACAGGTGAGTAAGTGTCAAAGAAATCTTCGCCTTCTTTCTGAGTGTAGCCCTTGGCAACAAGCCGAGCCTTGTACTTTTCAATAGTACCATCAGGCCTAAACTTCTTTTTGAACACCCACTTGCATCCTACAGGTTTGCACCCATAAGGTCTATCTGTCAGCTCCCAGGTTGCATTAGTGATAATGGAATCCATTTCACTACGAACAACCTCCTTCCAGTAGTCTGCATCAGAAGATGCATATGCTTCTAAAATAGACTTGGGAGTGTCGTCCACAAGGTACACAGTGAAATCATCACCAAAGGATTTGGTTATCCTTTGTCTCTTGCTCCTTCTAGGAGCTCCACTGTCATCCTCCTCATTGACAAGTTCATGTGTATGTTCAAAAGGTTCAGGTGGTGTGATTGAACTGGGAATTATTTCAGAGGGTTGGCTAGTAGTGTTATGTGTATCCTTCATTGGAAAGATATTCTCAAAGAATGTTGCATCTCGAGACTCCATAATTGTACCAACATGCATATCAGGTACCTCAGTTTTAACTATCAAAAATCTATAGGCAATACTATGATTAGCATATCCCAGATAGACACAATCCACGTCTTAGGTCCAAGCTTATGTTTCTTAGTTATTGGCACATTGACTTTCGCCAAGCACCCCATGTACGCAAATAAGAAAGTGATGGTTTTCTCCCAATCCATACCTCGTATGGTGTTTTGTCCTTATTTACATTAGGAACTCTATTTAATACATGATTAGACGTTAGCAAAGCCTCCCCACCATGCCTTAGGTAAACCCGCGATTGTCTAACATGGCATTCACCAAGTCGATCAAAGTGCGGTTTTTCCTTCGGCAATCCCATTTGACTCGGGAGAATAAGGAGGCGCCCTCTCATGTATAATCGCTTCAACACGCTGATAAATCGGATGAAGTCTGTTGGTATTGAATTTACACAATCAAAAATGCCATCCATCTCCCGGCTGCAATCAACACCGAGGAGTGGGAGATAAAGGCTACCGCCATTCGGGAAAATGTCAACTTCTACGATCGACTTTGGAGCTGCTCTATAGCAAGCTCAAGACTCATGAGATCCAGAAGTCGACCATTCTAAGAAGGGTAACATGGCTTTGGTAGCGGACGCTCAAGAGAGCCTCGATGGGTCGTTTGAGTCCTCTTCGGTTTTTCACTTGCTTCTTTATCTCGCAATTCAAGAAGAGGATCTTGAGAGTATTCACGAGCACGAGATGGCGCTTTTGATTAAGAAGTTCACAAGGGCCTACAACAATATGAGAAACAAAAGAGAGCGCCCTGTGACTTGTTATGAGTGTGGAGAGCTTAATCACATCCGGCAAATTGCCCCAAGCCGAAAGGTAAGAGCAACCACAAGGATGAAAAGCCACTTGGAAGAAGCCTCAAGGGCGCAAGTCCGGGTTTGATGATGCCAAGCTCGGAAAGTTGCTCACCGGTTCTTGCCGCTCTTGGAGATCGATCCTTGAGTGATGTGGACTCGAGGCGAGGACAAGGAGGAGGAGCTCTCTCAAGACAAGAAGGGAAGGCCAAGGACTTCACCGGCATGTGCTTCATGGTGACTCAGACGACATCAATGACAACAATGAGGTATCTCCTTCTTATGATGTTCTCTTTGCTAGATGTGAAACTGCGTATGCATGAGCAAATGCTAGGTCGGGATAAAGCTTTAAAGTTCATCATGACTAAGAATGAGGAGTTAGAGTCACAAGTAAAGAAACTCACATTAGAACTTGTGAATGCTAAGAGTCTTGAATCGATGAATGTTCATCCTGCTATGCTTTACATTCTGAATTAGCTAAACTGCAATCTGCTCATGATACTGCTTTGCAACAACTTGAAAATGCTAGAACTGAGTTAATTGAAGTTAAATCTGCTCCTTGCGAAAAATGCTTAAAGTCTAGCACGTTGGTTGCTTCTGATGTGGTTGAATCTAGCTCTTGCTCTGCGCTTAGAGCGTGAGCGTGAATTACATGATGTTGTAGAAGCAGCTAGAGCTAAATATGCCAAGCTTAAGGACAGTATTAATTCTGCTACTTGTGCTTCATGTGAAGTTCTTAAGCTTGAAGTTGCTCCTTATAAGAAGAGGTTTTATGCTAAAACTTGTGATTCATGTGTTAACCTTAGAAAAGAAATTGCTTACCTTAATGACACATTAGAAAGATTTTCTAAAGGTAAGAAAGCAGTTAAACATGATTCTTGACAAGTCAAAACTCCTATAAGAAGCAAGGGTTAGGATACAACTTTGCCCAGGATAAATCTAATGATATTCAAATTTTGAGAAATGGCTTAGTTGAATTTGATACCCAACTTTGCAAAGATCACTTTCAAATCTGCAGGCTTTGCCCAACCATCTGATTCGATCAAAGGTGCTTCCAAAGCCTCCCCACCATGCCTTAGGTAAACCCGCAGTGTCTAACATGGCATTTCACCAAGTCGTTCAAAGTGCGGTTTTCCTTTCGGCAATCCCATTTGACTCGGGAGAATAAGGAGGCGTCCTCTCATGTATAATGCCATGTTCCTCACAAAATAAGTCAAATTCGTTTGAGAAATACTCTCCATCACGATCGACCTAAGTCTTTTATCTTTCTGTTTAACTGGTTTTCAACTTCTGCCTTATAGATTCTAAAATAGTCTAAAGCCTCGTCTTTCGTTTTCAATAAATACACATAACAGAACCTAGTTGCATCATCAATCAATGTCATGAAATATCGTTTTCCACCCTTCGTTAACATTCCATTCATCTCGTAAAGATCCAATGCAGGAGTTCTAGTGGTGCCAAATTTCTCTCCTCAAATTTTTGTGAGGCTTACGAGGTTGCTTTGATTGCACACAGCTATGACATTTAGAACCTTTGGTGATGGAAACGTTTGGAATTAAATTCATACTGGAAAGCCGAGACATTAAACCAAAATTAATATGACATAGACGTGAGTGCCAAACGTTAGCCTCATCATCCACACTGCCACAAATATGGTTCACGGCTTTATTGCGAAATCGAAAGGAAAAAGCGGAACAAGCCTCCGCACTCATAGCCTTTACCAATAAAATGTCTATGTTTAGACAAGACTACTTTATTAGACTCAAATACCAACTTAAGCCCGTCTCTACATAAACGGAGCCACTAACGAGATTCTTGTCTATAGAAGGACATGTCAGACGTTCTTCACCGCACGATTTTTCCCGGTAAACTTCGATCTACCGTGCCAACACCATAAATGAAGAGCATGTGACCCATTCCCATTAGGACGGAGGAATCCCGACACTGATAAGAGGAAAACAACGAAATATCAGCACACACATGTACATTAGCTCCTGTATCAATCCACCAGTTGGTAGATTGACTAACTGAAAGAACAGTAGGTAAATTACCATACCCAGTCCCATCTCTAGTCTTGCCAATGGTCACGTTGACGCACTTAGAAGTCCATCCCACAGTGCCTTCTTTCCTTTGCGTTGTGGGCACTTCTTGGCCATGTGACCAGGCTCACCGCACACAAAGCAAGTTCTATCATCCTGATTGTTGTTGTTCTTCTTCTTCTTGAAGTTGGTTGTCTGTTGGACTTTGACAAATTTCCCTTTGTTCTTGCTTGAGGGTTTCTGTACCACATTGGCATTGGACTGCCCTCCATCACCCTTAGACACAGCGTCCTTTTCCCGAGCTTTCTCCTCAATTTCAAGAGAGCCAATTAGACTCTCAACAGAGTGCTCTTGTCTCTTGTGTTTGAGTGCTGTTCCGAAATTCCTCCATGAAGAAGGTAATTTCGCAATAATACATCCAGCCACAAACTTGTCGGGTAAGGCACACTTCAGGAGTTCGAGTTCCTTGCCAATGGATCAGATCTCATGAGCCTGATCTACTACAGAACGGTTATTAACCATCTTGTAGTCATGAAATTGCTCCATGACATACATGTCATTGCTGGCATCAGTAGCACCGTATTTGGAATTCAGTGCATCCCATAACTCCTTTGCGTCTGTCATGTGCATATACACCTCGCATGCACGATCGCAAAGAACACTAAGAATGCATCCAACAAAGAGAGTAGTGGCGATCTCGAATTCTTTCTCTTTCAAAGATCAAGAATACCTTCAGGCTTGCCATTACTAACCCAAAATACATTCATAGCAGTAAGCCACAGAGTGACCCTGATCTGCCATCTCTTAAAGTGCACACCGGAGAACTTCTCCGGCCTCAGTGCATCGGCAAATCCAGCCATAGTAAGACCACGGTGCCTAAAATAAGGTTTTTGGATTGTTAAACATATAAGCACATGTAGGTTCAATTTATTCTATAAATTAATCATGACATCATGCACGCAAAATAACAAAACCATCACAGGCATAACAGATCTAGTCATGTCAACCAAGAAAAGGAACATGAACAGATCTAAAACGGAGAACATGATCGTTACGTACCGATGATTCTGTTCTGATCGGTTTGTCGATAGTGACACTGCAGGCACGGTGTGGATGACATGAAGTCGATGACGATTCGCGGCCGAAGCGCCGAGGAAGACGGGCGAGCTACGAAGAAGCGATCGCGCAGCGCTTCCCAAAAACCTTATTCGCCCTCTCCCGGTGCAGAACTTCGCCATTTATGGAGGAATCAGGACGTGTGATCAAGACGCCTGCACGTTCTCCATAACTCGTAACCGAAACGGATTAGTCTCGTAACCGATCCGGATTCACCGCCACACAAAACAAAGAAAAGATAAAGCGCAAAGGAAGCGCGTCATCAAGCACTGACGCCGATTTGGGCGGACCATTCACGCAGGTGCCGTGCGCCCGCGCCGCTCTGCCCGACCCGGCCCGGCCCGGCGAGGCGAGCGCGTGTGTGTGTGTTCCTCTAGTTCTCTCCCACACATGCCTCAAGTGATTAGGAGTGCACCATCCCTTTTAAGGTGGTCTTCCTCTCCTAGAACTAGCAATATGGTACTAAAGTTCACATGCAACCTTCCTTTGCATGAGTGGGCCTTTGAGATTTAATTTAGGAATTATTCTTCTTGTATGGGCTAGGCCCACATAATCCAACAGTGACAGGACAGCAGCCGCGTGGTCGAGTTCTGGGATCAGCGTCGAACAGAAGAGAAGAACGAAATTGGAGTTTTCCGATATATTTTCTTATGTTGCAAAACAAAGTCTCTCTCTGTTTAAATAAAGAGCCTAACAATCTGGACTATATTGTATTCGAATTACAGAAACTAACTAATAAGTATTTCCTAATGTATACTAAGAAGCCGAAACGAAAACCTCCTGCGTATGCTGTTTCTAATTCGACATATTTGGCAATCCTACCGGCGCAACCGGTTCGGACTGTGAAGGCGCGCCGGCCAGCAGCTGCTTCTTGCGTGGCCCGTACGTGATGCCCCATATAACATCTCTCCTGCCTTTTCAAACAGCTCGTCCTCGAGTTTGAATGAAGGATAAAGTTGTTGGAATTGCTCTAAATCTTCCCAAGACGTGCTCGTTTCGGGCGCATTCTCCCATTGAACAAGAAGTTGTAGACGGTCGCGAGCCCGACGAGAGTTGAGCACTTTAGCCGGTTGAGGACAAACTCGACCATGTAATATAGTACGTAGTGGAGGCAGTACTGTAGGGGTACGGGCAGGCTACGCTAGCAACAATTCAAAATTTCTACCAAGTAAACTAGGATGCCAAGCATGTTAAATGATCACAAATCATTACCACCAGACGCGCAGTGCAGCGGAAGTAGAGTCAGAGCAGCCTGGTCCGATGAAGAATGCGTTGATGTAGTGGTCGTAGAAGATCGTTCAATGTCCTCGTAGTCGATCGTCTCCTCCAGCAACCTCCGCAGTTCCTTGTGAAGATCGCGAAATCGTCCTTAGTGCAACAGCGACCGCAGTAGCACCTATACGGTATCCACACGTCCAGAGAAGGAACAACCGTACGCCGGTGTGCTAGCACCAAGTCGCACGGGAAGGCTCTCTCAAGAAGATGGCAGCTAGGGTTTCGGTGGAAACAACTCACGTGTCTCACTTCTTTCATCTTGACACTAGCCTCAAGCATCTCCTTATATAGTGTCCTGTGTGAGATCCTATCCGAACACGTTTGACGAATTGTATTCGTACTGGTTTGTTCCATCCCATTAAGTGTGTGACCCGTTAAGTTTATGTGTAATCGGTTGTGACTCGGAAACCCTTTTCGACCACGAGTCGTAGCGGTCCCTAGCAGGACATAATGATTCCCGAATGCACACAAATTATATCGGACGAACCTTAATGCAATATGATCTACGACTAGGTCCTCATCACTTACGACTAGGTCATATCTTTATACGACCAGTTCGCACTCGGTCACGACCAGTTCGTAACTCCTTACGATCAGGTTTTGACCACTCTGTGATTTCGTTCGATCAGTCTACGACTTGCTCGTATCACCATACGACTTGTCTGGATCTGATCGAACTAAGCGACTTATTCTAGTATTCTCCTTTTACCTCACAATATCTGGTTGAACTCCAGGTGAGATAATGTGTCATCCATGGTGTGAGGACCCCAGTTTATTTGGCTTGTAATGCTTAACCAACCACCTGACCCTAGCATCACAAATCAAATAAACCAAGCCTCGAGATATGTATACTTCCCAGAACTACAGTATACACACCTCTTCACAAAATTATGCATCAACTCTATTCTAGACATAGAATCCAAATATCACAATACTAGACAGTAGACAACAAAGTAGAGTTATTACAACAGAGGGCCGACCGGCCAAATGACAAATAGATAACAAAGTAACGGCGGAAGCAAAAGTGCCATAAGATGACTATAAACAAAAGCCAAACAATGTGCCTTAGCCCACAAGGCAACCAACCGGACCGCCAAGCTAGTCGTCCCAAAACCTGCACATCTCACAAAAGTAAGGCCCTTGGGGCTCACCTACCTCCTCTGCAACAAAAACATAAGAAAAGCAAATGAGTACAAAAATGTACTCGCAAGACTGACGTGTGGACTAGCAGACCTATGCATAACTACATGCAGGCTTATTTGAGTGGAGGCTATATGGTTCATTTTAGCACAAAGCAATATTTATTTGCAATAATGTAATACATTTAAAAGCAAGTTGGCAATTCATTTTTATTGTTGAAATAACAAATGACAAAGAATAACGATGAAGTAGATGACAACATCCTGGAAGGGACTAACCCATTAGTCACCACGACCATAGCATGAATTACTCATTCATGCCACCCATGTCAAGTTTTAATTTAAAAGGTTGTAGTCTAGTTCTCACGGGGCGCATCCGAGCGTGTTCATAACCTTAGGAACCACAAGCCGCTGTCCAAACCACACAACACCGTACTCATCTTCTGAGAAACACTTGGCTGTCTCATTTCTGATGTTCTGCTTGATTCGACTTACACCATCATCTGATTGTTGTGCCGTCTTGATTTGATCCACCAAGGTTGGTTGCACAACCAAAGTAGCAAGAGAACCGTGCTCAACCAAACCTAAATTGAGCCGCTGAAATTCTTCAAGAAGGGCAGGCTGCTGCTCTTGGAGCATCAAGGTATTACAATACACCTTTCGACTCAGTGCATCGGCAACAACATTGGGCTTGCCCGGATGATACTGAATGCTCATGTCATAATCTTTGATCAATTCCAACCATCTTCTTTGCCTGAGGTTCAGATCCGGCTGGGTGAACAAATACTTCAAGCTCTTGTGATCAGAATACACCTCACAGCGGTTACCGATCAGATAATACTGCCAAATCTTGAGTGCATGAACCACAGCAGCTAACTCCAAATCATGGGTAGGATAGTTGAGTTCATAAGGCCTCAACTGCCTTGATGCGTAGGCCACTGCTCTGCCTTCTTGCATAAGAACACAACCGAGTCCCTGACGAGAGGCATCGCAAAAGATATCGAAGCTCTTGTGGACATCGGGAAGAGCAAGAACAGGGGCTGATGTCAACCGCTTCTTGAGTTCCTGAAAACTCCCTTCACAAGCAGAGGACCAGGCAAACTTCTTGTCCTTCTTAAGCAACTCAGTCATCGGCTTCGCGATCTTGGAGAAGTTCTCGATAAAGCGACGATAGTAACCTGCTGCTGCCCTAGGGATTTGACAAGAATTCAGACTGGTTTGACTTGCTCTTTTGAAATAGTAAACAAAATCCAAAAAATATGAGATTTTGCAGAGAGGTTACTAGGAAGGTCAAGAAGGTAGGAAAAATACCACCAGAGGATGATCACAAGTTTTTGCCTATGTTTTCTCTTTGGAGTTACGATTTGAGTTATATGTTCTAATTGATTTCAAAAATTTCAAAAGCAACAATTCCAACAAAAACTCCAAAAATTCAAACATGCTCAAAAGTTTTTAATCCTTCTCATTTTCACACATTTGAAGTACAAACTTGAGCTTCAGATGTTACACATGGACTGTTCAATACTTTCTCGATCGAGTTGTCGGATAACCTTATGTGGTCGAACACTTCGACCACCAGTGGCATGGTCATGCACTTTCTTTATTCGACCACTTCGAGGGGCCCAGAGATATCTCTCCCGTTATGTTAGGAGGGCAAATCCATATCGACTGATTACATCCATCCGCATGTTTCATAGCATACCCAAAGCTACCTTTATAACTACCCGATTCTGAGTAGCGTTTGACAACCCCTAAGAGTGCTATTACACATGTAGGGAACCATGTTGATCTCAGGTCTAAGGATTATACATCATCATTGCTTGAGACCAACTAATGACACATAGAATCATAACAATCTCAATAGTGTCTCAAGGTGGGTCAATCCAACCTCATGTTCTCTAACATGTGTTCACATTATTGATTTGATATCCCTATATCTATGACCGGTGAAACATGGTCATCAATCAATATATGCACTGGTCGTAGAGTCACTGGTGTTCCGATCAGTGGCATTCGACCAGGGATACTTTTTAGAACGATATCATACAAGTCGAAGAGTTTCACCAACAAGTCACATACTCGTTGATCTTCAGAACTAACGATTCATTCAAGGAACAAAATAATATTTATTCAAGAACTCATAAACATAGACGTGATACAATCATCTTCATGATTGCCTCTAGGGCATATCACCAACAAGTACTTGTGGAGATAGACCAATAAATGACTTCAACAAACTAACATGAAACACATCAAGAATCTTTGCACGAGCCAACAATTGCAAACGATACACCACTAACCCTATTTTCTCAAGAATTTGATAAGCTTCAAAATAACGAGGTCCCAATTTCCCCTTTGATGACAGGGACAATGATGTGGTCAGACGATGATGTAAGCGAAGCGAAACCCACTAACCTACAGAGAATTCCAACTCACGATGACCTTTGTTGTAATGACGCTTATAAGTTTGTTGTGCGAGCAGTAAACGATCATGAATTTCGACCAAAAAAGTGTCCCTATTCTGGAGCAGGCTGCAGGCGGTCTACTGCCAGAAGTCGCGTGCTCCCCTGGTCATAAGGATGCAAGGTTGGTGGTTCCCGTCCATAAACCACATTAAAGGGCGAAGTACGAAGTGATGTCTGGAATGAACTATTATAATAATATTCTGTCCAAGGTAACCAACGAAGCCATTGTTTATGACGATCCCCAGTAAGACAACGGAGATACATGATTATAATCTTATTAACCACTTCTAATTGGCCATCTGATTGGTGGTGAAAAGCAAAACTAAGATGAAGCTTAACACCTGCCAATCGAAAGAGTTTAGACCAAAAATTGCTAGTAAAAACCGAATCACGGTCATTGATAATAGATGTCTGAATACCATGGAGAAGAACGATCTCGCTAAAGAACAAGTGAGCCACCGAGTAAGCTGTGTATGGATAAGCCAGTGGAAGAAAATGAGCAAATATGGAGAAACGATCCACCATCGTGAGAATCACTATTTTTCCATGAATACGAGAAAGTCATTCGACGAAATCCATTGATATGTCCGCTGAAACAATAGAAGGTACTCCTAAAGGCTGAAGCAACCCCGCCGGATGCCCGGGAATGAGAAGGGATGGAAGCAGCTGACCGGTTGCTTTGCGCCTTTTTTCAACGGCCAGGTCCGGCCATTTCTTGTCCTGCCGACCGCACGGTCGTTGCTGCGTTTGGAATTTGTCCAGTCAGGGGCTCGAGCAATGCTTCGAAATGTTGCCCCTGCGCTTTTGCCTCATGGCAAGTGAACCTAGCATCATGCCAACGAAGTGCTGTACCTCCCACAGGACCAAACGATGGGTTCATGGTGTTAAGACTTCAGAGTTGGCTAAACTGAAGTAATTACTTATATGCTCTAGTAGTCGTTGTTTTCGCAATTTGTATTTACTTAATCTTCAAAAAGGAAGAAGAAGATGTAGTATTTACACCAGCTGACAGAAACTTCAGAATTCTAGCATCTTCAGAATTCTAGCATCTGCTACCTAGATATTCTAAACGAGCTTTGTCCAAACTCCTAAATACACAATGTCAGATGTACCTCAAAAAGGTTCATATATATACACAGGGCGGATCGGACGGCAGCGCCCCCGTCCTTTCATAGCAGATACAAGATTGTCAACTACCACTCGACAAAAGAAAATCATTTCAATCATGCAGTAACTACTCCTTCTTTCTTGTTATATTTGTCCGTAACACACTATACGTATATATCTAGGAAGCGTTAAATCTAATAAATAATTAATAAAAAATGATCATACGTACCCTTATTAAATAGCATTTCACAGCCACTTAACATCTTACAAAGCATTTAAATAGAAGTAGAGAGGGAAAAATGCAATAACTACTCTCTACGTTATCACAGTGGATAAATATATTAAAATATGTACTTTCGAAACCATAGACAAATATAGCGTAATGGAGGGAGTAGTAAACTTGGATCGATGCCATAGCCTCAAACATGTTCAGTTCAATCATAAAGGGACGTGTACTATTCTTGAACCACCATTACCTTCGATCAAGAAACTTGGCAATAATCATCAAGATTGTACTAGATAAATTAGTGCCCAGATTTCTCATGATCGATGCAATAGGCGCCCTCTGAAGTCGGAACACTGCAGCTGTCTGAACTGCACTGTTGTTGGTCATCATATCACGTACTGCTCTACTTCCACCACAATATATATCACATTGAAAATGGAAAAGCACAAAAATTAATTGCTTGACGAATCATCACTTAATTTGTAGTTGTTACAACTTGCAACATCTGGATTTGGATACAAGTGTACGTTGACCAGGAATCAGGAGCATCATAGTACCATGCATGTATCAAGAAGCTAACTAAAGGAGACAAAAAAAAAATCTTGGTCTGATCAGAGGAGCGACCTAAAACCTACACGCGCCGAGGGAAGACATGAGGGCGCGCCTCTCCGCGGTCGTGGCGGCGCACCGGACCTCGCCGCGCAACCGCATGATGGGGTGCTGCCTCTGCCGCCGCTGCCTCGCCATCTCCGGCGCCTCGATCACCTGGATGCTGCGCTGCCGCTTCGCGTCCGCGAACTCCTGGTACCCCTCGTGCAGTTTGCGTTTCGTGATCGCCAGCTTCGCCTCCATGCTCTGTTCTTGCGTCGACTGCGCCGGTGCCTTCTCCCTGACCGCAGCAGCCGTCGGCGGCGTCGCGGAGCGCGGACGAACCGAAGAAGCCTTCGCGGCCGCCGGCACGATCTGGTCGGCGTTCTTGCGCACGGCCTGGCTCTTGATGGGCGCCGGAGCCTTCTCTGTAGAACCCGTCGATGTCGTCGGCATGGGCCGGCCGTCCTTCTTGCCCACGGCCACGGGCCGGCGGCCCTTCAACGGCGCTGCTTCCATCTTTCGGACTGAAGCGGCCGAGGCCTCCTTGCCGTAGTGGCTCGTGCCGGGCAGCCCCGCGGCGAAGAGCCTCTGAGCGATCAGGTCGCGCCTCTTCTTGAGCTCGGAGGGGCGGTCCACCGCGGCGACGGCGACGGCGGCGTTGATGACCTCGAAGATGTCAACACCCGCGGCGCCGAAGAACCTCCGCCAGTGCGGAAGCGCGCTCGGGTCGGACGCCATCTCGCTGTCTCGGGCTTGGGGCGTGCGAAGGGGCCGGAAGATCGAGCTCGCCTACGATGGAATAGACGGCGTCCAAGAGACGTGGAGACTCGACAGGTGCGGAGAGCGAGCAGTAAATGGTGAACCGCGCGAGGCTTTTAAGGGCGTACGTGCGAGTTGCCGTCTTGCCGAGTCGGACTCCAAGTCGGAAGGAATGGGATAGCGTCGGCGCCAAGAAGCCATTCAGGTGGAATCCGACTTGGAGTCGGGCTTATTTCTGTATGGAAAGTTTCGAAGCTGCGGCAGCCGCAACGACACCGCTCGCCCGACGTATGCACTACGCGGTCCAATTGTGTACTCTGTTAATCTTGCATATAACTGTCAGATCGATGAATTATGCATCATATAAAAAGTACATGACGCTCCCTCAAATGAAAACAATGTAACGATAGATGTACTTGCAGGGGCAATTAAAAAGCAGGGTGACTAATTACTTGACGTGTCATCTCAAAAAAAGGAAATTGATAGGGGCAGTACGTTCGATGTAGGGGCGGATCGGACGCTACCGCTCAAACCTCACAACGCCAATTGACTCCCGGCTTCATGTCCACAGCACCACGTGTCACAACCAACACCACACAATCATCTTATCTATCTCCAGTTCCCATCCGAGCAAATGTAGCTTCATTTGTATTCAACACTTCCGTGCTTCTCTCGCGCTCCATTTCCCTGGCCGCGCTTGCACATGGCCATGGCTATATTAGAGTTAAGCGCTCCTCCATGCTTCTCCCCCTATCCCTCTCCTGTTCATACGGCTCTGCCTCCCCATTTGCTCCAAGTAGTATACACGACCACGGCCTTCCTAATTCCCATCTGTGGCCCATCTCCTCCCCGCTTGCTCTTCCCTTTGGTGGCTCGCCGCCGGAGCATCCTGGTGACGGGCCACGTCGGCTACATCGGCAGCCACACCGTCCTACAGATGCTCGAGCAGGGCTTCCGCGTTGTCATCGTCGACAGCCTCGACAATGCCTCTGAGGTCACCCGTGGCCGCGTCGCCACCGGGCAGCTGCGCTAGCTCGGCGAAGCCCACGCCGCGCAGCTGCAACATTCAAGAGGTTATCCTCTGTTGTTTCTGGTTCTGATGTTGCGACCCGTTGAAAAAAAATGTTGTATACTGTTCTTTGATATGTTGCGATCCGCTGGAAAAATGTTGTGAATGTAGAAAAAAAATGTTGTGAATATAGAAAAAAAATATATATTGTATACTGTTCACGGTGATGTCGTAAGATTTTTTTTTTCTTATATTCGGACTATACTTCCTGCTCTTCCCTAACCTCTCTCTCCTTCTATACTTCCTGTTCACCATAAGAGAGAAGAAGTTACTTAATGTTTGTTTGTTTTGATTCTAAGATTTTTAAGATAATGTTGTGTATGTTTTTGTTTGACATGTTGCAACAAGTGAAAAAACATGTTACAACAGGACCGTACGGCACTAGCGCTCAGGTTATACGTCCGAGCGCTAGTCGCAAACTTGAAGTGATTCGATCGTCGGCCTTGCTGCCTTCGGAGTCCGCAGACAATACAACATAGCATGAGAGTTTGTCAGCAACAAAGCTTGTCAGGTAGCATGCCTTGCAATTAACTATGAGAAATTGAGAGGATGCAAAGAATACATCATCTCCCGGTGACTCGTTTATCAGGGCCAGATGCAGATGTTTTGTGCCTAGGGAATGGGCTGAAACTTGCTGTATGGTACAGAGTACACACATCTGTTGAGAATGCAAGAAACCCTCTCAACATATTAGTCAGTCATCACCGATTACATGACCAACCCACATCAATACCTTCAGTATGACCGATACAGTCCCATCAGTGGCTTCTCCCTCTCCTCCATCCGTTTCCTTGCAGCTTCTCGTGCTCTGAGAGCGGCTTCTTCCTCCTTCGACATCGCCTTGGGCTTGTTTTCTTCTCTTTTCCTCTGGTTAACAGCAACAACAACTGCAGATGGAGCACCCGTGACAGTCCTCATTGGGTTCAACGGTTTTGAAACTACAACGCCTGGAGCTGGTCCTCCTTTAATAGTGGAAACAACACTATCTCCAGCAGGAGGTTTTGCTTGTGAAGTTGATGATTGGCCTGCAACCGTATTGGAAGCTTTCACAGAGCTATACGTCTCTTCCTGAGTAACCCACTTGCCTGCTCAACAAGAAAGTAAGAAACAAGCACAATGAATAAACATACGATACAACATTGGATCGATGGGAGAAGGTGGCTACAGAATCAGTTAGAAGTTCAGATATGTATGTGTTGATCTACAAAAGTACCTATACTATCAGAATAATAGAAGCCAGGGTTAGCATCGTAGTAAAGTACAGTAGTCTTGTTGTAATAATAGCCTGAAGCAGAATCGAAATCCCACCCTGCAGATAACCAAATGTTGAACATGTGTTAGTATGTTACACAACAGTAACAACAAAAGGGCCACTGAAAGCTAGCATCTTACTTTTTTTTTGTGAAATGGTAAGAGCATTGCCATTATTGCATTAAAGATAGGTAGGCATCTTACTGCCTGTGCTAATAATCATGTAATAAATCCTTGTGATGCGTAGTATAGTTAGCTGGTATATGCAATGTCAGGAGCTTGGATCGAAGAGGAAGGGTTGGAACGCAGGTTGTAATCGTGTTGAGGAATCGGACGTTGTCCAGAACCTCGGCGACGCGGCGGGGGCGCCGTGGTGACAACAACTGCGCAGCCGAGTTCTGGGATCAGCGTCGAACAGAAGAGAAGAACGGAATTGGAGTTTTCTGATATATTTTCTTATGTTGCAAAACAAAGTATCTCTTTGTTTAAATAGAGAGCCTAACAATCTGGACTAAGAATTGTATTCGAATTACAGAAACTAACTAATAAGTATTTCCTAATGTATACTAAGAAGCCGAATCGGAAACCTCCTGCTTATACTGTTTTTAATCTGACACATTTGGCAATCCTACCGACGCAACAGATTCGGACTGTGAAGGCGCGCTGGCCAGCAGCTGCTTCTTGCGTGGCCCGTACGTGATGCCCACATAACATCTCTCCCCGTCTTTTCAAACAGCTCGTCCTCGAGCTTGAATGAAGGATAAAGCTGTTGGAATTGCTATAAATCTTTCCAAGATGTACTCGTTTCGGGCACATTCTCCCATTGAACAAGAAGTTGTAGACGGTCACGAGCCCGACAAGACTTAAGCACTTTAGCCGGTTGAGGACAAACCCGACCATGTAATATAGTATGTAGTGGAGGCGGTACTTGTGGAGATAGACCAATAAACAACTTCAACAAACTAACAAAAAACACATCTTGAATCTTTGCACGAGCAAGCAATTGCAAACGATACGCCACTAACCCTATTTTCTCAAGAATTTGTCCGGTCAGGGGCTCGAGCAATGCTTCCAAATGTTGCCCCTGCGCTTTGCCTCATGGCAAGTGAACCGTAGCGTCATGCCAACGAGTGATGTACCTCCCACATGACCAAACGATGGGTTCATGGTGTTAAGACTTCAGAGTTGGCTAAACTGAAGTAATTACTTCTATGCTCTAGTAGTCGTGGTTTTCGCAATTTGTATTTACTTAATCTTCAAAAGGAAGAAGAAGATGTATTATTTACACTAGCTGACAGAAACTTCAGAATTCTAGCATCTGCTACCTAGATATTCTAAACGAGCTTTGTCCTAACTCCTAAATACACAATGTCAGACGTACCTCAAAAACGTTCATATATATACACAGGTTCCTGAGTACATACGTGCGGATCGGACGACATGCGCCCCCGTCCTTTCATGGCAGATACTATATTGTCAACCACCACTCGTCAAAAGAAAATCATTTCAATCATTCTGTAACTACTCCCTCCGTTTTGTCATATTTGTCCATATCACGCTATGCGTACATATCAAGAAGCATTAAATCTAACAAATACTTAATAAAAAATAATCATATGTATCCCTATTAAATAGTATATCACAACCACTTAACCTCTTATAAAGCATTTAAGTAGAAGTAGAGAGGAAAAAAAATATAATAACCATACTCTACATTATCACAGTGGATAAATATATTAAAACAGGTACTTTCAAAACCATAAACAAATATAGCGAAATGGAGAAAGTAGTAAACTACCCCTGATGGATCGATGCCATAGCCTCAAACATGTTCAGTTCAAACATAAAGGGACGTGTTGCTATTCTTGAACCATTGCCTTCGATCAAGAAACTCGGCAATAATCATCAAGATTGTACTAGATAAATTAGTGCCCAGAGAGAGAGGCGCCCTCTGAAGTCGGAAAACTGCAGTTCTGTCTGAATTGCACAGTTGAGTACTGCTCTACTTCCACCACAATATATCACATTAAAAATGGAAAAGCACAAAAAACCAAAACACTTGAGTACTCCGTAGCAAACTCCAAAAATAATTGCTTAACGAATCATCTCTTAATTTGTAGTTGTTACAACTTGCAACATCTGGATCTGGATACAAGTGTACGATTGACCAGGAATCAGGAGCATCATAGTACCATGCATGTATCAAGAAGCTAACTAAAGGAGACAAAAATAAATCTTGGTCTGATCAGAGGAATGACCTAAAACCTACACGCGCCGAGGGAAGACATGAGGGCGCGCCTCTCCGCGCTCGTGGCGGCGCACCGGACCTCGCCGCGCAACCGCATGATGGGGTGCTGCCTCTGCCGCCGCTGCCTCGCCATCTCCGGCGCCTCGATCACCTGGATGCTCCGCTGCCGCTTCGCGTCCGCGAACTCCTGGTACCCCTCGTGCAGTTTGCGTTTCACGATCGCCAGCTTCGCCTCCATGCTCTGTTCTTGCGTCGACTGCGCCGGTGCCTTCTCCCTGACCGCAGCAGTGGTCGGCGGCGTCGCGGAGCGCGGACGAACCGAACAAGCCTTCGCGGCCGCCGGCACGATCTGGTCGGCGTTCTTGCGCACGGCCTGACTCTTGATGGGCGCCGGAGCCTTCTCTGTAGAACCCGTCGGTGTCGTCGGCATGGGCCGGTCGTCCTTCTTGCCCACGGCCACGGGCCGGCGGCCCTTCACCGGCGCTGCTTCCATCTTTTGGACTGACGCGGCCAACGCCTCCTTGCCGTAGTGGCTCGTGCCGGGCAGCCCCGCGGCGAAGAGCCTCTGAGCGATCAGGTCGCGCCTCTTCTTGAGCTCGGAGGGGCGGTCCACCGCGGCGACGGCGACGGCAGCGTTGATGACCTCGAAGATGTCAACACCCGCGGCGCCGAAGAACCTCCGCCAGTGCTGAAGCGCGCTCGGGTCGGACGCCATCTCGCTGTCTCGGGCTTGGGGCGTGCGAAGGGGCCGGAAGATCGAGCTCGCCTACGATGGAATAGACGGCGTCCAAGAGACGTGGAGACTCGACAGGTGTGGAGAGCGAGCAGTAAATGGTGAACCGCGCGAGGCTTTAAGGTCGTACGTGCGAGTTGCCGTCTTGCCGAGTCGGACTCCAAGTCGGAAGGAATTGGATAGCGTCGGCGCCAAGAAGCCATTCTGGTGGAATCCGACTTGGAGTCGGGCTTCTTTCTGTATGGAAAGTTTCGAAGCTGCGGCAGCCGCAACGACACCGCTCGCCCGGCCCGACGTGTGCACTACGTCATGAATGTGGGCCGTAAGAGTTGAGTTGCCGGGCTGGACAATGCTAATGGGCTGGCTCCGTGGCTCAATCGGCTGGGCAGGGCATCACTAGATAGAAGCAAGTGGCAGCAGCACCGGGCATCGAACAACATACAGAACCGAAGGCTCCTCTTACTCCCTGCTGTTTCCCAGTCCTCATTCTTCTCTATCCCCAACCTATTTGCTTCATCTCAATCCATACTTCTATTCTTCCTTAGTATCCCTAAGCACTTGTATCCGAAGTGTTTTTGAGACCTATGTATCCCATGTTTAGCAAGTATTTGGTGTGGTCTTGAGTTTATCTGTCATGGTTCATAACAAATGGTATCAGAGCTATCGATTCGTGGGATTTCGAGCAAGAAAATGGTGTGGGCGACTCATGGTGGTAGATGGTGTGGGCGACTCATGGTGGTAGTAGCTGTGGTCGGTGTCCGGATCAGTACGGTGGAGGTGTCTATGGAGGAGGCTCCCGCCACCTGTTCGACGAAATGCCGAGTCACCGGGAGGTGTTCTTCGCGTCACGGTGAGCCATGTGTTGTATCCGGTGAATGAAGAAGTGCTACACTAGGTCTTCGATGCTTATGGGGCAGAGCAAGTGGTGGTGCTCGAGAGGGCAGACCATGTTGAGGCGCTCGTTCGGTTCTGATCGAGCCGCGACGTGGAGCGGGCTCGAGATGTCACCCATGGGCGCTGCGTCTATGATGGTTGCTGCTGGCTGGACGTCTAGTACATGCAGCTGACCCCCAGTGACAGAGTCGTGGCAACACCCGCCACATGTTCGACGCTGGGACTAAGCCACAATAACGACGTGTCGATGGCCGCGACTACCACAGTGGGCACGACAACGACTTTTCTTGTCACCGCAACTCGGGAAGCCCCATGTGACGAGCTCAAGAAATTGGCTCCCGAGGAGACATCGAAGGAGCCGAAGGAGACGGTCTAGGAGTTCTGCAAGAAGATACTAGCCACACTGAATAGCATGATCGAGAGCGGTCGCGACGTCAACCTCAACACCTCCTTCAATGTCGTTGAGCTTACTGGTCACTATGTGGTCTCTCTGACGCCCCGTGTTATTACCCCAGAGGGTAATCATACTTAAGCAAATGGATTACTATTCGTCTGCCCGGTAGGACACTACTCCGACGAACAGTAAGCCTTACCAGAGTCAACGCAGCAGAACAATAAGATAAAAATTGTACTTTATTCCAGTATTTAGCCACACAAGGCTAAAGTCTTTATTACAGATATTAATTTACAACAACAAAAGTGGGACTAAATCCCCTCGCTTGCTTGCCTTGCCTCACCGACCGTCTATTCGTCCCCCTCGCCACGTAAAGTGCTCATCTCACCCTGATCCTCGAATTGAGCACCCTCGCCTCCTGCCATCGCATTGGTACCTGCAAGTCCTTCGTCCCACTCGAGATGGTTCTAGACCGGACTAGGATCTAACAAAAGAGAATACTAGCAAAATTGAGTACTAGTGTACTCAGCAAGCATTAATAGCAAAAATACATTGTGTGACTTTTCTTTGCTGGTTATTACATTTTCTAGCTATCTCCTTTTCTGAACATAACTAACATCAAGAAAACATTAAGTGATAAATTTTAATACTGAAAAGACTACTGGTCACTCAGAGAGAAGAAAGACCCCCAGTGGTTCATGTATGCTCCAATCCAGGAATCAGGCATGAATTCATGATTTTATTTAGCACTGTGCAGGCTTTGTACAACTTTACCCATAGCTACTATGAACTCTCTTTGAACTGGGTCCACCGCATTTCCTTTGATGCGACTTTGAGTTCAGAATACATAACGTTTTTCAGGTTACGTGATTAAGTCTCCACCCATTATTTTCCGTCGGTGTCCTGAGCGCACCGAGTCCTCCACCGAGTTCCAACAATGTTGGTTGGGGCATCCATCTCTCCTATGCCCCAACACTCCACCTGTTGCGCTACTATAACGCCTTAGACTCCCTCAGTTCTGGACTTATCCTACCGGCCCTTGAGATCCTCATCCCTACTCAACCCATGCAATATTACTTACCCGATGTGGAGAGGACAAATCACGTAACAATGTAGCATTTTTTGCCCGCCGGAACGGAAAAATAGTTGGCACTTAAATACGACCTTTGATCCGGGTGAGAGTTTTGTTGGTCCTTATATACTAACCCTAAGTAAAAGGGTCCCACCTCTTGCCTCATCATCATTTTTTCTCACCTCCTTCCCCTGCCCTGGGCCCCCTTTACCAGCCATAATAATAACTCTTTCCTTACCTCTTTCATCTTCTTCTTAATTCTTTCATCTATATCTCATTTATTCGATTTGATTTTTGAGACATAGTTTTGATGCAATATATATATATATATATAAGACAGCAATATACAGTTTACATTTAATATAACTATATTTATGTTCAAGAGAATAGCTTGCCTTCAGAAGTGTAGAAAAGATCAGCGTCGACGGAATCGAAATCAGATACTCCTGCCCGCATCGGTTCTTTTTCTGCAATTATACGGCAGACGCGAATAATGCGTAAATAAATACTTAGTGACTTTTGGGTGTTAATATGCGTACATAAATTAGTCGATTCTATTTTGTTAGGCGATTTTATTTTAATAATATTTTTCGAATTCCCCGTTAAGTTAGCACTTCCCAACTGCGGTCATTCTACTGACTACTCGCTCTAGGGTCAAGGTTATCGAAACTTTTGCTTTAATGCTTGGAAAATAAAATACTACTCGAACTATCGTACCATTAAGTCTAACAATTCTTTTTTATTTGCGTATATATGTCTAATTCAATACCTTTAAGCACACCCTTGATTAATTACTTGCCTACCTAAACTTAGTTTGGTTAAATTTAATTAATTTACTACGAACAATTTATTTTCTACAATAACAGACTAATTATTTAATCAAGTGATTTCTAAAGGCGACTAAATGCTTCAATTAACCTCAGATAGTTATTACAGCTTTTTCCTGCATTTGATTTCTATCGGTCTGGTCTAAGGCTAATTAATCGTACGCGGGGTAAACAATTATCCGGCTTAACAATTACGCGGCTTGTACTACTCTTTGGTTCAAAACTACCCAACACTAGCAAATATTATCTTTAATGCTAACCTTATTGCTACACATATAACTCTTATTAAAATTTCACTAGAATTAACACATCTTTCTTAATTTTGTCTACAACCCTAATTCTACTCTGCCTAACCCCTCTCACCCAATCTCTAATTACCTGCTTCCTCTCTCCTCACCCACTCCACTCGGCCGACACAACCCCCAGGCCATCCCCTTCCTCACCTCACTAGTCACTTCCTCATTTCCCCCTTTCCTATCCTCCTCCCTCTTGAAGCCCCTACGGCGCCGCCGCCTCCTCATGGCGCCTCCCCGGCTCGCCCTGCTCTGGTTCCCTGCGCCACCACTGCCTTCCCTCCTAGTGCCACTGGTTCCTCTCTCCTTGCCCCCATGGTGCCTCTTGGCCACGCGCCACTCCCTCGCGTCTCCCGGCTCCCTCTTCGGCCTCTCGCCTTCGCCTGAGCCCCTCTGCCCGGCCAGCTCGGCCTGCGGCCGTCGGCCCTGGTCTCTCCTGCGTCAACACCCCTCCCTAACCCTTACTTTCCCTTCTATGGTATATTTGATTTTCAGAAGTTTGATTTATTTCTCACTGATTTTTGGTGCTTGTGGTTAACTATTAGATTTCAGTGCATTGATGCATGGTGGAGGTAGGAGATGGAATGTCATGGGTTTTTACTGAGGTATCTCCCCTCCCATTCCTCTCTATTCTCTCTCAATCTCACTTTCCCCCCTTGCTCTGTGATGTGGATGTGATACTGTGGTTAGTGTTTCATGTTCTTGGTGCTCAGTTGTGCTCACATGATGTGGTGCTGATGGGTAAAAAGGCAGTGGGGAAAGAGATGGGTTACCTCTCTACTGGGTTTGGTCAGTTTTGGGGGAGATGTCCGTGTATGGTCGCGGTGGTGGTCGTCGTCCTCCTCGGTGCTTCTGCTCCTTGATGCTTGGCGATGTCGGCGGTCACTGACGGTTCGAAGTCGTCGTCGACTCGGGCTTCCCCTTCACCTATGCTCTGGGATGAATGTTGATAACTGATCTGCTACTGTGGGGTGCTCAAGGTGCAATAGCAGTTCATCCTATGGAATGAACAAGGTGCATGTGTATGGATGAATGGCAAGATGGTTGTGGGATAAATGATGGTTTACCTGAGGTTGGGGTTGTGGGCGGTGCCAGTGGCGGTCGAGATGGTGATGCCGGTCATGGGAGTGGATGTCCTCCTGCGGCTGGTCTCGGTGTGGCCTTCAGTGGTTGCTTGCGGTTCAACCGCTGCCGCCAGCGTCGCCCTTGCTCCTCGCCCCCCCCCCTTGGCTCCCTTCCTCCTCTTGCTCCCTTCTTGCTGCTGTGGTCTTGGCTCTCGGTGGAGAAGAGATGGGAGGGGGAGTGTATGTGTTGTGCTGCTCTGTGCTGCCAGGCTCGACCTTATCACATGGCTGTGCTCTCCTGTGTCCAGGGGGTGTTGGAGTTGGGGGAAATGAATCTGGGAGGTGTTCCTGTGCTGGATATTTTGGCTGGCTTGGTGAAGGCAGAAAGAAAGGGAAGCTTTAAGCAGGAGGAGATAAAATGGTTTCGGCTGGGCTGCATTGGCTTGGTTGTGCCCCTCTGTGAAAATAGGCTCAGCCTTATCATCTTCCTGTGCTCTCTTGTGCACAGTGAGGTGTGGATGACTCTGGATAATTTATTGGGTTGCAAATGGCTGCGAGGAAAAAGGAAAGGATGGTCCGATGGTTTGGCGATATATGGACAAATGGCAACGAGGGCTTCAGCGATGAGCATGCAACAATTTTATTTTATTCATTTTGCTATTTACTCAAAGTTGTAACTTATACCGTGATATGATGTAGTCAAATTTTGTAATTAATTTGGAGATGTAATATTTGACTATTGCTTGCAATGAAGTCTTGTATGTTGATTCGATGCCATGCATTATTGTATTTTTATTTGAGACTGCAACTACGATTATAATTTGTTCTTGTTTAGAAAATTTTAATTTACTGCTAAATATTGATTAGCGTTGATTAATTTAGCTTAATATTTTCGGGTTCTCACAGTCTCCTTGCTGACGCCGCCCGCCATCGTCAAGTTGAGCGACATCATCGTCTCCAGCCTCGTGCCACCGGTAGCCGCTGATTCGGTGCGTGACCGCCCAGAGCACTCCGATGATCATATGGTGTTCGAGCAAATACTGAACAAGAGTATGGTGGTACTTTGGCTGCCAACAATAAAGATGACCGAGCGGCAACCATATACACCTCCTGTACAAGTGGAGGTCGTGGGAGAAGGTGCTGAGTTACGATTGATACCATGGCTGGCGTTCATCTGCTATCAAGGTGACTCGCAGTCGAAGCAGCCGTGGCCACCGCCACCCTTCCATGTTGAGCAGCAGAAGCTTCTCTCTGGGTGTGTCTCAAAAGTTCCTGTTCGTTCTAGAAATAAGATTGTGCTACTTAAGAAACAAGAGATCTTCATACCTGACGATCTTCTGCTAGAGGAATTATTCGAGAAGCAGTCTCAGCAGCATTTGTTTGCCTGGAACCTTTCAGCTAGCACAACTTTCTTGTCTCGAACAAAATTAAAGGAGATATATAACATTATTGGTGTTCAGAAAATATCAAAGGCTGCTTCAAAGGATGAATGCAAGAACATACAGCTTGATTATGTAACCACTGCGCGTACAGGAAGAATGTCATTGGCATTTGAAGAAAATGCGCCTCTGGCAGCTTCTTGCTTGCAAATGCTTCTACAGGAGTTACCAGACTGTATAACTGATGAGCTAGTAGTTAGTCTCTTGTTGAGTGCAACTGAACAGCAACCACTTATCATGGTTGGACATGCCTCCTTTTTACTATACTGCTTGCTTAGTGAAGTTGCAATGAACATTGATCCAAGGACAGAGACAACTGTATGCTTGTCAGAGAATCTAGTTCAATTGGCAGTCACTCCTGCACAGAAGCAAATAGCTTTTCATCAGCTTGGATGTATCAGACTTCTGAGAAAGGAGTGCGAAGCTGAACACCAATTTGAGGTCG
This sequence comes from Ampelocalamus luodianensis, assembly GCA_036346255.1. NCBI lineage: Eukaryota > Viridiplantae > Streptophyta > Magnoliopsida > Poales > Poaceae > Ampelocalamus > Ampelocalamus luodianensis. The sequence continues at coordinate 4,065,949 of CM070634.1, forward strand.
CCTTCTCTGCTGAGGATATTGAGCAGGAGGCTCTTGTTACCCTTGTTGTCAACCAGCTTAGAGGAGCCTTGAAGATTACTACTATCAAGGCACCTGGTTTTGGATAACGCAAGACCCAATACTTGGATGATGTTGCCATTCTAATTGTAGCAACCATAATCAGAGATGAGGTTGGACTGTCACTTGGCAAGGCAGACAAATCGGTTCTAGGAACGGCTGCAAAGGCTGTCCTTACCAAGGAGTCGACAACAATAGTTGGTGATGGTAGCACCCAAGAAGTAACTAAGAGGGTTGCACAAATAGAAAACAAAAAGGAAAAGCTCAATGAGAGGATAGCAAAGTTAGCTGGTGGTGTTGTTGTTATTCATGTGGGAGCACAAACAGAAGCCGAACTGAAAGAGAAAAAGTTGAGAGTTGAGGATGCCCTAAATGCAACTAAGGCTGCTGTCGAGGAAGGCATGGTTGTTGGTGGTGGATGCACTCTTTTGAGACTGGCAGCTAAAGTCGAAGCCATCAAGGACACCCTGGAGAACGACGAGCAGAAGGTCGGAGCTGAAATAGTGAGGAGGGGCCTGAGCTACCCACTAAAATTGATTGCTAAGAATACTGGTGTTAATGGCAGCATTGTTACGGAGAATGTTCTGGTTCATGATAACTTCAGGTATGGCTACAAGGCTGCTACTGGGCTAGACAAGGACTTGATGGCTGCTGGTATCATTAACCCTGAACCAAGGAGTTAGCTCACGGTGTTTCTGCCCGCCAAGGAGTTGCAGTTGCCTTGGGATCCAAGTGATGCTGACCTTAACCATATGGATTCTAGGTGCTTTGTCATTATGAAATCATAGCTGGACAATGTGAGATGTGTGTAGAATGCAGCAAGGGTACCTTGCATTTTCTCAACTGTGAGTTTGCTAAGCCTTCTCTTTATAACTTGGACACTCCAGAATGGCAGGAGCTTCTTGGTACTATTGGAAATTCGGATCACAGTGGGGGGCATATGATTGTTGGTTCTAACCAATTGCTAGGGTCTGAACCATGGGCATCTATGCTGATTACTGAGATTATTCTGTGCAAGAACTGCAGCCCTGTCCATGAACTTGGTACCCGAAGTGATGAAGCTGTTCGGGGTGATGATTGCACTCGAAAACAAGGTGACAGGGGAGGATTCTAATGGATACATTGGAAGAGGTGTTTTAGCTTTGAGGTTTCTTCAACTACCATGGGACCCCGAAGGCCAGACAAGCATGGAATCGACTTGGGGACATGCCGAATTTCAACGAGGGAAGAATGTCATGAATGTAGGACATAAGAGTTGGGTTGCCGGGCTGGACAATGCTAGTGGGCTAGCTCCATGGCCCAATCGCTTGGGAAGGGCATCACTACATAGGAAGTAAGTGGCAGCAGCACAAGGCATCGAACAACATATAGAACCGAAGGCTCCTCTTCCTTCCTGTTGTTTCCTAGTCCCCATTCTTCTCTATCCCCAACCTTCCGTGCTTCTCTTGCGCTCCATCTCTCCGGCCGCGCTTGCACATGGCCACGGCTAGACCAGAGCTAAGCGTTCCTCCATGCTTCTCCCCCTATCCCTCTCCTGTTCTTACGGCTCTGCCTCCCCATTTGCTCCAAGTAGTACACACGACCACGCCCTTCCTAATTCCCATCTGTGGCCCATCTCCTCCCCGCTTGCTCTTCCTTCTGGTGGCTCGTCGTCGGAGCATCCTCGTGACGGGCGACGCCGGCTACATCGGCAGCCACACCGTCCTGCAGATGCTCGAGCAAGGCTTCCGCATTGTTGCCATCGACAGCCTCGACAATGCCTCTGAGGTCACTCATGGCCGCACCGCCACCGCGCAGCTGCGCTAGCTTGGTGAAGCCCGCGCCGCGCAGCTGCAACATTCAAGAGGTTATCCTATATTGTTTTTGGTTCTGATGTTACGACCCATTGAAAAAATATTACGACCCGTCGAAAAAGAATGTTGTATATTGTTCTTTGAGATGGTGCTACCCGTTGAAAAAAATATTGTGAATGTAGAAAAAATATTGCGAATGTAGAAAAAAAATATTGCATACTGTTCTGTTCACGGTAAATGCTGATAATGTTTTTAAAAGCGAAAAATAGCAAGGTAGCTCTAAAAATTTCGTAAAAATTATAGAGTAGATAAGTAGAGTGTGTAGAGCCTGATTAAAATATTCCTAGCTTCAATTTTGTTCTGATTTTAATATTCTGTATATGCCGAGAATGCATCTTAAACTAGGAAAATAGTAAGATGGCTCTAAAAATTATATTAAAATTCTAAAGTAGTTAAATAGGGTGTGTTCTCAACTTCATTTTTGTTCTTATTTTTGCACGGTAAATATTATGTGTATGCCAAGATAATCTTTGAAATATTACTCATCTTAAATTTCAGGTGTGGCAGCCCCAAGAGACGTTGTGTAGTGGTCGTACAACTACTTGACCCGACCATTAACACGACTCATCATAGTCACATCAGTACCATCCTCACGCATGATGGCGAGCAACCCATTGAGTTCGGCGCATTGCGGCTACGCACGCCCATGAGGGCATGAAGGGTGGACCCACGTTGGGTTCTGCGGTACCTATAATTCTGACCTTTTAATTAATTTTATTCTAACTTGTGTGGGTGGACTCATGTATGTTCTTAATCTTTTCAACACAGGTTGAAAGTGGCAGGCTTGATTCCACTTGCTAGGATGGTGGAGGTGATGTGGGAGGACGAGAAGGGCATCGCCGCCAGGGTGTCTACATCGAGGTGGTTTCCATACGACTGGTGCCTCCTGACAATGCTGGTAGATTGGTGGAGGTCAGAGACGCACACGTTCCACCTTCCGTGCGGGGAGATGACGCCGATGCTTTAGGATGTGAGCTAACAGACCGGGTTGCCCTACACAGGCTTCCCTATGGCAGCGTACAATGTCTCGGACACGTGTCGCACATATATCCTCGAGAGGTTCCAGGGATTGCTGTCGGCCAACGCCGACTACAGGGAGTTCTCCAGCACACACGGGGCGACACTGAAGTGGATCAACCAGTTTGACGTAAGTATTTATATCTCTTGCGTTTCAACTTCAATCCCTTTGTTCAACCTAGTGATGTATCTCTATCTTCTTGCAGCTAGCTGCCTTGGGACCGGACCCACCCGAGTACACAGTGAGGAGGTACTTCGAGGTGTACTTACTGTGGCTCTTCGGGTGGGTCATGTTCTTAGGGTCCCACGGCAACAACGTGGACAAGCGCATGATCTGCTATGCACAGGAGCTAGCAGACATGGAGGTGGACATGATCCCGCTGTATGCCTGGGGCCCAACGGTGCTGTGCGCAATGTATTGTGGCCTGTGCAGCGCACGCCACCTGGTTCGGGAGAGCTCCGTCCTCTCCGGATGCCCGCTACTTCTTCAGCTCTAGTCCTTCAAGCGTTTCCAGATGGGACGACCACAACTGGACCTAGGAGCCTACACCGACACGATGTATGTCGCCGACGACCCTGTGGACCGGCCGATCATGGGTACGGTGTGGTGTCACCTATGGGTAAGTTTTTTGAACCTTTAGTCCTTTTCGTAATTTAATTTAATTACATGTGCTAAGTTTTTGTTGTTCTATTCCACAGACCACCTTCACTCCGATCACTATACACGCATCCTACCTGGACTACATTGTGATATTCGATCAATTAACGAATGATCACGTCATCTGGTCACCGTACACAATACAGTGTTAGTGCGCGCACCGCGAGGCTTGTCCATCCAGTGCACGCGATACTAGCAGTACTGGTACACGCGAAAGTTCTTGGTGCACAATGTCTTCGTGGAGGAGTGCCACGTGCACCAGGTGATACGCTAGTTCGACCTACGGGTGTTGCCAAACTTTCATGGGTAAGTTCATGTTTTATGTCTGTCGTAGCCTTTCCCTTACAGACTTACGAATTTATCGTTTTGTCTTCCACAGGTACACCAGGAAGGGAGTAGCTAGTATGACTTCTTGGATTGAGAAGATGGCCCATTGGGTTGAGCAGTGGCTCCACGATGAATGTGCACTAGGAGACTACTCCCTACGACGCTAGGACGTACAAGGAGTACATCGAGTGATACTCCACTCGAATGAGGGTTCATTGCATCAGAGTCATGGACGACCCACCACGCCATGACACATACCCCACCCAGCTGGACTCCACATTCTATTGCGTGGTACGTATTGAACGGTCCATACTTCTTATTTTCTACGCATGTTTTCAGTTTCTAAATTACTAATTCTATGTATAGAAAGATCTCCAATGGGAGATGCACAAGTTGGCAACCTCCGTGCATAGTCTGATGATCGGGGAGCGCTACTGCATGACGAGGCAGGAGATCAGAGAAGCTATGGACCGGATCATAGAAGCGATGAGGCGAGGCATCCAGCTTACGTCGTGTCATAGGCCGAGGGACATGGCGGACCCAGTTGAGCGTGGACGGGGGGTGAGCCACGGTGCGTCACGCCCCACAGCTCCTCACTCGGACGTGGCGAACAGGTTCTCGTGGCATCGTGCTGGGAGTACCCTAGCGCCAGCTCAGTTCATAGGTAGACCTAAAACACTCACATCTGGTTGTTAATTACGAACCCCACTAGTTACTAACGACATTTTCTTCAGGCTGGTCCTCAGTACCGTCCGTACCAGGGGCAGGACTACGTCGAGTCGTCCGCTGCGATACAACAATCAGGTATGTTTATGTTGTTTACACGTATAACGTACTATTTCAATATTTCCTTCTTGTTTACATGCATAACGTGTTGGTCTACATGTCATAGACCCCTACCGGACGAGGAGTTGGGGTCGTAGGAGGGAGCAGACTCTGGGGACTACGACGTCGCCTAGGAGTTCGTGCTACGACAAGCGGGCGGTGGACCTTCACACAGCGAGAGCAACTAGGTCTTCATTGGGGCTTCATAGCTGCACGGTACGCTAGGAGTGAGTTAGTTGACACAACACCCCCTTGGGACACACCCTCTCGGGATAACCCCTGTCGTACACCCCCTCAGGCTACTCGTGTCGATAGGGTACCTCGGCCACCAGAGCATTTGATGTGCTCACACCAGCGTCCGCAGCCGCCCTAGGCGAGGCCAAGGGCCACACATGGGGTGCACCCCAAGAGGGCACATGAATAGATGTATTAGTCTTGTTATGTAAATATTAATTTATATACGACTTACATGAATTTATGCTATTATCGTGTTTCGATACTATTTGTTCTTATTGTGTATACAAGTAACAGTGTGAGAGAGTCAGTATCGCGACACCCCACACCACCCTAGTTCTAGCCTTTTCGTACATAAAATGACCACACCCTATTCGCAAAGTACGTCACACATTTTTCATATTACGTCGCCAAACGGGGTTATTTTCGATATTGCGCCACCGAAGGAGGCTATTTATAATATTACATCACTGAACGGTGCTATTTTTGACATTGTACGACCGAATGAGGCGATTTATAATATTGCTTCACCATGATGCTATTTTTGATATTACGCCGCTGAAGGGGACTATTTTTTATATTGCACCGTCTAAAATGTATTCCAAATATATTTGGTCGCATCAAAACTCATAATTTTTTCTCTACCTCATATTTCCTTATCTTTTTAAAAATTATCGGTAGCACGGACAATTCTAGATATACCAAAATTATAAATTTAATTTAATTGCAAAAAAAGAACATGTCGCCAATTGAAATGGTGTCAGGATGCCATTTTTGCCCCCCAAAAAATGACTATTAAATTTTATAATTATTAATCAAAATAATAAGATTTTTTTTAAAAAAATCTTATTTCTAGTACTTAGTACTCCCATCTTTTTCTATAAGATGTATTTTGGCAAGACATTGTAGTTAAGGAGATTCTAAAACCCACAAAAAGGTAATAGTAAATGGTCATGCTGCCGCAAATTAAATCTAGGTGAGCCGAATGTGAGCTCTAAACATTAAAACTAGGGTTGCCAAATTTGTTGTCCTAGCAACCAAATTTTGATAGAGTTGTCTGAATTTGGCACTCATTTGGTTTGATATCAACAAATTGAAAATGTTCATTTTATTATCATCCTATTTCATTCTCTTGTCAATTTTCGGTCAATGGGAGACCAAATACTTACCAAATTTTAGTAAAGCCAAATCCTGACACATATTAGAATGGTTTGCATCTGATAAGAACCAAACACATTCAAAATTGCATAAATCTAATTTATATTTTAGCTTAATTTCAATTAGTAAGCCGAAAAGACCTACGAAATTCAAAATTTAAACCGACCTCTGCCTTAAGAACGGGGGAAACCCCAACAAAGCCTCTTTTCACTCGGCAGCGGCGCCCAAGCCAACAAGCGAAGCAAGAAATGGCGATCGCGATCTCGCAGGAGGCCTTCGACGCCATGGTCCGGGAGAACATGGAGGACCTCGGCATGGACCCCGACGAGGCCCTCGCCGACGCCGTCGACGCCCTCACCCTCCAGGGCGCCGACCTCTCCGGTACCCACGAATTCCTCTTCGTCTCCTTCAGAGCTTCAGATCCACACCTCTCCAATCTTTACACGCTTCACCTGAGCCCTCTCGCTGCTTCCTGCAGGCATCATCAAGCGCCTGCCTGGAGAGGCCAACGCTGCGGAGGTAAGCCCGGTGATGCGGGTGCTGGACGAACTGAAGGTCTCTGCCAGTGCCAGTGGCAGGTCGGGGGAGGATCTTGACAAGTTGGTCTCTTTGCTTGATTAGTTGCGCGAGCTGTGCTCCGGCGAGGGTTCGGAGAATGCGGCCGTGGCGGTACGGAATGGCGGCGTGGAGGCGCTCATCGCCCTATGCGCGTCGGCTGGGGTTGAGCAGGAGAGGCTGCTCGCTTCGGGCTTGAAGGCGCTGAGCTCCGTGCTCCGGGGTATGTTGCTGTGGTCCTTGTGGATACTGTAGGATATCGGAATGTGTTTTAAGCCGTTCTTATTATGCACTTAAGTTTGCAGTTATGGGTTATGACTTGAGAGTAGACTATTGTTAACTAGCATAGAAGCATGCATTAGTAATTTAGTATTGCATTGTACGGAGAAAATGCACAAGGAAGCAGGGACTTTTTTCTTTTTGACATAATTTGCTTATAGCATATAAATGTGCGAATGTTATGGAATGGTGTGCTGTTCTAAGAACTCAGGTATCTGATCTTTTCACAAAACTCATACATTCGTACAAGTAGATTCACCATCCAATTGCTATATTCAAATGGCACCTAGTCACTTACAAGTTAAGAACAGAGATTGCACGTACAGCATGTAGTTTTAAAATGTCCTGTTCTGCCATGCCCTTCGCATTTAAGTTGAACTGTCTTGTACTCTTGTATATTTATTTTTCTCTTTTCTTGAATTGATCATTTCATTTTTCGTATTATTACCTATACAAAGGAGCAATCTCTGTTCTGTTCCTGACATTTCGAATGGCAATTCAATTTGTAGATGTTGGAAGCACTGAAAAGTTCAGGCAAAGCGATGGGCCCAAAGTTGTCATGGATATCTTAAAAGGAGGCCCGGAAAGTTCAGATATACTGGATGGTGGCTTTAGGGTTGTGGCAGCAGCATCTGCTGGCAATGAAGTTGTGAAAGAATCCTTTATGGACCTGAAGGTTGATAAATTCATTTTGCAGGTTATGAAATCAAAAAGTAATGTGCAAAGCTTGTATGATGCCATACGTGTTCTATTGACGCCTGATGACAATCGAGTGGTGGCTTCTCAAGTATGTCATATATGTCCTATAGGCTTGCAGAATGTGTGCGGAATTGCTCTAATTTTACATTAGGAGGTGCATCATTTATATTTGCACTTTATTACGCATTTAAGTGCCAACTTTACCGTGACCTATGGTTCGTGGGAGCATTAGGCAGTAGCATGTGTTAGAATGATCTTTTATGGGAAAAAGTCATGTTAGCGTGAAAGTTAGTTTATTGGAGGGAAGATATGAATATGGACGTTAGCTTGAGTTATAAATACACAGTTGTATGTATAAGATGCATGCAAGGCTACATTTAGCTCTTAAAATTGCTGCCAATTTCATTTCAATTGAAATCCAACAAGAAGTGGAACCCTGCATTTTAGTGGACATTTAAATGGAGTTAGATTTGATATATGCAATCAAGTACTGAAATAAACTTCTGGCAAGACATGTTGACAGAAATAATATGTAAGTTGGTAACACAGGGTGTTGAGTTCAATTTCCGGAGACGTTGTTATGCTCCCATGGTTTTATGTACTTGAACATTTTGTTTTCTCAATGTCATCAGCACATGTGCATCTTGCTTGCTAGTTGACACTATATTTTGCTTGTATCACCTGATGCATTTTATTTGATTTGTGTATTTATTCAATTCATGACTAACTGTTAGAAATAATCAGAGAATCTTTAACCGTACTAGTTTCGCAGTTCAGGAATCAGAATATTTGAAATGAATGGAATATGGATTTAAAGAGATGAAATCGACCCACACTTGTGATGCAGGTATTCGGATATTCTCGGAGGTTTGCAGAAATTGGGATTGCAGAAGTTCTTGTCAATGCACTTCATGAGCAAGTTGCTCCTTCCAGCTAACCATCAGCTTGTGCTGCTTTGAAGGCTATTGCTGTAAATGTAAGAGTAAACTATGATTATATACCCAGAAAGGGTAATCAAAAGCTCTCGGAATGTTGTCATTTTTTGTATTTATTCAAGCTTCATTTTCATAGAATAAAACAATTATTATGGCATCAGTTTTACCTTTCATTTATCTGGCAAGTAGAATATGAATTGCATAGTACCAACATTTATGAAAGGGATCCCTTTATGAAAAGCTAGCAGTTGAAAAGTATGATGCCCTTTATAGTCAACTTTCCGTCATCTTGCTCTTGCTATTTTTCTCATGGCTTTGGTCCTGTTGTATCAAAATTTCTTTCCTTGGTGGAACTCTGGTTATAAAGCAAAAACAAGCTATTGTACAGTAACCTATATGCTTATGGGTTGCCTCAGGGGAACCTCACCATCTTCAGTTCTTGTGTTACCACAGGATGAAATATGCCGGTCCATATCTGAAAATGGCGGGATTGATGTGCTTCTTCAATGCATTGATGAGGCTAGCGAGCAGAAGAACAAAATTATAGCAAGATCTTGCTGCTCTTTGTTGTCTAAGGTACGATAGTTTGGCACAATACCGCAACATTCTTGTACCAGGGGAAATCCAGCTTTGGTTAAATCAAACTTACAGCGCAATCTTTCTGCTTGAAGCTGGCTGGAAGTGATGCAAACAAGGCTGCTATCATTCAGCGAGGTGGTTTTGATCGGTTCTTGAAGTTGACATCCAGATTTTCTGAAGATTTGTTAGTAATACAAGAGGTACTACATTTAAATGGGTAATACTGAAGCATCTGTATGATCTATTTTCGGACCCGTTCTGAGCTAAATGAATGTGTAGGTAATGTCTATGGTGACAGTCCTTACACTGAGGTCACCAGAAAATGCAGCGCGTGCAATGGGAGCAGGCTATGGTACTCTGGCGATACAGGCAATGCAAAAGCTCCCCTCCTCTGCCCAGACTCAGAAGCAAGCGTGTCTTATGATTCGCAATCTTGTTGTCAGAAACCCTGAAAACAGGTATGATGTAGAATCCACACCATTTCTTACAAGATCTATACGGAGTTAGTCTTGCTAATGAGAGAGTGATTGATGAACTCCAATACCGTATACTACTGCAGTATCATCTGCAGCTAGTCTTACAGTCATTCCCAATATGCTAAGAACATGTTTCTACATCTTGGCACTTGCGTTGCCACTGTAGGACAATCTTGCTTAACGATGGTGTGGAGAAGCTTATCAGGAAGGCCAAGGTAATGCATGGAAGCTGCAAAGATGCTGCCACGTCTGCCTTGAGGGACCTTGGCTTGGACAATTACAATGCATAGACAGCATGGAAAGTCCATTGTGTGTAAAGTTTGGCCATGTGAGGATGTTTTGGAAAAATACATGGTGTTTGAGTTCATAGAAGATACCAAGATGATGATGCGCTTGTGCTTGTGACTGTATCTGATCCAGGGACGGATGGGCTCAACCAACCTGGGTGTGACCGCTAGCATTTCAGAGAAAAAAAATTAACAGTACCGATGGACTAAAAATTAACAGTACCGATGCAGTCCACAACTAACCTAATTTGGTTGAGATAATCAATTATTTGCCACTGACTAAGGGTGAAATTCAGAATTTGCCACTGCATGTGTCATTGACATCTGGGCCCCGGGGCCACATGTCACACATCAGTGGCAAATCCTGAATTACGCATGTTTAGACAGTGGCAAATGATTGAACCTGTTAGGTCCATCTAGAAGCCTCACTATTGCTATCTGTTACTAGTTACGATACTATTCAGCTAGATAACGATTTCAATTGTGTGGCAGCAGGCGGCGGCGAAACATGGAAGCAGTAGACAAGCTGATGAGGTGCTAGTCGTCGGTGTGTTGCGGGCTTGCTGCAGTCGGGCTCGACAACGACGACAGATGCGCAATCAACGGTTGGAGAGCCGAGTTTGTGCGCTACGCAGGGCGTGTAGCTAGTAGTGAGCAGTGTGCTTTTGAATCTTGTTGATATTGTTTTATCTTGGTTGATTGACTTGATTCTTCTTACAATCCGAAGTCTTGCTGTTAGTAATTTATTTTGATCTTTGTTCCCTCTCGAGATTTTCCTCAAACTCAACACTTATCTGGTTCCAATTTTGTGGAGAATTTTCGACTACGAGGTTACATGTTATGATTACACGTCTCTCTGTCTCGTATGTGCGAACTAACAAAAAGAAAACGTGATCTAACGGAGTTGCTATTAATAAGAAATTATCTTACTGTTGTATAATTAGCGGTTTCAGTAAATATTTAGAATTAATTTTAGTATAATTAACGATAATTAAAGCATATTTGTATAAGCATATAAATGACAAAAAAAAGACATAAACATGTAATTTCTTGATGTTAATTAAACAGGATAATATGCTCAAAAGATAGAATTCAAAAACATATAAAATCAGCATAATATTCAGATTTAATTATTTATTTTTTGCTTTCAGATGCCGGGCTACTCAAGATAAAATCTTGACCTCGTCCCCACCATTGTTTATACTCTTCACAGATTGAATATGACAACAAAAAATCAGACTTTGAGCTGAAAAGACCGCTTTACTAATATGTCAAGACTTATCTCAATACAAGTTATATTTTCAGCTAACAGAGGATAGAAACAACATGACAGTGTAAAAAATTACAAGAGGACCAAGTAAACCTCCATTCAAAAGCTGAAATCACAAATCAGTATTTACTTATTTCTGCCAACAGAGGATCAACAAGATCACATAACAATAATCAATCCAATATTGTATACACTAATGCAACCGAACCACTGAAAATGACAGAGCTAACAGCTAGAGATGAAATGACAACAGTAAGCAAAGCAATAGGCTCAAGTCTAATCTAGCTATCAAAAACAATTTCATTAACGTCATCCCCGAGATTTTTTTTATTGGGCTCGCTTGCGGAGCCCAAAGCTAGCGAGGGGGAGGCGAAGCCGAGAACGCCGTCCCCCAGCTTTTTTTGATTGGGCTCGCTTGCGGAGCCCAAAACTAGCGAGGGGGAGGCGAAGCCGAAAATGCCGTCCCCCAACTCTTTTTTTATTTCTCACGCCCGAAGGGTTAGGGGCGCTGGTGCCTGATTCTGGGTGTCCTCGTGCGCCTGAGTGTGATGTGAAACGTCTCTTCGCCGAGGCGAGGCCTCGGGGCGGGAGACTCCCTAGTCACCGAGGCGCGGCCTCCGGAACGACTAGGGTTGCGCGTTTGAGCGCAATATGAAAAATGTCTCCGTCGAGGTGAGGTTCTCGAGGCGGGAGGCTCCCAAGTCGCTGGAGCGGGGCCTCAGGAACGACTAGGGTTGCGTGTTTGAGCGCGATATGAAGAATGTCTCCGTTGAGGTGAGGTCCTCGAGGTGGGAGTCCCTAGTCGCCGGGGCGGGACCTCGGGAACGACTAGGGTTGCGCATTTGAGTGCGATATGAAGATGTCTCCACCGAGGTGAGGCTCTCGAGGTGGGAGACTCCCAAGTTGCCAAAGCAGGGCCTCTGGAACAACTAGGGCTGCGCGACAGAGCGCGATATTCGAAAAATGTCTCTCCGCCGAGACGAGGCTCTCGAGGCAGGAGACTCCCTGGTCGCCGAGGCGGGGCCTTTGGAACGACTAGGGCTGCGCGACTGAGCGCAATATGTGAAAAATGTCTCTCCGCCGAGGCGAGGCTCTCGAGGTAGGAGACTCCCTGGTCGCCGAGGCGGGGCCTCCGGAATTACCAGGGCTGCGCGACGGAGCGTGATATGCGAAAAATGTCTCTCCACCGAGGCGAGGTTCTCGAGGCGGGAGACTCCCTAGTCGTCGAGGCGGGGCCTCCGGAACGATTAGGGCTACGCGACGGAGCGCGATATGCAAAAAATGTCTCTCTGTCGAGGCGAGGCTCTCGAGACAGGAGACTCCCTAGTCGCCGAGGCGGGCCTCCGGAACGACTAGGGTTTTGCGATATGCGAGGTCGCTCCGCCGAGGCGAGGCTCTCCACGCGGGAGACTCCCTGGTCGCCGAGGCGGGGCCTCTGGAACGACTAGGGTGTGTGCGTTTGAGTGCGATATGCGAAAAATATCTCTCCGCCGTGGTGAGGCTCTCGAGGCGGGAGACTCCTTGGTCACCAAGGCGGGGCCTCCGGAATGACTAGGGTTTTACTATATGCGAGGTCTCTCCGCCGAGGCGAGGCTCTCGAGGCGGGAGACTCCCTGGTCGCCGAGGCGGGGCCTCCGAAACGACTAGGGTGTGCGCGTTTTAACGTGATATGCGAAAATTGTCTCTACACCGAGGCGAGGCTCTCGAGGCGGGAGACTCCCTGAGTCCCTGGTCACCGAGGTGGGTTCTCCGGAATGATTAGGGTGTGCGTGTTTGAGCGCGATATACGAGGTCTCTCCGCTGAGGCAAGGCTCTCGAGGCGGGAGATTCCCTAGTCGCCGAGGCGGGGCCTCCGGAACGACTAGGGTTTTGCAATATGCGAGGTCTCTCCGTCGAGGCAAGGCTCTCGAGGTGGGAGACTCCCTGGTCGCCGAGGCGGGGCCTCTGGAACGACTAGGGTGTGCGCGTTTGAGCGCGATATGCAAAAAATGTCTCTCCGCCGAGGCGAGACTCTCGAGGCGGGAGACTCCCTAGTCGCCGAGGCGGGGCTTCTGGAACGACTAGGGCTGTGCGACGGAGCACGATATTCGAAAAATGTCTCTCCGCCGAGGCGAGGCTCTCGAGACGGGAGACTCCCTAGTTGCCGAGGTGGGACCTCCAGAATGACTAGGGCTGCATGACGGAGCGCGATATACACAAAATATCTATCCGCCGAGGCAAGGCTCTCGAGGCGGGAGACTCCCTGGTCGCTGAGGCGGGGCCTCCAGAACGACTAGGGCTGCGCGACGGAGCACGATATGTGAAAAATGTCTCTCCGCCGAGGCGAGGCTCTTGAGGCGGGAGACTCCCTGGTCGCCGAGGCGGGGCCTCTGGAACGACTAGGGCTGCGCGACCGAGCGCGATATGCGAAAAATGTCTCTCCACCGAGGCGAGGCTCTCGAGGCAGAAGACTCCCTGGTCGCTGAGGCGGGGCCTCCGGAACGACTAGGGTGTGCGCGTTTGAGCACGATATGCGAGGTCTCTGTGTCGAGGCGAGGCTCTCGAGGCGGGAGATTCCCTAGTCGCTGAGGCGGGGTCTCCGGAACAACTAGGGGTTTGCGATATGCGAGGTCTCTTCGCCACGACGAAGCTCTTGAGGCGGGAGACTCCCTGGTCACCAAGGCGAGGCCTCCAGAATGACTAGGGTTTTGCGATATGCGAGGTCGCTTTGCCGAGGCGAGGCTCTCGAGGCGGGAGACTCCCTGTTCGCCGAGGTGGGGCCTCCAGAATGACTAGAGTTTTGCGATATGTGAGGTCTCTCGAGGCGGGGCCTCCGGAACAACTAGGGTGTGCGCGTTTGAGCGCGATATGCGAAAAATGGGTTAGTGTGCACCGGGGCTCAGGGCCATGCATGGCGTCTTGTTTATACACTCTGCACCTGTAACATCCCAATTTTCAAGGCCTTTTTGAAATTTTCAAAAACTTTAAAAATAACCATTTGGTTTAATTAAAGTGCAAAAGCTCAACTTGAAATTTTGAAATCAAAAACCATTTAAATTGAATTAATCAAAACCTTAATTAATTCAAAAGTTGGTTTATTTGAGTTTTATTGCTTTTTCTGGATTTTAATTTGGTTTTTCCTTTTGTCTCGGAGTTAAAATCTATTTTTTTTTGCAAAATTAAAAGCTAAAGTATAGTTAAAAGTATTTTTATTAAGTTCCATATAATTCCTGGGATTTCTGTGAATTTTTCTAGAATTTTTGAACTTCAATAACTATTTTCTGAAAAGGTTTTCAGTTTTCTAGTATTTTCTAAAATAAAAAATCCTATTAAATTCCTTTTCCTCCCTCGGGCCGAATCTCTCGTCCCACTCTCTCTTTCCTCTCCCTAGACCAGAGTTTCGCGATATGTGAGGTCTCTCGCTGCTCGCTCGCACGCACGACCCGACCCACCGCCGCCTCTTCCTCCGCTCGCTCGCTGACAAGGCGGCCCCGCCCGTCAGCGCCCCTTCTTCCCTCCCGTTGTCTTCCTCCCCGCGCCAGAACAGGCCCCCCCAGGCCGAGTGCCGCCAGACAGCGCCTGCGCGCGAATCCCACCGGCTCCACCACTCCGCCTCCCCACGTCCTGCTCCCAACCACTCCCCTGTCGCCATGCCCTGGCCGCTTGCCCCGCACCCGGCGCCGCTGCTCCCGTGCGCTGCACGCCGCTCGACCAGGCCGCCATGCTCCCTCGGCCTTCGCCTATAAGAAGCACCGAGCCCCCTTTTCATCGTCCCTCTTTTCCCTCTATCTCGTCCCCTCACTCTCCTCTATCCCCCCTTGCCCGGAGCTCCGCGTCGCCGCTGCGTCCCGTCTTCTCCAAAACCGCCGCCGCCGCCCATCGTCCAATCCGCCGCTTCGGTGAGGGAAACGCCCGGCCAACCGCGTCACCACGCACGCCCGACCCTCCTCTATCCTTCCCCCTCTCCAATTTACCCTCTCCCCCACGTCACCTCCACGACGAGCTCTCCACGCCGCTGCCGGGTTTCGCCGCCAAGCCTCCCTAGTCGCCCTTGGCCCACCTCGTCGGTCCCGGTAAGCTCCCCTGGGCCTCCCCATGCCCATGCTCGCCCAAGATTCCCCTCTCCCTCGTCTATGTGCCATCGCCCCACTTCCTCTCCCAGCTCCGGCCGCCGATTGCCGCTGACCGGCCGCTCCAGTCCCCCTTCGGGCGTGCCACCACCGCCCATACGGTCGTCATGCTACCACGAATCCATTTTGCCCATGCTAGTTCGCCGCCATTGACCCCCTCGCCGGCGGTGAACCTTGCCTGAGCTTTGCCCGAGCCACCCCCCTGATGCTCCCCTGTTCCTCTGAATCCTCTGGGCATGTGTGTTCTTGAGTTGATAGCTGACAGTAAGCAATAAGCTGGAATTAGTGCATCATTAGGTTATGATTGTTAGTGGCTCTATTGGATTATGTTAGTAGCAAAGTTTGCAAGTTGCAGGATAGTTAGCCTTTAGATGATCTTTTGTCAGGTTATATTTTCGGATGAATAGCAGTAGTGGTTTTGTTAATTAGTTGAAATGATAATTATGTGCTGAAGATTCTAGTTAGCATCCACAAGTTATATTTTCATATAACAACTTTTGGTTGCTAATTCGTGGTGGCTAGGTTAGATGATCAGACGACAGTTTGTGGTTGCTTGTAGTAACATTCAGTAGATAACTAAGGAGTAATTGTGAGGGCTAAATCAATTGCTTGGAGGATTTGTATATATTGTATCCTTAACATAAGTATTCAAGGAGGTTAGCTAACTATCAGTGTATGATCAGAAGTTCTGTTGTCAGTATGAGGCAGACAAGTGTTTGTCAGTTTGATGCAAAGGCTAGTCTAATTAGGAGATCTTTTGTCAAATTGGAAGACTTATGACCATCAGTAAATATTTGAAGTATGTCAACTTTTGAAGGTCAGTTAGTAGGCTGATTAGCAAGGGAGTTTACTTAGTAGTTTGCATTATAGTTTGTTTTAATCAGTGGTCAATTGGGATAATCAGAGTGCTAATATCATTTAACTCAAGAGGATTGATTTTGACTGTATGATCATCGTGGATGTATACATAGAATGCCTAGAGAGAGTGTCTGTGAGTACTAAGTGGCCGTTAAGGGAAAACAACATCACCATCAACGATTCTCCTATTGATTGTTTGATGACCTTGAGTATTGTGTCCTTTCGGCCCCCCAGAGATGGCATAGGTTTTGGCCATCTCTGTAGGCTAAACTCAGTCCCTTATCAACCACCGATCAACATCATCTAAACCATGGCTATCACCCATCGCTATCCGCTCTCAGTAGCAGAACCCTTCTTGATCGGGAAGCAGACCTAAGAGTATTACCTAACCCGGTAATCTCTCATATCTAGGTAACCCTCGACGAATGTTCCTGCGAACATTCTCTCTCTCCCTGTTGAATCTACCTTGTTTGTCTTGAAGTATTTTCTTTTGTTCGTTGTATTTGGATTTATTGGATTTCATTTGATTGCTGTCAGATGTTCTTGGGTTCGATCGTATTTCGCGTAATTAGAAGCTGAAGCTACATTGGGACAGCGGTCCGAGACAGAACAAGAACAAGACAAGGATTATCAGACTATTGGGGTTTATCAGGATAATTATCGGAATCATGAGCAAGAACAGGACCGGTGCTATCAGAATATTGAGCAAGGTAAGTCATAGACCTTTGATCATATTGAACCCATCTTTATAAAACTATATTGTTTTATATATATATACATGCATCACTAGTTTTATATTAAATTGTTTCGGGAGTAAATAATTGCCTAATTGATGTATGCCTCCTTGATAAATTGCTATCGACATGTATCCTTGAATGACATGAACCCTTGGACACCTTAGGATGGATTATTTTAGTTGGATATTGATAAATTACCAACACGGGTATCGTATTATGCTTAGTCATGCTATAGTTGTACGTTGGGACTCATGATCACATGCTCGTATGATGAAACATGACTTAATGAATTATGGAATCGTGGCGCGACCACTTTTATTAAAAGATGTTGTGTCAAGGCTAGGGTGGTCTTTGGCCGGGTTGAATCGAAAATATTTTATGCTCGGGCGAGTGAGCGGTGGTGAGTGTGGGTGCTATAACGCACATTGGGATGTGGATCAGTCTCGCCTGAGCAGCCAACTAAGGACTTAACCTTGAACCATTGATCTGGGTCATATCGTGCAACCACATGTCTAGACTGGGATAGATCTGGCCAACTAATTAGCAATATCTTGGGTTGGTTCTGTTTTGGTTGAGAACGGCGCAAGAGGGGACACGAATCTAGCGGGAGTAACCCGTCAGAAGCGAATCCTTAGCGAGCAGAACCGAGTCAAGACAGAACTTTGTAAAGGCCTTGTCACGTGCTCTAGATCGCTTACCCAAGGTAGTGAGCGGTGACATAGATATATGCCGGACAAACTAGAGAATTCGTGTCTTGTGGGTAAAGCTGTACAACCCCTGCAGAGTGTATAAAAACTATTCGGATAGTCGTGTCCCTGGTTACGGACATGCCCGGAGATTTCACGCAAGGGGTAGATGTTTTCAGTAAAATGGTGGGAATGATGGTTTGGATGTAATGGTTGGGTTGATCTCCAGTTGTTTCAAAGAACTGAATTACTTATGTACTAATCTTTTAAATTGTGCTTTTAATCTACTTATTGTATTTACTGTCAATATTGCTTTCCGCAAAATAGCCATACAGCTATCCTTGTATAACCTCGCATGAATAATAATTGCATACATTTTCCTATGACTTGCTAAGTACATTCAAAGTACTCACGGCTTGCGCCCAGCCATACAGCTATCCTTGTATAGCCTCGCATGAATAATAATTGCATACATTTTCCTATGACTTGCTAAGTACATTCAAAGTACTCACGGCTTGCGCCCGGTGTGTTTAATCCCCACAGAAGAAACAGGGAACCCAGAGTATTATGAAGAGGAGTATCTTGAAGACTATGCGAACTAAGTCGCGTCCTCCACTCGATTGCCTGTGGGCATGTCGTGTGGCCACCATGAGATATTTTTTTTCGCTACAAGTTGTATTTTGTTGCTCAGCCCTGTGAGGCGCACTCTGTAAGACTCGACCTTAAGGTCTTTTTGCTACTATTAATATTAATTTGCCCGCTTTATCGTTATTTTGTTGTATGGTTGTGATTACATCATTGTTGTAACTGTGCGAGCTAGCTACTGATCTGGGACTAGTTGAGAATGCACAGTGGGTTAGTGTGCATCGGGGCCGGGGCCATGCGCGGCGTCTAGTTTATACACTCCGCACCCCGGAGGGTGGGTTAGTGTGTACCGGGGCTCGGGGCCATGCGCGACGTCTTGTTTATACACTCCGCACCCCGGAGGGTGGGTTAGTGTGCACCGGGGTTTGGCGCCATGCACGGCGTCTTAGTTGCCACGGTGATGGGCTTATTGGCGATGCCATCCTTGCGGGCTTTCGCTGCACACTCTGTAGAGTGAGCTAACGAGTTTTTTTGCATGAAGGTGCCGAAGCCTTATCTTGGTCGAGGCCCCCTTTGTAACTGGGCCGAAGCCCATCCTCGGTAGGTTTTTTTTCGATCGAAGCTTTCTTAACACCTGCGCCGAAGCCCATATTTGACCGAAGGCCACACTCTTGAGGCGGTGAGCTCGGGGTGAAGATGAGATGCCCAAAACCGAGCGAGCCCGAGGCCGGAGCGGGCGGCCATGGCGGTGAGGTACTCCGGGCGAGGTGGTAGCCGGTGGGGCCTCGCTCTTCGAAGGGGCCGAAGAAGTCTTAGGCAAGGTGGCTCCATGTGTTCGGAAGTGGCCCGAGGGTGCGGCGCCCAGAGGTCGCTGAAGGTGGGCGTGCGCCGGAGGTGGTGGCCGGCTGGGCCTCGCTCCCGAAGGGGCCGAAGATGTCAGAGGCGAGGTGACCCCGTGTGTTCAGTGGTGGCCTGAGGGTGCGGTGTCCGGAGGTCGCCAAAGGTGGGCGTGCGCTGGAGGTGGTGGCCAGCGGGGCCTCGCTCTCGAAGGGGCTGAAGATGTCAGAGGCGAGGTGGCCCCGTGTGTTCGGCGGTGGCCTGAGGGTGCGGCATCCAGAGGTCGCAGAAGGTGGGTGTGCGCCGGAGGTGGTGGCCGGCGGGACCTCGCTCCCGAAGGGGCCGAAGATGTCTGAGGCGAGGTGGCCCCGTGTGTTCGGCGGTGGCCTGAGGGTGCGGCATATGGAGGTCGCCGAAGGTGGGCATGCGCCAAAGGTGGTGGCCGGTAGGGCCTCGCTCCTGAAGGGGCCGAAGATGTCAGAGGCGAGGTGGCCCCGCGTGTTCGATCGACGGACTTTTGACTTGAGCAATGCGGTGGCATACATGCTGATACTGATAACTTTCTAACTATGCGGAGGTTAAATCAATCACAAGCCCCCCAAAATACTTGCACGCCCACGGTTGCTGCCTCTTGCGACCTGCAGGGTTGCATGGTATGCCAACGCCGAAGGGTCTCCGGAGGTGGCGGCGCGGGCTCGATACGGAGGGGGCCCGAGGCAGTGGCTGGAATCGGAGCAGCAGGGGCGGCGAAGCCACCACGTGCGAAGGAGTGCGCACGCGCACGCCTGCAAAGGTCCAAAGATGATGCCGAGGGGGCCCACGCCTGAAGGGGTCCTGAGGCCGGGGCGAGGCTGGCGTTGGTGACGGTGAGCCCGAGAAGGTGGAGGCTCCGAGCAGGCTCTAGGAAGCCGGAGGCGAGGCCGGTGAAGTTGGTGCTCCCGCGTTGGGCGCTGTTGTGAAGAGGCCCGATGGGGCTTTGCTGCGAGAGAAGGCGCGCAGCGGAGGGTGCTTTGAGGGGGCTTCAAAGGGTCGCTCGGGGCTTTGGTCGAACGACTGAGGACCGGAGCGAAGCCGCACGGAGGTGAGGTCCCAGGGGGTGCTTCGGGATGATTGGAGGTGAACGCAGGGACTCCGGGGTGGAGCGGAGGCTCCGTAGGCCGAAGGTGCCAGGTAGGGGCTCCGGATGTGGTTGAGCCTACTGCGCCCTTCGGGGGCGACCCGAAGGCTGGGGTGGAGCTTCGAAGGTGGAGACGCGCGCGGCGGAGGGGCCGGAGGTGGAAAAGGGCGATATGGAGGTGGTTGAGCCGGCTGGAGGAGGCTTTGGCCAAAAAACGAAGGGTCCCCGAGGGATCCGCTCTGGCTGGAGGTCTCCCACGGCGAAGTGAAGCGACTGCTTCGGGTGGTGGGCGAAGGTGGACCGGAGGTAGCTTGGTCCTTCGGGTTGAAGCAACGCATGCGCCCAGGGGGCTTTAGGATGACGCCAAAGGATCGACGAGGTGCTCCGGGTCTTGAGGGAAGGTGGTTCGAAGGTGAGCCGAGCCTTTGGCTTTGAGGAAATGCATGCAGCAGGGGGGCTTCGGGTGTGCCAAAGGTGATGTGGAGGTGTCTTTGACTGATTCCGTTATAAGCAGCTTCTTGTTCGGTCCCCACGGACGGTGTCAACTGTCGTAGCATAAATAGGCTAGACAGTGGGTACAGAATACCCTCCGTACCCTTTGTCTTGGGAGAAGACCGAAGAGAAGAGCCAGAGACACATGTATGTATGAGTGTATTGCTTTGTGTGTGTGAACCAGGGAATGAGGCCCAGCCCCCTTACATATGCCCTTGGGGCTGTATTTGTAGGAGGCAAGAAGGGACATTTACCTTCTTGCCCTCACAATGTGAGGAGACAGAAGGGGTATTTAGATACATTTGCCTAGATACGCTATACAGACTAGGTCTACATATGTACAGTATCCCTGACGGCATACCGGTATTCCTGACAACCCTAGGGTGCGGGACACCCCTAGTGCCCTGCTACGACAGTATACACTAATGCAACCGAACCATTGAAAATGACAGAGTTAACAGCTAGAGATGAAATGATAACAGTAAGCAAAGCAATAGGCTCAAGTTTAATCTAGCTATCAAAAACAATTTCATTATATGATAATCATCCTCATTGAGCATTAAAACGAGCCCACAATACCACTAAGCATTATCTCCCAGTACTAGTATCAATCAAATTAATCACAATTTGAGACTTCTACTAGCACATCACACAATGCCAGGTAATACGAAAATGAAAATAGCTATACTCACGATGCGGATGGCACTCAAAGCCACCGAGTAGAACCAGGCAAGGCACGCGAATCGCGCTCTCTCAGAAAACCAATCGTCCCGCTATGCCGCGAATGAACAGACGAGGTCGTCGAAAATACGATGCCAATCCACAAACTGGGACACACCAATTTGCGAAGTCGAGATACAGAAAATGTCGCACAAGACCAACAGAAGTGCACTGACCGAGTGCACCTGAGAACACCAAGAACCAAAGCCAAATTATTCTCTCCCAAATCGATCCCAAGCCGGCCGTATTCAAGCCTCAGTGGAGCAACCCCAAATTTCCTCACCGCAACCTCAACAGGGAGATGGCGCAAAGGAACCAAATGGGGAGTGCTCAAGGAGGAGGAGCCCAACCTCATAGCCGACAGCGTCGAGACATGCACGACAGCGTAGTAGCTCAAAAACCCAAAACCGAAGCTCGATCGGAGGAGAGGAAGAACACACCAACAAAAAGGGGAGAACTCACTGTGATTCGGGGTAAAGAAAAAGAGAGTCGTCGGCCACCATTTGAATAGGAGAGGAGGAGAGGGCGATGCGATGGCTGCGAATGGCCGGAGCCCGAAGCGCCCAGGCCAGTTCGCGCCTCCAGCGCCGCCGCCTATCTCTCCAAAAACCGCCGCCAAGCTCGGGTCAAGCCCAGGTCGCACGAACACGTGAGGGTAGGGCTGGAGCTGAGACTCCAACCTTATCCTCCCCCCTCTTACACCGACAGGTGGGCTCCGCCACATTTTTTTCCTTTTCTTTTCTATTTCTTCTTTTCTCAAAATGAGGGATTACTAAATAGCCCTAAAAAATATCCAACACTTACAACACTCGTGTACAACATCTCCCTTCTCTCGTGAGCGAATGTCGAGTCTTCTCACAACTCCTGGTGGTTACTGCCGCATCGCTCCTCTCTTTCCTTTCTCTTCCCACCTCAAATTCAAATCCACGATGAGGTGGGCGGTCGACGGTGCAATGCAACTGGAGACGATGACTGGCATAGAGCAGCAACAGCTCCGGTTCGGTAGGCGCGCAGCCAGGTAGGCTTATGCGCGGTGGAACGGCTAGGTCAGGGCCGTTCCTGGGGTGACCGTCCAGGGCCCACGAGGGCTAGGCCCCTGACTCATGTGCTATACATGTATATACCATGTATGAGTAATATTGGACTAAGTTAAGGACCAGAGCTGATAAGGTCAATTCCCAAGAAACCCGTAGCCCATCGAAAAGTCCCATCGGTCTAAGCCTCTATCCCTTCGTGAGTCGCAATGCCTTCATGTTTCTGCGATGCAGGCACGCAACCCGTCGGGAATCGCGAGTCACGGGCCTCGCGGCGTCTAGTTCCCCGCCTCCCCTCTCTCCTCGTCTCGGCCCGCCTCACGTTGTTTATACCCTTTTTATACCTAGTGTCCCAACCTTCTAGGCACAAGTCGGCACCATTAATGGAGGATGAGACTTCAATTTCATTGATTCCCATTAACCTTCGATATGCAAGTTCTACTTGAAATCCCTCTATCGTAAAGATAACCATTAGGTTTGAGGGAGCGTGAGAAGGGGATTTCATTGTGAATTCTGATCGATTGTTCAGGGTAAGATTTCCCTTACTTGATACAAATTTCTAACTTATCGCTTATTTGCACTAATTTTCTAAATGTGATGTTCCTTTTCTGTTTTTCAGTAACTTTTTCACAGATTATATGGCTGAAGTTTTCGTAGATTCTTCTTGCTATACGGTTTTCATGTTGTGGTTCCTATCCAGTTTATCAAAGTCTAGGTGTTTTTATTCTATATTTAAACCAATTCTTATACTAATGTGTGATAAGATGTCATCTTCAAAAGGTATTCATTGGATGCAGGTAAAAATATTACTTTTTCTGACTAGATGGGGTATTATCTAGAGCCTAGAGGCTATAATTTTTTTTTGTGATGTATTGAACATTAGCAATACAATTAAAATAAAAACATTGTTACATGTTTGTAAAAATATTGTTACGTGTTTGTGTTCGTACGAAGAGCCTCTATTTTTCTCTAGCCCCATGGCCTCCAGGCCTCCAAAATGTCAGGAACGGCTCTGGGCTAGGTGCGCGATGGCGGATCCGAGTGCCGCGGCGGCGCCCGACGTTAGCGTAGTCCAAGGCGAGATGGGCGACGGCGGAAACAGATAGATGCGGCAGTGGCCACCAGGGTTACTCCGCCGTGGAGGCACATAGCAGCGCCACAAGGCGTCCACAACTCTTTACCGGATATTAGAAGTGGAGGGAGAAAGTAACAACGAGGCTGCCGGAGACATGGGGGGCACGTCGCGCCGGCGAGGCCCCTGCGCTCGCCGAGCTGGGCGACGCGGGGTGTTCAGCCTCCTTCCAAGTGCCATGAGGGACGACAGGTGGTTAGTAGCTGTGCAATGCACACACAGGCATTTGTTTAGCCATGGTGGTAGCAAGGAGGGAGTTACTGTAATCGGTGTTGCGTGAAGAAGAAAGGCAGCAGTGGGCCTCAAATCACGTGAGTTGGAGCTATCGTACGAGCATCGTATTAAAAAAGATCGTCTACGTGTAGCATTTTCCGCGATCTAATTTGTGAATTTATTTTGTATTTGGCCTCCTGTCGCCACCTCAATAGCAAACATAACCCCCATCGCACCGTATTTTCAAATCTAGCCCCGTCCTGATCGCGGAAGAATGCGACGGCGACACCTGTCTCATCCTGCTGTCGGTGAGCGCGGTAAGCGAGCGACGCGCACGGGAGGGCAGGAGAGCGCGAGCGAGGCAGCCGCTACCCTCCGCGTTTGGCGAGCGCAGGAAGGCCAGGCTGCAGGCGCACTCCCATTTTGCATTGCATTAGCATTAATTAGCATTAAATGCATTCACATTTTGCATTTTAGCACTTCATGCGGCCAGCCACCGCAGGAAGTCGACGCCCACCACCTTCCGCGGTCCAGGGGTGCGGAAAGAGCTCGGGGCCCACCACCTTCCGCGGTCGCCGCTAGTTCCCGTGTCGGGAGAATTGCCGCGCTGGCCACCGAGCTTCCGCGGTCCCCGAGTGTGGAAATGGACACGTGTCGAGCTCGGGGCATTCCGCGCTCGGGAGGGGGTTATATTTGCAAATACAGCAGCACGAGAGCCATTTTTACAATTCACGTGGCGTCATGAGGCCAAAATAAAAAAGAATTCTCTAATTTGTGACATACGTATTGCATGACAACCAAAACCAAGCAGCAACGGGCCGCAGTCGCATTCTAATTTCTAAGGCGACAACTGCCCAATGGGTGCAAAACGACGACGGCCCAGTGTGTGTGAAGCTACTGCTTCCACAACCTGCCCGCCTGTGCGGTGGAGCCGCCGCACAGGTGGAGAGGGTGTTACATGTTGTTTGCCAATCTACGACGGAGTGGGTGGCTAGTTCCTGGGCCCTCTGTCTATTACGCCGACGCGGAGGAATGAGCTGGTGGTCATTGGTTGTCGGCATGTCAAAAGTGTTAAACAACTCTTGTCGTCTAGGATCCATACATATAATCAGCCCAACTAGAAGCAAGATCAATCCCACATTTTTTTGGTGGAAGGGTTCCCGTGTTGCCCGAGTCGACGACCACGTCAGTACAACCAACATCAACAAATGGCTAGCAGCGAAGCATGACGGTTACACGGACAACGCCACAAAACGTGACCTTGGGTTTCATAATCAAGCCCCTCTACGCATCCGGCAAGCGTAATCAATCCCCTCTATGTAGCTTGCAAGCGTAATCAATCCCCTCTACACAGCTGGCAAGAGTGAAGCCTTTCTACATAGCTGTCAAGCGTAATGTCAAGCGGTGGGCCCGGCATAGGTGGCCCCACCTGACCGGAAAGGACGAAGCTACCCCTAGGGTTTCCCTAGAATTATAGTCATTTATGTAACTTCATCTCCTCCCTCTTATCCTATAAATAGGACCCCATTGTAACATGGGAGGATGATGTCACTTGTGCATATCATTTCACACTTGAGCAATACAAGTTGAGTGATTCCCTTGCATACTTATGCTTTATCTCCCACTTACGCATTTCCAGAGGTCGACGTAGCTGACCGGTGGTGCCTACAAATCTACTATCTAGACGTATTTACGACACAATTAAACAATGCAAAAGTAGAAGAACAAATTAACACAAGATGTAGAGAGAGCAATCTGGCAATCTTCTTTATTCCAATAATCTTCTGTACCAATTACAATAGTCTCTCCCTAATATTTATATCCTAAGAGTCCTTTTGATATGCGCTCACATCTCTTCTTGGAGACGAAGTCAAAACCAACGGACCCATAGGGTCGACGCCCCCTCACTAGGGGCGTAGGTTATTCAACACTTCTCCTTGGACAAATACCGCGATATACACATGCCTTGTTAAAAACTCCTTCCAAAAATCCTATGGAAAAAAGAGTACATCGCATACACAAGTTGTATTACACCTATTGCTTCAATAAAAACCTTCATACGAGAAACCTTCTAGTAAAACTCACTAAAGGAAAAAGAGCAGAACACTTTATCTTTATGATTTTACATTGTGGTAGATCATCTATTCTTCATGAATAGTTATCGATCTTCTTGATCTATGCATGATCTTCAACAATTAAGTGGTAAAACTTACAAGGTAAATTCGGGTAGTAATAATCAAATTGATTCCTTCTAGGTATATCAAAGTTAAGACTTTTGTAATCCAAAGTACGATGATTGAAGTTTAGCATATATGCTCCCCCTCAAAACGACATCCGTTGGAGTCTTCTTGCTCTAATGTCATAATCATATATTTTTTTCTGAAATAATCATAGGTGATGAGAAAATCTACTGGATTATCACAATGTTTAGTCTTCTGAACGCTTATTCTCACTAATCTTCTAGAGAATGTGAGGATAAAATAATTCAAGGGCAATGTGCTTAACACTTTCAAATAATCACTATTTAATTGTGCAACACAAGTAATTTTATCCTTTCATAGGATTATGGGGGTAAATTTAGTTGCAATGTTACATACCTTTTGGATATAACTTATTAAGCCTCTTCACTTGGGCTAAATATTTTGCTACTTTCTTTGAGTGGGTTTTCAAGGTTACAATCAATTAGTATGTTTTGCAGATCTAAAATAATTGGCTTGTAACACTATAGAGTAAAATACAACCATTCTAAATGTGGCATTTAGGGGATTAATCAAATTGCCATTATCACCAATGTATTCTAGGGGATTAATCAATTTGTCATTATGACCAATGTATTTTGTAACTTCCTGGTACAAGAGGATATCACCACTTCCACTATCTTCTTGGTGGACATGCACTATATAAGTACTTATATGGCGCACGTCTTGTCTTATGGTTCCTTATTTCATTCTCTTGGGTATATATGGTGTGATTTCATATATTGATTGGTAAGTCACTTATTGACTTATTCCTTTGAGAAAAATGCTCATTCTTCAGGTTGAGACTTAATATCAAGTATGGGATTTATATATGTTGCAATTTTTCTTTCCTTCTCATTAGGAATGTTGAGTCCTTCATGGATCTCTTCATACAGATTATCATAACCCATTAGCTGCATATTCTTTATTCATTCATGCCATTTGCTAGAAATACTATGTAGTGGAATATGCTTTCATTAATAATAGGAGTATACATATAGCGATTATGGTTCAACCTCAATTGCTTTCTTCATTTGACCCGACATGAACACTTCAAGCATCTCTGGCCATGGATTTTGGTTTTGGGTCCTGGTTCTCATTAGAGTAATGTTAGCAATCATAGAGGCAACATTGTCAACAACTATTATTTTCTCGCAAATCCTTATAATTCGAGGTTATCTCATTTGTTAATCAAATCTTCATCATTTCCCAAAATGAAAGATTCTTGGTTCTTAGCACTCCAAACATTATAGTATGTGTGCACTTAAGTTGCTGGGTTTTCATCTTCATGATGAGCCTCTTCATGAGGTCTTTCTCACCTACTAGGCGAATTCTCTCCGGGAGTCTTAAGGAGTGTTTAACAATTACTTGACCAGTTTCACTAGACCATAGAATCCGTAGGTGTCCCCGTGTATTTAGATCATTGACTAACAAGTCATTCCACCTAGGTGGTTATACTATTCACAACCCGGTTGAGGTATACCACTCTTAGCAGCAAGTTTATTACAAGTAAATATAACTTGGTTACTCCTTTATAATTTCTTAAAAATTATCTGGCAAATTCCTGCTTCTAGCTTACAAGATGATCAACAAACCCTTCGTTTAGTTTGGCTAGTGCATGAATCTTAATACTAAAGATATTTTTCACCAAGAAAATATCAAGGCATTCAACAATTTTGGGTTTTTCTATCATAATGATGCCGAGATTAGATCTTTATTAATAGCACATCTTGGGCACTGGATTAATGGAATTTTAGATCCCACAAATATCCCCAACTACTAGTGGCCTATAAATGCATGCTATGGTGGTGATATTAGGGCATCTCTAATAGTGTTATGTCAGTCGTCGGTTAGCCCTTCCATATCAGTAAAATCCTAGGTGGAAGAGAGAGAGAATGGAAGCTGTCTCTTTCTCAAACAACCATCTCTACACACGAGCCAAGACAAAACAACCAGTGTATGTGAGAGAGGGGTGAAGGAGTGGGAATATTATAGGTTTGGCATGAATGTTACAGACTGCTTATTGGAGGTGTTGTCTCTAAATCTGTCTTTCGATGGCGTGGAGTTAATATAGCAAAATTTGAGACGGTACTATTGGAGATGCCCTTATGTGAGAAATGTTTCATTTTTTCAATACGCACTTGATTCACTTTGGGGGTTACCATTATATACAACTAGACTTTTATTAATGCAGTGGCACGAAAACTACATGACCTTAACAATTGTTGGGTTACCCCATCTCCTAGTGGGTTATAATTCTACAATTTTCAACTACTATCACAAATATACCTACAGTTTGAGAAGCTTCAGGGTCTAAAAATGCATATATTACCGCAATATATTTTAGCCATACTTTATAGTTCTTCAGGGGCTAAAACTATGTACTTATTGTTGCTCGAACCTATAAACCGATGTGGCCTGATATGCTTCTTGATCTACTAGACCATTTGTGCTCCAAGCACACAAGCTAAATAATGGTGACTCTAGTAAAATACGCAACAACATTCCATGAAGTGGACAGTGTACGTGAGTAAGTGCGGCAGTGTTGCGCTATAAGTGCGGCCACGGGATGCACGATGGCAAGCTAATGCTATGAAGTAGTGACTATGGATGGTTTTGAACCTATCCATTGCATTTAAGTATTATAGTTAGTAGAATTATTTTATAGTCTTGCTTCTTTTATCATTGCCCAATATTTTGATCCAATTACTCATACCATGTTTAAACTAATTTGGGTAATTAAGCTTCAAGTTTATAATTATGCAACATGTTTTGTTATGGTCACAAGTAGTATGTTCTAGCAGCATAATATAAATCTACATGATGCTTTGCAAGAAAATAAATATATGTCGAGACATAAAACGTTGACCATAATTAATCTGCACAAAAATACTGGATTATCTTCTGGAATAGTACAAACTTAGTTGAATCACCCAAAGTGATTTACTATTCTATGGGATATTGATTATGCTACATGGATATGACAAGTGTGTGATAAACAATGTGCCTGACTTCTATTTATAATGCCAAAATAAATATGGTCAAACTAGATCATTCAGGATCATTATAATCCACTAGGTCACCATCTTTTTATTCGGGAGTTATGTTTGCTCCTAGCAAATAATATGGTTGTAAATGGTGATGTGGCACGCTTCGTGAGCGGCAGTGAGCAACAACACTTCTTGCGTTGCGGCAATAGCCTTATTGTGGGCTATAAAGATAATAGCCATTAACAACATTCTTCATGTATACTAGATATTGTGAATCATTATGCAATATATTTATTAATCTCCTAAATAATCAAGATTACTTAATTGTTTCGAGCCTATTTTGCTTCTGGCTTTTGATCTAGGATATGTCATTATGCCTATCATGGATCTTATTTTCCACATTTTTCTTTTGCCTCTTCATATCAAAATTTACCTCTCATCCCCAAATTCCTCCCCCTTTTCACACCAACCATAAAATTCCGAGTGATAGTGTGTGCTTCATGCATTTGCTTTTAATCAACTCAGATGCTTCTAGCAATCAATCAAACTTCTACTATAGTATAATTTTTATTTGGCATGAAACCAATACATATGTGTAATTTTCAGCTTACAAAGTCCTTAAATAGGAAACGTGGTAATGGGTGGAATCATATAGAATTCAAGTCTTAAGAGTGCAAGTTGTTATGTATTTGTTCGAGGATTATACCATTTTATTAGGCGAGACGATCTTTCTGAGATTGGCATGGGACCAATAAATTCCATCTGTTCATGTGTTGCCGCGAAATCATGTTCCCCTATTGCCTACTAGGCATCATTGCACATAAAGAACTAGTGGATAAATAACTTACATGGTTAATAAAGGCTTAGTGGATATTAACAGTACATTTTCAATAATTATTTCTAATAGGCAAGGCATTATATTATTTACGATGTCAGGCGTACAATACACAATTTATTCCATGCAAAACTAAGGATTCTACTACACGTAAGAGGAGTTACTAGCAAGCGTGTACTACAGGTAAGATGTGCTATTAGCATAGGGCAAGATAGGTAAGGTAAAAAATCCTATACAACAGGTAAGATATACCATTTTAGCAGTTTGTCCTATCTTCTGGGTAACATATTAATCTAATACAACAGTTTTCAGCCTAAAGCAAAAGATAAGAACTTACTCTACGTAAGCATAGCCAAGTTTTACATGGACTATATCTAAACTAATAATGCAACTCGTGTAGGTAAGTGATATCTAATCATAGAAAAGGATGACAATGAGATTTCTGCAGGTCTCTATATACCCCCTGGACTTACCATACTCTGAATGCACCTATCTGTCCCTTCCACTATACTACCCATGACCTTTTCTGCGACTACGAGCATAACTCCAAGTAATTAGCATAGTTGTGAGTAATGATCTCCTATTGTAAAGTCACATTACTATGGTGGAAGGTGGACATAGTCTTGTCAATCAAATTAGCTTTAGTAACTGTATGGTTACATAGCCTTAATTGAGAGACAATACGATGAATGATAGGATTATACTTTGCTAAATATTTCTTGTCATAAAAGCACAATTGGATATGGTCACATCGTGCCTGCAGGAGCACAATTGGCTTTCGTTGCTTGTAGCATTCCTTCATGGATTACCACAGTGCTAGCAAATCCCTCTCAGTCAAGTACTCACTCTCTGGGTAGTGTATACCTTCGCAATCTCTACGAGAGAATATGCACCTATGCCATTAACCGACATGTTAATGGTTTGACTAAGAGATGGGGATGTGAGGTTAATCCTAATATTCATGCCTAGGAAAGGTGGTTGCTGCCATTCAGGGCGTGCTAAAACCCTCAAAGTGATGTCTAATATATCCTACATTTTGCATGCAATTTTCTACCGATTTACTGCTGGTAAAGTCATTTAAATGCAATAAACTAGTGCAAAATAGTAAATATTGGTTTAATCTATTTAGTAGATAATTTTCTTAATTTCCTAGAATTTTCCTAGCATTATCCTTATACTTGAGACCTCGTGCCCAAGAACGCTTGGGACCTCGCGCTCAAGAACGCCTAAACCATGCGTTCGAGTGCAATTAATTATGCATTTTAGCAATTTTTCTGAACTACCAAAAACTCATAAATAACTTCCGAAACACTCAATGGTAGGAAAACAACCATAAAAATATGATGCTTCTAGAATATGTACTAAGTATGACGTTTCACAAATTTATGGAAGCTCAACTGCCTGAAAACCAAGTTTCTAAGATTATTTATGGTTATTTCAAAAATTAAATATATTGTTAAAGTAATTAATCAAAACCAAAGGGTCTAAGTTATAAAATTCCTTAGTTTTCAATGTTTCGACGAAAACCAGATTCCCAAAGGGTTTTCCCTATAAGAATACATTAAAATATAAAATTGTCCTTAATTTCATGAAATTCCACGGGTTTTTCACAAAATTCCTTACCCTGAAAATTATTTCCTTAATTTCCTGAAACTTCAGCGTTCTTTATGCAAAATTACAAATTTCCAATTCAGAAATCATTTTCTTTTCTATGAAATTTGGTACATGGTCCAAATTTTGAATTCAGCCTCGATTGGTTCATCGACTGCCACTACTACAGAAACAGTCATCACAGACGGTTCGGAACCCTCATCACAGACGCTTTTCGAAGCGTCTGGATAAGTTGGTCTCTGATAGCAGGTTGTTATTACAGACGGTCGGGTAACCGTCTATGATACGAATATCACAGACGGTTTTTAAATAAAACCGTCTGTGAATGCAAGTATCACAGACGGTTCTGTACACTAACCGTCTGTGAAGTCAGAGTATTACAGACGGTTCTGTACATGAACCATCTGTGAAGTCAGAGTATCACAGACGGTTTATGTTTAGAACCGTCAGACGGTTTATGTTTAGAACCGCTCGTGATACTCGACTTCGCGCACGGTTCGTCGTAAAGAACCGCTCGTGATACTATGACTTCACTGATTTGTTAGTGAGAGAACCGCTCGTGATATCGAATTCCTGATTTATTTTTATTTAAAAGCTGTCTGTGATAGTTCATTACACTAACTAGTTTTTTACAGATTTTTGGCTAGCCTCAGGAATTGCTAGCCATGCCCTCTGAAAACAAGCATGCAGAAAAACAGATACATCACAGATAGTCAATTATCGACAAACTCAATCTGATCATTACTCAAAATAAATTACAAAAGATCAAATTTGTTCAAGTATTGTTACAAAAATAAATTTGATTACAATTGAGTCAATTATTTGCAGGTGGTTGAGAAGTGTCGGCGGGGTGATGCGCTGGGTCGGCAGCGGAGTGAAATTCTCCGGTGTCCTTAATTATCTCTGATATGATAAAGCTGCAGAGCTTCCCTCGAATGTTCTTGATCTCATTCTCAAAGAGTCCATCTAATTCTATATTCAAAGCCTGTCGCTAGCAAGAGTAAAGTGTTAAGCATATATATTTAAATTTATAATTACAAAATAATTATTTCGAGATTCACAAACCTCGGGATCCTTCTTCCTAGCTCTAATGATTTGCTCCATATGATGGCAAACGTAGATTGCACATAACTCATCATTTTTTTGCTGGCGGCACTGCAAAAATAGAATTACATATATCAGTTCGAGATGCATTATTATGAAGTATGATATAGGATTATCGTGTTGTAGCGCGTACCGGAAATTTTGTCCTGTGTGTTAGTTCGGCGCTCTTTCCATCGTATATTCCTTTGTTTGCAACATAGTCGATGAACGACCTACATGATTCCAAAAAGTTATCCTCGGCCATTTCAAACGAATAAAGATTAAAATAGAGTTATGTATGAAGGAAATAAGCATACCTGTCGAGTATTCCTTGCACGTCAAGTTGTGGTCGCTATGGATTAGGGAATCAAGGTATATCACATGGTTCCTCTTTGGTATGATGACTAAAAGGATCCAGTGGTACCTACTCATGTATGTCACTATAGTCATTAAACCTGAGTTCGTGCTGCGTATAAAGTACAAATAAAATTTGTAGAGCAAGTAGAGACACTTACCCCTGGTTGTAGGGCACCACGATGTACTTCATGTTCTGCTGACGAAGCAATGCTCGCGTTATGTATTTCTCGACGAAGGACGAGTCTGTTTGGATGGTTTGCAACGATACCACATGTGGGTCGAGGAAACCCACCGGTTCTTTCCATTCCCGGATATTTTTCATCATGTATCTATAAATAAGAAATGAGTTGTGATATTTATCGGTATTACGTGAATGTAGAACTTGATTGTATGCACTTACAGTGTCCAACATAGTAGAAGCGAGGCATCAAGGCCAACGAGGTTGAATAGGTCATATAGGTCGTTGAAGCCCACGACGAAGTGGTTCGTCCCGTTGAAGAAATGCTTATGCTCGTATCTGACGGTGATTCCAGTATCGCACCCCTCCTTTTGGGCCTTATCCAAGTACCAGGCATGCAAAGCCTGACAAGCATATCCAGCACGCCCTAATACTGCGTAGGAGCACAACGGTTTTCCGATGATGTACTTCCCGGATATTCCCGACTTGCCGGACTTGAGAGGCACCTTAACGTTCGTCGATTTCGATTTGGTCTTAAGCATTGGCAGCGTCTTCCTGCGAGATGACTCGGGACCCGATACGGCGGCATGCTTTTCTTGTCCCTTCGGCGTCTTCTCCAAGGGAACCGAAAAGGTGGCCTTCTGAGACGAAATATGAGGTGGAGTCATGGAGGGTCCCGTTGGAGAGGAATGGTTGTGTTGAGATCGCGGCACTACTGGGTTCAGGACGATGTCCTTCTTGGGCCACTGGATAAAACTGTGCACGGCATCCCGGTCTTTGTGATCTCTTCGTTCGGCGAATCTCCCGCAGACGGCTATGAAATGTTCATGTACCATGTCCACCCACCACCGGCATAACCTCGCGCCACCGGACACCGTGCTGCACTACCCCTTCCTGGTATGGATGCACCATCCCCCGCCCGGCCTCAATAGAAATGGACCCAACTAACCTCACTAGAAGCTTGCAGGCCGTCGGCTCCTACAAAACGATACGTAATTAGCTAAGGTGTCCTATAGGTCTATCTTTGTTGCATTCCATAGATGTATATTACCTTGATGTCGTCTATCGGTAATTGGACATCGTCATATCCAGAATTATGCGTGGACGCGACGCTACTCCGATGTTGAGCAGGACTGGCTCCCAAATTAACAGGGGCGGCTTGCAACTGCGACTGGTTGAGGAGTTGATTCATTTGATCCTACAATGCTGCCAGCTTTCCTTCAAACTTTTCAGTAATCATCTGTACCAACTGGTCCTCGTGCTCGGCCTTAGATCTCTTCCTACTCCTGTACGTGCAGTAGTCGTCTGCGAATCCATGACTCCAAGGTACGTTAACCCCAAGACCTCGGTGCGACCCGGGTGTTCCTTGTTTCCCAGGGCCGTAGAGAGTATATCCTTCTCCCTGTCTACATGGAAGGAGCCTTGGGAAGTTCGAGTAGACAATTCACGCTGCAAGAAGTCATCATGTTATTATAGACACTATAAAGTTATATATGGAGTTATTAACTAGGTAGTTCGACATACTTACCAAACGTTGAGACACTTCCTCGTCTGCGGGTTTGTGAAAGAGATGCTTCCGAAGACGAGACTTTTGCCTCGCTTAACCAAAGCTAGGGAACGCGGTCCGTGACATCGTGAAACGCGTTGTCCTCCGCCGCCCATTCATCATATTTTCCTGCGTATCCAGCCGTGCCGAGTCCAGGCGGATGAGTGTTTCGTGTCCGAGAGCTTTGTGTGCCGCACTTTGCTCGTTAAATTCGGCGTCGCCTTAATAGCAACAAAGGCGCCCCATGTTTCTGCATCAAGAATCTGTGCTTGCGAAGGGCGCGTCGACCGTGTTCACGCATTTCTGACAAGAATGCTCTTGAACGCCCTCCATGATTTATCGATCGTGAGCATCGCCGTCCGCTCCACGCGTGTCATGTCTACTGGGTAGTGAACTTTTGTAATAGTTCTCGCCCACGGCGCCTCTCGCTTCTTTCGCGATCCTTCCACCTTGGTGTGGTGATAGGGACCCGCTTCCTTGCAAGTATCCCGCACATGGTCCGAATCTCGCCGAGCTCTTGGGACGCAGAGGGACCCCAAACTCACTAACCTCCGTGATGACCGGCCGCCCACAGGCATCTTCGATTCTCCTCTGCCATCTCGCTTCGTGTCATTGTCGCCGACGGCAAAGATGGTGCCTCGCCATCTGCGGCGCCGGCGACAATGGGAAGATGGTGCCTCTGCCATCTGCGGCATCGGCGACGGCGGGGAAGATGGTGCCTCTGCCATCTGCGGCGTCGGCGACGGCGGGGAAGATGGTGCCTCTGCCATCTCGCTTACTTGCTATCTATATAATTAGTTTGAGATTATTACTACCCAGGCCAGGGCCGAGGGTTAAGCACACCGAAGAAAACAAACCGATCGATACCAAAAGATGTGACTGAGGATTCTTTTCTTATTAATGCAAACAATGGAATGATCTAGTGTAATAACTCAAGAGCAGCCATGAAAATTCAACACACTGACACCACGTTGCTTCCTAACAGCATGATTTCTCTATGAAAACAATTAATATTAATGTAAGGGCACAATGTTGCATCCTCAAATGAGCATAATTGAGTGACTAAACACAGAAGCTATTACAGAAATATCACAGGCAATTGCAGTTAAATGAACCAGTCACAACTCAACAAAAAAATACAATTGCTAAATGAGTCATATCGCAACAACAATCTTACATGTGTAGAATGAGAGGTTATCAGTTAATTGATATATCCAAAATTAGAAGAAAATGCATTTAAGATGCCATGGCAATCAAAACGAACCTCAAATGCATTTTTTGTCGACAAATTGCTTCGCTGACGGATTGCATAAGACATAGTCTTTGCAATCTCGGTCCTCTCACAAAATCTCTTCACCAATCAATTTTGATATTTACAAAACAGATCTTGAGCTCAAACTACAACACATAAAGTATTCTATAAATAGAACATCTAATCATATGTCTTGTAATAATTCACAAATTTATATCAACAATAAGCCTAATTGATGATTGAGAATAGAAATATGCTTAAGCTCAAGTCCTGCTTTCTAATCATCTATTTGATTTGATTTCGCTATCATCACAGAAAACATACAAGTGTATCTTAATTCCGCTATAATCGCAAAACAAAGAGTACAAGAGCTCAAGTCTGCTTGTAAATATCTATATGATTTCGATTTTGACTATCATCACAGAGCATCAACAAGGCATCATCGTAACCCATCACACAAAGATCAACAGAGACCATCA
This sequence comes from Ampelocalamus luodianensis, assembly GCA_036346255.1. NCBI lineage: Eukaryota > Viridiplantae > Streptophyta > Magnoliopsida > Poales > Poaceae > Ampelocalamus > Ampelocalamus luodianensis. Next base: position 4,102,246 of record CM070634.1, read on the forward strand.
CGAGCATGAACAAGGCATCATCGTAACCATCATAGAGCATCAACAGAGCCCATCACAGAGCATCGACAAGGCATGATCGTAACCCATCACAGAGCAAGGGAGGTGCGAGGAGAGGAGGTGACGAGTAAGAGCACAACCTAGTGTCGGCCGCCGAGGTCGGACCCATCACAGAGCCCATCACGAGCATCAACGAACCCATCACAGAGCAAGGGAGGTGCGAGGGAGAGAGGTGACGAGTAAGAGCACAACCTAGTGTCGGTCGACGAGGTCGAGGCGGCGGTGTCGGGAGCGCGCGGTGGGGCGCGGAGGTCAAGGGCGCCGAGCTCGGGCGCCAAGGTCGGAGCGCGCGCCGAGGTCGGAGCGCGCGCCGAGGTCGGGGCGCGAGGTCGGGGTGCCAAGGTCGAGCGCGCGCCGAGGTCGGGCGCAGTGTCGAGGTCGAGGCGGCGGTGAACGGAGCCCTACAGAGGCAAATGAGCGCGCGATAAACTCGGTGCGGGAGAGGAAGGGACGAGTGAGGAAAACCTAGCGGTTCCCACCTTATAAGAGGCTATCACAGACGGTTATTTAATTAAACCGTCTTTGATAGATAATCATAGACGGCCTTATTTAAACCGTCTGTGATAAACTTATATCACAGGCGGTTTGTGTATAGAACCGTCTGTGATAAACTTATATCACAAACTTATATCAGGTTTTGTCGGGCTATCACGATTTGTTCTTAAATAGAACCGCTCGAGATATCTCATATCACGATTTGTTCTATATTAGAACTGTCAGGATTCATTATCACGACGGTTATATAATAGAACCGCTCGTGATAGCCCTGACAATTGTCAATTACAATGAACATCCACATTCACATCAATATCAAAATATATGAGAGATTACAAGTCCTGGTGACAAGTATATATGATGACAAGCTCATAACACATTTTACTTCAAAAACCAATTGTCGGTTACGATGAACGTCCACATTGACATCAATATCAAAATATATGAGAGATTACAAGTCCATAACACATGACGTTATGGAATAAATTAATTACAATGGATTAAATTCTTAATTAAAATATAGCCCTTCATGATGGTCGGCGCGCATATGGCTAGCTTCCTCACTAGGTTCTTCCTCGAGCCTGATGCCATCTCCGAAATGAGGCAACTCGTCAAATTGATTGTATTCTTCCTCGTCCACTACATTCTCAACTCCGACAATCCTTCTTTTTCCATGAAGAACTACGTTGCGTTTCTTATTTGCCGAGTCGGTTACATAGAATACTTGAACAACTTGATTAGCCAGTACGAATGGTTCGTCTTTGTATCTGACACGTTCAAGATCCACAGTAGTGACGCCGTACTTGTCAACCTTCACCTGTGGGAGATGGACCTAACGGCACCGAAATAGGGGATCTTGAAAAGCACGTAGTCGAGCTCCCATATCTCCTCTATTTGCCCATAGTACGAGCTCCTCAGCCCATCGGTACTGAATGCATCTATGCGGGCACCGCTGTTCTGGACTGTGCTCTTCCTATCCTGAGTTGTCGTATAAAATGTGTACCCATTTATGTCATATCATGTGACAATTGTAAATTGTGGCCCTTGTGCCAACCATAGCAATGTATCATCACTTGATGACCTCCCAGTGATTCGCACTTTTAACCATCCGTTGAATCGACGGTTGTGCTCTCTCATGATCCAAACCTCCGACCGGTTTGGATTCTGTTGGCGTACCATGTCTTTGTGCTCGTCGATGTACTGGGACACTTCGGTCATGTGTTGCAAGACCATGAAATGGGCTTGAGCGTATGTATCCAGATCGGGAGTGATTGATTTCCTTCCGATGGTTCCGATACCATCCAGTCTCCCCTCATGACGAGATAGAGGCACACCTATTGGATCCACCTGAGCCATATAGTCGACGCAGAACTCAATGACCTCTTCCGTTGCATAACCTTCGACGATGCTGCCCTCTGGTCGAGATCGATTCCGTACGTAGGACTTGAGAATTCTCATGTACCTCTCGAACGGGTACATATGACGTAGGAACACAGGGCCGCATATCTTTATCTCTTTCACAAGGTGAACAATGAGATGGACCATGATATCGAAAAATGACGGAGGGAAATACATCTCAAGATGACATAGAGTCGTCACCACCTCGGCCTGCAGAGTATTCCGACGCTTGTATCGGGATGCTTTGCACACGGGACATACATGCATGTCTGCATACTCTTTACGGTAGAGGATACAATCGTTCGGACATGCATGTATTCTTTCTACTTCCATTCCCAATAGACAAAGAACCTTCTTTGCTTGGTAGGTGGTGTTGGGCAACACGTTTCCCACCGGAAGAATGTCCGCTAGGAGACCTAACAACGCCGTGAAACTCTTATCGGACCAACTATTGCTTGCTTTTAATTTAAGCAGTTCAATCACGGTTGACAACCTTGTATATTCCGGCTTGCAGCCAGGGAACAAAGGTCTCACCGAGTCCTCCATTAAGCGCCGAATTTACAAAACTCTCTCACTTGTAGTTCTCTTCGCATCGTAGCATCTAATCCAGATTGTCATCGTGTGACCTATCCTCATCAAAAGCACGATCTACATCCGCATATCGTTGACATCCGCATATCATTGACTTCTCGGCGATGTCGTTATTACTAACTTCCCGCCGCTCTTCACCGTGGATCGTCCAACATGTATACCCTTTTTGAAACCCTTCAATCAAGTGTGCTTCTATCTCGCGGGTTGGTAAACATCTTGATTACCGCAATCAATGCATGGACAGTACATAAATTTTATCCCCTTCTTCAACATATCCTGCTCGGCGGCTCTTCTAAAAGCAACCACGCCATTAATGTACTCTTGACTCACACGGTTCACACCATGCATCCAGTTTCGGTCCATCTATGCTACACATATAACAAAATATATAGTGTCAAATTAGATTAATAAAATCTCTCTCAACCGCGCTCTCTCTCTCTCTCTCCATTTCCTTCCCCCTCACAGAACTTTAATATTATTCCAACCACCCAATGAAAAATATTATTCTATTCCCTTACATCCGGATGCAAAAGTTTGCATCGGTTCCTAGAGTTTTGCTTCGGAATAGGCAGCTTCCACTTGTGGAATCGGTTCCTAGCATCAAATCTAACCATTCGAACTGGCTAATTAAGCAAGTAAATTGCAGATGCTCTAAAGGGTAGAGTTTCGGGATTTGTTCAAAATAGTTAATAACTGCATTCCTAATAATGGGATTAATTCCTTACTTACTACTTTGTGTGCTTTTTTATTATTCCTTGGTGCAGTTGCGAAATCCGCACAATTCCCTCTTCACGTATAGTTACCCGATGCTATGGAAGTACTCACTCCTATTTCGGCTCTTATACACGCGATTGATGCTTAGCATATTCTACAATATCTCAATTGGGTTATAAAGATTGTTACCCTCGGAGCTCACGACGAAAATACCAAATCGATCTCTTCAGATTGCTGTCCTTCTCCCTCCCTTTCTCCTCCCTTTCTCCTCTCCTTCTCCCTCCCTTTCTCCTCTCCTTCTCCTCCCCTCTCTCTCTGTCGGCGGCGCAGTGGGCTTTATCTGGGAAAGGCGAAATGGGAAGGCGGGGTACTCTGTATTTATAGTGCGAGGATATCACGACGGTTCAAAATATGAACCGCTCGTGATAGGCATATATCATGACGGTTTATTAAAAGCATCGTCTGTGAAATATCACAGACGGTGCTATTTATAAACCGTCTGTGATATGGACGATTATCACAGATGGTTTATCTACATAACCGTCTGTGAAATATCACAGACAGTTCTATTAATAAACCGTCTGTGATATGGAGGATTATCACAGACGGTTTATTAATAGAACCGGTTGTGATATTTCACAGACAGTTGTATTAATGAACCGTCTGTGATATGTGCCTATCACAGACGGTTACTAATAAGAACCGTCTGTGATAGGCCGGCAAAACAAATGCCGCGCCCAACAGACCCAACACAGACGGTTTCAAATTAACCCGTCTGTGATGGGGTGTCTACTATAGCCTGTTTTGTAGTAGTGTGCTTCTATCTGACCCCACATCAGCCCAATCTGACAGCTAGGGCAACGACCTAATGGGTGGTGGCCAGGCCCGATGTGCGTGACGATCAGCGCTGGATGCAGAGGTGGGAGTTGAGGCGGCATGGCGTTCGGGCGGCAGCGCGCAATCGACAGGGACAGCGGGTTGTGAGTGGCAAACTTCGATCTGGGCGGCGATGGCTCTTGCGAACGGATGTGGCCGAGATGGAACGCGGTGGCACAGGTCTGTCGCTGACGGCGGCATGCAAGTCGGCGGCTGCGACGCTCGGTGTTCGGGTCGACGCTGATGGGGACAGTGGCGCACGTACGGGCGGTCGTGCTCGTCGGCGTGTTGGAAGACGACTTGCATGGCTTCGAAAGCCAAATAGTAGATTGGAACGAGTAGACAACGGACGCATCTAGGGTTTGCATGGACAATGATCAAACTCGCAAAACGGACCACTTCCATGCGCATATCGTGCATGGAGAAGTGAGCCGCAAACTCACTGGTTACGCCAACCAGGGTTATACCCTAGGATGGAACCGATCACGAGAGTGACATCGATTCGTGCAAACGAAAGTAAAGCAATCTAGATACGAATGATTTGCAAAATTAATCTCGCTAATAGAAAGAGGATGGAGGTTGAATTCCACGACATACCGTGGCTTGTAAAGCATCGTGCTGATAATGTGTTAAACAACTCGTGTCGTGTAGCGGTCCATATATCTGATCAACGCAACTATAAGCAAGATCAATCACACAATTAGACAACGCAAAAGAAAAACAAATCTACACAAGACGTAGAGAGAGTAAACCGGCGATCTTATTTATTCCAATAATCTTCTGTACCAATTACAATAGTCTCTCTTGTAAAGCATCGTGTTGATAATGTGTTAAACAACTCGTGTCGTGTAGCGGTCCATATATCCGATCAACGCAACTATAAGCAAGATCAATCACACAATTAGACAACGCAAAAGAAGAACAAATCTACACAAGACAGAGAGTAAACAGCCGGTCTTATTTATTCCAATAATCTTCTGTACCAATTACAATAGTCTCTCTTGTAAAGCATCGTATTGATAATGTGTTAAACAACTCGTGTCATGTAGCAGTCCATATATCCGATCAACGCAACTATAAGCAAGATCAATCACACAATTAGACAACGCAAAAGAAGAACAAATGAGCGTAGAGAGAGTAAACCGGCGATCTTATTTATTCCAATAATCTTCTGGTTCGGTTATTCAACAGGAAGACAGCGTTGGAGTGGTGGTGGCGAGTGAAATGGGCCCGTGAGCGCGTGTAGTATAGCCTAATAACGCATGGACATATACGGACTATACTTGCACTGTCCCAAAACTCGTCTCGAGACGAATTCGGGGGCGCGGTACGTGGGGACGGGCGTCTTCCTGGTCAGCGGACTCGAACTCTTCTTCCCGACTCGGACGGCGGAGGCGCGAGTTGCTCCTAGGCGGCGGACTGGTAAAGTCAGCTGCAGGGAGGAGCTTAGGCGCACTACCTCACCCACCGATCGAAAGAAGCAAAGATAATAACAGCAGTCCCTTATCACCTAAAATTCTTATATAAGAGACAAATTAGGCACACAAACCATTGCAAACGATAAATAGGTAACGAGAGAAGTTGTGTTAAAAATGAATAATTTTATAGATAAATTGTTAGAGATGTTGTCTCTAATATTATCTACAGATGAATTGAAGCCTTTAGAAACAACCTTAAGAGATAAACTGTTGTACATGAGCTTATACTATCAAGCTCTGATATTTAATGCTATCAAGCTCTGCTTATACTATCAAGCTCTGATATTTAATGCTATCAAGCTCTGATGTTTAATGGAAGGCTGCACAGGTTCGCACATGTCTTTTGTTTTTGTATTGTTTGTTCTCCTTATTTCTAATTTTGGTTTACCCTTGTGAGCTAGTATAAACCGTGTGGCAACTTGACCAATCTTGATATTATTTGCACAAAAGTACTCGATATCATGACCGGTATGATTCATCTTTATAGCTACGGTTTGATGGAAGTAATAGCATTGACAGTTTGACATGTCTCGAGTTTAGCGAAGCAATTTGCGTTCGCGAGAAAACCTATAGTAGTGCTGCAGCATCGTCAGTACATATTACTATGCTTGAAGAAACTCCAGTTCGATTCCATGAAACTTACAGTACCTCTTGAAGCTTACCGGAAGCGAAGCGAAGAAGACTGCTGGCACCGTTCAGCGAGGTGATTTGATATGTTTCTGGGGCCGTCGACCATCCGTGAGACCATAACACGAGGAACCTGGGATTTAATTACTCCAAATGCATAGATAAAAAACAAATCAAGCAAACAATACGCAAGAAGATATCATGTCGTCAACAATGTTTCATCCACAGGAATTGTCCATTGGCAGGCCTTTCTGAGAGTTTGACAAGTGACAGTTCAGTTCAACGCCAGACATTTCTTTCGATAGCATCGTGACCACTTCTATACTTAAAAACAAAAGGCTCCGGTATCCCCTCCCCCCACTATTTTCAGCAGTCTAATGGGAGTAATTTCTGTTGTGCAAACTCCCTCATTATACCTACAAAACATGAAGTATAAAGTCAGAATGCGTAAACTACAGACTGGACGAAATAGTGGCTGTAGGTTCTAAGCATAACCTGGTACTTCACCGGGCAGCTCCGGTATGTGCCACAGAGAAGACTATGAAAAGTTGCACCTGGGGGATCAGTTATTATCCTACAGCAATACAATAAAAATGATCATCAGTTACATGGAACAGGAAAGCACCTGGTGCATGTTCAACAACATCAGCAACCAAATGACTCATTGTCTACTATGTCATGCCCAAAGGTCCAGACCAAAGATTTTAAATGGTGAATGCGGTATCAGAAAAATACTTCATCGATCTTCTCTGAACTTCCTGAAGGTTGGAACATCCTGGAAAATGCCTTCCGCTCCTGATCTCGTCTGTCAGCAATCTGTGATAATTGAGGGTGACAAGTCAGCAACATCTTGTATGAACATCCACTAGTCCCATATTCGTAGACTTAATGAACTAACCTTCTTCTTGGCAGCAGCCAACTCTCGTTTAATTCCTCCTAAAGATTATAAATACAAAAACCAACAATCTCAGTTGCAAACGGGAAAAAGTACAAAAACCAACAATCTCAGTTGCAAACGGGAAAAAGTAACAGGCAATGAAGTAGGCAATGTAAATATACAAACCATCGTTTGGCTCCAACTCCAATGCATACTTGAAGCTCTCAACTGCAGCATCTATATCGTTGAGTGCCATGCGTGCCTGCAAATCCCAGTACCTTGTTAAATTGTGACAAGACAACTTGGAAGTTTGAGTTGACTATCAAGGCACTAAGAACAAATATTCCCAGCGCCAACATAACATAACACAACACAACAAGGATTACAAATAATATTGTATCCCGCTAAAAAAAACTGTATCAATGATAGCATGAATGTAAGTTGTAGACTGTAAAACTGTACCCCTACGTATGCACATAAAAGTATGTTAAGGTGGCATGAATGCACACCTCAATATTCAACATAAAAATTAAGGTACATTCAACAAAGAAAATATGCAAATAAGCCAGTTTATTCTCCACATAAATGCAAGTAGTTTGAACATACAAAGCTAGAATTCACGGCAAAAAAGGCAAGCTCTGCTAATCATAGTAGGGTCAAAACATGTTTATAGCACATAAAATTTCCATGACATTGGGCTGACTTGCTACTGAATATATAATTTCCACGGATAATGTAACACCGAAGGCTAACACTAACCTGTCCTTGACGGAAAAAAGCTTTTGCATTGCCCTCCCTTTCACGCAAAGCAAAGTCCGCATCTAACAAAGCACCCTTCAAATCTCCCAACTTCAGTTTGCAAGCCTGAAGAAGTTATAAGTGGCTTCAATATACTACAGCAAGAGAAATTAATGTTTGCAGGGAAACATATCTGTAGATCGAGCTGAGTAAACACTAATGATGCACTAAATATAACTTCTCCAAATGTTATATCACAGAAGGACAGGCATTTGTGATTTGTCCACAAACAAGTGGCAAGATGTGAAACTTACAGAACTATTTGCGAGTATAATTGACTTTGTTTTCCGGAGCGCTGAGCTCTTCTCTGCACATCAATAGGTTGTTAGGATTAGCAAGTAAAATGTGCATCGATCTATAAGTACCACGTTTTAGAGTTAACGAAACTAAAGTGTGATACGGAAAAGAACGAATAGCTACCTTGATCTATCTCTTCTTTCTCCCAGCAAAGATCTAAGTACTGCATGGCCTTTCTGTACTTTTTCAGGGCTGTCTTGTAATCATGTTTCTGTACAGAGGCAGAAACTTCAGTTGCAAGTTCCAAACAGGAACCACATTAGGTACTATATAATATATGATGATTTAGCTATCCATCTTATTAATGCATGCTGTTGCTAACAATTTGGCCAATTTATCTTTACTATTATAAAAGAAGTACTTAATGGTGACGCTGAGTCTACCATCTACCACCTCCCCTCTCCACATTTTAAGTTAGTAAGATCTTTTGTGGATAGATATGTGTGTATATGCATAAGTTACTTGAAAGATCTTATATGGATAATTAAATTATTTGTACTTATGACTTATTATAAGATTATATGTGGTTTATTGATTAGATGCAAATTATGTACGAAACTTTCATTTGTAGGATAATTACCTTATGCATATTGGTTTTCTAAGTTAATAACTTATATTACGTTTTATTTGAAAACCGTTGCAATGCACAGGCACTCGGCAGTATTTTTTTCAATTTAACCCTTTTTTCGTAAAAAACGCACATTTATACCCCTGCTAATCTTATTTCCAGTTTTGGACCCGGGTGTGCGCGTGACTCACGGCCGAGCTAACTACACTCGGCGCCGTGAGTCATGGCGCCGAGGTCCCAACCCCAGCCACCGGCAGCAGCCAGCGTGGCCACGGGCTAGGGTTGGGACCTCGGCGCCATGACTCACGGCGCCGAGTCAGAAGTTAGCTTCGGCGCCGTGAGTCACGGCGCCGACTCCCTGGGTCCAAAACTGGAAATAAGACTAGCAGGGGTATAAATGTGCGTTTTTTACAAAAAAAAGGCTAAATTGAAAAAAAATCGGGGCACTCGGCTAGTATTACAAATGCAAGACATACTACCACAATGAAAACTTCCTCATATGAACTAAAGAAAATTTGACAAATATGTTATAGAATGTGCAGTCTATAGAGGAAAATGAACCTTGAAATTTTCATTTCCGAAAGACTTTGCAGAATCAACAGCATTTATCCACCAAGAAACTTCTACAGGCTTTTCATCGAGATCATTTGGCCAATCAGGATACATGTCACCATCCTTGAAAAAATTTACTACTCCATCATTGGCACCTTCTGGTAGTTCCCCACAATCAAGAATAATAATATCAGCAGTCGGACGGTCAGCTTCTCCAGAAGAAACATGCTCCATTGAGCGAACCACCCCCATTCCTTTTATAACCCTCCCGAAAACAACATTTTTCCCATCAAGGTGTGGTGTTCGGGTGGTAGTGATGAAAAACTGAGATCCATTTGTGTTGGGACCAGCATTGGCCATTGATAGCATCCCTTTCCTCTCATGCTTCAAAAAAAAATTCTCATCCTCAAAATTCAATCCATATATTGATTCACCCCCAGTTCCATCACCAGCAGTTATAACTCCGCCTTGCACCATAAAACCTTTGATGATACGATGAAAACATGTGCCCTGGAAGAGTAAAAGTTACCCAAAAAATGAGTACTTGGATCTGTCAGCAAAAATGTCTTGAAGGTTAAAGATCCCGCAGTTTACAAAAATAAAAGGTAATTGGCAGTGGTCCAAAGGAAAATTAACTGTTAGCAAGAAGAATCGACCAATTCTAGTTTACATAACAAAGGGCTATCTTGATCTTTCTTACAAAAAAGGAAGAATGGTTGTTATAAACCTCAAAGGTCAGGATCATGCTAACTATGTCCAATTAACATCACAAGCATCACCAATCTCTTACAAGAAAATGGAAAATAAAGGATAGCCAACATGCATGAGTCACCAGCGAAGTTGCTCTAGGCGCCGCCTATTTGCTCAGCGCCGACCGGCCACCCCAACTCAGGTCCTAGTCGGGTGTCTAGGCGGCCGGCCGACTAGGCGGTCCTCGGCGCTCCCAAGCGACCGAGGCGGGACAAGGCGCGGCAGCGGTGGGCGGCTCGCAGAGCTGCGACGACAAGAGGGAGGAGGGAGAGGAAGGGGAAGGAGAGTGGGGGAGGGGAGCATGACACCTTCATCGCCGTAGCCGCTAGGTCGTAGTCGCCGCTAGATCTCTCCGTCGCCGCTGTCACAGGGAGGTCGCTAGCGGCAAGGGAGGCTGCTGGAGGCGGCGACGGTCGGCCCAGAGAGGGGGGAGAGAGAGAGCTGGCAGCTGCAAGCTTGCAACTTGCGAGGGAGAGGATAAGGACATAAGGTTAGCTGGTTAGGTTTAGATCAGACGGCCGAGAGGACGCCACCAGGGAATTTTTTACCAGCCGATTTTCGGCCGAAAATTGGTCAAACCGGAATTACCGGCCCACCTCGGTAGAATTACAAACCGGGCTCAAAAATTTTGGCTCAATTTGAATGAAGCCCAGTCCAATCAAAGCCCATTTGACCTCCTCATCTGTTTGCCCTAGGTCTCGCACCCTGGTCACAGCCGAAGCACGCGAACATGCGAACACGCGATTCACTCGATGCCTCGATCCCCAATTACCCATTCCTCTATTCCCCTCGGCGGTTGCTCCAGAGTCCAGGCTCGAAGCCTCAAACTCGATCCCCTTCTCTGACTCTCTGCTTCTCTACGACTCTCCTCAAATCGATCCCCTTCTCTGCTTCTCTCAGGACCTCGATCCCCTTCTCTGCGTCTTCGGCGGCTCGCATGGAGGTTAGCTAGCGGCGACGGTGAATCCACGACCAATCCGGAGGAGGCACAGTGAAGGCCCAAGCATCGCCGGCATCTTCTTCCGCTCTCCCCCACGGCCGAAGCTCCCGAGCTCCAGCTCGGCACCTGCCTCCTCAACGGCGCATGGAGGGCGACAGAGGCGCAGTGGTGGTGATACGACTACGGTTGGGTCGACCTCACAACGGCGCATGGAGGGCGGCCGAGAAGCAATGGCAGGGAATGATGGTGGGCGTGGCCGAGAAGCATCTGCGAGAGGTAACAAATCAAATTGCACACGATTTGTTTTATGCAATGAACATGATTTGGTGCATTGTTTTAAGAATACTCTTTTCAGTATTGAACAAGATAATAAGAAAGATCACCATTGTATGAGCTGATGCATTTAATTTGATGTTCGAATTTCCTCTGGAGCTTAAAAAAATCAGAAGTTGTTCATTTCATTTGAGGTTCCAAAGTTATAGCTTTGCAGGTTTCTTGACAGTCGCTAGGCCTTCTGAAACCGAATCATCTTGAGCTATAACTTGCAATGCATTTTGTTGGTTGCAATGGATATAAACTATATTGTCTCTGGTTTCAATCTGACAGGAATGCTCTACTCACACTGTCAATATGATTTTTCAGGCTTTTGTTTGGACTTTGGACAAAGAGAAGGTTTTGGACGAAGATTTTTGGCCGAAATTGGGCCGATATTTTCAACAAATTTCGGCCAGTTTTTTTCCAAATTCAAATTTCAGTTTAAAATTTTCGACCAAAATCAGCCGAAAAAAAACCGAAAATTGGCCAAACCGGATTTATCGGTGCCCCCAGTAAAAAATCAAAACAGGTAACCGAAACCCTGGAAGCGACGACCCAACCACCCCCTTCTTCTTCCCCTCGCCTCCTCCTTCCCCCTCGCCACCACCTCCGCGCCGCGCTCCCTCTCGCCTCTGCTCCCCCTCGCATCCGCCTGAGTCGGTTGCCTAGGCGCTAGGCGCCGGTCCACCGCCCGACTAGCGCCTAGTGTCTTCGTGAACATTGGTCACCACCACTCCAAAGTATATAAAAGTGCTGTTATGCACAGTTGGATCCCTGCTTCTCCCAATAGTTAAGTGGAAAAACTTATCACTACTGCTCCACTTATGTGTTTCTCACGCATCATCATGTCAACTCATGGTTGCTTTTAAATGCCAAGCCTCACTTACACATGTCGACATATTGAACCAAGACTGTCTTATCACCAGATAACAGGTAATCGAACATCAACCACATAAGATTCTTTTGCAACCACTTAGTTTGTCCTTGACTTAAAAGCCCAAATATAGGCACTGCAAACCTAGGTCCACCTGGCGCTGACAGATGCTGCTCCAAGGCTAATCTACAATGGGAACAGTGTCGAGACAAAAGTGCCAGAAACTGTGAGAATCATATGCATCTTGAGGCTTGACACATTTTCAAAATTACGAACAGCCCAAGGTACTTTCTGTGCCCAATGAACTCTATATGACCACATCGAAGAGCCTTGCCTGAACATTTCAGGCTTCATATTCATAGTCCATTGTTCCATTGCCAACAATATAGCAGCATAAAGCAAAGGTATCAAATTTGAAATAAATTATTGTGCTTTCAAGTTTCAGCAAATGCTTCAAAAGACCAGAGAAGAAAGGCGCTGGTACTATAACAATGACCGTCCTTTCATTTTGACGTCATCTCACTGCTCATTTGCATGGTACATGAAACATATTACTGGTACTACATCAAAGCAAGTATGGTTTTAAAGCAGCAACACTAACTGGAATGTTACAAGCATACTGATAAAAAGCAGCAGCGGTAACAAAGACACCAAAAGCAAAAATGCCGAATCAAAGCAAAAGGGCGGCAAGGCGTTGAAAAGAGGTCGCCGCAGAAGTGACAAATCAAAACAAAAGGTGGAACTTCCAATTGCAACGTACGCACGCCTCAAAATCCCATTAGAATTGACCAAATCGGATCAAATTAACCAAATATTTTTGGGGTCCCGAATGCCTAAAACCACAACTGTAGCGATCAACTTGCGGGGCAGCAAATCGTAGTAGAAGCTACCAGCTGCAACTGTTCAGCGCGAAATCTACCGGTGCGCAAAAGGCACAAATAGCCAAACTTACAACTACAATTCGACCGAAAAAACTATCAAATCCGATAATTACAAAACCGAGAACCAAATTATTCTCGAACACCAAAACCTAATTCTTAATGTTTGAAATCGAATTAATAAGGAGGCGGGGGGGGGGGGGGGATTCCAATTCACCGAGCAAAACCACATGATTCCCAACTCCGAGGGCTTAAACACACCGCACTAAGCCCAATGGCACCACATCAAAACTCTCGATTCTCAACGCCGCAACCTAAAACACTACCAAAATAGCACACGGAACCCAACCGGCAAACCTTGTAGTGGAGCGGCGCGCCGGTGGCGGCGCTGACGCCCTTCTCGCCGGTGCAGAGCGCGCGGAAGTTCTCCGCTGTGCGCGGCGCCACGGAGGCGTAGAGCTCCACCACGATCCGCCCCTCCATCTCGCCGCCGATGCACACGTCGAGGTAGCACCTCGGGTTCCTCACCGCCTGGGCCGCCGCAGCAGCAGCGGGGCCCTCGCCGCCGCCCTCCATCGCCGCGCTAAGCGGGGGGGGGGAGCAAACCCTAGCGGCGTACTTCTCGAGGTGGCCGCGGCGCTAGCAAAGCAAAGCAAAGCGGGGGGGCGCCTCGGGAAGCTCACGGCGAGAGAGCTTCGCTGTGTAATGTTGCGTTGTGTTGCAGCGCTGTGTGCTGTGGAGCGGTGTGGTTGATTCAAATGAGGGAGGGGGGCATGAGGAGGACGAGGAAATAAATTTCCTGGGAGGGTCTCCGTTGATCTTTCTTCTCTCGTTTTGCTACAGTATACATGAACGGTGGGATCCGAAAGGCCTCACGGAGGTCAAGTCCTAAAAAATTTGCTTCCGAAGGACAGAGGGGATGGGGAAGGGACCACCGCGTGGTGTGACTACCATCCTCTGCCATTGCTATATATCTACAGAGCCGTGCCATTGGCACATCCTCTTCTGTTGGATAAAAAAACTGACGATCCAGATCAGAAGCCATGGAATGCCGTGGTGCCGGAGTGAATCTGGAGCGTGCTGTTGTGATCCAACGGTTGGGAATGACAATGGCACCGTGCCATTGCAACTTAATGGCGGCGGATTCGTTTCCCCTTAGAAGAGTTACATAGCATACTAAGATTTATGACAGCATTTGCCAGCCCCTCTAAAAAAATAGTTCAGCATCCATGCCTATTTTGTCAAAAACAAGTGATCCAACCGGTATAGCCCAGTTAATTTATACGTTCCAAGCATAGCGTTAAACCTAGATCAATTACGATAACATTTGCGCCAATACTCAAAAGTATCTATAGTGCTACACATGCCTTCCGAGAGAGATCGAAGTGTCAAATTGTCAATGACAAGTTGACAACGCAGTCTGAAGTACAATGTCACATAGTACCTGATGGACTGCATAAGACGAAATGTGCATTAAGATTCTTAAGAGGGTAGATCGTATGCCCCCATCTTTAAAGTGTCTGGTACCGCTTGTATTTATTTTGATTTGAGGTAGGTTGATTATTTGTCCCAGTTAATTTTTATTGACATTTTGCTATTTTCGTAATTTGCAATTACCTTTTCTATTTCTACCCATGTGAAATGACTCATATGCCCTTGCTCTTGGCCACAAGCCGATTCAGAAGGTGGCGCCAGCGCCTAGCGACTGGCAGCACCTGCGTTGCGGTGACAGAGATGGAGGAAGTGTAGAAGAATGCAAGCAGTGGCGCGCGCAGTCAAGGTCGCCCCAGTGCAGGCCAAGCTTGACGCCCGATCTCGCGTCCTCCCCGCCGGATTCGGCTTCTCCACGGGTGGAATCGGCTGCCACAGCCGAGGAACACGCCGGATCAGCCCTTTGCCAGCCGTCCCCCATCTCTCTCTCTCTCTCTCTTTCTCTAAAGTATAAAATGTGAGATAATCTAAGTAGCAAGGAGTAGATATCAGCAGTACTCTGCGAGCACAGGCTGTTTCCCATTCTTGTCAATAAAATCTTAGAACGCTGCCCTAGACAGATCATAACTTAAGAGAGCGACAAGTACATAGATTTCATGAACAGTGTCAAGTGCGATGAGCTGAACAGCAGATAGATCTAAAAGTTTAGTTAAGATCCTAGCAAACGGTACAAGCGGAACATCGCATCATGCAGCCACAAAGGATGATAAATCAGGTTAACTGATCTCGCTTCCAACGCAAAGATTATTGCAGTCTTGGTTTGGCCATAACACAAGAGCTTCTCCACTGACGCCGTAACTCAATCCAGATCTGCACGGATGGTTTCATGTCGTCACTTCCATGCAACACAAGGCAACCTGCAAGAGGAAGAGTTGTTGTAAATCTTCAATGAAAGACGTACAAAATCCAAGGAAAACTAGTACAAACATATAATTTCTGTCAATACGGTAAGCACCGTTGTTACGTAAACCTAGGCAAGATCTCAAATTCTAACCTTATTTTTTAAAAAAATAGAGAGCAAAAAGGCTGAACTACTTTTCATGAATAAATTAATTTCAATAAGCACAGTTTATTCTTTTCCCCCTCTTTTTGGCTGGCTATCATGGTTATCATTCTTCAAAGGGTAGAACTTGAAAATTGACCACGGTCCATTCAATGTGCCTATAGTACTGATTTATTAAAAAATAATTTCAGCAGTATTTCACTTTTTTTGCAACAGATGTTTCCTCCAATAGATATGCCCTCCATTTATTCTAATGTGAAACTAAAGTAAAATGAGAGGAATGTCACGAGATTCTAGTATTTTTCTTACCATTACCACATCAACAAATCAAAATAATCAAGACACAATGAAACCCAAGAGCTGAATGGCAATGAGGAAAGCCAGGTGTTTAGCATTTCTTGGTAACTGAAGAAACATGATTTATTTCCAACCAGATGCCAAGATCATGTCCACAGTATGAGCTTGAACGCAGTTCAAGTGGTTTTGACTTAGGAAGGGATGCTGATTAACTCAGGTTCAATTCAAATCCAAACCAAAATCTAAATTTTTATATCAAAAAACTACATATATCGTTTTAATTTTTTCTATTGAAAACCCCTATATAGTTTAGTGATAGTTTGTTTAAAGCTATATATAGTAAAGAAAATAAGGATATCCCAAATAAGATCTAGTATTTTTTTTTAAGTTTCGTAGTACGGATTTATATTTTTTAAAAAAACTCAGCTCATATCCATATCCATATCAACCAAAACCCTAATCTAAAAGTCAGGTAAATCCATACCCACTGCCCTGATACCGCTCAGGATTAAGTCACTAAACCACAGAAGAATTATACCAACTTTATTCAAGACAACTCGATAAATATATTAAAAAACAATGCTTTTAGAAACTCACCCTAATTTCAGGGATACATCCGAACCATCATCATTATCCTGCGAGCTTCCAGAGTGCAATGCGGTCATCACAGATTCTGAGGACTGTCCATCTTCAGTAATAACATTTTCAGTATCAGCAACCACTTGCTTGCCAGCAGTCGGTATCTGGGATACCTGTGTCCAAAAATAACAAGGGATACAAATATGAATTTCACAAGGACTGATCTGAACAAACCAGGGACTAGTTAAAGAAGTGTAGTCAATACTTGGTTCCTCAGTTGCATGTTCTCCTCTGCTAGCTGTGAACTCTGTAATAAAATATGGCAAATAGTGCAACATGTAAATATATGTTTCATCTTATCTCAAATGACATGGGTACTCCAAACCAAGATCCAAGAAATTGTTATTCTGCTTTACTAAATTTTTTTATTTATATTTTTTAAACTAGTGGGTTCTTTTTCCAAGAGAGAATGGGATACTATGTTCGATCTGCTAATGCTGTATCTGATCAGCTTTTAACAGCACAATGAACCCTCCAAATGGTAAAGCGTTAACGTTTCCATTGAGATAGCTGTCACAATGAGAAAGCTACTGCCGTATGTAAAATAGGTAAAATGATGACAGATCAATGAGAACAATGGCAACTTGCAACTGAGTTTTTTTTTCTTTTATTAACTTGGCTCCTTGTCCTTTTATCTTCTAACTAGTCAAAATCAATAAGTTTCTATTAGGTGTAGAGGGGACGGAAAATTTCAACCAGTAGCAGCATTGTCTGGTAAAATTGAAACCATAAGGACAACATAGAACTAATTTCAAATTATAGAGGTGGATAAATTTACTCGACAAGAAACAATAGGAACATTTACACATGGGAGAATCGAACAAAGAAATTTTCATGCCTAACTACTGAAAGACGCAAGAGAAAAGGATTGTCCGCGTATGTCAAGACTAATTTCTTTGTTTCATCTTCTCTCGTCTCTTGTTTGAGCACGCAGATGATTTGGTAAATTTGCTGTGGGTGCTATCTTGTGGGAAAAAAAGGCAGAAGGCAGCAACTGAGCAACCACACTCAGTACCCAAGAAAGCGCAACATAAGCCATGATGCAACAGTGAAAACTCTCACCAACACACATCATGCATGAGGGTGACTGGGTGAGACAGCCCCAAATTATGGAAGGATTGTTTCGTAATTTGTCTGCCATTCCTCCTGGTCATATTAGAGACAAACCTGCATCGCTGGGACCACAGTTGCAGGTTTTACAACAGCGGATAAGGTCTCCTTAAGACCTTAACAGAAGGTATTATTCTTTGTAAAAGCTTAACAGTTCCCAGCAACTGGTAATAAAAAAATTGACTAGGACATTGGTCATTTCTTCCTATTAGGACAAGCTGATAAACATATATAGAATACAAAGTGAGACAGTTGTTTTCTCCCATCTCTTCTCTTTTCCCCCTCTTTAAGCGAGACAGACGATTACTTGCTTCATTACACTCTTAACTAAGCTGACAGCTATATTATCAGCTCGACAACAATTAGAATCAGCAGGAGCCTTTTCACAAATAGGCTTTTAGATGGCGTACAAGCATCTAGACTTTTAATAAACATGAATTAATGTTCACTTATTTTGTATTCAATATAAGTGATTTTGTAATAAGGTCGCAAGTATCCTAATCCTAATATCCAAATCGCAATAACACGTGATTTCTTCTATATTGGCAGAAACTACACAAAATCAACTGTTTACACACAAATCAATTATCAAGAATGAATGTAAGTATGTCATAAAAAAATATTGTAATATTAGGTTTCTTAAAACATGAGATGCGTGTGCAAATGCAACCGACGAAAGTTCGCGGCAAATAAAACCAACTGGTGTTCACCAACATTAATGATTTAGAAGATTTAATCTTGCAACAAATTGTACCTTTCGTTGAAGTTCATTGATATGTTCCAAGAATTGTTGATCCTGCAATATCATGTAGCCTATTAAACAGTTGCTCATAGGGTGACTTGAAGGGAATTGAGAAAAATGCCATGTTCAATCATCATACCTTTGTCTGAAGCACCCTGTGCAGACCAGCTTCCAGGTTCTTCTCCAACTGCTGGAGTTCTTCAACATTGAATCCCTCAAGCTCCTCACCTCTCATCTGTCTATAAATTGGGCACGAACTATCATTATTATAAATTTATTTTAAACAAATGCTTCAATGGAACACATAAAAACAAAATGGGATAGAATATAACCTAAGTCGAAGACTAGCTTCCGCAAGTTGTTCGTTCAAATTTGCATATTTGTTATGTTCTAACTGAAAAGAAAAGGTAGAACTGTTAATACTAGCAACAAAGTAGACATGCTGCTCAGCCAGCAGATCAGTATCATTTAGATTAAGAAGAGCTACTAAACACATTGCAACTATCTGCATAAGTTAAAAGTATGTATTTCATGTCTGAGTGCTACCAAGAGGAAATTAAGAACTAAATATTCTTGATGGATTCAGAAAAACACGATACATGTGTGGATAGCACATGGGGTTCCTTCATCTCTATTATCTCCCTAAATAAAGGATTATTCCATAATCCTAAAAAAATTGTGCTCATGATCAATCCAAACTTGCCCTAGTGTAGCAGTTATTATGCAGGGTGTGTCATTTCTAGATATACATTAATAAAAAAAGGAGAAGTATATAATTTTTTACACCTATTGAAAATCAACCCCAAAAAAACATCATTAGAGCACGCTGTATGTGGTCAAGTAGAGATAACTTCAAAAGACCAGATGCGATTATTTTTTCAAGTATTCTTCGCAACCTTTTTAAGGGTCCAAGTGAATTTTTGCCGCAATCGTTTCAGATAGAGAAAACAATCGTAATATACGAGGGCTTGTGCTAACCTAGGCCTTGGGACATGAAATGCCCCATTTTGAACCATAGTCTAATATTTCTTCTGTACTTTCCTGGATATTGGGATGCTATATATAAGTACATTACTTACTAGCTAGCATCACTGTATGAAAAAGAATGATTTACATACGTTCAAGTCAAGCAAAGGCTGGTCTTTTTTCCCCAGGTTCTTAGAATGTGTGTTGTACTTGTTGATGATCTCATTCATACTGTGCAAGGAAAAGCAATATCAGTACCATAGCAAGCTACAATCAATCAAGCTAAATCAAATTAAACAAAATATTAGTGGTACATGCATGTTCATAATTATACAGGGGGATACTATAACATTGCAGAATCACTTTAACAGTTGAAAGTATAGTCTTCCTCATATATAGCAATATACACAACAATTTACAGTCACAGAGTAATCAGAAGACGGATTTTGTACACATCAAACAGTAACTTGAATATGCAGTTAAATTAGAATAACTAGCAATCACAAACAAGAGTCAGATATTAGGTTCCCAAGGGTGAGGTCCACTGCTAACAAAGAATCAAGTCAGATGCTAATTCTCAACTAATATTTTTCTATATATCATGTCCTTCTGTGCCAAATAGAACTAAAGCAAATAGAAGAGAAAGCTAAAGCAGATATTTCTTGGTTTATATAAGAGTTTGAGTGTAAGTAGATAGACAGTCAGAAATTCCAAATGGTTTGGGAATTATACCAGCGCTTACTACTAGCTAGGGTCAGGTAAATAACAGAACTGAGTCAACATTTTCTCCATTAATTTTGCATAGCAATAGTACTTTCAGCAGCACCTGCCATCTCAATTCATTCTTTAAACTACTTGAAACAAACAAGGACTACTATTTAGCAACAGTTCTAGTTCCTAAAAGTGGGCTTAAATATAATGCACTATGGAAGAAATTAAAAGGTGAATCATTCATGCTTAAGTTGCGCATCTACCTAACACACGTTGTTTATCTGCATATAAATCATACCACCGCATCGTATTCCTGCTGTAGCCAAATGATTATTCCATAATCCAGCAAAACTAGACATGTAGTGATACAATCCACAATCATCCAAGAAATTCAAAACAAACCCCTTACCTCCTTACTTTACACAAAAAAAAAATTCCTATTATTTAACCGGAAGGTTTGTGTTTGAAGTAAAATAAGTTGTGATCGTACCGTCTTCCCTTATCAATCAATACAAAATTTAAAAAGCTTGGAATAATATACATCCTCAGCAAGAGAAAGCATATCAAATATCATGATGCTGAAATAGTGAAAACAAGGATTTTGGTATACATTTGTTTAGCTGGGGAAACTTTTTGATGTTAATATATACAGCACAACTAAGACAAATGCATATCTAAGAGATTCCATAAAACTGGTCAAAAGATTACTTGTAAATCCAGCACATAAGTAAAAGAACTGTGAGGCGTCATTTTAGTTTGTTGTTTGATAAGAAAAGGATGCGTATCATAACTAAACAAACTTGATGCTCGAGATGAAAGAATATATACTGTGGTAGAATCCTAGCTAAGATAAATTACCCCGAGAGCCACATACTACTGCAGCAAATAAAACCATAACAAAATAAGTGGAGCACATCATAAACAAACATACGGCATAACATCTAAGCACCGCAAATATGATTGCTTTGAGGAAGAATTCACTAGATCTCAAAGTTCAAAAAAAAAAGGAATGGGCGACGACAATACGTGTAAGAGACTACGCGGAATTCTCATCACACCAGTACTGCATGATTCAACACGATATATATACAAATAAAAACAACTCTAGGAGGCTAACGAACAGTCCCTAAGTGCACAAAACACGAGATCCCCATTTTGATGACCGGGTAATGCGATACACCAGCACATAAAATCACAAGTACGCAATTAGCAGGCGCAACTTTATCCCCACCAGAGCACTCGAGTGTGTTCAGTTAAACCCCCACGCACCGATGCGCACACAGCGAATAACAGAAGTTACAGTACTGGCCAAGATGCGCTCCGCTCGGCCACACACCCAGAAAAAGAAACTCTCCAAAATAACCTGCAAGTACAGGCGTGTACTACAGTAAACAAAATAAAAATCCCCAGTTCTGCGGAGACGATAACCGCACCAGCGCGCCCTCGAACATAACCACACAACCATTCGAACACGGCACAGCACATAGATTTCTCCCACTACTAGTAGAAAGTAGAAACAGTGCTCCAAAGAGATGCGATCTCTCTCGCTAGTGTATCACATGATTTCCACCGGACGCAAAAATACACGAAATGGTAAGGTGCAGCCTGAACCCTAGCCAGGCCGGATCTTACACCCCGTAAGGCGAGGGGAGAGGAGAAGCGGCTAGATCTATCGGAACACGGCATCCGCGAGACGGGACGGGAGGGATCGACCACACGCACGCGAGTGGTACGTGCGTACCTGGAGCTGGCGAACTGGGAGAGCTTGCCGGTGGAGGAGACGACGATGAGCGCGACGTCGGCGTCACAGAGCACGGAGAGCTCCTCGGCCTTCTTGAACAGCCCGCGCCTGCGCTTGGAGAAGGTGACCTGCCGCGCTGCCGCGCTCTCTATCCGCTTTATCTCCCGCCGCTCCCGCGCCATCGCCGCTGCGCCGATCGAACCCCCCCCCCCCCCCACCAACACCGGAAACGGAACCGGAAACGGAACCGAGCGCGTCACACCACCACACGACACGTGAGGACGAGGCTGGAGAGCACCGGGCGAAGAAGCGGCTCACCCACCGATGGTTTTGTGCGATGCGATGGGACGCGAAAGGCGAGGAAGGGAGCGGAGGAGGCCGGGTGGCGTGGCGTGGGGGCGAGTTGGGGTCTCGAGACGGGGACTTGCTCCTGCTGGCAGGTCGGCATAAATAAACCCAGGCCCGAGCCCACGCAACGCGACGCAGACTCACTCTGCTTTCTTTAAACAGAAAACGTAAAGTGGTGTAAAGCGCAGTACCGAGAGGGAGAGGAGGCCGGCCGGCCGGCCGGCCCAGTCATTGTTTATGCAAGCAACACGGAACTGGGGCGTGGGCCCCACGCGAGCAGGCTATTGACTATGGAGTAGTGATAGCCTAGTAGGGGAGGAGGCGGCTTGCGGCTTGCTACGGCTACGGGGGCGTAGGCGCTGTGGGGCTATGGGGGGAAAGGGAGAGGAAGGGGGAGGCCTCCGGAAAAGGAAAGGGCGGGGCGGCCGGAGCAGAACAGTACATACTGTAGCAGGCGGCCGCGTGTGCAGGGGAAGGGGGGCGTGGGTTTTGGTTGTTGGGAAGGGACGAGAGATGGATGCGGCAGGAGGATTGGGCACGACCGCGTACTGCAGACGCCCGGATCCGCTGTTCCGGCCCCGGCCTTGTGGCGACGCTGTGTGGATGCCTGCTGCGGTGGCTTCCGGCTCATCTATGGCTTTGCTTGCCAACCCGTGGTGTTGCCTCTGGTTTTCTGGATCTTTCGCTTGTTCGCTCCATCCTCACTCTCTCTCTCCCTTTTGTCAGACATGCATTAATGAGTCGTTTGGATAATGGATAGTATTTAACATGTGTCTACTTAAGGCATCTCTAACGATTACATATAAACTTATCTCTAACATATACTACATCAGTTTTAGAAACAATATCTTCAATATATAGTCTCTACCACACTGTCTGATATTTATATTTTATATTTTTTCTTTCAACAGACCTACAAGTTAACTAGTGTAGATTAATGCATCATGTCTTGTTTCGCATGCACGATCGTCTTCTCCTCTCCCTCTCTCCTTCACGTAGGATTTTATAGGCTTGGTATAGCTAACAGACGATAATAAATACATTATTGGAGATGCCCTTAACAGCTATCGTATAGAGCGATCGATGATACAAGTGAACATAGTTTGCTAATAATGCTTTTGTTTCGATCAAGGAGATAAACCGATACATCTCCTGCCTCTACATTGCTTGGGAGCAGATAACCAAGAATCTTTAGCACATAAATCACGTTTTCAACCCGTACTTGCAGAAATAACTACAGAGTTCACCGTTGCCGCCACTGAGTTCACCGTTGTCGCACGGTGACCGTGCGGCAACGGCTCCCGCACCGCCACATGGCGTTGGCGCATGGTCACCATGTGCCAACACCTGTCATGCCGTCACGTGGCCCTCCCTCCCGTCCCCACCGCCACCTCAGTGCGTTAACGCACGGTCACTGTGCGCCAACGGCCCGTGCGTCGCCACGTGTCCCTCTGCCGCTAGGGTTTTGAGAAATTAGAGTTTCGCGACTGTTCGTAGAAATTATAAAATATAACAAATGAATTCAAAAAATTATTAAAAAAAATTGTGGAACCTCCCGGCACAGTGTACTATACGGTGTAAATTTGCCATAACTTTATTCATTCAAAAAATTTATCGCAACACCCATCCGACAGGCGCCCCCCTCCGGCCCTCCCTCCCCCAAAATGTTGATGTCAGAAGTCGTCAATCAAGTTGGCTATCCAGTCAGCTACAACAAAGTCTAACGAGCCAATCAGAAGGTTATCGAGAACATATACAGGACATACGAAGAGGCGTACAACATTGTACCGAGATTGCTTCACCAGATTATCGAATCAAACACCGACACGTACATAAACAAACTTGACCGTGAAAATGCTGGGAAAGGGCCCAACCGCTTCATACTGGACTGGTGTTCTGGGCTTTCGCTCAGGCCATCAGGGGCTTCAAGTTATGCCGTCTCGTGTTAACGATGGATGACACTTTCCTCACAGGGAGGTGCAAGGGCATCATTGTGACGCCCCGTGTTATTACCCCAGGGGTAATAACACTTAAGCATACGAATTACTATTCGTTTGCCCGGTAGAACACCACTCCAACGAATAGTAAGCCTTACCAGAGTTAGCGCATCAGAACAATAAGATAGAAACTGTCCTTTATTCAAACAGTTAGCCACACAGGGCTAAGGTCTTACAGCACACATACTAATTTACATTGCCAAAATGAGACTAATTCCTCCTTCTTGCTTGCCAAACTCAACTGGCCTCCTAGTCGTCCCATGAGTCAAATATGGTGTCCATCTCGCCCTGCGCCTCGTAGTAAGGATCTTCGCCTCCTGTGGTCTCATATGTACCTGCACTGCCTTCGCCTCACTCAGGATAATTCCCTGCTGGACTAGGGTCTACAAAGGAGAATACTAACAAGGTTGAGTACAAATGAATGTACTCAGCAAGCATTAATAGCAAAGATGCACAGGATGCACTATCTCTACTCTTTATCACAATTTCTAAATCATCTTACTTTAGAAAATAGATCTCAACAATTATGTGGCAAGTTTTAATACTGAAAAACTCTACTAGCCACTCGGAGAGACGAAAGACCCCCTGTGGTTCCCGTAGACTCCAATCCTGGAGACTGGCATGAATTCATGATTTAGTTTAGCACTACGCAGGCTTTGTACCACTTTACCCATAGCTATTTTGAACTCTCCGTGAACAGGGTCCACCGCATTGCCTTAGATGCGGGTTCGAGATCAGAATACAGAACGTTTTCCAGGTTACGTGATTAATTTCTCCACCTATCACCTTCCGTCGGTGCAGATTTAGTCACGCTGCTGACCTCATCATCCACCGAGTTCTGGCGAGGTTGGTTAAGGCAGCTTCTATCCTGCACTCAACACTCCACCTTAGCGCTATAGCGCCTTGGATCCCCCACTTCCGTACTATCCCCCACCGGTCGTGGGTTCCTCCATCACAATCACTCACACCTAATACTTACCCGTTGTGGAGAGCATAGTCACGTAACAAGGTAGCATTTTCTGCCCGTCGAAACGGGAAAATGGTTGGCACTGAATTACGGCATCTGACCGAGTAAGAGTTTGTTGGTCCTTATATTATAACCATATGTAAAAAGGGGTCCACCTCTTACCTCATCATCATCATCGTCGCGTTTCCCCAGCTAGGGCCCCCTTTTACCCTCCTAGTAAGTCTCAGTTCTTTCTCAATTATCTTAATCATCTCAATCATTTTCTTTAGATTTTGATAAACCATTTTGATGCAATACTTATAGTAGTGCAAGATAAGGTATATTTTTAAAGTAACTATATTCATGTTCAAGAGGATTGCTTGCCTTCGAGGACGTAGGAAAGGTTGGCGCCGATGAAGTTCTGGTCAGCTACTCCGGTCTGTGCTGATTCGCCTTCTGTAGCAAGCCGGCAACACGAATAATAGTATAAGTAAATACGTAGTTGATTTATGTGATAATAGGAATACATAAGTTAGTGACGACTACCAATTAGCACATTTTAAATAACTAAAACATTTTCGAGATCTAGGCGAAGTTAGCATTCCCCGAAAGTCGCCCGACTGTCTAAACCCACCAGCTAGTTTAACAGCCACAGAAGTAAAAGCTACGCAACTAATTCTAGCAGTCAAACCACTGAGCACAAGAAGCTAAAAATCAACTTGAGACTAACCCCAAATCCTAAATCTAACCTTCTCCCTAATCTCTCTCTCTCTCTCTTCCCTTCCTACCCTCTCTCAGCCGGCCCATTCTAAGCACACACACGCACACAGCACACTGACCCCCACTCTCATCTCTCTGCCTCTCACCCGATTCCCCTCTTCTCCTCTCTAGCCCCAAGCGTCGCCGCCCTCTCTTCTCGCCTCCCTCGCGCCAGCTCCCGGCACCGCCGTCCTTGCCGGCCCCGGCCTAACACCCGGCTCCTCCTCTTTGCTCATCCGACGCCGCCGGCCTTCAACTCCCCTTCGGCTGCTCCTCCCGGCGCAGCCGGATCTGGTCGGGCGCCGCCCTTCTAGGCCCGACCCTGCTCCCCTCGGCTGCTCCTCCCGGCGCGGCTGGAGGCCCGCGCCGCCGCTCGGGTCCTCGCCTGCACTGCCGGTCCCGACTCGGCATAGATCCAACTCAGATCCGGTCTCATACCGCTTCCTAGGTTTGGCCTCGGCTCCCCTTCGATCTTCCCCTACCGGCTCTACTCTCGGCGCGGCCAGCGGCCAGTGCCGCCGCGCCTCTCGCCCCCCCTCGGCTCGGGTCTTCCTTCCCCAGGCGCGGCCAGAGACCAGCGCCACCGTGTTATTCGCCTCTCCCTCTCGGCGTCGCCAGATCTACCGTCCTAGGGCTTGGGTCCGGCCGGCTCGGCCTACCGGCCGCCGGCGCCGAAGAACCAAGGTTCCTCCTCCTATAGCTCAACTAAATCTAGCTAAACTTCACTGATGAACGCTACTGTGCATGAATGCAGGTTAGAGTGGTGTATCTGGAGGTGGAGGTGCTACTGGAGAGGAAGAAGGCAGCTACAAGGTAGAAGAAGGTGCTCACCTCAAGCTCAAAATGTATATGTTTTTACCTGATGATGGAAGATGGATTGGGGTGGTTTTGTTGTGTTGTTCTGTGCTGATGACTGGTGATGCTCGGTGTGGGGATGCCGGCAGTGAGCAAGGTGGGGGTACTGCCGGCGGTGAGCAGGGCGGTGTCGCCGGCCTTGGCGACACCGAGCTCCTGGCGGCCCTGGCGACGCCAAGCCCCCTGCGCCTTCGGTCTTGTGGGTTCTGGACTGGGGAGATGAGTGAGTGAAGGGCTGGGGAAATAAAAAGGTGCTCTCGGCTGTGCCAGGGGATAGGAACGAACTGTGCAACGGATGAGACTAGCTGTACTTTTTGCAGAGTGAAGGTGGCTGCTCAGCTTTGATAGCAGGAGGGATGGATGAGAACGCACTGTGGTGCTTGTGAGCAGCGAAAATGGTTCTAGGCACTTGTACTACCAATTTGTTTTAGGGTTGTATGATGCAAGATGCATTAATGTCATGATGCCAATGCTTCTAGATTTTGTTGGTGTACCATGAACTACTGATGTCTTATCTAATACAATTGACAACGCACTTGTTGATTTGTTGTCTAATGCAAATGATGGTGCATTTTATTTTCCTACTGCTCAAACTGTTGTGCTGCAAGACGAGAATGCAAGGATGGTGCGAATGTATGCATGATGCGATACGCTTTGGCTAATAGGAGCGATCTAATACTGTCGTTAACTCTCCACTAAGAAAAGCTTAAACGCTGCTAAACCCCGATTACTGCTACAAGGTTAGGTCTAAAAACGCGGGCTCTCACAATCATCCTCACCGCGGTATCAGCCGACGCGAATAACCAGCTTCTCCCGATAGCATTTGCCATTGTAGAGAGCAAGAACACGTCCAGCTGGCTATGGTTCCTGGAGAACGTGAAGACAGCGGCGGTGGTAGACCGGCCCAACGTCAACCTAATCACAAACCGCAATGCTGGGTTGTTGGCGGCCATCAACACCATGCAGCGTGGGACGGATCCGTCTCACTAGTGGAACGACATGCAATCCAGGTGGTGCATAAGGCATCTTGCATCTAACTTGTTCACGCAGTTCCGCAGCCAGGAAGTCAGGAAGACATTCAAGGCATTGTGCCTGCACAACCAGAGGTGTTAGTTTGAGTCCATCTGGAGAGACCTCGAACACCGAACTACGAGGCATACAAGGGAGTCTACTCCGGAGGGAGAGCAACCCAATAGTGCTATAAGCTTCTCGGAGTGGATTCATAGCCACACTCCTGAATTGGAGAAATGGTCCATCCTCTATGACACAGACGGTGTGAGGTACAGGATTATGACGACCAACATGTCCGAGGTCTACAACAGCGTCCTCAAATGTGTGTGGTGCCTCCCTATCACTACGATCGTCCAGGAGACATGGACTTACACTTTTGGTTATTTGATCAATAGAGCCACCACAACCAAGCGACAGATGGACGAAGGCAAGTAGTGGTCCGAGAACATGCAGAGGCACATGGACCGAAAGATGGAGAAGGCCCGAATGCATGACATCTGGGTGATCGACGGCCTCAGGTGAAAATACGAGATTAAGCTTCGGTAGAAATACGTTAATAGTCATACCAGGGGGGAAGGAAACAGGCATGCATCTTGGGTGATGTGGCGATATGTACCTGCAACAAACCAAAACTCCTCCACAAGTCATGCTCGTATGTGTACAAGGCGTGTGCGCAAATAAGACAGATGACTACACCGTACATCTCCGAGTACTACGACATGCAGCACCTATTCAGTACATAGAGTGGGGAGTTTTACTCGTATGGCTTGGAAATGAACTACAAGGATCTTTGGCCGGACATGGTGCAATGGGGACCCAACAGGGACTTGAAGAGAATAAGGAAGGGGCGATAGCAAATGCGGCACTTCTGGAACGACATGGATGCCAGTCAACGTACCAGTTGTAGCCGCACAATTAAGTGCAAGATATGCAAGACCCCTGGGTACTCAATAAAGGATTGTTCCAACAGATCTAGCTCGTCCGATCGTCATTCAGTGCCGTAATGTAATGTTTTTCTACCTTGTTTGTTATGTACAGCCTGAACTTCTACGATACCCAGCTATGGACTCTTCGACAAACTTCTACGCGAGGGTGTTGCAGAAGCGCAACTGGCTTGCGCAAAAAAGGAAACATCTACAATACCCAGATTTTTTAATGAATGATGTTCAAGTACCACCAGATTTTCTGATCCCGCAGTGTGTGTGGCGAGCCAGCGGAGGTCATTTAGTCCACACACCCAAACACCGCCGCCTAGGCGTACTACATGTGCGGGCACCACCTCATAAGTGTTTCTTTCGCACGTATCGATTTTCCTCTCCCTATGTTGAATTCCTTAAATTTTTAACTTCATCCCTACGTAATGGTAGCCAGAGATGCGCTACCACTTCTTCCAATGGATCAATGACCCGGAGATGTACGACAGGGCGTTCATGCAGCAGAGAAGTACATGTTGAACTACTCGATGCGGGCTGAGACCTTCGTGCAGTGGAAACCTTACGTACCAGACCCTGTTGAGGAGGCACCGAAGGAGCCCAATACTCACCCGGGCGTAATCCATACCGACGATGTGAGTTATGAAGAATTTACATCCTTGTTACGTTTTTCACTTTACAGTGCACTTACATCATGGAATCGCAGGACATGGACGACTTCAATATACCAGCCCAACGTGGAGAGTCCCGCGACAAGGGGAAGGGAAAGGCTCATGTGGCTAAGCCCGACCGCCATAGCGTATCCGATCGCCTGGGTATAATCCATATCGACAACGTGAGTTATGAAGAATTTACATCCTTGTTACATTTTTCACTATACGGTGCACTTACATCATGGAATCGCAGGACATAGATGACTTCGACACACCAACCCAACGAGGAGAGTCCCGCGACAAGGGGAAGGGGAAGGCTCCTTCGACCGAGACCGACCGATGTTGTAACGTATCTGGACAACCGGGCGCAGTCCGCATCGAAGACATGAGTTATACACAATTTACATCCTTGTTACGTTTCTTACTGTACGATCTACTTACATCATGAAATCGCAGGACATGTATGACTTCGACACTCGCCACCACCGTGGGCAGCCCCGAGACAAGGGGCACTCGCTATGGTACCGCGGAGACTAGTTGCACACATTGTTAAATATGACACTCTTTGTCAAATTATCAGTTTGCCCTTGATGATCTGTATTATACCACACGCTACATAAGATTGTGCATGAACCAACTGAGGGAAATGCGTGATATGCAGATCATATAACGATGTACCATAGCCTTCAAAACGCACACAAGTCGAAGGTTACGGTACATCGTTATATGATATGCATGCCACGCGTTTATCTCAGTTGGTTCATACACAAGCTTATCTAGACTGTGGTACAATACATAATTAAAGAATATCATCCACAGTAGACTGATAAATTAACAAAGTGTCCTATTTCATCGGGTTATATGTAATAATACCCCGTGCCCCTTTATCCTGGTTCATATTTTTTTGCTATATTTGTACACATATTTTGGTTGTTATGTGTGCACTCCTGCACCATATTGTATATCGACATCTTGAATGGAGTTGCAATGTAGTTTTTTTCCATACATTCCAATTCACATGAAATCATAAAATTCTAATTTCCGAAACACAAAATCTAAAATTTCGCGACCTAAATCCTAAATTTTTGAGAAAATTCCAGAACACGTATCAAATTGTCCAAAGAATATACAATCAAGTCCACTGCGTGATGAGCCTTCAAAATTAAATCCATAATTTTTGGAGCTTAATTTCTATGTTTACAAATTCGTACAAACTGTATATTTACATGAAATTGCGAGAAAAATTCTGAATGAATAAAATTATGGCAAATTTAAATCGTATAGTACACTGTGTCGGAAGGCTCCATAAAAAAATCATAATTTTTTGAATTCATTTGCTATATTTATAATTTCTATGAACAGCCGTGAAACCCTAATTTCCAAAGCCCTAATTTCTCGAAACCCTAGCAGCGAAGGGACACGTGGTGGCGCACGATGACCGTGCACCAACACGCTGAGGTGGCGGCGGGGACGGTCGCGAGGGCCACGTGGTGGTGTGACAGGCGTTGCGCACGGTGACCGTGCGCCAACGCCACGTGGCGGCGTGGGAGCTGTTGCTGCACGGTGACCGTGCGACAACGGTGTCATTTCTACAAATACGCGAACTCGGTGGTCATTTCTGCAAATACAGGTTGAAAACGTGATGTATCTGCTAAAAACTCGATAACCAAAGTCTCAACACAATACCCGATGATAGAATACATACATTTCTCCTTGTTTATATCGTTTGTTTGATTATGCCTGTAAGTACTAATTAATACTTCAAGTTAACAAAAATATTATAGAAGAAACAGATTATATGCGCATAACAATGCTCCTCTTGTAAAGGGTAGCATAATATAGTGAGTTGCCT
Source organism: Ampelocalamus luodianensis (assembly GCA_036346255.1). NCBI lineage: Eukaryota > Viridiplantae > Streptophyta > Magnoliopsida > Poales > Poaceae > Ampelocalamus > Ampelocalamus luodianensis. The sequence continues at coordinate 4,133,384 of CM070634.1, forward strand.
AATCATTTCATGGAAATAATAATTCAAGTTATGCCTACGCTAGCAAATAAGTCAGAAAATCACGAGCTTTTGGTTTAAATGGCACTGCTTGCGTGTGAAATAGCAAATCTAGCCCACAACGGATATCAAAGCAAAAAATAGCATCGCATACTCACCGGCTGGCGACATGCCTGTCATGCCACGAGAGCCCGAACCCCCTCGTCCGCACGTCAGGCGATGGGACTTCCCTTGTCCGCACGCCCCTGCCTCGAACACTCTCTGTTGTAATTATCTATTTATAATTAATTAGTCATAATAATTATCAGTAATTAAGTAGTCATAATTTTTGTAATTAATTTAGTCATAATTAATTTATGGTGCATGTGATAATACAACACATGTTTTTATGTGGCAATAAATTTTTGACACGTGTGATAACATATAGAAAGTCAGGCATATAATGAAAGCGCATGGTTTTATATGCCCTATTTGGAATGCGAGTTTTAGGTTTTTCTAAAATGTTAATTTATTAGTGCAAACTGTTAAGGATTACGACAGATCGTTAAGTAGATAGTGATTAAGCATCTTGACATGTCTAACCCACACGGTCCGCTCGCACGAGACTGTTGTCAAAAAACACAAGCAAGTCTTCTATATTCAACATTACTTGAAGCCACAACAACCCAATGCATATGTTTGGGACAATTCAACATTTTTACTATACATAATCAAATAAACAAGTAGTGTTATTTAGTCTATATTTCCCCATCTCCCCGAAAGAACTACACTTCGGTAATTATTATGTACAAATTTAATGTAATCAGTGCATAAAAAACCTACTAAATTTCTGCCAAAAAAACTAGCGATCGTTACGACTAATTAACTATGGCTAATTTATTTGAACTGACTAATTGCGACTAAAATAATTGCGACTTATTAATTATGACTAACTAATTAAGAATATTTAACTACGGCTAATTAATTATAACTAATTAATTACAAAAATTATGACTACTTAATTACGACTAATGAATTAAGAATATTTAGCTATGACTAATTAATTATAAAAATGGTGACTACTTAATTACAACTAATTAATTATGAATAAATTGATTACAACTAGATAATTACAACAGGAGGCATCCGAGCCAGGAGCATGCAGACGAGGGGGTCTAGGCGACCGTGGCGCGACAGGCAACACATGTCGTTTGCCGGCGAGTCCGAGGTGCCATTTTTGGCTTTGATCTCTCGAGGAGGTTAGATTAGCTATTTCACGCGCAAACAATAACATTTAAGCAAACAAAACTCAAAAAACACTGACCATAGGACCAAACACCAAGGTTTAATGTTTTTTTTTTTAAAAAAGTTTAGTGTTATGTTATTGGGTTGTCTCTCCATCCTATTGGTATTTTTAGGAACAGCTATATAACCATATAGTATGTGAAACAAACTATGAGAGTTCCATAGATCTAGTCAAACTAATCGAACGAGTCATAAAATGTGAGGAAAATGGACTAACTTGGTGTCTAGGCTAGCTGGCCTAATTTCTGTTTACTTCCCTCACACTAATTTGTTTTATTTATTTTTCTACGATTTAGTTTGTTTGAAGAAAAATATATTGATTTATCACTCTACATGAAAATAATCATTGTAGCTTCTCGGAGTATTTGGATAACAAGAAACAACAGTCTTCCAAGGGCTTGCTCCATCATTTGAAAACTGCAAAAGATTCTTCGAGCATGAATTTACTATAGTTATCCATCAAGCAAAGAAGAAATACTTCCTTACATTATTGATTGGCTAGATAGTTTACAATAATTTGTTTCCTTTTTTAATTTGTAACTCTATTTTATTTTAATATATACACACACATAGTAGGATTCTCTTCTTTTGTTGTCACTAAAAAGAACTTATTGATACCCAACAGAATATTTCAAGCTCAGATGAAAATACTCACTCAACCAACTCATTTTTTTAAATGACCAGGACCGGCATTCACTTAAGCAAATAAGGTAGGTGTTATCCCCCAAAACTTATTGATCCCCAACAGAATATTTCAAGTTTGGATGAAAATATTCACTCAGCCAACTCAAATATTTTTTTTAAAAAAATTGACTAGGAGCTCTAGGATTCACTTAAAAAAAATAAGGTAGACACTCGGATTGAGCAATGGGTGTAGCGTTCAACGACATCCTCCACCAACCGAGCATCCTCCTAACTCAAATATTATCATACCACTAAATTAGTATTCATTGCCTAAAGATAATACTTTTTAGGAAAAGTGACGTAACGAAGCGCTGTCGGTTCGTAGCGGAGGAGAGGGGAGGGAGAAGCAGATCTGGTCGCCCACATTGCAGATAAATGTCCTTGTAACTTTGTAATTAAATTCAAAACCCTCGTAGGTAAGTAAACAAAACTAGCGACATAGAATTGATTTCATTAGATAATTTTAGTTGTAGTGTAGTCTGCTGTGGTACATCATTTTTTGTTGTTTGTAGTTTAGATTATAGTATAGATGTTATTTATGATGCAGTAAATGAATGAATTAGATTAAATATGCTAAAATACCAAACAAAACTAAAAAAATTAGGTTTTTATTTTTGCACGGTAAATAATTTTGAAACACTGGAAATACTTTTTAAACTAGAAAATAGCAATATAGCTCTAAAAATTATATAAAAATTCCAAAGCTGTTGAATGGGGCGTTTAGATCTTAATTAAAATATTGTTAGCTTAAATTTGTTTCTCTTCTACACGGTAAATAATTTTGAAATGCTGAAAATACCTTTTAAACTAGAAAAATAGCAAGATAGCTCTTACAATTCTATAAAAAATATAGAGTAGATAAATAGGGTTTGTAGAGCCTAATTAAAATATTCTCAACTTCAATTTGTTTTTTACTTTTGCATGGTAAATATTTTGTAAATACCGAGAATACCTTTTAAATTAGAAAAATAGCAAGATGGCTCTAAAAATTACAATAAAATTATAGAGTAGTTAAATAGTGTGTGTAGGGCCTAATTAAAATATTATCATCTTCGATTTGGTTATCATTTTTGCATGCTAATTTTTTTTTAAATGCCGAGAATACCTTTTAAACAAGGAAAATATGAAGATAGCTCTAAAAATTATATAAAAATTTCAGAGTAGCTAAATAGGGTGTGCAAATCTTAATTAAAATATTGTGATCTTCAATTTGGTTCTCATTTTTGCACGGTAAACATTTTTGAAAATACCAAAAATACCTTTTAAACAAGGAAAAAAGCAAGATGGCTCTAAAAATTCTATAAAAAAAATTCAGATCTTAATTAAAATATTTTTGCAATTATTGAGTTAATTACATACTTTTAGATGCAATGTATTGCTACATCCTGTAGTGTTGTGTGGTACACCGTTATAGTTGTGTGTAGACCAGTTCCGGATATGTCGCTAATTGTGCAATAGATTTTTTTGGTGCAATAATTGAATTGATTAGATATGTCCCATCTTTTTACGTTTTTGTACGTTTCATAATATTTACAATATACACACTGAATTTTTAGGTATGGTGGCCCAGGAGACGTGACGTAGTGATCGTACGAGTGGCTTGACCCGGTTGTCTCCGCGACTCATTGTAGTTGTCTCAGTACCATCCATCCCCCGAGAGGGCGAGGAGCCCATTGAGCTTGGCGTGCTGCAGTTGCACATGCCCATGAGGCATGGAGGGTGGACCCATGTTGGGTTCTAAGGTATGTGTAGTTATGACCTTCGTGTACTTAATTTCAGTGTGACTTGTGTGTGGACTCACGTATGTTCTTAATCCTTTCGACGCGGGTTGAGAACGACAGACCTCCTTCCACCAGTGAGGATGGTGGAGGTGACGTGGGAGGATGATTAATACGTCGTGGGTGGTGGTCATACGTCGAGGTGGTTTATGTATGATCGGTGTCTCCTGACGGTGTTGGTTGATCGATGGAGGCTGGAGACACACACGTTTCACTTTCCGTGCGGGGAGATGATGCTGACACTTCAGGACGTGGGCTTCCTAACTGGTTTGCCCTATGTAGGATTCCACCTGGCGGCGTACGACATCCCAGACATATGGTGCACGGAACTCCTCATGATGTTCCAAGGGGTGCAATCGGCGTGACATGTGGTGCACGGAACTCCTCGCGATGTTCTAGGGGGTGTTGTTGGTCAACGCTGACTACCGGGAGTTCATCAGTACACACGGACCAATGCTGAAGTGGATCTGCCAGTTCGACGTATATATTTATAACTCTTGTGTTTCTGCTTCAATTGCTTTGTTCAACTTAGTGATGTGCCTCAGTCTTCTTGTAGCCAGAGCGTATGTCATAGGACGCACCCGAGAACACGGTGAGGAGGCGCCTCGAGGCCTACTTGCTATGGCTATTCGAGTGGGTATTGTTCCTAGGATCCCACGGCAATAGCGTACGCTTGGCAGAGCTGGAGGTAGAGGCGATCTAGTCGTAAGCCTGGGGCCTGGCGGTGTTGTGCGCTACGTACCGCACCTTGTGCGATGTGTGCCACCGGGTTTGGGACAACTCCATCATCTCCAGATGCACAATGCCTCTTCAGATGTAGTCCTTTGAGCGTTTCCAGATTGGATGACCACAGCTGGACCTGAGAGCCTACACCGACGCCTTGTATGCTGTCGACGACGACGTGGACCGTTCGACCATGGGTACGATGTGGTGTCGACGACAGGTTAGTTTTTTTTGAACCTTTAGTCTTTTTCGTAATGTAATTTAATTGCATATGCTAAGTTTTTATTGTTCTATTCCATATGTCACCTTAACTCCGATCATTACGCAATTGTCCTACCTGGACTACGTTGCGATGTTCAATCAGTTGACAAATGATCACGTCATCTTGACACCGTACACTCGTGAGAGGGTGTACGTGTGCGCACCTCGAGGCGTGTCCAACTTGTGCACGCAAGATTGGCGGTACTAGTACACACAGAGGAACTTCGTGCACGATGTCTTTGTGGATGAGTACCACGTGCATCGGGTGATACGCCAGTTTAGTCTACGACAAGAGGTCCCAGTGTTGGTTCCTAGCGAAGATGAGACAAGACATCCAGCTTGTGTTGTGTTGTAGGTCGAGAGACGTTGTTGACCCACCTGTGCTTGGATGGGGGTGAGCCACGATGCGTCATGCCCCATGGCTCCACACCCAAACGTGGCGGGCAGGTCCTCATGGCACCATGCCGAGAGTACCCCAGCACCAGCACAGTTCGCAGGTACACATGAAACACTTACGTCTGGTTGTTTATTTCGAACTCCACTAGTTACTAACGACAATTTCTTCTGACAGGTCCTTAGTACCGTCCGTACCTGGGGCACGCCTACGCCGAGTCGTCTGCTGCGATGCAGCGACCAGGTATGTCTATCTTGTTTACACGCATAACGTACTATTTCAGCATTTTCTTCTTGTTTACATGCATAACATATTGTTCCATTAGTCGTACACCCCTATGAGATGAGGAGCTGGTGTCGCAGGAGGGAGCACACTCTGAGGACTACGAGTTCGACTAGGAGTGGGCGCTACGACGAGAGGACGATTGTGGGCCTTTGCACAGCGAGAGTAGCCGGGTCTCCACTGGGGCTTCACAGCTGTACGGTGTGCCTAGAGTGAGCCAACCAACACAACACTCTCTCGGGACACCCCCTCAGGCTACTCACGTCGGTAGGATACCTCGGCCACTAGAGCCTTTGACGTACTCACAACAGCGCCCGTAACCGCGCTGGACAATGGCAGGGGCCACACATGGGGTACGCCCCAAGAGGGTCTGCGAGTAGATATTTGTTCTTATAAATACCAGTCGTGTTTCGATACTATTTGTTCTTGTTGTGTGTACAGATAACCATGTGAGGGAGTCAGCATCGCGACACCCCCACATCACCCTAGTTCTAGCATTTTTCATACACGAAATGATCACACCCTGGTTGCAATGTCATTACCTCTCTAAGATTTCATTCGATACACTCAAATAAATCGGGGTTATTTTTGTTATCGCACCGCTGAAGGGGGCTATTTTTTATATGGCGCATTCGAAGGTGGCTATTTTCGATATTGCGCCATCGAATGGGACTATTTTTTATATTGCGTCACCTAAAATACATTCCAAATTTATTTGGTCATACCGAAACTCCTAAATTGTTTTCTACTTCATATTTCCTTATCTTTTCTAAAATTATTTGTTGCGTGGATATTAAAAGATATTACCAATATTAAAAATAAAATAAAATTTGGAAAAGAACTCCTATCGCCATTTGAATTGGCGATTCAAACGGCGATAACACTGTTTGATCATTGTTTCAATGGCAACAACCCTCCTGTCACCGTTTCAACTGACGATAAGGGCGACAAGGGCCGTTTTTGCAAAAAAAAAAATTGGACTATTTATTTTTATAATTTTAAATTGAAATAATATTATTTAAAAAATCTAGAAAACCGGTGGGTAATCAGTCGTTACGGTTGATAACACAAAGTTCAATCGATAGGGATATTTAATCTCATCTGATCCGGCTTTTAGCCAAGTGTACAGAATCTGTAGTTATCTATTGCTGCTTTTGGCATTAGTTTAGTCAAAAGATCACATCAACGACCGCAGTCCTGCACTAGTTTAATTTACGTTGGTAACAAACCAGCTATTAGTTAGAAAGGTAGGGTCTCTGTCTACACGCTCTTTGCACGGTGGAGTACTTTAGTCTTGGTCAGTCAAAGCCACGGCAGTCCAGCTCCTGCCCCGACGCAACCTTTCTTTTGCTTTGACATGTGAAGTCGTACGGTCAGTCACTGACGCGGGGGAATCATAGAAAACCTCTTTACTTCTGCCAAGGCTATCCACGGTAGTCGGGGCTGACTATCTAGATTAACAAGCTATTATACTATCTAAATTAACGAGCTATTATCGATATTTATTTAAAATTGATAAAGTTTAACTTAAATTATTTTATTTATTGCTTAAGTCGTTATTTTAACAAGCTATTATACTATCTAAATTAGCGAGCTATTATCGATATTTATTTAAAATTGATAAAGTTTAACTTAAATTATTTTATTTATTGCTTAAGTCGTTATTTTAAAAACAAACTAACGAGTTACTATCAAGCTAAGCTTTATTAACTTTTTTATTTAAAATTGACCTATTTTAATTTTAACTAATTAACTACAATAATAGAACCTTAAAACTTTATTTATAGGGGACAAGAAAGTGCTCATAATGTATATATAGAGAGAGTATTTAAGTATATTTATTTAAATACACTATGATTTAATCTACACATGTACAATATCTTCGATAGTACACTGATATTTCTAATGATCCTAGAGTGCGAGGCACCATTTGTGCTCTGCTATGTATCCTCAGTTGGTTACCTGTTGGTTTTTTTTAGCCTTTTAGACTGAACTTTGTATAATTGATTGATTTGCTTTCTATAAATGTACAGCTAAGATCATCTCCAACGTTGTGTTTTAGCCGGTTCAAATGAGGAGAGAGAAGGTATTGAATCAATTCAATACATTGGAAGGGTCGATTCCAACAAAAAAAATGCATGGAACCGAACTCTAGTTAGGAATCGATTCAAAGCATTAAACAATTCATATAATCATTAAATAACTACATAGGAGATAGTGCGGTTGAGAGAATATATTATTATTTTATGGTTTTTTAATGTAACGTGAGTCCCAGTTATTAGTAGGAATCGGTTCAATATATTGAAGAAAAATAATCTCAATTTATAAAATATTTATATAGTATAACTATAAATCGACGTCGGTTTGTGAGCTCGCTGCGCGAACGCTTAATCCAGTGAAGCAACGAGGGAAGGAAGGAGGCAGCACGCGATCAGCCGTCGCTCGTCTTGCGCTGCGTGACCCCTCACTGCTCGGGGAGGCGCCGCGGTCGGGTTGGGGTGCGAGCGAGCCCAACCAAGAAACCGCGCTTCCATGGCCACCGGCAACCTGACCAGCGTGGTGGTGGCTGTGGACGGCAGCGAGGAGAGCATGAACGCGCTGCGCTGGGCGCTCGACAACCTCCGCCTCCGCCCCGACGGCGCGTTCGTCGAGCTCCACGTCCAGCCACCGCCCAGCATCGTCGCCGGCCTCAAGCCCTCAATCCAGGCCCCATCCCCTTCGGCGGCCCGAGTAAATAAAGCTAGCAATCTCGCACGCAGAAATCAAGATGGGTAGATACTCTTGTGAATTGTAGCTCTTGTTCGTTTCGTCGAGCTGGGTCTGATGTCTTCTCGGATTTGCCGCGTTGATCAGGCGACGTGGAGGTGCCGGAGTTCACGCAGGCGATCGAGGCGCACCAGCGGCGGATCACGCAGGCGATCCTGGAGCACGCGCTCAAGATTTGCTCCGAGAAGAATGTAAGGGCAATACAAGAGCAGATTTGTGTTAGTAATTGCTCGCATATTTTCGGGTGTTCTTGTTTGGTGATTCGATTGGGTTCTTGGTTTCTTGAAGGTGGAGGTGGTGGTGGGGGACCCCAAGGAAAAGATCTGCGAGGTGACGGCCAACCTCAAGGCCGATCTGCTCGTCATGGGGTGCCGTGCTATTGGGCCGCTCAAGAGGTAATAGAAATAGCACTATCTTGTGTTTGGTTAGATAAGTTGGGGTGCTGGTTTTGATGCTGTCTTGCCTAATTGGGAACGGATTGTTTGCAATTCCATAAATTTTATCGCAACTTGCGGTATAATGGGGGAATTAACTAGTAGTAATTTCAATCCATTGGAGGGTCTTGAGTCTTGACACCTCTTGATACCCCAGGAAGAACATTAGTAACTTGGTGGTATATGATATTTCTCACAATCAAGCTCAAGCAAAAATCTTACACAAGAATCAGCTATGAGATCAGATGACCTCCTGTTGAAAATAGCTGGGCATTGTAACATGATTGTAAAGAGTGAACTGGGACAAATGCCTAAAGGTAGATTCCATTGTGAGACAAAAATGGTGATTAACATGGATTGGTTGCTTTCCTTGCACGATTTGCCAGTATGTTTAGGGGAGCCAGGTTGATTTCAGGGGCGTAGCCACCAGGTGAGCTTGAGTGGGCTCAAGCCCACCCTCCGGCGCAGGTAACCCCCACCCCCTGGCTAGTCCCTGTAGTTCTAATTTCAATCTCATGTACGAGGTCATATTTTGTTAGAGAGAAAGAGAGGGAGAGAGTTATATGTTAATTTGAGAGAATGACATTGTGAAATTTTGTATGTCAATTTTTATTGCAAAATGACATCTCTATATACTAAATTTGATTATTTGAGGATGAATGTCTGAACGAGGGACTATCGGACCAAGAAATTGACAATGAGTCGAATTGAGAGAATGAATTTGCTTCCTTTGTTTATCTAATTTCAGGATTGATTTAGTATAAAACTACTGTGATTGTGAACTTCGCATGCATGATGCATAAATCGACTTTTTTGCAATGAATTAGCCATATTTATGCTTGACCCGGATAAAAGTATGTCATACGTTCGCTACTGCCGGCAGGTATTGACCATGAGGTTGTGCGCGAGGCCGACGGTGCCAGCGCAGGCTGTGACGACGTCGACCATGTATGTGTCGACCTACGGTGTTGACGCGGGCAGCTAGAGAAGCCTTGGCCTACGAGCCCCTCCATTTTTATTGTGGCTTCGCCACTGGTTGATGTCAAGGGTTGTTAGATCAGGTGCCTTCTTTCTTTTTTGTCACACCACGGATTTTGTACGAGAATAGTCGCTAATGTGATTAACTGCAAGGAAATTCTGCTTTTTGAAACCATTTTTCTCATCAGTGGAACACCTGTGGATATCACTTCTGTTGATGGTGACACATAAGATTTTGATTAAAAAAAATGTTATTAGGAGATCTGCCTCTCACAAGACAACAAATTGTGCTTAACATCCTTTTGTGTATGAATCTCGGGCTTGAAACTGGAAAAACAATTTCTAATTGTTGTATGTGGCTCTGTTCATCCCTCTTATATAAGAGTATCTATAACCTATTCACAGAAGATATGCATTTCAGAAATCTGTAAGACAAAATTTTTCATGGAAATGAAAACTTAAAGACACAAGAACAGTCTCCTGGTTTGTGCAATGGCATAGCAAAAAAATTCATGGAAATGAATATTGACAAGAAAAGTGTTCACTGTCTTGCAATTAGCAGTGAATGCAACCATTGAGCTTGGATTGCATAATTTTTATTTTGCTACAAGTTTGGACCAAAAGGTTATGTTGACACGGAAATTTATGACAACAGGCAACTCTACTTCTGCAGCCAAAGCAGATCATGTATCTGATAGTGAAAGATAGGCAATCAGTTGTGTCTAAGGAAACAATAGACAATCAGTTGTGTACTTGTGTGTAAAGGTACACTTTAAGACGGACATTCAAATCCTTTTCGAAAAATCCACGGTTACAACTGCCTCTTCACATTTTTGTGGAGTGCAATCATGTAGTAATTCTGTAATAGGCTTCTAGATCAGTTGATCTAGTGTTGATGTATCTAGATCACGATGCCTTTTAATAATTTATTGCTTGGTTGTTTTATTGACATTATTTCTTCTTGTTTCAATTTTTATATCAAATACACATTCTAAGTTGATTCTTTTCTACAGGATGTTCTTGGGAAGCGTAAGCAACTACTGCATCAACAATGTGGGCTGCCCTGTTGTTGTAATCAAGGGTACTTGAGCAGTTGAGCTATCTTCGATCTGTTATGTATATATGTATATGGCCCATGTGTATAAGGCCCATAAGCCCATGAGTTCTAGGATTTACTGTAGTATATGTACTGTAAGGTATTCATCTTCAGTTCAGGGAGGTTGAGGTTCTTACTGTAACATGGTATCAGAGCTGGCTGTCGCCTTACGCCTTCGTGTGTACTCCTCGCCGAATGGCTCGTGTGCCACGGCAAGGCTGGCGCGGTCCTGATCCTCCACCACTTCGCCGCTGGAAACCGCCGCCCACCTCGCAAGCCGCCGCTTGGATCGAGTCTCACCTCCGACGCAACAGCTTGCGTCAGCTTGGTTTCCTCCAGTAGTCTTCCCCGCCGCCGACTCTTACGCCGGCCCAGTCTTCCTCCGGCGCAACTTTCTTCGGCGCCTGGAGGTCCTGCTCGCCCGCGCGTCCCGCTGGCCAGCGCCGCGCCTGGATTCTACTCTCTTCGACGCCTAGACCTCTGCTCGCCCGCGCTGCCCCTGGTTTTGGTCGCCGCCTGCTTGTCTCCGGATCCTCTTGTCCGCACCGCGCGCCTGGATTTGGTCGCCGCGCGCCCTCGTTGCTCGCCTGGACTTGGTCGTTGCGTTCCCCAAGAAGACTCTGCTTGTCTGAGTCTTCTTCGGCGCCCGCGCCGCGCCTGGACGACATCCTCTCAGGTCGGGCGCCTGGACAACATCCTCTTAGGTCGGGCGTGAGCTGGTAGTATCCTTTTGTGGACGAGGCACTGCCTTGTTTTGGTAGCTGCAGAGCTGGTGAGGTGGTGGATGGTATTTCTATTTCTTCTCATTCTCTCGGTATGGGAGGTGCTCTTCTAGCCTCAGATATCAAGCTAGATGGCCAGAATGATTTAGAGTGGTTGTCATCGGTTCGCATGCTCCTTCGGTCTATTGGTCTTCTCTCATACATTACGGCAGAGCCTCCGACCGAGAAGACTGATGCGAAGGAGGCTGTTGCATGGCGAAGTGCTGATGATCGTGTTATGGGTATCTTATGTCATAGTGTTGAAATTTCAATCAGGATGGATTTCATTGATCTTCCAAGTTCTCGCAAGATGTGGGAGTATCTTCAGCATCGTTATGAGCAGACTAGTGCGGCGCGTCAATTTTCTCTTCTATAGACTCTTTATGATCTACGTCAGCAGGACATGTCTATTGAGGAGTACTACAGTTCCTTTACTCGCATTTCACGACAGCTGACCTCCATGGTTCCTCCTTCCTGTGCCGGATATATTGGCTGTGCAGGCAAGGTGGGTCATGATGCGCGGAATTTGATGTTCACTTTTGTTATGCGCCTTCACCCAGAGTTTGAGTCTATTTGAGCTCAACTACTGGGACGTGTTGTTCCTCCAACCATGGAGGAGGCCCTTGCTGCATTGATTGCTGAGGAGACTCGACTTCGCTCTCTGTCCTTCGGATTGACATCACCTCAGTCTGTTCTTGCGACACCTCATTAGGAGGTTTATCAGTCTGTTCCACTTTCTGATGCTACAACCAACCAGGTTTTATGCCCTCATTGCAAGAAGCTTGGTCACCCTGTTCAGAGGTGCTACCGACTTCATCCAGAGCTGCGACCTGCATCTCATCGTTGTCGTCGTGGTGTGGTTGCTGCTACCACTCCTGCATCTGTTGGGGATTCTGCTATTGCCACTCAGTTGGGTCAGCTTTAGTCCCAGCTTCAGGTTCTTCAGAGTCAAGTCCAGCAACGGTCTTCATCTGATGTCCCTCCTGGTGTGTCCGCCAGTCTTGTTGTAGCCTCTTCTTCCGTGTCAGGTACTAGTCTTCCATGGGTTTTGGACTCTGGAGCTTCTTTTCATATGACATCGGATAAGTCTCACCTTGCATCATGTCGACCTGTTATGGATGGTTCCTGTGTACAGACAGCTGATGGTACCTCATGTTTAGTCACTCATCGGGGCATTCTCTCTACTTCTCATTTTACTGTTCCCGATGTGTCACTTGTACCTCAGCTTTCTATGAATCTTATGTTTGTTGGTCAGCTTGCTGATGTGAACTACTTTGTTGGTTTTGATGACTCTATTTGCTATGTGCAGGATCGTCGGACAGGAGTTCTTGTTGGTACTGGCCATTGCCTTAGAGATTCCCAGGGTCTCTACTTTCTTGATCGTCCGAGTCTTCCATCTTCATCTGCTCATGCATCTTCAGTTCTTGCGTCAGCATCTGTTAGTTTTCCTCAGTGGCATCATCGGCTTGGTCATTTATGTGGTTCTCGTCTTTCTACATTAGTTCGTCAGGGTGTCCTAGGTCGTGTCATTGTTGACACTACTTATGATTGCAAAGGTTGCAAGCTTGGTAAACAGTTGCAATTTCCATATCCTACCAGTACATCTCGGTCTAGTCATCCTTTTGAGTTAGTTCATTCTGATGTTTGGGGTCCTGCTCCTTTTGCTTCCAAAGGTGGTCATATCTATTATGTAATTTTCATTGATGACTATTCTCGATATACTTGGGTTTATTTTATGAAACATCGTTCTCAACTCTTGTCCATTTATCAGTCTTTTGCTCGTATGGTTCATACCCACTTTTCCACTCCTATTCAGACTTCTCGTTCTGATTCAGGGGGGGGAGTACTTGTCACATGCTTTTCGTCAATTTCTCTCCGTTGAGGGAACCCTTCCTCAGCTTTCCTGTCCTGGTGCCCATGCTCAGAATGGTGTTGCTGAACGTAAACATCGTCATCTTATTGAGACTGCGCGTACTCTTTTACTTGCATCTCATGTTCCACGACATTTTTGGGCTGATGCAGTTTCTACGTCTGTCTATCTCATTAATATGCAACCATCTTCTCGCCTTCAGGGAAAGTGTCCTGGAGAGCTCTTGTTTTCCACTCCCCCACGGTACGACCATCTTCGGGTTTTTGGTTGTACCGCTATGTTCGCTCCGCCTCGTGAGCGCACTGCAAGTTAATGACTCGATCTGTTGAGTGTGTTTTTCTTGGATATAGTCTTGAGCATAAGGGCTATCGTTGTTATGATCCCTCTGCTCAGCGTATGCGCATTTCTCGTGATGTTTCTTTTGTTGAGGATCGTCCTTACTTTCACTCTTCTATCACTCGGTCCTCCTCTCCCGCTGAGTCTCTCTCTTTTCTTTACCTTCCACCCATTGTTTCATCTGATACACCTTTTTCTGTGGAGTCCTCTTCTCCATCCTCAGACAGATCATTGTTTCCTCTTCACTATACTCGTCGGTCTAGGGTTCCTCTTGATACTCAGCCTTCCATTGTTTCCTCCTCTGATGGCATGGCTAGTATTGATGATACTCTTCCTGATGATCCTCCACCGGCACCGTCATCTCGGTATGAGCTTCATGATCGTACTACTATTGCTGCTCCTGATAGATATGGTTTTCTTTCTACTGCTGTTGTGCCTGAGTCTCACACTTATCAGGAGGCTGTTGTTCATCCTGAGTGGCAGTTAGCTATGGCTGAGGAGTTAGCTGCTTTGGATCGTACTAGTACGTGGGATCTTGTTCCTTTACTTGCTCATGCTGTTCCTATTACTTGCAAGTGGGTTTTTAAAGTTAAAACCAAATCTGACGGCTCTGTTGAGAGGTACAAGGCTCGACTAGTTGCTCGTGGTTTTCAGCAGGCACATGGTCGTGATTACGACGAGACATTTGCTCCTGTTGCCCAGATGGTAACGGTTCACACTCTTGTTGTTGTGGCTGCTGTTCGCTCTTGGACTATCTCTCAGATGGATGTGAAAAATGCTTTTCTTCATGGTGACCTACAGGAGGAAGTTTATATGACACCACCCTAGGGTGTTGTGGCTCCTGTTGGTCATGTTTGTCGCCTTCGTCGTGCTCTTTATGGCCTCAAACAAGCTCCTCGTGCTTGGTTTGAGCGGTTCAGTTCAATTGTGTTAGCTGCTGGTTTCTCCCCGAGTAATCATGATCTTGCATTGTTTATTCATACATCTCCACGTGGTTGTACTATGCTTTTACTCTATGTTGTTGACATGCTAATTACTGGCGATGACAAGGAGTACATTGCTTTTGTTAAGCAACGGCTTAGTGAGTAGTTTTTGATGTCGGATTTGGGTCCTCTACGTTATTTTCTGGGGATTGAGTTCACTTGCACAGATGATGACTACTATCTATTTCAGCAGCGCTATATTCAGGATTTGCTTGCTCGTTCTGGTCTCACTGACAGTCGGACAGCTGCTACTCCTATGGAGCTTCATCTTCAGCTTCGTCCTACTGATAGCACTTTGCTTGAAGACCCCTCTCGTTATCGTCATATTGTTGGGAGTCTTGTCTATCTTGCAGTGACACGTCCTGATATTGCTCATTCTGTTCATACGCTCAGCCAGTTTGATTATGCTCCAACGTCTATTCACTATGCTCACCTACTACGTGTGTTGCGCTATCTACGAGGGACTGTTGATCGTTGTCTCTTTTATTCTCGGTCGAATCAGCTTCAGCTTCATGCTTACTCTGACTCGACTTAGGCGAGTAATCCTGTTGATCGACGATCTATCTCTTGCTATTGTATATTTCTTGGGTCTTCGCTTATTGCTTGGAAGTTCAAGAAACAGACTGCAGTTTCACGGTCTAGTGCTGAGGTTGAGCTTCGAGCATTGGCCATTACTACTTCAGAGATTGTTTGGCTTCGTTGGCTTTTAGCTGATCTTGGTGTGTCATGCGATACTCCTGCATCTCTTCTGTGTGACAACACTAGTGCTATACAGATTGCTACTGATCCAGTGAAGCATGAGCTGGCTAAGCACATTGGTGTGGATGCATCTTTCACACGTTTTCATTGTCAACAGAAGACTATTGCTCTTCAGTATGTGCCTTCTGAAATTCAAGTCGTTGATTTCTTCACAAAGGTTCAAACCCAAGAGCAACATCGTTTCCATCTCTCCAAACTCAATGTTTCAGATCCTCCTGACCCATGATGAGTTTGAAGGGGGGGTGTTATGTATATATGTATATGGCCCATGTGTATAAGGTCCATAAGCCCATGAGTTCTAGGGTTTACTGTAGTATATGTACCGTAGGGTATTCATCTTCAGTTCAGGGAGGTTGAGGTTCTTACTGTAACAATATCAACATTCTTTGCTCTATTTCACGTCAAGCTTTTGAGGTTGCTACTGTGCTATCGTAATCCTGTACAATATTACTGCATATTTCACATTTGAAGACTATGATTATGCATCATTTTGTCACTTGATGGTGCTGAGGAACGAGGGCTGCTATGTTCATTCAGAGTAAGAAAAAAGTGTATCTGTTATGGAATTATGGAATAAACCTGCCATGTAGCACGTTGTTTTGTATATTCCTGTATTTGTTGGAAACATGGTGCTATATGAACATCACAAAACTTGCAAGAATCCAGGTTTCTTTGTCTGATGTGCTGTCATACTTTATATGCTCCTTGAGATGTTCACAACAAGCTACTTTAGTTTTCCTTTTCATCTATTATCTCATAGTATATGCTAAGAAAGGTACCCTCCTTCCTATTCGATAATGGAGGAATTGGACAGCTAATTGAAAAGGACTGCCCTCACTGTAGTCAGTCCTGCATCACTTAGCAGCTGACGGACTGTCGTGCTGGTAATTTCAGAAAAGCACATGATGGAACATGGGAGCAAGGATCATATAACCGGTATCGGAGGGATTCCCGGTAGGAGGTAGGAACGGTAACCGACCGGTTATCGGAAAAATTTCGTATGAATTTGCTTAAAAACCAGTTGAATTTCAAATATTGAAATTCGAACTTGCAAAACTTAAGAAACCCGATCGGAATTTTGGATCCCGGACCCTCGCTAGTAAGCTGTAACCGGCGGTTACCGGCCGAGTTTTTTCCCCTGTATAGGAGTAACTTGGACAAGGATAGATGATCCTCCAAGAGCAATGCGCATTCCAAAGTGCTAGTACAATATTGGAGGTCGCGCTGATCACAAATGACAAATGAGACACTATCCAGCTAAATCCATGCAGGCAAGCAAACTAGTAGCACACCATCAAACTACACACACGACCGACAGCTTGACGAAATAACTAAGAAACAAGCAAATCAACCATACACTGGCAGGCACAGATCGTCACCTCCAAGGCTTGCAATCGACAAGAATGTCCCTCCTCCTGCAGTTGAGCCTTCCCAGAATCCCGGTTCCCATGCAGGCTTCATTTCAACGCTCTGTAAATAGGCTCAGTCTCACAATCCTCTTGAGCTGCTGCTGCGCTCCAGGAACAGCTTTTTCTTGCAGGCTGAGAGCCACTGCAGGCTGCAGCTTCTTCACATTCCATAAAGCTGCAAAATCAACTCTGATCCTCGGATGGTGCATCTTGAACCATCCTTGATGTGCATGCGCCGCTGGCATTCTAGTGTTGTCAGACAGTAAGAGCTTCCTCCCCAAGTTCTTGAATTCACCATTAGCAGTCTCAGCTGGGTGGCCAGAAAGCACTCCTTCCTTCAGGTTCAGGACAGCAGGTGACGCCACCTCCATTGCAGCGTCGGAATTGCCATCATCGCCGGCGTGCACAATCTTCTTGATCCCGACAAAAGTCTCACTGAACCGTCGGATGTACACGGCGCGGTAGTTCTGCGGCAGGCGAAATGTGCTTGCTGAGCCAATTGGGATGGCGATAATGCCGCCATACTTGAGCACCCTATCGGCGAAACCAAACCTGTCCTCGGCCTCATCGAAGTAGCCGAAATCCAGCAACAGGTCTACTGACGAGTCCCCTATCATCAGCATCCGCCGCAATGAGATGGGTCGCATGGCGCCATCCTGTTTCAGGGCGGGAGTGTGGCAGTCGCCATCAGCGCCGAGGAGGACGGCGCGTGCGCGGGGGGCGAGCAGGCCCTCGCGGCGGAGGTCGCGGAGCAGGAGCTCCGCCTGGAGCTCGGCGCCGCACGCGGTCGCGGTACGGCGACGGGCTGGCGCCTCGGCGGCGCGGAGCCAGGGCAGGGAAAGCAGCGCGACGGCGAGGAGCACGGAGCGCGCGAGCACGCGGAGGGCGCGCGGGTCGGGGAGCCGGATCACGACGCAGTCGTTCGGCATCGGAGGCCGCAGCGTTTGCAGGGCGCGGATGCGCGGGTTGGGTGAGAGATTATACCGTGCAGACGGTGCTGAAGAGAAGGCCGGCGCGGACGGAGGAGGGGGACAGGCCTAGCGGGTGCAGAAGCGGGCGGCGGTGTGGTTGCCACCCACGAGGGCGAGGCGGGCGTGCGGCGCGCGGAGCGTGAGGAGGAGGAGCTGCTGGATCCGCTCGGTCTCCATGGAGGGGTGTACTGGTCGATCCGCCGGGTTGGGGTGGTGGAGGCTCCGGTGCTAGGCCTCCATCGGCGGTTGCCGCCGGTGGGAGATTGGCTGCGGAATTGGGAGGTTTTTGTGGGAAATCTAATGGGACGAGCGGCGGTGCGCTCGCCGCTGGGTGCGTTTATGGAGCTTCTTTTATTTTTTTAATTTATTTTTTTAAAAAATATTTTAAACGAAACTGAGTACACATACATACAGGACAAACAAAAAATCGGGAGCTTCACTTACTCCGTGGGCACTCACATGCTGCCATTCACTTCACTTTTTCTTCTAACCACTCATTCATCATTTCTTTCTAGGCTTATTTCTATCCACCCAATCCTCATTCCACCCAACTCATCCAACGGTAAAATGAGGAGAGAGAGCGAGAGATTTTGAAGGCGACAAAGCGTGCTGCGGTCTTCTCTGGGGGCGGCAGCGTGCAGACACTCCGGCAGTGTCCTCCCTTCACGGTCAACGCTGCCGGCGTGAAGGCGGAGAAGTTCAGCGCGGCGCGGCACGCCACCCCCTCCGTGTTCTGCGTCCCGGACGCGGAGGTGGAGGAGGCGTACCACTTCCTGGACAAGTGCTCCTCCTGCCGTAAGTTCCTCTTCGGTGACATCTTCATGTACAGGTCGATGAAGGAGCTGCTTCTTGATTTAGTTTTCTTCCTCTTCTTCACTGATGTTCTAATGTTGCGACCCTCGAAAAAATATTACATATTGTACTTTGAGATGTTGCGATCCGTTAAAAAAAATGTTACGTCATGTTCACGGTTATGTTGCAAGATTTTTGAAACGCGTTCTTTTACCAAATGTTTGTGTTTGATTATGAGATTTTTTATATGTTGCAACAAGCGGCAAAAAATATTGCACCGTTCTTTCTCATATGTTGCACTGGATCGTACGATGGGAAGCCTCTCATCGTACGTCCGAGCCATAGTTGTGCCTATATTTCAAAGATAACATCTCTCTAACTTTATTTCCAGTTCTGACCATTTGGTCACGCCATGACCCATAGTGTGATCAAATTGCGCTATCACGTCACCGACCGCGGCGTGACAAAACCTGCCACGATAGCCCTCCGAGCCAACACTCATATATTTTTTGGCTAAGTCCTGTCACGCCAAGAGAAGTGGCATGACATCACTCGTTTGCTACGTTGAGATCTGTGGCGTGACAACGTGCTTTTGTCACACCACGCATTGTGACGTAGCCAAAGGAGTCAGAATTGAAAACAAAGTTTTGAGATGTTATCTTTAAATTTTTTTTTAAAAAATGGATTAAATAAATAAAAAAAAGTTCACGTTTGTGGGCTCACAGGGCTGGGGTGACACTGTAGCAAATGCTGCAGTTGACACGACACCAACACTGTAGCAGTTGATCTAGTCCGTTCTTTCTGAATCGGACGGCTCAGATCGTCGCAATATCATGGTATTGTTGCTCTCTAACATTCCCTTTGCAATTCCCTTTGCAATGTCAGAGGATCTGAATCCATTCTGGTTCGGCTTTTCTCCTTTTCTTTGGGTGGGTTTTTGCTCAAATCTAGTGGCTTAAACTTGAAGAAAATATTATATTACTTTGTGGAAAATATTTTGATGAGATATGCTAATTCTTAGCTTAAATGGAAGTTTGCTGGTTAAAGTTGATTAAACCAGTTTTGATTTTTTTGAATATATCAGCACAACTCGGTTAATATGTATTTGAAAACTGACTAGCGTGACTTACCTCGAACGTAATCACGTTTGTTTACATTTTTATCGAGAGTAATTACTAGCTATTTGGAATAACCATTAATTTTGCTAAACATAAAAATAAAGTAATCTTAAACATGTTTGTTGTATACCTTAAGAGTCATCGTTAAAACATATATCCATATTAAAAAATACTTGTGATGACTTGTTCATTATGTATTGAGCAGAATCTTTTTATCCTCCATTATGTTATAGATGATGTCATTTATACTGTCATTTTTTACCCCTATTTCACTTGACCAATTAAGAAAACTTGGCCAAGCAGTGGCTAGTCCAATTGGTGAGACACTCGTCTCTTGCAGTCAAATTCCACAGCTTTGACTTCGACTAAATTACTTGTAGTATTTTTTTCTCAAAATTTAATCTTGTGACCTACCAGTTGCTAAGCTTCTACAAAGGGTGATTGTGTTAATCAGTTGTACCTCTTAAAAAAAATACAAACTCACTAAGTGGCGGCTAGTCCAATTTATAATTTTGTGTGTCGTATGTGATTGTATCTAGAGACTACTATTTAAATCTTACAAATTACACACTATGTGACACCTTACTGTTTGAATCTTAGATTTTATTTTATAACCAGATTTTGTTAAATTGCATTTAAAGCCTAGCGAACTAAAGTGTTGTTTTATTAAGTATGGATAGAACAAAGATAACAAACCACCCCACCTATTTTTCAGAACCCCTCAAAAGAAATTGTGAATGATTAAAAGCAGATTTCTAGCGAAGCAATGATTTCGTTAAATACTATTCTAAATTTCTATCTGAATACAACTTAAAATCTATATTTTCCATAAAAATATGTTATTAGAAAAACTCACTAAAACAAAAACACATGAGATCCAAAGGACCACTAGGTATTCGATAAGTTGATGTCTCTATCAAGCGGAGCCGCGCTGGGGATAAAAACTCGGTGCACCTTGCATCGCGAGGTGATAAAAGAATCCCCTGCCGGTCACAATTCACAACACAAACGCCCCCGCCGCAAGGAGAGTCGAGTCGAGACGAGAGGACTGACAGGCTGAGAAGAAGATAAGATGGGGTTCGAGAAGCAGATCCTGAAAGCCGGCACCGGCCCCAAGCCCGTCAAGGGCCAGAAGGTCACCGTCCACTGCACCGGCTACGGTTCGCCCCTTCCCTTCATCCCTAAACCCCTCTTATTTATTTACTTTTCGTTTTTCTTGGATCTTACGCGTATGTGACATGTATCACTTTAGGGGCTAGTTCTAGATGCTTCCAGTCTTCCAGATCCAGCTCATGTTGGATAAATAGAGCAACCTTGATGCGTAGGAGGCGGTGAATTTTCTTTCCGCCCAGGTGTTTAGGTTGCGAAGTATGTGTCTTGAGTAGTTAATGTAGATTTGATACATAATTGCGACTTGGAAGTGTACCTCAGTCCCAGTTATTGTTCCTTTTTCTTTCTTTTTGTTATAGGCGGTAGACTCTGTTCTGCGGTAATTATTCGCTAACTTCTGTTTTTTTTAGGGACTAACATCTGTTGTTTGCTGTGTTGTTTTCTGCAGGGAAGGATGGTGATCTCTCTAAGAAGTTTTGGAGGTATGAAACGATTCTTTTTTTTCTTTTTTGTGCGACTATCTTAGCATCACTGTAGTAAAAAAATGTTGTCTTTTGCCATATATTGTGTACAAATTGTTCGCGGGTAGGAAATTTGTTGCTGCACCTCGTAAATCCAAAACTTGTGGATACGATATTTTCCACAAATATTCACATAATCTAGAAACTTCATCTGACGATGTTCTGTCCTTTGCTTCTTTCAGTACCAAGGACCCTGGGCAGCAGCCATTCAGTTTCAATATTGGCCTGGGTTCAGTGATCAAAGGTAATCTCATGTCAAAGAGCTATTCAGTCCATACACAATCATTTCACCTTTTCTTTGTTGGCGCATTTGTTCTTATTTGCTATTGTTATCTGCTGGAAGTGAATGAGTTTTTCATCACCTCTTAAGGTCCATTGTTTGCTTCATTAGAAGATTTAGCAAGGGAATAATTATCTAGCTATCTTGATTTCTCCTTTCGACTTCATATATCATATTGTTCCATCAAAATAGTTCTTTCGATGGTTGTTGATGTATCAGAGCATGAGCTTAGTGCTCTGGGTGTTGTTTTTCTATTGTGTACTTGAGAGTATCTATCAAATCCGTGATATAGCTGCGAATATGCACTGTTTGTCTTCGTTATTTATGTTATCATTTAACTTTGTTCATAACTTGCCAGTTGTACTTTTTCTCGATGAAGGAACTCTTAAGCTTTTGATTTATGCTGGTAACGGCATAGATCACTAAGGCATATTGGAATATTTACAGTACTGTTTTAAAAGTAAACTGTACATTTTTCACAACCGCTCTAGTCTCATATTGCATGCCAAGCCATCACAACAGTGGTTGCAAAATCGTGATCTATTAGTTGGTGCAAGTAAACTCTTCCGATTAATGTAATAATACCAACTCTCTTTCTTATAGGATGGGATGAGGGAGTTATGACTATGCAAGTGGGTGAAGTTGCTCGTATTCAGGTATGTTCTTCAGAGAAATGAAATTAATTGGATGTGTTTGCAGGATTGTTTTAGTGTCCGACAATTTCTTTACTGATTCATTTGACATTTCATTATTACTTCTGTGAATTTCCCGTTGTGCTTGAATGCATACATGGTACTTCTATCTGTCTATCATGGCAGAAATGCGTCAAACAGCTTACATATGGATAATGGGCCTTTGCAATTCATATAATTTCCCTTGCTCCAAAAGACCATTTGCATAGAGATGGTATTGTTTAGAATTATTTATCGTACCGGTATCCTGGCATCTGATATTTCGAGTGTTCTTGTTGCAGTGCACCCCAGATTATGCGTATGGAGCTGGTGGGTTTCCAACCTGGGGAATTCGGCCAAACTCAGTGCTGATATTCGAGATTGAAGTTCTTAGCACCTAGTGTTGCACAATGTAATTCTGGATGGAGCTATCTATGGAACACTGCCATATTGCCAATGCCTGTTAAGTACTGAAATAATTGTAACATCATATCCTGTTAAAGTGCGACTACATTGGAGTGATGTTCTAAGTGGATTGTGTAAAACTTTGGTACTCTATAGTCTGTGATCATAATATTAATTTTCTAGATGTCCTTATCGCATGACATTCTTTGATGCCTTCATCACCTGGGATGATGAGACGGCGGTGGCAAGAAATTCCCACTTTGCTCGAAAGCATCCTGATGTCCTGTTGCTGCCTCACCCTTGTGCTCCAGAAATCGGCCAGAATGCGCAAGTTTAATCCAAAGTATATATTACCTGGTGAAAGACCGATGAACTCTTGCCGTTGTATGCTGTGAACTTTTGTAATGATTTGCTGAGTACAACGACAGGCGGAGTAGCCTGAGCACGGCCCAGGGCGCCCGCCTCAAAATTGTAGCACCTCAAATTGTTAGGCGTGTGCGTTGAACTTGATGGTCTGATTCAAGCTGATGGGATGATCCTGAACGGAATGATACGAATACGAATATCGTGTTTAGTAGATTGGATGAGATTATACAACGTTTTTGTTTGGCTGGATGGATACAACGTTTTTGTTTGGCTGGATGGATGAACAGAGAGAGAGAAGGGGTTAGCAGACAGAAAACAGAGGGGCAGAGGTTGTCGAGGGTGGGCTCGCCGGCGGCAAGGGAGCTGCGGAGCGGAAGAGGTGACCCTAAAAATGGGTCCTTTTGGGGAAGAGAAGTCCAAGGGGGTGGCGGCGTGGCCAGAGGTGGACAGTGGCGGGCGTGCGGCGGCCGGAGCTAGGGGAGGAATGGGGGCGGCGGTGCCCAGGTGGGAGAGGGAGGAAAATAGGGCGAGAATGAGCAAGAGGGAGACTAGGGGAGCTCACCCATGTGATTGGTCGGGGAGGGGAGGACCGAGGAGGCCTGGCGATGAGGGCGCAGTCGGCTCGCCGGTGCGTCAACACTATGGGGTAGGGTAGAGGGAGTGGTTGGTGAGGAAGGAAGGGGGAGGGTGAGGAGGTGTTCAAGTGAAGAGGAATCGAAGCAATACTCACCGGACGAAGAATGTCGACCGTGGCGATGGCTTTTGTTCAGAACAAGGAAGACGGCGGCACGCGGCGTTCCGGTGGGAGGATCTTGGAATTAATAGAGGGAAAAGTGTACTTGAGTGCCGGAACACGTCGTGACACGGGTATCGTGGGGAGGAGCGCACTGGGGCAGCCAGAACAACGACGGTGACGCGGCGGCCAGTGCGAGAGCTTGAGTGGCGACACGATTTGAGGCGACCTCAAGGGGAAAGAAAGAAGAAGGGGAGGAAGGGGATGGAGGGGAGAGCTAGAGGGAGGGGAAGGAGGCCGGAGCAGCAGCGTGGCTCGCCGGGGTGGCAACGCGGCCACAAGTGAGTGCACACTGCGCTTCGACGAGGCGACGTCGAACCGTGTGGTTCACTCGTTTTCGTTGAACGGAGCGGTACAACATCTCAGTTGAATATTTCCCTCTGTGGAACGCTTTTCAGTCCTGGACTGATTGGTTCCATTCAACGAACCAAACGTTTGAACATGTTCATCTTCCGGACTGCTCCATTCACTCGTCCAAAACACACCCTTACTCCCTGTCACGAACCGGCTGGCTTAAACCGGCCAGGCTTTGGGTTTTGATGTATACTGTGGGCTGTGGGCCCATGAGGCAAGGATGGCAACCAGTTGAACTACAAAGGGCAGGCGAGAAGGATGGAAGGGGAATCGAAGAACCTGGAACCGACGGCTTTCTTCTTCCTCCAGCTGCTTCTCCTCTCCAATCTCCTTCTCTAAACTCCCAGATCCCCAATTGCTGCTCCCAGTCTAGCTTCTAATTCCCCCAAGTTGTATCGAACTACATGTATCTTGTGTTTGTACTGGATCATCAGTTCCTGTCTCAGTGTTTATTAGTGCTGGTTGAGATGGGTTAGTGACAATTGGTATCAGAGCCGTTTCGATCCGCAACTCGCAACCAGCGCACCTTAATCGAGATGGAGCAACAACTCCAGAAGTTGACCCAGGCGATCTTGGCGCGAGGCGAGTTGCTCGAGCAGCTGCAAATCCAGTACGCGGCCATCCAAGCCTCGGGGGAGGAGATGAAGCCCATCCGCCCAGAGGTCTAGACAGATACCAAGTCGGCTGAGCCAGTCGTCTCCGACCCGCTTCTTCGCGCAGAAGTCCCCCAATCGGTGACCCCGCCGGCGCAGGCCTCCTCGTCGAGGTCGCTCACCACCGGCGAGCTGGACGCCCCGATGCCCACCGGGTGTTCGATGAATTGTCCCAACGACGACACCAACTCGCGGACGTCCGCATTCATGCCGGACGCGGCCTCGGGTCCTCTCTCGACCGTCGCCCTGCGCGATGTCGCCAGCACCAGCCCTGAGCCGACGGACACCACCATTCTGGCACGTGACGGCACCGGTGAACTCACCCCCACACCCAGCGGCACCGCCGTCCACCCCGTCGACTTGGGCGACGAGCACGTCCCCAATCTGTCCAACTGTCAGTTGAGAGCACACAAGGTGTTCAACAGAATGTGCGGTACTAATGGTGTCTCTTATGGCTTCTCCACCAACGACCTCATCCTCACCACCTGTTGTCCTGACGAGTCTTCCACTACTGGTATTGCTGTGGTGGATAGAGCAACCTGTCGAAGAGAACGAGCCCATCGCGTACTGATCCTTACACGCTTGGAGAACTCGTGTGAGGCTATGGAGTTTAGGCAACCGTGGTCGCCGCCTACTCAAGTGGATGTCACGTACAGAGGATGGGAGTATGGTGATGCGGCGATTGCTGCCGATCTTTCAGGCGCTCAGGTTCCATTTCAAGTGCCCCTCGAGGTTAATGTTGTTTTGATTGGTTTCAATGGTGATGGAGGGTACAGATACCCGTTGGATGGGCACAAGCTTGAACAATTCCTGAAGAGGAGCTTCCCGCTTTATAGACCCTCTTGTTTTGAGACAGGAGAGGCAATTGATATTGAGTCTCATATCATGTATAATGTCATAGTGGCTGGGCAACCAGAGCAGATTTCTCTTGAGAAGTCACTCAAGGAGGCGATGGTTCCTGCCGGAACTGCGAGACAGAGTGAATATGGTAGGGAATTCCCTCTCTTTGAGGTAGAAGCAACTACGATAGAGCCTATACTGGAGAGGCTATACTCATTTATCTTTGACATGGAGCCTGGTTATTCTGCAAAAGAGATGGATAGGCCGGTACCTGAAGAGGAGATCATGTTCATTTCCCAATCGGCAACCAACTACATCAACTTAGCTCAAGTTCATGAAGCTGAGAATGCCAAGAGCTTTGAATATGCAAACTACGTAACAGATTTGTCGGTTTTCGTGTTGTCTAGCCAGTGTAATGCAGTGAATTTACCTGAGTTCAATCTGTTTAAAGGAGGGATTCCTGAAAGTGTGACAGCTTTGCCAAAACTCAGGGTGCTATGGGCGCCAAAGGCGGATCTGGAAGGGAATGTCCCGAGCAATTGGGGAAGGTGTCATAGTTTGCGCATGGTTAATCTCGCACATAATTTACTTTCTGGAGTGATTCCAAGGGAGTTAGGGCAGTGCAGCAACCTCAAGTTTCTCAACCTTAGTTCCAATAGATTGTCCGGTTCGCTTAGTAATGATCTTTATCCGCACTGTATGACTGTGTTTGATGTCAGGCTCAATTCCAGCATTTGCGAACAAGGGTGTTCATCTCAGCTAATGTTGGATGACATGCAGTCTGATTATTCTTCACTCGTCATGTCCGAAACTGTAGCAGAACTATCATTGGGTTACTATGACTCTGGAGAGTGTTCAGTTGTATACCATAATTTTGCAAAGAACAATTTTGGAGGTTTCATTTCAACTACCATTGAGCATGTGATAGCTCCTGATGTCAGGTTTGAAACTATTGACATGACAGTGAGGTTGCTCATACCTATCATTGTGCTACAGAGCCACAATAGGTACAACATTCTTCAAGCAGGTCACAACTACAGCATAGATGTTCAAGCTATTGAAATAGAGGTTAAAAAGATGGTTCACACTGGGCAGGAGATTATATTAATTTCTGGTTCGCATGCATTGCATCAACATGAAAAGTTAGCTGTTGCAGTTTCGAAAGCAATGCGTAGCCATTCTCTTCATGAAACAAAGACTGATGGTCGATTTCACGTTCGTATCAAAACATACTTGGATGGCGCAATACTCAAAAGAGGAAATGGAGCGTTCACGATGTGTCTTTTCACCGTTTATTAGAAGTTTTGATCTTTCCTCTCAAGTAGATTCTTCCCACAAAGATCGATGGATGAACAAGATGATGCACAAGATTCTATAAAGCACATGCCTATATGGGAATCGTACATGCCCAGAAATAGGAAAGAAAAGAGAGGGACTGGAAAGAAGAAACATGGAAATCTGTACAGAACTTATGGAACCAGAGTTATTCAAGTCTTGGTATTATCATTGGCTGGTGTTGATGCTGAGCTTTTGATGGAGGGGAAAGTCTTGTTTGGACAGCGCCACATCTTGGCCGGTTTGGCTTCAGCAGCTGGAGGTCTGAGTGCACCATACGAACGGGCATCACATATTCATGACAGACCTATTGTGAACTGGCTATGGGCTGCAAGATGTCATCCTTTTGGACCATTCTCAAACTCCACTCAGATCAGTCAAATATTTCAGGATGTTGCAGCTTTGTCAGCCTGTAGCCACTCTGGACTCGTGCTGGAGGGGAAATTTTATTTGGATGATGAATGCCACTACTTCCATCAGATGATCTACAAATTGGAACCACAACTGGAGTACTCTGCATGCATGGTAGATTTGTGCTGTCTTTGCGTGCTAGAGCAGCAGAAGCATGGCGGTGATTGTATTCAAGTCAGGCTGAGCATGGAGGTTCTTATGGTACCATAAGATCCCGGTGGCAATGGTGATTATTCTTTTGTATCGGCTTGCGGTCAAACCTCATTCAAGGAGGGAGGAATGTCACGAACCGGCTGGCTTAAACCGGCCAGGCTTTTTGGGGCTTTGATGTATGCTGTGGGCTGTGGGCCCAGGAGGCAAGGATGGCAACCAGTTGAACTACAAAGGGCAGGCGAGAAGGATGGAAGGGGAATCGAAGAACCTAGAACCGACGGCTTTCTTCTTCCTCCAGATGCTTCTCCTCTCCAATCTCCTTCTCTAAACTCCCAGATCCCCAATTGCTACTCCCAGTCTAGCTTCTAATTCCCCCAAGTTGTATAAAACTACATGTATTTTGTGTTTGTACTGGATCATCAGTTCCTGTCTCAGTGTTTATCAGTGCTGGTTGAGATGGGTTCGTGACACTCCCGTATCAGGCGATCGGCCGTGGGACCTGGTGCTCCGCGGCCGCGCTCGTGATGACCTAGTGCCCCACAGCGCAGCGCCCCGCGCTCGTGATGGCAGGGCAGCGCATATTTGCCGTGGCGGCACGAGGTGAGTGGTGCCCCGCGCACGCTACGGTAGGCAGCTATTTTGACGCGGTGGGCACGTGGCGCCTGCTGCTCCGCGC
Organism: Ampelocalamus luodianensis; assembly: GCA_036346255.1. NCBI lineage: Eukaryota > Viridiplantae > Streptophyta > Magnoliopsida > Poales > Poaceae > Ampelocalamus > Ampelocalamus luodianensis. The sequence goes on from CM070634.1 coordinate 4,161,628, forward strand.
GCACAACGGTAAGGTTCGCATGGCCGTTGCCGCGTGGTAGTGGCTTAATAAATCGTCGGTGACGTCCTTGTGTTGCCGATGCCGCGGCAGAATGGAGGTGGCCCGAGCTACGGACGCGGGCGGGCGTGGTGCGGAGGCGAGGTGACGGGGGTCGGCGGGGTCAGCCCGTGAGGTGCGAGCGTGCGACCATGTGACTCCAGGGCGGGAGGAGCTCCAGTCTCCACGTCTCCACTAGTGACAAGTGAGGGCAGACGGGAAAGGAAATGGGAGAGATCGCGCGGTTTGAGATCGGTGAGGCAGCCGAGCTCGGCGGATGGCAGGTTGCTGTGGCGCGTGGACCGGTAAGGCCCGGCCAACGCGGGCTCTTGTGGTGCACGTACTGTTCAAGGGTATAAAAATACGAACTGATAAGCTGGGAAATATCGAGGCTCTTTTGTGAGTGTGATGAGAGAGATTGCAATTTGGACGAACATACAAGCACGTTTTGGCTCCTAATCATGGCAGTAGCAATGCTGGTGTCTCCGAGCACGCTGAAGAATGTGGTATCCGTTCCTCGCTATATCTGTCTGGCTAGGGGAGAATTTGCTAAGTCTGTGGTATGGTATCCACGAGATAAATAAGAATGGAAAGAAAAAAATGCTGGCTAGGGGAGATCGGCTCGTACCTGAACCTTCGACAAGTGATCTATTTCCTTTGCATCCACCGGTGAAAGGATTCGGATGACAGAGTGCTATTAACAAGGTGAAACATTTCAGTTCCAACTCCCAAGTAGATTTTTTTTGCCAATGCGCTGGAATCTGGTTTCACCAGCTCGGACGTATATTTGTGTACACCATTACTGTAAAGGGTTGTGTACACCATTATTATACAGGGACATCAGTTACGAACAAAACTATCGTCCGTACCTTACAAGTATGAATGAATTTCTATAAACCAGTCAACATGTTCAAAATATGAATGAATTTCTATAAACCAGTCAACATGCTCAAAAACTAATAATAGCAATTGGGAAGGCTCTGTTAGGTGCTATGAATAAAGCTAACCTACAGTGTCACTTAAACTAACACTCTAGAAAAATACAACTCAATTTCTGAATGTAGACCATCCCACAGGCAATGGTTCCCATTGAACCCGGTTAACCAGCAAAGCATTTTTTGATGGATTAACACGATAGCCTAGCTTCTCATATATGTATTTTATGGGGCCTCCTGCGGTCTGCTGTTTCTTTTTCTTTACAAGATCCCCGCATCTTCACTTTGGCCATTGCGCAGGGTGACACTTTCCCTGATTCTTCCAGTGAAAAGCTGCAGATTCTAATGTGCATGGCTCGTATGTACACAAAAAGAAATGTTCAATAATAGAAACTAGAGTTTTTCTGTCGGGGTGCATCTTTGCAGAGAATAGAGCGAACTTCCATGATGGATCTGGGTGGCTCCAGGTCCTTCTGTTGGAGTGTATTACCAAGCAGCTGCTGCATCTGAGATGCAAATGTATCATCCAACACCTGCAGTATTACACGTTTATTTAACCGTAGCAGAGATGAGGAGCATCAACAAGCAAACACTGAATAAATGGGCCGTAAGCAGTACAAGGTGACTGTAGAAACATGAACTTACAGATACTGCGACTCGAGCGCCTTTATACCAGGCTCTGTTTTCTTTGCGATTCTCCAGGAAACTCAAGACATCCTAAAAATAGGTTAATTAGTAACACATGTGATTAGGGGGGGGAGGGGGGGATGGTGCCATTGATAATTTATATACCTGTCCCATTCGGTCCCAAAAACCTCGGCATATGGCTACAAACACATGAACTTCAGAGACTTTGTGCACATGATTTATTGCCTCAATTAGCAGATCCTTTAACGCCTGCATCCTGCTGCGAATATCAGACTCCATCACCAATTCTTTTGAATCCTGAATGATCTTCTTAAGCTTTGTGGTATTTTGCATGCGGGTCTGCATACAAAAATAGCAAAAGATAAGGACCCTGTAGTTTTCAACAAGCATAAGTGCATAACAGCACATTATCAATATAAAGTGACAGTAAAGCTTGTGTCTCAATAACTGGGTCAATGGCTAGATTGCTGAAGGTGCAAACAGAAAGTAGAAGGCTACCAGGACTCACTATAATCAAGCTTAATTCACAAAGTTTTCCTCAATGGAATTCTAGCACCAACATAACAATCCACCATAACAAACCGATTAACATTTGCAATACGATAAAATATCAAGATTCATATCAACTTCAGTTAAAAACATTCAACAATGGAATCCTGATTGCATCTTGCAGATCCACTGTGGAACTAGCCGCATGGAATGAGAAATTTATGCAGCAGAAGGAAAACAAAATATGGAAGAGCTGTGTAGCAAAAATGACTCAGTTTTTTAAGGGAACAAATGTCAGTTCATGTCCAGTCTGAGCAATAAATGCAAAAGCCTTAAGCATCTATCTTTAAAATGATTGCAACATGCCAACATCTGAAAAGGTAAACATCATCAAAATTTTGCAAAACACTCACATTTTCTGACAGCTTCTCCACAACAGCTTGCATGTAGTTTCGGAATTTGGCCCTCAATGTTACAGTAACTTCACTAAGTCTTTCTCCGATGGCTGCTGTATTTCCTCCATTAGGTATACAAGAACTCCATGACTTAAGATGACTCTCTATCCTTGGCCGCAAAACATCAAGTAATCTTTTCATTGTATTCAAGAGAATGCCCAGCTGAAAGCAGATAGGGGGGCAGATATTAAGAACTGAAGTCTCAAGAAATGTGAATCAACACCAAAACTTACATCTTCAGGTACAGTATAGGGGCACATCGAATTGCGCTTTGTGAGTTTCTGTACATATTTGAGGCCAAATTTCTTTGGGGTGATACAATCCTTAAGTGGAGCCAAAACATCCGCATACTGTTTTTCTAGAGACTCGATTACTGCTTTCTCAACATCTGCAATAGCCTTTTTGTTTTAAAGCAATCAAAACAATGTGGTAAGTCGGATTTCTTTCTGATGCAAATAAATCAATTAAAGGGTCTGCAAGTGAATCCATACATACATTCTCAAGAACAAACATGTATTCTGGCCATCGGGAAATGATAACCTCATACTCTGTCAATGTATTCTTCAGCAAATCATACATCTCATCCACAAAAGGTGTTGTCATATGCTGAGTCCTAACTCCTGACCATTTAACCTGGGTGGACCATATGGTACAGTAATTACTCTGGAGAACCAATAGCTTTTCAAAATAAAGAGTTAACAAAAAATGTGTCTCAAACACCATGTCATTCAAGTCAAAAGAGGCATCAGAATTACTCACGCTAAAACTACTGTCTGGCTAACATTAATTTCCATAGCTGGCTAATTTTCAACAGCAAGCCATCGCATATGAGCATGGAAACTATAAACACAACCAATCAAACCAATTTTTCAATATTTGTTGGTTACTATCTACCAACATTTCTAGGTAACAGATCCAACACCACAGGAGGTGCTACCACACACTCTTTAGAATGAATAAACCCCCACAGGCCCACACCTTGCATCTGATTGCTCCAGCCTCCAGCTGTTTTAATAAATGTAATAAAGGTTTAGCTAATAACCAGGCCACAATATCAACACATAACCTCTCAAATGTCACTCAACAAAGACAAAATAGAAGTAAAGGAAAAAAAATACAGGACCACTTTGGCACCTAGGGGCAAACAACAGCAGATTTTATGCTGTTGATCACATTTCAAGCATTCATCATATGAAGAATCTGTGCCAACCAAGTACAATATTATATCAATAACAAACAAAAGCAAACAAAAGGATAGCACTTACCTTATCCAGCCTGCAATTTTCCAGTAATGTCCTCCGTTTGTCTTCAATCCATAATACAATGTACAAATGGAACAATTCCTTTGCATCAACACCAGCTTTAATAGGGCTGTGCATAAATTCAAGTGTCAGTCTTACATATACAAAACACAAGTGCAAGAAGAGAACCCGATCAACAAGAACTTTTACCAAACGTTCCAGCTAGCAAGATCCTTCTGAAAATCAGCGGTGGCAATCACTAAATCTGCAACAGGAGGTGAAGGGCCGGTAGGAGGACATGCAACAAGGAAACCACGCAGTCTATTTGAGAGCTCCACACTATAGATGGAGGCAGCCAAATTGGGGAGGTCGACAAAACTGTGGAAGTGGAGGAACAAATAGAAATTGAAACAATTCACTAAAAGGTAGAAATAAAGCAAAAGCAACAGAATTGTTCCACAGTGATACAACCACAAACCTGGGAAGTATGTGTTGATTATGAATTTCAATGTCTGTAAAAATTTCATTACGTATATTATGGCATAAATATTTCATCTTCTGATAAGCTGTGGTAAAGGTGACCAAGTCCATTCTAATGCCTTCAGAATTTCCTGCTACAAATTCATCAGTCTCGAGCATGTGCCACCTTGATCGCTTCCTGGCAGCAGCCTGGACATAAATTTAAAACTCAATAAGTTGCAACTAGAGAAACAAGATAATACACATATAGAAAACAGTTGAAGAATGACCTGGAAGTAACCGCATAATCTCAGTTGAGCCTCTGGAGATAGCACATCATGGAGAAGGCTGTACAGTTTTATAGCCGGTTCCAGAGCTGAAGCAGCCAATCCAGTTGGAGGCCTAAAATCTTCCACCAATCCAGATGGCAGAGACTCGTCGAGTGACTTGTAATTCTCAAATGCCATCGCTAAAGTTTGCTCAATTTGCTCCTCAACTTCCCCCAGTATGCGATTCTAATAGCAATTCAAGTTGAGCATTTGTGTTGAGATGCTATGTTAATGCCACGAGAGCATTCAGATTAAGTAACAAACTAACAATAAAGAAGTCGAAGAAGTGGAATCTAACTTATTTCAGATAAGTAGATTAATTTGTTCATAAGATCACATTAGCAATAACTATACGACATTAGCTACCTAACTTGTGAGAGAGCACACTATTCCGGCAAAACAAATATACGAAGAAAAAGGAATGGGTACCTCTTGATGGCTCAATGTAGCACTGCCATGGCTCTTCATTAGTACTGGCAACAAAAGCTCATGAACGAGATTCAGCCAATCAGCAGTAGGGGTTGCAACATCCATTATATAAGAGAGATACCTGTACGAGAATTGGTAAATAGCAACTACACTGAAGAGAAGTAAATAGGGGGAAAGAAGACAGATTAATTTGAAAGAAGGGATGATTTTTGACACAAATATGAGTATCTAACGATCCTAAGCAACTAGCACAAAAGCCTAGTTAAGTTGCTAGACCAAATATAGGAGATACAATAAACTATCTGGTATGCTTATTGCAGACAGATCGTAAATGCAAATAAAACATAGGCAGTTCTCAAGGTAAAGTTAAAATCACACAAACGTAAGGATCGTGCAAAAGGCAAGTACAAGCTAGAAAAAAGTTGGTCCCACTGTAGTAGCCAAGTACCTCAGCTTTGTGTAGGCATCTGAAACCCCATAGTACAATGCAAATTCTGTCAACAACCATTTCCAAGAACCTTGCAAGACGAGATTCCTTTGTTGAATGTGCTGTGCTTTCATTGCAACTTCCAAAACAATATCATATGCCACAGTTTCTGCAACACAGCCATACTAAAAAGCAAAGAATGGTATGAAAATAAAGTAGATGGCAATTAATCAATAAGTAAAAAGCATGAAGTATTCCTTCATTCAATAATTAAGAAAAATATATTGTTAAAATAATTATTGACATTATTAAGGTTCTGATAAACAGGATACCCTGCTCACTTGTTTTCAAATCAATGAAGTTTGTAGAATCATTCTTGTTTCATTAAGGATATTCCAGAGAAGTTTTTCTTTGCAACCACAGATGATCTTACTAAACTTGAATCTAGGGCTGAAACTCACAATACAATAAATAAAAGTGAAATTCATTAGTATCATAACATTTTTGGCAAGAACCAAGTCTTCCACCTAAATCTATGATAAAGTAGGTATGGTCATTCTGGTAAAATTGCAGCATCAATACCTTTGTGTTGTTTTCATCTGCAGCAGTTGTATAGTGGACATATAGCTGTATGCGACCCACAAGTTCATGCTCTGGTTCCCGGTAAATTGACCACCAGCGAAGTTTGTCAGCCTACACAAGAAAGTTCAGAAGTTTTCTGAGGAACATCAATCACAACAAGGTACAAATGGTGAAATGGTATATATATTGAGAACATGACCAAACTATGAAAATCTACAAGAACAGTTTTCTTTAAAGAACTTTCACTGCAGGTAGCAAAATGGTTAGGAAAATCTTACAGGTTCCTCTGCCATCGTAGCAACTTGAGCAACAACTCGTCCACAGAGCTTTCCTTTTGAATCAGACACGTCAATGATCAAGTCATCTCCCATGCTATCAGGAAAGCTGATATATCCACAGAAATATATATTCAGCTTCACTAATTTCACAATATTCAGACTTTGTTCTCACTAAGAATATTTCTCAAGAAGTCTATATCGCACTGATCGCAACAGTTATTCCTTCAGATCAAAAGAATGAATGGTGGCATAGAAGAAGAATACGTCATTTTAAAACTTTTCTTATACATACAAGACATGTGTTTCACCAGATCCTGGCTGCATCGGTACCGCATCATCTTCAGGTGAACTTTTAAGCCTCAGCTGGCAAGAGTATGTCTCTGAGGCAAGAAGAGCATGATGAGACTAAGTCAAGAGGCTGCATGTTACGAGAAAAGTAAAGCATATTTACCTTGTGGTGTTTCATATGATGAATTGTTGCGCAGGGTAGTCACGCCAACTTTTAACAGACCAGATACCTGCTTGATATATTGAGCGCTTGCTTGCATGTATGCTAAGCTGTGCTTTGAGAAGGAACTATTAGTAGATAGCTGTGGTAAAACTTGAACTCTCCTAACCGACTCCCATCCGGAGGAGAGTGTGGATTGGACATTGGACAAACGGTACCGAATTGAATCTAATTTCACCACTGGCAACGATGAAAAACTGCAACCCGAAGGCATATCTACAGACATTCGAACTTTCCGAACTGCAATTGGAATTATATTTGGTTAGAACTAACATCTTGGCATTTCTTGGAAATAGTTTACACAGAGCATGTAAAGCAATCGTCTGACAACTAGAAGGATGTGATGGTCTATGACTATTAGAAGTCTTCATAAACAGAAAACAAAACGGCCAGTGATAGGGCATGCATCTGGGAAGTGTATATGATTGCTATACCTTGAACTTTCATTTTGCCAATTGTTTTCTTGGGTTTTGATGCAGCTCCTTCACTAACTAGTTCCGATGTGCGTTTTGCCATGAGCTCCTCTTCTGATTGCAGCAGCACATTTTGCAAGCTAAATGAAACATACAAAAACATCAAGGAGACTAATTGTACAATTATTGAAGCCTTATGTTTAGAGCGCAACATAATAAGAATAGTATAATAACCACCATCAAGCAAGTAAACTGCACTGCACCAAGATGATAGAATGAATAGCTAATACGCTTGTGCAACACAGAAAACCAAAAGGTACTTGCTTCAATACTCCACCTTAGAAAAAAAAAATACAAGTTTTGAAGCATTATTAAAGGTGAAGATTGAAACTGGTATTTGTTATTTAAAATGGCATTATGGCCATTCCTTTGTGTGTGATAATATTCACCCATAAGACCTTGACGAGATATGTAATTCTTCGGAAAATTGCACTATGTCGGTTCAGACATGTGAAGATTAATGTTGACAATGAAAGAAGCTATTTTGAGTCATTCCATGTCTTCTATTCTTTACAATAGCACTAGCAGAGGGGCGTTGCGCTTTCAAATGGAACCAACTGACTTAAGTTCGAGCATGTATTTTGCTTCCAGATCGGGTTGAAACTAATGTACCGTTATCAGAAGAATTGGTGAAGGTGGCTGCAATGGACCAAGGAGACATGCCAGGAGGCAAGACAAGATTACCCGAGGCACACTGAGAGGTGGTGCCCGCAGGCAATTGCCATGACATCCAGCATATCTAGGACCATGAATTGCCATGACATCCAGCAATTGCCATGACATCCAGCATATATTGGCCCAATTGGCCCCCTTTGGAATACAAGCTGGCAATTGTAACAAATGCTAGATGGAATCAGATTTGGAACAGGCTGGATTTGAACTTTGTTCTATCCATTTTGGGTGTCCATTTCAAATCTAATCAATAAGTACAAATTAAACCTTAACTAAAATAGCCATTGTACCTAAGATTTGTAAACACTTCCACCATACTGGAGTACTGAAGCAAATCAAATCAAATCATGATGGATAGAAACAACTATAACAACTATCCGCAGTTAAGTAGAATAGATATGTTCTTATATTTGAGTTACTTATTTGCAAAAAAAAATAAGTTACGAGAATTGGACATGGCAATGGGAAACACAAAGCACTAGCTATCCACAACAAGTTCAAAATTGGCAGTAACTAAAGGCAGTAAGCATAGTGCAGCTACAATATTAGATAACATGTTTATAGCTTCTTGGTTTTTACGAGCAGAAACCAGTTAACTCGAGTTTATATGAAAAATATACTCACCCAAATGTATCTCGCAACAGTGTGCATTCATTTTCCAGAAAAACTGGAGCTTCCATGCAGCCTCTAGCCCAAGCATGAAGGCACAGGCGAACACAAGCATCATAAGCAAGCAAAGAATACCAGGGGCCTTGCAAACTATAACATTTTTTTAACAAACATGTTATTAGTTAATATAGAACACTAAAAAAATTATTACTAAATCTTATTCAGCACACCTGGCATGAAACGTAGGGACTCGAATAGGGATCGAACTAGATGGCCTGCTGGTGTGCCCTGCATTTAAAGTGCTCCTACATGGCAGAACAAATAACCAGAAAGAAATGTAAACAGAAGAAACACAATTACTTTCTGAACAATGATTTGATCCAACAGCCAGTATTATAAAAGCTACCTTTCATTTTTTTCAGGCAAGTTAGCTCCCACATTAGCATCGTTGTGTTCCTCTTTTTTTACAGTTGAACCATCCGATACATTTGCATTAGAACAAGGTATGTTAACATGGTGAGAGGCTGGGCTAATTTCCTGATCATAATCGTGTATTGGTGGTGCACTGGGGACATCTGACAAGCCATCCTGCACATGAAATCAATCATCACAGTTACACAGCTAAAAAAGTGCCATCCTGTTATGAGTGCAATCGACACATATGGTTCTGTAAGAACTAATCAGTGTTGTAACTTTCATTATATTTTAGAAAGCAGGGACATATGGCCCTTGCAATCTATGGGGTCGAGAATGCCCCAGAAATAAACCAAAATTTACCACCAACTTTGGGTCCTAGATTACATTATTGACTAGAACCAGTAATAAATACAATTCCAATAAGTCGAGAAACGGCATTTTCATGCATTTCGCAGGATACAGGGAAAATTCCAGATTGATTATGGAAAAGTGTGTAATCCTTAAACATAGCCTACCAATAGAACCATGGAACCCCTGGACAACATATGGACATAATGATGGTACAATATCATTCTAAGATATAGATCGCAATAGAAATGGTTGTTCAATGTCCAGAATATGTGTTACACTATTTCAATGTTGAACATTTATGAACGCCTGTTGAATGTGCACAGACTACTTATCACGGACATGTCGATCAGCAAATAAGTTTTCTTGCTTATCGCAGCAAAAAGTGAAGTCCTTTTATATCCAATCGCAGAATGAAACATGGAAATGATGCTATTGCTATCAGAAAGTGAAGCAGGATATAAATAAAATGGAAATGCTTTATAAATAAACACAGAAAACGAACCATTTTAGGAGGAGGTTTCACGTTGTCTCGAGCAGGGACATGGGCAGAATAGTTCTCTCGCTGGTAAGGTGTGTTTATCTAGTGAAAAACACCATGGAATACTTGACATGGCCATAGAAGATCTCGCCACGCCACCGCCCTTCGCCAGACCTTCTTTACTCTACCCTTACTCCCGACTCCGAGCACCGCATCTCCCGTGCGCAGCCTCCTCTCTCTTTATCACATGGAGCTCATCTTCCTCAAAACTCCATCGCTCTCTCATCCTCTCCCAATCAAAGACAAAGCAAAATGAAGCCCCCAACCGCGCCCCCAGACGGATCTGCGCCGATGCCCGACCGGGCCTCCAGCCCCGAGTTGTGCCTTCGCCGCTCGATGGGCCGCCATCGCCAGATCCGCGCTGCGTTGCTTTCGGTGCGCCTCCCGTGCTCCGCGCCTCGCCGCCTCCTCGCTCGGTCGCGCCCGCCGGACTACGCCATCGCGTTCGAGCCGCACCTCCGTCACCCGACGGCCTGCACCTGCCGCCGACGCGCCACCTTCACCGGATGCGACTCTCGTGCTCCCGCCACGCCTGCTCGCTTAATCACTACGACCTAGGCGATGACCCCTGGCGTCGACCCCGGAGCGCCAGGACGCCTAGGCGACGCCTTGATAACATCGAACGAGGGTAGTAAGGTCAGGACTCGTCGAAAGTGACATCCCGAGATATCCTCATCTTGCGAGCAAGAGGGTCGTAGCAATGATAACCCTAACGCTCAAGACTGTAGCCAAGAAAATCACACTCAACTAATCGAGCAATACGCAGTGCGCCATGAGGTGGAAAAGAACGGCGCATACGCATTTAAATCGCAAAGGTGATCAGTACTCGGAGCTCGACAGTAGAGATGCTCAGCAGAAGTAGAACCCTGAAGAGCAGTGAAAAGCTGCATGTTGATGAGGAAAGCAGCAGTAGAGACAGTCTCAGCCCAAAAGTGAGGTGGAACAGAAGAGACAAGCATGAGAGCGCGAGCTGTCTCAAACAAGTAACGATGCTTACACTCATAAACATACACGAATGGCTGAATCAAACTGAGTGTGAACCATAGTGGCGAACATTTGGTAAATAGAGAGAACCTGATTGCGAGAGGATATGAAGTAGATCCAAGTATGACGAGAATAATCGTCAATAAAAACACATAGTATTGATGACCCTTCGAAACGAAAGGAGCCGACCTCAAACACCGGAGTGAATAAGATCAAAAGGACGAGTAGAAATAGAATCACTAGAGGATAGGGAGCTGCACGCTGCAAGCTTGCAACCCATACAATGTAAAGATGTGTCCTCGAAATGCACCCAAGAACACCACGGTCTACTAGTGACGATAGACGCGATCCGCAGAATGACCTAAACGATGGTGCCACTAAGCGAAAGTAGTGGAGTACGTGACAAAACCGAGGTAGTGGTAGCATGATTGGCTAGTGGAGATAGCAAGGAAGATGCAACACGAGCTCCCAAAGACGCGAATCACGCGCCGAGGGCTAGTACCAAGCGAGTCCCCCGCTGTCCCGAACACAACAAGAGTCGATCAAGAACAACACGACGGCCGTGACTCGTGATCGCTGATCACCAACATAAGTGCATAGTAAGTCGCAACATGAGAGACCGCAGAACATGAAAAGAAGTGGAAAGGGTGCACGCACCGCAATAGGAAGAGGTAACATCGCGCCGAACAATGGCGAAGAGTTGTGGGACTCAGATGAGGTGGGTAGAATCGTGTCATGTGAAAGAAGCACCGAGTCCAAGATCCACGAAGACAAGATACTTGACGAGGGCAGGCGAGGCGAGGAAGACTCGAGAAGCGAGCGACGAGCGTAACCGAGGAGTCCGAGGACGAGCCGACACCGAGGCGTGAGTAGGAGAAGAGCCGCTGGCAGCCACGGGAGAGCCTCAGGGCGCCGCTCTAGCGGGAGGAACCTATAGAGCCTTCACAGACGCCCACTCGGCACCTGTCTCTCCTCCGCTGCGTCCTCATACATGTGGTCATCCCACTCAGCATAGGTGTAGGGAGACCTGTAGGCAACAACCACCGATGCGCCGAGCTGGAGGATCATGGTCGGATTGAAGAACAGACGAAGGAGCAGCGCAAGGCAAAGACAATTTGTATCCGAGTCGCCACAATGACGAGTCTCTCAGACGAACACCCATAAGAGCTCTCCACTAAGGTCAGCGCGAGTGGCGAGTCGAGCTAAGCACGCAGCTCGAACTCAGGGAGCCACGTCAAAAGTCAGAGAAGGTGAGTCTCACGATGAGCGGCGCATCAGCAGGGACAAGTCCCGACATTCGCCCCAACGATTCGACCAGAGGCCACACCTCAAACATCTCGGTAAAAGTCATTCACGGTGGCATTAAGTCTGCAGAGGGAATGCGCTTGCACGCAGGAGGTACATAGCATCACTCGCTGGTAGTGAGCTCTGAGACGCCCAACATCGCTGATGTCGCACGACCACACATCCATGGAGATGGCACGGTCATGCTACCCACCAGATGGCGATAGCACGAGCTTCAAATCCTACCATCTCTCGGAGCGGCAACTCGGCATGGTAGAGCTCTAGGGCCTCTCTCCAGCAACGATTGCGCCTCCGATGCGACCGGCTAGCGATCATTCGATCCGGCAACTTCGCTATTGTGTTTTGTTTGGTTTCTCTTTGATTGTCTAGAAGACCAAGATGTAGGTTGTCATTTCCGTCGAGTGTTGAGTGCAGTTGAGAGCTATGACGTCGTTGAACTGAGATCACTTGGCTGGTGGTACTTGAGGATTTGTGTTTAGCTTCTACACCACTCTCTTTATCATCAGAACTAGTGCAATCAAGATTACTCGAGATCTGTGAAGCATGAGCTCACCAAGTACATTGGAGTAGATCGTCAGACATGAGATCGCAGCTGAAGACAAGTTATTGCTCTACAAGATGTACCTTGAGCTTGTAGCATATTTCTTCAAGACATACTGAGTTCAAGAACCAAAGCACATACTAGAGTTCAAGATAGTTTCTACTCTCCAAACTCGTGACTCAGTTGTTGATTCACCATGAGTTTGAAGGGTGTTTGATATGTATATAGCTTAAGGTGTTCTTTGCATATTCATCTACCATGAACATGATATATTAACCTTTTGGCCCTTTGAAATAGATCAAGGTTTATTCCAACAAATATTATATCCATAGTGAGCCAAAGCAAATAAAAGGATAGCACTTACCTTATCCAGCCTGCAATTTTCCAGTAATGTCCTCCTTTTGTCTTCAATCCATAATACAATGTACAAATGGAACAACTCCTTTGCATCAACACCAGCTTTAATAGGACTGTGCATTAATTCAAGCGTCAGTCTAACACATATGAGACACAAGTGCAAGAAGAGATCCCGATCAACAAGAACTTTTACCCAATGTTCCAGCTAGCAAGATCCTTCTGAAAATCAGCGGTAGCAATCACTAAATCTGCAACAGGAGATGAAGGGCCAGTAGGAGGGCATGCAACAAGGAAAGCACGCAGTCTATTTGAGAGCTCCACACTATAGATGGAGGCAGCCAAATTGGGGAGGTCAACAAAACTGTGGAAACGGAGGAACAATTAGAAATTAAAACAAATTCATTAAAAAGTAGAAATAAATCAAAAGTAACATAATTATTCCACGGCAATACAACCATGTACCTGGGAAGTATGTGCTGATTATGAATTTCAATGTCTGTAAAAATTTCATTACGTATATTATGGCATAAAGATTTCATCTTCTGGTAACCTGTGAAAGGTGATCAAGTCCATTCTAATGCCTTCAGAACTTCCTGCTACAAATTCATCAGTATCAAGCATGTGCCGCTCGATCTCTTCCTGGCAGCAGCCTAGACAAGTAGACATAAATTTAAAACTCAATAAATTGCAACTAAAGAAACAAGATATTATAGATATATAAAACAGTTGAAGAATGACCTGAAGTAACCACATAATCTCAGTTGAGCCTCTGGAGATAGCACATCATGGAGAAGGCTGTACAGTTTTATAGCTGGTTCCAGAGCTGAAGCAGGCAATCCAGTTGGAGGCCTAAAATCTTCCACCAATCCAGATGGCAGAGACTCATCGAGTGACTTGTAATTCTCAAATGCCATCGCTAAAGTTTGCTCAATTTGCTCCTCAACTTCCCCAGTATGCGATTCTAATAGCAATTCAAGTCAAGCAATTGTGTTGAGATGTTAATGCCACAGAGCATTCAAATAAGAAACAAACTAACAATAAAGAAGTCAAAGAAGTGGAATCTAACTTATGTCAGGTAAGTAGGTTAATTTGCTCATTATATCACATTAGTAATAACAATACGACATTATCTCTAAATAAATCTATGAAATTTGCTGCCTAACTTGTGAGATAACACACTGAGGAATGGGTACCTCTTGATGGCTCAATGTAGCAGTGCCATGGCTCTTCATTAGTACTGGCAACAAAAGCTCATGAACAAGATTCAGCCAATCAGCAGTAGGGTTGCAACATCCATTATATAAGAGAGATACCTGTGTGAGAATGTGAGAATTGGTAAAGCAACTACACTGAAGAGAAGTAAATGGGGAGAAGACAGATTAATTTGAAAGAAGCGACGTTTTTGACACAAATCTAACAATCCTAAGCAACTAGCACAAAAGCCTTTTAGCTGCACCTTTAAGTTGCTAGACCAAATATAGGAGATACAGTAAACTATATGGCATGCTTATTGAAGACAGACAGTAAATGCAAATAAAGCATAGGCAGTTCTTAAGGTAAGTTAAAATCAAACTGAAACACAAGGGTCGTGCAAAAGGCAAGTGCAAGCTAGAAAACAGTTGGTCCCACTGTAGTAGCCAAGTACCTCAGCTTCGTGTAGGCATCTGAAACCCCATAGTATAATGCAAATTCTGTCAGCAACCATTTCAAGAACCTTGCAAGACGAGATTCCTTTGTTGAATGTGCTGTGCTTTCATTGCAACTTCCAAAACAATATCATATGCCACAGTTTCTGCAACAGAGCCATACTAAAAAGCAAATAATGGTATGAATATAAAGTAGATGGCAATTAGTCAATAAATGAAAAGCATGAAGTATTCCTTAATTCAATAAATAAGAAAGGCATATCGTTAAATTAATTATTGACATTATTACGATCCTGATAAACGGGATACACTGCTCACTTGTTTTCAAATAAATGAAGTTTGTAGAATCATTCTTGTTTCATTAAGGATATTCCAGAGAAGTTTTTCTTTGCAGCCACAAATGATCTTAACATAACTAAACTTGAAACTAGGGCTGGAACTTGTAATGCAATAAATAAAAGAGAAATTCACTAGTATCATAAAATTTTGGCAAGAACCAAGTTTTCCACCTAAATCTATGATAAAGTCAGTATAGTCATTCTGATAAAATTGCAGCATCAGTACCTTTGTGTTGTTTTCATCTGCAGAAGTTGTATAATGGACATATAGCTGTATGCGGCCCACAAGTTCATGCTCTGGTTCCCGGTAAATTGACCACCAGCGAAGTTTGTCAGCCTACACAAGAAAGTTCAGAAGTTTTCTGAGGAACAACAATTACAATAAAGCACAAATGGTACATATTAAGAACCACCAAACTATGAAAATCTACAAAACCGTTCTTTAAAGAACTTTCACTGCAAGTAGCAAAATGGTTAGGAAAATCTTACAGGTTCCTCTGCCATCGTAGCAACTTGAGCAACAACTCGTCCACAGAGCTTTCCTTTTGAATCAGACACATCAATGATCAAATCATCTCCCATGCTATCAGGAAAGCTGAAATATCCACAGAAATATATATTCAGCTTCACTAATTTCATAATATTCAGACTTCGTCTCACAGAGTATTTCTTAAGAAATCTATAACGCACTGATTGCAACAGCTATTCCTTCAGATCAAAAGAATGAATCGTGGCATAGACGAATAAGATGTCATTTTAAAACTTTTCTTATACATACAAGACATGTGTTTCACCAGATCCTGGCTGCATTGGTACCATGTCGTCTTCAGGTGAACTTTTAAGCCTCAATTGGCAAGAGTATATTTCTGAGGCAAGAACAACATGATGAGATTAAGTCAAGAGGTTGCATGTTATGAGAGAAGTAAAGCATATTTACCTTAGTGTTTCATACGATGAACTGTTGCGCAGGGTAGTCACGCCAACTTTTAACAGACCAGATACCTGCTTGATATATTGAGCACTTGCTTGCATGTATGCTAAGCTATGCTTTGAGAAGGAACTATTAGCAGGCAGCTGTTGTGAAACTTGAACTCTCCTAACCGACTCCCATCCGGAGGACAGTGTGGATTGTACATTGGACAAACGGTACCGAATAGAATCTAATTTCACCACTGGCAACGATGAAAAACTGCAACCCGAAGGCATATCTACAGACATTCGAACTTTCCGAACTGCAATTGGAATTATATTTGGTTACCATTAATAGTCTGACAACTAGAAGGATGTGATGGTCTATTAGAAGTCTTCATAAACAGTAAGCAGAAAATAGCCAGTGATAGGGCATGCATCTGGGATGTGTATATGATTGCTATACCTTGAACCTTCATTTTGCCAATTGTTTTCTTGGGTTTTGATGCAGCTCCTTCACTAACTAGTTCCGATGTGCGTTTTGCCATGAGCTCCTCTTCAGATTGCAGCAGCACATTTTGCAAGCTAAATGAAACATACAAAAACATCAACTAACCTAAGTGCACAATTATTGAGACTTAATGTTTAGAGCGCAACATAAAAATAATAGTATAATAACCACCATCAAGAAAGGAAAATTGCACTGTACCAAGATGATAGAATGAATAACTAATATACTTGTGCAACACAGAAAGCTAAAAGGTACTTGCTTCAACACTCCACCTTAGAAAAAGTGTACAAGTTTTGAAGCATTATTAAAGGTGGAGATTGAAACTGATATTTGTTATTTAAAATGGCATTATGGTAATTCCTTTGTGTGTGATAATATTTGCCCATAAGACCTTGACGAGACTGTAATTCTTCGAAAATTGCACTATGTCGGTTCAGAACACATGTGAATAATAGTGTTGACAATGAAGAAGTTATTTTGAGTCATTCCATGTCTTCTATTCTTTACAATAGCAATAGCAGAGGCGCTGCGCTTTCAAATGGAACCAGCTGACTTAAGTTCGAGCATGTATTTTGCTTCCACGACAGGTTGAAACTAATGTACTGTTATCAGAAGAAAATGTGAAGGTGGCTGCAATGGACCGAGGAGACATGCTAGGAGGCCAGACGACATTACCTCGGGCACACTTAGAGGAGGTACCCGCAGGCAATTGCCATGACATCCAGCATAAGTATGACCATGAATGCCAGATGGAATCAGTTTTGGAACAGGCTGGATTCAAACTTTTTCTATCCGTTTGGGTATCCATTTCAAATCTAATTAATAAGTAAATTAACCATTAACTAAAATAGCCATTGTACTTCCAATTGGTTAATATTTCCACCATACTGGAGTACTGAAGCAAATCAAATCATGATGGATAGAAACAACTATCCACGGTTAAGTAGAATAGATATGTTCTTATATTTGAGTTACTTCTTTGCACAAAAAAAAGTTACAAGAATAGGCCATGGCAATGGGAAACACGAAGCACTAGCTATCCACATCAAGTTCAGAATTGGCAGTAACTAAAGGCAGTAAGCAGAATACAGCTACAATATTAGATAACATGTTTATAGCTTCTTGGTTTTCACGAGCAGGAACCATTTCACATGCAGCTACAATTTAACTCACCCAAATGTATCTCGCAACAGTGTGCATTCATTTTCCAGAAAAACTGGAGCTTCCATGCAGCCTCTAGCCCACGCATGAAGGCTCAGGCGAACACAAGCATCATAAGCAAGCACAGAATACCAGGGCCCTTGCAAACTATAACAATTTTAAACAAACATGCTATTAGTGAATATAGAAAACTAAAACAAATTATTACTAAATCTTATTCAGCGCACCAGGCATGAAACGTGGGGACTCGAAGAGGAATCGAACTAGATGGCCTGCTGGTGTGCCCTGCATTTAAAGTGCTCCTACATGGCAGAACAAGTAACCAGAAAGAAATGTAAACAGAAGAAATACAATTCCTGTCTGAACAACTATTTGATCCCACATCCAGTATTATAAAAACTACCTTTCATTTTTTTCAGGCAAGTTGGCTCCCACATTTGCATCGTTGTGTTCCTCTTTTTTGACAGTTGAATCATCCAATACATTTGCATTAGAACAAGGTATGTTAGCATGGTGAGAGGCTGGGCTGATTTCCTGATCATAATCATGTATTGGTGGTGCACTGGGGACATCAGACAAACCATCCTGCACATGAAATCAATCATCACAGTTACACGGCCAAAAAGTGTCATCCTGTTATGAGTGCAATCGACACATGTTTCTGTAAGAACTAATCAGTATTGTAACTTTCATTATATTTTAGAAAGCAGGACAACAGATTGCCCTAGCAACTTATGGGGTCACGAATGCCCCAGAAATAAATCAAATTTTACCACCAACTTTGGGTCCTAGATCACTATTGACTAGAACAAGTAATAAATACAATTCCAATAAGTTGAGAAACGGCATCTTCATGCATTTCCCAGGGAACAGCGAAAGTTCCAGATTGATCATGGAAAAGTGTGTTATCCTTAAACATAGCCTATAACCTGCTTGTATACATGGAAATTCGATAAGAACAACCAATAGAACCATGGAACACCTGGCCAACATATGGACATACTGATGGTGCAATATCATTCTAAGATACATAACGAAATAGAAATGGTCGTTCAATGTCCAGAATATTTGATACACAATTTCAATGTTAAACATTTATGAACGCCTGGTGAATACACACAGACTATTTATCACGAGCATGTCGATCAGCAAACAAGTTTTCTTGCTTATCTCAGCAAAAAGGTAAGTCCTTTTATATCCAACCACAGAAAGAAACAACATGGGAATGATGCTATTGCTATCAAAGAGTAAAGCAGGTTTTAGGAGAAAACGAACCATTTTAGGAGGAGGTTTCACGTTGTCTCGAGCAGGGACATGGGCAGAATAGTTCTCTCGCTGGTAAGTTCTCGAGTTTAAAGGCGTATCGCGGCTGTAATTTTCTGCAGCTGACACCCGAGCCTTAGGAACTGTATTGTTCACTTCTCTTCTGACTGGGCCAGTATGGGAGTACTCAGATGCATACCCACCCCTCGAGGTCACACCATTGCTCCGCCCCTCCACCTGGCTCGAAAACTCCGAGCTGCCTGCATAATCCGAATACTCCTCCTCCTCAACATACCCGCCAACCCGTGCCTGCGGCCGCCGCAACTGCTGTGGCTTCGCCCTTGGCACTGCCGTGTCTCTCGACGAACTCAGATCCGAGTAACCATCACTGGAGTAATACTGCTGCTGCCCGGGCACAGTGGCATACCGGTACAGGGGTGCGGCCGTGGGCCTGGGGATGTCGTCGCGGCGGGGCGACGAGTCCACGGAGTACCTCCCGCTGCAGACTTCGACCTCCTCCGTGTCGGACGACTTGTCCATGTCGGATCCCGCGGCGGCGCTGCCGTCGTCGGTGCGCAGCGCGGCGTGCGACACCGGTACAGCCGCCCGTGGCAGGTGCCCGCTCCGGAACTTCTCCGGCGGCGGCATGCCGAGGCCACCGCCACCGGCGCCGCGCACGGCGCGGAGCGCGTCGATGCAGTCGTGGCTGTGCAGCGCCGCGCCGTGTCCCTGCCACATTTGCGCCAACCAACACCACCGCGCACAGACGCACGCGTCAGAGACAGGATCACAAGGCTACACCAGGTTGATTAGGGTTCGGGAGCACGGCGAGCTCACTAACCTCTCGCACCCACTTGAGCGCGTCTCGATCTAATCCCTCCGTAAACATCATGAGCACATGCGAGTCCCAAGTCCCAACTGAAACGGAAGAAATCAGCGAAAATCAGCAAATTTCGAGCCAAACACACAAAATGCAGGCGATTTACAGGCCCAAAAAAGTCCAAACAAAATCCTCAAAATGCAGATTGGAGCAGAGTGAATTCGAAGGATTGGAAGCAGAATCGGGCAGGCAAAAAAAATCCTTACTTGGGAGCCGAATCGGGGCGCGGATTTGGCGCTGGGAGTGACGCGAGCGCTTGTGTTTGAATTTCTTCAAAAAAAAATTGACGCGAATAGTTTCTGCGCAGCGGTGAGGGCAGCTCCAGCGATGGGAGCCTGAAGCAAACCGAGTGGGGAAGGGGGAAGAGGACGACGACGACGACGAAAGGGACAAGGAGGAGGTTATTAGCCCATGCCAGTATTGGAAAAACTAAAACCCAATTTTTCGAATAAACGCGACGGCGGAGACAGATTTTGCACTTGAGCCCTTTTCTGGTGCTGTAATTCGGTAAGGAAAAGATGGAAGGGGATCCATCACAACGCGTTCAGTGTAATGCCTCTATCGTTACTACCAATCCGGCAATTATCAGCGTAAAAGGAATATATCTTCCTGACAATTAAATAGAAATTAACATAATATTTATTATTATAGTGCACTGCAGTAATCCAGTAACCTTCCAAAATTACCATAAATTAAACGCACAAGAAAGAAAGAAAAAAAAAAGCAATCCTCCTTCTGTGCAGAATACAGTATAATTTTCTTAGGACAGAGGGTGCTATCAGCAAAGACGCATCCCTACGTTTAGGTGGAGTGGTGGACTCGCTCTCGCTTTCCGTTTCGTTTAAGCCTCCCTCCCCGTACTACGTAAGCCGCAACGGGAGTGTGGGCGCGCTCCGGTCGCCGGCACGAGCGACGCGAGCGTTGACGCCGTCGGGGCGCCCCCGTAACGGTCGAACGTTAGTGGTGGCCGACGTCCCCGCAGCGCACGCCCGCTCCGCTGCTCCCGCCCGAGGCCGGCTGCAGCGTGCAACGCTCCGCGATGCCGTCCACGTGCTTGAGAACACACGTGGCGAGCATCGGAGATTGGATGAGTGGTGCGGTCCCCGTGTTCGGTGTTTGGGGTGGCGCATGGAGAGCGGTGGCGTGGGAGCACATGCAGGCGGGGCCCGCGCGCCGTGCCGGGCCGGGCTCCTTTTTTGAACGGCGTGGTCGGAGGATGAGTCATGGCTCGGCTGTATGGCTGTATTGTCCAGGTGGTGGAAGGACGCTTCTGCCCCTGGTGTTGCGGGGGAATTGCAGCGGCGGGTGGGATCGTGCCACTGATGGAGTGGCACTTCCGGCTTTCGTCGTTCGCTTTTTTGGATACCGTGCAGCGATGGGCGCGAGAACACTCCAGCATCGTTATGAATCGGAAGAATTTCGTTCTAACCTTTAGGTATCGATACGCGGATACTTAACTCTTTAAATTAAAAATTGATCATTTGACACTTCAAAGTTATAAACCGAATAACCTATCCTCCGATGTTTTTGTATGGTGGTTTTACTTATGTGGCATTTCACTCCATTTCTTCTCGTCTCATCTCCCCTCTTCATTTCTCCATTTTTCTCCACGAGCTTTGCTCCTAGCCACATCTTTCTCCATTTTTCTCCCACCGAGCTTTGCTCCTAGCCACATCTCCTCCGGCGCCACCTAACGCGACCCACACGGCACCCCGCGCATCCACATCCCGCCTCTCACCTTATCCCCACCCGATTGTCTGCAACCACTCCTTCAGCTCTCCCGCGCCACCGCCACCACTCGACTCTCCTCGGCTTCCCGAGCCTCGGCATCACGTCGGCACCGTGGTCATCGCTTCGGCAGAGCCAACTCGCCACGCGCGTCGCCGTGCCTCGACTGGCTGCTCCGACGCACAGCCTCGTGCCTGCAAACCGCGATCTAGTGAGTCTTCCGCCATTCGCGCGCCATCAACCCCTTCCACTCTTCCCCTGCCCTATTCTTCTTCACGCAGAGGCGCCACCGCCGCACTTCTTCTCCTCCGCCGCCGCGTCGCCGCCGCACCACACCCCCGCACTCCCGACCCCACCGCGGCCTCCCCTCTGGCGCCTTGCGGTGCTCTCCTACCCGCGACATGGCCCGAGTGCTCGCCGCCCTTTTGCCCTGCCGCGCGCTCCACCATGTCCGTCGCCCACACTGGTGTGCCCTCGTGGATCGCCATCCCTTGGCACTTGTTCCGCCTTGCCGCGCCACGCACTTCACCACGCAAGCGAAGCCCGAGCCGAGCAGACGCCAGGCCTCCTCCCTCTGTTGTCCAAGTATTGGACAACTAATCCACCTGACGCCACTTACGTAGGCCAGTGCTAAAGAAACTAGCTCACCAAGCTAACTGGCCAACCGACCACTGACGCCACATCAGTAAAACCACCGCTCAAACATGGGAAGGGGTAGGTTGTCTTGTTCGCAACTTCGGTGTCAAAGTCGGTTTTTTAGTTTAGCGGGTTAGGTGTCCGCATGTCGATACTTGAAGGGTAGAATGAACTTCTTCCTTATGGATTTGAGCCACGGAGTTTATCGACGATTACAATTTGGTCTGCTAGAGCATCTCTAGAGTCTAGGTGAGTTTGTTTCTAGATTAAAAACAAGCAAGTTGTTGATACAAGACATAAGAAACAACAAAATAGCTATTAGAGATTTGTTTGTTACTTAAAAACTTATTTCGTGGATAGCAATTAAAGTCTTAGATACAAGCACAATAACCAATTTTTTATTAGATTAAATACTCTATCTCCTCTTAGTAACAAGCTAAGAAACAAAATATTTTTAGCACTTTAGCACGTCGTCGTCGTAGCCGTCACGAGTCTTTTTACAATGGGGAAGGGGGGAGCAAAGCGCTGCACAGTAGCATATAGGTATCTTTCAAAGCTTGGGCCAAAGCTTTTTCTGTAGTGTGAACCGTGGAACAAAGCTGCGCTTTTCCTTCGGTCACGCGGAAAAGGGCGCAGTTTGGTCGGGTTAGACGAGAAATGGGCGGGTTTTGGTGGGAGATCAGTGGATCACTGCACCAGCCTCACATGCTCTGCCTCTCAACGGGACGCATTGCGAGCGCGAGCTGCAACCACGGAAAGGTTGCGCACCCGGGTGATCTCCCTCGCTCCGGCCTCCGCCTCCCGGGGGCAAAGCTGGAAGCAGTGACCACTGCCCGTTACTTACGTTTCTTCATTAATTTCTGATGCTCTTGACTTTCTAATCCTCCATGGATTTGCCTTTTTCAGTGGCTTCGTTTACTGTGCGGTGAATTGCCCGTGGAGGTGAAGCATTTTCCTCGCAAGACCGGCTTGCTTCGGCACTAAGGAATGTCAGGTTGTGGGGGGATGGAAGTACTAGTAGCAGTACTGTGTTTGTTAATAGCAAGTGGGGATGCGGACTCTACATTACTGCATAAGTTCAATGTGTACAGTGTTTTCGTGGATGTGCAAACAGATGCTTATACGCTACAATAAAATATTTATTGTATCAAAAATATTTTATCTAATGATGTCACCATTTTATTTTTGATCGGATCATGAAGATCACTTTAATACCACACTATAAATCCTCTCGTATTAAACCCTTCGATACGAAAACTCAAATCCCAAGCGCCAAGTGAGGATGCAAAGCAAAAGGTCCATGACTCCCATGTAACACGGCAGATGCCACGGTGACCTGGAGCCCGATGCGGCATTGCCTGGCCGTGCAGAAATTGATGATGTCCATTCCGTTGCGCGGATGGCCTTTTCACATTCCGGTTGGGATCCGAATTAGCGTGGGAAAGCCGGCGCTCAGGGCGAAAGTTAGCGATCACTTTTGGTGTGCTATATTTTAGTGGCGCGCACCGGTGGTGTCACTGGTATGCGACGTGCGTGGAGCTAACCAAACTTTAATTCGAACCGGGCTGGAGTGTGCTGTATCGTGATTCCAACTGGTCGAATTAGTAATGCTCATGCACTTTGCTGTCGAGCTTTCAGTGGAGTATTCTGTATGGAAATTCTTCTTCCCTTTTCACTTAAACGCTCCTGATGTAGTAAGTACTCCGTACGTTACTGAAGACTGAAGTGACTATTGAGTATTATTGACTGTTATGGAGAGAGGAAATTTTCGATACAGGTGATCTGTATCGGGTCAGCCCATGGACCGAGGCTAGCATTAGTCGTCGCAAGCCCATCTCAACTAAGTTTGCGCCAGCACCGACGCTGAAAAATGCCAGGTTGGGCCGTGAGGACGGGTTGTACATGGGCCTTCAAGCGTAAATACTTTTCTCACCTTATCTTATCTAATAAAAAAAGCAGCGGAACGATCTCCGCCCTTCGTACAAAAAATCTAACAAACTTGATTTACTCACGAGTCTCGCCCACCTCAACCGCTCCTCTCCTTCTAATCGCCTCACCACTTCCTTCTCGACCTCACCCTCGACCTTGTTTCGCTCCACATCTCTAGTCAGCACCACGTCACCATCAACAGCAGAGGTGCCTGGAAGGAGATGAGGTGGCGGCAGGTCTAGAGGAGAGGTGGCGCAAGGAAAGGAGGCGGAGGCGGAGGCTCGTCGCGATGGCCTATATCGCGTGGTTCGAGCCACGACCTCTACCGCTTCATATATCGGTCGGCCACCATCGCGCCATCGGCACTCTCGGAAATTGATATTTACTATGTGATTTTGGATCTTGTTTACTTGTACATCTCATCCTGTTTTAGGAACTAGTAATTACTCCGTCCGTATTACGAAACTGAAGTGACCAGGAGATGGTGAAATTTTCATTAAGAGTGCCCATGGACCGAGGAGGCTAGTATTGGTTCTGGAAAGCTCAGCCCAGCTAAGTTTGCGCCAGCAGAGCACCGACGAAGGAATGGCCAGGATGGGCCGTGCCGAGGAGAACTGTACATGGGCAGGCCACGTCGAGCGTGTCAAATTTTGCTCCAGTCTCTCAAAGGAAAAATCCCAACAAAGAGAGTAAAAATCGAGAACCTTCCTGGCTGCGCCAAGCCCACAGAATCAATTACCATCTGACTCGGCGAAGGAACCGGAATCGATACTCCAACAATCCTGCGGCGGGGCTGCGGCGAAGAAGCGAAAAGATCTCGCGAGGCGGCGAGGGAGGAATGTGGTGGGAGTGCGAGGACGGCGAGGGGGCGCGGCCGCGGGAGGAAGTCCCCGTCGATTTCGACTTCATCTCTCCTCTCCAAGACCAGGTGAAACCTATCTAAAAATTCCCGGAGCTTTGCTTCTTAAACTTTAAACGTGCCGAAACTTTCGAGAAAAAATTCGAATACTTGAAACTCGACTGAAACTTAATGAAACTCAACTTTGGAAACTTGTTGAAACTCGACTGAAACAACTTAATGAAACTCAACTTTGAAAATTTTGTTGAAGTCGAAACTTTTGTGAAACTTTTTGATTTTTTTTTTGTTAATGTGGGAGGTGTTGGATTTGTGTCGCGGATCCAACGGCTCTATAGCGTGTGGTAGATGTTCCAGGATCATGATGTGAGTCCTATGCAACTGAAGTGACTAGAGAGAGAGTGAAATTTTCTGTTACAGGTGATCTGTACAGAGTTAGCCCATGGCCTTAGGCTAGTATTGGTTGAACCAATTTGGTTATGGAAAGCCCAACACTGACGAAGAAATAGCCACGTTGGGCCGTGAGGAGTTATACATGGGCCTAGGCCTAAATAACTTCAGGCGAGGCCACGTCGGGCGTGTCAGATTTTGCTCCATTCTTCCGAAGGAAAATCCCAACGATAAGAGTAAAAAAAATCTGCGTTTAGAGGTCTAAATGTGCACCCACGTGAGATGGGTTTAGGATATATCATGCATTTGGGTGTGTCGACGTGCCCACGTGTACTTAAAAAATGAGTAAAAAAATCTAGAGCCTTCCTGGCTGCGCCAAGCCCACAAAATCTAACTACTACTACCGCAGTGCCGCTGACATCTCAGGTAGAGTTTGGCGTTGGGCGTGCGTGCGGTCGGTCCGGGCTTCTGTGCTTGGCGCGTCGTCTTTGTGCCCGGCTCGGCACGGTCATCCGCCCGTCATCGTCATCGCGCCCGCCACGCCGCCGGCCAGCCCAAGCACGGCCTAAAGCGTCGTCTTGGGATCGTGCGTGCCCGGCCCCAGCCCAGCTAAGTAACTATAGGCGGCGCGGGGAAGAGAGGAGAGAGAGGAGGTGGTTGGAGGAGTGGAGGGACGGCGCGCGGCGGCACGAGGGAGGAGGCGCGATCGGCAGCGCATGGGGAGGGAGGTGGCTGGAGCTGGAAGGAGGGGAATAAGAGAATGTGATTAGGAATTGGGAATTTGGGAGCCGAGGCTCGGGAGAAGGGGTTGGGGATGGGGGTTAGGGGAGCTCGAGAGGGATGTTGGGCTAGACTGGGTGACAGAGGGGTTTATTGGTTGGGCTAGATTGGGTGGCAGAGGAGGGTTATTGGTTGGGCCAGGTCGGGATAGGAGAGTGATTGAGTCAGGCTGAGAGAGGGAGGGATTGGACTAGAACGGGAAGGTTGGGTCTATTTCGTGCCGAACCGGCCCAAATATGGCCCAATTGATCGTGCCGTGCTGTGCCGCCCAACGGGTCGCATTCTCAAGCCCAGCCCAGCCCGTAGTTCGTACCGTATCGGCCCGGCCCACCACGTACCATATCGTGTCGTACTTAGACCGTGCCGTGTCGACTGTGCTTTGCATCGACCCGAAAAAACACGGCCAAGTCCAGCTCTAATCTCAGGGAAGGAACCCGGTACTCGATTCTCCAAGAACAGGACCCTCTCACCCGCGTTAGGAGCAGAATCCTGCGGCGCGCTGCGGCGGAGCGACAAAAATCCCCACGGGGCGGCGAGGGGGAGGGAATGTGGTGGGAGTGGGAGGACGGCGAGGGGGCGGCGCGGCCGCGGGAGGAAGTCCCCGTCGATTTTGGCTTCATCTCCCTCCTCTCCAAGCCCAAGGTGAAACCAAACCCCCGCCTCTGCTCCTTCGATTCGCCGCGTTTTGTGGGATCTCGATAGGTGGTTGGGTTTTACTTTTTATGGGGTAGGGCAGATCGTGTAAATGGAATGCTGTTGCTGGCAATTGAGTTCCCTTTTTCCCTTATTCGTGCTTCGAATTTCTTTTGGGTAAAATTCCTGTCTCGCACTTACGGGCCAATTTACGCATGCAGGATTACTACACGATATTGGAAGTTGATTATGATGCGTCGGAGGAGACAATCAGGTCGAGCTATATCCGTCTTGCACTGGTCAGTGTTTGCAGCTCCAACACACTAGTCTATCTGATTCCCATTCTTGAAGTGTGTAGTTTGATACTGCTATGCAAGTTGTTTACCTGAAGCCGCATTTATCCTATTAATTATCTCAATAAGGAAACTTGGGCGTAGGAACTCTACTTAGTTTGCTGCCCATGCAACTGCTTCTGTATTTCTCTCTAGTACAATTCTACTTAGTTTGATGCCTTGATGGTAGTGACTGATGTTTTTTTTTTTCGCCTTTTCCTGTAGAAATGGCACCCTGACAAGAAGCAGGGTGAGGAAAATGCAACTTTCAGATTTCAGGAGATTAATGAAGCGTACCAAGGTGAGCTTGCTTAATTGACCAGCATGCATCTATGTTAACTTAGATGAAAAAAATAGCATTACATACACTGTCTACCATGTGTGGTTCGCATGATGTAGGCTTGGTATACCCATGTTTTTGTTTGCTTCTAAAAACGTTGAAATTCGTGAAGAAAATAGCAAATTGGATATTAATGCACACAAATTTACCTACATATAATCTTAAACATTACGTCCGTCTGACTACATGGTGCCTTACACATGAACAATTCATTCTGTCCCTGCCCAAGATGCCCCTGAACTACTATGAATTTTGCGGTACCTTGTGGAGTTTAAATACAAGTAATGGTTGTCACAAGACTAAGAATACACCCTAGTACTTTGTCTGATTAATAAGCTATGAGGTGGAGCTTGAGATGTGTGGAATTTGTTGAGGGACTGATGATTCTGTGTTTTATTGTTTACGATGGCTTATGGGGACATCATGCAATGTTAAATGAAAGCTGTTTCGTTATCTTCAGTTAGAGATAGCTCCCTGATGTCCTTGTTGAAGTAGCTTGGTAAATCTTTTGGGGACACGTCTACATTCATCTAGGATAAATCATTCATTGCTTCGAGGAAACAAGCTTGGATAGTTTATAAGCAAGCCATGAAATACTGCACTTGGATCATTGCTAAACAACTATGAGAAACATGATCCATACTTATTGGACAGTCAGTAGCTCTAGCAAAAGCTAACTGTAATTTCCTGATCACTGGGTTATATAATTATTTGCACCGACTGTCAGAATAAGTCTTTAGATGTAGCTAATCTTTTTCTTTTAAAGAGTGCTCTTTTGCTATTCATTCTTTTGTATTCTTTTTAGAAAAGTGAGACAAATCTTAAGGCAGGTTGCAGGTATGATACATCAGGTGGTCTCATTCGTGACATCATAACTCTTGTTTTTTACAGTTCTCAGTAATCCAGTAAAAAAGCAAGAGTATGACAAGAAGGGCATTATATATGTTCAGGATCAGAATGTTGTGGTAAGTATCTACGCCCGCTCCCTCTGTTATCTTGCACAAGACTGTTCTCTGATACATTTGATTTGTTGTCAACGATTTCAAGGATTACCTGAACCGGCACAAGGGTTTAATACTTACATGCAATGGCCTTGGCATAAGGTACTCAGTATGGTGAGCTTACTCGGGGGTACCTGAGTCTGCATCCATCTGCCTGCAGTCTTGGATGATGTGTGTAATTGTAAAATCCCATCTAATTCACAAAATATAGTACGGTCCTAGCATTTTTTGGGAGTAAAAAAGACAACCTAGAGTTCATCCCACAACAGAGATGATTTCTATTTGTTGATCAGCTGTTGTAGATAGATTGCAAGAGGCAGAGATGTTCTATGCTACATGTTGCCCCTTTGTGTAGCGCACTGCTCCTAACTTACGAAATGTTGGCATCTATTAAACCCTTGTAGATTGCAAGAGGCAGAGATGATTCCGAATGTCTTGGAATTTAAACATGGTGCTGAGTGCAGCTGAATGACAGAAAATACTTACTGGTTAACGCCAAGTTCCTTACCCGCCAAAACTTCTATATAAGGTTTGAGTACGTTTTGTATAGTTATAACATCGGAACGGGATCCTCTGCATCCAAGGACAAAATACAGCGAAGTTACAGTGCCACATATTAGAATGTGATTTCTACCGTTAAAAGCACTAGATCAATATCTGCAGTGCTGCTACAGTAAAATTACTGGGGTTAAATATTTCACTGTTGCTACAGTTATTACAATACACTGCCCAGCGTTGTTTGTATACACGCAAATCACTGTTTGCCGATGACCTTTGCATTACAACGGAAGATCCAGATCCTACAACCTGAGCGTCCTGGTATTTACCTTTTCCGTTACAAGGTTAGAGTACGTTTTGTATTGCCCATGAAGCAATTTTTACAAATATATTTTGTACTTTGCAGTGATGTAATTACAGCTGTGGTGACTTGCCAGAAATCGGAGTATATAAATATAGCATTACCTGTAATCACTTGATCAAACTATGTTTTGAATTCCGCTGTTCGAGCTCAGTATTTTGATAAGTGATTTGGAGGGAAAACATTAGATGATTGTTGAGTGACGGACGCTGTTTGTGCCCGCATAAAGAACACGGATGGAAGGTTACTGGGCTGCAGGAAATACAATAGATAATATGTTCAGTCAAACCGTTTAACATGTTATGTTTCAAAGGTACCAAACTACAAATTTTGACGCTTTTACTCTGGAATATAAACATCGGATCAAGTAAAAAAACAACCAGCAAGGCTTGACCAAGCACACTAGCAGCAAAACTTTAGATGTCTGATCACAGTTGACGAGTGGAAACTTGGCTTACATATACAACTTTTTATCCCCTTTCAGTGATAGTTGAAAAAAATGCCTAATAATGAGCTGGTTGTAAAGCCTCAACATATGCCAAAGGATCATTCGTCACCAGCTCAAATAATCCTCCCTTTGAGATCTTCGAATTTCGCAAACAGTTCATCTCTGTTTTCCTGCACATAGCAAAAGCCGATATTAGGGTCACAGTCACACAACAGGTATGACTGACGCTGGCTTGTAGTTTGTAGGGAGTTGGAGACGTACCTTGAAGAGGAGGTACCGTGCTGTGAACCAAATTGAGTAGCCAATTCCTACGAGTTCCAGCACTTTTGGAAGCTGCAATGAGTAAGTCAAGCGGTTTAGGGAGTAGGGAATGTTGACTCTTTAGGTACATTCAGATTTATCCAACAATGCCATAACTACATACCAGGGGAATGGAATCGATTGCAGAAACAACCGAAGATAGAATCGATAGAACAACGAAAGCACCAGATCCGTAGAGGACATAAGTGGGTGTCACTTCTATGTCCAACTGAAAATGAGTGTGAGAAACAAGATAGCATTCAAGAGCTCATTCAAAATAGCAAAAACATTCAAGAACAAAGGTGCATAGTATCCCTACGAAGATCTAACTGAAAAGTAGATTCCTTCTGTATGAAAATGAATACTGGAAAGCAGATGATTAAAGCAAGACATGTACTCTCTTGAGTTCAGAGGAACAGAAATAACCAATGCAATATGGTGATACATGAAATAGTATAGTCTCACTCGATAGCAACAAAACTAACACATTTGTGTGGTAGGGATCACATAACCAGTACCAGCAAGGATCCCGTTCACTGGCTGGGAATGGTAACCGGCCGGTTATCGGTTTTCCCTTTTTTTCGGATGAAAGTCGCTCGAATTTGATTAAAAACCATTCAAAATTTAAAAAATTAGAATTTGAACTTGCAAAACCCGGAAAAAACGGCCTGGATTTTGGATCCCGGACCCCAGCCGGTAACTGGCGGTTACCGGCCGGGATTTTATTCCCTGGGTATGGCATCTGATTCAGTTAATACTGTGTAACTTCATAACAAGTTGGGCATTTGGAGCTCTAGATCTCTGCAAATCTTACACTAGGGCTTAACCACCTAGCTTACTGATTATCACATCTTGTACGTGAGTCTGTGAATGAGCTCAATTTTACATATTGAGATCTATCGTAAGCTTGAACAGCCATGCTGAGCCAAACAGTCAGCAAGATTGCATTTTTCACCAGTTCATTTACCATTTTCCTGGATGTGGTATTCTTCTACTCGACTCTTCTCATTCTGTCGAATATCTTATACTATAACATGCTTGCTACTATTGTTATTAACGCAACGAGACGATCTAGTTATCATTACTACCAGGGTTTTACCAGAGCATATCATGCTGCAATCACATGGAAAGTGGGCCTATATTCCCCCTCAGAAGCATAATCCCACACAGGGGTTATTTGCCGGTGTGTTCATGGGGGCATTTGGTTGAAATCGACAATTGCCTAATTTGGTATTAAATGCGTGGGAATTGGTGGTCAATTCTGAACTCTCCCTATATTTGCGAACGTAGTTGAGAATTCCCATCCACTGATCCTCATTTCGACGAATAATCCCTACACCCTAAGGCTTGGCACACACCATTCCGCTAAACAGAATGGCACGATCTCTCGAACGCAGAAACAACAAACAGGTAAAGTGCAACACGACGATACCTTGCTCAGTATGTCATCTATACCACCGTCCTCCTCGGATGCCTCAGACGACACTGGCGCCGCTACTACTGTCGCCTCCACAGCGCCAACCTCCCCACTCTCCTCCTCCTCGGCCGGCGAGGCGGGCTTCTCGGTGACGACGACGGTGGAGGCGGACACGGATGCGGGCTCCTCGGACGGCACCGGGTCAGGCGCGGAGGCACTGGCGCAGCGCCAGCCTGGCGAAAACATCGCAAACAGGAAAGAGAGAACCGTGAGAAGTGTGAGTGAACGAGCGACAAAGCGAGAGAAGCTTCGGGACCTCGAGCCGGGAGGCGGCGGCGGCGGATGGGTACGGCGACGGAGGGAGGCGTGCGGCGGTGGAGGGAGGCGAGGGATAAGGGAGTGGTGGCGCGAGCGGAGGCGGTGGTGGAGACGAAGAGCTCCATTTTTTTTTCTTCTTCTCCTGGCCTTTCTGTGGAGGCCGACCTCGTTGGGCTTTGAGGTTTTTGTGAGCTGCGAGGAGGATGAGGGGTGGTGGGCTGGTGGCTCAGTGATGTGTATGTGTATGTGTGCTTGTTTGATTTCGTGTTCCAGCCTTTTGCCGCGGGACAGGTGGCGCTTTCTCTTTTGCTCTCTTTTCTGGGGCCCACCTGTGTGGTTTGCATTCTCTGGCTGGATCTCCTTTTTCTTTCGTTTTCTTTTTTGGAGTTTATACTGTGCAATCTACAGTTGCTCTACAAATACAATTCCACATATCAAACTCGTCTGCTAAAATACAAAGAAATGAAAAATGGCCGTAGTACAGGTGGAGCATATTGGTTTCTGTTCCTCCGTTTATAACGACTTGTCTGGTTAGTTCCACACCACGAGTTTTCCTAAATTCATAAAATATAGTTTTCATGTTTTATCGCATTTTTATTTGTGATACATTACCTTATTTTCCTCACAAATTAACGCATCCTCTTTTACTAAAAAAACCTCAGATTTTTTTTTTGTGTTCGTCTTATTAGAGGAATTTTGGTGGCTTTGCACTGCTTTTGACAACTACATTGGGCCTGGGCCTAATGTCCTTGAGAGCTAGCCCCAAGCCTTGAGTAAATAAAATATTTTATTAAGGGTTTTTACCTTGAAACAATTTTCAAGAAAATATTTTCTCTCTCTAATCATATTGGTCATTTAATGTGGACGTGGGAGAGAGAAATATTTTTTCTTCTGGTGCAACCGCACGTCCTATTAAGTAGGACATGCTCATGATTTTACTGTTAAAAGAGGGGAAGCAGTTTTAAGATAAAGAGTATAAATATTCTCATTAGTTTTACTTTATCCTTTCACCGTATGTTCCACAACTTTTCATTCTGAAACCTTCTGTCTTCCTTGGAACTCCCTCCCATTTCCTTAAGCTTTTCCAATCTCCTCCATGGCGATCTGGAGCAAATCCGTTCTTTCAGAGGAGCAGATCCAATTACTCGAGGATTGGGGCTTCATTCCAGTCAAGGCTCTAATCTAATGGAATCCGGCTGGGAAGACATCGAACCGATTCCAAATCCAGGTTGCATTCCTCTATTCAAATCCTTTGTTTACTTGGGTTTTCATTTACCCGAAAGTGATTTTATAGCTTATGTTCTTACGCATTACAATCTAGAATTGGCACATTTGGGTCCAAATTCTATTTTGATTCTTAGTGTCTTCACACATCTATGCTTTTCTTAGCATTCCTCCATCTGTTTGTCTTTTTCGTCGTATCTATCAATTCACTTCCAACAATAGGAGTCAGGGTTTATGTGGTAGTGTCTATTTCAAACTTTATCATAACACCACCGATGAGTACCCTATTCTCCCAATCAAGGATTCATGTCGCGACTATCACAAAGATTGGTTTTACTTTGGCCTCCCAGAAGGTAGTCGTCTGTAGTATACCAAAAAGATACCCCCAACTTGGACAAAGAAAGATAGGGACCAGGAAAAAGTCTTCATCTTGACTGCTGAGGAGAAGAGGGTGGTTGGAATGATTGCAACCATGGTTGGAAGTGGTCTTACTAGTCGTCGTTCACGACTTTCTCAAGCATCGGGTAAGCCCTTTGAAGAAAATGGTTCATTTGGCATGTGATTGAGGAGTCCAATGACTCCAGTAAGGACCAGATTGGAGGTATGCTACTCTCCAACTGTCTTTTTTATTTCTAAGTATTTGGTTGGTTTGCTTATAATTTTGTTATTTTCTTTTTAGTATTATTGGATACCCAAATTTTAGATAGTGCACCTAAGATTTTGAGAGATGATAAGGATAACTCTGAGCTTGTCCCACTTGAGAGGCAACCCGTTAGCCTTACCGAGGCTCCAATTGTTGTTCGGGGCGAGCGAGCTAAGGTAAATAATCTTTTAAACTTAGAAGATTTCTTAAGATTATGATCTTGTTTATTGATTTGCTCTTCTTTTCAGATTCTTAACAGGAAATGATCTGCCGATCAGACTAGTTCAAGTAGCCAAACTTTTGTTGCTAAGAAGGCCAGATATACTAGCCCAGGCCCTTCCAAGGTAGTGGTTGGGAAGCCCTCAACCAAAAGCAATACTGCAGGACCAGCCACGACCAGTACCCCTGCTTCTATTGTCCCTGCTATTCAGTCTAAATGTATCGACGACAAACAACATGCATAGGAAAAATTAGCCAAGGCCTCTAAGGTACCCAGGTATGAAAAAAACCATATTTGGGCTCCTTATAAAGATCCATTTCAACACATCCCTCCTTTCACAATTGTTCAGGGAGAGAGGGAAGAAGTTGTAGAGGACGAGGTCCCCTTCATCAGATTAGAAAGACCTAAAACACTAGGATATACTTTCAAGATCTCATCTGATGAAACAGGCAGTGGTGGTCTAACTTTTAGGTCTACCAGTGCTTTGTTGGACATTGGAGGGGATTCTGGCATCTACTTCAGGTAAATGAAGTCTTCCTAATACTTATAGTCTTTTGATTGTGAACTATTATATAGATAATAAATTTATTTCTCGTCTATTTTATGATAGTCCACCGAACACTTCTCCTGCTGCTACTAAAGTACAAGGGCAAGTTGGGCAAGTTAGAGGAAAGGTAGTGCCTTCTCCTATTCCACTAGACAAACAAGTTCTAGTAGTTGTAAAAGAAGCTATGGTGGTCAGGGGGCCTTCAACTATCATTATTGAGGAGTCAACACCCACTATTGATGAATTGGTCGAGAAGGCTCCGACCATCGTTCATGAAACGTCAACTTCCACAAGCATAGATGTGTTCAAGGAGGCTCCGACCACTGTCAAAGAAGGAGAAGTAGCAACAACAACCGATGAAGTTGTCGGGCATGATCTTGCCACTACTGAAGCTACCGAGACAATGGTTAAGGAGTCCATTGACCAAACTGTTGTTTAAGATCAAAGGTATGAACCGATGATTTTGGTGAGTTTCTTTGCTTATTTTTTTTATTTAGCAATATATTGTATTTTACATAAAACTAGTCTTGGTTTTGAACTAGATTTTTCTTCTATAAAACTTCTTTTGTTTATTTTCAAGAGAGCTTCTACTCCTAAAATGACTTTCACATCAGAGACTGGTGCTATCGTGATATGGCGATCGGCTCCAGGATCCAGACAAAAAGAAGGTCCGATCAGTTTTGTTGGGGAATAGATCGACCAGACCACTATCCCGACTAGTGTCGAGTATAGCAGTTTCAGAGAAAGTCTTCTTAATGTATTCAATGAGGTAAATTTTCTATCTCAAAGCAACTTTAATGAGGTAAATGTACCATTCTAATCCTTACAATTGGAATTGTGTAGAATACAAAAGAAATATTTACAAGGATGGATTCTTTTGTTAGAACAAATGCAAATAAGGATGCAGATATTGCAAAATTGAAAAGGTAAAGAACTTTTAGTTTACTCTCTACTTTATCTATTGTGTTATTCTTCCTATCTTCTTAATTTATGTAGGGAGCTTAAAGAGGCAAATATATTTTTTGCCCAACAAATCAATGAATTTGAGTACAAAGTCTTGTTGGCTGAGAACAAGATTAGAGAACTAGAATTTATCTTGTGGAAAAAACTGATAAGCTAATAGAGACCAACATAGAATGTGTAAAGTTCCAAAAAAAAGAAATATGAAAATTTACACAGAATTAAACACAGGGAGCTTGGAATGCATTCAGCTTCAACAAAAGTACAATGAACTCTTGGTTAAGCATCAAGAGGATGGAAAAGGAAATAAACATTTTTTACCTTATTAGTTTATTATAGTAATATTTTGCATATGTATTAATTTCCTTTCTATTTCTAGATCTCTAGAAAATAATAATAATAAATCTCTAGATGAAATGTTCCAAACTCTCCAATTTTACGTTGAAATTATTGAGAAGGAAAAGAAAGCGTTAACAATGCAAATTGAAAATAGTGCAAGTTCAAACATGGCTATCTTACTCACATTCTCGACCAGTTGAAGAGTCTTGCTACAAAACTCAAATGCAATACAACTATGCTTAACAAAGATGATCCAACTTGTGAAGAACTGGCTAAGTACGTTGATACTCAACTGGTCTAACTTTTGAAGCATATCCCGAAGATGACAAAAACAATGGAGTCTCTTCGAGTGGTGTTGACTAGTACAATCATGTTATTGTTCATCAAGCTAAAGCACTTATGCAGGGATATAGTTGATTTAGAGCAACTCCTTCTTGATATGCAATTCTGCTGAGGAGATACAAAAAAGAAAGGAAGAAGTCGCCTCTGTTGTAGCTACATTAGTTTAAAACTAGAAATTTGTTATGACCGAAAACTGATTTATCTTAGTTCCAAACATTTTTTGATCATGTAATGAGCATGTGTTGTCTTGTGATGGCTTTGCTTTACATTTTTTTAGTATTATACTAGCCCCAACTGTGATTTGTAAACCAGCAACATGGTACACTAATCACAGTATTTGATTATTGTAATGTGTGATAAAGTTAAGTTTGTACGACTAGTATATCCTTCACAATATACTTAGTAGTTAGTACAACTAGTAGGAAATCCAAGACAAAGTCTACCTAGTGAGTTTCTAAGCACTAAGTACCGGCTTACAAAAAAAAGTCTCGTGTAGAAGTTATCTTAAGATCTGACTAGTGACTTTGTATATGTTAGGAAACTATGGTCGGAAATCATGTAGACCAGTCTTCATCGTAATAGATAGTAATATAGGCTCACACAAAGTACAATATGATAAAAAATATAATACAATAAAGAATAAATAACAATATAAGCTTTATTGATAATAGCGAATGTCTTGCACCTAATACTTGCGAATGAAAGGATTCGTCCATCTTCCATAGCTAATTGAGCAGATCCTAGTCGATTGATAGGGACTACAGTAAAAGGACCTTCTCATTTAGGAGATATCGTGTTCAAATTGGACTGATTCTGAATTCTTCTAAGAACCAAGTCTCTCACGTTAAGTATATGTGGTTGAACTCTTCTATTGTAGTATTGTCGTAACCCTTGTAAGTAGGTTGCAGATATGACAAGTGCTCGATCACGCTTCTCTTCGAGTAAGTTGATATCATCTTCACGCAGCTCATCTTGATTGACCTTGTCTTGATGATCAACACTTGTAGATTCCAAGTGGGTTTCATTGGGTAATACGACTTCTGCTCCGTAAACCAGTTGACATGGTGTTTCACTAGTAGCCCTACTGGTCGTAGTGCGTAAGGCCCAAAGCACTTAGTAGAGTTCATGTATTGAAGCCCCGAACATACCTTGATGCAGTCAAACACCCTTTTCTTTATGCCTTGGATTTTGGCCATTAGCACGTTCGACTGCTCTGTTGCTCTATGGGTGAGCAATTGAGGCGAGACATATTTGTGTGTCTATTTCATCATAATAATCTTGGAATAAACTACTAACAAATTGTGATCCATTATCTGTAATAAGATGACTAGGTACGCCAAAACGTGTGAATACGTTCTTCATGAAAACCCTTTTTTGCTGCTAATGCCATAATAGTAACTGGCTCAGTTTCTATCTATTTTGTAATTGTATCAATAGCCACGAAGAGGAATTTATATCCATTAGTTTCCCTAGGGAGGGGTCCAACAATATCAATTCCTTGTGTCAAAAATGGCCATGACAATGGTATTGTGTGTAATTGATTTGTTGGTTGGCCACTTGTTGACCATGGAACTGACATTGCTCGCAAGTCTTTATAAGATTGCATGACGTCTGTGATGGGCTAATAATAACACTGTCGGGATGCTTTACTGACTAGTATTATATAGGAAGCATGTGCTCCACACAAGCCCCTCTGTATATCTTTTAAAAGTTTAACTCCCTTTTCTTGGGGGTATGCATCGCATGAGAACACCATTTTCTCATTTTTTGTACAGGTTACCGTCAACTAGTTTGTACATGAGTGCTTTTAAAACTAACTTATCTTTTTCATGGGTATCCTCACGCATTGTCCATGCACAAGATAGTCCCTTAATGGTTGGATCCAATTTGTGTCATGCTCGAGAATAACGACATCTGATTTGGTCATTTGTGCCTCTGTTGTTGTAACTACTAAGGGCTTAGATAAGTATTCAAGAAATACACCTATTGGAACATGTGATCATGAGGACCCCGATTTTGATAACTAGTCCGCTAAGACAATGTCTTTTCGTGGAATGTATTTAACTTTGAAACTACTAAAGTGTTTTTCCTATTTCCTTACTTCTTCTAGATAGCTAGCCATTGTTTCATCAGAACGCTAATATTCTTTATTAACATGGTTTACGACTAGTTGTGAATCACCCTTTGCCAAAAGTTGACAAACACCAAGGGATTTGGCTGATCGGAGCCCGACTAAAAGATATTCATATTTTGCCATATTATCTGTGGCAGAGAACTGTATTGTACAACGTATTGTAGTTGTTCACCTTGTGGCATAACTAATACTACACCAACCCTAGAACTCGTCTCATTCGACGACCAGTACTGCATTGATCACATTAGACGTAGCAACCAAATATATCAATAAAGGCTCCCTAAGAGATGGTGAAACCAGTATTGGTGGCTTAGCCAAATAAGCTTTTATGTCTGCAAAGGCTTTGTTCGCTTCATCTGACCAATGAAATTCATCATGGTTACGTATTACCTTAAAGAAAGACAAACCGCCTTCTCCTAGTCGACAAATAAAACAGTTGAGTGCCGCCATTTGACTAGTTAAATCTTGTACCTCCCTTACAGTGGAAGGTCGTCATAAAGCTTCAATGGCACGGATTTTTAGGAATAACTTCAATTCCACAAGAACAAACGAGAAAACAAAGTAATTTACCAAAAGAAACACCAAAGGTACACTTTTTTGGATTTAAGTCAACACCATGTTTATTCAAATTATTGAAGGTTTCAGCCAAATCAGACAAATGGTCAGAGCTTTTAGTACTCTTTATTACAAGATCATCTACATAAGCTTCTAAATTACACCCTAAGTACGCTACAAAGGTCTTATGCATCAAGCACTGGTACGTGGCTCCAACATTCTTGAGTCCAAACGACATCTTGACATAGCAGTAGATACTAATGGCCTGATGAAGGCAGTCTTCTCCTCATCATCTCCTGCCATGCTAATATGATGATAATCCGAATAGGCATCCAGGAAACTTATCAATTCACATCCTGCAGTTGAGTCGACCAGTTGGTCGATACGTGGTAAAGGAAAATAATCTTTATGGCAGGAAGTATTTAAACCAGTGAAATCAATGCACATTGGCCACTTACCATTAGCTTTCTTGACCATGACAGGATTCGCAAGCCATTCTGGGTGGTCAACTTCGCGAATGAAACTAGCCTCTAAGAGTTTATCCAACTCTGCTAGGATGGCTCCTTCTCGATTAGGAGAAAAATGTCGTAGCTTCTTCTTCACTGGTCGTTTATTAAGCCGTATAGCTAGCATGTGTTCGATCACCTCCCTTGGAACTCCAGGCATGTCGGGTGGCTTCCACGCAAACACATTTACGTTAGCCCAGAGGAAGGCGACAAGCTTGAATTCCTATTCCCCATTGAGTCCCGACCCAATTTGAACTGTCTTGGACTAATTTTTAGGGCTGAGTGGCACTTGCTTCACTTCTTCATTGGGCGAGGAGTTGCTTTTCAGCTTTTGTGCCTTGCTTGGCCTTTCTAGCTAGCTTGGTTTCTCTGCTTCATTAAGATTTGTTGATGGAAGTTGATCAACAATATCTAAGGATTTATGATCACCATTTTCGAGTAGTGGATTGATTACCTTGGATTGCAAAGACACCTTTTGAACCAGGAATCTTGACGCTCTGGTACGCATGATGAGTGGTTGACACAAACTTAGTTAGAGAAGGTTTTCCTAATATAGCATTGTATGCTAACTCAAAGTCAACAACCTCAAAGGTAATTAATTTTCTTTGGGATTTTTTTGAATCTCTGAATGTAACGGGTAATACTATCTGTCGGATAGGTATTATTGAAGGTCCTGGTACGATCCCAAAGAATGGAACCGTTACCATTTTATTTTTAGTACGGGGAATTTGCATCTCATCTAATTTGCATCCCAGAATAGTGTCGATATTGTTGACCTCTTACCAAGTTTATTTGAATTGTCTTTTTGACGAGTATGCAGTAGATCCTCCAAAGATGACATTGACGTGATTGTCTGTCTTTTGGAATGGCATATCCTCATCCCCATATGCACCTTTAGCATTACTTGGTCCTCCACTTTCAGGCAGGGTTGGCATTGGCCCCTTGCCTCAATAAAATGCATCCATACATTTCTGCCAAGTGATGTAGTTATGCGGGTCATGGTCGAGCAAATTTTGGAGCGCAACAATAGCAAATCCCACTGGTCGTACTAGAGCCTGTTGGTACCGACTGATCATTCTAATGACCACCTTCCTTCCTCCAAGGCCCTTTGGCTTTGTTGTATTTTGGTCGTTGCTCAACAATTGCAACCTCCCTTGAAGAGGACTTCGATTTATCCGTCTTCTTGTGCTTCCCTTTATAGCCCTCCGACCTGGTCAACCTCTTGGAATCATTCTTCTTGGGTTCCTTAATACCAGGTTGAAGTGGGGTATGGCCATCATCGACTTTGCGATTCCACTCCACGGCTTTGTGGGCATGAAAATAACGACTAGCTATGTCGAACAGTTCTGACACATTTCTTGGGGGGTGAATGTTGAGGTCTTCTGTAAACCGCTCATACCGTATCGCCTGTTTGAAAGCTCGAATTATAGAATCATTAGTAATAGTTAGAATAATATTATGAACCACTTCAAATCTCTTAACAAACTAACATAGATTTTCACTAGGGGTTCGACGGAGGTGATGTAAATCATCTTCT
Organism: Ampelocalamus luodianensis; assembly: GCA_036346255.1. Taxonomy (NCBI): domain Eukaryota; kingdom Viridiplantae; phylum Streptophyta; class Magnoliopsida; order Poales; family Poaceae; genus Ampelocalamus; species Ampelocalamus luodianensis. The sequence goes on from CM070634.1 coordinate 4,202,373, forward strand.
TTCCCTGGTTTTGTAAATCAATTTTTAAAGTTATTTAAAATAGCATCATAGAGATGCTCCCTATTATAGATAGAATTCTCTAGTTTATTAAAAAGCCATGTACGTGCAGAGCCTTTTAAGACAATAGGTAAATAATTTTCCATTTTCTTTTCATTGCCGCTCGCAGCCTGGATAGCAGTAGTGTAAATCTGGAGGAATTCAGAGGGGTTATGTGTCCTATCAAATCTTTTCAAATTTCTCAACTTGGACTTTTCCGGCTAGGTAACATCTTTGAGTTCAGCTGAGAATGTCTTACATCTTGTATAAGGTCCAAGTAGTGATCACATGTTAAGACTATTACCACGACAAGTTGGGGAACATGATCGTCTATTTCCTAAAAAAACGATGGTAAGTGTGTTCACCTAGAACTAGCCTATTGAATACGTTCTGCCAAGGCGGATCATTTGCTTGACGGGCACGGTGGTCATCATTGCGGTCACTGAAACCCGTTTGAGATCTTGAAAATTGCGGTAGACTTTGGACTTCTGCGATAGACTCTTGGAGGCCAACAGCCAACGGACAGATGACTAGAAGATCTTATTCCTTGTTTACCCCTTCCAGACGATTGGCAATAGCACTTACTAATATGAGAATGTGATCCATTGAACTTTCTTTCTGCGAGGGAGAAGGTACAATATTTAAATCTCTTACTGACGCTTGCGGGGCAACTTGAGGTGTGGCTAGTGACTATTGGTGGTCGTTGTTGGCGTTGATGTTGGGCAACCTAGATGTCCCTTGCATGCTAGAACGATATTGTTGGTGGGCGTCCTCCATTGCCTTCTGTTTGGCGGCAAGTACCTCATCGTTGCGCTGCTCCTGCTCCATGTTGATGCAAACTACGTGCAATCAAATGTAAGTGCACATGTCAATTTTAGCCTTTCACCTGAAGTATTCGAAGGTTATCATATCCATAGAGAACGAACTAACTTCGCCTATGATTCAACAATATAATTTTCATCTAACTACCATGGTAAATGAATATAAGTGATAAATGTGATCCAACTTTAGTAAAAAGATAGCTAGGCACAAAGCAATTAGCCTAAAAGCTAGAATAGATCTAACTATGTTTAGGAAATAAGCACTAAGGACAAAAGTTGCAATGCTAAATTGATAGAAGAAGTAGATGTTAGATCACTCACTGAGGTGGTTCTCACCCTACAGTCCAATACCATCTTTTTCACCTTCGCACCCATCATGCACTAGGGTTAATCTGAGTGCAGCAAGTTCTGCACAACTCGATATAGTTCTGCTCGCTAGATCTAAACACCATGTCTAAACCTAAGGCTAAACAATTGATATAGCTAAATACTGTCTGAGAAACAAGCATGATATCAAGAAAACATGCAATGGTATGATCATAGATGCAAAAACATAATAACTGTCATAGCAAAGCGTAATAACAAAGGAAGTGCAGAGGAAGGCTTACAACTTAGAAGATTGCAGAAGCTGCAGACTCTGGCAACCTTTTGGTGTAGACGCTCCACATCCTGGCTCTAATTAGAACCATCCCTAATTAGAGCCTCCTAAAATTATAGAGGGTAATTAGAACTCTAATTATATAGTTCAATTAGAGCACTCTCTAATCCTTAATATCTAATCTATACCTAATTTCATGAACGGACATTGCTCTAGCCTCGCTGGAGCGGCGAGGGAAGAACTCGAAGATTGGATGCTTTAGAGGGAACCCCTGGGGTCCATTTTAAAGGTAAAGGGACTGGAGGGTCGTGGTATGGATGTGGTAGAGTTGGAAACAACCGTCATTGAGCTTGATTCGGATTACACTTTGAATTCGAGTCGGCTTTCTACTTTCTTTCTGTGCAGCAAATCTTCTGGATGCCGTAACTTTCTCACGCGAACTCGGAATTGAGTGATTTGTTTTCTCCCATTTAGATAACATAGAGTACTTCAACTTTATATTTGTGGAGGTTTTTTGAAAACTCCGTCGTCGTTGCCAAACTTTCCTTGGAAATTGACTCTGCTACGGACTTTGATTCATTGTGCAACCTGCCTTGTGGGGCCATATATCCCACGTCAGAACACCAAATTAGGTTAATGAGGACTCTAAAGTGGACTACTCAAATAGAACTACAACTTTGTAGTTATGGTTTTTTTCCCCATTTCAAGCTGTTTCGGTCGCGAAAATTGCGTTTCAAGATGATGGATAGATTTTGTCCCATTTCTTAGTGAGGCAAATATGGAATCTCCCAATTTTCCCTCTCTCTTTTTCTTTCTTTTCTTCAAGAATTTTGTGGAATCATACAAAAGCAAGATAATAAGTTTTATATTCAATTATGGGTCCCACCGATAATTTCTCTCACAAATTGGCGTGCATGTAGTAATCCTCCACGTTGTCATGTTGCTGACCCGTTGAAGGCTCAGTGTTTCTATCATAACTTTTTCGTTTGGACTCTGAATTGGGCAAATGATATATGTGTTTTGATCATCTCGACGAGAGAATCATCTTTAGAATCTCCAAATTAGGGTTTGAAAATGTATTGATCATTCAAAGCTCGTGGAAAGGATCTTCGGAACTCATCGATTTGCCGGTTCAGCAGCGGTCTTCTCCAAATGAGTGTATTTGGCATGAAAATCATGTGAAAAGTTCTATTTTCTCGCAATACAACTCTTTTGCATGTATATCTCGAATATGGATTGTTAGTAGCACAATATGTAGCATTAGTGATGCATAGAAACAAGAAATGGCATTGTAGGAGAGTATGAAATATGTATAAAAGTAGTGCCAACACTCCACACATGCTGCTTGTTGCTGTGCCTCATGTCGTTCATGTTCTGCTTGTTGTTATGGGGTCTTGCCTACAGTAATGGTTGCATTCGTGAAACTCCAAGAAGATGGTGGGTGAGAATGTTCTGTTCTCATCGAAGGACGAGTAGTACTCAAGAATCCAGAGTAGATGTTCCGCGGATGGCTCTGCAATAATCTTATCATGGACACCGTTAGTGATATCATCAATGGACACCGCGGTACCGAAATGGTTGTCACCTATCTCTCTAGTTGAGACAGGTTCATGAACATACTCGCCCTTGGAGTTGCTTGAGGGTGGTGGCGGCATCTCTGTTGCCTCAGTCCCGACGGGTTTGGCTGAGGACGACGAAGATTCTCTCTCGAAAACGTACTCGAGGTAGAAGTCGTACTTACATGGCTCCTTAGGGGCGTAGTCCTCATCCATGAGGTCGGCATACGTGAGGGCTTGAGAACATCGTGGAGAGGATCTTCGGATAACGACGATCCCCACGGATGTTCCCAACTTTCAATGCACAAGAGTCAAGACCCTTTATCGAACTTATGAAAATAATAAAGGGGACAATAACACACCTAGAGGCTTTATTGTTGTCCTTGGAGGCATGCGGACCCCCTAATTTATATCTATATAAGGGGTGACAATTAATGTTGTAATGGGCGTATCCTGGCTTCACTCATGTGTCTTTCTTGTGTTTCGAACCGTTGCGTCCTTTATTAACCATTGTAAGAGCCGTTAACTACTCTCACATGTTCAATTAAACTTTCACGTGGTAAATTGTCATAACTCCGACTAATTATACATATAATCACTGGTCAGAGAAGTTGGTTATTATCCCTTACTGGTTCTCAATAGATGTAAGGTCAACGAACAGATATGTTAAATAAAGTATATCTCACTGTGGTCGGAAGTGTAACAGGTTAAACGGGCCTTATGTGAGAATAGTTTTCTTTGAGCTGGGCACATGATTACCAAGATCGGCCTGCCACGGCGTGGGCAGTTAAAATTTCTTTACTCGCCTCCCGAGGAAGTCTACCTGACCCGATCGATCGCAGCGCACCTCACGACCCATAAACAACCATACGCACTTGTCACGCATGTCAAACACTCCAAATACTAGTCATACATACATACATACATACATACTGTATATTATACTTAACCGAGCATGTGTTAAGGTTCAAGTTTTACCACCCTGTTAAGAGTATCTTAATCGTATTTCCATTATCGAGACGAATCGCGGTAAGGGACGGGCACAAAAGCTAGCTAGCTAGCTCCAGAGCGCGGTTAAAATCACAACGTGACAGTGACACCCATCCATCCTACTTACTACTGTGTGACAGCCTCCTGCTCTGCGCCTCCGCGTCACGTACAGATACAAACACCCGGCCAATGTACCGCGCATGTACGCGTTGCAGCATCCGCGTACGTCGTCGTATATATGGAGCACTTTTTTCTTTCACCGGAAAGGGTAAGGGGTAGTAGACGGTTATATATACCACGTACGTAGGTCGATCGCGCGGGCGCGTGTGGATCCAGTACACATGCACGGACACGAGGCCGGGGTAACGTAGGATTGGCCGGACCGCGCGGCACCGGTCGGACGGCCGGCGCGGCGGAGGCGGCGATGTTTTGGCCGCGCGCATTTAAAGTTTCGACGCCACGTAGAGCTCTAGCCACCGCTCACGGCCGGGTGTTGCGCACACATGCATGCATGCACGCGGTTTGGTTTTCTCGTCGGCTACTATACACGCAGTTCCTACGCACCGATCAACCACGGCACTCTCTCCAACACCGTGCCGCGCTACGTGCGTTGCGTGCGGTGGATGAACCGATCGAGGAGCGGTGGTGTTGTAGCAACGCGATTGCCTGCCGCCCATAGGCAGAACAGGTTGGAAAAGTTACAGAACAGAACGAGTCATAATGTAGGCTAGTCGCTCGCAAAATTAAAGGCAGTTTACATGCGATGTGCTAAGATATTCGCGTTGGGCTTAGCGAGGGAGCACGCCATGGCCGCTAAAGGCACGGGAGGAGTCGAGCCGTGTGGTCCTCCTCTCCAACCATGCAGGCACAGCATAATTCTACTCTACTCCACTGCTACAACTTTTGCTTTGTGTATTTGCCCATTAGCCAACCGAAGTTACTACTACGAGTAGTAAGTATACTACTACCAAACCGAGAAGTATAGTGGTAGTAGTACGTCGGCCAATAACTGTGGCGTCTTTGTTGCTGTTTGTTGGTGCAATACGGTTCTTTATCCTGCGCCCTCTTTAACTGGTCAAATTGGGGAGCTTTGCAAATCTCGAGGACATGTTCCTAGCCTGATCGATCTGTCCTCGTTTAGCTTTAATTTACTTCAGATTTGCGGGGTTAAGGCGAGTTGTAGCTGGATTTCAACTCCTCCGGTGAGAGCATTTTGACGTGGACCTCAATTAATGCAGTGGCTGTTGGTACTGGAGTGAGGCAGACACAGCAGAGGTCAGAAGGATCTACCCGCATTTGCTTCTCAGATCACGGTAAAATCAAGTGGAGTACTGGTTCGACTAACAACAGGTGTGGTGAACCCGGTGAGCTGGGCAGATCACGGTAAAATGTGGCAAAATCTACATACTAGTACGTACTAGATCGAGGCCGTGGCCAACTAGTAGGTTGTACGCTGGATTCAGCATCTGTGGCAGTACGACTTGCAAAATGTTGGAGTGCAAATCACCCTAACGCATGGTTGGCGAATTATCTATTGATTTACTAGATTTTCTGTTGTGCTGGAATTTGATCCCATGGTCTCTCTCTTGTCTTAAGAGTTATGGTTTGAATATGTGAATGCCCAACTCTTCCCTCCAAAAACGAAAAAAAAAAGGCCCAGTAGTTCGAGCTTTCAAAGTGTTCAGTTGTCTAGCTGCATCTCGACAGGGTATGAAATTTAATGGCATTGGAGATCGAAGTCCTAAGGATTTTAGATCTGCAAATTCATTTCTTGAGCCGATCTGCTGGACCATGCATTGTTTAAACCCTTCTACACTGGACCATAGGCTTGAACCCCCAATGTGCTATTCATAAATCTTGCATTTATGCTACTCTAGGGACTCATGATAGCTATAGTAAGAAGTGTTGTGGTACATGATGGTACTGAGCAGGTGTCCATGTTGTTGTGTGATGGCATCAATATTCACTTTGACACCCCCACACAAACTAAATGAAATGGATTGTGTAATTACGAACATACTGTACATAATAACAACAGGAGCTCCGTGTGTGACCAGCAAAACTTGTGTTGTACGTAGATTAGATGCTCCTGTGCAACAGTGCAGATATTATTTTGCTCATACACCGACTACGTACTGCATGTCTGTTCGTCTCATACGACTCCTTTTAAAACAAGGTTATATCTATTGCAACTCTCACCCCATTCTAATTAATTCAAGTTGGAGGTGCTCTCACACTCGAATGATTCTTTGCAATTTACACATTATACACTAGTACTTTTTTTTTTGAAAGATCATTATGCACTCGTATTACTAGTTTACTACTGGCTACTAACATGATCAAACAGTATCTACTATAACTGTTGCTGTATCAAGTGGTGTATTAAATTGGCAGAAAACAAAGATTGCACAGCTTCAGTTAGTACTCAGTAGAGCACTAGTGCTAATTTTAAGGGAAGAACATGACTTGGGTAGCTTGGTGGAAACTGAAAACGTCATAGAGGAAGCAGAGTTGATTTTTGCAGGACTGGTAAGGTGAAGCAGGCAAGCAAGAGAGGCAGAGATAGATATCAACCAAGCCGAGTAAGTAGATGACGAGTGACCAGTATTGCCAGTGCCTTCGTTAATGGCTACTCGAGTCCACGGCCATGGCCCATGGCTGATGGTAAAGTGTGCAGGAAACGATGGGGTTGCGCCCTGCCAAAGCCTAGAGGCGTCGAGAGCACCCCCTCTGTAGCTGTTGGCGCGAGCATGCCTACCCGTCTCTAGCTGTTGGCGCGAGCATGCCTTCCCCTCCCTAGCTGTTGGCGCGAGCATGCCTTCCACTTTGCAGACGAGAGGAATTGTGGCTGATCAAAGGTCTGCGCTAGGCTGCCAGGTCCACCCTGTTACGCAGCTATATATGCATACTGTTGTCTCGAATAGAACGAACACACTCTCCAAGCTTATAGCCATGCATTGAACTCTTGTCGGAGTTCAGTTTTTGCAGCTCGTCACCGTGCCTGAATCCATCTCACAGCACACATCACCTGTTGACATTTTCACTCACAAGTTCATGGTAGCATCATTTGTTCGGTAGTGGTCACGTGATCGAACGGATGATGATACGCTCCTACGCTGATCCAACGGTCCATGATGTTTCTCCTATGTAATAATATGTTTCTCCAAATGCACAAGCAGAGTGCAATTTTCTTTTCTCGATTGGTCAGCACGGCACCCCGCGATCGACCAACGAAGCAGCTGCATGATTTGTGGATGCCACGCCAAAAATCCGCCAGTTTCTGCACCGTGTACTGTTCGCTCGCCGCTCCCACTCTGTCTCTGTGTGCTACAAATTTTCTGCCGAATACTATACACTACGGCCAACGGCCAACAGTAGCATACTCTGCTACTCCTACTCAGGGCATATGTACAACAGTTTACCTGTTATAATATCTCTAAACATGTCTACACCACCAACCAACAATATTAGAGACAACTATTCCACCAGCTTGTCTTCTTAGCACTGGCCCATGTTATAAACACAACAACATTTTATAATGTTTCTACCATTGGATCCACACGTCAGCTTCACCATTTACTATTTTTTTAGATGTCCGGAATAACCCTCGATCCACATTAAAGAAGAAAGCAACCCCCTCCGCGAGGCACTAAGCCCTAACTCAACCCTCCTCGTGAGACACGCGAGCTGAGCCAAGGCTCGAACCCGGGTGGGAGGCCTGAACAGCGGCAACGCCTCCACTGAGCCAGCGCTCAGTTCTCACCATTTACTATTAAACACCCTCTCCCTTAGTCCTCCTCCCCAACCAGCTCAGCGCCGCCCTCACCGTTCCTCACCGTCGCCCTTCCCCAACCATTAAACCGCAACACCCAACGCTACCGCCTCTACCCCCTCTGTCCTCCCCATCTGCACCCCCCTCCACCCCACCACGAGCGACGCCGCCTCATCCTCCCTCGCTAACCACATCAGTGCCATCCCGCATCTCCTCACCGCCCTCTCCCTCTGCTGCCTCTCCCTCCCTCGCCACCCTCCCCTTTCACCGCACTCCTCGCACGGATCCGACAGGATCTAGGTTGTGGCTGTCGGATCCGGTCAGGACACAACCATCTCCGTCGCGCATGGTCATCGTGGCCACCTCCCTCTTTGCCGCCGGCACCTTCTCACCAAGTTGGTCGTCATCGTCGCTTCCAAATCACTACATCATGTGGGCCCTACAAACCGTGTGGGGAGCGGATGACACCGCTCCAACACGTTGTTCCCTCGTTGCTTCGTCTCTTGTTTCGCATGCACGATGGCTCGTGAAGAAATGATGATCTCTTCTCTTTACTCGTTCTCTCTCTTCCAACTCAGTTTTTTGGTGATGTGGCAAGGTAACTAACGCTGAGGTGTAGCTATTGGAGATGCCCTTATCCTTTTATTAAAGGTAATGAATGCTGTGCAGTTGGTCTAAGGGATTGAAAAAGCCGTGCATATCAGAAAAAGAAAGTGCAAACAGTAGATAGGATGGCAGGGATGAACTACACTAGAGGATCAAGCTCGGAAGGCAGGATTTTCATAGAAATTTTGTAGGAAATCTCATGTTTAGGGTGCTAGAGTGATTTTTTTTCCATCTCATATAAATTTCCTACTATGCTCCGTTCGGAGTGCAGTTCAATTTCCGTACAAAATTATGAAAAAGTTTCTGCAATCCAAACAAGGCGCGAGGGGAGTACCAACTGTTCTCACCCAACTGAAAGAGGAAATATAAACATTATTTGCCCTGGCTATGTACACCTTTTGTACTTTCATCAGCACAAAACTGCACAGAATCATACAGAAACTGGAGTTTTCAGGAAGAAACAGCATATACTAGTAGTAATGGCTACGTGCATATCATTCATCGATTGCTCGATTTTCTTCCTGAGCATTTCGCAGCAGGCGTGTACAATGTACTACTACTCAATAAGCTAATGCTCGAAATTCTTCTCTTTTCTTCAGTGGTAAGGCGATAAGCATAATGTCACGCACGAAAACACGAGGAGCAGATTCTGATGTACGGTGTCTCGGGTTATTTCTCTACAGAAAAGGGCAAGTTTGCAGCAGCAGCAGCAGCTGTACTACTCCCCTTGCAGAGAAAGCCAGCAGAGTCATTTCATTTCGATCCAGGACTAGACCCTGCAACTGCAAGTGCAACCAAGCACGCACCATGGCCGATTCGCCATGAGAGATTTTTATTTTTACTACATGTATTCTGTATTGTTTGCTTCATTTGTTCATTTTTGACTGGATAACCAGTGAAGGCAAGGGATAAAAGCAGAGAAACATCAATGGATTTGGCGATCTGGAGAAAGAAGAACAAAGGGGAGAAAAGGACAAACAATGTGGGAATTAACCTTTTGCCCTCACCTTTTTCACGCATTGTTTTTTGGTTCGTCGTCGTTGCGGAAAACTTTGCCTACCAGCTGCCTTTCACGAGTATCTGATTCCCCAAAGTATTTCCCCTTTTATATTTCCTTTTCAGAAAAAATCTGATAAAATATGGCAAGATCAAACTAAAATTAGATCATTCGCAAATTCTAGACCACCTCAATCGTCCGTGGTTGTTTACAGCATACAAAATACAGGACGGGCATGGCATGTCATCGCCCTAAACACTGTCCAAACTGAAGCCAGAATAAACCTCTTTCTTTCTTGCAAACAGCCTGGAGACAATACTCTACAAAGTTGCAATGGTAAAGCTTTGGTTAAGTAACAGCCATCCATTACATTCAGATACGAAGAAAAGAGCATTGTCTGCACGGTTCCCCACAAAGAGCAAAGCACACTAGCAGTGCCATCCTAGCCCGGTAATTGGCCGGTCGCGGCATGCGGAATGACCAGACTGACCCCGGCAGCGCCCCTCGGCGAAAGGAACGTTCCTTTCACGACGTCTTTTCACCCATCTCGGTGTGAAGTTACTCGGCTTTGACTGCCAGAAAGGAGTGTACGGGAGGCCGTGCCCCGGTGCGCTTTGCAGCAGGAGCAGGAGGCACGAGCGAAATGACGGAAATACCCCTCATCGCCTCGGCCGCCCCTGCTGCGGAGCTTTATTTTATTTTGGAGCGTGTAAGGAGTACTTGAGTGTTTTGTTGCTAACTAGTACTTAAATTTTGAACTCTTAGATCTAGATTCAATGCATGAGATCACTTTATCTTCTTCTTTTATGAGATATCACCAAATATAATATAGATTAAAAAAACTCAAGTACTCATAAATCCAAAAACACTTAAGTATTTTCTAGCAAACCTCTTTTTTTTTATTCATCATAACCCGTGATGTGATCAAACTATGCTATAACACCACCAACTGTGGCGTGATCAAACCTGCCACGATAGCCTTCCGAGCAAACACACATCCATTTTTTTTGCTAAGTCATCTTGGCGTGACAACATTTGTTTACCATGCTGAAATCCGTAGCGTAACAACATGCTTTTTGTCAAGTCACGTGTTGTGGCATGGTTAAAGGTCATAATTAGAAGTAAAGTTAAGGAAATATTATCTTTAAAATGTTTTTAAAAATCGATTAAAAAATAGAAAAGTTCTCTGTTGTGCCGCTGGAGAAAAAAATTTGGGCCGTGGTTTGCCACTTGGCGATTGGGTGAGAGGCGCCACCGAAGCACTTTCTTACGTGTACTCATCTCTGCCCTTTTGCATGGATGGGCTTGCAGTTCTTCAAATTTGCGGATCCAGTCCATGCAAGTTTCACTAGAGATTTTTTTTAATAACTAATACCCCTCATTTGTGACTGATACGAAATACAGTCATGCCAGCGAAGATACGAAAATAATTATTGTGACTGATAGAAATACAGGTGTTCAAGTTTCAGTGCCTGGTACATCACATGTGAAGCATCGATATAGAAATATTCACGTTGTCAAATGCATAGTTTCGGTGTTTTCAACATAGAATTGCTGCTTGTTTTTGCATTGGATCTAATTTCATGCCCATGCAGCCCATGTAATTGTACAGCGAGGAATCTATTGGTGCCTTCTCTAGGTTTTAGGGTACCGGTAAAACTGTAAAATTCCAAACTTTCCAATATCCAAGATTTTAGATGTTAAAAAATATTTAGTTTTTAACATTTCATCAAAATCTGCAACCTATTATTAATAATCTAACATTTAAAATAGATATACCAGGAAGGATTTTGTCGAAGGTGAGGCCATCATGACAACGGAGTGATAATTAGATTCATTCACTATAATGAGTTGCAAAATCTAACATGTTATATAAATCTAAATATAAGGGAAGTCCTCCCTTATATTTATTCTTATTTAAATGCGCATAAGCTAAGTGTACTCAGCACTAAACTTGTTTACCTACACTAAGCTAGAATTTAAAAACCCAGCGACACACCACACGTAAAACACGACCTAGTTGTCGTGTGCGCAAAGGATCCGCAGTTCAAAGCTCTAGGCTCTCTTCCAGGAAGATGCCAAAACGAAACAACTCCCCAAGAAGTCGCAGGCGGTTTTTACCAAGACCCCCTGGTCCTCCTCCGAAATAGCAACCTCCTCCCTCGTCTCACAGGGAAGAGCAGAGCGCTGAGCGCCACGCCGCCACCCCTACAAAACCCTTGTTCCCCTCTCGTCTCGCCTCCTGTTTCTACAGTGGCCTCCTCCTCCCCCTCCCCTCCTCTCCACCCTCTCCTCTCCGCTTGAGAAGAACACAACAACAAAAAAAGGAAAAAAAAACCTTTTTTATCTTTAATAAATCAAGAGTAGGGAGAGGAAGAGAGGACAAGGAGGGGGAGGAGGAGCAATCCAAAGACAACCACAATAGAATCTGAGAAAAAGGGGGGGAAATAGTGGATACGGAGGGGAAGAAATCGGTTGCATTAGTCTATTGATTGCTCATTAATCCTACATTTCTACCATAGCGTTCTTGGGAAGTGGTAGGGTGAGGCAAGCATGGTTCCGAGCTATGACTGCGCCGCCTCCGTGCTGCTGTGCGCGGAGGACAACGCCGCCATTCTTGGCCTTGATGACGAGGAGGGGGAGGAGTGCTCTTGGGAGGCGCCGCCGCCGCGCCACGCCGCCGCCGCCGAGGAGGGGTTCTTGATGGGCTTCTCCGTGCAGTCCGATGACTGCATTGCGGCGCTCGTGGAGAGGGAGGAGGAGCACATGCCCATGGAGGGGTACCCCCAGAGGCTGCTGCAGCGGCCTGGGGGCCTGGATTTGGCCGCCGTCAGGAGGGACGCCATAGATTGGATTTGGAAGGTGAGGCTTTCTTGCTTCATGGAATCGTTTCTCTGTGTCAATAGTGAGATACTGAGATGTGACGTGCGGAATTCGCGTAAAGGTGCCTCCTTTACTGATTCTTCGGCGATTTTTTGGTTTAATTGCTGCTCGTTGATATCCTGCTTGATGTATACTGCCGTGATAGCTGATTAAATCTGCAATTTCTGCTGGATAGGCCATTGAGCATTACAGTTTTGCGCCGTTGACTGCAGTCTTGTCTGTGAACTACCTCGATAGATTCCTCTCCGTGTATGAATTTCCTGTAAGTCTAGCATTTCAGTAGCATTGCAAACAATCCTGCTTAAATTCCATAATGTTGTTGAGAGGGAGTTGGAAATCATGGAGCAATTGATTTCTCATGGCAGGAAGGCAAAGCTTGGATGACACAGCTCTTGGCAGTGGCTTGCTTGTCTTTGGCTGCAAAAATGGAGGAGACTTTTGTGCCACTCCCCTTGGACCTGCAGGTGAGTGAGTGTAATGCATCTCATAACTGATCTGCACATGCATACATTGTGAAAGTTTTGTCTTTTCCTTCAAGTACCTGATGATTTTTGCTTGGTAGGTGGCTGAGGCAAAGTTTGTGTTTGAGGCAAGGACCATAAAAAGGATGGAGCTTCTGGTGCTTAGCACCTTAAAGTGGAGGATGCAAGCTGTGACTGCCTGCTCATTTATTGACTACTTCCTTCACAAATTCAGTGGTCGTGATGCACCCTCCATGCTCGCACTCTCCCGCTCTTCTGACCTTATCTCGAGCACAGCTAAAGGTATGAGTGTTAGGTCAGATCTGATTTCTGGCCTTCATCAATCTGTATATGGAATTTGGCGGCAATCAATTCCTAAAAAGTGATAATTTGGATCGCAGGAGCTGAATTCTTGGTTTTCAGATCTTCAGAGATTGCTGCAAGTGTTGCACTCGCTGCATTCGGGGAGTGCAGAAGTTCAGTACTTGAGAGGGGTAAAACTAGCTGCAAGTATATAAACAAGGTATGCAACGCTTCAATGTTCTGACTAATTAAACCATTTGACTCGTCACCTATCATTAGATGGTAAATTCTAAATGCAAAGTTGTTTATCTATGTCTTAGTTAGCATCAATGTGTGCTTGAATTGTTTCTAAATTAGCTGAAATACCCTTTACGTGTTGTAGGAGAGAGTGTTAAGATGCTATGAAATGATTCAAGACAATATTACAATCGGAAACATTGCTCTAAAGTCCGCTGGATCATCAATTTCCTCTGTGCCGCAAAGCCCCATAGGTGTGCTGGATGCTGCTGCATGTCTGAGCCAACTGAGTGATGATACTGCTGTTGGATCTCCTGCAACATGCTACCAAAGCTCTTCAGCAAGCAAAAGGAGGAGAATTAGCAGATGACCGATCTCATGGTGTGGTGTGCTTCAGGTGTGCTGCTCACCATTTTGGAGTTTTTTTATTGTTTCAAACATCTCAGTTGAGTTTGGTCACTCAAGAATTATGGTGTGGTCAAGTAGTTGCTGAAAGGAACAAACAAAACATTACACAATACTTGGCCCATAAACAACAAATAACATGCAATGTGCCGTGAGCCTATACATGCAACTGACAATTTTAAGGGGCATGCAAAGCCGTTGGTGTCCTGGGATGCTAGTGTAGGTAGAGAAGGAACAAGGAATTTGCATGTTGTAGAGATGAGAGCTCTCTTGTCCTATTTTGTATGTGACTTATTCATTTTCCAATGAACATTGGGCAAGGGTTGCTTTGGGCGCTGAAGGTGATGATTGAAAAGAATCCGAAAACGGATCTGCAGAGAAACAGGACAGTTGATATTGATTTTTCGAGTTATCAAAATGTTGTCTAGTAAGTTATCATCTATAATTGCTACTCTGCTTTGGTTGCTCTGTACTTTGATTCTGTCACCATGGAAGGTAAACCAGCTTCAAGGAATTGAGGATGTTAGTAGTTCAAGATTCCAGCTAGTCAGTTACTAGTTGAGTAATTTCTTGGATCAAATGGTGATCATATAGGGATGTTGTTCCTTTACAATTGCATTCTCCTCCACTTGATTTGGAATATATTATCCTGGTTAAGGTTAGTGAGAACTAAGAATAGTAATACTGATGAACCCTAGATCAACCTGCAACACCCTAAATGAAACTTGTCACAGAATACTGTAGTGCTGTTGGACTTCAGTCTCTGCATTTGCACACTTGCAGTTCATCCCTAAATAAAAACGGAAACCCACCTGCCCTACCATCGTTGTGGGCATCCATGGTCAAGCAAATTTTTATTCACTGGAGTCATTGTGAGATCAAGTTTACTATTGAATCTTGATCGTGCATATTGTGTCACTTGACTCCTTTTTTTATTCCTTTTTTTTTAATCTTGAGTAGTTTTTCCAGCACAAATGTTCAAGAACGTTGTTGACATATTCCCTTGTGGAACTGTAGTTATTGTCCACCAGCAGTGCATGGTGCACCTCTCTGTTTTTGCTTTTCATGCATGCTGTGCCCTACACGCTAGGAATTTACTGGAGACACCCAAGTCCTTTTAAAACGCTGATATATGTTTTCCCACTGAATGCACATGAACTCTTAGAACCGGTGGACATCGGCGCTAAGTATAGGACTAACTCTAGTGGGTTGGGTGTACACCTCTACGTCTAGCTATTTTGCCACATGTCAGCTTTCGTAAATAGTCTTTATATATTAATATATACCGCAGTAGGGGTCTCCTACCGATTTCCCTAAAAATTGAGGACCGAGGATGTGGGAATGCAGTAATGTAGTATAAAAAAATAAGTTCGATAATACACTCGAGGACATTTCAATTTCCTCAAGACAAGTTGGCAAGATCTTCTCCAATGCTGAAAAAGAGTATAAAACCTCATGTTTGTTGTCATCCAGGCGTCTCATGTGATGGGAAATGCATGTATGGCATGTATGGCAAGATCTTCTCCAATGCTGCACTTTCCATAGGTTCCATTTCCATGCAGAATGAGTATTCGAGAATTCAGACCCATAATCAGATTTCTTCCCCTTGACATTTATTTCTCTCATTTCAGGTTTACATACTTTACACTGTCATATCACAAGAACAAAAGCGCGTAGTGTAGGAGTAAATTCTGTCGTCAGTTTGAACCTGAACACCTCTCCAATCACTCACTGCATACTTTAGCTTTCCCAGGTATGGGCTGAAGTACGTAGTCTGGAGCCGTGGAACGCCATCGATGTCCCTGTGGCACAATAACTTCAGCGACAATCGCAGCCAAATTTTGTTTAGGCACGGCAGAAGCGGTGTTTGAGATCCAACACTCCGTCCCAGGCATGTCAAATCGACGAGCCAGCTCTACCTTTTGACACCCGCAGAACCAGACGCGTCCGCCCTGCCATGAGCATTGATCCAAGCTAGGCACAAACTGAGATAGATCTGATCCTCCCATGACTTGACAAGCTAATGGTGATTTCGTTAGCGGCTCAATGCGACCCAGTACGTGGGTCTTGCGCCACAGGCAGTACCTAGGACCTCATTGGACGCTCCCATGTCTGGTTCCTACCATCTGCGTGCCCCCTGTCGCCCTACCAATCGAGCACTACATGTTAACTCATCGTCCTGACGGTGGGCTCGGGCGCTCGGCCCTGCCTGCCGGGCCGGCTGCAGCTGGATGCACGCCGCCTGCGCCTCTTCTTCGTCGTTGCTGTCGTCGCCCACCGCCTGCCCCCGGTACGGTTCTTGATCCGTTCATAACACCTTCAGATAAGATATCGATCAAGAGGTGAAAAAGGGTACAAACATCTCTGTAACAAACACATCTCTGCAAGGGAAGGAACGGTAAGACTTGCAGGGCTGCCAGTTTGCAGAGGCATATGCAGACACACTGTGCTAGTACTCGTCACACCAGATGAGTTCAGTGCAGTGTGCTGTTACATTCGAACCTTTCCCCTGTACCTGCAATGTGAATTCTGCACGATCGGGGTGGACAGCTTATCTAGACCAGAAGCGAATTTGCCGGCTGATGAAGACCACAGCGCTGGGCATCGGCAGGTCCACGAGTAATGTAGTACATCAGGCCAATGGAGATTCAATTGCAAGGGAGGTGCTTGGGAGGGGGGGCGCGTACGGCCTCCAGCTTCTTCTGGGTACAACCTCTGCTTTGCATCACAAGCGGCGTAGTTCGCTGTGCCCAATGTCATCGGAAAATTGGCCGGTTTCGCGGGTTCGCCGGATGGGGCTTCGGGTGATGATGCTTGGTCCCTCCTCCCCATGGCTGAAGCCTGGATCTCGCAGCGACTTTTCTACTTACCTGCAGGTTAACTCACTGGCTGTCAGCCTCGCGCGTTGCAGCGGAGTTACAAGTTACAACTACGACGTCGATGTGGCAGGAAGAGGATCCCGCTGCAGTCCAGAAGCAACTACGATGTATCTATAGTAAAGCCCCGTTTGAAACGCATAAATTTCACATGATTTTAGTAGGGATTTCATTAAAAAACAGTTCAATTCTCGCGGCAACATAAAAAAAGTCCTTGCATTCCAAATAGAACTTGCACATGGCATTGTGACGGAATTGATCTAGATCAATTGGCACTACACTGGCGTTACGATCGATCCCCGCATGTATAGCACCTAGAGAGACTTGAACATTGAAGCATCGGTACATTTTCCCAATCCAACGATTGCGGGGCGGGGCGGGAGCTACTGCACGTCGCTGCAGCCAACAGTAAGAGATGCAAAGGAAGCCTTTGCTCCAAGGATAAAACTACACAGGAAAGCGCCAAGCCGATGCAACGCCAGCGATGACCGGAAGGACTAGATCTCTGCGAGAGCTGCTGCTGCGATCAATCATGGGAAAAGACAGATCTAGAGCTGTTCGTGGCGAGGAGGCAGTGCCTCTTGTCGACGCAACGACGGTCCCAGCTGCCCTGCTCGACGTACACACCGAGCCGCTGATTTTTTTTTATAAAAAAGCTCATCTTTCCCCCCTTCCTGAGCCGTATCGCGCGAGAGATCGCGATGTTACGATGTGATTGATGATCGAGAGTTTCTGCGTCGTACGGTGCCGCGGAGGATAAGATCTGCTCGTTTATGGCCACTGGGAATCTGTGGATGGGTGCGTGGGTTTCTACGCGATGGAAGATTGTTCTTTTCGCGGGAGGAGAGGAATTGGGCAGGCAACCACAAGGTCTTTGTGCATAGCCAATGTGGATGATAGACGCTACTAAGATACCGATAGGTAGAATTTATAGGTTAGTTTGTCTGTGTAGATTTCCAACTTGTGGATGATTGTGTTGTACTATGGTGCCTCTGTGGAGGATTTTAGGGTCTGCTCGGTTCATGCCTTAAGGTGCCACAATTTGCTAAATTTTTGTGTCTAACTTGCTAAAGTTGTGGTTAAGAAAATTGAAGCCACAACTTAGCTTGTCTAAGAGAATCTTGACACAACTTATTGTGATTATGACATGTGGGATTGACTAAAAAAAAATTGGTATGTCTAACTCGTGGCTAGGAACCAAACACTAGCATAACTTAGTCAAACCTGCTTAAGGGACTTGTGGTAAACGGTGGCAACCTTAAGCTTCAAACCAAACATGCCCTTAATCTATTGCGTTTTCATCATGGTCTAGCAGAACAATAACCACTGGTTCTGTAACCTTTAGGGGAAAAGTCTGTCTGCTTATTTCTGGTAGCACAACAGGTGAGGCACCCGATTTGCCTAAGTGATAACCATAATAATCCCATCATATTGTTTTAGGCTCTCATCATATATGTTTTAGGCTCCATTTGACATGCGGGTTTTTCCTAGATTTATACAAGAATTAAACTATTTCATATGAAATTAAATTGCTCCGTCCGAAACAAAACCTAAAAAGCTGCGACAAGGAAATCCCTTGCTTTGTTGCCTTTGTTGCACTGTTCATGCTGGAACATGCCACATTTGCTACGGACTCGGAGGTGCTTGGCCAGGACTTGTAATGTATATATATAGTAAATCCTGTCTTGGGTGTAATGGAGACTATATTTGATTTAGAGGTGATCAAAATGGGCCCGGACCGAGCCGAGGTACAATACTGTTGGTCCAGCCCAGATGCGGTCCAATGCACCGTGTCGTGCTTAGGTTGCTACTCGGCATGGCACACATAATACCGTGTCCGGTATGACATGACTCGTTAGTACTGTTCATTTTCTAAATATTTATATGATTTATATATTTTTTTATTTTTAATATTTATATCATTTTATTTTTATTTGTAAGATTTATATAATTTTATACAGTTCATTTTATAAGTATATATAAATTTATTTTGTTTTTTAAAATTATATATATTTTCTAGATTTTTTGTATTTTTCTCAAATTTAATGTCAAACTAGATGGTAAAGTACACTACGCTCGTCCGTTGAATGTATGATATTAAGTTGCTGTTTGTATGGTGTTTGCTATGGCGTAGTGTAGTCTGTTATACACCGTATAAAACATCATTAGCAGGGTTCATTGATTTTTTTTGTTGCTATTGAATAGATTGGAGGCAACTTTCTTGAAGACAGTGTTGTGGTATGAACCAAAAGAAAGACGTAAGCTATTGCTGTTGTAGCAGGCAAACAAGATTGGTTGCATATCAAAGGCTTAAATTACCACTTCAATCATCACCCGAGGGATGACTGATAGTAGTAAACTTGTAGACTTAAGTAGCTGTAAAAGATTTGGTATGTTTTCTAAATGACTAATCTAAAATGACAAAGATTTTAGTAGATAAGGTTGGAATAAAAATGCTTAGAATAACAAATAGAACAATACCATCGAAATGCAGGGGAAAAAGAGAGTATGTGACCATCGTTGGATTAAACTTACATTATGTATGTCAAACATGTTGAATATTCTTCATTCGTCAATTCCAGAGTTTGTAACAAAAGATATCAATTTTCATCTCAATGAAAATGTTATAAACCAAAAGTATGATAAATATAAACACATAGAAGAATGGCTAGTACTGCGGATAGCCACCATACTCTTGAAATTAACAATAAGTAACGACACCAGCGATGAAAATATAAAAGGATGAAGATTGCATAAAGAACAAATAGCATAACAAAAAAATCAGTTGATTATAATTGATGGAATAATGCTTTGAAGGGTGCCAATGGTTCAACAAAATTCAGACTATGACAAAACATTTAAAATTTTGTTATGCAAAAAAAAAAAAATGCTGAAGATGCGAGTGTACTACAACTCACACATTTACCTGAAGCAGTTATTGTCAGAGTTGCATGGCTTTGATCAGATTCTTTCAAAGTGGATGACAAATAGTCTGAAAGAAGAAAATGGTGTGCATCAGCATCACAGATGGGTGTTCTGCTCTTAAGACACTTGGATCACAACATTCTATCTTTTATGTAAACCAATTTGACATGATGCTCTACGAAGAAAATCAAATATGAGAACGTAATGCACAGAAAGATTTTCACGTATCTTCGCTACTTCAAGCAATCTAAGGAAGTTAGTTCCTCTACAGAGACACCAATTGCATAAAAATTAACTCCTAACCCATAAGTATCTATTAGAATCATATCTTACAGAAGTATAATCTGTTTAACAAAGCCCCAACTATTCCTAATTCAGGTGTTGGAATTTAAAGAATGAAGCTCATACACCTCAAACAGTACAAAATCACTAATACATTGAGGCATTTCAAATAATTACAATGTGACTACCAAGTATTGTTATTGCCAAGACAATAGGTAGAAGCAAAGGGTTAACCTGTAGTAATATGTCCTCCCACTTCCAATATAATTGGAACAAGTTACTCATCGCTATGACACATTGTGCTGGCCCCGAACTCAAAAAGCATGTATCATCAGCACTAATGATAGTTAATAGATCTCTAAAAATGTAATATGTTCAAAACTCATGAAAGGTGTATGGTTGTTCATTTTCATAAAACTGAAATCTCAAAAATTAGAACAAGATAATCGATAGCAGAAATTCAATTGCATTAACCATGCATCTTGTCCAATATTAGGTGGAGATTCTTCTATCATAGCTACATGCTCCTCATTGTTTTCCTCATAGGTATCATATTCTTCTTCTATGACTTTGCAGTTTAACGGGTCCAATATATATTTTACAGATTCTGGAGGCATGAAATGATAGTAGAAAAGTTGTAAAAAAAATGGAAGATCTTACACTCTAACAGAGCAGATAAGTGAAGAGAATGTAAATGAAGAAATATAATGGGAACATGCTAAAAACCTTGTATGAGACCGTAATGACATAACAAAGATGAAGGTGCAACTAACAAATTGAGGCCTATGAACAAGTATTAATGATGACTTACCGTGCACATTAGAACTTTAGGAATGAAGTTGGATGTAAGGAAAAAAGCAGTTGAAGTGACACAGGTAGGATGCATGGCCATTTTATAAGAAACTTAAAGTAACACAATGAATTTTAATAAGAATTTCATAGAACAAGAGAGGTCAAGCCTAATGATACAAAGCACGAAGAGAGCAAATTCAATGTATGAAAAAGAAATCGTTAGATCTCCTCAAGAATCTCTAGCTTTATCTTGCTGTTATCGCCCTCCCCTTCGATCATCTCTTTCATACAAGAGCAGGCTCAAAGTTTTATAGACATGTTAGGTCTATTGAATATAGGTACTGTAGAGGCTCGGACCGACTAACTAAAGGTAGTCTGAATTGTAGAAGCTCGAAAACTATTGCTAGTGCAAATGCCATAGTTAAGCCTAAGTAAGATGAACCCCTTTAATTTCGAGCTCACAAGTGGAAAAACATGAAGGATTTAGTTAAGTGATCTAGATTAGCAATGAGTCAAACTGTAAAACCCTTTTGTGAAGTTAACGTTCTACTGCTGCCACACCTAAACATGAGTCGTGAGTTCATGCAACTATTTGTTAAATAAGGAGATCTATGAGAAACAACCACTAAGAAACAATAATTCATATGCAAAATTCATAGCTCAAGAATGATATTGGCAACTTTCAATCACTTTCAAAAGCTTATAAGTAAATTATGAAATTTAGAGTGGAAAAGACCTAACATTAGCTGGATTATGTGTGCACATCTGATCAGAATTCCGTCCATAAGAGCTCTGGTCAATGGTAGGTTCTTGGTGGGATGAGAATTGCATGTGTACATTCCTTCCCCTAAAATGACATAAAAAGGTGAACACATGTGTGGAAAGGAGCAATCACATACCAAATGAGATATGAAAAGTGAATGAAAGAAGTACAGTTGTGGTTTAGGTAAACAAGAATGTAACACATAAGCACACTGCATTATTATCTGTTGAATATAAAGAAAGCACAATGCAAAGCCAAAACCCTCTCGGTGTCCATAAATCTCATTAATCATGCATGCATTATCCGGAACGAGCCATAACTATGTAGCAAATAACATTGCAAAACCTAAATAAAATATCTACTTTTCTAGAGACCCTCGCATCCAAAAATCATCACAACCAAGAAACACATTACCTTACATTAGGTTGGACACTACTGTAGTATTGCACCGCACTCACGGAAGCATGCATGTCTTGCATCTGGAGAAGAGCCAGCACCACCAAAGCGAACACAACACAACAATATCAACACCATATCTGCTTAATGGCTAAAAGCACACCAGACAACAACGAAGTAGCATCCATAGATTGTAACCTTAAATTCAAATTTGGACTACAAAGGAAGACAAAAAAAACATTTTGCAACACTAACCTACCTAAGCTAAAATCATCTGATGAAAGGCTGGGGAGAAGAGAGCTATGACGGTGGTGGAGGCATGCTTTGTCGGTAGCGACGGCGAGGGATGAGCAAAGGAGGGGGGAGAGAGGCAGCGACCTCGGCGGCGGGCATAGGGAGATGGGAGGAGCCTTGACCAGGGGCAGCAGTGCCGCCTGGGTGGAGCCATGGAGGGGAGTGAGCACGAGGAGAGGAGGCCACCGTGGGGGAGGAGAGGGAGGAGCCGTAGGTGAGCGGAGCGGTGGTGGCGCCTAGGTCAGGAGAGGCGGTAGGGAGAAGGGGATTGAATTGCGGCAGAGGGGAGGGTGTGGGCAAGGCAGCGACCTCGGTGACGGACGTAAGGAGATGGGAGGCGCCTTGACCAGGGGCGACCAGCGGCGCCTAGGTGGAGCCATGGAGGGGAGCGAGCGCGAGGGAAGGAGGTGTCGTAAGCGAGCGTGAGGGAAGGAGGTGACCGTGGGGGAGGAAAGGGAGGAGCGAAGGTGAGGGGAGGCGGCAACGGTGCCTAGGTTAGGAAAGCGGTAGGGAGAAAGGGGCTGAATCACTACGAGGAAGAGGGAGGGAAGCGGGCGACTGCGGCGCGGGGGGAACCCTAGGGTTAGGGGTGTGGAGGTGGGATGGACAGATCTGGGCCGTCCGTGTCAAAGGTGCGATCCAATGGCTTTGCGCCCACCCGTACGATCGCGATTCGATGGCTGGTGGACACTGAAAAGGGACCTCGACGCAATTTCCTCGATGCAATTTTGAAAACTACAGGGGCTTTTTCGCAAAAGAGGTGACGTGATGCTCCCAAGACTCGCGGATTATTCCCCCTTTAGATAAAGGAGGAATGAGCGAAATGGGCCGACATTGACCCGATGGGCTAACTGTGCTCGCCCGGCTCGTGAGGCCATCATGTTGTGCTTGTGTCGTTGCTTGAACGCATGGGTCGGCAGCCCGGCACGACCCGTCCAAGTAACGGGCCAACTGTGATGTGCTTAAACGGGACCGTGCCGAGCTGGGTCGTCCATTTAGCCACCACTAATTTTTTTTAACGTATAAAGGACACACGCAATCACACACATACATCCCACATGCATGCCCCAACTCACACACATATGTGTGTTCTAACACACGTCTCACTTTAGAGAGGAGGTCTAAACCTCATAGAGCACTGACGCACGTTTTGATCACCGAACGCATGTACACTGTTCTTTGAACCTAGCCCGAGCGAAATCAGTAGGAAATCCTTAACGATCGAACTCGGGATGGTGTGTTCGTTACACCTGAACCCACCACTGAGCTATCACTCAGTTCCTTATTTGACTGTATTTATGATGCGCGCGTTTGCGATTATGTTGAAATCAAACCTAACACCAATAGGTAGGGCGTATTATTCCTTTCATGTATAATCACATTACGGAGAAAAGCCTTCCAAGTTCCAAACAAATTAACACGAACTCCGCATGCCATTAGAGGCAGTGTTTCGTTTTCTGCCACTTGAGTATAATTACTGTCCGCGCTTTCGTTGGACCTTTTCTGCTCAAACTTTTGCAAGTAGGCCTATAGATAATATATACGGCATAAAACAAATTCTATATGATTGAAGCAATTCATACAAATATAACACATCTCTTGAACAACTCTAGATCTAGAATTTACAGTTGCATCAATTAGTATTGCAGTACAGTTTATAACTCTGCATCCATGTGAAGTTGTAATAGAACTTTTTTTAGACGATCTCTTTATTTAAAGGAAGCAATACGACTCAGAAGAACACCTCGGCCCATGTATTATAGGCCTCGGCCCAGTACAGATTGAGCTTAAACCAACTAGTCACCTTGTCGCCGTCTCGCCGCCATAACCCGTCGTCCAGGTCACCACCTCGAAGCCATTTCCCCAAAATAATTTCACAAATCGAACCAAACCCTATCTTCTCCTCTTCGATTCCCGATCCCCGCCCGGCGACTCGCCGGAACCCTAGCCCTAGACCCACGGCTCTCCGGCGTATTAGCTATGGCGAGCCTTAAGGAGCTCCTCCCGGTGCCGAAGACGTCGGCGTCCACGTTCTACGACCACAGCAACGATCCATGGTTCAAAGAGCGCTACGGAGGCGAGTCCGCGCAGTCCGCCGCGGCGGCGGCGAAGCCAGCGGCTGCCGCCAAGCCCGTGCCTCCGTACGGGAAGCGGGGCGGCTTCGTGCCGCGGCGGCCGGAGGACTTCGGCGACGGCGGTGCCTTCCCCGAGATCCACGTCGCGCAGTACCCGCTCGGCATGGGCCGCCGCGACGAGAAGGGCGGATCCAAGATCCTCGCGCTCACCGTCGACGCGCACGGGGGCGTCGCCTTCGACGCCGTCGTGAAGCATGGAGAGAACGCCTCCAAGATCGTATACTCCAAGCACAGCGACATCGTGCCCAAGATCGCCACGGCCGACTCCGAAGCAGTCGACGACGAGGAGTACCAGAAACAGATCGAGGAAACCACCGAGCGAACGAAAGCCGCCTTGGAGAAGGTTGTCAATGTTCGACTCTCCGCCGCCCAGCCCAAGAACGTGCCGACACATGATTCGGAATCGAAGTTTATTAAGTATAAGCCGTCACAGCAGTCGGCGGCCTTTAATTCAGGTGCCAAGGAAAGGATTATTAGGTTGTCAGAGATGGCTGTGGATCCTCTTGAGCCACCAAAATTCAAGCACAAGCGCGTGCCCCGAGCGTCTGGGTCACCGCCTGTGCCGGTCATGCACTCACCACCACGGCCGGTGACAGTGAAGGACCAGCAGGATTGGAAGATTCCACCATGCATTTCAAATTGGAAAAATCCTAAGGGTTACACGATTCCACTTGATAAGAGGTTGGCAGCTGACGGGAGGGGGCTGCAGGAGGTTCAAATTAATGATAACTTTGCAAAGCTTTCGGAATCATTGTATGTGGCAGAGCAGAAGGCGAGGGAGGCAGTACAGATGCGCTCCAAGGTGCAGAGGGAACTGATGCTAAAGGATAAGGAGAGGAAGGAGCAAGAGCTGAGGGCACTTGCACAGAAGGCACGCATGGAGAGGTCTGGTGTCGCACCTGGACCTGCGGGTGTGCCTGCTGGTGGTGGGAGGGCTGTGGTTGATGATGGTGATGGAGATATGGATTTGGAGCAGCCGCGTGAGCAGCGCAGGGAAACTAGAGAAGAGAGGGAGGCGAGGATTGAGCGTGATAGGATCCGTGAGGAGCGAAGGCGTGAGAGGGAGAGGGAGAGGAGGCTGGAGGCCAGGGATGCCGCAATTGGTAAGAAGAGTAAGCTCACTAGAGACAGGGATCGTGACATCAGTGAGAAGATTGCCCTGGGTATGGCAAGCACTGGAGGTGCGAAAGGCGGAGAGGTCATGTATGACCAGAGGCTCTTTAACCAGGACAAGGGAATGGACTCTGGGTTTGCTGCTGATGACCAGTACAACATCTACTCTAAGGGGCTCTTCACAGCGCAGCCCACGCTGTCCACGCTTTACAGGCCCAAGAAGGATGGTGATTCTGATGTGTATGGTGATGCGGATGAACAGCTGGAGAAGGTTATGAAGACCGATAGGTTCAAGCCTGACAAGGGATTTTCTGGTGCTTCAGAGAGGACTGGCAAGAGAGATAGACCTGTGGAGTTTGATAAGCAGGAGGAGAATGATCCCTTCGGTCTTGATCAGTTCTTGACTGAGGTGAAGAAGGGAAAGAAAGCTGTGGAGAAGATTGGAGGCGGAGGAACCATGAAGGCAAGTGCTGGGTCCTCAATGAGGGATGATTACGAGGGTGGAGGATCTGGGAGGTCCCGCATTAACTTCGAAAGAGGGCGTTGAGGTATTTGTTATGCATGTTATCCTCTGCAGGTTCTCAATGCATTTTCAAATATTATCCAGCAGGATTTCCTATAAGAAAGTGAACTTTCAGATAAGAAAGAACGTTATGTATGAGACTATGAGTTGTTATGATACATCTGCCTGTTCTACTTTCAAGGGGCATGTGAAAGAGTGTACTTATTTAGATCCTGTGATGTTTTTGTGTTGTGTATCTTTTTATGACGCGATAACATTATTTATCCATATTCCATGGCCTCTACCAGGGATCAGCTAACCGTTCCCGGGTTGGATCCCGGTCCCCCGCCGGTACCGGTAACCGGACCGGTTATCGGTCAAACCGGATTTTGTTCGGCCGAAATTCGTTCAAATTTGATTAAAATTCATTCGAAATCTGAAAATTTGATTTTGGATTTGAAAAAACCGCCGGGGTCTCATTTCCCGGCCACCCTCCGGTAGGCGGTAACCGCCGGGTTTTCTATCCCTGGCCTCTACTATGTTGTGTTACTTCTTTGCTGTATGAACTATGAAGCCTAAATATATCTGGCTGAAATAATTACAGCTTTGGTATAGGCATAAACCCCGTGATGTTTCACAAATTAATTCATTTCATGCCTTGGGTATCATAATGGTTGGATGGATTTCTGGGTGTTGTGAAGATATTGTGTTTGTGTTCATTTGGGAGATGTGGATTCATTGTTCACGAATGTTTGAATGGGAATTCTCCTTGTAGTTATCTGCTGTGATATGTATCTGGGCTTTTCTCGTTTGATATGTATACGGAGTGTTGATAACTGGAAACTCGTGGCTGAAGCTCTTTCTATCAAAATTGTTGATGGTTATTTGTAGTATTACAGTGTTGTCTTGTGTTTGCCATTCTCTTCAGTGATTTCTTTGTTCAGTGGAGTTGATGTCAAAGCCACCTAGCTCATTTTTGGAGCTGTCCACAGGTTCCAAAGGAGTGCAATTAGAAGTTTATGGGAGTTCATTATGGATTGGCTTAATCTGTGTATATCTAGGCTTGTTGATTTGGTATATTGTAGTCACCAATATATTTTTGGTGATATTGTATCATAGATATTTGTCTATTTGTTTAAGCTGCTAGGTGTTTTTTTGGCAGTACCAATATTCGGAGTAAACGAGTAATTCACCTACGAATACAATTTGTTGAGGTCAGATCGAAATATGCAATTTTACTGAGTTTTGCGTACTCGCTAGTCCCTGTCCTACTCACAGGAATGCACTCACGTAGAAACTAGAGAAGTTTTTACTAGAAGATTAAATTTGTTTATACGAGAATATTGTACTAGTTCTTTCTAGAGAAAAAAGAAAACTGTGATGCAGCCAAGTAATGAATTCGAAAGCGTAATGCTGTGCTTTATTTTCTGACGGGCCTGGTAAGGCCGAGCAAGGAAACCGCGGGCCGTCTTTTGTCAGTCAGGTCACAGCTTAGTCTTTCTTTTCCTTACCTTTCCTTTTCAGAAAGGTCACTAAAAACATATAAACGAATCTGGATTAAAAAAAGAAAAGAAAAGAAGAAGAGACAATTCATCATCTCTTGAGGAATCTACTTTCCTATGATCCAAACGCATGGCCGCAAAAAAAGCCGTAGAGGATTTCCTTTTACTGCTGCATCACGATTCGATCGATCTCACGAACAAGTAGGGTGCAGCTCGCCGGGGCTCTGCACGGAAAGCAGGATGACCAAGGACGCGTCTCATCGGCGAGCCAACTTGACTGCTACTCTGCTAGTTCCCTTCGCTCCTTTGTTCGGCTACAACAAGCACCCCACTCTGACCCTTTCTCGCTCATGTCTGAACCAAAAGATTCTGACGCTACTTATCTTCCAAGTGACCAACAGAACCTCGATCCCACCTAAACCGATGCCACTGCTGCTCGTAGCCGATCGAATCCATGAGAAGACCTATCTCTAAACTGTGCAATTTAGCAGTTGTACTCTTCTGTGCCACAGTTTAAATGGACAGCCAGATCAAGTTCGAGCCCCCAGTTGTTTCGTTTTCTTTCTTTGTCGAAACAGAAAATATTCGAGCTCCGAGCTGCTACAGGAGATTCCGGACGCATTACATAAAACAAACGTTCGTACTCATAACGTAGCAGTCCCTGCCATCACCAATTCGTCGTACGAGCATATCATGACACTATTTGAAAGCTACGTAACCCGGCCGCCATCACCGAAACGAATTAGACCAGCGAGCGAGCGAGCGAGAGAGAGAGAGAGAGAGAGACGGCACGAAATCACGAATGAATTGGCGTCGGCACCGTGACGTGCACGGATCACGTCTATCCCAAGATTATATTCCGATTTGGTGTTGCTCGTTTGCAACCACTGTTATGTATATACGCACTATTGTGATTATTATAATTTCTAAAATAATACTTAATTAATTAAAATATATATACTAAGCATATTTGAGACTATGATTCACATATATATCATCAACTCAAATATATCTATCTCATATATATACACTAACAAGGCAAAGTATAGAACAAGAACACTACTATCAGAAGTAGGCATCAATATCATCACATGACAAGTATCTAGGAAGCAAGGCTTAGCCATATCAAATGATATCACCGCGACTTATAAAGAATTGCTCCGACGAAGATCGCGGTAGAGTCTGATACGAAGAAGACGACACGCGGAGGATGATGGAGAAGGAGGAATCCGTGAGCAGTCGTGCAAACGCTTCCCAAAAACATGATTCACTCAAACCTGTGCAGGATCACGAGGGACGCCGACTTCGGAGACACTGCTCTCCCCACGTGGATGCACGCCGAAGAAGGGATGAAGTAGCCGAAATTGCGCACCACAAAGGAACAAAGCTCTCTATTCTGGGTACTGATATCTCTCTTTTTCTATTCTAAGAGAAGAGTCATCTCCCTCATATAGAACCAGCAGCAAGCAAAAGAAACTGCCCTCATTACTCTGTTTTAAACGCAGTTAAATCGCGCCATAAAAGCCCTATTAAAACAATGTATTTAGTTTTCAGTTTCTAATTCATATGCATGGTTTTGAGGTGCAAAAAGAAGCTGCAGCTCTACAGCCAACTAAATACTAAATCGTCGGACCATTCACGAGCACGTCGCGCGCGGGTGGGCGAAAGCGTCACGTGGCGAGGCGAGGCAAGGCGAGCGAGCGAGCACATGTGTTCTTTTTTTGCTTACTTCAACCAGGTAAAACCAACTCTACGTTATATATTGATTTCTTCTCACCTAGACTAGCAATATGGTACTAAACTTTTCACGTTCCACTATGCATGAGTGGACCCTTGGGATTGTCCTAGGATTTAATTAGAATATTGAATGGGTCAAGCCCAAAACTCCAACAATCCCCCACCAGATCCCAAAAGCACTACGAATTTACCGATAATTCCAAAGTGCTGTTGATATACCAGTTTTTCGGTGAAGATCGGTTAAGGTTGAACATCCACCTAGAACCTCAAGCTATACTCGCCTACAACTACACAATGTACTAAGCATTGAATTGACAGTTTTGTGCGAACAAGTTTCACCTAAGGTCTTTGATGATACTTGGCCACCAATAGGCTACTCCTTGGTGGAACATATAAGTTATACTCCCGTGTCTCTTTATAAGCTTCTTAGAGATCACCCATATCTCATGGACCGTGACCAATAGTCGGGCTCATATATGTGTGTTCTTACACGAATACCCTGTAGGATGGTATTTTGTTGTTAAGCCTCAGAACATGTTAAGAGAAAGTCATCATGCCTTACAGTAATTAGAGTACTGCATCTCTAATAGAGTGAGATATAAAATAAGAATGTATTCTACTGTTACCCAAATAGTTTTTTTTTATCAAGGCCTATTTCACGGGATCTCCGATCACATAGGTTTTGGGTTACCACTATGTGTAATTCATGTGGGTCTCATTTCCATTTCCTTCGATGCAATTTTAATCACATTCTGTGATAGTCCTTTGTAAATGGATCTACGAGATTTTTAGCTATTTGGATATAATCCACAGCTATCACTCCAGGGTTTCTCAATTTTTTGACAGACTTCAACCGCCTTTTCACATGTTTTGAAGATTTCATATTATCCTTTGCGCTTGTCACTGTTATGATAACTATTTGGTTATCACAGTACATAAGGAAAGCTGGAATTGTTTTTTCAACCACCGGTAAATCCATCAAGAGTTCTCGCAGTCATTCTACCTCAACAGTGGCTGTGTCTAGTAAGTTCTGCCTCCAAGGTTGACCTTGTCAGTATAGTCTGTTTGCAAGACCTCTATGAGACAACAACACCGCCTAGAGTGAATACATATCCACTCGTAGTCTTTATCTCATCAGCA
The DNA here is from genome assembly GCA_036346255.1 of Ampelocalamus luodianensis. NCBI lineage: Eukaryota > Viridiplantae > Streptophyta > Magnoliopsida > Poales > Poaceae > Ampelocalamus > Ampelocalamus luodianensis. The sequence goes on from CM070634.1 coordinate 4,232,495, forward strand.
TCATAAATCCAATTGGAATCACTATATCCCTCAAGTACACCATAATACTCAGTATAGTGAATTCCGTAACTCATTGTACCTTTCAAATAGCGCATAACCCGCTCAAGTGTGCGCCAATGATCACCTCTCGGACTGGCGGTAAACCGGATCAATTTGCTTACAACAAAAGAGATGTCAGGACGAGTAGCACTAGCTAAGTAAATGAGTGAACCAATGATCTGATAGTACCTCCATTGATCTTTTCCTAGTCTTCAATTCTTTCGAAGTATTAGACTAGGATCATGACCTTTTTCACATAATGGGATTGCAACAGGGTAATCCTATTCTCATCTTTGATCAACTTGATGTTTAAAATAACATTAACCTCTCCTAGATCTTTCATGTCAAAACTTTGGGATAAAAATAACTTAACCTCATTAATCAAATCAATGTTTGTCCCAAAGATAAGTATGTCATCAATATACAAACATAATATTACTCCTTTACCCTCACCATAGTGGTAGTATACATATTTATCGGCTTCACTTACCACAACCCCGTAGATGTCAAAGTTCTATCGAACTTCTCATGCCATTGCTTAGGCACTCGTTTGAGATCGTATAAAGATATCAATAACTTACAGATTTTGCCCTCTTGTCCAAGTACTACAAATCCATCAGGCCGATCTATGTAAATTTCATCATCCAACTCTCCATTGAGGAAAGCTGTCTTTACCGTCCATTTGATGGACAATAAGACCATGTGAGGCAGCTAAAGATAATAGTCCTGAATAGTAGTTAATCTAGCAACAGGTGAGTATGTATCAAAGAAATTCTCACCTTCTTTTTTAGTATAACCTTTAGCCACAAGTCGAGCCTTGTAATTTTCGATTGCACCATTAGGCCTAAGCTTCTTCTTGAACACTAACTTACATCCCAAGTTCCGTTAGCGATAATAGAATCCATTTCACTACGAACCACATCCTTCCAGTACTCTGCATCAGGAGATGCACATGCCTAAGAAATAGATTTGGGAACGTCATCTATAAGGTACACAATGAAACCATCACCAAAAGATTTTGCAATCCTTGTCTCTTCATCCTTCGAGGAGCTACAACATTGTCATTCTTCTTATGAACATGTTCATGTGTGTGTTCAATATACTCAATTAGGGCGGTAGGTTCAGGAGTTAAATCATTTGTTTGATTAGAAACGCTATGTGAATTCTTCATAGGAAATATATTTTCAAAGAAAATAGCATCTCTAGATTCCATTATCATATTGATTGGCATATCAGATATCTCGGATTGAACTACTACAAACCTATAGCCTGTACTATGATGAGTATATCCTAAATAGACATAATCCACGGTTTTAGGTCCAAGCTTGCGCTTTTTAGTTATTGGAACATTGACTTTCGCTAAGCACCCCCCAAGTGCGCAAATACGAGAGTGATGGTTTTCTCCATTTTCAACCTTTGTACGGAGTTACCTCACTATTTTAGTGGGGATTCTATTCAGGACACGACACGCAATCAGCACAACCTTCCCCACTATGCCTTAGACATGCTCATAGTATTTAACATGGTATTCACCAAGTCAGTCAAGGTGTGATTTTTTCTTTCGGTAATCCCATTGGATTGGGGCGAATAGGTAGGTGTCCTTTCATGGATAATACTATGTTCCGCACAAAACTGATTGAACTCATTAGAAAAATATTATCCACCACGATCGGACCTAATTCTTTTATTCTTTCTGTCTAATTGATTCTCAGCCCCAGCTTTATAAGTGTTAAAGTAGTCTAATGCCCCATCCTTTGTTTTCAACAAATACACATAACAGTATCTAGTGACATCATCAATTAAAATCATGAAATATCTTTTCCCTCCTTTTGTCAATATACCATTCATCTCACACAAGTCTAAATGTATGAATTCTAATTTTGCCGAATTTCTTTCCTTCACAACCTTGTGAGGCTTTCGAGGTTGCTTCACTTGCATACAAATTTGGCATTTGGAATCTTTGACTATGAAAAAGTTTAGAATTAAATTTAAACTAAAAATTTGAGACATACAACCAAAATTTATATGACATAAACGTGAGTGCCACACATTGGCCTCACCACCATTCGTAGAGTTATAAATATGGTTTACAACCTTATTACAAAAATCTGAAAGGAAAAAATGGAACAAGCCTCCGTATTCATAGCCTTTTCTAATAAAGAGTTCAAATTTTGACACGGTTACTTTATTTGACTTAAAGAGCAACTTGAACCCACCTCGGCATAGACGGGAACCGCTTACGAGATTTTTATTTATTGTAGGGGCATGTTGTACGTTCTTTAAGCGCACGATCTTTCTTGAAGTGAACTTCAGATCTACCGTGCCAACACAAAAAACAGAAGCATATGACTCATTCCCCATTAAGATGGAAGAACCTTGTGCAACCTGGTAAGAAGAAAACATAGATGCATAAGCGCATACATGAATACCCCAGTGTCACTCCTCCAATTAGTAGATTGATATGCCGAAAAGACACTAGGTAAATTGCCATACCCAGATGCTTCTCCCTCGCTAATAATCACATTAACAAACTTCTTTTGCAATGGGTGATTTTTCTTGCCCATTCGTTTGTGGCATTTCTTGGCCCAATGACCAGTCTTACCACAAACAAAGCAAGTAATATCCTTCATATTCACTTTCTTCTTACTGCTGTTGGTCCTTTTAAAGTTGGTGGTCGAAACAATCTTGTCTTTTCCTTTGTCAATATGCTGCATGATGTCCGCTCTAGACTGTCCCTCTTGCACCATTGGTGTCACATCCTTTGCCCGACCCTTTTCTTCAATATCAAGACTAGCAACCAGATCCTCGATAGAAATATTTTGCCTCTTGTGTTTCGGAGATGTAGCAAAATTCTTTCAGGTTGGAGGCAATTTGGCAATAATGCTTCCAGCCACAAATTTGTCACACAATTGACAACTAAGGTGGGCGAGTTCCCATACAACCCGGACGCCATCACCGAAATGAATTAGACCAGCTAGAGAGATAGAGAGAGAAGAAAAGACGACATGAAATCACGAATGAATTGGCGTTGGCACCGTGACGTGTACGGAGCACGTCTATCCCAAGATTATATTATGATTTGGTGTTGCTTGTTCGCAACCGCTGTTATGTATATACACACTTTTGTGATTATTATAATTTCTAAAACAATACTTGAATCAATGACATCATATATACTAGGCATATTTGAGACTATGAATAGTAATATGATCATCAACTCAAATATATCTATCTCATATATGTGCACTAATAAGGCAAAGCCTAGAACAAGAATGTTACTATCAGAAGTAGGCATCAACATCATCACATGACAAATATTTAGGAAGTAAGGTTTAGCTATATCAAATGATATCACCACGACTTACAAAGAATCGCTCCGACGGAGGTTGCGTTAGAGTCTGATGCGAAGAAGATGACGCGCGGAGGATGATGGAGAAGGAGAAAGCCGTGAGCAGTCATACGAACGCATCCCAAAAACCCGATTCGTCCCAACCCGTGCAGGATCACGAGGGACGCCGGCTTCGGAGACACTGCTCTCCCCACATCAATGCATGCTAAAGAAGGGATGGAGTAGCCGAGGTTGCGCAGCACAGAGTAACAAAGCTCTCTATTCTGGGTACTGATCTCTCTCTTTTTCTGTTCTGATAGAAGAGTCATCTCCCTCATATAGAACTAGCAGCAAGCAAAAGAAATTGCCCTCGTTACTCTGTTTTAAACGCAGTTAAAACACGTCGTAAAAGGCCTATTAAAATAGTGTATTCAGTTTTATGTTTCTAATTCATATAAATGGTTTTGAGGTGCAAAAAGAAGCTGCAGCTCCACAACCAATCGGACACTAAATCGCCGGACCATTCATGCGCATGTTGTGCGTAGGCGGGCGATAGCGTCGCGTGGCGAGGCGAGGCGAGCGAGCGAGGCGAGCGAGCACGTGTGTTCTTCTTTTGCTTACTTCAACTAGGTAAAACCAACTCTACCTTATATATTGGTTTTCTCCCACCTAGACTAGCAATATAGTATTAAACTTCCCACCTTTCACCATGCATGAGTGGGCCTTTGGGATTTTCCTAGGATTTAATTAGAATTTGAATAGGCCAAGCCCAAAACTCCAACATCGGCAACCTTAGCACTGATGTGGCCAACAATGCAATTACCACTTTGCTTTGTGCTACACTAATACAATTTGAAATTACAAGGTCATGTGATGCTGCTCGGGCAGTACAAGGAGACAAGCTGAGTACATGTTCGCGTGAAAGGGGGTGCTCGGGTACATGAGCACATGATCCAAGAGAAGCCACGACCAGTTCCACGAGGTCCATGACCAGTTCCACAATGTCCACGACCAGTTTCACAAGGCCCATGACCACTTCCATAAGATCTACGACTAGTACTCGGCGAAAGGAGCACTCGTAGGGAACAGTACTCGATGGGAATAGTACTCAGCGGAAGGAGTACTCGTTGGGAACAATACTCGGTGGAAGAAGTACTCGGCAGGAATAGTACTCGGTGAGAACAGTACTCAGTAGGAACAGTCTATGACAAGGTTTTCGACCAGGTCTACGACCAGGTCCACGACTAGGTGAAACGGATTCTTTGGGCTGAGATAATTCAGTTTTAGATAAGTTATAGTATATCTCTTAATTGGAGTCGGTTGTAATATTTCCATTACCATATTAGGTCAATAATCTGAGTAGGATATGTGAGTTAGAGATAGAATCGATCTTAGGCCGTGCGTGTTTGGCCGCACTCTTAGGTGCCAATATAAGGCCAGAGCATAGCCCATTGTAAAGGGGAGGAAGAATTTTAGAAAGAAATACAGAAAAGTCACAATGTTTTTGTGGCGCAATATCGTACGTTTTTGTTGATGTTCTCCCGTCTAGGGTTTGCTGAGGTTGGTGCAAGGCAAGAACACCTCGTTCTTGAGATTGGCCACCAAATCTACATGATTCTACTCATCTAATTCATGATCTTACTGTTCACGGTTTAAAGAGGTTTCGAATTCATGTTTCTAATCTTTCTTGGGATTGATTAGTGCGTGAATATCTTGATATCCATCTACACTGCTACATGGAAGGAGCTGTTGCTGTCATCATCACCGCAAGGGTCAAGGAGGGGTGAGCCCCTAGCCACAAGAAGAAGGAACACTCTGTCATTTGTGTCGCAAAGATCGGGCCATCCCTACACATCAACTAGTTTACTAGTTAGTTCGTATCATCGTGGTATCAGAGTGTGGTTGATCGCGGTACATAATTTTTTTCTTGCTGATTTTAGGATGTCGGGGGCAAGCATAAGGGGTCCGAGTGGCTACCATAGCAATGACTAGGGAGCACCGATTGATGATGACTTGCCACCCGCTGTACGAGCATGATTCAAGGCGATCCCTGGCCACATCGAGCGCCGAGAGGACGTCAACCGTGCTGATTTCGATGGGGGCATCAATGGGGTGAATGTGAGGATCACAGAGGTGCAAGATATGTTGAACGCTCGCCTCACAGAGGACTTCAACAATCTGGCATGTACTCTTTGTCGTTTGGAGGAGAGGTTATCGTCGCTCGAGGGGCTGGCGCCCAGCATCAATCACCAAACTTGGTGCGACATGCACATTCACATGACGACGCTCATTACTACGGAGCTGATGATGATGACATGTCAGATGTCCATGGAGACTATCCACGATCACCATAGCGTGATTTTTTTGACCGCCGAGCTGCTGCACATGGAGGACACCGCGAAGGTGGTGTGGAATGTGAGGACAACAGTATTGGTCGAATCAAAATAACCATATAGGCATTCAAAGGCAGAGCTAAACCTAAAGCTTATTTGGAGTAGGAGATGCGTGTCAATCAAATCATCAACAAAAATAACTACTCCGAAGAAAAGAAGGTTCGTATTGCTTCAATTGAGTTCACCAAATACGCTATTATTTGATGGTATCAATTGAATCGTACAGGAGATTATCCACACACTTGGGAGGGGATGAAGCAAGCCATGAGGTCTAGGTTTGTTCCAGTGTACTATTTCAGAACACTGCGTACAAAGCTACGTCGTTTATCTCAAGGCTCCAAGTCCGTGGATGTGTACTATCAAGAGATGCAAGTGCTCATGATCCGTAGCGGTGTTCATGAGTCCGCTGAAGCTACCATGACATGTTTCTTTGAAGGGCTGAATGACGACGTGCGAAATCATGTTGATTTGATGCAGCATAACATCATACAAGAACTACTTCACCAAACAGAGCGTGCTGAACAATGGGTGAGGGACAACCATCCAAAGGTTGGCCACACCAATACATCAAGTTGGAGGTGTCCAATTCAGCAATATGGTGAAGGTGGTTCAAATTTTAAGACGGTTACATCCACTAACCCAGTGGAAATACAATTTAAATAAGCGTCAAAGGCAGTAAGTACGGCAAGCAAGGAGGCATCCAAATATGATTCTAGTGCCTTCTCCACTACTAGAACACGTGATATTGAGTGCTACGAGTGCAAGAGCACATGAAGAAAGATTGACCAAATTCAAGACAAGTGCTACTCATACAAGAAGGATATGCATCAGAGAGTGATAGCGACGACGCTGATCCTGAAGAAGAACAATCCAATAATTCCCCGCGAGAAGTGGTGTATTATGATCCCAAAGTAAGTCCAACTTTGATGACTCACAAGGTGAATGGTGACAATACGCCGATTGTATAGAAGGGATAGCGACGTGGAGTATTCCAAACACAATGCATGATCAAGGGCAAACGGTGCAAGCTGATGATCGATGGAGGGAGCTACACCAATGTGATCAGCAAGGACATGGTTGATGCACTCTCATTGACTACATGGTGTCATCCTAAGCCATACTATATGCAATGGCTTCACAATGTTGGTAAGCTGAAGGTTACACATAAAGTTTCAGTACCGTTTTCAATTGATGGCAAGGTGGAGTGCGACATCATGTCTATGCACGTGTGTCACATATTGCTGGGGTGTCCATGGCAGTTTGAACGCAATGTTACACACCAAGAGAAAGCTAATCGCTTCACATTGATGCATAGAGGTGTGTTTCATTCTTTGATGCTCGAAAGAGATGAGGAGATCATTTCTGATATTATTATAAAGAGAAAGGATCTCGTGAAGAATATCCCAAAACCGAGGACGATTTTGCTTGAAGGGGGAGGGGATGATGTGGCCAAGAGTGCAATTACCACTTTGCTTTGTGCTACACCAATACAATCTAAAATTACAAGGTCAAGTGATGCTGCTCGGGTAGTACATGGAGACAAGCTGAGTACATGTTCGCGTGAAAGGGATGCCCAGGTACATGGGCACGTGATCCAAGAGAAGTCACGACCAATTCCACAAGGTCTACGACCAGTTCCACGAGGTCCACAGCCAGTTTCACGAGGTCCACGACCACTTCCACAAGATCTACGACCAGTACTCGGCGGAAGGAGCACTTGTAGGGAACAGTACTCGATGGAAGGATTACTCATTGGAAACAGTACTCGGTGGGAGAAGTACTCGGCGGGAACAGTACCCGACGAGAACAATACTCGGCGGGAACAATCTACGACCAGGTCCACGACCAGGTGAAACAAATTCTTTTGGCTGAGATAATTCGGTTTTAGATAAGTTATAGTATATCTCTTAGTTGGAGTCAGTTGTAATCTTTCCATTACCATGTTAGGTCAGGAATCTGAGTAGGATACGTGAGTTAGAGATAGAATCGGTTTTAGGCCGTGCGTGTTTGGTTGTACCCTTAGGTGCTAATATAAGGCCAGGACATAACCTATTATAAAGGGGAGGAAGAATTTTAGAAAGAAATACAGAAAAGCTATAATTTTTTTGTAGCACAACATCGTGCGTGTTTGTTGAGGTTTTTCTATCTAGAGTTTGCTAAGGTTGGTGCAAGACAAGAACACCTCGTTCTTGAGATTGTCCATCGAATCTACACGATTCTACTCATCTAATTCATGATCTTACTGTTCACGGTTTAGAGAAGTTTCGAATTCATGCTTCTAATCTTCATTGGAATTGATTAGTGCATAAATATCTTGATATCCATCTACACTGCTACGTGAAAGGAGCTGCTGTTGTCATCATCACCGCAAGGGTCAAGGAGGGGTGAGCCCTGGCCACAAGAAGAAGGAACACTCTGTCGTATGTACTGCGAAAGATCAGGCCATCCCTACACATCAGCTAGTTTACTAGTTGGTCCGTATCAAGCACCCTCTCCTCCGCTCCAATTCATGGATAGATCGTAGAACTAGGCAGCAGACAGGCTCGCGATGCGAGGGAAAACTATTAGGGCTTGCAGGGACGGATCTACAAATTTTACATGAGGGGCCAATTGAACAAAAAGACACTATGTTTCATTTGGTTTCAAGCGAGAGTTTTAAACACCCAATATAACAATATATTGCTTGACATTCATGTACCTAACGATCTACAAAAAGCTCCATATTATTTTGATATCAAACAGTTGCACGAAAGTGAGACACACAGAACACGAGTAACAAAGATAATAGAAACTACTATGTTTAGTGTTTACTTAACATGTGCTTACTGATATTTCATTGCAATGAATTATCACAAGTTCACAACCCACTATTCAAGAATTCAATCCATATTTGGTTTGAAGAGTTTTTAGGGAGAAGAAATGCAAAAAAAAGGAAGAAGAGGGAATAAGAGGGAGTTATACGCTTGTAAAGTTTACTTTGCCTCGTAGTGTTCCTATCTAATGCCTTGAGTATTTAGGATTGTGAGCGATAAAAAAGTCAAAAAGGTTGGAGCTACTAGTTACTTCCTAGGTAGTTGTAAGTGCGTTGGAAGTTGGCTAGTAGTAGGTCGCAGAGGTGCTGCCACGAATAGATCGACTCTTGTGGCTGATTTAACAGCCACGAGCAGATCCTTCGAGCACAGTAGGAAGGTAATTGGCCATGACATGCTCTCCTCCTACTGCTCAAACAGTAGTGGTATAGATTTGAAGAAAGTCGATGGTATTTTATGACCCATCAAACTTTTCCATGTTCACTGGTTGGAACCGGGGCGGCCAACGAACTGCTCGAAGGTCAGGCAAAAACGCTCGACAACTGGTAAAAATATTATAATGCCTTCTTTGTAGAAAAGAAGGGTTGACATCACCAGGCGATCGTACTCAACAATATCCAGTGGTAAGTGGACCTGACCAATCGTAGATCTAAGCCCTACGAGGGTAATACTCCTCGTAGTCCATTTGTTGGTGCAGATTTTTCGAAAGAAGTGGTGTTCAACCACTTTCTCTAGGAGTTTGTCGATCATTAGTTGTTCGAGAACTCTTCTCTGACTAGGGTCATGGTTAGGAGATCGACCAGAACTGTTGTCTTGTCATTCTCCACGAGGAGAGTCATCTAAACGACTGGCATTCGATGGAGTTATCCCGGTACGACTACCTAGACAGTGTTGTCGAGTCCGCTCAAGCCTGATCATCGTGTCCCAAAGTCTTCGTGTGATCTCTTGAGCAAAGAGGTCGTAGCCTGGCGTTTGTCCAAGCTCTTGAGTCGGGTTTTCAATCAGATCATTGATTCGTTGATGTTCTTGAGCTTCCTCATACTGGTATTTCATGCGCCCAAGTAAGGACCTCTGGGTAGCAATTCTTCTTCTCCAAATAGTTTTAGGATCATCAACGTTTGAGTCAGCCGAAGGATGCCTCAGTGGAGCGATCATTTCTAGGATTTTGGCCATGCTCATGAAGGTGGAGATCTCGTTCATCACCGGAGGCGTTCTTGGCATCACCACGAGAGCCCGAAGTGAGTGTGCAATGGGAAGCATCTGCAACCCTGCCTATTGGAGACAGATTAGGATCTGAGGAGAGGACAAAGACCTCCTGGGTGCTATTATCTCCACTCGCGTCTGAGTCCTCCCAACTCGAGGAGTAGTCAAAAGACAACGCTTCTCGACTTGGAGCAATCACCTCCAGGAAGGGGAATTCTGAGTTATAACCGTCTCCGACTGAAGGTGAACCCTACGGGGGCGTGGTCAAATTCGTAGGTGAAGCAGGCTTGACAATGCATCTTGTGGGGGTAACCGAAGGGTGACAGTTATCAGGTGTTGATTGAGTCCTAGAATTATGGATTCCAGGACTTGTTATGTTAGATCGTACGTCCTCAGATGGGCTTGAACATTTGGAGAAGGAACCCTCGCCGTGCTCTATACTCGTTGTGGCGCGATCCTGACCCTAGTCGGATGGACCCTTACCTTTTGAGGAGTCTGGTTCCTCATCTAGGCATAATATCGTGGGGGAGAGAGCTCCCTCATCAACCTTGTCCATGGCATGGTCTCCTGGGTCTGGTGAAAGATCCCTGAAAACGGCGTTGCCATCGGATGAAATGATGCTCTGCTCGTACTCGTAGCAGGCATTCATGTCAAGTTCTGCGTAGTCTATCAATTCGAATCAATTCTCCTCATTCCACTCTCCTACCTTGAAAGCATTAGAGTTAAAAAAATAAGACAATTTGTCGAAAAGGAAATGAGAAATAAGAAGAACCTCACGGATGGCGCCAACTGTCGATGGTTTAGTATCGATCTTATGAATGAATGCTGGGGACTCTCCTTGAGTTAAACCACACAGAAAAAGACACAAATATTTTATAGAGGTCCATGCCTTCTCCTGAGAGAATAATAACTCTACTCTTGTGTTGATGTATTGACTATACTTTACAACAAGTAAGAAATCACTAGAACTAGGGTTTACTGACTTCTGTCTATTGATCTTGTTGCTACTTGTCTTGTGTTCATTGTTGTTGTTCTAGTCCTCAGTCCACCGGCTTTACTCCTTATATAGCACGTGAAGGGGTGACAATTGTCCCGTATCAAGAGACTTCTCACCGTTTGATGAAATACACACGTTCAATGACAGTTATTGTCGAAGACTAATTCTCCCACGTTGCCTTGCAGTTATGCTAGAGACAGAGGCTTAATACGTGTAGTTATCCCCAAGAATAATAGCACATATTAACTACTGTGTGTATTAAACACAGCATATAAGTGTCCCTAGTCGATTGGGTCCACATGTCTGTAGGCTTTGTTGACCATAGGGTGGTCGTAGTAAAGCTTATGACCACGAAGTGATCATAGTAAGGTGTTGTTTTGATTCTTGGTGGTGTTATTCTTGGGTTAGTTTGTTTCATTTTCATTTACGTGTTGTGCCTACTTTCTTTCTATCATGTCCTTTTGGTCAAGATTAAAAAAGTAATTTAAGTAGTAACAACACTGCTGAAAAGTGCCATGCATGGTCGCCCCCTCCTTTCTTTCTCTCGGTCCCACCAGGGCGGGCCCCTCTGGGGTAATAAAGAAATGGATAAAAAGGAGGGACTTCTGCTACAGGCTTCTTACAATCATGAGGTGGTCATAGGAAATCTTACGACCACTAGGTCATCGTAGAAGAACTTACGACCATATAGGGTGGTCGTAAAATAGTTTACAACCACTTGACTAAGTTTCTCCCTTATTAATGATAAGGGGTATCCTTACGAATAACATGAAGATATTGCTATCTATAATAACAATTACAGATAAATAATTTAATTAATTGAGGATTATTAGATCCTCGTTAAGGTTTGTCCGATATAATATTTATGTGTGTTCGAAAATCGTTATGTCCTGCTAAACCACTAACGATTCATAGCCAGAAAGGAGTTTCTGAGTCACAACCGATTACGCATGAACCTATAGGGTCACACACTTAGCGGGTTAGAACAAATAAATTCAAATATGATCCGTTATGAACTCTTTATAAGGGGATGCATGTGGTTGTTGGGACGTAAGAGTTGCTCGACCAAAACCCTAGCCGTCATCTTCTCAAAGGTCCTACCGTGCGCGTTGGTGCTAGCACATCAGCGTATGATGTTCCACCCCTGAACGTGTGGATAACATAGAGGCACTGATTGAGGACGATCCACGACCTACGCAAGGAATGTGATAGGTTGCTGGAGGAGATGATCAGTGCTGAGTACGTTGGACGGTCGACTACAACCACTACATCGACGCGCTCGACGTTGGATCAGGCTGCTCCAACTCTTCTTCCATTACACTGCACGTCTAGTGGTAACAATCTATAATCTCTTACTTGCATGATTTTCTGATTTACGTGGTAGATTTTTGAATTGCAAGCTAGTTTAGCCTACCCTTATCCCTTCACGATATGGCACGATTTTGACACATGAGCTCGTTTTAGGATGACATGGCAATTGGTCTCTATCCCTTCCCCTTTTATCCCCCACCTCGCCTCCACCTCTCCCCCCAACCTTCTCCCACACCTCCTCGCCGCCTTTGCCAAGGCCACCTCCCTCTCCTCCCCATCCCAGCTCCGCCACTCCCCCTCCCACGCCCACCACCACACCCTCCTCTCCCGCTCTCACCACCCCTTCCTGCGCCTCCACCACAACCTTTCTCGTTGCACGCTCTCCGCCCGCACCTCTGTCTCTGCCTCCCCAACGGAGCAAGTTCCACCACCCAAGATTCCACCGTCACCACGCACCCTTCCCCGTGGCGCCGACCAAGATCAGCAAGCTCGCAGGCGTGTAAGACACTTGACGAGGAGGTCTATGTGGTGGCGCTCATCAACTACAACCCGACCACCATCATGACCGACCCACCGCACCTACCATGGGGTCTTCGAGTTCGCCATCAGCCTACGCCATCGTGCACGCTTGCCTAGGAACATCCTCTCCATCAGCTCCCTCGACGGTCCACCAGTTGTTGCCGATGGATGTGGATCCTTTATTCACGCTCATTGTCTTCTCCAAGGCCGGCTGCGTGTAGCCTTCGGTAGCCCCTCTGTCAACGTCATCCTCTATTGCTACGCCCCCCTACCCGACGACAACGATGGCCCTGTGACAATGCCAACTTTGATGATGATGACCTTGGGGCATTGCTGGAGAAGGTGATGCAGGCGAAGGCGGGGGGGGGGTTCTAGTGGAGGCGAACGTCGATGCGCTTAGGGAGGCAGAGCTATCGGAGTTCGCCAGGGTGCTGCAGTGGCTCAAGGACAACGTGCGTTGTCGCATCGACATAATGCTCTCTGCTTCTCCCCCAACGCAGTGCTTTCTTGCCGCAACAGCAGTAGGACGGGCAAAGAGATGCACATCCCTTCAGTGAAGCTATCCCTGGCCCCCCTTCCTTTCATCTCCCTCTTTAGTGTTCCCCCATTGTCCTCCACCAACTTGCCATGGACGCCGCCGTCGCCGACCTTATCCAATCCACCTCCGCCATGAGTGAGAGAAGAGAGGAAGAAGAAAGAGGAAGGAGTAGTAGAGGGGAGTAAGAGTAGCAGCGGCTTGGAGACGGGCCATGGCCGGCGGTGTGAGAGAAGAGGGAGAAAAAAGAAGATGAGGAGGAAGATATGAGCTTACACTGATATGTGGGCCTTAGAGTCCACCTTGTCGACATAGGGGCTAGCTGGATCGTCCATGTGCGCCACATCGGTGGACTAGATTTGGTGCGAGGGGGGTAATTTGTCTAGTTTGGAAACTTGGAGGGGGTCAGGTGTTTGCTTTGTCAAATGGACCTTTCCATAAAATAAACAAAAACTCAGCCTCCCACTTCCTCCTCACATCCCTCTCGTCCTTTCACCACGAACGATGGCACGACTCGCACACTCGTACCCATAACGCTCCCCATATCTCCATGGTGTAGTCAAATCCCTCACCGACGTCGCCCAATCCCTCGTTGTCACTACTGCCCCAACCCCATCTTAACCTCACCGCGGTCCTTCCAACCCTTTCCCTCTCCTCCCCTCCCCTTGGTGAGGCTCCTCCTGGCCAGATCCGATGCTTATTTGTGGCTTGTCCCCTTCCCTTGGCTTTCACAGTAGATCTGGGTAGATTCCTGGCAGCAACGCCCTCCTCTCCTCCTAGGGGTAGCGGTGACCCATCTCCCATGCTTGGCACGATGGTGTTCAGCTCCCTTGCATGGTGTGGCAGCGCGACATCTTCCCCCACGAGGAGGTGACGATGAGGCTTCTCCAGGCCAGATCCGACGCCTACGAGCTCGTGTGGGTTGATGGTCGATGGATCTAGAGGCGTTGGCCGGCGAGGACACCTTCTTCATCGAGTCTGTCGACGGTGGGATGGCTTCCTATTGCTCGTGACCTTCTCCAATCCACCTCCACCGCGAGTGAGAGAAGAGAGGAAGAAGAAAGGACTAGGAGAGGGGAGTGGGAGCAGCAGCGGCTTGGAGACGGGCCATGGTCGGCGGCGTGAGAGAAGAGGGAGAAAGAAGAAGATGAGGAGGAAGCGGTGAGTTTACACTGATATGTGGGCCTTAGAGTCCGCCTTGTCGACATAGGGGCGAGCTGGATCGTCCACGTGCACCACAAAAACTCAGCCTCCCACTTCCTCCTCGCATCCCTCTCGTCCTTTCACCACGCACGACGGCATGACTCGTACCATAGCGCTCCCCATCTCTCCATGGCGCAATCAAATCCCTCACCGCCATCACTCAATCCCTCGTCGTCACTACTTCCCCACCCCATCTTAACCTCACCACGGTCCTTCCAACCCTTCCTCCCCTCCCCTCGGCTTTCACAGCGGATCTAGGAAGATTCCTGGTAGCAGCACCCTCCTCTCCTCCTAGGCGTAGCAGCGACCCATTTCCTATGCTCAGCACGGTGGTGTTTAGCTCCCTTGCATGGTGTGGCGGCGCGACATCTTTCCCCATGATGAGGTGATGGTGAGGCTTCTCCCGCTCAGATCAGACGCTTACGAGCTCGCTTGGGTTGATGGTCGTTGTATCTGGAGGTGTTGGCCGGCGAGGACGCCTTCTTCATCGAGTCCGTCGACGGTGGGATGGCTTCCTACTCAGTGCAGCAATGAACTAGTGGCCTGGCTCCCCTTCTTGTCCATCCAACATGTGGGCCAGACACCATTTTTTATTGCTTGGAACCCGCCCTCAAGCTTGGGAGCCGCTCCTTGCTTTTTTTCCTTGTTGCCGAGTTGTGCAATGTATGAGGCCGAGCCCTAGGGGCCACCTCATCCTTGTACGCACCCTTGTATCTAGGGATGAAAAAACGAATACAAATTATCCATATTATTCGACTACCGTATTCGATAAGATACGAATATGATATAGATTGTTTCCATTCGTTTAACAATTTCTCTCCTATTCGTATTCGTATTCAAATTCGCACAAAAAATATGGATACAAATATGGTATGAAAATTTTCATCCGAATTGTTATTTTATCCGAACTATTCATGTTCGTATTCAGATTCGACGAAGCAATGTAAGTATTTTATTGTAGTATACCTAATTAGTTTGACATGTTTTTCTAGATTCAATGTGAATTCATGTTCTTTTAGGTGGAATAAATATATCAAAATTATTAAGTGTGACTATACAACGATAAAACATCACTAATGTCTTCACATTACATAAGTTACGAGCATATCCAGATCTGACTGAATTGAGCACATATCGATTAGAATCTGTATTCGTTATGATATTCGATTCGTATTCATATTCATTAAAAAAAATACAAATACAAGTATGATTTCATTACTATTCAATTCGTATTCATATTCGTTAAAAAAATACAAATACGAGTATGATTTCGTTACTATCCGTTTTCACCCCACTTGTATCAACAATTCTTTAGACGATACAACCGAATGGAATTGCTTTGTCTCCTTAATGGCTCATATGCACTATTGCATAGCATGGCTGCTCCGCGTAACCACCTCCCATGCAACGCCTACTGTTCAATCATGCCGACAGACAGCTGGGCCCCAAGCCATCAACTGTTGTGCTACACTGCAAGCGAGCCAAAGTCCGTCAATTACTCTCTCGATAGAAAGGGGAGATAAGATCGAACTTTTTTATTAATTATTTTTTTTAATTTTATTTTAAAGTTAACATCTCACGAACTTTATTTTCAATTCTGACCTCTTTGGTCACGCCACCACTTGTGACGTGACAAAACAATATTGTCACGCCATATGATAAGTCTACTAAAATAGTGCTTTTGTCACACCACTGGTGGTGGCGTGATCAAATAACACTGTCATGCCACTAGTAGTAGCGTGACAAGAGCTTAACAAGATACATGCTGATGTGATAGTATTATTTTTTCACACCACTGATGGTGACGTGACCAAAGATGTCAGAATTAAAAATAAAATTCGCGAGAGATTAACTTTAAAATAAAATAAAATAAAATAATTCGATAAGATCCGGCCTTGTTTATTTATGAACATTTTTTGTTCTGAATTTGTTTGTTTTAATTGGTTTATCTATGTGCAAATAAAAATGTATGTTGCTGCTACAACAATTTGATGTACTAGTACAATATTTTATTTGGCTGGTTTTTGCGTTTTTGACTGGTACATCTCAGGGTTTCCTGGTGGTGGAGCAAACATGTAATATGGTTATCCATGTTGAGCAATCGTCACTGGCGAGTCTAGTCCAAACGATTATCTCGTAGACAAATTCAGAATCGTAAGAACAATGCAAGAACACAAGAATATAATAATAGATTGAACACAAAGATGTAGGGGGACTTCTTGCTTCTCTTTATTCCTTTATCAAACGATCAGCCTTTATAATGACTAGTACCCCTATTTATAGGCTACGACTATATTAAGGTTTAAGATGATGAGCCCATCTTGGACCAAGACTCCCGATCCTAGGTCCGATTTCTTAACAGTCCCTACTTTTTCTCCACGTCAACTACCAACAACAATATAACATGCATTAGCTATTTTGTCACAAACAACCCTGCAAAGGAAGTGCACAAATCACCCATTTCGATAGAACTTTTTTATTATTTAATCTATTTTTAAAAAATATTTTAAAGATAATATTTTTCTAACTTTATTTTCAATTCTAACCCTTTTAACCACGCCACAATACTTGATGGCAAAAGCACATTGTCATACCACAGATCTCGGCGTGACAAACGAGTGCTGTCACGCTACTCTCTTGGTGTAACAATATTTAGTCAAAAAACGGATGTGTGTTGGCTCGAATAGCTATAGTGGCAGATTTAGTCACACCGTGGTCGGTGGCTTAACAGCATAGTTTGATCACATCACGGATCATGGCGTGACCAAAGATATCATAATTAAAAATAAAGTTAGGGAGATGTTATCTTTAAAATATATTTTTTTAAAAAAAATAGATTAAATAATAATAAAAAGCGCTTTCGGACATCTAGGCCATTTCTCCTTTGAAATGGGCCACTTTTCCAGGTTTGACATCCCATTTGGAACGGGGTAATTTTACAGAAATTTCACTTGGTTTTCACTTCTTGTAAGAACCGGGAAAATTTTCCGCGTTCCAAATGCGTCCTAAAAACAATACATGCAAAAACTACTAGGATTATGAAAACAATGGATGGGTTTCTAATCAATGGATAGACTGAGATCAGTAAGTGCTTTAAACCTAAACAAATGCTGAGGTCAAAATTGCATCATGTTCTTCCGAACAAAACTTCAACTCCATTGCCTACTTGAGTATAAGCAAAGGTCAACAATAGTGGCCTACTTGAGACGCACCCTGGTTGCTAATTATTCGCGATGACAAGTTACGGTTTTGGAACACAACAATAGTGGTTAGCACGCAGATAAAAGATGATGCTGAACAGGCAGTACATGCAACGATTCCTCCATCAGCGAATAAACTGTTACCCTTCTCTTTCCTTGTGACTGCCCAGGATTCTGAAAGACGCTAAGGAAAAGGAGAAGGATAAAAAATAGGCATCAGGCAGTTCATGTCATGCAGCAGGCAGTTGATGTCATGCAGCTCTACATGAAACAAGGACGACTCTGAGATCAAATCATCAGTAGGGCCTATCCTTATCATGACAATGAACAGGCTAGGGCATTTATTATTATAGTAGCAATAGAGCAGTCATAGTCAAAGTAACATGCTCATGACAATGGAACAGCGATGACGACAGAAAGGAAAGAGAACAAAACCAAACAATATTGATTGAATCCAATTCCACCAGTAGCTTCTTGATTAATAACAGCAGAAGGTGAGACCAAGAAAAGAGATAAGGTCTACAAAGGTCTACAAAAACAACTCGTGGAAACTAAAAAATGGGAAGGGAAAATTTATCATAGCTGAGTTTGAGATCATCTAAAACATAAAGGCAACAGTTGATGAACATTCAAGCTTCGGACATAAGCATTGCCATTCCTTTGTCTGAGCAGATAAATAAAACAAAAGATGGAAAAACATCAATGGTTGGAGACTTGAGAGGGCAAAGGGACAATCTAAAACCTGCAGACTGGAGTCATGCAGCCAGTCACTTTGCAATCAGCTCCTACTCCTCAACTATAGTACAAGGTAGGCATTAGTCGAGTGTTGGTGAGGAAGAGAACTCAGATCCCATTGGGCATCAGTTAACTCACTGGATGAGCTGCTCATCAAGATACATACATCAACAAGAGCCTCATATGCCTCAACTCTGAATGCCACTTTGCCAGCCAGAAAAGAATAATTGGCAGGCCACTTAATTGAATGATGCATGAATATTCCCTGCGGCATTTTGAAAATTATCCGCGGGAAGTTTCCCTCTCTGGCTCTAACAGACTTGATCAGGAATACAACAGCAGTGATCAGGAATAATAGAACAAACTTGTTTGCAGGTACAACAAAATTCTTCTTCCAATAGCAGTACTACAACATGTTGACAAATGGCGGAGCATCATTCCTTGGTCCTGCCAGTGATCGATACAAGTACAACTTATCAACCTTATCAACGACATCCATCTCCCCTTCATCATCAGCACGGTCCTTCATCACTTCAACCACCAAATTAGGCATTTGATGAGCTACATCTCTACAGCTCCTCATGGTTAGCCTGCACGAGTTCATCCATAAGAACCTCATGTTGTAAAAATAGTTCAGGCCAGAGAGCAATCCCTTGTCACCAAAAGGGCTATCTCTGACCTCAAGCTTCTGCAACCTAGTGCATCCCTCGAACACATATTGAAGAGACATGTCACTGTTCCCAGCAAAGGCAACAGAAAGAGTCTTTATTAGTTTCCCGTATTTCCCAATGTATGCGAACGCTTTATCAGTGAGCAAGCCAGAGACCGAAAGTCTAGTGAGCTTCTTGCAATTCATCACAATTGCCCCAAAACCATCATCCATGGGCTCCCCGGTGATCCGATCAGGGCGGTGGCGGTCCATAATACAGAGGCGGAACACCACAAGGTCAGGGCAGTTCTTGGACATAGCTATTACTGCTGCATTTGTCATCCGCTGGCAAAAGTAGAGAATTGATTCAAGCTTCCGGCAGCCTTCTGATATTGCCTGGAGACCAACATCTGAGACTGAGCCCTCAGAATCCTCAGTGGCATCCAAAGGAAAAACTCGCAGCTCACGGAGATCTGAGCATGTCTCAGCCACAGCCCGAAGACCTTCATCACCCACTGTATCAAGAACCTATAATAAGAAATTTGAACATCAATGCCTAATGTCAAAGCACAGATAAAATCTATAGATGTTAATGTGACAACAAAAAGGCTGATATGATACTTACCCAGAAAGTACGAAGACTGACACAGTCGCAAATAACTGGTGTGAGCTCCTCAGCAGTTAGGCTCGCAAAGCTAAAATTGAGGGAAGTGAGATTGGCACAAACAGGGTAGATTGCTGGGAGGTATTCTGGATTGACATCCCGGAAACCTGACAGACAAACGAGCGATCTGAATGCTGCAAAAGATGTAGCAAGCTCGGACACAGAAGAAGCCCCACCAGGGCCTGGCTCAGATCGGAATGCACCAGTGCCAAGGTGCGTGAGCTGGGGTGCCCTTGCCATTAGACGACGCAACTGCTCTACTGACACATGATGATTAACACGCAGCCGACGTAGAGCCGGTGAGCGTGCAACAAGTGCCTCCAGAGCCTCAAAGTTGAATGGGACACCAACACAATCAAATACAAGTGACTCCAGCGACGTGTTCAACTCTGGGAACTTGGAGATCCAATCCACTAGCTCGTCCTCCTCATCCTCAACGTAATCTTCAATCAGATCCATAACCCGAAGATGCCTAAAAAAATCAAATGTGCCGATCCATGAGATACCACACTTCAGAGCTTTCAGTTAAGGAAAAGCAGAACGACCACCCACTATCAATGGGAAATGGCTATATCCCACTTTGGGGTGTTATCATGCTATTTATTTAGTAAAATTGTTTTGCCATAAACCTAACAAGAAAAAGATCAAACTTTGCCGCTAGAAACTGGAAGACTTCCCAGGGCAAGATTCGACTGTGACACTACCAAGTGTCACGGACTTCGTGATTAGAGCGTCAAGAACAATAAAGATCTAATTTTGACACGAGACGTGTAGCGATGAGAAACCAACACCGCCATAAAAAGCTCGCCAAGATCAGATTCTGATGCATGGCAGAATCGGACCAATATAACCGAAAAGCGTAAAGGACTAGGCGTGCGCATTAAATAAAGCAGAATTGCATGAAGCAGCTAAGGATTGAACAAATGCACCAATGATAGTATGATACTCTCCCAAAGTCCGGAAAGCTGATATCTTGGAACAATAAACCGGCTTAGATTCAGCCCAGATGCATGATTCCAAACACAAGAAGATCTTTCTATGAAAACATACCGGCACCCCTCGGCGATGACGGCGAGGCCCAGTGTGCTGAATCCATCGCAGCAGACCAGCGACAGCTCCTTGAACTGCGGGAATGACTTGGCGACGAGCGCGAGGTCGTCGTCTGAGACGGTCATCCGCTTGAGGCAGATGCGCTCGAGGCGCGGGTAGGCGGGCCCAAACGCGGCGACCCAGGGCGAGATGTATGCGCCCCAGCCGTAGGGCACGAGGCTGAAATCCGCGAAGCGCGGCTTGCCCTTGAGCACGACGGCCCGCACGCCGCCGAATCGCTCGACGGCGCGGCACGGCGAGACGGCGTAGCAGTTGCCGATGAAGAGCTCGCGCCGCGTCTGCGCCTCCGCGCGGTACCAGGAGCGACATACCAGCGAGGCCGCGTTCCGGTCGCGCGCCGCCGCAAGGAACTCGAGCACGCTCTCGATCACGTTCTCCAGCACCTGGTCTGGCGGCGCCCACCTCCCGCCGCCGCTGCCGTTCCCTCCCCTCAGATCCGGCATCCACCTGTCGCCCCCGCACCCGCCGGAGTCGTCCTCCGACATCTGCGACGGTGGCGAATCCGAGTCCTCCACCGCATCGCGCATGCCAGAGGCGGAGGTGGAAGGGGAGGTGGAGGTGGAGGAGGGTAGGGTTAGGGATCGGAGGATCGGAGCGGAGGGGGGAGTGCTCATGTGAGACTGGAAGAAAAGGATAAATAATGATTAGATCTGAGAAGCGAGGTGGACTGGGACTGAGCGAACAAAAACCTTTGTATTCTTCTCTCCCCCCTCTCTCTCTCTCCCTCTACTTTTTTTTTCTCTCTCAGGTTCGTTCGGGTTTGGAATTGGAAATGGATGGAGGGCGATGCATCAGATATAGGGGGCGCGGCGGACACAAGTAGTTCTTCCTCGTATTTATACCTGTCAGCCTAAAACTCTTTTGTGATTATACCTGCGAAGAATGACGGACAAAGAATCTCGCTCATGTCTGTCACTCATAGGTATCCGTCGCCTACGGGTATGCCCGTGTGCCCGCCACATTACATAGGAGAGGAGGGCGCAGACAGACGATTGACGTCGTGATGGCGCGGAAGGACGGGGCGATGAAAGGAACCAGTCAGAAATAGGGAAGGACCAATCAGTAGAACACAAGAGGAGGAGGAGAAGGAGGAGAATACCATATCAAAAAGGAACAAGCAGATGCAGATAAGCTGTGAGTGGCGGCGGTGGCTGTGGGAGCAAGATGGTGTCACCGAAGCAGCTACTGATCAGTGATCACCATCCTCATCATCTTCTCCTGGTTCTCCATGCTCTCCTTCATCAAGCTACTGCTCCTCACCAACTCCTCTGCCACCCCTGTCTCCTCCACACGTGCCCGCCGCTTGGCCTCTCCCTGCAACTCCCCGCGCTCGTCGTGGTCAACTCCGGCCAGGGAGCCGCCACCGCCTTCATCACCGATGTGCCAAGGACGGGGACAACACGCAGGCGGATGGGTGGCGGCGCGGCCATGCGGGAGTCAGGAAATGGTCACAGACGGGGGCGGTGAGCCTGAGGCAGCGGCGGCAGATGGGGGCGGTGAACCGGAGGAGTCGGCGGGCGAGAGCTAGTGCGGCCGTGTAGTCGTCCAGCCTTACGGGATAGCGGGAGTCAAGGAGATGATATGGATTGGGGATTGGATTTAGGGTTGGGTTGGGGTTGCTAGCAGAGTAGCAGCTGATGGAGTGATGGAGAGATGAGATGGATGGACGCACTTTGTCAGTGTGGATTGATGGGTAAACGAGCGCGGACTGGGAGCGCAGTATAGATGCTAATTTTGTCATTTCAGATTCGATGAGGCTATATTTGCTATTTTGTTTTAGGCTAAATAAGGAAAAAAAACTCCACATCACTACTACACACTTACACAGGGAGAGATAAAGACATGGAGCAGTAGCAGCAATGTAGCATGGCTTGTTTCTTTCTTCTCTCGGCTAACTTGTTACACCAAGTACTCGCACCTATGTCCATCCGGTAGTGTTTCCTCATGTAGACTTCTTATTATCTCTGCAGGCCTGGAATGTTACTCCATCTTGGAGAAATGCTTCACACAACACCTTTCACGCTACCGCCGTCTCAACCTAGAGCCTAACTGCCCCCACAACTCGATGTCGAGTTTTTGGCCGAGTTGGCGGTATGAAATAGCAAAGTAGCTTCTCTCCAAATCAATTATAAAAATAGCATCGTAGAGCCGTACGGATGCAACACATAGACTTGTCCTCGCCCCAGAGGGCCGGACTTGCTCCACCGTGCCCCTAAGGACCGGAAATGCCTCCACCGTGTCTTAGAGGCACAGCACTGCGTCGTCTATACGCCTGGGGCACAAACAATGTGAGTGTGATAATACATTTGAAGCTGCGAGTGCAAGGTAAAAAAAACAAAAATAAAAAATAAAGAAAAAAGTGCTCTATACTGAACTTTTTAAAGTGTTAAATATAGTTGTACATAGTGTTTGTTTCAAATAGTATCAAATAATATTTAAATAGTGTTCAAGTAGTACCAAATAGTGCTAAAACACTCTATGAAATTTGAACCGTGCCGAGCCATTGTCGGTGCTCATGGGGCACTGTACTTGTCTTGTCCGTGTCTTAGGCGCACGGATGATACAGTGTCGTGCCCCGTGTCTCTAGGGGCATGGTGGAGGCATGCTCGGCCCCTAGGGGCATGGTGGAGCAAGTCCGGCCCCTGAGGCGCGGACAAGTCTACATGCCACGCCCGCGCGGCTCCGCGGTGCTATTTTTTGCAATTGATTCGAAGAGAGGACTACTTTTGTTATTTCATACGTTAATAGTGCCAAATGCATCAAAAACTCATCAATTTTCATCCAAAACGTGAACATCCAAGCAGTAGCAAAGCTTCAAGCAAAGTATAAGGGACGTGGACTACTCTTAAGAGGATTACAAAGAAGTAGATGATGTCACTCTAATTTTCTTGGGGTTTTGCTAAGTGCTGGAGGGCCATGGCCTACTCTACCCTGCACAAAACTCCATCAGTGCATCCAAGATTATTCCTGCACTCTTCTTTACCTTTTTGTTTCAGATAATGGAGATAACAAGACATCCCCGGCCTCCGCTTTTTGCAAAATGGATAACCAAAGCTGTACAGCCACCAGCAAGTTTCTCATCCTTTACTACAGCTAGAGCAGAAGACTACTAGATAGTAAAAAGAAAAAAAGAAAAAGGCTTCTCCAACTTCCTTCGGTCTTCATCTTCTAGCCTGGATCAATAAAAAATGAATGGCTTCCGTCAGTCATAAGATCCCGCTGTGTTGCCCCAGCCAAGCGTTCTTTGAAATACTTCGGATGCCATTATCATCATCCTGTTCGCCCCTTGCATCAAAGCGTCGCGGCTGTCCTGTTTCTGCAAAAAGAAAAAGAAAAAGAAAAAAAGACCACAACTGGAGCAAGTGACAGATGGAAAACAACTTGGTTAGGGTCATAGGGTGGGCAGGCCGCTTATGCTCAAAACTGGCCATATTTCTGGTTTTCCAAACAGTCCAACACAGAGCTACAATACCCATACAAATCATGTTCTTCAATCATTTATCAAAGGAATAATTCAGTATTTGCCCTAGTGAATAGATGGATTTCAGATTTTACCTCTATGTGTCTATAACATGTGGGTCCTGGACCCACATGTCATAGACACATAGGGGGCAAAATCTGAGATCCATCTATCTCAGCATGGGTTGTCCTTGGTTAAGATAACCCTTTGCGACAAATATCACAGGAAAACTTTAATTTTCAGAGGAATCCTTACCTTCCAAATGAATTTGTGAGGAAAGTTCACTCCATAATTAACTAGAGCCATGTACATCAAGTGGACTGAAAACAGACCACTATTGTGTAATTTATATTTCAGCATATCATTTTCATTGGAAAGTAGAATACTAGAGCATTTCAGCAAAATTTGCTCCCAATCCTCTCTTTTCTCATTGAGCAACGTCCTTCTGAATTTAATATTACTAGCATTTAATAAAGCATTAGCCACAGTGAAGTTTTTATTCGGTGATATTTGTACAAGATGGGGTATTGCTGGGCTAAAGTACCATCCCTCACCCATATGTCTTCCCAAAATCTAGTTTGCTCCCCATCACCAATGACCGCTGATATAATGAACCTTACCTCATCGGGGTAACTACCGTACGGAGGTGGGTCGAGATGACACGGCTGAAGGGGGGGGAGGGGGAGCTTTAGGAGAAAGGGGAGACCATAGGTGGGGGAGAAGAAACTTGGGAGGGGACTAGATTAATTCATTCATATTGCTTAATCAAAATAATTACAATAAGTTTTCTTGTATAGAAGGCTCTTCTAACAATTATGGAAAAGATCGATCTCAATGATAACCTTCCTACCTAATAGATGAGGTACCAATTAACTAATCCCTATCCTATAAAACTTAACAATTATCTAGGGAAATAGATATTCTTTTTAGGAAAGGTTTACCTTTCCTAATCTTAATGTTACAGCGCGCGGGTACTGCTCACGTGCAGTATTTTCTGCATATGACAACTGAATAGAAAGAAGATAAAAAAGGAAATTTTCACTTTCATAAGCCTTCTCCAAAAATGAGAGTCGCCAACCTTGCAAGAGACTTGAGAAAGAGTTTGAGATTTTAAGTACTTATTTCTTAGAATCTGCTGCCAAAGCCCATCACTATTATGAAGCCTAAAAAGACATTTACTTAAGACGAAAATTCATTTTCTCAAGATCAAGGATACCCAAACCCTTGATAACAGACTCTACTCCATTTAACCTAATGGTATTTTTTTCTCTTACCCTCATTTTCTGTCCACAAATAGAAACCAACTTTCTTCAAGACCCCTTTTGGAGCTCAGAAAAATGAAAACATAAACATGGGTATACTGGTCAAACTAGAGTTGGTCAGGATAACCCTGCCTCCCACTGATAAATGCTTTCCTTGCCAGCATCCTAGCCTTTTTTCAAAACGGTCTTCCACACCAGACCTGTCTTCATTTTTCATTTTTTTTTAATGAATAGGAAAGCCTAAGTATTTGAAGGGCATAAGACCCACCTCACAGCAAAATGATCTTTATATTGGTTTTTATACTCAATAGCTTTCCCAAACAAGAAGAGCTCACTTTTATGAAAATTTATCTTCAAGCCGGATAGAAGCTCAAAGGCACACAACAGAACTTTCAAATTCCTAGCATGTTGAAGATCATGCTTAATGAAAAGGATAGTGTCATTTGCATACCCATTTTCTACCAGATAAGGTACAGCACCTTGAATTCTACCCTTTTCTTTAGCTCTCTGAATCAGAACACTCAACATGTCAGCAATCAAGTCTGAAAAGGAGGTCCAATATTGTTATTCACTCTTATCCCATCCCATGACCACCCCCCAAACTATCAATCCAGATACAGAATTGACGAGAGAAAACCTTTCATTCTCATGACTTGTTGTAAGAAAGGCCGAAAGGCCATTTGACCTTGTCGTAGACTTTCTCAAAATCAATCTTAAAAGCCACACCATCCATTTTCTTACTATTCAGGTCATGCAAAACCACTACCCCATCCATAATGTATCTTCCAGGTATGAATGCAGACTGAGTAGGGCCAATTATCTCATCAGCTACCTTTCAGTCTATTTGTTGTTACCTTGGAAAAAAAAAATTAAAGCTTGCATTCAACAGGCAAACAGGCCTATATTGCTGAATTTGAGAACCATCCACCTTCTTAGGTAGAAAGGGTAATGATTCCAAAGTTCAATCTATGTATAGGCAAAATGCCATGAAAGAAATCAACAGGCATGTTCATCAGATCCACTTTAATGATATCCCAGAAAAAATCGTAAAACTTTAATGATATCCACTTTATTATGCTCCATTTAGAAAACAGCATCCTTGACTTCCTGTTCAGAAAAGGGTTGAACAAGATTCTCATTACCCAAATATGAAATTTTCAGGATATCTTGAGTTTGGGATTCATCTAAATTAACAAAGTTCTCCTCAGCTGGACCAAAAAGTCCCTTATAGTAAGAACTAACATAATTTTGAAGTTCTTCTTCCCCAGTTATTACCCCCTCATCTTGCTGCAATTGCATTATCATTGTTTTCCTATGTCTTCCATTTGCCTTAAGATGGTAATACTTAGTATTATTATCACCATCCAGGAAATCTTTTTGTTTAGATCTTTGGAATCACTTAATTTCCTCTTCTTTCAGGATTTTACCTAGCCTTAATTCAGCCTGGGCTTTGGATTCTCTCTGAACAGGAGAGAGACCACCTTTTCCACCCAAATTGTCCAGTTCATCAATAGCCTTCAACAACTGTTGTTTTTCTTTCTTATATTGGCCATTGATATTCTTGTTCCAACCTCTCAAGAATTGTCCCAGTCTTCTTTACCTTTATGTACCCAGTCCATCCAAATACATCTCTTTGTTATGTAATCGACTACAATTTCAAAAGATTATTGTCTTTCCTATAAAAAAAAGATTATTGTCTAGATTACACACAAAAGAAGGACCCCCTAATTTTCCCTAAAGCTCTATCTGCACCCAGTCCGACCGCAGTGTAGGATTTGTCAACAGGAGTGAGCACCTTTTTATTTCTGCATTGCCCAGAGTTTGCATGATGCGTGAGCTACTTCATCACATGATTTGCCTCATCACAAACAAGATCATACTAGAAAAATCGTATGTATAGCTGGTCCTGAATCTCGTTTTACTGGAGCCTTCGCGTGTAGTCTTCGCATGATTCTGTGCATACCTACAACTAAAATCCCATCCTGTATCAACAATTCTCTCCTCGGTAAATCTAGAGATGATACTACAACTGAACAGACATTTACTGCCCGTGCAGTCAATTGCTCTCTCTGCTTAACCGTTCAAACTTCACACTCACTATAGCAAAGCATGGCCGCTCCGCGCCCCCGCCTCCCGTGCAACTCCTACTGTTCAATCACGCCGACAGACAGCCGAGTCCCACGCCATGAACTGCGTTCACTACAGTGCAAGCGATTCTTGCTCACTTTACTTCTGGCCCCCGATATGTCCATCTGATACCCAAAACAAATCCAATCCGATACAGGGGAGAAAAAACCTAATCCGTGAGATGATGAGCGAAGTTTCGGTGTTCTTGGGGGCTCGCTCTAACGTGTCAGGTGAACGACATCAAGTTTCTGATTGGGCCGACATCGTCGGGCTCCACGCTGGTAAGGTCGGCGAATTACTCTATCGATAGAAAGGGGGGATAAGGTCTGGTCTTGTTTATTTATGAACAATTTTTGTGTTGAATTTGCTTGCTTTAATTGGTTTATCTATGTGCGAAATAAAATTTCTGTTGCTGCTGCAGCCGTATGATGTAGTAACAATCTTTTCTTTTTGTTGGTCTTTGTGTTTTTGAGTGGTACATCTTGGTTCTTGGTGGTGGTGCAAATATGTAAGCCATGAAACGGTCTTGTTGTTGGCGGTGAAAAATTATACCACAGAAAAAAAGATGGAAATGTTGTATTCTTTTTCTTCTTGTATGCGGTATTCGCGTCGTTGGTCATACAGATTCCTCTCGGGAAAAAAGATAGCCAGCCAAAACAAAATAAAAGTAAGGGGCATTTTTATAATACCGTACTGTACGCATAAGCATCAGACAGCTACATGGCTCAAAGAATCATGCAACGCATGGGATGGGAACTGAAGATCACATGGCAGAGATAGTTTTGAGAAAATTCACGATGTCACCGGATAACTACATGATTTATAATATATCACTCATTATGAGATTGACATATAGGTACAGAGTATATTACTCATTATGAGGTTGACATATAGGTATAGAGTCTATATGTCAGTGAGATAATAGTGATATATTATGAAAATCTAAAATTATTACGTAACATGTAACGAATTGTCACTTATCTTTTCCGTCAGAACGAGCCATATTTTACCTCGGAACTATAAACTCATGAAACGAATTGTCACTTATCTTTTCCGTCAGAACGAGCCATATTTTACCTCGGAACTATAAACTCATGAAAACTTGCGATGCCCAAACGCAGTCGCCAGTCGGGCCCTGCCATGAGCTACCAACTTCAGAGAATTTCGCCTGCTCGATGGTATCCGAAGATCTCCACCCAGAACTTCTGCATGAATTCATTCCAGGTTCTCAATAGAAGAAACTGTGTGCAGTGCAGCTATGCCGTCCTAGGCCTAGCTCACAGGTCAGTCTTGCTTAGTATAGCAATTTTTTTTGAGAGTACACGGGAGACACCATTCACATATACACGTGGATGCATCCTCAATACATGTCTAATTTAGAGCGAGGGTCAAATCCCACGAGCGCGACACACGCTTTGATCACTGAACGCACCCACGTGTCCGTGCACTGGTTAAACCACCGAAATGGTTTTTGTGAGGCAACCTGGGATCAATCCTAGGCGAGCTGCCCGCTTGACAACGAGGCGACCCAACAAGCCACGCTCGGTCTGGCCTACTTTCGGCCCAACGTGTTAGGGGTGAAAAACGGATGAGATAGTCGATTCTAACGAAAACGAATTCGGGTTGTCCCGGATCGGATTTTTCTCAGATAATTCTCGAATATGAAATAAATATGGATTTTTTTGTCAGAAACGAATATAAATACGGATTATGCGGATTATAAGAAGGTCGGATATCCAGCAATTCAGCCCAACGGCCCAATCTGGTCTACTTGTCATCTAGAGAGAGAGAGAGAGAGAGAGAGAGAGAGAGAGAGAGAGAGAAGAAAGAAGTAAAGAATGACATGTGGTGACCTTGTGTCAGTGAGAGGACCATGGTGGCGGCTCGGTGGTGGCACCGACGAACGGAGGCGCTGGAGGGCCGAGCGATGGTCAAAATGGAACAGCAGCATCCCAGGGAGGTGGCGACGCGAGCAGAGCGACACAACGGCAGCGCTGGCTGCAGCGGGGACGGCTCGGGCGCACAGGAGAGCAGCGGCGGCGGCGCTCTGGCGGCATTCTCAAGGAGGTGGCGCTAGCACGAGAATGCAAGGGCGAGGGGAAGCCACCAGGTCACTCGAGGAGGCTGGGGGTGGTCCAAGGTGGCGGGGCAACGTCGGCCGGCACCGGAGAAGAAGGGACGGTGGCGGCGCAGCTCCACGGAGGTTCCTTGGCCGAATGGAGAGGAGGAAATGGTGCAGGACACTCGGGAACACGATATGACGCACATGTCTTGGCAAAATCCTCACCGAGAGAGATCGGGGTGGTGTGGTGGCTGCGGTGGTGAAGAACTCCACTCTCGACTGAAAAATCTCCCGCAGCTCCCGCTCCGCCGCTTCGATCTCCACCTGCTCCTTGTTGGATTTGTCTTCAAGCAGCAGCTCTCCCATTCTCCACCTCCAATGTTATATGTGATTGCTGAAAATATGAATAATTTATGAATATTTGGATCAAATAAACTAGTTATATGTTTTCATTCATTTCTAATGTACAATTTTAGGGGTTTTTAAGTTCCGAAAAAAATATTCGTAACCGTATTCGTTTCGATTTGTATTCGTTTTGTATTTGTATTTGACATTATTTGTATTCGTATCTGCATCCGATAAAAAATATAAAAACAAATATAACAGAGCCATTATTCATCCGAATTCAGTCCATTTTCACCCTACAACGTATTGCAAACAACTACTCCTGTCACCTGTAAGTATCAGCAGTAAATAGCTGCTAGTAAAGCCTGATGGAAATCTTCATTTAATAGATGATACGAGCTTAATGTAAAACATGGAAAAGAGGCCTGTTTAGTTCGTAATAACTTCAGCTACACTGAAATGTGATGTGACACGTTTCTTCGTCAGTCGTCTAGCTTCCCATTTGGGATCGCTATAGACATGTGCAGCAGTGCAGACGTTACTAGTTTAATATCTTCTATTCCACAGACTAGCTACGGTTTAGCACTTAGCACCACTGCAGTGTCCACACTAAACACACTACAGTTCAGAGGTGGTCAACTTTGAATACCAGCCAAACAACCACATTTAGTCGGTATCACCTTTCTGTATACAAGCCTACTTCTGTTTGTTCATTGGTATTTTTACTATACCACTAACACAATCAGAAATGCAGATGCTCTGCGGAAAAATAAGTTCACCCCCTCCCATTTCAGTTCCAATGAACTGGATGAGTATGACGCTAAATGATTCTACTTACAATAAGCTGTCAGAAACATGTTCCCTTCCTCTGAGAAGCTGAGCTCTTGAATGAATCCAAAATTGATTTTGGGGAGACATGTAACGTGGAGTCGAGAAAAGTGGTGCGGAATTGCATGCTTAATGACAGGAAATTCAGTCTTAAGCTTTTGTGTTTCAGTTAAACAGAAGGAAGAAAAAGAGTTCCACATGAACAAGAGGACTATGGACAAGGCTAATAGGATACAACAAAAGAAGTCTGCGCGACCAATGTTTCTCGTGCTGGTCAGCTGGTGGATGGGTGAACCGTGCATGGAGCAGGGCGTCCTTTCTGCATTTGTGGGTGGGGTGGGGGGTTACCATGGGACACAGCAATATTCTACATATTATCTAGAAATCAGATGCAACGATACTCACAGCACCGATTTCTTCGAGCAAACCATGGAGTTCATGCAGTGCCTTTTCCGCTGCATATTGCTCCAACAACACGTGCAGACATTCATAAACCACCCTGCAAAAGGAAATTGTGTTTAGAATAAAGATAACTCTTGCTTAGCGTAAACCAAATTGGAAAGCAAAGGCCAAAAAACTGCAAGTCATGTCCTTGGCTAGTCTAATTAATGAACTTGTAAAAAAAACACTAATGATGTGCAGGTAATGTTTTGTTGTCATCTCACTGAATTTGAATATTACCTTATAAAAGCACATATATCACTAAGAAATGAATTTGCAGAACGAATCAGCGTAAATACTAACAAAAAAAACCTTCAGACCTCATTATTGAAACTAGCTATTGCCTTAGCAACTCTCCTGTTTAACTCTTTCTTGAACTAGATCCTCATAGCTAGGATTCAAGTTCCCATTTCCATCCTGCTTACAGTTCAGATGGGGAAAATAGGCTACAATTAATTATATCTGCTCAAACCCAGTAGAAACTGTCCATCCTGATCTAGATCAGGTTGGTTACTGTAGATTTTTCGGAATAATGTGTATCACCCGTAGGATCCCACACCCTTTACTTATAGTCTCAAAGTAGAGTCCAACTCTAATACAACTCATTATTTAGATCTAACACGAACTCTCCAACACTCCCCCTCAAGATGGGCCAAAGATATCAATCATGTCCATCTTGTTACATATTGTAGTACTCTCACTAGGACCTAATCCTTTAGTAAAACAGTCAGCTAACTGTTCACCAGACTTGACATACTCTAATTTCAATATTCTGCCATCGAGCTTTTCTTTGATGAAAAACCTGTCAATCTCAACGTGCTTGGTATGATCATGCTGAACTGGGTTGTTAGCAATGTTGATTGCAGATTTATTATCACAATGCAACACCAAGAGATTATTCCTCCATATTTGAAGCTCAGACAATAACTCCTTCATCCATATCATTTCACTCACACTCAACACCATTGCTCTGTACTCTGCTTCTGCAGTAGACCGAGCCACAACCTCCTGCTTCTTGCTTCTCCATGACACAAGGTTACCTCCCACAAAGATGCAATATCCAGAGGTAGATCTCCTGTCATCCACACTGCTCGCCCAATCAGCATCGCAATACCCTTCCACATTCAGATGTTGATTCTTCCTGAACCAAAGGCCTTTCCTAGGGCTACTCTTCAAATACCGCAGGATTCGATAGACAACATCCATGTGTCCTGTTCTGGGATCATGCATATATCGACTAACCACACTCACTGCATATGAAATATCAGGTCTTGTATGGCATAAATAGATGAGATGCCCAACAAGCCTTTGATAAGCTTCCTTGTCAACTGGATCTCCCGACTCAGCATATAACTTGTGATTCCTATCAATAGGTGAAGCAATAGAACGACACCCAAGCATACCTATTTCTGCCAGTAGATCAAGGACATACTTCCTCTGAGAGAGAACTATACCATTCGAAGAACGGGCAATCTCAATCCCAAGAAAGTATCGAAGAGGTCCAAGATCTTTCACCTCAAATGCCCCTCCCAATTTTTTCTTCAAGGACTTGATTTCCTCGGCATCGTCTCCAGTAATCACAATATCATCAACATAGACTGTCAATATAGTGATATGTGATCCTCTATGCCTATAAAACACAGTATGATCGCCTGAGAATAACCCGTACTACAGACTGCACGCCTGAATCTATCAAACCACGCCCTTGGAGATTGCTTCAGACCGTATAAAGACTTCTTGAGTCCACACCTTCTCCTCTCAGTCTGCCTGTTCTCAAAGCCTGGAGGAACCTCCATGTATACCTCCTCTTGCAAATCACCATGTAGAAAAGCATTCTTCACATCCAACTGATGTAAGGGCCATCCAAAGTTAGTTGCACAGGAGATCAACGTTCTTACTGTGCTCATCTTCGCCACTGGTGCAAAGGTCTCATCATAGTCTACCCCATATGTTTAACTATAACCTTTTGCAACCAACCGTGCCTTGTATCTTTCTACCTTACCTTCAGAAGTTTGCTTAATTGTAAACACTCATTTGCATCCTACTGCCTTTTTGCCTGCTGGAAGTGGAACAAGATCCCATGTCTTGTTCTTCTAAAGTGCACTAAGTTCCTCCTTCATGGCATCCATCCACTTAGGATCCTGCTTAGCAGCTCGCCAATCCTTTGAAACATGCACTGTCTGAAGAGATGCAATGAATGCTTTGTATGTAGGTGAGATATGAGAATATGAGATGAAGTTTGCAATGTCATGCTCAAAACCATACCGGACTGGAGGCTTTCCTGCATTAGCTCTAGTTTTCCTACGTTGTGCAAGTGGTGATTCTAAATGAGAGTGATTAGAATGAACATTACCACTCGTCCCAAGGGGAGGCAAGGAACTTGATGGAGAGAGATCCGAGGAGGGATTTGGGATCGGATCAATCGCAAGGCCGATTGCTCGAGAAGTGGCAAGGCCACCGCTCGTAAAGTCGTTCAGCCGTGGCAAGGCCAACCGCTCGTAAAGTCGTTCAGCCGTGGCAAGGCCTACTGCTCGAAAGCTCCATTGTTGGCTCTGCTGTTGGTGGCTCAGGTGCTAACTGCTTGTCTCTCTGCTTCTCCCCCTGTTTCCCAAAGCGTCGTCGCTGATAAACCTTCAATTTTTTGGGGCTAGGACATCTCTCGCATATTCCGTTAGGTTTGGGCACGGAATTGTTCCCACAATAACTTCTTCTTCTCGTTGACTCTCCTTGTTCTCCCCCTCTCGACTGTCACCCTCGATGATAGGAGAGAGCTCCAAATACTGATCAAGAGTACCTTCACTCATGTAGTAAGGCTCAAACTCCCGGAATGTCACATCCATACTCACGAACAACCTTCGTTCAACTGGGTTCCAGCATTTATAGCCCTTCTGACTCGATGAATAGCCTATAAAGATACATTTCAATGCCTGTGGATCCAACTTGCCAACCGATGGTCGGTGGTGTCATACAAAACACACACAACCAAACACCTTGGGAGACACCTTGAACTCCCGTTGACCCAAAAGAAGTTCAGCTGGAGATCTCATTCCAAGTATTCGAGATGGCATGCGATTGATGAGATACACTGCCTTCATTACTGCCTCGCTCCACAATCCCTTTGGCACATTCATCTGAAACATGAGTGAACGTGTTACCTCCAACAAATGTCGATTCTTCCTTTCAGCCACTCCATTCTGAGGTGGGGTTCCTGGACAAGTAGTCTGATGAAGTATCCCCTCTTCTGAGAGATACGCTGCAAACTCCTTATTAACATACTCAGTTCCATTATCTGATCGAAGAATCCAAACCTTTACGTCAAACTGGGTAGCAACCAGCCTATGGAAGTCCTGAAAACACCGAAGGACTTCATTCTTGTGCTTCATCATATAAATCCAAGTCATACGAGTATAGCAATCAATAAATGTGACAAACCACTTAAAACCACTCACAGAAGTAACTGAGCACGGACCTCAAACATCCGAATGTATTAAGATAAAAGGTTCATAACTCCGAAGACCAATACTACTATATGTAGACCGTGTATGCTTTCCAAACTCACAAGTATCACACACAAGTTTACTCTTGTCTACCCTTTTGAACAAATCAGGGTATAACTGACTTAAACTCTCAAATGATAGATGTCCTAAGCGACGATGATGTAACAAAGCTTCTCTCTCGAGTCCTCCTACAGCCACAGCCAATGCCGCATCAACCTGATCAATGTACCATAGCCCATTACGCCTTACTCGAGTCCCAATCCTCTTCTCAGTTCTCTTCTCCTGGAACAAACACGAATCCTCATCAAATGTGACAATGCATTTGAATTGATCAATGATAGAACTGACTGAAAGAAGGTTGACTGGAAAGGAGGGAACATGCAAGACAGAGGACAAAGCAATAGATGGTGTGCACTCTCGATCCTACACCTGAATAAGTGAGAGGTCCCATCACCGTTTGGACGATTTGAAATGAGTATATGGGGTGTAAGATGCAAAAGCACTAAAAGAACCCGTGACATGCTTGGATGCCCCTGAATCTATGATCCAATCAATACGAGAGTGCTTATATGTGGATGCAAGGGCATGTGCCTGAGTACCTTCGCCCACGTGGGCGTAATTTGCAAAGTGACCAAAGGAGGTGGAATCATGAGAAGTCTCCTCCAATGCCTTTCCTTGCTGTCACTTCTCCCATTGCATAGCTTGATCGCCTGTCAGAGTAACAGACGTGATCTCCTCTGTCAGGGTCATATTAGCTCTGGGGCCAACGCGGCCCCTTCCTCGACCTCCATCTCCACGACCACCACGATCTCCACCTCGGCCTCGATCTCCACCTCGGCCTCGATAATCTTCAACTCGGCCTCCACGACCACCACGACCTCGACCTCCATACTGTAGAGAAGGACAAGCACGGCTCAGATGTCCTTTTATCCCACAGTTGTAGCACTCCCTATCATCTGGTATGGCATATGCGGATCGAACCGGATTGTTATCCCCCATTACTCGTAGTCGAACCTCCTCCTGCACCATTGCCGAAATAGCCTCCTCCATAGTAGGCAAGTTTGCCAAGTGAAACATGGCAACCCTTCGACTCTCAAACTTCGGGTTCAGTCCTTTTAGAAAGTGTGTAATCCGTCTGCGTTGTAGCCACACTCTACCAGCCTCAATATCACCAGCACATGTTAACTACAGTGGATCATAGTGATCTAAATCTGCCCACAGTTGCTGCAGTTCACTAGCATACTCCTGGACAGTGTTCTCCTCCTGTTTCAGGGCCTCCACCTTGCCTTGGACCTCCACCATCATCATCACATTTCCTACCCCAAAGTACATGTTGCTCAACGTCTTCCACATCGCCGGTGCACTCTGCATCATCTCCACCATTCGAGCGATGGATGGAGACATCGAAGTTAGCAACCAAGCTACCACCACAGAGTTAGTGGTGTTCCACATCCTCCAATCCATGCTCGCCTTGTCTGCAGGCTCAACGCAAGTCTCCCGCAGGTAGTGCTCCACCCCCTTCGTCCTTAGAATTAGCTGAGCCTTTCTAGACCAACTCAGGTAATTTTTACTTCCTTCCAATTTTATATCATTCGGCATTAGCTCCAATTTTAAGTCAGATGACCCTGCACCAACCCTCGGACCTATCATACCTGTCGCAAAGAGGTCTTGTAACATGCTTCTTATGTCACCTTGAGTTAGTAGCGAGGAAGTAGTCTCAACAATTGTCTTTCTTCTCTCTTCTACCGCCCTCATTTCGGCTTCTTCCTCCTCCTTCCTCGCAGCCTCAATCTCCTCAGGGGTCATCTTCTTAAACAACTGGAGCAATGCAAATCACTACGAAGATATGCCGCGCGTATCTCTCACGATCACGACAATTCTTCACGCATCAACGTTGTGCTGAACCTCGATGACTGCCTTCACAATTATCAAAATCATACAGATCCGTAACATATATAAAATTAAACCAACATAACCTTTCCTTTTTTCTGTCTTCAATCTCCTCCTTTTCCTTCCTCTGCCGACACTCTTTTTGCTTCTTCCTCCCGAGAGCGCTTCTCTCCCAAGTCCACAGCGAACCAGCGGCGGCCCGAGCGGCACCGAGCGAACCCGAGCGCTTCTTCCTCTTCCCCGAAGTGACCACGTCGGATCTCCTCTCTTCTCCTCTACCGCCGGCCCAAGCAACGACCGGCGGCGGCGGCGGCGGCGGCGGCAACGCGGCGGCGGCGGCGCGTGTGCTCACGCGCGTATGCGGCGGCGACTCGGCGATGGCTGCGTGCTCGCGCGGCCGCGCGGCTTCCGCAGCGCGGCGGCGGCTAGTGGCTGCGTGGGCACGGGACGACCTCGAGTTGAATGGCGGCGGCGGCGACGGCGGATTGGAACCGAGGTGAGTATAGTTAGGGTTAGGGTTGGGTGGTTGGGGATGGCTCTGATACCATGTAGATTTTTCTGAATAATGTGTGTCACCCGTAGGATTCCACACCCTTTATTTATAGTCTCAAAGTAGAGTCCAACTCTAATACAACTCATTATTTAGATCTAACACGAACTCTCCAACAGTTACATAGGAATTCCAAACAGGCTATGAGCAATATATGCCTCTTACTCCATGATATTTAGTTCTCTCCACCCTAGTATTCTCCCAACTTCTTCAAGAATCAATATTTCTAGAACTTAATTGGTAAGCATTAGCATATTATCATCAATCAATACTTCTTTTGTGATATCTACAGCAGAAAGAAAGGATATCTCTTTTGTTTGCAAAGGAGACCAATAATGTGTGGGAAATGGGAAAAAAAAAAAAAGACATTAGATTGGTTCAGCTGCCTACTTATCATTCAGTAAAGTTTAGGTACTAAACAAAAGTCTCCTTTAAGCCAATTCACTTCAGTCAAGTAAAAGAAAACCTAAGGGATTTACAACAGAAATGCTGTTTGATATAATATAAGAAAATAATGGAATTTTCCCATTTCGGTAAGTAAAATATATACTGGTACAGATTCCAGAATATTTACAGCATATACAGATTAATGTTTACTATGGCTACAATATAGGGCAAAAAAAAAATTCAGACACTTGTATTGTTGCATAGGTTTTACTGCAGTTCTGTCCGGCAGTGAACTAATGTTTGGGGTGGGGTAGGGTGGAGGTGCCAAACAAGCTCTACCAGCAAATGCAGGTAAGATATCAGCAAAAACACTGAAATATGCTTATTGCTTTGCCAATTTAGACATGTTGGCGATTGCACGAAACAAACAAAACGCAAAGTCTTAGAGCTACCAAAAATATAATTGTCGGCACCACTATTTTCTTGCCAACGTCCATTTGGATTTCAAAGTTTTAAGTTTTAAGTATCAAATTTTGAATTGAAAAGAAAAGCATGATGTTTTTATCTGTTGGAGCCTTGGAGGAGATACATAGGGCACTATTGTGTTGCTATTAGCTATTTTGGTAAAATGCCAATGTCCATGTAATCAGCGTTCATACATAACATAGATGCTCCTCAGCCCTCACTCCGAGTCAAATAGGTAAAATAAGTAAGCACCAATAGTATATAGGATGCAGCACAATTTTAATACATTGATAGCTCGCAGTAAAATCAGAGAAGAATTTACCTCATATGAGCTCTTGATTATCCATGCTAACAAGAAAAACACGACACTCATCTCCTTCTCAGACCTATGCTCTTCTTCTTCTGTGTGATCGCGAAACGTCTTGACATTGCAACATTGTAAAATCTCCTCATATGCTCTGACAGCCGATGTATCGCGCCAAGGTTGCCTACAGCTGATAATCGCAGCATGATAGCATCAAACTTCTTGTACGATAGTTTCATGTCACGGTTTATTACCTCATCTAGAAGTGTTGTTGCGTCTTCTGTTCTTCCAGAATCAAACAGCCCATCAATCATTATTTCGTAGGTATCAACAGCACGCTGACATTCTCTCTTGTCCATCTCAAGCCAAATATCAATTGCCCTATGTGGCTCTCCGATCTCAAAGAACATCACCATCAGCATATTGTAAGTATGAACACTGGGCTCACAATTTGCCGCTATCATCCTCTCACAGAGTTCGAGAGCATCATCAGCCTTTTGAAGACTACAAAGCACCTTAAGAAAGCAATTGTAAGTGACTATGTCGGGAGGAAACCCAGCTTTCCCCATCTCCTCCAACACACAGTAAGCAGCATCCAGTTTACCAACCAAGCACATGCCTTCAATCAAGTCTTTATAGGTTGATACATCAGGCATGCAACCGCATTTTCTCATAACCGAAATCAGTTCAAAGCACTCCTCCATCCGATCAGCCTTTGCTAGCGCCACAATCATAATCGAGTATGTCTTAGCAGTGGGCGACGATATCATTGACCCCTCAGTCCTCATGAACTCAAACAACTCCCTTGCCTCTGAGACCAAACCAGAGCTGCAAAACGAATCGATGGCAGCATTGTACGTGAAGCTCTCCGGGGTGTGCTTCATCTGAATCATTTCCTCAAGCACCTTCATAGCCTTCTTGGGGTCCCTCGCCCGGCACCATCCGAAGAACAGGATGCTGTACGTCTCGGCATTTCCCAGCAGCCTCCTCTTCACGCGGCCGAACACCGCCTCCGCCTCCCTGACCATCCCGCATTTGCAGAACCCGTCCAGAAGGACGTTCAACGCGTCAGTCTCCGGCGGCGTGCGCATCCGCACACGCCGCTTCTTGGCCAGCTTCCTGAGGTGCGTGAGGTGCCTCTCCGTGTAGGTGCGCAGGATGCCGAGCAGGTCCTCGACCGGCACCGACCTCGTGCAGTGGCGCTTCATGTGGTCGAGCACGTCGCAGAGGATGCCGAACTGGCGGGCCTTGTACCGCGTGCTGGAGAGGATGTCAATGACGTCGTTGTACGTCGCCGGCTCATGCTCGTAGCCGCCCTGGTGGGAGGTCCAGGCGAAGAATCGGAAGGCCAGCTTCTCCTCGTAGCGGAGGCGGTGCAGCACGTCGGCCACGAGCGGGGTGGTCAGCTCGGCGCCCAGCGCGTCGAGGGCGGCCTCCGTGCCCTCGTTGGAGCCCGCCTCCGTCTTAATGACAGCATCATAGATCCTATCCGAGAGAGCCGCGAAGGGCTCCTCCTCGAGGTGGGTGGGGAGGAAGGCGTGCGCGGAGAAGAGCCGTCGCGCCGGGAGGTTTGGGAGATGGCGCCGCTGCGGCGGGGT
The DNA here is from genome assembly GCA_036346255.1 of Ampelocalamus luodianensis. Taxonomy (NCBI): domain Eukaryota; kingdom Viridiplantae; phylum Streptophyta; class Magnoliopsida; order Poales; family Poaceae; genus Ampelocalamus; species Ampelocalamus luodianensis. The sequence goes on from CM070634.1 coordinate 4,272,407, forward strand.
CGGGGCTGGGTTTAGCGGTGTGGAGGAGGGTTTAGTGGAGTCGGCAGCCGCAAGCGAGGAAAGGGGCGCGGCGGCGAGAAGGCGGCGGAGGTGGTGGAGCCGGAGGGGGAGGTGGCAGCAGGTCATGTGGTTCGGGAGGCCGTGCGCGGATGGATGATTTGGAGGTTGAATCGTGAACCGCGTGGGAGGAGGAGGAGGGTCTGGATATCTGGATTGCGCCTCGGCGCGGCGGCCGGCGGCGCGCGTCGAGGATGCCCGTCCTCGCCTTCTCGCTCCGATGGATGGGGACTTCGCGAAGAGCAAAGCGTGGCCGCGGCTAAGGTGGACCTGAGGTCCTGAGCGCCATCTAGGCGGGCCGAATGGCCCAACAAAACTGGGTCGCCGTGGATCCAGGCTAGTCTGGTCCGTTTAGTTCAGGTCCAAGGCTCTAAGCAGAGGACTTCAGAGTTCAGATGTTCTGCCCCTAAAGAAACAAAGTTCAGATGTCCGACTTTTCTCACTTCTGAGTCATCTAATGCTACAACGGAGAGTGTAGATGACAAGTCTGGTAGTGAGAAAATACAAGCGTTGGTTAGAAATACTCCGGTAATCAGGAGTCCGAGGCTGAGGCCACATTTAAAATGCAAGAATCCCACATGAATTGTGGGGACCCCGGGATTTATTTAACTCGTAATACTTTAGCAAGCATTACCACTTAAATAAAACCACTTCAACATGTATACTTCCTGTCGATTATACATACCCGATACAAACATAAGTATCAATTCCATTCATCACATAGAACCAAAACATTCTGATTGAAGAAAAGACATACATTAATTAAACGAGTCACTACAAAGGGGCCTTTTTCCAAATGACAATAAGCACAAAAGTAAATAAGCGGCGACAAAGCGCCATAAGATGGTGAACCAAAGAGCCAACCGGTGTGCCTTTACCCACAAGGCAACCGAGCCAGGACCGCGAAGCTACTCGCTCTCCCAACCCAAGCACATCTCGCGAAGTACCTTGGCTTACGAGCAACCTCCTCTCGCAACAAAAGATTAGCATGCAAAGCATGTGAGTACATCAACTTGTACTCGCAAGGCGCGTGTGAGATAACGAAACTATAATGTAGCTATATGCAAATTTGTTTAATTGGAGGCCATATGGTTTATTTAAGCACAAAGCAACGTTTATTTGCAATAATGTAATACATTTAAAAGCAAGTTTACAATTCATTTTAAGGGTTCAAAATAATCATAGCGACCAAGTATTCAATAAATAAAAGAGCACCAACACTGGAAGTGACTCCCAAAGTCACCACAACAATAGCATGAACTCCCGTTCATACCACCCGTCAAGTTTTAAGTTTTAAAAGGTTATAACACTAGCTCTTGAAAAGCTTACCCAAGCGCGTCCATAACCTGGGGCGAGGCTATTGAATAGATTTATCCTGCGGTGGTACCACTTTACCCACACTTCGGCCGCCTTTAAGCCACATGATTCACCCACTACCGTAGGTAGGCGGCAGCCGGCTAAGTCCTCGAGACTTTTCCAATATTGTGTACTAGGCACGACCGCTCGTATGGACCGAAATCCATACGCTCGTTGCCCATAAGAAAAGACAAGCGCCACAAAGGCCGGCTTTTGGACAATCGCAACGCTCCCAATCAACAAAACCACCGCCACCCGCCTAGCACACGCCAAAGTACTCGGTCAAGAGGGTTCCATATGCCCCTAGTGTGGTTAGTGCGCAAATAAATGCCGAGTAACGAGGACTCACAAGATGCTCGGTCCTTAATTGACACGGGCACCAATCCGATCACACCCAAGAAAGAATCCCACCAACATACCATTGTGCCGCGTCGAAACCAGTTTTTCATTTTTAGTTTTGTTTTTAAATGGATTTGCAAAATTAATCAGGGCACCAAACACCAAGTGTTGGATAATAAGAGTAATAGTAGTTGTGTGATCGGACCATGAAGCAGTCGATGATCGCCCAGGACTCTGACACTAAGCATGGCTAAGCAATATAACACGTGACTACTAAGTGATGAGGCCCCACCATGAACCTAACCACAGCAAATAACCTAGGCTCATGTAGTAGAGGAATAAACATTTAGCTACAGGAGATGCAACTAAAGATTTCTAACCATAATTTAACACAAATTAGCAATGCATACATACATTGAAGCAAAGTATTAAACTTTGAAAATAGTAGGATTAAGGGGATATGATCAAACTGCTTGCCTGGCTGCTGTTGCTCAAGAGGTTGCTCTGATGTGCTATCGGGCTCAACGGACTCTTCGTCACCTAATCGCATAAGCAAATACACGGCAAAAGAGCAATAAGGCAATAAACCTAATCACAAAATTTGAGCAAAAGCAACCAAAAGACACAAAAATTATACACAAGGTAAAACCAGCACCTATCTAGACATAGAATCTGGAAAAACTCAATTTGGATTTTTGGAGCAAAAGATATTAAGGAAATAGCTATTTTCAGCCATTTTATTTTACTGTAGCAAAATATTTTCCCTAATGATTTTGGAGCTGAAATTTTTATGGTAGCTAGCTACTGGTAGAGTGATAGCCCATATAAAATTTCAGGTCATTTGGAGTTATATTGCAAAAGTTATGATTTTTATGATTTAAAAGGGTATTAAAACTAAATTTTAGTCCTTATGATTTTAACAACAGTAGAATTTATGAAACTAATTTTCCTAGCAATTATACTATCAGAGAAACTACTCCCATTGGATTCATACAAAAATGAGCTATAGATAAAAGATATGCATTTTACAAGTTTGTTAAAAGTTCTGAAAAACAGTATTAAGTTCACTTGTTTACTATTTTTGAAAATGGTTTTCAGGTTTGATCATAGCCTGAAACTATTTTTATAATTAAGTTCAAGTTATATGGAAGTTAACAAAATTGGAATCATCTAAGTTAGAGCTAAGACGACAAAGATATGAAAATGAGAAGGCACTAACAATTTTCTGTTTTGAGACTTGGCCAAAGCGAAAGTTTTCTACTCATAACAGCGTGGGCGCATATGAGCCGTTGATTCTGAATCGGACGGCTCAGATCGTCGAGGTTCAAGCTCTGGCGCGCTGAGCGGGACGCTGACCGCTCATCTCGAGATGGGCGGCCCGCGAGAGCCACGTCGCCCAGCAGCTGCTGCTGCTCGTCCGACAACGAGCGAAGCGAACTTCGAGCTCGCGGGCGTGTCGCCGGCGAGGGAGCTCGATGCGAGTCGGAAGGAGCTAAAGCGGCACCTCGCTGTGCGCACCGGATGGCACCGGCGACGAGCCAATGGTGGCCGGACCAGCGCGCGGCGGCGGCGAGCGGAGGGTGTGCTACGGCGGCGAAAACAAAGAACCGCCCGACTACGCGCAAATGGGCGAGTGCACAAGCTACAACGAGTCTAAGGACTTAACACGACCAGTAGGAGACCAAATGGTAGCCGTGGCGGCCGAGGCTAACGGCGCGGCGGCGCGACGCAACAAGGAACCACGGCCATGGTGCGGCAAAGCGAAAGAGGAGTGCTTAAGCTCACCGGGGCCTCGGGAAAACGATGGCGGGTCGATGATGCGGCGGAGGCACAGAGATGACCGGCGGCGAAGATCGTGGCGGTGCGAAGGCTTCACGCGGAGGGACAACTGGGCCAAACCAGCGGCGGGGATATCGGCATAGCACCGGTGAGGCCCGGAGGTGCTACGAGAGGAGAATTGGGAAGGGTGAACTCACCGGGCTGGAGACGAAGAGGCGGTTTCGGCCGAAATTGGGAAAACTTCACTCTCGCGGTTCCACTCGATGTGACTGAAATCGGCGGGGTTAGCGACCACCGAGGGGAGGCGAAGGTGTGGGAGCAAGAGATTGGGAAGGGGCCAGCGGGTACCGCCTTCAGGAGGTCCCGAGCTCCAACAATGGCGGCGAAGGTGACGGAGGTGCTCGGGGTTCGCTCGAGCTCGAGAAGGTGAGGAGAAGGTGCGGGACGGTGAAAGGATGCTCGTGGAGGAAGTGGGGAGCTTAAGTAGGCGAGGAGCAAGAAGAGCACCGTTGGCGCCTCGGGCTCCCTCTGCGCCACGATCGCGAGAGCGGCGGGGCGGTGAAAGGTGGACTTTCGAGGCGGTGGGTGGCGGGCATTTAATGCGCCCGCCCGTTGGCGTCGGGTGAGTGGGCGCGCGCTACGGCCCACGAGCCCCTGCGCCATGGCGCGAGCGGCGCGCGTAGTCAGGCGAGCGAGGAGGGCGACGAGGTGGCGCCGTCGTGATCAACGGCGGACACGCGATCGCGTTAAGCGGCCGTGCACAAGCGCCACCGTCGATGGAAATCCAACGGCCGAGAAAGCGAGGCAACCGGGTTGTCGGGATGCTTACGAATGACGACCGTTCGATGGAGATCAACGGTGACGGCAGCGTCGCGCCGCTTCGACCGCCCGGTACAGTTAAGTGACTTGATCGAGCCAAGCGGCTCGAGCCCGAAATCGGGTTCTAGCGAGAACGATGAACTCGGTTTAGGTTTTTGATTTTAGGTTGGATTTTGGAGGATTTAATTGGAGTATCAAATCAACTCCAAATTGAATGAAATTTTACTGAAGCTTATTGGCTATAAGATTGACCTTCCTAAAATTTTCAGAGTTTTGTGCATTAAATTTTATATTAAAAATTTCAGAAGTGATAAACTGGGGTTTGACCAATTTAAAAATGGGTTTGACCTGAGCCAAAGATGGCTCAAATAAATTCTAAAAATCTGGGAAAAATTCAGGGGTGCACAATACCACCCCAAGAATTTATGATAAAAGTTTGAAAAGTTTTGGACTTGAGACAATACTCAAAAATGTTTTTGACTCGAGTTGAACTATGAATTTGAAGGTTCAATTTATGAATTTTCTTTACAAGAAATATAACAATAATTCCAGGATGTGAAGATGTGTGAAAAGTTTCAAAATGTACACATTTTGATACATTTGAAACATGAACCCAGTGTTAGGTTACAGTTTGACACACACACCTTATTAGGGTCATTTTGGGGCTGTTACATGAATCTTACGGAAATAATCATAGGAAAAAAATCCAATCTATCTGTCTATTATCTTACTAAAGCAAAGAAAAAACACCACATTCGCTCTAAAGAACTAGAAATTACTATGTTAATCAAAGGAAAAAATAGAAACATCTACGCAGTTAATTGTAGTAGGCTCATATTATAGTTGTCTATATTAAAATAAAAGGTCCATGTCAACTACAAAAAATAACTAAAATTCAGAATTAAAAAAACAACAATTTTATTTTCATACGAATTCCTAAGTAAAATCCATAAATAAATGTAATTCAGAATAAAAATTAAACAAAAAATATCAATTGGATTGTATACGAAATCCAATAAAAATAACTAAAATTCGGAATAGAAAATAAAATAAAATTATTAATTTGTTTTCATACAAATTCATAAGTAAAATCTCTAAATAAATATGATTCTAAATAAAAATTACATGGATTTGTATACGAATCTCAACAACAACAAAAAAACAGGCATTCGGAATTAAAAAAATCCTAAATAACAAATTTTGAAATAAATTGAATAAAATTAGCAATTTGATTTATATACAAACTTCAACAAAAATAACTAAAATTTTGAATAAAATTGAAAATTGTAACATGGATAGCACAAATCGTGTTGAAGGAGGCCACAAAAGAATGAAATGACATCGATTTGTTCTAGAAGAAGACATTGACCGACGGGGAAGCGAAGAGCCGAGGCGACGATAGCGGAGATGAGGACAATTTCGCGTTGGGCACCTTAGTCATTCAACGAGGAATCGAGAACAATGTCATGTTGCTCGCCGAAGCTATTGAAAAGAAAGGCCAAAGTTGAAGTCAGCGATCAAATAAGCTCGATGATGGAGAAATTCAGGCAGAGAGGAGATGATTTGCATTGAAAACAAGCTATGGATGATATGAGGGCATTGGGTAGTTAGAAGTGTGTCATCCCTGGTGAGGAGCACAATGACATAAGCGATAGCAAGAACATTTTTTATATCATTAGACGACGACTAAAGCATACATGTCAGCATTAGTGAAGATGGAAGATTGCCGCGGTTAGTGAGGAACCCACCACTCATCCACTTTGTTCGCATTAAAGGAGGGATATATGATGAAAATATTGCAATAACTACACATTTGATCTCCGCAATGAATTTATATTGTGGAACAACGCTTCTCAATATTAAGGACTTATATTATGGAACGAATTATATTATGGAACGAAGAGAGTATATCATTTGATACTATAAATTTTAAGATAAATCTAGTCGTGCAAATACACGGATCACCCTGCTAGTTACTAAGGAATTAAATAAAAAAAAACTCCCCAGTTGCGTGCTAAGGAGCTGGACTGAATCAAATGTCATGATATGTGTAATTTCTTTCTAGATGATCTAAGGAGCAATCTTCTTCCAAAAACATCGGAACATGCACACGCGAAGTACGAACGATCTTATCCTCTTTCAACACTTTGATGTGTTATATTTGTAACTACTATATTAATTTGGTGTTGTTTCGTATGCATTTTGATTTGCTGACTATAATTTTCCAATGAGTTTCTTTATAGAATAATATGTTTTTTTAAAAAAGAATTACAAAAATAAATAGTCAAAAAAGAAAATTACACTCGTCAATTCACTAATTCAATTGGCGACAGGACTTCTTCAGTGGAATATACCCCCTCTAGATAAGAGCAATTTAGGGATTTAATCCATGCTGCTAATTGAATTGGTGATAGTAAGCTGTCACCAATTCAATTGGTAACAAGTAGTTGAATTGGCGACAGGCTCTGTTCCATGAGCGACAAGGTCTCTATCGCCAATTGAATTGACGGTCTCCCTGTCTACGCCATTGGCGACAGGGTCTAGTTTTGTAATTATTTATTATTTATTTCTGTAATTCTTTTTTAAATGTACTGTTTAAAAAAATCGTTTTACAATGAGCATGCCCGCTCTTTTCTGCCTCGTGTGTACAGTGAATGTAATAGTCAAGGGAAAACGTCTAAAAAAAGTCAAGGAAAAAGGTCATATCTTCTCTCTTTCCTCCTCACTGTCAGCCTGTCACCTAGATAAAACCATCGTCAATTCGTCATTAGTCATCACCAATTTGGCGAAGTCCTGCTCGCCTAACATCTTGAAGGTAATAAAGGCAAAGTCGTTTTTTTCTGGAGCCGACTGGGTTGAATTGATCGTGTAATTGACGAGGGATATACATGTGACTGTGTAGATGTGTAGAAAGGAGGACAGTAGTAAGTAGTAACTGGTAAGCATACATTATCATGGACTTTTACTGAGTCCAAATCCCAGCAATAGTTTAAACACATGTATTCCTGCTCCATTCCTAACCATGAGCGCAGAACACCTGATGATCTGAACATGGTTGTAGCATTATTGATTTATTCAGTTATTAGCCATTACACCTGTCGTATGGGCGGCCCACCGGCCCCAACAAAGGCCCCAGGGCCCAACATGACCCCTTCGCACAATCTAAAGGGGTGCACGGATGGCCCCGGCGACGAGCCAGAGCCCCTGACCTCAGCCAGAGTACCCCCTCGGGAGTGAGGGGACCACAAGGACCACTGGTGGACCAGAAGGGTGTAGACGCGGTGGACTCGGTCCAAGGGGTTCATCATGCACCAAAGGCTACGCCTGAAGAAGGCATTAGGACCCTACAACCCCTATGCCTAGGGGTTCTTTGTAGTGATATAACTGTAATATCTTGTACATCTCCTCTCAGCCTATAAATAGGGTCCCACCCCCATGTATTAAGGGAGGATTTTTTCGGATTGAACAAGAGGCAATAAAGACGCATTCGTTCAACTTTGGTTCTGTTCCCCTCTATCGAGGATACCGGAGTTCCACCTGGGGTCCCCTTCTTGTATTGTCTAGTTCCATAGCTACAACAAGGCCATCGCAAGTTGTAATGTTGTATTTTTCTATTAACTACTCTTGCATACTAGGAAATGAAAATGCCAGTTGGACTCATTCCCTCGTTATCCATATGATCGATCGCATATGGATACTTTTTATTTCAAGATCGCACATGGTATTGAATCTTTTTTCCAAACTCATAAGAGTCTTAGGCAAGGGGATTCTATATCTTCTATTCTTTTTAATCTTGTTGCGGACATACTTGTCATTTTTATTTCAAGAGCTAAAGCGACATGACTTTTATCAGGTGTAGTTCCTCACTTGATTGATTATGGGTTATCAATTTTACATTATGCTGATGACACAATCCTCTTCTTGAATAATGATTTAGAGCAAGCAAAAATCTCAAATTTATTCTATGTATCTTTGAATAATTATCAGGTTTAAAGATTAATTTCCATAAGAGTGAGATTTTTTTGTTTTGGTGCTGCCAAAGACGTAGTATCTCAGTATACGTAGTTATTGGCTGTGAGGTGGGTGTTTTTCTTTTTAGGTACTTAGGAATTCATATCCACTTTAGAAAATTGAGGAATCATGATTGGGAAGGGGTTGAGGATAGAGTTGAGAAAAAACTTAGTGGTTAGAAAGGTATAAAAAAATGTCTGTTGGTGGTCGATTAGTACTTATTAACTCGGTGCTAAGCAGTCTGCTAATGTTTATATTTTCTTTTTTTTAGGTTCCTAGAGAGGTTCTCAAAAGATTAGATTTTTATCGATCTAGATTTTACTGGTAGAGTAACAATCATAAACGAAAATATAGGCTGGCCAAATGGAGTTTAGTGTGTTCGCCCAAAGAGCATGGAGGTCTAAGTGTTCAGAACATAGACATAAAAAATAAAAGCTTACTAGGAAAATGATTGTTTAAATTGTTTAATGAAGAAGGATCTTGGCAATCTTTGCTAACAAGAAAATATTTAAGGTGAAAAAAGTCTTTCACAGGTAGTTAATAAACCTGGGACTTCCTATTTTTGGTCAAGTCTTATGAAAATTAAAGATCAATTTTTACGATTTAGTTCATTCCAGGTTAAAAATGAAATACAAACTAGGTTTTCAGAAAATATTTGGTTAAGAGATTCTCCACTGAAAATATAATATCCACTCCTTTGTAATGTGGTGAGAAGAAAGAATAATACAGTGACAAATATTCTGATATCGTCTCCTTTAAATATTTCTTTTTGAAGACCTATTCTTGGGGCTAAGTTAAATGCTTGGAATGTGTTAACTTTGAGAATTTCTAACTTACAATTAAGCTATCAAAAGGATGTTTTCAGGTAGAATTTGACTAAGTCTATATTTTTTTAGAATTTCTAATTTTCAGGTGGAATTTGACTAAGTCTATATTTTTTTGGTGCGGTCTTTATATGCGGCAATAATTGGCAATTATCAAGCTTCCATTAGGAATGTTTTTCTGGCAAATTAAAATTTCATTAAAAGTGAAAATATATTCATTTAGTATTTCAAAAAATGGGTAGTATTAACTAAAGATAACTTGTTTAAAAGAAATTGTAGTATTCAACACCTTTTTATTGACCACCTCTTTGCACATTTTGCATGGTGGGCTATTCAATGTGCGTTTAATTTATCTCCCTCTATGAACATAGCAAATATGTTCAGGAATTAGTTAGCCGACATTCCAAAAAAGTTAAGGCACAACTCCTGGTGGGAGCTAGTGTCTTATATTGGTCTATTTGATTATGTTGAAATGATGTTGTGTTTGACAAAAAGATTGTTACTAACCCCTTGCATGTTATCTTTTTAAGTAGGTACTGACTGAGTGCTTAGGCAAATTTACAGAAATTGGACCAGAAGGAATTCATGTTGGCTGGAAGCCAAAGGTTGGAGTTTATGGCGAAGCAAATTTTCAATCTTCATGGATGACGGCTTAGTCACAAGATTTGCAATGGTTGAGTTTAATTTTTAGTCGTCTTTTGGTTGTAAAGCTTCAATCCACTTTTAACAGCTTTAGCTCTTTTGGTATGTTAAACGTTTTTAATAAATTGGATTATGTGCATTCTTAATGCAGAGACCGGATGAGATATTTTCTCTTCTATTATCTAAAAAAATATGATCGCTCGCATGTATTTTGAGATGAAAGCTTGTGGCGATACTACGTTGGACACACTATGGTCATGCAGAGTTTTCCATTCGTCTCCACAAACCATAAACATGTGCATCATGCATTCATGCTGTGCCATTCAGCTATATTCCAAGTAGTCCCTTCATCATTCTTCGGACATCTTTGTATGCTTATGGATCTGCTCATGTACAAAATTACAGTGACACATTGACATCTAAGTTTTTCAACCGATGCTTTTTAGCATTACTGCTTGATTTTGTTGGTCTAGCTAGCTTCCGGAGAGAACTCACACGCGCACACCCACAAGAATAACAGTGGAAGAGAAAAAAATATGCGCACACAAGAACTTTAGTACTCGGATGCAATCTGCCTAATTAAAGTGCTTTTTTTTCTCTATTCTATTATTAAACACATTTGATTACATATCCTTTGAAAGATTAGCTAATCAATTAACTTGCTAACCAAGCCAAACACTAAACACGAAAAATCTAACAAAGAAAATAAACTAATTTGATCCGATACTGATTGCATCAGAATCCTAACACCCTATTACTTGACAAGTCTATATTAATTTTTAACAGATTTATAGTACAAATTAACCAGTACCCACCCAAAAAAAGACCATTTCTTTCATGTGTGAAGGACATCACTTTCAAGTTTGCACATTCAAAACTTCTGTTTCTTTTCTACGTGCGAATTTGCTGGATTGTTGCCTTCTCCACGTCCATCGTCGGCGCCGCCAAGCCGGCCACAGCGCCTACTTTGGCACCGGACGCGCTGCCGCCAATGCGGTCAAGGCGGACAATTCCCTTAGCACAACCGTCGGCAACATCAACGGCGGCCACGCGCTTCCCTTTCACCTTCGTCGACGACGACGTCGACACTTCACCTCCGTCGGAGCTATCCGCTCTCCTCGACGCCGAAAAGAAAGGCAGTCTTCCTGAAAACGTCCTTGTAAGAAATGATGGCCATCTGCCTGACCGCCCCAGGCGGTCGCTGCGACCACCGCGGCTGCTTCCTTCTCCGACTCTTCGCCCGCGACGTAAACTCTGCTCCCCCGCGGTGACCATCTCCCTGAGCACGTGCTCCGGCAACCGCAGCGTGAACCGCTCTAGGTCGCGGTCAAGCCGGACGGCGAGGGAGTGGCCCGTAGAGTGCGACCGGACAAGCTGCGCCGTCACCGGCCGCCGCCCCGACCGCGACCGCATCGCGCGCCGCTGGATCCCTATCTGCTGCAGCTCCACCGCTTCCTTACTCCGCTCCTCCTCCTCCTCCTCGGTAACCACATCAATCACCACGGCTGCTGGTTGCCCGCCGTCTTCTTGCCGTACCACGGCTATTTCGCTCGAGGTGCTGTTCGCTTCTGGCGCCAGGAGGCTCGGCTCGTCGCTACTGGTGTCCTTGTTAGGATCGAGGTTGCAGCGGCAAACGGGGCAAGTGATGTGGCTGGCGAGCCACTCGCCGATGCAGTCGGGGTGGAAGGCGTGGCTGCACTTGGGCAAGAACCTAAGCTGCTCCTCGTCTTCGAACTCGCTGAGGCACACCGCGCACTCGAGCGCGGCCACCTTCCCCACCCGCAGCGCCTTGGCCTCCGCGTACTTCATGGTGGGGAACATCTCGATCACCTCGGCGTCCAGCCCGCGCGGCCGCCGCTGCCGCCTCGAGATGAAGGCGTCGGTGGGAACGGAGCGGTTGGCCGACCTGACGGCATAGCCGGTGCAGTGGCGGAGGTAGATGGTGGAGAAGGCGATGAAGGCGAACACCGCGACGACGGCGGCGAGCAGCGCGATCATGGTCGTGCTGACGTGCTCCTGGCCGTCCATGTAGTTCCCCTGCGGCGTTGGCTGCGCGCCGGCCGACGACGCGAGCGCGCACGCGAGGAGCGCGGCGAGCAGTGCATGATCGTCGTGGCGAGGCGTGGGCATCCTTGCGCGCGGGGGGGTTTGGCGTGCAGCTTGGGCGGCGCAGCCGGGGAGGCGTGGGCAGGATGGCTATCCTATCTGCGCATGCAGTGTGGACTGTGGAGTCGGGCTATATAGAGGGGAAGGAGTGAGTTGAGACGACCTGAGCAGCCGAAACGTCGCGATCGCGTGGCCTGGTGGGACCTGGGAGGAAGGCGCGCTAGGGCCAGACGTGTGCGTACGCTGTTTGACCGCCCGGCCACAAACGCAGGCTGGAGACTGGGCATGCATGGCCGTTACGTTGGAGTTGGAGTTGGAGTTGGAGTTGGACTTTGGACTCCTCTGAATTCAACTACGTGTCAGGTCTGCTTATCAACCAATTGGAGAATGGAGAGTGCTTATATCACCAACTGTCTGGACACGGAGCAACGGTTGACAGTTAGTCAGTGTTCACAGTTGGCATGGTGTGTGAGGGGGCTTAATATGATGTAATTTTGCTTATGAAAGACCATATCCTTGTGACATGGGGGTATATCGTCTCGTCTTAAATGAAACGCGCCTAAATTTTTTACGTGTTCTCGAAAAAAACAGTCATGGAGTATACGGAGATGATGGTTGTGCATAATTACTACTAACCAAGTTGTTTTTAGTTATGCGATAGACACTCGGTCTTGTGTATGTACATCAAATACATTCACGGTTGGTTGCGTAATTTGTATGGCCTGCCCCTGGCTTAGAGCAGCTTGATACAACTAAAAAAATCCGTACTCACATGATGTCCAATCTCCATGGAAGTTTTTCTCGCTGTGCATCAAGCACGGAGCATGGACCACGGTCGAAATGTAACGATGCTCAGCGGATAAGACAGTGGGAAAAGTGTGTCCACTAGCTACATAATGGTTTATCTTCTTTGCGAAATATAGTAATATTACTTGAAACAGACCTAGGGATAGTTTTCATGTGCCTTGCAACACAAGCGCACCATTTGAGTTTATCTGCGCCAATGGCCTGCTAATTAACCTGCGTGCGACACCAATCTAACCCTGTGATGTATCGACCGACAATATTCCTCCTCCGGACTTCAATCTTCAAAGCAACTGACTTCGCCGGCCCCGTTCCTACAGAACAACGACGTAATTTCCTCAACGTCAATTGACGCGACAGATCGACCAGCTAGACAGAAACAAACCGCCGATCATCCAGCGAAGGGTTCAGATCGAGCTGACCCCTCGTCATGTCGCACGCACCACCGGCGAAAAGACCCACGCAACGTCGCGCCGTCGGTTTGGCCATGTTCGGCTCAGTTTACGCGGTATCCGGGCATATCCAGCTGCCCATGCCAGCCTGCCGTTACCGCCTGGCCACTGGGCTGGTGGGCGCGGCCGCGGCCGCGTGCGGAGCCGAGACCGCGCGAAACGGCACAGCCACACTTCAAACTCCACGGCCTCGTAGGCCGTAGCCGTCTGGGCCACGGAAGAAAGGGACTCCGCGCGGCGCCTGGTAGAGCTTACGAAAAGCACGGTCCATTCCTCGTGGGGTCTGGCCGGTGCGCGTGGCGCTCGTCAGGACCATTCGTTCGTCCCGGCGTGTTGTCCCGACGGTGCACGCCGTGCCATGGCTCATAAATACGGTGCCAGGTGCACTCTTTGAGGGGTGCAAGGCATTGGAACCAGCCGTCGCCGTCGTAACTGACAAACCGGCAAAACAGTTCGGTTAAGAGCGACTAGGCTCTACGTGTAAGCCTCGGGAGAGTTCTGGAGGCTTCGTGCTTGATTGAATCGACCTTGGTCCTGCACGTTTGGTGGGGAAAAAAAGGGGCGACTAAGCTACGGTCGTTTTATATATATTTTTAAAAAGTATTCACCTTTTTTGGTATTTGGATCACTATTTAATGGTTTTTGTTTTTTTATATTGAAATTTTTTAAAGTAGGCAAAAGTAATATAGATGAACCCTACAAATACAGAAATAAAACAAAAAAAAAATTCTAAACTAGACAAAAGTAAATCTAGGTGAATCATACAAATACAAAAATAAAATAAAAAAATTCTAAACTATACAAAAGTAAATCTAGATGAACTCTATAAATACAGAAACAAAATTATTTTTAAAAAAACTAGAAAAAAATAAATCTAGGTGAACTTTACAAATACAAAAATAAAACAAAAAAAATTCTAAACAAGACAAAAGTAAATCTAGGTGAACCCTGCAAATATAAAAATAAATAGAACTAAAGTTACAGTAAAGCTACACCAAAATTGCATGTAACTTAATAATGTAATTTTAGACTTTGTATTATGCAATTGTATGTGACTAATTTAAAAAAATCAGACAACTGGGAGCTAACAAAAGAGGAAAAATAAATAAATATCTCGTCAGTCTTTAGGGTTCTGTCCGGACGTACGTAACGTGCATTATGGAGTAGAATTTTTGGCACTTTAATTAATTGCGAGGAGGAATTCTCCGTTATTCTCGTTGACAGTTACCGTTTGCTAACTAACCGATGAGCGCACTAAAGTTGATCAAGTTGATGGTTAAATGAATCTAGTAGAGCTAGCAACGTACGGCGGCGCTGTTTGTCAAAGAATATAATCGCAGGTTTTGTTCTACGTTGACACGGGAATTCAAACCACAAAACCACACGCCAGTGCATGCAGCACAACAAAGGCGAAGATGGCACGCCTTGTGGGGACGAAACCAGGAAGTCTAGAATCGTTCGGCAGGTTTTGTTTTTGTTCTCAGACGCCAAGGAACGAACATATGTAGAAGCCAAGATGACAGGAGTAGGGGATTCCATTTCTTCCCCATGTAACTCATTTTGCACTCTGATCTTACCTAATTTTGTAGCATAGTCAACGTTGAATCTTTCATTTCCGCTACCTGTTGCTGCCACCCACCGCGTTACGTTAGGCTTCCAGTCCCTTGCTTCCTTTCCAGGTCGGGGTCCAATGGGCCACGTGGACCGCAGCAGGCTTTCGTTTCTTTAGGCCGAGGATGATAGCAGCAGTGCATGGACCCTCACGCCTGCCGGATGGGCCAGGCATGGCGGCCAGTCGGTCTATGCACCTACGAGTTTTGTGTCCCTGTGGGCCGCCGTTAACGTAGAGGTTTTGGCGAGTAGCCTTCGGAGTTGTGGGCACTGCCTCACTGGGCGACCAATGGCAAGAAAAAAAATCAGAGCATGCGAGCATTTCTTTCGCAAACTACAACGCTGCCATCTGACACAACCCTTCGGAATCATCTGTAGTATCACCAATCCCCGCACTTATATACACGCACAGTGAGTGGCAGAACCACCGTAGGGGCAAGCCGGGGTGGCTGCCCTGGGTCTCCCAGGCGGAAGAACGCCAGCCCGCCAGCATCCCCGACCAAGCGGCGCCATCGCCATGATTGGCGCCCCTAGCTGATGAGCGAGCTGCGCTTGTGCGCTGTGTGGGCTGTGGCCGTGGGCCGAGTGCCCGAGGCCAGGGCCGTTCCTGAGTTTTTTTGGGCCTAGGTCGAGTCCTAATACGGAGGCCTAATCCACTCTCTCAAAATATCTATATATATTTCTATATACGTATATATAGTCTTATAAATACACATCAATTAAGAAGATAATATTCAATGCACTAAAATAACTTATATAGAATATCTCAAAGTTCATAAAGTGGACAAATGTAATAATAAATTACTTACTTGGCGCTTGACATTATTTTAAACAATTTCTTCTAACATTTCGAGATGCAAAGTCATTGATTATACTATTGATATCGATCTCATCCAATAACTTCTTCTCGATGCATAAAGTCGCCAAACCATTTAACCTTTCTTGAGACATTGTTGACCTCAAATAGTTCTTCAATAATTTCAACTTTGAAAAGCTTCTTTCAGCTGATGCGACAGTCACATGCACAATAAATAAGATCCAGTAAGCAATGGAAACATTTGGATAACAATCCACCTCTCGACATGCTCGAAAATCTCCATAGCGCACAATGCACCATCCGCAATGTGAATTTCATAATCTTCAAATCGAAATAAGATCATGTACCTCAACATCGATGATCCATTAACAGAGAAAGTTTCGCAAATTTAGTGCGGACTCTTCAAGTTCAATATTATCTAATGACTTCAGGTGCTTGAGCTCATTAAGAAACCAAATATGTCTTTAAACACCATGAGTTCTTCAAATCGTTTCTTCAAAGAAGTGATTGCCATATCAACGAACAAAAAATATTTAACTTCAAAAGCCTTCTAGTTCTCACGTTCGCACTTGATGTCTTGATTGAGCCATACCCATGGAGCCCACATACATTACTAAGTATACTAGTACTAGTACTAATGTACTATATGGGGGGGGCCTATGTAAATTTTAGGCCTAGGCGATGGCACACCGCCCACCCTCAGGCCTGCCCGCCGAGGCAGCAGCCAAGCGCGAGGCTTCAGGCCCAAGCCAATTAGCCAAATGCCTCCACCGCTCCGGGCTCCAAGACAAGTAGACAACCTAATTCCCATCACGCAAAGATCCAGCTCCTCACGCTTCCACGGTCGGCTACTCGGCGGGTGCCGCGCGCGCGGGTCGAAGCGGCTGCGGCGGGGCTCACGGTCGGCGACTTCGGCGGAGTCTTTGCGGCCGCGCGAGGCTCTGGCGGTTCGCGACTCGGCGAGGCTGCGGTCGCTGCTTGCTGCCGCAAGGCGTGGGGCCAGGCGGGCTGACCACCGGGTCACGGCCGTGAGGTGTCCACCCTCCGCCTGTCCGCTGGCACCGGCCGTGAGCTGGTGAGGTGAGCCATTGTTCGCCTCGGGTCTTTCTAATTCCTGGTTCCGCCACTGCGCACGGTGAATGAGTGAAACCGCAATGGCACCACACCCGCACCACCAGGTTTTTGACAGTGGCTGAGGCGCACCACCAGCGACAGGCCAACAGTATCATACAATCATCCAACAGCAGTAAACTAGACGGACATCAGGAATTTTTCCGGATGCCGACACGGGCGCCAGTGTCGGCACGCGGTGTACGCTCGTACCGACGTGCATCTTTTCCCCACAATCCCAGCCGATCGGGCAGCTCGTCTTACATCCGGGAGGGCAGGCAGGCGCCTGGCGATCACTTCACTGTGTTTGTATGAAACGATCAAAAAGTACTTGCATTGGTGGTGTTTGGATTCGAGTGTTCATGGAGTGATTTCATGGGTGAACTATTTAGAACATGGCGGAGGCCGTCGTTTGTGGCAGATCGGGCTATTGATGTGAACAGATCAGCGCATGGAAGGAAGACTAACGCTGATTAGTTTATTTTCTGGAAGGAATAGTGATGGCAGTGGGCAATTAGTCAATAGGGTTGGTGTTAGCTAGCATTGAAGAGTGAAGTTGATGGATCAGTCCAAATTTAAGGAGATAGCTAGGTAGCATTAGCAGCTAAACGGAATCTCATCTTCTCCTGAAATCCGGATTAAAAAGCCCTTGAGACCGGGATTTCATAGATAGCTAGCTAGCATTAGCAGCTAAACGGAATCTCATCTTCTCCTGAAATCTGGATTAAAAAGCCTTTGAGATCGGGATTTCACGAGACCGGTTCCTGACTTTGATTAATCGCGTTGAAATATATACGGTAATGCTGTAAATTGTTAGCTAGAGATAGACTTCAGGTTGGATACGTTTTGTTTCGAGGTATCCTAACCGTGTACTCAGAAGCCAACAGACAGAAGGGGAGGATAAACAGTGTGTCCAACATAGACGACCACATAGATAGAAGCTATTAGACTTAGTTTGGTAGCTTGTTGTCATTTGTAACCTCATTCAATACAAGGGCACAGAAGTATGATTATTATTCTCTTTGGAGAATACTTAAACCTGTCTAAAAAAACCCTTGTCTTTTCTTGCATAATCTCGAGAGTCGTGTCTCCATCATTTAACTCACAAATATCGATACTAGGGCCGGCGCTTCGTCGTGCGCGGAGGCCGGTATAGCAGGCGTGGAGCGGGCGTGGCCGTGTGAGGGGTGAGCCGGTGAGGAGGGAGCCGGTGGAGGCACGTGGGCAAAGCTGGCGGCGCCGTGAAGGGGTCCTGAGGGGAGGGTGCGGCCGCGCTGGAGAGTTCCGCGAGAAGAGGACCGCGGTAGTCGGAGTCAGAGGTGGCCACGAGGTGACGTCATGTGGGAGGAGCTAGCGAGGTGGTGGCGGAGGCGCGGGGGTTGCTGCCGGTGTCGCGGAGTAGACCCGAGGGGGCGCGAAGGGGTCATGGGGGTTGCCGCACCGGAGGCGGGGCCGAGGGGATCACAGGCGAGGGGGATTGAGGCGCCGCGCCGGAGGATGGGCCAGGGGGTCGCCAGCGAGGGGGTCTCGCGCCAGAGGCGAAGTGGCCGCGAGGCATCCATGAACGCGAGGGGTGGAACGCAGGCGTGCCAAGTCAACTGCGTCTGTGGGTTGGCCCACGCCGATGAGGTGGTGGCCGTGAGGGGGTCCGACGGTGGCGGAGCGCAGGCGTGCGGAGGTCGCCGCGTCCGCTAGGTGGCTCGCGCTGCCAAGGGGGGTGGCCATGTGGGGGGCGTGGAGGGGGCCGACGAGGCGCGCAGAGGGCCCCAGGTGTCCGATGAGGGCAGAGCCGGTGGATCACCGTCTTGATGCGAGCCTACAAGGTAGACGCCATTGACAGAGGTGCCTTCGGGGTGAGGCTTTCAATGCTGTTGCAATGAGGCCCATCATGTGCGGAGGTAGGTATGCATCCTCGGCCAGTTAATAGGCCATGTTGACCACCTTGCTACACAGCGTGAGCTAGGCCGTGGTATTTATGGGCCTCACATTAATGCCCCTATCATGGAGGTGGGCTGCCGAAGCTAGGCCGGCTTTGGGCGGGTGCATGTCCGAATCGGTTCCCATGGCCCCCGCGCGAGTGGGTCTTCAACCGGAGGGGGCTCCGGATCTGCTCTGAGAGACCCCTTGCTTGAGCGAAGGGGGTATTGGCACCCCCTCATTGCCAACCGAAGGTGGGTGTCGGCACCCCCTCACTCCTTCAAAAACTCATACTTTTGGCTTCTCTTCATAACTAGCTTCTTTCTTAGTCCCCACGGACGACTAGACAGTGGGTAGCGAATACCCTTTATCATCATAGGACCGAGTAACAAGGAGGAGCCAAAGGCATGAGAGGTGTGAGTGTTGTATTATGAATGAGAGAAATGGGGAACCCCCTCTTACATGCCCTCGGGGCCATATATATAAGTGAACAAGAAGGGACATTTCCCTTCTTTCTCCTGCCGGCGAAAGGAGCATTTGGGTACATTCCATGGGTATAGTCATATGTCTAGCCTATGCATATGCTCATATTCCGTAGGGCATACCAGGTATTCCCGACGACCCTTGGGGATGGGGTACGGCTATGACAACATTGTTTCCTTAGTACATTTACTTTAACTAAGCAAACAGTCAGGGAACAACGGAAAATTATGATTATAGCTATCACTCCTTACTACTTTTATTTATCATTTTTATTTTGTCTTGTGAGTTACTAACCACTCAAAAAGACAATTTGCAGGAAAATAAAGATTTATACATTCCAAAAGATTGAACATGTCTTTACATTTACATAAATATACAAACTAGTTCGAAGGAGATCCAAACTGTATCTCCTCTGTGACCTTCCTTACAGCTGGTTGAGTTTGTTCAATCAAATTGACGGCTTCTGTTTCAAAGCATACAAAGTCGGCCTCAACTGGGATAAGGTAGAGGGTGCGGTCGTGCACCTTGAGTTTTGCCAAGGCATAGCTCACTCCATTTTAGACCGCCTTCCTCATCGACTCTGCTTGGTTGGTCTTTAGAGTAGTAATCAACTCCTAGAGGGCTCCGACCTACTGACCAACACAGTTTTGTGCCCAATCAGGGTGTCACCCAAAGGATTGATCTCCTTGGCACCTAGTCCAAAGAGCACACTATTCAGGTGGGAGACATTGTCTTGTAAGTTGACCTTGGTCACCTTTGTCTCCTCCCGACTGCAAGCCAGCTCCTCCTAGAGTCGTTTATTCTCTGCCACTTGCTCTATGAAAAGAGTGAACGTTAGTCGATAAAACTTTCAACTAGTATCTTATACTGGTAGTAGGTAAGAAATTCTACTTGTCAAGAGGCTTTCTAGCTCTTGTTTTCCCTTTTCATTGGAAGCAACACTCTTCATCCAATGATCTTCCCATGTAATTCTACCTCTTCTCAAGTAAGTTGTTTTCACTTGAAGTTGGGGGACTAGATGTCGAGGATTGAACAATCCTTAATTAATAAAGTTGTTTGTCTATAATATTCATTATAAATAATAGTATTCTAAATAGCCCTCTAATATACCCCTGGTGAGTGATACCTGCAACGATCAGGGAAGGTTACAACCAGTTCAGGTTACGACCATCCTATGGTCGAAAGGTCTAATACGACTAGGTCGAATCACGACCACCATATGGTCGATAAATCCCACAGGCATGTGAACCTTATCGACTAGGGACCCTATACACTACGCTCGGCTATACATGGTAGTTAATATGTGTGCGCGTATATGTCTCTGACATAACCGTACACGTATCTCTTTGTCTTTGGCAATAACCATTCGGCAAATGTGCAGGAAGGATGTCTCACTGACAACAACTGTCATCAACGTGCATATTCAAGCAGATGTCAATGCGCCTCCTGACACACAACAACTGCCACCCTTTCAAACGCTTTATAAGGGACGATGTCGGCTGATAGAAGGGGAAGATGAATAGAGAGTCCAACAGAGACGGACACACAGATAGAAGTCATTAGGCTTAGTTTCGGTGGCTTGTTGTGCTTTGTAACCTCATTCAATACAGAACACAGGAGTGAGGTTATTATTCTCTTTGGAGAAGGCCTGAACTTATCTAAAAAAGCAATGTCTCTTCTTGCATAATGTCAAGAGTCGTGTCCCCAACATTTAACTCATAAATATCGATAGTGATTCATTGATAAGGTGTACCATTGAAGTGTATCGTATGTCCAGAGAGGGTGTTTTGGGACAAGTTGAGAGGCAGATGATACAACTCAAGGTCTACCATTGAGGCGTACCATTGGTCCAGAAGGATTTAATTTGAGCGAACCATTGGGGCAGATGATCCGGGTCAAGGCGTATCATTGACATGTACCATTGTTCCAGAGAAATTCCACGCAGTGTTTTCACTAAGACGGATGATCCAGCTAAGACGAATGATCCAACTTAAGGCGTATGATCTGGGTCGGCCTAATAGCTAGTTTTTGAACTATTGGAACTAAAGAAAAATTGAATTGAGGCGGATGATCTGGGTCGAGGCGGATGATCTGGCCTGTAGGAGCTTTTAGAAAATGTGTCAAGTGGACTATGGGTGTTCAAGTTAGCACTCTGGTGACTCCAAAACAGTAGCTTGCATATTGAGGAGTTCAAAGGCACTCAAGAGCTTCAAGTTGATATTTCGAGAGTGTGAGAGAGTAGATTAAGCCTCAGTGTGCATCACTCTTAGCTGCTTGACCTTCTTGGGTTCAAGTAACATCCTTGGGCTTAATACTCTTGGAATTTGATGATTTCTATACATCTTGGAGACATGCTCTTGGTGATCTTCCAATGAGAAGCTTGTGGAAGGCACCGGGAGGGTTGTGAAGGTTTGGAGTCCACCTATCTGGAGAGGAGAAGGACTACCATGAGTTGATTACTTGGATCTTTGTGCGGGTTCATGTAGGAGCTATACTCTTGTGAGAGTGCTCCAATGAAGATTTGAGGAGATTGTTGAATCTCCGAGACCTCAGTAAAAAAATTTGGTTGTCTCTTGTCACTTTTACATTTTCACATTTAAATTGTTGTTCTTTCAATTCCAAGATTACTAGACTTGTGTAGGATTGAAACTTAGGTTGCAAAACTCCACTAGCTTCTTTAGGAGTTGATTAAGCACACTAGCAAAACATAGTTCTAGGTTGCTCTACATTTGTTAAATTCGGCCTAGTTCAAAAAAGATACCCAAGTCACCCCTCCCCTCTTGGGCATCTGATCCACTTCAAAGAGTCATTAGTTGTCTTTTGCTTTTTCTAACAATAATTCTTGTTCTCTCTTTGTAAAATCCCAAAATTTCAAAACCAGAGTTATTATTTTCAAAATCATCATTTATGCATTTCTGAGTTTTTTTAAAAAAAATATGAATTGATTTAAAAGGGTTTGCTAATTTCCAGTAGGTGTTTTTGAATTTTGTAAAATAATAAAAGCTTGGTCAGAATGTGAAAATATTGTACTTGAGTTAACAATAATCTAAGCAGCATCCCCAAAAAAATTCATAATTTTGGAGTTGACTTGCTAATTTTCAAAATTAAAACTTGATTTACAGAATTAATCAAATCAAAAACGATTTAAAAATCCAGAAATCCTTGCTGGGCCGAATTCCTTTTGCTCGGCCCAGCCTACTCCCGTTCCAGCCCATTTCCAGCTCACGTGTCGTACTCACCGAAGCTGCCTTCTTGTTGTCGTCTCTCTTCGTCGAAGGTGTATTTTTGCTAAGGCGCGTCTTCTCTCTCGTTGCGTTCGTCGCTGCCGTTGACCTTATTGAATGTAAATGGGTCTTTAAGGTTCAGAGGAAAGTTGACAGTACTATTGACAGGTATAAAGCGAGGTAGCAAAATGTTTTAAAGAAAGGTATGGACTAGATTATGAAGAAATTTTCAGTCCAGTTGTGAAGTTATACTATCTCTGCAATCACGAACAATTGGCGTCTCAGGCAATTGGATGTACAAAATGCCTTTCTCCATGGTTACTTGGATGTGGAATTTTACATGAAGCAACCTCCGGGCTATGAAGATGAATGCCACCCGAACTATATTTGTTGACTTGACAAAGCCTTATATGGATTGAAACAAGCACAATGAGCATGGTATTCTCGCCTCAGCTCCAAGCTCCATGAACTCGGTTCTTGCCCATCAAGAACCAATGTTTCTTTGTTCATCTACAATCTAGCTGGAGTGATTATCTATATGCTCATTTATGTTGATGATATAATTGTTATTAGCTCGTCTAGTGTGGCTGTTGACATGTTGTTAAAGCAACTAAGAGAAGGTTTAGCACTCAAGGATCTTGGTGATTTACACTATTTCTTAGGCACATAAGTCAACAAGAACCAAGGTGGCCTATTGTTAACACAAAGAAAGTATATTATGGAGGTGCTTTGTCGAGCCGAAATGGCAAACTGCAAGCTGTAGCGACCCCAATGTCGTCTTCAGAAAATTTGACAAAAGAAGATGGGCATCTTCTGTCAGATGCCGAGAGCACAAACAATAGGAGTATAGTCGGAGCACTACAATATCTTACTTTGACGAGGTCGGATATATCTTATTCGGTGAACAAAGTTTGTCAATTCCTCTCGGGACCAAGGAGTTCACATTGGGGAGCTGCGAAAAGAATTCTGAGGTACTTGAAGTCTACATCTACAATAGGGCTTCAGATTCGCAAGTCTTCTGATGAGGATTCTTGGCCAGGTCAACTTTTTCAATCAAAGTCAGAGTCTTTGTCAAAGTAGGCCCACATATCAGAGGCTCACTCTATAACAATTATGAATCTATAACCAGTACTTAAAGAAAGTCTAATATCCTTTACTACGGCTAAACTAGTCAATGACTAGTTTAAGTCATGAGACGACTAGCTATGGACATCATCTGACCAACCATATGGTTTTGGGCAATCCCTGACCTGCAAACTGGTCGGGAGATATGACAGTTTCCCATGTAACTAACGTGAGAGCGATTATTGACGTATCTGACAACTTATAATAGTTGGCTAAGAGATGTGACGATTCAAGACTCAACAGAGTAATGTGCGTGAGGATTAGAGATGCCTTTAGTGGCATTAACTGCCACCTCCTTCAATAGTTATAAAGTGGATATCCCACATATTCTGTAACATATACATAACGACATCATCATTCAGAATCAAGTTTATCGATTTTGTAACATTCCCATTGTATCCTCGTACATACACCTAGTGTGTCCACAACAATAAAAGGTCTTCGTTTAGATTGTGCTCTCATATTATTTACTCATATAAGCTAGATAGGGAACCCCGTGTTCCGATGATCGACAGTTGGCGCTAGAAGGAAGGCGAAATCAACTCGAAGATCATCGTTGTGATGTTCTTGCGTCCTCACTAATGGATGAGGAGAACTCCTTCGATCTTTCCGACTATGCCTACCTCACATCTGAGGACTACGTCCCTGAGGAGGCATGCAAATGCGACTTCTACCTCGGGTATGTTCCCGAGGGAGAATCTTCGCCACCTTCAACCCAGCTCGTTGGGAGTGAGGCAGTGGGGACGCCATTTCCACCCGTAAGCAACTCCGAGGGCTAGTATATTCCCACTTCTATCAATTGAGAGACAAGTCACCATGATACCAGTACCATGGTGGTTCATGATGATCTCAATGGCAAAGACTATTTGAGGTTTTGGAGGAATCATCTCCAAAACATTTACTCCATCTACTTTGAGGTCTCGATTACTACCCCTCCTATGATGAGGATGAGACGTTCTCACCCTCTATATTCTCTGAGTTTTGTGCATATGCAGTTGTCAGCACTAGTGAGGTCGATAAACAACGGGTGGCATGTGAACAACATGAGGCCTAGGAGCAGGCCGAATGTTTGGCGCAAGAGCAATGCATTCAACTTCTTGCCGCCAAACAGAAGGCAATGGAGGAGGCTCGTCGCCAGTACCACGATAGCGTACTAGGGACATCCAGGAGGGCTACCACCAATGCAAGTGGCGAAGAGCGTCCACCAACTACGCCCCAGGTCACCCCGATGACAATGGTAAGAGATTTAAATATTGTACCATCACCTTTATAAGCGGGACTCTCATCGACAGGGTGCGCATACTTTTAAGTGACATTGCAAACCATCAAACGGGAGAAAATGAACATGACCATTTGGTCAATCGCTCATTGGCTGGCGACCTGCAAAAGGCTCACTACCTAGATGAAGTGAGGAAATTGAAAAAATACTACAGTAACTTCAAAGTCTAATATATCCCGCAAAAAATAATACTTTAGCATATCAATTATCAAATCTGGGCTCCTCATGATCACCTATTACAACAGGTGTTTTCCTTGAATGTTTGTCTAAATCCTATGTAAGCACATCTACAAAAGCATCACCGACCACTTCAGATGTCGCTGTTCTCAAGCATGACGCATATTGGATCCAACCATTAAAACCCTATCTGGCGCATGGGACAGTGCCCAAGGATGCACGTGACAAAGACAGATTAATTTGAAAGGCAAGATTGTACAAATTGGTCGACAACGACCTATACAAAATGGATCCTATGGTGTTCTAATGCGATGTATTTCTCAGGAGAATGGTGAAACATTACTTCATAAAATACATGGGGGTTTATATGGAGCACATGCTTCATATAGAACGCTGATCGGGAAAGCTTTCCAACAAGGTTTTTATTGGCCCACTGCACTGCAAGATGCAATGCATCATGTAAAGGCTTGTGAGTAGTGTCAATTTCATGCTCGACAAGTACACCAACCAGCATATCAATTGCATTGTTATGGCCATTTTTGACACGGGGAGTTGACATAGTTGGACCTTTACCTAGGGCAACTAATGAGTACAAATTCCTATTTGTGACCATTGATTCATTCACTAAGTGAATTAAAGCTAAACCCATCACTACAATAACTACATCAACAGCCAAAAAATTATTTATGAAAAATATAGTGACATGTTTTGGTGTACCCACTCGTCTTATTACTGATAATGGATCACAATTTGTCCGCGGTCTGTTTCAAGATTACTGTGATGAAATAAGCACAAAGATTTGTTTCACTTTTGTTGCTCATCCACAAAGTAATGGAGTAGTTGAATGTGCAAACGGTCAAATCATGTAAGGCATGAAGAAAATAGTCTTTGACATACTCAAATTACACACAGGGGCTTGGGTAGATGACCTCTATTTGGCTCTTTCGGCCCTACGTACTACGATCAGTAGAGCCACAGGTGAAAACACCATTTCAATTGGTCTACAGAGCAAAAGCGGTATTACCTAATGAAATTTATTTAGGTTCTACACGAATCAATCTCCATGATAACGTCAATCAAGGCGAACAACATGAGGATGGTGTCAAACTTCTCGAAGAAAAACACGATAGAGCACTCATTAGGTCGACAACCTATCTACAAGGGTTGCGTTAGTACTACAATAGAAGAGTTCAACCGCGTACACTTAACATGGGTGACATGGTTCTAAGAAGAATACATAATCAGTCTAATTTGAACACATTTTCCCCCAAATGGGAATGTCCTTTTACTATAGTTTTTGTTACCCGAACTCATTCTATTCGACTTAGTATGGAGGACAACGGAGTTATATCCAACTCTTGGAATATAGAACATCTTCGCAAGTATTATGTGTAATATATTCTATCTTATTAATAAAGTTTAAGTTTTGCATTCATTCTTTGATGCCTTTATCTTCCAATTTATATGATGCGAATCTATATTGCTATACGTTATGTGATTACGACTGATCTCCATGACTACCAACTAGTCTCCTAGCATATACAATGTCGTTGGTCTGGTCTTCAGATCACTTCTAGCATAGACTTTTCCTATAAGCCAGTTCTCACTGCTCGAAAACCCAATAGATTGATTTTATCTGAGACTTGCTTCCAGTTAGTACTGCGTATACTATGAAAGTTACACTGGTCATCATCCTCTAAATTATCACAAATGCTAAGTCCATGTGATACATTTATCATGTCAATGGTCAAACACGCCACAATCGGGGGCTAGTAATATACCAAAAACAACAAGAGCAAGCTCAATGAATTACAAGACAAAAATATTCACTAATTCAAAAACATTCATTACAATAAAGTTAAAGTCTATTGGGGGTCCCCGTGTCTCCCCCCCCCCAGGTCGATGCCAACATCGGTCTGACTGACGTCAACAAGAAAATAACAGCACGTCGTGGAGGTTACGCGAGACGACGACGACACGAAGCATGGCCTCGGTTACACAACCAAGCCCCTCTATGCAACTGGCAAGCGTAATACCTCTTACACAGCTAGCACACACAACGTCGGTCGGTGGGCCCAGTATAGGCGACCCCACTCGACCGAAAAGGATGAAGTTACCCCTGGGGTTTCCCTAAAAGTAGGATCATTTATGTAACTTCACCATCTCCCCTCTCCCATCCTATAAATAGGGCCCCCTTTGTAACATGAGGGGGAGGCCACTTGTACATTATTTCACACTTGAGCAATACAAGTTGGGTGATTCTCTTGCATGCTTACGCTTTGTCCCCTACTTACGCATTCCTAGAGGTCGACATAGTCGACCAGGGGTGTCTACAAATCTACTGTCTAGATGCGTATCTAAGACAAAGTCATTCAATTGTCTTTAAACTAAAATTTACATTCTTCATATACTTTTCTACAAGAGAATCTACTTCCTCTATTTTCTTTTGAATTTCTTGTGCAGAGTTCAAACTCAACTCGGGAATCAAATTCTCCAAGTCCACTGCAACTTTGTAGTAGTGCTTCAGCTTGATGAACAAAGTTCCTACATTGACTGCAATAACGGACTGAAGAGAGGTCTTCATGGATTGAACCATTTTTGGGATGTGGTCCACAATGAACTTCACTTGAGTTTTGATGTTGTCGACCAGTTCTCCAACCAATGGCTCCTCTTTTGTGAGTGAAACCTCTGCATATTTTACTTTAACAACAATAGCTTTTAGTTGATTAAGAATGAATAACAAAGCAGTAGAATTGGCTTCGTTAATGTCTTCGGTCTCCTTTATGAGAGATTTCTTTTCCTTGATAAGCTTCTCATTGTCCATGTTAAGATCGTATCAAAATTTGTCTACTTTATTCATCTCATATTGTACTTTCTATGTACATCTTTTCTGGACTTTCAATTGTTTCTGCAATTATAATTGTTTAAAGACAGAAAAATTTGGATAAGCAGGAGAAATATGCAAATAAAATAAAATAAAATAAAAGTGAAGCTTTACCTTCTGTTTCCTCGTATTTCTAAACAAGTGTGTCATGGTCCTGTGTAAGCTTTTCGCGTATCACTTGACGCTCCTTCAAGTCATCCAAGAGTTTTAAGTTGAGATCTTCAAGGCGCTTGTGCTCTGTAGCAGCTTGCTTAAGAATCTATTCTTTTCCTTTGAGGCTTCTTTCCTTGAGAACAAATTGTAATTTGAATTCTTTGGCGGCATTGTCGGTGAAGACCAACTTGTTCTCATACTCTTGGATAAGCCGACAAGCAAAATATTTTTCTTGCTTAAGTTGACTAAAATAGCAAAGTTAGAATTAGCAAAATTCTTCAAGTAATTAGAGCAAATTTTTGTTTAACTTACTCTTCCAGCTTTGCAATTTCTACATCTTTAGATGTACCCTTGTTGGTCGCATTTCCCATGAAAGCCTTAAAAAGGCCAAGCATTTCGGGTTTTTTTCTACATATATAATAATAAGAAGCCATTTATCTTCTATCTAATCAAGAAATCAAAGTCATTTCTCTTCTATCTAATCAAGAAATCAAAGGAGTTAAGTAAAGGGATTATTACCTTAGCATTCAAGTCTTCTATTTGATTCTCCAATTCACTATATCCAGACTCATCTAGTATAATAGGCATGTTGACCCTTGTTTCTAAAGAGCTAGTCGGAGCACCTCTTGGACCAAGTGATGGCCTCCATGCCACCACAACACCTGTAACAGAAGGAAGAGTAGGAGAATGGATATTTTCCTATTTAAATATCAAGATGGAACATTAACAAAGAAGAAGTCAATTTCTCAGTTATAACATATTTGAAAAAGTAAAGACTACTTATTTAGTGGACTGAATAGTTAAGTACTGACCAACATCCTGGTTGGGAACAACTTTAATCCTTTCTTCAATGGCAGACAAAACTTGAGTTGTCGGAGCCTGTTCACCACATCCATATTAATCGAGGCTTGCTCGGTTTAGGGGTGAAAACGAATCGGATAGTTTCCGACCGATCTGGACGGAAACATATTCGGATAGTCTTAGATCGGAAACGAATACAATTTTTTTTGTCGTGAATGAATACGAATACAATAGTCCTGGTATCCATCGGATATGGATTATCTGGATATGCGGAATACCAGCCCAACAGGCAACCTTGTGGACGTTCGTTTTCCCTCATACGAACTCTGATTCCGTCGATTCTTGTTTCTAAATGTATCTAAATTCAGTAACTTTCTTTTGGTTCTAATTTTATAATTTTGAATTTTATTTAAAATTATTGTATTTATTTGGCTCTTTTCGCGTATAGATTCCGGCATTTCAGAAGAATTCTTGGACCCATCCACCGAAGCAACTCAAACCTTCAACGAAGGAAAGTCGTAAACCTTTGATCTTGCTGCACCCATTTCATAAAAATGATATTGTTTTATATCATCATGAATTGCTAATTCCATAATAACTGCTTTCGGGAATAGTTAAAGTCATATTCGACAATATGCCACCTTAAATAATTGCTATTGACGTGTATCCTTGAACACCATAGGTTGTTAATTTTAGTTGGACATATTTTATTTCAAACACGGGTATCATATTATGCTTAGCCATTCATGAATGTTTGCATCAAATAAACTAGTTATATGTTTTTGTTAATTTCTGGCATACAATTTAAGGGGTTTTCATGTTCTGAAAAATATCCGTGATCGTATTCACTCCGTATTTGTATTCGATATTATTCGTATATCTGTCTGTATCCGATCCGTTTTCACCCCTAGCTCGATTGTTTCTGCAGGTATCTGTCTTAGGGAGGTCTGAGCATCTCCTACCACTTCCTCAGCGACCACCTCAGGCACTATCGCCTCCTCTAAGCTTATTTGCGCTAACTTGGCTATAGGAGGAGCAGGCAGTGGCTCCTCTCTGGATTCTTCAATTTTAGCAATTGGAGCGAGAGAGGTGGTCAAAGGGCTGATGCAAATAAAAATATTTATCTAAGTAAACATTACAAAAGAGAAAACAAATAAATAAACAATTAAGTTAATATACTTACTCAAAGCTAAGACCAATATCTGCCTCGAAAGAAAACAGGACGTCAGCAACAACTAATTTAGCACTGCCAACGTTGGTGATATTAACACTAGGACTACTAATCCTAGGTTTTCTCACCAAGATGAGGGAAGCTTGTTCTTCCTCAATCTCATCTTCCTCACCCTGAACATATAGGAATAAAGGAAGATGACTACATGATTGCTGAGAAATCATAACCTTTCATTGTCTCTTGCACACCTAGGTCACAACCTTGACAACTTTCACCAGCTTTTCTTGAGCCTAGGGCCGGTCATGGATGTGTTTCGACCAGATAGCAGACAGGGTGCTGGTCGTCTCTGCCACAATCTTGCTACCTTACAGCATAGTACCGGTTGGTGCAACATTGGTCTTCAGAGCGTTGGTCTTCTTAGCGACAACCAATGCACCCGCAGAGATTGCTGGAGTGGGTCTTGCCTTGGTTGTCGGTCTCTCGACCACGACCTATGTAGGCGCTGCATCAATAATCTTGGTCTTCTTTGCTGGCAAGGCTTGGCTGCTAGACCTAGACTGTTCGATACCCCTCTTTCTACCATGCATCTAAAGAGAAATAGAAAAATTTATCAGTTACTATCTTAAGGAAAAATTCAAGACTACGATTAAATTTATACAAACCTGCATTCGTTCATTTATGAACTCTGCAGACGCCCCGATTAGGCTGGAAGGCTAGTCGTTAAAGGAGATAGGCTCTGAGCCATCCCATACATTCTTCAACATAGTTGAAGCCTTCTTTTCGACCACATCCTCTAGCAGAACTAAAAACAAAAATTTTGTAGACTTTATAATGTTTATACTACAAAGTCAAAATATTGCCTTAAAATAAATCTGGAAAGTAACATACTTTTAGAGCTATCCTTGGTCGGGTCGTCAACACCTTTTAGCATCCAAGTATAGTGAGCACTTTTCTTTAAAGGGTTGACCTTGTGTTGGAGAAAGTCGTAGATGATCTTCCGACCAGTTACTCCGGCAATCACTAATGAGATGATTGCATCGACCAGTTTGTCCCCTTCGGCTATCAGCTTTAAAGAGGCCTTCTCCTTCTTCACGTCCTGAGCAGACCAGGTCGGTGGAGGGCCTCTGGTATACTTCAGGCGACTACCTCCAGAAACTTCAGAGTAGAACCACTCCTTCTAGTAGTCCCGCATGTACCTTGATAGGGAGAGGGGATTTTTTTTTAACATTTGGTCATAGAGCTTGAAATAAGTGCTACCATAGAACCCCTGACCTTTTATTATTTAGGGTAAATTGGTAAAAATGGCAAAAAAAAGACAAATGGAATGAGGAAAGCCAAGGAAAGCTTCGCAAAGATGCGAAAAGACACTAAGAATCAGAATGGAGTTTGGTCCAAGGTGGAAGAGCTATATCCTAAAGTAATCTAAGACATATGCTAAAAACTCACTCTCTAGTAAGCAAAAATCTAATTTCATGAAAGAAGCAAAGAGAATGATCCAACCTTCTTCCAAAATTGGAGCCGCTTCGCTGTCGTAAGGACTCCATTTGATTAGAGACCGAGCAGGGAGATAGCCTTGGTTCTCCAGTTCTTGAATCTTGTTCTTGGTAAGGATTGAAGTACCCAGAATCCCCATGATCAAAGATCAAACTGAGATTTTTAGAGATGAAGAGATTTGGAAGAAAGATTGGAGACAAAGAAACTCAAAGGCGCGAGACGAAGATTGCAACGAAAGTGAAGTAATAGTAAAGGTAAAAAAGAAGTATTTTTATCCCTCTTCACCACAAATCGTCACCCACTCACCGCAACCTTCGGATACGGTTTTCAAGAAAATAAGAATATTTTTCTTTCTTCTATATTTTCATTAAATGATTGGAATGATTGTGCATGATCAAATCTTATTGATGCATGTTTTGAGGCAAGAAAGTCTTAAATAAATTTTCTTTATTTTCTTAAGCCTTAGGGGCTAGCTGACGAGGATTCTTGACCAGGCAACCTTTTCGACCAAACTCAGAGTCTTTGTCAAAGTAGACCCACATATCAGAGGCTCACTCTATAACGGTTATGAATCTACAACCAATACTTAAAGAAAGTCTAATACCCTTTACTACGGCTAAACTAGTCGATAACCAATTTAAGTCATGAGACGACCAATTATAGATATCATCCGAACAACCATATGGTTTTGGGCAATTCTTGACCAACAAACTGGTTGGGAGACATGACAGTTTCCACTAACGTGAGAGCAGTTATTAGCGTATCTAGCAACTTATGACAGTTGGCTAAAAGACGTAACGGTTCAAGACTCAACAGAGGAACGTACGTGAAGATTAGAGGCGCCTTTAGCAACGTTAATTAACTGTCACTCCTTCAATAACTATAATGAGGATAGCCCACGTATTCTGTAACATAGACATAACGACATCATCCTTCATATTCAAGTTCATCGATTCTGTAACATCTCCATTGTATTCTCACATATACACCTAGTGTGTCCATAGCAATAAAAGATCTTCATTTAGATTGTGCTTTCATATTATTTTCTTGGATAAGCTCGATAAGGAACCACATGTTCCGATCATCGACATCTTCTTCGTTGCTTATCAACGCATTCTTAGATGCTGATTGGGCCGGATGTCCCGATGATCGTAGATCCACGGTAGGCTATGCAGTCCTCTCTGGGTGGAACTTGATCTCTTGGAGTGCTAGGAAGCAGCAAACAGTTGCTCATTCTAAGTACGGAAGTAGAATACAAGTCCCTGGCAAATGTGACAGCTGAAGTAGTATGGATTCAGTCGCTGCGGGAACTTGGTATTATTTCAGGGTCGACAACCTGTTCTTTATTGTGATAATCTTGGAGCCACTTATTTATCAGCTAATCCAATGTTTTATGCACGAAATAAATATATTGAAGTGGACTTTCATTTTGTGAGGAAACAGGTAGCACACAAACTTCTTGAGATTCGAATCATTGCTTCAAAGGACCAAGTTGCGGACTTATGTAAGAAGCCTCTGATGATTCGGCAGTTTTCAGCATTTCTAGTTACTACACTGTCTAAACTTAGCAAAGACTAGTTGGGATTGAGGGGAGGTATAGCTAGAGATAGACTTCAGGTTGGATAAGTTTTGTTTCAAGGTATCCTAACCGTGTGCTCATCTGTTGTAATCTCTTGCGGTGCCTTGTGGTTCCGGATGAGAATCCGGCAACCGAGTATATATGCATTCAAATCGTCGCGTATGGCAGGCGAGTGTACTTGCTTTCTGAATCAGGGAATTCTTACGGGGGCTAACAACCGCGTGGTTCCAGCCGCGACGCCAGTGCTATGACTGTGCAAATGCAGCTTTCGTTAGTGGGGCATGAAAGTGGCTGGCTGCTCCTAATTAATTTTGGGTTATAGAGGATTGCACACCTAATTGTCATTTTCTGTGGCAATGAGATCATTTTTTGTTTCGACTGACTAGTCATTGGCCAATATTAATGTTATACCCCAATCAATTCGCTAGAATTTTTATTTCAAAAAGAGAGGGACAGAAACTAGTGTGTCCTATCTAGAGTACTTCCCAGCAGCAGCACTCTTGAGTCTGTACTATTCTTCTATACATCGCCTGTGCCATAAGACAAGAAAGAAAGGAATCAAGGAATAACCAGTACGCAGTACACCAAATAATTAAACCACGAATGGTTAGCTAATCTCTAGCTAAGCACTATCATGCGTACGTGCCTCCGGGGCGACAGGCCGGACACGCGGATACGTGTCGTTTGCCTCCCCTCTCGCGCTCTCCCTTTCCCTTCTACCCCATCGCCATGCCCGTGCCCCGTGGCAGACCGGGTCTTTGTCTCCATTGCACATCGATGTTATTCCACACCCCTCTTTAAAGGGACCACCTCGCTGCCTCCCTTCTCTCCTTCATCTCCTTCCATGCATGTCCATGGTGCGGACGGCGACCCTTCTCCTCAGCTCATAGTCATAGATTGATCTCTTCTTGCCTACCTAGTACGTACTAAAACCATGCGTAGATGCCATGTCGTCGCAACTAGCTAGCATGGTAGGAGCGAGGCTGAGTGGATAGGTAGCTAGCTAGCTAGCTAGGGGAAAGCTCTCATGGCGCTGGAAGCTGTGGTGTTCCCGCAAGAGCACCTCGCGTGCACGGCCAAGGTGGCTGTGACCATGCGCGCGCCGTCACTAGACTGCGGCATCGACATTG
Organism: Ampelocalamus luodianensis; assembly: GCA_036346255.1. NCBI lineage: Eukaryota > Viridiplantae > Streptophyta > Magnoliopsida > Poales > Poaceae > Ampelocalamus > Ampelocalamus luodianensis. Next base: position 4,306,551 of record CM070634.1, read on the forward strand.
ACGAGCTCGAGGAGAAGGGCGGCGTGCTGCTGCAAGAAGAGGCCGGAGAGATGATGCTCGGCGCCGGCGCCACCACCTGGGTCGACGCGGCAGCTTGCGCGCGCTCCATTGCTTCTGGCGCCGTCGAGGAGTACTGGGACGAGAAGCACTACCCCGTGTCGCCGCCGCCGCCTGCAGCGTCCGGCCACGGCAAGGCGGCCGCGCGGAGGCGTAGGCGGCGCCCGAAGGCTGTGAAGAACAAGGAGGAGATGGAGAACCAGCGGCGCAACCACATTGCCGTGGAGCGCAACCGGCGGCGGCAGATGAACGAGTACCTCGCCGTGCTCCGGTCCGTCATGCCGCCCTCCTACGCGCAGCGGGTACGTACATACACGTGCTCCTTGACACCCACTGTTCGTGCAACGCTCCTCGATCCGTATCATCCTAAGCTAAGCTTTACGGGTCATGTCAACATATGCACGAACGGCTTGCTTATCATCACATTGTTGTCCCCTAACTTTTCACTGTAACAAATGTCAAATCCTGTTGCCCCCTGGCCATGTGCTTGCTGCCTTTCGCGCCATGCCGCTTTGGTTCCATATGTCACGGAATCTATAGGGAGCCTGTACCGCGCATCAAAAGCCGCACCTTCTTGTGTGCCGAATGCTTGCGTTGCTGGCTTGCAACCTAGCTAATGGCCCGTGCCGTTTGCTGCTGCAGGGTGACCAGGCATCGCTAGTGGCAGGCGCCATAAACTTCGTCAAGGAGTTGGAGCAGCTCCTGCAGTCGCTGGAGGCTCAGAAGCGGCGGGCGCCGTGCTCCCAGCCGGCTCCGGTGCCGTTCGCCAGATTCTTCGCGTTCCCTCAGTACTCCGCCGGCGCGGCCGCCGGCGACAATTCCAGCTCTGGTAACGGTGAGGGCGGCTGCGGGGCTCGGAGGGGCGTGGCCGACATCGAGGTGGTCATGGCGGAGAGCCACGCCAACGTGAAGGTGCTCGCGCCGCGGCGGCCGAGGCAGCTACTGAGGATGGTGGTGGCGCTCCAGTGCCTCGGCCTCACCGTGCTCCACCTCAACGTCACCACAACCATCGACCATTTGGTCTTCTACTCCTTCAGCCTCAAGGTACCAAATTAAGCCATATTGGCACTCTAAAATCTATACAGTGACCAGACTGTTTTACCATGTTTCATACATTAATTCGGTCCTACTTACACATGTCACCGTTTCTGTTGCAGATAGAGGACGAGTGCCGGCTCTCGTCAGTCGATGAAATCGCCGCCGCAGTGCACCAGATGGTCGCGCAGATCGCCGAGGATTGCGTTAGTTAATTTAGCTGTAAAAGGATGTGTCTGTAACATTAGTTCGCTCCTAGTTCGTACATGGATAACTGGCGATTCGCGCCATTATCAGTACTACTCCTTGTTTGCGTGCAAGTAATTAAACATGTATCGATCGGATCTACTTAATTTTTGTAGTACATACTAAAGCATCCCGCGGATGAAGTCACATCTCGGGGCACCAATTATTAGCACCAAGACGCCTGCGTGTGCATACGGGCGATGAACTGGTGGTGGGCAAGTTTTCTTTGACGGGTCACCATTCACCAGATAAGAAGCATGGATTATTCAGATTAGTGGGGTACTCCCTTTCTTGTTTGATGATCGATCGAATCATCTTATGTTAAAATCACCTTAACGATCATGTACTCTTGGATTTCGGAGTTTACACATGAACCTTGGTAACATGTCGGGGTCATTGTTCTGAAGTGTAGCATGGGGGATGAACCAGGCGTAGTGTCTTTCCTCCCATCATGCTGCTGCTACAGATTAGGACAAAAAATTTGTAGGATTAGGGTCACTTTCCCACAAAGTCTGTTTCTTGGATGCTGAATGGTTAAAAAGGAAGGCATGACTTTTGATTGGGCGTTCGGAGTGTCCATTAGGAATCATCGCATTGTGCGCTGAATAGCCTTATTGTAAGGATATGAAGTAATGCAAATGGCTTAAAAAGAATGAGAGCTACTAGTATGTGTACGGATAAATTTAGTTACGAGATCATTACAAACCATCACTAACATGACGCATAGATTTACTTGGCAGGGTTGTCTATTAGCGACTGTTTATAACTATTTTATATGCTACTTTTTAATGGACAGTCAACCCGCAGAAGAATGGAAGTAAAAACAAACAAATGGGCAATCATACTGTGCTACTGGTGAATCTGACAACAAAGCCTTTCATGCATGCATATGCCTAGGCAGCTGGTATTTTGCAACCTTGCTACTAAAGCTAATAGCTATCTTTTACGTCCTACTCTGTTCCTTCGATCTGTAGTCTGACAATTACTACGTGCAGAAATGGTAGAAGAAATAACACTTCCTTCAACAATATTGTTGAAAACTGCATAGTGTACATACCTTTTTAACATTTTTTTTTTGTGGGGAATCATATTAACAATTTCTAATTTTACAAGTGTTTCAGTACTCTCCCAAAGAAAACTGCGTGGTTTTAAAGTAGTAGGGGCAAGTGAGAGGATTGTTTGCACTCACTAGTAACTGAGATGTTACGTATTTCTTCATTTTCCTTTCTTGAGAAGTATAGGAGCCTTATATTTTTCTTTTTCTATGTTTGTTGCTCCAGTGCGAATAATTGCAATCGGCAAGTATATGTATGCAACTGTAGTATGAGTGTATGACAGAGAATCGTAAGATAGGCTGGCAAATAGTCATGTAGGAGACCCCACAACGTTGAACAAGGCATTTGCTATTTTTCCAAAAGACCGCCCAATCAAGGCGCCTTCCATTGGCTACTTATCAAATCAAATATCAAAGATGCTAGCCTTCAAAGAAAAATCTCTGAATATTCAGAGTGATTCCCCAAAGTTGCCTAATTGTGGAGGAATACTCCAAGTTGTTGCTTAAAGTCTTGCTATTCTCAATGGGACAAGGAATCATTCATTCACATAATTTCTAGGCCATGGTGCTAACTAAATGGATCAGCCTGCAGAAAGTTGCAGAGAAAGACAAAGTCATTGTACTTTTGGATCTTGTCTTGAGCAGGCCATGGCATTATACATACCATTAGCTAGAGGCAAGCAATTTGGTATTAGGCTCTTAGAGAATAGGACTACAAGGAATGAGCACATGCGGCTGAACAAAATCTGGGGCCAATTGAACACATACGAACTCTGTAACATCAGGTTAGGTCCCCAGAATAGAACAATTTGATGTCTGAAAGGAATCAGCAATTCTTAAGTGGTCCACAGCATTTCCAACGGAGGAACATGCCAATGACTCTACCATCAGAAAGATCACCGGCATCAGATCTACCAGACAGCAGGGTTGGAGAACCCGTATAAAAGTTCAGAATGAGAGTGGCATGCTACGCATCTCTGGATAAGCTTAAGATAACGTATGCCTCAATAATTGTTGAGCTTGAGCAATCGGAGAAAGTAAGTTGAGTTTCATACACAAAACAGATAGGGGACAAACTTGACCCATCAGATTTCTCGTATGCATGCCTAAATTTCCACCTTCATGCAGTTATCAGCATGTTCTAAAGATCATATGGAAGCCAAAAAAAAAACGTTGCAGAGCTTTTCTTTTCTTTTCTTTCTTTTTGTTTTGTTTTTGGAAAACTTATGCTCCAGAGATTCAAGTGATCTGATGAAAAAGAAATCGGTTCAAGGTTCAAGTTGCACACTGATAGATAGATAGGTAGGTAGGCCGTCGAAAAAAAAAAAAGATAGATAGGTAGATAGATAGATATGTTAGAGATATATATGTATAGTGTGTTATTCTCCATTGTTATAAGGGGTTCTTTACATATTTACTACATGTACTTGTGTATATATACTGGCTCATTGGCCCTATATTGAATACAAGCGATATTCACAACATGATATCAGAGCGTACCTAGGGTTTTCGTTTATCCCGTCGCTTCGCTTCGCTTGTCACTCCGCCGCCACCGCTCGGATCCGACGGCGTCGCTCTTGTCGTCGTCTTCGACGACTCTCGGATCCTCGGCTGCTCGGGTCCGCGCCGCCGTCGCCCACTCGCCGTCGCCGGATCGGCCGTCCGCGCCGCCGCGCCGCTCGCCTCTCCGCCGCCGACTCTCTCTGCCGCGCCGCGGATCAGCGCGCCGCCTGCCGTCGCCGTCGCCGCTCGCCTCTGCCGGGCCGACTCCTGTCTGCCGCTCGGTCGCGCCGCGTTGCCCGCTCGCCGTCGCCGGCCCGACTCCTCTGCGCCGCCGGATCGGCGCGCCGCTGCCGCCGCCGCGCCTGCTCGTCGCCGCCGCCACCGGACGCTTGCCGCTTCTTGAGAGCCGCTCCGCTCTCGCCGCCGCCGCCGGAACCCTAGTTCCCGTCGCGGCGTGCGTGCGTGCGTGTTGAGTGGGCCGGCATGTTAGCCGATTTCTAATCGGCTTGAAGAAAAAAAAAACGTGGTTCTAACCGCCGCGCCGTCCAGCGCCGCCTGTTAGACTTCGTTGTCCTGGTCGCCGCGCCATCCAGCGCCGCCTACCAATGGGCACCATTTCCCTCCCTCGCTGCACCGACTTTGTGTCTCACATGCGCATCCACATGCATGGTCTTCGTCTCTGGGCGTCCTCTCTGGCGATGTTACCTGTCCGCCTTGCCCTACACCTCCGACGGAGTTCGCTGTTGCGCCGCCCCAACACCGACAAGACTGCTGCGAGACCGCCGCCTTCATCGATGATGAGGCTATCTCTGCCTACTAGGAGGCTCTGGATTTCTACAAAGATCGCCTGACCGTCTACACTCAGTGGTACGACAACGACGCCTCGCCGTTTCTTTGTCCTCATCGCCGATATCGGCCTCGGTTCTCTTCGAGGTTGTGGGACTCCATCGCTTTCGGATGTGGACTCACCTTCGTCGGCGCTACGAGCCCTCGGTGATGCTCTCTACCGTCCGTGGTCCGCCAGAGCACTCTCTTCAGCAGGTGATGCTATCGTTGGCGTCTTTTACGCTCGAGCTCTGTATCGGCATCACCGGACTCTCTCGCATTGCTTTGGCGGCTCTGTCGATCTTTGCCTAGCCGCTGCGTCTTGACACAGGTTTCAGCGGATCTACGAGTTCCTTACTCGCTTCGTCCCGAAGTTCGAGCGGGGCGTGCCCATCTCCTGCACACCACCTCGTGTCACTCTTCGAGGCCCTGCGAGATACGAGCGAGGAGGGCTCGCTGAGTGGTGCTTGGCTCGCCGCCACTCCCCTCCGTGCTCGCCGCTCGCCACTGCTACACCGATCGTTCCACGCCAAAGACACCGCCTCCTCCAGCCTACCACGGGAGGTGGTGGCGCCTCCATCCGGCGGTGGTCGCCTCATCGCTCCTCTCGCAACAAGGTCGGCCACATTGAGTTCGATGCTATAAGAAGCGGCGGCATCTTTCGTCGTTCTTCTACTAGCACTGCATCTGGTGCTTCTACATCGGCGCTCGCATCGACTTCTTCAGCAGCTTTCTCTCAGCGGCGAGATAGCCGACTTGGCGCCGCTGCCGCTTGAGTTCTCCTCGGCGGGTTCTGCGGGCTCTACTCACGACTCTTCGAACGCGAGAAACCACCTCCCCACGATCGGTACCTCCCGTGGATTCTTGATTCTGGAGCATCTTTTCACATGACTCTTGATTCTTCCACTATGTCTTTCATTACATCCCTTGATTCTCATGTCAGTGTTCTTACTGCTGATGGTACATCTCTTTCTGTCTCTTGTCGAGGACCTCTTAGCAACTCATCTTTTCATGTTCCTTCTGTAGCTTATGTTCCTCGCCTTACCATGCAGCTTCTTTCTGCCGGGCAGATTACTGATCTTGGTTGTCGGGTCATTCTCGACTCGACTCTTGTTGTGTTCGGGACCGCCACACGGAGCTCGGTTGGTTCGGCCTCGGCGCCTTGACTCACGGCGTCTCGGGAGCTTGGTAGCTTCACCTTCCTTCCGCGCTACCGTTGCGCGGTCCTACGAGCTTCTACCACTTCGCCTACCAGCTCCTTCCAGCAGTGGCATCACCGTCTTGGTCATCTGTGTGGATCTCGTCTGTCATTTTTGGTTCGTCGTGGTCTTCTGGGGTATGTCTCAGGAGATATGTCTTTAGATTGTCAGGGCTATAAGTTAGGTAAACAAATTCAGCTTCCTTATCCTCATAGTGAGTCAGTGTCTCAGCGTCCTTTTGATCTTGTTCATTCAGATGTTTGGGGTCCGGCTCCCTTCGTTTCGAAAGGGGATCATCGATATTATATCATTTTTATAGATGATTTTTCTCGTTACACTTGGATATATTTCATGTCTTCTCGTAGTGAGGTCTTATCTATCTATAAACAATTTGCTATTATGGTCCATACACAGTTCTCCACCCCTATTCGTGTCTTTCGTGCTGACTCCGCTGGCGAGTACCTCTCTCGTTACCTGCGTAGCTTCCTTCGAAAGGCGGTACTCGCTCTGTTCCCTTGTCCTGGTGCTCATGCTCAGAATGGTGTCGCTGAGCGCAAGCATCGTCATCTCCTTGAGACGGCTCGTGCACTGATGATTGCCGCCTCTATTCCACCTCACTTTTGGGCCGAGGCTGTTTCCACTGCCACCTATCTCGTTAACATCGACCCTCTTACGCTCTTGAGTGCGATTCTGTTGAGCGTCTTTGTGGTCTTCTTCGACTACTACGCGCCCCGTGCCTGTTTGGTTGCGTTTGCTATGTTCTCCTCGCCTCGAGAGCGTACCAAACCGATGCCACGATCTGTTGAGTGTGTCTTTACGGGATCTGATCACGAGCACAAGGGATATCGGTCTTTGGGATCTGTTGGTCGACGGATGCGGATTTCTCGGGATGTGACTTTCGACGAGTCTCGTCCCTTCTACCCACGTCCTACCTCTCCTTCGGCTTCGGCTTTCTCTGTGGAGTCTCTGTCCTTTTTGACCTTTCCAGATACACCTATATTTGTCTTACCCTCATCCACCTGTCCCACTGAGTCTCCACATATTCCTCCTGTAGCCTCTCTGCCGTTGTCGCCGCCTGATTCGTCTCCTGCGGCTCCTCCCACTACACTTGTCTACACTCGTCGACCTCGTATTGAGGATCTTCCAGATGAGCCATCTTCTCCTGATGTTCTCTCTTCTCCTGATGATCCATCTTCCCCTGATGGGTTCTCTTCTCCTCGCTACGCTCTCCGCGATTGCCAGTCGATTCGGCCTCCGCCGCTTTTTGGTTTTTACAGTGCGGCTACTCTTGAGTCTGTCTCTATCGGATCTTTGTTACTCATCTGAGTGGCGATGCTATGGCCGAGAGATTGCGCCTCGAGCGTCTTGGTACTTGGGATCTTGTTCCTTTTCCATCTCACTCTCGTCCCATCACGTGTAAGTGGGTCTATAAGATTAAGACTCGCTCGATGGCTCTCTTGGCGCTATAATGCGCGTCTTGTTGCTCGTGGCTTCCGCGGGAGCATGGTCGTGACTACGACGAGACTTTTACTCTGTGGCTCACATGACCACCGTCGCGCTCTTCTTGCGGTGGCGTCATTCGCCATGGTGCATTTCTCGACTTGATGTCAAGAATACCTTTCTTAATGGCGAGTTGCGTGAGGAGGTCTACATGCTTCCGCCACTGGGTATTCTGCTCACGAGGGCATGGTGCATGCGTCTTCGTCGTTCTCTCTATGGCCTTAAGCAAGCCTCTCGTGCTTGGTTTGGCGCTTCTCCTCTGTGGTCACTTCTGCCGGCTTTTCGATTAGTAATCATGATCTCGCGCTCTTTGTCCACACTTCGTCTCGTGGTCGGACTCTTCTTCTTCTATATGTTGATGACATGATCATTCAGGAGATGATTACGAGTACATTGCCTTTGTCAAGGCTCGTCTTAGTGGCGATTTCTTATGTCGGATCTTGGTCCTCTTCGTTACTTCCTTGGGATTGAGGTTACTTCCACTCCAGATGGTTTCTTTATGTCCCAAGAGAAGTATATTTAGGATCTTCTTGATCGCGCCTCTCTCACTGATCAGCGTACTGTTGAGATTCCCATGGAGCTCAATGTTCACCTCCGACCCTCTGATGGCGAGCCTCTTTCTGATCCGACTACGCTATCGTCATCCGTTTGGGAGTCTTGTCTATCTTCTTTGTTACTCGTCCAGATATCACTTATCCAGTCCACATTATGAGTCAGTTCGTATCTGCTCCCACTCAGGTCCACTACAGCCACCTTCTTCGAGTTCTGCGATACCTTCGTGGGACTTTCTCTCGCCGTCTTTTCTTTCCACAATCCAGCTCGTTACAACTTCAGGCTTATTCGGATGTTACTTGGGCGGCGATCCTCCGATCGCGGTCTATCTCTGCCTTCTTGTGTTTTCTTGGTGGTTCTCTCATTGCACGGAAGGCGAAGAAAGCAGATGCGATATCCCGTTCGAGTCGCGAGAGGCTAAGTTGCGAGCTATGGCTCTCTTGCCAGAGATTACTTGGCTCACGGTGGTTACTTGAGGATTTTGGTGTTTACATTACTACCGACTCTCTCTTGTCCAATAGTATATGTGCTATCGGTGTTGCGTGACCACATGAAGCATGAGCTTACCAAGCATATTGGTGTTGATGCTTCCTTCATGCGGTCTTGTGTGCATGATCGGTGATTGCTCTCGGTATGTGCCTTAGAGCTTCGGATAGCGGATTTCTTCACGAAGGCCTGACTCGAGCACAAGACGGTTTCTACCTCTCCAAACTCAGTGTTGTTGATCCACCCTGAGTTTGAGGGGGGGTGTTAGAGATATATATGTGTAGTGTGTTATTTCTCATTGTTATAAGGGGTTCTTTGCATATTTACCACATGTACTTGTGTATATATACTGGCCCGTTGACCCCATATTGAATACAAGCGATATTCACAACAAGATATACATGGACCTCAATGCTTGCACTCTAAATTGGGCATGAAGTATATTCTCATGGGTGTAACAGGAGTGTTTCTTGTCAGAAAATAAGCAGTCCTATGCAAACATGAAAAAAAATTAGCCCGGGAAACACGTTTCAGAATGGCTCACCAGTCATCGATAGCCGTATGCAGACATAAAAATACTCCAGATACCACATCTTACCTACCATACGATCCATTCTGGACCAAGAGATAGAGAATACCCAACTCTATTCCCTTCTCCACAAGTTTACTGTGCCATCACCTGTCTGTACTATTACCTGATGTATCGACAAGCAGGGCAAACAGGTCATCTGTCGTGGCTTAAAGACTTGTCAGGGTATTGCCAGAGATAAAGCTATCATGGTCCCATTCAAGGGATTCCTGCATTTCCCATCCCTTTTATAAAAATCCACTGCAAAACAAAACACAATGGGGACTGAAAAGGTCAAGCCTGAATGCATCAGGTGGTACTTGTCTATTGTACACCAGAAACAGTATTATAGTAGTAGGTACCATGGACCATTCAGGCCGTGCCTGCTCTGCAAAGTGTGCAAGAGAATATTGTCACATTCTGTTATAGATTCAGTCTCATGCAACAGTAGCATATAAGAAAAGTGAGAGCAAATTCAGCTCGTTTAGAGAATCAGAGATGGCGAGCAACTGTTGTTCATTTTAGCTGCCATATGTGTGGCACTGAATTTTGGTCTGCTGAATAGAATCGTTGAAGCAGATAATTAAGATGGAGAAGTTACGATAACCGAATCGAAGGAAGCAACGAGCACCGTTCTAGGTCTTTAGTGAACAGCAAGCGGATAGATAGCATGGGTGCAAATCGTGGAGTGACAAATTATCAATTGCACATCAAATGTGTCAAATTATTCAATTAGCCAGAATGGTGATGTAGTGAGTAACCTACAGCCCATTCTGTACGGCTTGACATGCTGTTATGTCACCATTAACACATTAACGATCTCTTGTCCTAGTATGCATTATGGTTCATATAGTACCTAACTCTAACTGTTGCTGTATTCCTGTATCCATACTACTCCTGTGCCAATTGATTCACTGTTTATATTTTACGAAACAGCCTGCAATCTTGTTTCAGATCTCGTCTCTGAAGAACACGCACAGCTTAACAAGGCCGTTGGCGTCTAGCGGGTCAGCAACTCTGCTCTGATGATCAGGCCAGACTGTTGATCTGCGCAAGGCTGTCTGGGCCCAACTTTCAATGTAAGCCGGACCAGGCTGACACGACGGGCTCGCCAGGACGTTCTGAGTCAAGAGTGCCCAAATTCGCCGCGGCTATACAGCTAACCACAGCCCACGGCCGTTCCAAGACCACGCGGCCAAAACCCACGGCGGCACTACGCACGCGTGTCCTCCCCAGCAGTTCGACGCAACGGTAGCGGCCCGCACGGCACCCACCGCGCACCTCGAGCCCCGTAAGTTCGGCCCGTGCAACCTGCCGTGGGCTATTATCATTTACAATGACTTACATTAGCTCTCTATAGTCTATGATATATAGGATTCTAGCTGATATAGATGAAAGAAAATGAAGAGAGAAAAAAATATTATCTATCATGAAGTAGTCGGCGATATCATGTAAAACAAGAACGAAACGTCGACTCTCTCCACCATTGTACGAGAGGGCTGTCTACATCGAAACATTTATGATCCCATGCGCACTCCTATCGATGAACTCGAAACGAAAGTCTTTCTTCCCCTCCGCTCGGCGCCACTTCCTCCTCCGTGCGTGCGAAAGACTTTCTTCCCCTCCGCTCGGCGCCCTTTTTTTCCTCCGCTCGGCGCAAAATTTTCCCCAAGCAACCCTCCCTATTTCCTCGCGCGCGAAGCCAGTAGCTCCTATCCATTCGCATGCCCCTCCAAATCCCCTCTAATCCATGCCCAAATCCATTCGCACAGAGAACCCTAGCCCCCTCCAATCCATTCCCATCCCCTAATGTTGTTGGTTGTCTAGGGGAATCGAGGATGCCTCGGGGGAGAAAGCGTGTTCTTTTGCCGCCGCCACGATAGCCTCTGCCCAGATAACAGCCAAATGCCTCTACAGAGGTTGGGACCGACGGTGCCCACGCCAGCGCTGGGGTTGGTGGGAGGGCACATCCACCGGTAGCCCTTCCATGTCCTCATCTCATGCGTTCCACACGGACAAGCCGTCAGACCATGTCACGGCGGCCGAGTTCTCATCTCCGACACTACAGATCCGCATAACTGGTACGTGTGCTCTTACCGATTCCTATTATGTACATTAGCAAAAAAATTGTTGTAGAGAACATCGGTTCCAGACTAAAGCACTGCAATGCCTATTTTGTTTGCAAAAACTGTAATAGCTGTTTGTTGGCCATACCACTGCAGTGCCAAATTTGCTTGCAAAAACTGTAATAGCTGTTTGTTGGCCATACCCTTTATGAGCACTACAGTGGCTTATTTGTTAGCCACAACACACAATTGTTTTGCATATGAAGCAATGATGCTATGCAGGAAATTTGGCTCCTATTAATGTAACATTTCTAGCTAATTGTGCACATCAAACATCAAAGACTGTCTTGATATTACAGTTATTAAACAAATACAAATATATTTCAAATAGTTGTCATTAGAGTTGTAGATTAAATACAAATTATATTTTCGAATGTAGCAGCAAAAATTGCAAGGGCAAATTAGCTAGTTGTAATAACAATAAAGAAGTTCATGTGTTTCTTTTGTGATGATTGATTACCTTAGAGGAGCCACTTAGACGTAATTATATGTTTCTAAGAATTTTGCATTTCCAATTTGTTCATCATATATGTATTTTTATCTCAATGCATTCCCAATTTAAGAAATTCATTTAGGTTACTTGATGTTAACTTCACGATTTAGGTTACTTCATATTTGCATGTGAGTCCTTTTTCAGGGGAAAGGATTATCGGCCGGCCGATGGATTCCTAAATTATTTACAGAATTATCCAATTTCCCTTTTCCACAATATGCTCCTCACCAGCTTTCCATCTCATAAAATTCATCCAATTTCCCTTGTCTGCAACATGCTCCTCATCAGCCCCCCATGTCACAAAATTTCCACTACGTTGGTAGCACTTCACACTACACTCTATCCCTAGCACCACAACCACTAGCAGCCAACCGTCCATATTGATAGTAGAGACGACGATGGAGAAGGTAAGACTGAAAAACGCGTGATTTGGACACAAGAGGAGGATGCGAGATTGGTAAGTTTTAAATATAGTCATGTTTAGTAGTCTATAAGAATAATTACATAAGTTTTTCTTGTATGTTTTGAACATAACTAATGTTCTTTGTTATCAATGTAGATGGGTGCATGGTTGAACAATTCAAATGATTCTATCATAGGCAATAACAAAAAAAGATAAATATTGGGGAGATGTTGCTGCTGCCTACAACAGAACCACCCAAAAAAATCAGAGACGACTAGCGAAGCAAGCCAAGGACTGTTGGCATAAACTTAACAAATGGGTCAATGAGTTCCAATGCTCTTGGTTGAAGGCTTCTCGTGTATATGCCAATGGACAGTCCGATAATCAGTTGATGGACAAGGCCCACCGTATCTATGGTGAAAACTACGGAGGACAGTTTTTACACATATGTACTTGGAAAGCTGTTAGAGACCAACCCATGTGGCATGCTTACAATAAAAAGCTCAATGTGGGGGAGGCGGGGGACCACACATCATCTCCTACAAATATTGAAGATATCCTGCGCTTGATAGGAACAAAAGCAGCCAAGGCTGAATGCAATAACAAAGGCAAACCAAAGGCAAAAAACAGTAGAAGTGGAAGAACTCGACAAATATCTAAATCTGCAGGCTGAAACTAACAAAAATTGTAGCATAGTGATGGAATTGCATAAACGTATCTTAGCTGGGAAGCTTGAAGCGGCAAGGCTTGCTCACCTTGCAGCAAAGGAGAACAAGGAGGCCAAGATGATGGATAAGGAAGCGAAAATGATCTATAAGGAGGCCAAAATGGTTGATAAGGAATCAAAAATGCTGGGAACATACATGGCACTTATTACTCATGCCTGACGATGTGAAAGCTGAGCACATGAATGCAATTAGGTGTATGTGGTTGAGGTTATTTGCCAATGATGGTTGAGGTCGAGAGGTAAACCTTTTTTTGAACATAGTATTACTTGAATTTTAAGTTAAGTAACATACTTGCAAGTGTAGTATCATGAGAACAATTCTTAGTTTTTTCAGTTTTGGAGTAGTATTTACTGGTGAAGTCTATTTTTCTTGTGACTAATAAGCAGTGTTTGCTGAGCAGTGTAGTGTCATGAGAACAATTTTTACTGATCACCAACTGCTTGAGTTTGGGCTTGGGCCACGGTTAGGCCTAGATTTTGGTCAGTTATACAGTTCCCAGCCCATATATTATCGAACTTACACACCCCTAACAACAACTAACATAAATTGCTTTAAGATTTTGGCAACTTTCCAGGAATAGCACTGAAGCACTACTCAATTGAGGAAGTTATTCGTTAACTATGAATTAGTATATGGTACTTGGTTGGCTTTCCACTTTTTTCTGAACAAAAGTTGGCTTTTCACTTGAATCTTGGTGCTTGCCAGTTTCACATCCAAGACCCAACCACCCTGGTTGATGAAATACTCTGTTAAGTAATATGTTGCGGAACAAGTATCAAGTTGATATTTTTGGACCCCTTTGGTTAGGAACTAAGTTTGGAAATATTAATTGGTTTTTGTGTAGTATTATCCTTTTTTTTTTTTTGGATGGATCTCCATACGGGGCTGCTCCCATATTGGATCAATTTGCCTTGCTGATAGCAACTAGCTCCATCTATACAATTTACAACTAATAACAAAGTATCAAAACACAGAACATATGTTCTATTTGAATTTTTCAAACAACAAAAATAATCACCAAATAGATACATGTGGAGTACTAAGCTACTGCTAAAAAATGTTATCCAAGTTATTAATATTTTTGTTCCTCTATAATATTTAGCCCTTATTACAGATGAATAATGCTTAAGCCACCTCATTCCATGCTAAAAAAATCTTAGTAAAATTCATTTACTCATCTAATCACGTCATTACATGAGCCTATCTCACTTCTAGCTACGCCCAACTGCCCAAACAAGACTGCTATGAGGACAAAGCAAGTGGATAGGATGTGCCAATTCTGACTTATGGTGTATTAAGCTTGATTGCAAATTGCATCATCAACACAGCTCAAGTCCATGAAGCTAAGCAAAACCAGGATGACTCTTGAGAAGATCCAACTGTAGTACTGTACTACTTGTTGGATTACAGCTGATAAATATTTGGGCTGTAACTTGTCTATATAGGATAAAGCAAGTCAATTGCTCCTCGATAATAATAATTGAACTATCCTTGCTCTTTACTCTACAACCAAAAAATTAGAAGCAGGACTTAGCATAAGCAGATGTCTTTCATGCATTAACCTATAAAGCAAGTCATTGTTGTATATACAGTAGTATCTAGAACAACTTTTGGCCACCAATGTTCACTGTTAACATAACACCAATTCAGCAATTCAAATAGCCAACAACCTTAGCGCAACATAACACTAACAATCTCTGTTAACATAACAGCAATTCAACAATTCAATTCAGCAATTCAAACATATTTTAACAAAACTATTACAGCTCAAGCCTAAGCTGGATTACAATGACAATTTCAGTATATGATTGACTCACATCACAGAGCATTCAAAGCATTCATAGAGAATTCTCCTTGAGAATTCTGATCATACAATATATAAACAATATGCAAATGGCTAATATCCCTATATGATTTGAGGTCTGTGATCCCTATATGATTGTGCTGATCACAGGTCAAGTTGTGCAAGTCTTGATCAACTAGAGTTCAGCAAGTCTTGATCACAGATCAGCAAGTCTTGATATGCATTCAATTCACAGATCAGCAAGTCTTGATCACAGATCAAAAATCTTGATATGCATTGGTTCACGAGTCGGCAAGTCTTGATCACGGATCAACAAGTCTTGATATGCATTGATTCACAAATCGGCAAGTCTTGATCTCGGGATCGATGCGATCCGCAGTCAAGTTCTTCACACTCACACAATTCGAGATCAACTTATCATAACCAAAAGAAGTACGATTCTTCATGCGACACTACCAAAAACAATCAAATTCCTCTTTGTGATACAACAATATACACCGTGAGAGAAGCGGAGCGGGGAGGCGGCGGCAGCGTCGCAGCGGTCGGTCGAGGAGGCAACGCGTCGGAGGCGGGCGGAGTCGGTTCGGAGGAGGCGGCGTCGGGAGGTGGAGTCGAGGCGGGGCGGCGGCGGCGTCGAGAGGCGAGTCGGATGCTGTGGAGCCGGCGGTGTCGGGAGGCCGAGTTAGGGCGAGGAGGCGCGCCGTCGGGAGAGATGGGAGGCGGCGATGGGGATGGGAGATGGGAGATGGCAGGCGGCGCCGTTGGGAGGGGAGATGGGAGGCGACGGCGTTCAGGGGGTTAGGGGGCGGAGATGGGAGGCGGCGGCGGTGAGGAGGGGTGATGGGAATCGGCGGCGGGGATGGGGATGTGGAACGGGAGCAGGAGGCGTCGGGAGGGGAGATGGGAGCGGCGAGCGATTGGGAGGAGAACGGGAGGGGGAGGCGTCGGGTTGTGGGAGGCGTCGGGAGGGGAGAAGGGTTGGAAACATCCAAAAAACGAAACGGTTTGCTTATATATATTAAGGGTATTCTGAGGGTAATTTTAACGAAGTTCGATGGCAAAGAGATATTCTATTCTGCAAAAGTCAAAAAAAGCACCTCCCCCATGGCTTATGGCTTTTAGACTTAAATTGGCTTAAGCTTTTAATAAGTTAGACAAAAAAGCCACCCCTTTGTTTAGACTTAGACTTTTTTGCTTTTAAGCCAAACAAAAAGCCTAAACAAAGAGGGCCATAGTATACAACAAAATAATATGGCTGATGTTACATCTTAAATAGGAGCAAATAGAATATAGAAAATTGCAACCATGTATTCAAAGTTCTAGCTTTTCTACACTAGAAATTGCAATATTAATTTATGGGGTAATTAGCTCAGTGATATCGCGTTGGGACGTAATCGGAGGAACGACACTCCGTTCGTGATGCACTGGAAAATAACATTGTGAATACAAAAAATTACGCCGAATGATATCGCCATCAGTTACTTCCATTTGCAGAATTTTTTAAATATAGAAACTAAGCTCAACAAATTATCATTTTTTTTTTGTGGAGCCTCCCGACACAGTTCAATTGCTTGTGTATTTTTTTATAAAAAAATTATACATTTTGATATTGTCTCTAAAATTCATTTAAGTATATTGTTTGTAGGAATTTTCTAATATAAAAAATAAGGTCTAAACATTATGATTTTTTCACGCTCTTTACATAGTGGACTTGATTGTGTAATTTTTCTAGAATTTTTACATAATGTCCTTACATTATGAAATATTAGACTCCTTACATGGTGGATATTATGAAATTATATTAATTAATTTTGTAAAAATTCTGAGAAAATTATACAATCAAGTCCACTATGTAAGGAGCCTAAAAACAAAATTTCATAATGTTTGGACCTCATTTTCTATATTAGAAAATTCCTACAAATAGTATACTTAAATGAATTTTAGAGACAAAATAAGAATGTCTAATTTTTTAAAAAATACACAAGCAATTAAATTGTGTCGGGAGGCTCTATAAAAAATTAATAATTTTTTGAGCTTATTTTCTATATTTAAAAAATTATGCAAATGGAAGTAACAGACGGCGATGTCATTCGGCATAATTTTTTGTGTTCGCGGTGTTATTTTTCAGTGTGTCACGAGCGGAGTGTCGTTCCTCCGATTTTATCCCAACGTGATGTCACTGAACTAATTTTCCCTTAATTTATTACTGCTTTTCTGTTTTTACACTTGCTGCTGCTCACAGTTGAACATTTTAATGCCTATCCTCTCGGTGCTGTTGTGTTGCTAGAACACATGTTTTTGCTTTCTCGTTATGACCTTTTGCTTCGCTAGTCAGTGATGTTGTTACCAGCTTTTCGTTCAGTCCAAGTCTCACTGAATATTCAATGCAAATTTCAGGTTGGATAGTTGCCTTGGGAAAGTTTGATGCCCTTCACATCGGCCATCAAGAGTTGGCAATTCATACTTCTAAAGAAGGGACACATTTTCTTCTTTCTTTTGTGGGAATGGCTTAAGTACTTGGTTGAATGCTCCATTTTGTTTCTGTGATGGATGAATAGCTATTCTGGATTTATTCCTGTGATGGATGAATGACTAGTACAAATAGACGCGCTCTTTGACATCTTGGTTTACTCTTTGACTAGTTCTGGAATGTAGTACAAATAGAATGGCTATTCTGGATTTGTTCCTGTGAAGGATGAATGACTAGTTCTGGAATTTGTTCATGTGATGATGAATGGCTATTCTGGATTTATTCATGTGATGGATGAATGACTAGTACAAATAGATGCACTCTTTGACAGCTTGATTCACTCTTTGACTAGTTTATGGAATGTAGTACAAATAGAATGGCTCTTCCGGTCTGGGGTTGAAATGTTGACAGCGAAGATGCAACAGTGAATTTACTTGTATGAGCGTACGTATATGAAATACACTACCGGACACAGCTGATTTGCCGAGTGCAAAAAGATTTGCCGAGTGCCAAATAGCGGGCACTTGGTAAAGAGATATTTTGCCGAGTGTCGCACTCGGCAAATAACAACACTCGGCAAAGCGACTTTGCGAGTGCCATGCACTCGGCAAGGTTAACACTCGGTACATTCACCCTTTGCCGAGTGCGGGCACTCGGCAAGGAGGGCACTCGAAAGGAGGGTGAGTAACGGTCCCGCTGACGTCAAATTTTCCGAGCGCCGGCCGTTTGGCACTCGGCAAAATAAATCTTTGCGAGTGTCGTCAATGTGGCACTTTCGGCAAAGAGGATTTTTAAAAAAATTTAATTTTTTTAAATTTTTCCCTCCATTTTTTTACAAACCAGACATCAATAAATCTTTGCCAAGTGTCGCCTGCATGTGGCACTCGGCAAAGACCCTTCTTAGTCCGTGCCTTAGCACTCGGCAAACATATTTTTTATTTGGCCTCCAAATTTTTTTGCACCCTCCTCTGATGCAGGTACTCTATGTTAGGATTTGGTACATTTTGTGCCTTTTGTTATACTTAGTTAATTTATTTTATTTACTATAATTATTTGAAAAATGCAAATTTGAGCTACCGTGCATCGAATAATGGAATTTAATGATTCAAAAATGATAGTCATGTTATTGAGTGTAGTGTGAGGCCGTATCCAGGAACGGACCCGAAATTTCGGACATCTTGTTGTCGAAACATGACCGTGAACTTGCGGGCGGAGTGTTTTTAAATTCTATAAAAAGCAAACAAAGTCCGAAAATTATGAAACTTGTGGAGATGTCATGATATCATATGTGGAGGCTGTGATAAAAATTGAGTAGGTTTCGTGCGTTATCACGTCGATGCTTTCAAACCATGACATCTCCGCGCGCCCGCCCCGCGCCGCCGCGCGCCTCGCTGCCGCCGCCGCCGCGCGCCTGGTAAGCATAGAAAAAGCATGCTCTCTAGTCTTTCTTGCTTCATGTTCATATACTCAGTTGTTACTTCCTTACATTCAGTTTCCCATTTGAGTATACCGAGGTCTTGGTGCCCTTCCTTGCATCAAAACATTGTGTGATGGCATGTTGTTTGACAACCTTTGAGAATCATAGTTGGGGAGGACCGAGCATCGCTGGCATTGTGTTTGATTTAGTGCTTGTGGCATTTGACCCTAACCGGGATTAAGTCTGAATATTCCTGAAGGAAGCAGCCAGAAAGGTATCTGCTTGTGAGGGAAGTGAAGGATTGTAGTGTTGTGCCCAGCTGAATATTTTTTTTGCCAGTTGGTAATCTTAGCCTCTCCATGTCACGATGTGTGTTTGGGTATAGTTATATAAGATTAGTTCTATTCTACCATAGTACTATTCCTAATGTCGACTGAATCCTCTCGGCCCCTGCCGCCCCATGTTGTGTTGAGGACAAAGGATCGGTTTACGTAACCTATCTATTAGTAATCTATATATCGCTAGCTCCATAATAATCCAACTCATCTTATACTCAGTCAAGATTCACAATTAGTGTAATAATGATCAATTCAAGTTTCATCACGCAATGCTCTGATATTGTCGAACATTGTCTAGTATGGTTATCATGTAGCTTATTATAGGCTTAGGCACTCGTAAAATACACAGGCCCGGATGAATACAAGTATACAACCCGGGGCCTGGTTTCTTATATTGGAAAAGGATGAGTGATGCAAGTAGGTGTTATTTGGTATATATTGTTTGGTTGCATGTAGAAAATATAGACGTGGAAAAACATTTTCAAAGCACTATATCCCATTGCACTTTAGTGTCCTTATTCTACCTTAACAATCTTTAATCCATACTACAAATGCTTTATATGTGTTAATCACTCCTCTAATCACAGGCTAACTCATACACTCATTTTGAGCATCCCACCCAATTAACCAAGCTCACCGAGCTACTTTTGAAACCCATACATAGAATTCTAAAAAAAACATACATATATAGCCTGGCTCACTCATGTAGTCAGGAAACTAATCACCATCTCCATATATAAAAGATGTTGCATGGCTAAGCTCATAGAAGTTTTGACTCATGCAGTAAACCCATCACGGCCATATCATATATAGCAGTTATCAATTGTATGTAGAATAATGTAGCCAATAACCATGTATTTTAGTTGGAGAAAGATCTTGGCGATTCATGCATAAATATGCTTGTATGCGCTTCAATGCCCCCATGTTTATCCAGTCTCGATCGCATGAAAAGAAGCATTTCTGAATCTATCTGATCAGAGAATCTTTATTAGTTATGCTAGATTCTTCATGTCTCATGGACGCGTTTGTGCGAACCCAATTAGGTGGACATTTACCAACTAATTAATATATGATAATCGATGGATAATTAATGCCGATTACGGTGTAGTTGTGGTTGTGGTTGTATATGTGGTTGTCGGCCATCGTGCCGTTGTTTTTTGCAGGTTTTGGAAACCTCACCGTGCAGGGGAGGTTCGCGATTTTTTTTTAAATGACATATTTTGTTCCATTTTGCGAGAAGAGCCCGTCGAGCCGAAGTCGGAGTTCCCGCCGTGCGGTCTCCACTGCACGCACGCCTCGCCATCGCACCGACCGCCACGCCCGCTTAGCTCGACTCCACCGCCACCTAGGTATAACCCCTCTTTTAGTATCATGGTCGTAGATCACGTAGATGCAATTGATGGTTACATTACTCGCCGATACATATGTTAGAGGATGGATGACCGTCATTGGATGTACACGGTCAAGAAGTCGAGTGATTACACCACGAATGGATGAACAAGACCGATGCTTTCTTGAACCGTGCATTTGGCAAGGCCTAAAGGACATTGTCTAGTTTTGTGTCCTGCAACAAATGTGGAAACAGGAGAAGGGTAAACAAGGTGGACATGGGTAAACATCTTTTGAAGAATGGATTTACGCCGACTACACCGGTGGGTCCACCATGGTGAAGCCCATCGTATGAGAGAGGAGGTGGTGAGACCACGCGTCGAGGCTTATGATGCCGATGCCGGGGTAGCGACATGTTAGATGACTTTCACCAAGGCGATTCGATGAGGGCGTGAGAAGGAGGAGATGGAGGCGACCGCACAAAGCGTTCTACGACATGATGGACTCGACGTAAAACCCCTTCACGATCGGTCAACGGTGTCTCAAGTGGATGCCATTGGGCGCTTAATGGGGTTGAAGTCCGAGTTAAACTGAGTCGAGAAGGCTTCGATGAGATGTTGACCGTGATTGGCACCACGCTCCGGAGGGCCACATTACGCCAAAGAGCATGTACGAGTCACGTAAACTCCTTCGTGCACTTAAGATGCCGTATGAGCGGATACATGCTTGTTCGAAGGTGCGTCCTATTTAGGAAAGAACACAAGGATGCAAAGTATCGTCCGAGTGTAAATCCTCCAGTACTGAGGTAGACTCGTGATGGCGTAAGAGGCGACTACGATCCTCGTGAAAATCCTACGGTACCTTCCGTTCCTACCGAGGATCCAACGGCTATACATGACCGAGGAATCCGCAAACAGATGACATGGCACAAAAATGGCAAGCGGTACAATCGACAAGATGGTACATCCATCCGATGGTGAAGCATGGACCCGCTTTGATGACAAACATCGTGAGAGAGCGGATGAGGCTCGCAATGTACGTGTCGCTACCGCAATGATGGGTTCAATCCTTATGGACCGATGGCTGCCCCATACACATGTTGGCCCGTGTTCGTTATCCCCTCAATCTCCCCGGCGTCTCCTTTCAACGACATAACGTATTCTTGTCGTTGATAATTCCTGACACCGGGAGTAATATGGGTGTGTTCATGGAGCCCGTGTTTGATGAATTGGTCCGTGCTTGGGACGAAGGGTATGGACATACGACCGAGCTACAAAGACAAGCTTCAAAATGCACGTTTGGTACCACTACTCCCCGCATGACTTCCCGCGTATGGGTTATTCTCTATGCGGTGTGTTCACGGAAGTTCCCATGCCCGTATGCAAGGAAGGTGTGAGGTTCCATTGGTTGCACAAGGGTGGCAAGTACTCATCGTTCGATGACATCGTCAATTCCTCCTCTTGACCATCCATTCGGACAAGACATCAAGAACTTTACGAAGGTGTCGTGTGATGCACCTGCACCGCTGGATTATGATCGGTGCCGAGGTTCATGCTCACATAGATACTCGTGCCCAATCAAGAAGGTGGTTTTGTGGGATATGGTGAGCAACATATGTGGACTCATAAGTCGGGCTTGACGAGGCTCCTATTTCGATGACCTTCTTACGCCACATAACATTGATGTAATGCACATTTGAAAAGAATGTCATTTGAGGCACTTTGGGCAACACTCATGGACACCGAAAAGTCTAAGGACAACCCTAAGGCTAGAGTGGACTGGCAATGTTATGCGATAGACCAAATCAAGAGATGCGACCTCCTAGTCGCGGCAAGACATGGAGAAGGCCTAAGGCCGATTTCGTCTTGAAAAAGGACCAAAGGAGGGAAGTACTTGAATGGATCCGGCGCTAATGTTCCTTGATGGGTATCGCAATCGAAGAGGGAGTGAACTTAGGCACTCTGCGAATCAACGGGATGAAGAGTCATGACTACCACATATGGATTGAGCGGCTTCTTCCGCGATGGTTCGAGGCTATGTCCTCGAGCATGTCCGCAAGTCTTTGGCAGAGTTGAGCTATTTCTTCCGCCGACTTTGTGCCAAGGAGCTATCTCGGACCGTCATTGATGACTTGGAAAAAGTGGCACCCGTGTTGCTCGTAAGTTGGAGAATATCTTTCCACCCGCTTTTTCTTGGCGATGCAAAGATTTGATTGTGCACCTCCGTATGAGGCACGTATGGGGCCCGTGCGCAGCCCGTTGGTGCTATCCAATCGAGAGATGTCTCAAGACTCTTCGCCCAAAATGTAGAAATAAAGCCAAAATTGAGGCTTCCATGGCGAGGCATACATTCGGAGGAGGTGTCAAACTTCACGAGAAATACTACATCGAGAACCTTCCTAGCGCTCATAATCCACCCACTCGTTACAATGTCGGCGAAAATGAATCGAACCTCGGCCTTTTCCAAGGGCAACTCTGAGCGCAAGTGCATCGACCACTAAGCAATTGAAAAATGAAGAGTGGCGCAGTATCATGCTATATGTGTTGACCAACCTTGTCGAGGTGCAGGCGTTCATTGGGTAAGTTCTCAACGAACTTGTTTCAATATGCCGTCACTCCTTGTTTTTTCGTCCAACCCCCTTGTTTCTCGTTGGTGCAGGGAATTTCTTCGTCAATCCTGCATGAATCAAGGGATCCTACCGCAGAAACCGATACCCTTCTTTCACGGGTGCGGGACCAGGGAGCCCCAATTTCATTTCTTGGTTCAAACAAAAGGTACTGTCCAATTTAGCTCGTACTTAGTTCGACATTCCAAGTTGATCGTACGTTCGAATAATATAACGATCTATCCTGCTTGAGCTTGTAGGCCCAAACCGATGCGTCTATAAGTGACGAGTTGAGACAGGTTGCAAACGGCTGTGTCGTTAGGGTCAAGTCATTTACAGGTTATGACGTGAATGGATATCGTTTTCACCACGACAAGCTACGAGCGAGTCGCCCAATCGAAAAACCACAAACAACGGAGTTTTTACGCCCAGCACTGATGGCCTCGACTATTATGGAAGAATTGAAGAAATCTACGA
Source organism: Ampelocalamus luodianensis (assembly GCA_036346255.1). NCBI lineage: Eukaryota > Viridiplantae > Streptophyta > Magnoliopsida > Poales > Poaceae > Ampelocalamus > Ampelocalamus luodianensis. Next base: position 4,329,766 of record CM070634.1, read on the forward strand.
ACTTCCATTTTATGGTTCCAAACCTCTTAATCCTGTCATATTCAAATGTTGCTGGTTTCATCCTGGAGTGACGAGACGAACCCCTAATCTTGGGCTAGTCGAGATTCGACAGATTCCGTCTATCCAGAAAAGATGTCTACATTGTGGCTCAACAGCCGTCGAGTTTATTATACGCCATACGCGTGCCAAGACAAAGAGCATCTTAAGGGTTGGGCTATTGTGCACAAGGTATCGCCACACGGTAAACTACTGTCCCAAACGATGAAGATTACAACTTCAACCCAAACACATATGATGGAGAGTTCTTTCAAGAAGAGGGCTACAAGGGAGGTTTGAGATAGACTTAACCGGCGATAGGAATGGAAGTAGACAATGAAAGGGTTGATGACGAGGACGCCGAGACGAGGTGCGAAATGTGAAGGACTTACAAATGCTTGAGCGATTACGTTTAGGCAATGACAATGAAGACAACATTCCTCCTTCTGATAGTGTTGATGATTTGGACAATGTTGATAGTGATGACGAGACCTATGATCCACTAATCCCAATCATGAAGATTATTTCTAATACATGTAATACTATGTTTTTGTAATTATATTTTGTTCTTTTTGCATCTATTTCTAATACATGTATTACTATGTTTTTGGAAATTATGTTATGTTCATTTTACATCTATTTCTAATTACGTCTTGCTTATTCTTTTTAATTGCGGTGAGTGAACAAAGATGGCGGGAACAGTCGTAACGTGTCCTCGCTTTACCGGAGACCACGACTGCGGGGAGGAGGCGGAGGGTCGGACAGAGGAGGAGGAAGAGGACCGCCGGCGCGGAGAGGGCCGTCTCCTCCCACGCCGCGAGGAGGAGGTGGAGGAGGAGGTGGCGCCGTGGGCGAGTTGGACGAGGAGCCGGTTTGGCAGACAAGCGGAGGAGGGGCGGACGAGGGCGACGACGAGGCTGGTAGGTGTAATGACCCAAATTTCAAATTCGATAAAATTTAAAAGTTTATTTATGTTTGTGGTTTTTCCGAATTTTCAAAAGCTTTTTATAAGTATTTTAAAGCTAAAACAAATTTATTTACAAAATTAAAAGCCAACAAATAGTTGGAAATAATTTTATTAAGTCCAGAATGAGTATGGGAATTTCTGTGAATTTTTCCATAATTTTTGGAAGTGTTTTGATATTTTCTAAACCTTATTTGAATTATCAGGATTTAATCAAATAGAAAAGCAATAGAAAAACAAAAAAATAGCTGTGGGCCGAAACCCACCAGCCTCGGCCCAACAACTCGCGCGCGCACGGCCCATCGGCCTGCTTTTGCCCACGTCCGCCTCTCGCCCTCTTCCACCATCCGATCAAAATCGGACGGCTGCCATCTCTCTACGTATCTCCTCTTTTCTTCACCATTGGACCATGCACCGACGGCGGATCGTTCATCACAACCGCACGGTCCGATCGTATCGCTAACAGAGAGCCGTGCGATCCTAATCCAACGGCCGCGCTAAATATTCACTTACCGCCGGGATCTAATCTCGTCCGCGACGTTGAAAATCGGACGCCCGCGATCATCGTTTTCCCGCACCGTCTTCCTTCTTCCTCGCGCGCGCGAGCCCGGATCTCCGCCATTTTCGCGTAGCCGAGCTCCACGATCTCGACCGTTGTAGCCTCTCCGCCACGATCACGTCGCGCGCGAACCGCACAAGCAACCGCCACGTCCCGCACCCGTTACCCATCATCCCGCGTCCGGTTGCACAACTCACCGCAACCGCCGCCACGACCTCGCCACGTCCCCGCCGCTTATAGCCTCGCCTGCACCCTATAAAGGGAGCACCAGTGCGCCACATTCCCCTCATCACAACGCCCAAACTCTCACACCTCACGCCCGAGCTCGCCAGATTCGAGATTCATCGCCGTCGCCACCGAGCTTGGAGCTCGCTTCTTGCCGCCGTCACCACCGCCGGTCCCCGCCGCCACCACCATCGGCATCGGCATCGTCGCGAACCTCAAGCACCCTCCATCGCCGCCGAACGCCACCGGAGCTCCTCGCGCCGACAAGCCGACACCGCCGCCGCGATATCTTCTCGCGCCGGCCATCGCGTGCCCTCGGTGACCAAAACAGTGCTTCGTGACCCCATCGTCTCCTCTTCCATTTGACACCACCCGCACTCGTCGTCGTGCCGTTCACGGCGAGCACACGACCCGCGTCGCCGGTGCCAGGTGACGTGGCGGCGCCACGCCACGCCACCTCGCGCCACGCAGGCGCGTCGCGCCACCTCCTCCTCCGCTCACGTGTCACGCTGCGTAACACATCCACCCACCCGAGCTAAAGGTCCCATGGACTTGGTCCATGGGACCATGTCAATGACACATGGGCCCCATGTGTCGAAATTCTTTTAATTATTATAATTCCGAAATTCCAGTGCTGATGTAATCATTGCGCAATAAATGGATTTTCGAGAGGAAAATAATTACGAAATTCAATAAAATTTCAGATTTAGATATAAACTTGTAAATTCATAACTTTTGCATATGAACTCCAAATTGGGTGATTCAAATTGCAAAATTTATATAAAATTATAATCTAGCTAACTAAACTAAAATATTTCAGTTTGGAGTTGATTTGAACTATGTTTTTGAATTTATTTGAATTTACATTGAATTTGTCGTATTTTCGCGTATAGACTTCGACGACTCCGGAGAGTTCGATCAAACTGAAGATTTAGAATTTCAAGACATCGACCAAGGCAAGTTACACCATTGACCATATTGCCCCTATTATTTTAAGTTATTTTCAGTTTTTAAATTCCTTATTGCATGCATATGTTGTTATAAATATTTTAATATCCTGTTTACGATAGTTAATTCCATGTGTTATTGTATGGCCAAATTTGAATGTTGTATCTGATTACCTTGATACCATAGGCAAGATATTACCAAAATTCAAATGTATGCTTAGCCAAGCTTAGTTCACATCTACAGAATTTGGGAGGGTTTTACACCAGATTTCTACAAATTGTTTTCAAACTTGATATTGTGGTATTGTTTTACCACATGAGTTTATAAATGAAGTTTTTATTCAAAATAAAACCAAAATGGGTTTGGATTTGGTAAAATGGTCGGAATGGTGGGTGCGAGTTTATGCACGGGTTTGATCTGGTTAAGATCAAGGCCCATGGGTTGTGGAATGACGCCCAAGTCAATTGAGGACCGGTCTTTGAGCCGCTTATTGCTATGCCATAACGTACCACCACATGTCCTGTATGGGCGGATTTGGTGACTAATTTGTGATGTCCTAGTATATTTATGTCATGTGATTTTGTGGGTGTCGGCTAGACGTTTTATTCCCACTTGGCGCAAGAGGGGCTTCCAGAGGACTCGGTCACCAAAGGGCGAAACCTTAGGGCATGAATGTACTAGGATAAAACATTGTAAAGGCCTCATGGTAATTGCTCACCACACGCCTACGGAAGCGTGAATTGGCCGACATAACGAGCATGTCACCTCATGTGGGTAAAGTTGTACCAACTCTGCGAGTAGAAACTATTCGAATAAATGCGTCATGGTCATGGACATGCTAGCGGGGCCACTTAAAGTTAGAATTGTTCTTTGGTTTTTAAATGCTTTATTAAATGTTGAGGATGGTTAATCCTTATGAAAATTAGGCGGGAAGCCAAGTGTTAGGAGGATCCTTCACTTTATCAATGGAGGTTATCCACATTACATCATTCTTTGTTTCAAAATATGATTTTATCCATAGTATAAAATTGCCTTAGAAACTACTATGCGTATTCAACCTGAAAAATCTTTGTTTATGCAAAATAACCCCGCCATACTCACTTGTTTCCTTATGCATGCATTTAAATTCAATATTGGTGTGACTTGCGAGCACGTAGTAGTGCTCACTCTTCTTTGAATAAATCTTATTCGTGAGAAGACGCTATCTTGACGGTGAGGACCGGACGAGTAGGCCTTGACCCGAGACGATTGCACAGGCGCATCGTGTAGCTCCCACTATATTGTTATTTCCACTGTGTTTATCATTTGACATTTGATGTTATTATTCAAGACTCATTTGTATTAAATAGATTATTTATTTAATGTCATTTACGTTTCGTGATATGAATGTGATATTCATTTTTGTGAGACTGTACACTGGAAATCTGGGTGGTGTTTGAACACGAGAGAATTCGGGATCCTTCGTTCCCGGTTCGACAAAAGTGGTATCGAGCCATATCGATCGTAGGTCGGGGCCCACAATAGAATTGGTAAAACCATTAAGGACTATTTTCAAAAATTTACAAACTATTTACGTGTCTTCAGTCTTACTCTTCCTTTCTCTATTAAAAGATTTCTAAACTCTTGTCCTTTCTAAAATTGTAGATGGTCGAGAGATCGACCCGCATCTCCCATGGAGTCTGGCAGGAGAATGGGCGGATATCCTATGGAAGATGATGCGACATCTCGAGTTTCACGAAGAGACCCACATACCAAGGATACAAGTATATCGTGGGACAAAGGAGCGCTGAGAGTGGAGGTTATCCTCTACTCTAACTTAGCGCGGATACATCCTTCCACATCTTCGACGCCCAATGCGTCGGAGACTTTCGAGACGGCATCCAAGATGCGGCAAGAGAAGCCGTCGCCGACTTCGCTACACCTCGGACGCCCATTTTCGGGATCTTGCATTCCAAGATACCCCATGCACATCCCCACTCGGCTAGGCGGTGCCTTGGCTCACCGAGAATGAGGATATGCCGGAGATCACCCACTGTGGAGTTAGCCAAGGCGATGGATTACGCTATGGCAACACCACAGACAGTCAGATCTCGTTCGGGAGGCTAGAAGTCTGCAGAGGAGAGATTGAAGGCACTGAAGGTGAATTGGCTCTGTCAAGAAGGGCCAAGGTTAAGACTGTAACTCCGGACTACACCCCATCCACCCCATAGATGTTTACCCCACCATTTCAGATATTTGCTTTCCTTTAGTTGTTCGATTAGCTGCGAATTATGAGCTACTAACCTTTGTGGTAGCCATAATTAGATGAATACAATAAAGAATTATTTGCAAAAGAAAAATTTGTGTCTTTGCCTTGCTTTTGTGTGCTTTTGGGCTAATATAAATTTACTCCCCTTAGTGCAACCTTTTCTTCCCTTTCCTAAGTCTTTGGAAAATTCAAGCGGATGGTGAACACCGCACAGAAATGGCGGCATCGAGGTCGAACAACGAAAATACCGACCATCGGAGCGGCATGTTCAACAACCTCCCCACCACCAAAGACGAGGACCGGATTGGCAGCAGACGATGGCCAATCAAACTCACCTTATTGAATTGTTGGCTCGGCCGCTCAACAACGCTCGAACAACCAGCAACAAGCGGCTACCGCGCGACTCGAGCACCGCACACCCTCCTCAACGGCGACCATGTCGGAGTTCATGCGTATCGTCCTCAGACATTCTCCGGAGCACCGAGCCAATGGATGCGGCGATTGGCCGTGCCATCGGAAAGAAATTGGACATCTCACAATGCACGATCGTGAGAGGTCCTGCTCGCAACTCATCGGCTCAACGGACCCGGCCTCGAAATGGTGGGACAATTTACGCATCTCCCACGCCAATGCCCGGGCTATCACGTGGGGCGAGTTTGTGAGAGCCTTCCGTCATGCACACATCCTCGCGGCATGATGACATCAAGAAGAAGGAGTTTCATGCACTCCGCCAAGGCAATCGCTCGGTGGCGAGTATCTTCACCGCTTCAACCAACTAGCTCGCTATGCCCGGCGATGTGGCGAGAGATGAAGAACGGCAAGAAAGGTTCTGGAGGGACTCAGCGGCGATATCTCTGTCCAACTCATCTCCCGTAACTTCACCGACTTCCAACGGTTGGTGGACAAGGCGATCCGCCAGAGGCCAAACATCACGAGATGGAGAACCGCAAGCGGAGGATGGCGCCTGAAGATTAACGCAGAGGCTTTCCCAAACCTCGATTCATTCAAGAAGGCCACCGCAGCGTGGGAAGTTCCATCTTCCACATCCGAGCCGGTGCGAGACCGGCGCCCCAACACCTCCAACTTCCGCAGCGCACCAGCGGAGGACAATTTCAGCGAAGAGCTCCGCCTCACCGCAGGAGTGACTGTTTCCACCGCAGCGAGACGAGCCATTATGCCAACAGATGCCCCAAGCGCAGCGGCGGCGTCTTTCAAGCCAAGACACCAGAGCCACGACCACCGGCGGCGCGCAAAGCCGTCGAGCCGTTCATCAAGGGCGTGTGAACCACGTCACGCCGAGGAAGCCAGGCGACGGATGTTGTGCTTGGTATGTTTCTTGTCAATACAATACCAACTTCATGACTATTTGATTCCGAGCTTCATTCTTTCGTGTCAAATAAATTTGTGGGCAAAAATGGGTTACCAATATCTTCCTTAGCAAATCCCATGATAATCCATTCCGGGTTCGAAAATGAGAACTAGTTCTCTATGCGAACCTCACCCTTGAAATATCGGAGTATCCTTCCTAGCGGACTTGATAGTCTTGCATTCCCAAGGTCCGGGCGTTATTCTTGGAATGGACTGTTAGCCAAGAATCATGGACAAATAGATCGTGCCAATAGGTCTATCACCCTCACAAATGGAGAAGGAATTTCAGTGGAGTTCAAACCCAGACTGCACCAATGGAAGTTCTATCCTCACGACATGAAGGAAGTGAAACTTGAAGACATACCGTAGTCCGAGAATATGCCGATGTCTTTCCCGATGAATTACGGCATGCCACCGGATCGGACGTCATGTTCTTAATTGACTTAGTCGGGGGCGGCTCAATATCGGCGACCCTATAGAATGCCGGCTAATGAGTTAGCGGAATTGAAGAAACAGATTGAAGAATCTGCGAAGCGCAGGTTACATCCGACCAGTTCATCACCTTGGGAGCACCGGTGTTGTTCGTCAAGAAAAAGGACAATAGCATGAGGATGTGTGTTGATTACAGATCACTCAATGAGGTGACGATCAAGAACAAATATCCTTTACCCGTGATAGATGATCATGATCGATGAAAGAAAGGAGCAAGTGTCTTTTCAAAGATTGATTTGAGATCCGCTATCACCAATCGAAGATCGACTAAGATATTCAAGCGACTTTCACCACGGATATGGACCGTATGCGAGTTTACAAAGTGATGTCATTTGGTTTGACGAACGCCTCGCTTATTTCATGAATATGATGAACAAAGTGTTCATGGAATTCTGGATAAGTTCGTGGTTGTTTTCATCGATGACATTCTCATCTACTCGAAGGATGAAGAAGAACACGAGAAGCATATCGAATGATCTTTGGACAAGCTCCGAGAACATCGACTTTATGCTAAATTCAAGAAAAGTGAATTTTGGCTAAGTCAAGTGGCATTCCTTGGACATATTGTGTCGCTAGGAGGAATCGCATAGATCTGCCAAGGTTGAAGCCGACGAGTTGGAAGCAACCCGGGACGATCCACCGGTGAGAAGTTTTCTTGGACTAGCGGGTTATTACCGCAGTTCATTGAAAATTTCTCTAAGATTACAAGACCCATGACTCAACTTCAAGAAGGAGAAGAAATTTGATTGGACAGATGCTGTGAAGAAAGTTTTCAAGACACAAGAGGAGATTGGTCTCAAAGACTGTGTTAGTTTTACGATATCCATAAAGATTTGAGATCTTCGCAACGCATCCCGTCAAGGTCTCGGATGCGTATTGATGCAGGAGGGCAAGGTAGTAGCTTATGCATCGAGGCGATTGAGGCCACATGAAGGGAATTATCAACCCACGATCCGAGTTAGCGGCGATTGTGCATGCCTTGAAGATCTGGCGGCATTATCTCATTGGTAACCATTGTGAGATTTTCACGGATCACAAGAGTTTGAAGTATATATTCACACAGTGTAATTAAACCTTCGGCGAGAAGATGGTTAGAGTTGATAAAAGATTACGATCTTGGAATCCATTATCACCGGGCAAAGCAAATGTAGTTGCAGATGCCACCGAGCGAAAAGGCCTATTGCAATACCATGATGGTGCAGAAGGAACAGCCAGAACTACATGAAGAATTGAAGCGTCTAAACTTGGAGATTGTCAATCAAGGTTGTGTGAATGCTTTGGAAGTACAACCGACTCTTCAAAGTCAGATTAGAGAAAAGCAACTAGAAGATGATGACATCAAGGAGATCAAGAAGAATATGCGAAGAGGCAAGGCTCGAGATTCGCAAGATGAACAAGGAACTGTGGTTTGGGAACCACATTTGTGTACCTAACCAACAGGAGTTAAAACAATCAATTCTTAAGGAGGCTCATGAAACGCCTTACTCCATTCACCCTGGAAGCACCAAGATGTACCAGGATCTGAAAGAAAAGTACGGTGGGTCGGCATGAAGCGAAATCGCTGAGTTCGTTGCTGTTGTGATGTGTGTCGTGAGTTAAGGCGTAACATCGAGACCACCGGATTGTTGCAACCACTACCAATCCCGAATGGAAGTGGGAAGAGATTGGCATGGACTTCGTCACCGACTTCCTAGGACCCAATCAGGATATGATTCTATCTGGGTGATAGTTGATCGGTTGACCAAAGTAGCTCACTTCATTCCTGTCAAGACTACATACAGAAGCAGCCAGTTGGCAGAGTTATATGTGGCTAGGATTGTTTGTCTACACGGATACCCAAGAAGATCGTGTCCGACAGAGGTTCCCAATTTACATCAAGGTTTTGGCAGAGTCTGCATGAAGCCTTAGGCACCAGACTCAACTTCAGTACAACCTATCATCCTCAAACAGATGGTCAGACGAGCGCACCAATCAAGTCCTCGAAGATATGCTCCGAGCCTGTGCCTTGGAATTTGGACAAAGTTGGGACAAGAATTTGCCGTATGCAGAATTCTCGTATAACAATAGCCATCAAGCTAGTTTGCAAATGACTCCTTTTGAAGCATTGTATGGCAGAAAATGCATAACTCCACTACGTGGATGAAGTAGGAGAGCATCAGCTCTTTGGACCTGAGATAATCAAAGATGCAGAAAGTAAGGTCAAAGCCATAAGGGAACATCTGAAAGTGGCACAAACCCGACAGAAGAGTTATGCTGATAACCGTCGGAGGAATCTAAACTTTGAGGTAGGAGACTTGGTCTATCTCAGAGTCACTCCACTCAGAGGAGTAAGAAGATTCCGAACAAAAGGAAAACTCGCACCCAGATTTGTGGGGCCATACAAAATTCTAGCCAAAAGAGGTGAAGTGGCATATCAGCTTGAGCTACCAGAAGCCTTGTCAGCTGTGCACGATGTCTTCCATGTATCCCAGTTGAGGAAATGCTTGCAAGCGCCAGAAGACCATACCTTCCTGGAGAGCTTCGATCTTCGAGAAGATCTCACTTATGTGGAGCGACCCATCAAGATTCTGGATGTCGCAGAGCGAGTCACTAGAAGCAGGATCATCAGATCATACAAAGTGCAGTGGAGTCGTCACCCGGAAAGTGAAGCCACTTGGGAAAAAGAAGAAGACCTCAAGACTAACTACCTGAGCTCTTTCTTTGACCAATCCACGAATCTCTGGTCGAGATTCCCTTAAGAAGGTAGGTTTGTAACAGCCAAATTTCAAATTCGATAAAATTTAAAAGTTTATTTATGTTTGTGGTTTTCTGAATTTTCAAAAGCTTTTATAAGTATTTTAAAGCTAAAACAAATTTATTTACAAAATTAAAAGCCAACAAATAGTTGGAAATAATTTTATTAAGTCCAGAATGAGTATGGGAATTTCTGTGAATTTTTCCATAATTTTTGGAAGTGTTTTGATATTTTCTAAACCTTATTTGAATTATCGGATTTAATCAAATAGAAAAGCAATAGAAAAACAAAAAATAGTCGTGGGCGAAACCCACCAGCCTCGCCCAACAACTTCATGCGCACGCCCATCGGCTGCTTTGCCACGTCCGCCTCTCGCTTCTTCCACCATCCGATCAAAATCGGACGGTGCCATCTCTCACGTATCTCCTCTTTTCTTCACCGCTGGACCATGCAAGCGGCGGGATCGTTCATCACAACCGCACGGTCCGATCGTATCGCCAACGTGAGCTGCGATCCTAATCCAACGGCCGCGCCAAATATTCACTTACCGCCGGGGATCTAATCTCGTCCGCACGTTGAAAATCGGACGGCCCGCAGTCATCGTTTTCCCCGCACCGTCTTCCTTCTTCCTCGCGCGAGCGAGCCCGGGATCTCCGCCATTTTCGCGCGTAGCTGAGCTCCACGATCTCGACCGTTGTAGCCTCTCCCCACGATCACGCGGCGCGAACTTCGCACAAGCAACCGCCACGTCCTGCACCCCGTTACCCATCATCCCCGCGTCCGGTTGCACAACTCACCGCAACCGCCGCCACGACCTCGCCCACGTCCCCGCCGTTATAGCCTCGCCCGTACCCTATAAAAGGGAGCACCAGGTGCGCCACATTCTCATCACAACGCCCAAACTCTCACACCTCACGCCCGAGCTCGCCAGACCGAGATTCATCGCCGTCGGCCACCGAGCTTGGAGCTCGTTTGCACCGCCGCCACCACCGCCGGGTCCCCGCCGCCACCACCATCGGCATCAGCATCGTCAGGCGAACCTCAAGCACCCCTCCATCGCCGCCGAACGCCACCGGAGCTCCCTGCCGCCGACAAGCCGACACCGCCGCCGCATATCTTCTCGCCGCCGGCTATCGCCGTGCCCTCAGGTGACCAAACAGTGCCGTGACCCCCATCGTCTCCTCTTCCATTTGACACCACCCGCACCCCTCGTCGTGCCGCCGTCGCGGCGAGCACACGACCCGAGCGCCGCCGGTGCCAGGTGGCGTGGCGGCGCCACGCCATCGCCACCTCGCGCCGCCAGGCGCGCGTCGCCGCCACCTCCCTCCTCTCGCTCGCGTGTCACGCCTGCGTGGCACAGTCCACCCAGCCCAGAGCTAAAGGTCCCATGGACTTGGTCCATGTGGACCATGTCAATGACACATGGGCCCCATGTGTCAGAAATTCTTTTAATTATTATAATTCCGAAATTCCAGTGCTGATGTAATCATTGCGCAATAAATGGATTTTCAGTAGGAAAATAATTCTGGAAATTCAATAAAATTTCAGATTTAGATATAAACTTCAGAAATTCATAACTTTTGCATATGAACTCCAAATTGGGTGATTCAAATTGCAAAATTTATATAAAATTATAATCTAGCTAACTAAACCAAAATATTTCAGTTTGGAGTTGATTTGAACTATGTTTTTGAATTTATTTGAATTTGCATTGAATTTGTCGTATTTTACAGTATAGACTTGACGACTCGGAGAGTTCGATCAAATCAAGATTTAGAATTTCAAGACATCGACCAAGGCAAGTTACACCATTGACCATATTGCCCCTATTATTTTAAGTTATTTTCAGTTTTAAATTCCTTATTGCATGCATATGTTGTTATAAATATTTTAATATCCTGTTTACGTATAGTTAATTCCATGTGTTATTGTATGGCCAAATTTGAATGTTGTATCTGATTACCTTGATACCATAGGCAAGATATTACCAAAATTCAAATGTATGCTTAGCCAAGCTTAGTTCACATTTACATAATTTGGGAGGGTTTTACACCAGATTTCTACAAATTGTTTTCAAACTTGATATTGTGGTATTGTTTTACCACATGAGTTTATAAATGAAGTTTTTATTCAAAATAAAACCAAAATGGGTTTGGATTTGGCGAAATGGTCGGAATGGTGGGTGCAGAGTTTATGCACGGTTTGATCTGGTTAAGATCAAGGCCCATGGGTTGACTAATGACGCCAAGTCAATTGAGGACCGGTCTTTGAGCCGCTTATTGCTATGCCATAACGCACCACCACATGTCCCGTATGGGCGTGGATTTGGTGACTAATTTGTGATGTCCTAGTATATTTATGTCATGTGATTTTGTGGGTGTCGGCTAGACGTTTATTCCACTTGGCGCAAGAGGGCTTCCAGAGGACTCACACCAAAGGGGCAAACCTTAGCGGGCATGAATGTACTAGGATAAAACATTGTAAAGGCCTCATGGTAATTGCTCACCACACGCCTACGGAAGCGTGAATTGGCCACATAACGAGCATGTCACCTCATGTGGGTAAAGTTGTACCAACTCGCAGAGTAGAAACTATTCGAATAGCATGTCCGCGGTCATGGACATGCTAGCGGGCCACTTAAAGTTAGAATTGTTCTTTGGTTTTAAATGCTTTATTAAATGTTGAGGATGGTTAATCCTTATGAAAATTGGGCGAGAAGCCAAGTGTTAGGAGGGGATCCTTCACTTTATCAATGGAGGTTATCCACATTACATCATTCTTTGTTTCAAAATATGATTTTATCCATAGTATAAAATTGCCTTAGAAACTACTATGCGTATTCAACCTGAAAATGCTGTTTATGCAAAATAACCCCTGCCATACTCACTTGTTTCCTTATGCATGCATTTAAATTCAATATTGGGTGTGACTTGCGAGCACGGTAGTAGTGCTCACTCTTGCTGAATAAATCTTATTCAGGAGAAGACTGCTATCTTGACGGTGAGGACCCGGACGAGTAGGCCTTCTGACCCAGACGATTGCCTGTGGCGCATCGTGTGGCTCCCACTATATTGTTATTTCCGCTGTGTTTATCATTTGACATTTGATGTTATTATTCAAGACTCATTTGTATTAAACAGTTATTTATTTAATGTCATTTACGTTTTCGTGATATGAATGTGATATTCATTTTTGTGAGATCGTGTACACCGAAATCTGGACTGGTGTTTGAACACGAGAATTCGGATCCTTCGTTCCGGGTTCGACAATAGGCACGGTTCCGCTTCCTCCTCTCGCTTCTTGGTGTCTACTTGCGAGGTCCCGCGAGCCTCCTCGAGTTCCGCATCCTCACCGACGCCAGCTGATTCGCCCCGAAGGCAAAAGTAAGTAACTTTAGATGTTGTCACCACTACTTCATATGATATGTTGAAAAAAAGAAACTAATAATTTTTCTTAATCATTTGTGCGAGAACCGGGTGGTTGTGTCGTGTCTTTGGCGCACGCCCGCCAATGGCATCTTGGGTCTTCAGTGCGAGCAACACTACCCGGCATTGTCATGTACGCGGGAAGACGGAGCCGCCTACTCGTTTGACCACTACGCCGTCGGCCCGATGCGGAGTACCCCAACAAGGCGCGCGGTGAAGGCGGAGTTTTGGGTAAGTCTCCCTCGCACAACATTGCTCAATACATCGCATTCATTGGACTTTTCTTGAAATAATGAATGGATACATCGCGTTTGTATGCGCACTTATTTCGGATGCGATGAGGATTTGAGGCCGGCGGACGGTGGCTACCAAAGCTCAAAAAACTCATCACCGACATGCATCACGAGGTGCGCATCCGAGCCATCGTGACCTACCACGGTCGAAGCTTGGAGAGAAGGTCACCAAGAAAGACGCAAGAAACATGACGCCGACGGGAGCAAGACCTTGAGGTAGATGAAGAACATTAGTATTGATTCGTTTTGAGATTAAGTACGTTTAATTTGATCTTCTTATATGTCAAATACTTGATGACGTGTAGATGATTCCCCGGTGGTGCCAATCGATCCCGAGTCTTTGGCGATGATCGTGGACAAGTGGTTCACGGAGGAGTATCTCCGATGCACAGTGATGCCCGGACCGTCGTTTGATGATGCAAGGTCCAGACACCATCAAGGCGCCGCACCTCTCGCATACAAACAAGCATGGGTACACGAATTCATTTATCTATTGTGACGCTCAATTCGCTCGATTTCTAATTATCTTGTCGTCTTTCTCGCATCGGCGTCACATAGTGCCCAATTTGCTCGGACTTCCGTGCATGGTGTATGGCCCACAAGGGCAAGGCGACGTCCGACGTCTCCTTCAACTCGAGGACCCGCCGAGGCGTACGAACCCGGCGTCCCACACCGCATCGGTGAGTACACGTCGGCGGCAAGGTCGGTCCATGGGCCGACCATGATCCGAGCACCGTGACTTTGATGGAGAGATCGCCATGAGGTGGGACAAGGCAAGAAGCATGGGCGGTTCGGCTTGGCGACGGCCTCATCGACACGCCTCTACTCCATCTCTCCCGGATCCGAGCACGAGCACGAGCGAGCCCGCCATACGCCCACGGCAGCATCGCACGACAAGACCGGTCGACGACTCGAGGTTATTCTGTTTTACTCGTCGTACATTGATCTTTACACACCTTTATTAGCTTTGCATTATCAAACATTGGAGTAAAATATTGCGGCCCGGTGGAACAAGAAATGAGGCAACGTCGGAGTCGGAGGCCGAGCGGCGAGAGGATGTCGGCCCCGTGAGGCCGAGCGGGCGAGCGGCGTGCCCGACGCAGAGGTCGGCGGACATGATGGAGTTCCTACAAGGTCTTGGGCAACATACGGGCTTATTTGTGCACTGGGCTGTTCGCTCAACCTCCGCCTCACGCGTCCCCGCACCGCAGCCTACTCCCGTGAGTATGAAAGTTATTTGCTTTCGCTTGTGCTTTGCTTGTATGACCTCTACCTTCCTAGATTAGGTATCTAATGTAATCTTGTCTCACATGCAATCTCTTCTCCTTTGTGCAGCCTCAATCGGCGGGTTCGAATAATCCACCAAATGCGCCTCCAAATGATGGAGCTTTTCATTCACCACAGTCGCAGTGGCCACCTTCGAGATGAATGGTAGTTGTATTTTCATTTGTTGTTCACTTGGTGATGGACTTGTGATATACTTATGATGCACTTGTCGACTGTGATGAACTTGTGGATTTGTTTGGATGGACTTGAGCACTTATTGTTATATATGTGATGGATGTGATAAATATGTGATGGATGAGATATGGATGAGATATATATGTGATGGATGAGATATATATGTGATGGATCTGATATATATGTGATGGATCTGATATATGTTTGGATGGATTTGTTTGTCGTGATGGAATGTAAAAACAAATAAAAACGCGCTTTTGGTCACTTTGCCGAGTGCAACACACGGCAAATAGGTCCTTGTCGAGTGCCATGGTCATGGCACTCGGCAAAGCCGGAATGTGGGCACTGAAAATCCCAATTTTCGGCTTTGCCGAGTGCCATGACCATGACACTCAAAGAAGAAATTTTTTTAAAATAAAACTTTGCCGAGTGCCATGCCCTGCGGCGCTCGGCAAAGAATTTTCAATTTTTTTTTTAAACTTTGCCGAGTGCCATCATTCCGACACTCGGCAAAAACATTTAAAAAAAAAAAGTAAAAAATCTTTGCCGAGTGCGCGGTTGGCACTCGGCAAGCGCCGTCAACAGGGCGGCGCCAGAATCGGGCCTTTTCTTTGCCGAGTGCTGACTCGGCACTCGGTAAAGCCTTTGCCGAGTGCCCGACAAAATACACTCGGCAAAGGCTGCTTTGCCGATTAATTTTTTTCCGAGTGCCCTTTGCAGAGTGTCGCACTGGGCAAAGCCTTTGCCGAGTGCAAAGGAGCCTTTGCCTAGTGCCTGAGGCACTCGGCAAAGTGCCTGAGTCCGGTAGTGATAAACGACTTGCAGCGCAGCAGCACAGTGAATTAACTTGTATGTATATGTATGAACTATCAAACGTGATCGACTTGCAGTCCTGTCTAAAGCAACACAAGTAGTCCATAAAAATAAAAATTAGAATTGATCACCCGTACATTCTTAGGTCTATGGAAGTGTTAAAAGATTGTGTAATCTATAAAGATAAGTAAAAATATAGTATATTGTATGAGCTGTCTTTTATGCTGTCTACATGTGACATGAAGAGTTATTATAAACAATAGCTGTTTGTACCATTATACATGCCCGCAGCCGGAGACCTCAGCCAACGCAGCGGTTTCGAGATGTGGCAGGCCGCGTCGCGTGTGATAGGGCGACATGTCTGCCCTGCCGCTGAGCTGCTCCGCGCGCGGACTCGCGGTGCAATGCCCTAGCAACTAGCAACTGGTAACGTGTGGACGTGTGGTCACACGACCACCGTCGATCGTCGGTACTCGGTGCTTGCTTAGCCGTTTCGTCCCCTAGACGAGTCGACGGTGAACCAACCGACGGAGATTGCTTCATCGGGCTCAAAACTACAAAATCTCGAGACGATGATTATTGTTGGCGCCCTGATTAACCAGCAACAGATTACCGTACACGAGCCTGTAATTAATTACTACTACCTGCTGAGCTAGAATTGACATATTCATATATTATGGTATACATGAGCTAGCCTTTTAGCTTTATGGTAAACGACGGATAAAATCCACGATTGAAACGCCAGGCTCACCTAACAGAGATCACGATAGACGACGATGCTTTACACACTCTGGATTTGACTGATCGAACAAAGGATGGTGGACCGAACCTTCCTACATTGCTTTATCAGTCATAACATAGTATGGGCTTGGAGTTCGGGCCTAATTAATATTCCGGTGCTCCTCGTGATCTGCAGTCTGAACTGCACGAGGAGGTGTTGGTGGTTTCAGCAGAAAGCTAGCACATACAATTCTGAATACGAGGTACTCTCTGTGACTCGTCTATTGTCTTGTATAGATTTTCCGTCGAACAAACTTATTCGGTCCATGCTTGGTAGGCGAGCGACCATTTCCATCGTCAGTAGTTTGTTTGGTAACGTTTGAAGTCTGGATCAGCCTCTCAATGTGACCCCGGAAACACCACAAATACTTCCATTCTGCCTTCTAATTATGGCCATATTGTCCTTTATCCAACAACTGCAATGTTCAGGTCACGCCTTCCTAATGAATGGCACTATGGCAGTAATATCAATTGCTCCTTATTGGCTAACCACCGGTTTGATTAATATCATCTCAAATTATATAGGCTTTCATGCACAGGAGAACTTGTCTTGCCATATATCTTGAAACGTCCTCAATATGCAAGTGTGAAGTCATTATCGCGAGGGTAGGTACGTAGCTTGGCCGAGATGATCTCCATGTGAATAGGTAAACCAGATGCCACACCGCCAGCCGGCCAACCAGACACAACCAAGTTCACTTCACTTTAGACGATCATCATATGAAAAAATATTGCACCTAAAAGGACAAAATAGGCTAAAAGCTATAAAGGTGTGTGTGATGCGTATCTCTTAGTAGGGCATCCGAAAAACAGGTGAAGCTTGATCTGAGCCACCTGTTCCGCATCCATTGTTCGAGAATAGTTTTTTTGAGAACTGCTATACATCTTTCAATTTTAGCGTTCTGTGATTGGTGAGAGAGGGGGAGAGAGTGTAGGAAGTGAGATTGGGTTAGGGTTATAAGGGTGGGGGTGATATCTGAGCATTGAATCTCCATCGATGGCTAAAAGTGATGATTTCCAAAAAATCATCGAATAACACTCCTAGTTTTTTTATTAGAGAGGTGCTTATCTCCTATGATTTTAATTAGTGGAATCAGCAACAGTATCTTTTTTTTATAGTGCATAGATACGATATACAAACCTGCAGTGCACTGCTACAAAGATCGTCTACATAAACCTCCCGGGTGTCTCGAACACGGGTGGACTGGGAGGTACGCTGCCCCAAACCCAACTGAGCTAGCCTCGGGGTCCATGTTCGAGAACAGTTCGACCATCTGTAAATAAAAAGATACGTGCTCTAGTGGAGTTAGATTTACTCCGAGCACTTCAATCAGAGAAATGGATGAAGGGAGATCATGCTAAATCTACGAACTCCCTGCGAGCGCTGATAAGTAGACGACGAACTCTATAGGATATATCGATGCTGCTGATCCAAATTCCTGTGTCGTCATGATGGAAACTTGTTTCTTCAAGCTTAATCATGAGAATCTTATTGGTTGTCGGCATGAACAGCCAGAACTTGAACAGTTCGTTCTATTCATCCAAATACGTTTCATTTCCTCATAGGTAAAGCAGATCCATATATTCCTTCCCACACATGGAGTGAAAACCACTTCGCCACCAACTCCCCGTTGCAATCGATGCCTCGTTATATAAGGGCCGTGTTTTCCGTCTTTCTTCTAATAGTGCAACTGTGCAACACTCCCAATTACATTAGAGCTACCATCTGAAGATAGTACGTTCTGCTTGGTTTGATCACAATGGATTCCTACACTTCCTGCTTGGCCTTGGCCGCGCTGCTCCTCGTGGCCTGCGCCTCCTCGGCTGCCGCCACCAGCTACACCGTCGGCGACGCGTCCGGTTGGACGATCGGCGTCGATTACACCACCTGGGCCGGCAGCAAACCCTTCAATGTCGACGATAACCTCGGTAAGTGCGTACGTCGCGCATGCATGCATACATGCCTGAATTTCTTTTGTTAACGAGATTGATTCACAAGTTTGCTGAATTGTACTAGTGTTCAACTACGCGAGCGGGGTGCACACGGTGGTCGAGGTGAGCGCGGCCGACTACCTGGCGTGTGCGGCGGCCAACCCGCTCGGCTCTGACAGCAGCGGCGCGACCACCGTCACCCTCAAGACGGCTGGCAAGCACTACTTCATCTGTAGCATCCCCGGCCACTGCGGCGGCGGCATGAAGTTCGAGGTGGACGTCTCCGGCTCTGGCTCCAGTTCCGGCTCCTCACCGTCGTTGCCGACCCCGACCCCGACCACACCGTACACGACGCCGACGTCTCCATCGTGCTCTGGTTCTGGCGCCACCCCGGTGACCCCGGGCACCACGCCAATCATGGCGTACTCTGGCGGCGCGGGGCTCGGACCGGTGGCGTTGGCTAGCTTTGGCCTGGTTTGTTTTGTGATCGTGCAGCTCGGACTGTTGTAGACTAGTGGCTACTAGCTTTGCCAGGATGGAGGCAGTGCTCTTATATAGGTCACGTACGTCGTGTGCAATGTGTTTGTTCTTTGTTGTGGTTGTGGAGATGGGGTTTTATTGATTCGGATGAAGGGAACTGGTGTGTTTCTGCAGTGAATTGTGATGCCGTCTACTACCTAAGCTCGCCATTTTTTTCCCTTGTGCGTTATCATGCTCTTGTGATGATGTGAGAGGAACATGGAGAGTGAATCGAATTACGCGGTACGACGAATTTGGAGAAACTCTGTCCCTTCGTTAGCTACGCAAATACTGTACTAGTTTTAGACTACGTTCCCCGTATTCCTGCCCTCGGCCGTCCGTCCATGTGCCTTCGAACGAATCTGGGCCCTCCACGCTAATTGGGCCAGCTTGTTCCATGGACTACTTCATTGGGTAGCCACAATATCAGAGTGTGGATAGTCATTCTAGAATTAGGCCGTATTAATCAAAGTGGGCCAATTGAACATTTTTCTAGGCCTAATTTGTGTTTTTACCAGGGAGCTCTCTCCCCGTTATCCCGCTTCCGATTGTGCCACGCTGCCCACGCACTCATCTTGTGCAGTTTTGCAATGCACTCAACAGCTTACAGCTCCTAGCTCTGAACATCAGTCAGGTAGCCACCATTAGCAAAACTATAGCAATTTTTCACACAAACAAAAATTGATGACAATGATTTGATGGCACGACAATTTGCAATTTTTCGCAGCCGAAGAAGATGCCTGTTTCTTTGGTCAATCTACTGAGCGGGTCGGCTATATTCGAACGAATGGAGTGGATGACGGCCTGATAGATGATCAACTATCTAGTTTTGTGTCCCGTATGATTTTTGGTGCTCCATCAGAAATAAACCCACTCCCCTGATTACGACAGATCACGCATGAACATGTAACGGAAAGCAGCAGAACGGAAACAGTAACTGAATGTAGGATGGAAAACGATAAATTGCCATAGTTTTTTCATCAGTGTACATATTGACACTTCGAAGAAGGCAATCTTTAACATTGTTGCGATCATCTGGCAAATACAACGACGCGTCCAAAAAGAAGATGACACTTATTGTAAACAATGAACAAATCACCAGCAAATTAAGCAAAGAACATGCCACCCTCTCAAATTTAGAAGGCATACACGGCAACGGCGGCGACAGCAGCAGCGAGGGCCACGAGGCCTGCAGACCTGGCTGCAGGTGCCGCGGCGCTCGCGGGCGGCGTGCTCGGGCCGGGCGCAGCGGCAGGGCCGGCCATCGAGGACTCTGACGGCGCCTTACCGACGTGCTGGTGCGGCGATGGGGCCTTGTCCTTGGCGGACGGAGCGGGGGCGGGGGCGGGAGCCTTCTTCGCCGGCGCAGGGGCGGGTGCCATCTTGGCCGGTACGGGTGCAGGGACCTTGGCGGGCGTCTTGGCGGGGGAAGGAGCCATGGTGGGGGCAGCCTTGGGTGGTGCGTGCGTTGGGGCGCTGTGGCCGTGGGGACTGGACGCCGGGGCGGTGGTGGCGAAGGCAGCGGCTGCCAGGACGGCACAGAGCACCGCGAAGAGGGCGGAGCGAGAGATCGACATTGCCGTCACGGTATGTTCCCGGCGCGCGGGGGACCGTAGTTTTTGGGGTTTGCTATTGACTACTTAGTGTTTTTTTTGAGTTTATGAGTACTTAAGTTTGTTTTATCTATATTATATTTGATGATATCTCATTAGGGGAGAAAGAGGCAAAGTGATTTCAGAATTCAGACTTGAGTTTGAGTGTAATATCCCATTGAAAAATAGTTGGGTGCAGTGTAAATTTTTTAAGAGAGAAGTCTCCCACGACCTAGGAAAAGTACGCTGTTTAGCCGGTCAAGTAAACGGTAAGAGCATTAGGGGTCAAGCAAAAGATTACTTCTATCTTGGTGTTTACTCTAATAATTCTTAATTAATTAAATTATTTATCGGTAATATTACAGATAATAATATATCTTATACAACCTTTGAAGGTACCCATCAATATTAATAATGAGAGAGATCATTTACACCTAGTGGTTGTAAGTTATTTTACGACCACCATATATGGTCGTAAGTTCTTCTACGACCACCATATATGGTCGTAAGTTCTTCTACGACAACCTATTGATTTTAAGTCCTACTACAACCACCTATTGATAGTAAGTCCTACTACATTCATGTCATAGCCGTAAGTCTTACTATGGTCGGTCAGCTACGAGCACCCTATGATTGATAAAGCCTATAGACATGTGAACCCAATCAACTAGGGACATTTGTGCGCTGTGTTTAATACACGCCGTAGTTAATATGTGACATTATTCTCTAAGATAACTACACGTATTAAACATATGCCACTGACATAAATGCAAGGCGACGAGAGGGATATATCTCTGACAATAACCACCCTTAAATGTGTGCATTGCATCAAATGACAATGTGCCTCTTAACGTGGACAATTGTCACCCCCCTTCATGCGCTATATAAGGAGTAAAATCGGTGAACAGAAGAGAAGCACATGATCGAGTGATCAATCGATCAAGAGATTCAACAGCGACAACAAAAGATATAAGTCATCAAGCTCTAGTTTTAATGAATTCCTTCTTATTGTAAACACAATCAATACAGTAACACAGGAGTATGGTTATTATTCCCGTAGAAGAAGGCATGAACCTGTATAAAATTCATGTATTCTTTTCTATGTGGTTTTGCTCTAGGAGAGCCCCCAACATTCATTCATAAGATCGATACTAATCCATCGACAATTGGCGTTGTTCGTAGGGATACTCCTATTTCTTATTTCCTTTTCGATAAATTGTCTTTATTTTCATCTTGATGCTTTCATGGTACGGGAGTGGAATGAGGAGAATTGATTCGATTTGGCAAGACTACGCAGGACTTGATATGGATGTCTGCTACGAGTACAGCAGAGCATCATTTCGTCCAACGGCAATACCGATTCCAGGGATCTTTCACCAGACCCACGGAGCCCCCCCCCCCGGCCACAACATTACGCCCAGAAGAGGAACCAGAACCCTCAAAGGGTAAGGGTCCAATTGACCAGGATCAGGATCACCTCACAGCGAGTGTTGAACACAATGAGGGTCCCTCCTCCAAACATTCAAGCCCGTCTAAGGCTGCCCGATCTGGCACAGCAAATCTTGAAATCCATGATTCCGAGACTCAGTCAACACCTGATAACCCTCACCTTTCGCTTACCCCCACAAGGTGTGTGGTTGAGCCCGCTTCACCTGCGGATTCGACCATACTCCCGTAGGGTTCACCTTCAACCAGAGACGATTATAACCCGAAATTTCCCTTCCTGGAGGGGATTGCTCCAAGTCACGAGCCATTGTCCTTTGACTTCTCCTTGAGTCAGGAGGACTCAACCGCGAGTGGAGATAGTAGCATCTAGGAGGTCTTTGTTCTCCCCTCAGATTCTAATCTCTCCAAGAAGCAGGACTGGGGTTGCTTCCCATCGCACACCTGTTATATTAACAATAAGGGAGATCATACACACCTATTGGTCATAAGCTATTCTACGACCACCCTATATGGTTGTAAGTTCTTCTACGACCACCTATTGATCGTAAGTCTTACTACGATCACCTCATGGTCGGTTAGCTACAAGTACCCTATGATCGATAAAACCTACAGACAATTGGGCCTAATCGACTAGAGTTATTTATACGATGTGTTTAATACATGCAGTAGTTAATATATGTCGTTATTTTTGAAGATAATTGCATGTATTAAACCTCTGTCTTTGACAAAAATGCAAGGCGACGTGAGAGATATGTCTCTGACAATACGCCCTAAAACGTGTGCATTGCATCAAATGACAAGGTGTCTCTTGACGTGGACAAATGTATAAGGGGTAAAATCGGTGGACAGAAGAGTAGAGGATCGAGTGATCAAGAGATTTAACAGTGACAACAAAAGATAGAAGTCATCAAGCCCTAGTTTAGTGACTTTCTTCTTGTTGTAAAGTCTTGTTGTACAATCAATACAGCAATACATGAGAAGGATTATTATTCTCTCAGGACAAGAACTGAACCTATATAAAAATTCTCGTATCTTTTTCTGTGTTGCATTCTGTGATGCTACTAATCCATCAACACTGCACCTCTAGGTATCTGTATCATGAACTTTGTTTTATCTTTACCGCATAGCGTTGGGTCTGCTGGTAACCTCGATTTATGAAATTTTGGTTTCTTTCGTATAAAGATTCTAGATTGACATTTCTTGTTCATGTGTTCCATCATTCCATGACATTGATATTTTGTTCTTGTAGTAAGTACTGCAATGAGTGCAATCTTGTGCCGGACAAAATAATGCAAAATAAAAATTTCACCGTGGCAAAATCCAAAGTCTAGACTCGACTGAAGCTATTGTAACTCTAGGAGATGCTATTTTTTAATCAAGTGTTTATGCTCTTTTGACTAAAAATGGACGATGCTTGGCGGAAGTTGAGAATTGAGTGTGTCGCATTGACAGACCTGACCCATACAGAGAGGCCCATGATGTAGCCTGGGGGTGCAGCGGGCGGAGCCCCCCACGGTACGGACTCTTCTTCTTTTTTGGATCTATTTCCGTCTTCAACTCGAGTCAGTTTTATATCACCATATATACCCCTTGTAAGTCGCACGGAAGAGTTAATGACTCATTAAAATCCCTGTATTTTATAAATACTTTTTCTGATATAGTGAAGATCATCGTCGTGTGCTTGTGGTTTTTTTCCCGAAAAGGTTTTCCACGTAAAAGTCGGTGTCTCCCTGTTCTTGATCTACTTTGTTATTTGCCCGTCGATTTCTAACAAGTGATATCAGAGCCACATTCGTTGCCCGTTTTCAATCTAGGGTTGGTTCGACATAGCGTCATTGAAGTGTGATCTTTTCGCTAGATCGGGACACGTGATTCTCTCTGTGGCAAGTCAAGATGCGGGTGTTATTTGCACAATCCGATCTGCATGAGGCGTTGGATGGCTTTAGGAAGTAAGCAAGTGATAATTGGTCCGATGAAGAGAAGAGAAAGGACCGTAAGGCACTATCCCAAATTTAACTTCACCTACATAATAATATTCTGTAAGAGGTGCCAAAAATCATGTCGACTGGTGCTCTATGGCTGAAGCTGGAAGAGATATGCATGACAAAGGATCTTACCAGCAATATGCATCTCAAGCAGAAATTGTTCTTACACAAGTTGCAAGAGGGAGGTAATGTGTTGAATCATCTTTCGGAATTTAAAGATATTGTATCTGACCTAGAGTCAATGGAGGTAAAATATGACGAGGAAGATTTGTGTTTCATTCTTTTGTATTCTCTGCTAGTTCATACTCAAATTTCAGATATACCATATTGTATAGTCGTGATACACTAACCCTCAATGAGGTTTATGAAGCCTTGCATGCCAAGGAAAAATAAAACAGATGGTGTCTTCCGAAGGTTCAGGTTCAGCAAGCAGGAGGCTTATCTGTTCGTGGCAAGTAAAAGGAAAAGAACTCAAACAATGGATCTCGAGGCAAAAGTTTGAACGGCTACAAGGACCGATCGAAACCAAAGGCAAATACAAATCGTGCAAATATTGCAAGAAAAGTGGACACGACATATCTGAATGCTACAAGTTACAGAACAAAGAAAAGAGGATTGACACATACAAACCGAAAGGTAAAACAGAAGATGAAGGTACGGCAAATATAGCTCGTGAAAGTAGTTCTGATGGTGAGATACTTGTTGTTTCTATTTTTGCTGGATGTGCTGAAACTAATAATGAATGGATTCTTGATACTGCTTGCACTTTTCATATGTGCCAATAGAGATTGGTTTATCGCTTATGTGCCAGTCAATAGTGTTGGTTTTGTTTTGATGGGTGATGACTCAGCATGTAAAGTAGCAGGCATTGGCTCTATTTGGATCAAGATATTTGATGGCACCATCAGAACCTTATTGAATGTTCGATACATTCCGAATATGAATAGAAATCCTATTTCGCTAAGTGCTCTTGATGATAAAGGTTACAAGTATTCATGTGGAAGTGGAGTTCTTAAGGTCATCAAAGATTCTCTTGTTGTAATGAAAGGTGACAGAAAGGTTTCCATTGGCCTATATTATCTCCGAGGTACGACAGTTACAAGTAATGCTACTGTTGTTTCAAAAAGGTTATCAGATTTTGATGCTACTAATCTTTAGCATATGCGTTTTGGACATATGAGTGAACTTGGCTTGGTGGAATTAAGCAAGAGCGGACTTTTGGAAGGATATAGCATCGGTGATCTGAAAGTTTGTGAGCATTGCATCCTCGGCAAACACAAGAGGGTGAAGTTCAAAACTTCGGTTCATACTACAGAAGGTATTTTGGATTATGTGCATTATGATTTATGAAGACCATCTCACAAGCCATCTCTAGGAGGTGCTCATTATATGTTAGCAATGATTGATGATTACTTTAGAAGAGTGTGGTCTTATTTCTTGAAGCATAAATCAGATGCATTTTCAACATTTAAAGAGTGGAAGACTATGGTTGAAAGGCAAACTGAAAAAAGGTAAAGAAACTTCGCACTGATAATGGGATGGAATTCTGTTCTAATGAATTTTAATCATATTGCAAGACTAAAGGCATTGTTAGGCCCTACACCATTCCCATACTCCTCAACAAAACGATGTAGCTGAGCGTATGAATAAGACTATCATTTCCAAAGCATGTTGCATGTTGTCAAATGCAAGTTTGCATATATGTTTTTGGGCTGAAGCCGCTTCCACTGCTTGTTATCTTATTAATC
This sequence comes from Ampelocalamus luodianensis, assembly GCA_036346255.1. NCBI lineage: Eukaryota > Viridiplantae > Streptophyta > Magnoliopsida > Poales > Poaceae > Ampelocalamus > Ampelocalamus luodianensis. The sequence goes on from CM070634.1 coordinate 4,355,334, forward strand.
GATCACCCTCTGTTACAATTGAAAAGAAGACTTCAATTGAGGTATGGTCTGGTTCCCCAGCAAATTATTCAGAATTGAGAGTTTTTATTTGTACTGCTTATGCTCATATTGATAATGAAACATTAGAGCCTAGAGCTATTAAGTGCATCTTTCTTAGTTATAAATATGGTGTTAAAGGACATAAGTTGTGGAATCCTGAAACAAATAAGGTTGTGATTAGCAGAAACATTGTCTTTAATGAATCTGCTATGCTTCATGGTAAACTGCCTACTAATATTTCTGTTGAGAGTAAGCAGAATTCAAGTATTTAGGTGGAGTACTTTGTTAGTTCAGGTGACACATCAGATAAGAAAAATATTATTATTCATGATGCACCTATTGTTGAGCATCCACCACAACGGTTCATTGCAGTAAACGAGCCTAAGATGGAGGTTAATCCATCCAAGAGGTTAATTGAAGAAGCTAATATTGTTGCTTATGCTTTGAGTATAGCAGAAGAAATTAAAGATAATACAGAACCTTCATCATACTCTGGGGCTATTAACTCAACTGATTGCAATAAGTGAATAACTGATATGCATGATGAGATGGAGTTACTAGAAAAAAATGACACTTGGGAATTAGTAAAGTTACAAAAGAGAAGCATACCCGTTGAAAGTGGATTTTCAAGAGAAAAGAAGGTATTTCTCCAAATGATGAGACAAGGTATAAAGAAATGTTAGTTGCCAAATGTTATAGTCAGATTCCAGGTATTGACTTTAATGAGGTTTTTTCCCCTGTTGTTAAACATAGCTCAATTCGTACTTTGCTTAGTATAGTTGCTATGCATAATTATGAGCCTCAACAGTTAGATGTTAAAACTGTATTTTTACATGGAGAGTTAGAAGAAGATATCTATATGGATCAACCTGAAGGTTTCATTGTTCCTGGAAAAGAAAACCTTGTTTGTAAGTTAAAGAAGTCTCGTTATGGATTGAAATAATCTCCTAGGCAGTGGTTAAGAGATTTGACACCTTTATGCTTTCTCAAGGTTTTAAGAGATCTGATTATGATAGTTGTGTTTATTTAAAAATTATCAATGGTTCAGCTATATATTTGCTTCTATATGTTGATGACACGCTGATTGCAGCAAAAGATAAAACAGAGATAGCAAAGTTAAAGACACAATTGAGTGGTGAATTTAAGATGAAGGATTTAGGTGCAGCAAAGAAAATTCTTGGCATAGAGATATCCAGAGACAAGCCCTATGCAAAATTATACCTAAGTCAAAAAGAGTATATTGATAAGGTCCTTCGCGCTTTAATATGTATGAGGCTAAACCAGTGATTACTCCATTAGCTGCACATTTCATATTATCTTCAGCTTTTTATCCATAGTCAGATGATGATGTTAAGTATATATCTAGAGTTTCATATTCTAGTGCAGTTGGTTCTCTTATGTATACCATGGTATGTTCTCGTCCCAATTTATCACATGCACTAAGTGTAGTTAATAGATTTATGACTAATCCTGGTAAAGAGTATTGGAAAGTAGTTTAGTGAATTTTCAAATACTTGCGTGGTACATCTAATGCCTATTTACAGTTTGGAAAATCTAGAGATGGACTTATTGGTTATATGGATTCTGATTATGCTAGTGATTTGGATAAGAGAAGGTCACTTACAGGTTATGTGTTCAGCATTGGTGGTTGTGCTGTGAGTTGGAAAACAAGTTTGTAAACCACTGTAACTTTATCTACCACTGAAGCAGAGTATATGGCTATTTCTGAAGCATGTAAAGCAGCTACATGGTTGAGAGGTTTATACACTGAGCTTTGTGGAGATACTTCATGCATTACTATATTTTGTGATAGTCAAAATGTGATATACCTTACAAAGGATCAAATGTTTCACGAAAGAACAAAGCACATTGATGTCAGATATCATTATATTCGAGATGTCATTGTTCAAGATAATGTTAAGGTATGCAAGATAAGTACTCATGATAATCCTGCTGATATGGCGACAAAACCAGTTCCAGTTACTAAGTTTGAGTTTTGCTCAAGCTTGGTTGGTGTTAAAGTTTAGTCCAAGAGACTTTCGGCACACGGTGGTTATTTATTGTTAGATAAGTTTTTTTATATATGCTACAAGGAGGGAATTCGTTTCAAGGTGGAGTTTGTTGATATGTGATCTGAATTCTAAAGAGACCAAGGTCTGGAGACGCGGAGGCCCACGACATAGCCCGGGGGGTGCGGAGGCGGAGCCCCCCACGGTACGGATTCTTCTTTTTTTTCATATTTGTTTCCGTTTTCGACTCAAGTCAGTTTTATGCCACCATATATATACCCCTTGTAAGCCACACGAAAGAGTTGACGATTCATTAAAATCCCTGCATTTTGTAAACATTTTTTCTGATATAGTGAAGATCATCGTCTTGCGTCCGTAGTTTTTTCCCGAAAGGGTTTTCTACGTGAAAATCGGTGCCTCTCTGTTCTTGATCTACTTTGTTATTTGCCTGTCGATTTCTATCGAGCAGGCTGTGTTCCAGATGGAATCAAACTATATTTGACATTAAAATTGCAATTTGGAAAGGACAACTGGTATTCCAGTAATCGCAATTTGGTTTTTCAGTGCTTGTCGAGTGTATCTCTACTATTTAAAAAATCAGAGTTAGTGGTCGTCCATCATCCTCACCTTTTCTGACATCCGTTGGATCGGCGAGTAAAGCATCGACAGTTCAGATCGCGTCATTGAGCACGATTGACGACCCAACATAATTGAACTATGATTTTTTTTTAACCCGTAGCAAAGCATAGGCATTGAACTAGTTTGAAATCTAGAACGTGAATAGCACCAACGGGAGACGTGTGCATCAGTCATCTCCTGAATTGTTCAGAGCACGCAGTATTCTATTGATACCTGCTGCTCCCGGGTGTTCAAAGACAGAAGTTCATGGCATTCACAAACGCAAAACTTGCGAGCATCTTTTGGACTGGGGCAAACCATTAAAAAGATCGACCGCCCTAACCTCTCTCGTTGGAAGGCGAAAGCTGTTTTCCAAGTCAGTCTGGCCAACATTCATTTGGCCCAACCGATACAGTACCAACAAACAGCAAGCTTGGCCACGCCTGCTTTCGTTGTTACTCCGCTTTGCAGTTTGCACGCGCCTCAGGCAAAAACTCCAACGAGCAGCGTGTGCCGTTCGCCAACTCCCATGCGCTGCCTGTCAAGTTACATCTGCACACACCACATGGAGATCGAATCTGATTGCTTGTCGGTGTTACTGTTACAGGAGTATTTGAACACTAGTAGCATGGCGGTGTTACTGTTTGGTTGGTGACCAAACTTGCCACACCTAACCTTCGGCAAACTGTGGCTGCCACAAAAAGTGTGGCGAGCAAAATCGAAGCCGCACTTGTGGCAAGGTTTGGCACAAAAATGAGTCTATGACATGTGGGGCGGTGCTAAGAAAGTGTGGCGTCTTATGGTGTGGCGATGAACAATTGCCGAAAAAGCGTGGCATGACTAACCTTTGGCGTGGCAAGTTTGGTCACCAACCAAACAGCCATTCACATTATTGCGTGCCTCCGTGAACGATTCGATTCTAGTTCCAGTTCCAGTTGTCGACGCGTGAGGTTCCTAGGCGCGCGGTGCCAAATCGGAACGCCCCCCGCCACGGCGGCACCGACGCGGAATGTAGCCGAGAAGCGAACATTAAGAAAAACGGGAACGGTCACGTTGCTTGATTAGATTCTTGGCCGGCCCCGTACGTACGCCCAAGTCACGACCGACGAGGCAAGTACAACGGAGCACGCAGTACGCGACGTCGTACGCCGCCGCCTCCGATGCCAGGCAGGCAGCCTCACGTGCCGCGCGCTGGTGCTTCTCGGGCCCGGCGCGCGGACGGCCGCGGTCCGCGCGAATTAAGGTCGCGCGCGTGGCGTGCACGGCCGGCCACCGCGTAAAAAAATCACCTTGTTCTTACGGAATCCGTCGCGCAGGTAGCCAAAATTGGCGTCGATTGGTGCCGACCGCGCGCGCTCGTGGATTTCTCGGGTTCACCGCTTATGTTTGAGATCCACGACTGATCAGTGATGTATGCTACTAAAAAACAAATATATCTTTCAAAACCTTAACTTGTAGCTTGTTAATAATATAGCGCACGGCGAAAATCGCTCGCTTTAACCAGTTCAAGTGCAAAACTTGTACTTGGGACTTGGGAGCTAGCAAAATAGTTCTATGGAAACGGTAGCAAACATGGCGTCGTGCCTCGTGTATGTGTGCAAAGTGCAAGCACATATGTTCTTGTCAGGAAGTTTCATAACACCACAAATTTCCCACACGATTAAAAACACAAACTTCGATCTCGCGTGCCTTTAGAATTTAGACTAACAGCTCAACTATCGGACTTCGGTGAGGTCTATCGCAAAACGGAACCAGGAAACCGTCAATCGTACGTTCAGTCCATAGCAGAAGACCAATTCTACATAAAACATCAGGGACAGGGCCCCCTCACGTGAGAAGACTAATCAGATCGATTTTTTTTTTGGCCGTTTTCGCGGCTGCTTCGCGACCTCTTCGCTGTCCCCGAGACCCCGACGTCCCCTCTTGGTAGTTTTGTGTGTTTCGAGTGACGTAAAGATGCCGGGTTGTGTTCTGTATACAATGACCCTTTTGTACCATCTGCGTTTGTACCTTTCCACCGAAAGCAAGATTAGCGAGATTTATATGGATTTTTTAGGCTTCAGCTTCTCTTCTCTTTTCTTTCTTTTCCAAAAGCTGGTTGCCAATGTTGCAACTTTCTCTAGAGGCAAATGCCTAATTCGCTTTGATCTTTTTGCGGTACCACATAAGTAGCTCTAATGCCACTTATTAGGACCAAATATGAGCAAAGTTATGTAAACTTACAGTGTACAAACTAGTTGGCAACATATCAGATGCGCATAGCCATATTGGTGAACATATGGATATACTCGCTCAGGGTCGTTGGATCCAAAACGGGCGAATAAGATCGAAAACGATAGAACTCCCCACTCCACTTATGCCATCTTACGTTTTGTCCCCCAAGCACTCGACATTTGCCAAAAAAACCCCTCGCGTGTCTGCTAGTCCTCCTCATCCTGTTCGTCCGTTTTGGATCTAATGACCCTGAGCGAGTATGTCCATATGTTCACTAATATGGACATGTACACCTGATATGCTGCCTTAAGGCTCATGATCCCAATAAGAAGGTTCAATTAGCCCCTTTGTCTTAATTTTCAAACGCTTAAAGGTTTATTAACAGTTTATTTCCTATGTTTCTCCGGCGCTCTGTAACTCCGTCTCCATCACCTAGGTAATCCACACAACACAGTTCCAGGCTTGCTGCCAGCAGGTGTAATAGCACACAAACACACCCAATTAACGTCATGGTACAATCACCAGATCCATAAGGGTATGTACAATACGATATGTTTATATAGGAGTGCTTAAACAAATATAATATAGTCACGGCATCAAGCACTTATGTAAAAGTCATTTCTTCCAATGCAAATATCTCTTTTCTAAGTGCTTAGATGATTGTATTATCTATTAATTATATGTAGTTATATATATAAGCACATCTTAAGCACCGGTGTCTAATCGATCATTGATGCTACAAAATCAGTGGCAGAGCCAGGATTTCAACGATAGAGGTGCAACTTTTTTTTCGATTACAAGGAAGACACACATGCACACACACCACCACACACACGCGCGAGTACGCCTCCTTAGCACATGTTTAGAAAGACGGAGGCTGAGAATAAATCTGCGATCTTATAAAATTTCTACTGAAAGCGTATTCGCGTGTGCATAAAGATGCAAACTTAAATGACGCATTCTAACATAAAAGTTTAAATGACATGGTAAAGATTCAAATAGAACAAATTATATACTTCTAGTACGGTCGATATCACAAAATATAGGTTGTGTTAGTGGGCTGCTGACTATTGATTGCTGAGAATAACATAATGTAATTCATTGTATAGCATGTGTATTATACTAGATATATACTATGTAATGGGTTTGCATACAATTTTTTTTGGTGCAACTGTACCCTATGCACTCATGTGGCTCTGCCACTGTACAAAATAAGTATCTTGCTAGTTCTATGTGACAAAAAAAATCAATTTTTCTTTACTGAACACCTTTCTAAACGCTACCTTGTTCATGCTCTACTAAGTCAAAAGGAAAGCAGCCCAAACAAAAGGCGAGAATGAAGCGAAATTCCCTGCCGTGGACCCGAAGGATCCCCTCATGTCATCCCAGATCCCGGATCGGAAGCTTCCAAAAAGATCTCTTTACAAAGAAAAAGAAAAGAAAAACAAGATAAAAAAGGCGAAAAAAAAAACAAGCAAAGCCGTGCATGGCTAGTACTGCTGCGTGCAGTGCTGCAAGAAACAGCCCGGCCCCCGCGCACACGCACACGCACACGCCGCCAACCCGGACCCAGCCAAGCTGCGCACAGGCGCACAGGCCACGGCAAACAAAAGTCCAACCGGGTCGCAACTCTCAACTCCACCAGACCTCGCATGCAACATCCGCGAAACTCCCCCGCGCGCTGCAAGCCAACCACACCCACGTATATATATATATATATGCGCGCGCCCGCGTGCCAGGCCCCCCATAAGTTTGTACCGCTATTTGGTCATCTTCCTCAAATGAAATTATACTGTATAACTTATTTGGTCTTCCCGTCCTTAAATCATGGCTCTGCCTCTGCCCACACACACAACATCTACTGCTACTTACATGAACTGGTAAGCGATATCCTCTGATTCTACTGGCATATATGGTCATGGGCAAGAAGTCGCGCAAGGCGGACGGAGCGCGGTGCCGGCGGCACCCGCGGCACCGGCAGGGGGCGGGGGTCTGCCCGTTCTGCCTGCGGGAGCGACTGTCCCACCTCTCGCCCTCCGCGTCGCTGCCGTCCGTCGTGCGCGGCGGCAAGGATTCGGAGGAGGCGTCGTCCTGCTCCGAGGCGTCCACGGAGGGGTCCAGCGGCGAGTCGTCGGCCTCGGGGTCCGCCAGCCCGTGGGCAGCGGCGTTCTACCAGGAGATGAGGCGCGGCGGCGGCGCCGTGAGGCTGTCGCTGCTGATGAGGCACGAGCGGGTGGTGGTGGACGGCGACGAGGTGGTCGGCGCGGCGAGGAGGACGAGCTTCTGGGCGAAGCTGCTGCGTGCGACGCGGGGAGGGGGAGGCAAGAAAGGCGGGTGCTCGTTGGCGCACTCCAAGACGCTCGAGGCGGAGAGGAGCACCGCGGCCAAGTGGATCCTATTCTGATCACGCCATGCATGCCTGCAGCGATGCAGATTAGTGTGGCTATGTTGTTTCTTCTTGACCTCTTGCTTGTTCGATCTAGCTAGTTTCTGTGTGGTATTTTTTGGTTCATTTCGTTGTTGGTTTTGATCTGGACTCTGGATGTCGAAGGGACGGCCAGCCTAGCTAATACCAATGTTTTGTACAGATTTCAAGGAATCACTTACTTGCTCGATATTCTTTGGTTAGCTACTGCTTCAGTATATGACAAAAAGTTTTTCTGATAATCTGGCTATACGACTGTTGTACTATACCATTACAGATCTGTTACGTACCGAGTAATAGGCTATATCATCAACAAGTATATTGGTAGGAATTCGGGAAGAGGGAAGAGATTTGTTCTTGGGAAGGAAGAAGAAGGAGATTAGAGGAGGCAGGTAGAGAGAATATGTCTGTCTTTACATTCGTTGGCTTCCACGGGCACAAGCGCACTCCTATTTAAGAAACGACAAAACAACTTCTGGACTCTTTACGTTCCAATCTTCGGGCCAGCCCAAGACTCAGACGGCCCAGTCATCTGAAGGGAATCGTGCACTGGGCTTACGTTCTCGCAGCCCCTTCCTTCTCCCGCCTGAGTTAACTCTATGCTCAGATGTATCAGGGAACATAACATCTCCTCCCCCTTCAGACGCAGCTTGTCCCCAAGCTGGGGCATGCGGAAAGCGAGTTTGAAGATCAACAAGATCCTCCCAGGTGGGCGTCAAGGAAGAAGGTCCGGACCACTGCATATGTACTTGAAGCGCTGTCGCAATACTTTGATAGGAATGCGAAAATCTTCAGTAACTTCTGGAAGTTCAGGCTGGACAATGCTCGAAGGAGGAATAGCGCACGAAGTTGTGACATATGAATCACTGGATGGATTGTCGTAGTAGCTGGCAGTTTGAGTTTGTAGGCTACTGGTCCAACCTTCTTTTCCACCTGAAAAGGACCAAAATAACGAAATGCCAATTTGTGATTAGCACGGACTGCTACTGAACTCTGAACATAAGGTTGAAGCTTCAAATACACCCAATCATTCTCCTGGAACACTCTGTCCGATCTCTTTCTATCTGCTTGGTCTTTCATGTGTTGATTGGCTCGATTGAGGTGTTGCTTCAAGAGCTCTGTCATAAGTTTGCGCTCTTTCAACCAATCCGACAAATCAGGATTCTGACACACTGCAGTGTCTCTGATACCAAAATGCCTGGGTTCATAACCATACAAGATCTCAAATGGAGACTTCCCCAAGGTAGAATGCCAAGCGGTGTTGTACCAGTACTCAGCCAAGGCCAGCCAGTGGAACCACTTGTTGGGACAAGCATGAACAAAACATCGCAAATAAGCTTCAACACACTGATTAACCCTTTCCGTTTGCCCATCCGTTTGCGGATGATACGCCGTGCTCATGCGTAACTGAGTTTGTGTTGCTCTGAATAACTCCTTCCACAATACACTTGTAAACACCCGATCGCGGTCTGATATGATCGACTGAGGTAACCCATGTAATTTGAATACATTTTGCATAAAAAGTTGGGCTACTTGGAAAGCGGTAAAAGGATGGGCAAGAGCTAGAAAATGTGCATACTTGGAAAGCTTATCAACCACCACCATAATAAGTTGAACCCTGCCGATCGAGGTAAACCTTCGATGAAATCCATAGATACCACCTGCCACGCATGATCTGGGACCGGTAGTGGCTGTAGTAAGCCTGGGTAGCGCACGCGCTCCGCTTTTGCTTGTTTGCACACCGCACATTGGTCCACAAATGCCCTCACATCTCGCTTGAGACCTTGACATGCGAAAAGTCTTCGGATGCGATGATAAGTCACCTGAAATCCCAAATGACCACCAATAGCACTAGAATGTAATGCAGTCAAAATATTTTGCTGAACTGATGCATTGTTTCCTACCCATACTCTGTTGCCCAGTTTGAGTAAGCTGTTACTAAATTGAAATCTAGAAGTGCCATTACCAGAGACAGTCAGGTCTTTGAGCAATTTACTGGCTTGAGGGTCATTTTGGTATCCGCTTGCTATCGCTTTCATCTAGTCTGGTATGACCGTGGATATTGCCGTCACCTCCCCTTCATTAACATTCTCTCTGCGTGAGAGAGCGTCTGCTGCTTTATTAGCGGTGCCCTGCTTGTACATGAGCCTGTATTGCAAACCCAATAGTTTGGTCATGACATTTTGCTGCCATGGTGTAGTCAACCGTTGATCACCCAGATGCACGAGGCTACGTTGATCAGTCTTAATGACAAACTCTCCAGTCTGCAGATAAGTACGCCAATGCTCCACAGCTAACAAAATCGCTAATCCTTCTTTCTCATATGTGGATAATCCTTGTGCCTTTGGTCCCAAAGCTCTGTTGAGATAGGCCACCGGGTGGTTCTGTTGCATTAGCACTGCCCCAATACCCCTCTCTGATGCATCCGTTTCGACCACGAATTCTTGCGAAAAATCTGGCAAAGCCAGGACTAGTGCTGAGATCAGTGCCTCTTTTAGAGCTTGAAAAGCAGCTGCCGTATTCTGGGTCCAAACAAAGATCACATTCTTCTTAAGTAAATCAGTAAGTGGTCTACTGATAATCCCAAAGTTGCGAACAAATTTACGATAATAGCCGGCCAAACCCAAGAATCCTCGCACTTGCTTCACATTCTTTGGAACTGGCCACTCCTTTACTGCCGATATATTCTTTGGATCAGTAGGCACTCCCTCCTTACTGATTATATGTCCTAAATATGTCAACTGCTGCTGGGCAAAAGCACACTTGGATTTTTTTTTTCATTTTATGATGTCTCAGAACTTCTAAGACTTGTTGCAACTGTGTAACATGAGCTTCTAATGTCCGATTGTAAACAAGTATATCATCAATGAAGACCAGGACCCCTCATCGCAAGAACGGCTCAAGAATGGTGTTCATCAATCCTTGGAAGGTGGCCGGTGCACTAGTCAATCCATACAGCATTACTCTGAATTGGTAATGCCCTTGATGTGTCTTGAATGCGGTTTTGTACTCGTCTTCGGGTTTCATCCGAATTTGATGGTATCCTGCGCGCAAGTCTAGGCTGGTGAACCAATGCGAGCCTGACAACTCATCCAGTAACTCCTCAATGACTGGCATTGGATATCGATTCTTCACCGTGATGGCATTCAGATGTCGGTTGTCTACACAAAACCGCCAAGTACCATCTTTCTTTGGGACAAGCAGGACCGGCGATGCGAATGGACTGGCACTATGCGAAATAATCCCTTGTTGAAGCATTTCTCTCACCTGCTTTTCGATTTCATCCTTCTGCGCTGGGCAATAACGATATGGTCGGATGTTAACTGGTTGAGCTCCAGGTTGTAAAGGAATGGTATGATCAAAATCGCGTGCCGGCGGCAGGCCCCGAGGCTCCTCAAACACTTCTGCAAAACTTGACAACAGACGGTAAATAGTGTCCGGCACTTGCAAATCTTCATTTTGAACTGAACATAACTGCATTCTGTTGTCCGGGATGCAGTGCTCCGTCTGTTGTGTCTTCCGCTCACCACTAGGGTTCTCACCTTTCACTCCTCGGAGGACCACCCGGTTACCCATATACATGAACATCAAAATTTTCTTGCGCCAATGAATGGTCATCGGACTGCTCTGCTCCAACCAATCCATACCTACAATGATATCATAACCACCCAGTGCCAGCACTTTCAGCGTTGTTCTGAACTTTACGCCTTGTACTTGCCATATACAATTTGGAAACTCCCTTTTACTTGTCAGGCTACCCCCATCCGCAATCTTGACTGTAATCTTCCTTTGTGGTTTCTGCTCCCCTTTCAACTTGTCTGCTAAGGATTCTCCCACAAAACTGTGAGTGCTTCCAGAGTCAACTAATATCAACACCTCCATTCCTTGGATGATACCCTTGAGTCTCACTGTTTTCGGTGTTTCAACTCCATTCACCGCTGCTACAGAAATGGTTAACAATTCTTCCCCTTGGGATGTTCCTGCTTCTGACGGTGTACCCTCTAGATTCGACTCCTGAATCAACTCCCACATCTCTTGAACTACATGTAGTTGAACTGTAGGTCCACATCGATGCTCTCGGTTCCATTTTTCGCCACAAGTATGACACAAGCCCTTGGCTCTCCGGTATGCCCTCAGTGCTGATATTTTGTCATCTGGACCTCTTCGATCTTCTACTCGATTTCCAATGTTACCTGGTGGTCGTCTCGGTGGTACTGGTAAGGGCAAGGCTGTTCGTGGTGGTGGTCGCCCCCCAACTGTCAAATCTGGCCGACGTGTCTCTCGTCTCATTGTCTCTAGGACCTCTTCTTACAAACATGCCAGAGACACCGCCGTATCTAAGTTTTTCGGCTTATGCAGAATCACTGCAGCTCGGATATCATTCCTCAATCCATCAGTAAATTGGGTCACAAAAAACATGGGGTCCCAAGTATGATGAGCAATCAGGTGATGCATTGATTCATTAAACTTTTCAGCAAACTCCGCAACAGTTCCACTTTGCTTAAGACGATTGAATTGACAAAGTTGTTGTTGGAACTCCTCCCGACCAAAACGTAAACAGACCACCTCGGCAAACTCCTCCCATCTCGTGCACTCAATATGAGCTTGGGTAGACTGTAACCATAACACTGCACTTCCCACAAAGTGCATAGCAGCAACACTGATCCATAAGTCTGGTCGGGTAGCACACACTCGGAAATACACTTCACATCTCAGTCTCCACGCCTTTGGATTATCTCCATCAAATTAGGGAAAATCCAATTTCGGCGGTACTGGGTGATAATGATGAGTCCCCTGAAATCTGTTGCTCATTCCCCCCGTATCATCAGGAGGTACAGGTAAGGGGTGTAAGCCATACATACCATTGATTGAGGGTAAATCTGGGACGGGGCTTCCAATTTTTCTCCCACGTTTTTTATCTGATGCGCCCTTGTCATTAGGCCAATGACCGAAGTCCTCCTCCTCCATTGTTTCTTTGGGCTTCAAATGCTTTGGAGTCGGCAACAAGGGAGGCATCTCCCTTTTCATTGGCTCTGGAACCGTGTCGCAAACCATCTGCTGGACTTGGTTCTGCAACTCCCCAACTTCATGTCGCAACTCATCAACCGTTGCCACCATCACAGGTTTCCATTCCTTCAATTCCAGTACCACTGGCTTGATCTCCGCCACTGCTTCCACTAGGGTCTGCATAGTCACACTTTGCGCCTGAATCGCTCTGGTGAGTGCTGCGATTTCTTGCTCCATGGCCGCCGCTTTTCCTTGTGCTCGCGTTTGATATTTGGGCTTCTCCAGATTGATCACGGCTCGAGGATCGGAGCTCTGATACCAATTGTTACGTACCGAGTAATAGGCTATATCATCAACAAGTATATTGGTAGGAATTCGGGAAGAGATTTGTTCTTGGGAAGGAAGAAGAAGGAGGTTAGAGGAGGCAGGTAGAGAGAATATGTCTGTCTTTACATTCGTTGGCTTCCACAGACACAAGCGCCCTCCTATTTAAGAAACGACAAAACAACTTCTGGACTCCTTATGTTCCAATCTTCGGTCAGCCCAAGACTCAGACGGCCCAATCGTCTGAAGGGAATCATGCACTGGGCTTACGTTCTCGCAGCCCCTTCCTTCTCCCGTCTGAGTTGACTCTATGCTCGGATGTATCGGGAACATAATCGTTGGAATCATGCCCAAACCCTAGCGGTCGTAGCCTATAAATAGGGTGCTATTCATTGTAAAGGATCGATTGAAGGAATAAAGAGAAGCAAGAAGTCCCCTACATCTCATCTCTTATTCTGCATGCATTGTTCTTACGATTCTACGCTTCCTTCTCCCGTCGATGAACGACACTCGTGAGAATTTTTCTAGACTGCTATGCTCAGATGTATCAGGAACATAAGTTACGGTCGGCATAGTTCGCCATCACGCGATCGCCATGGAGGCAACGACGAGCCACGTCGCTAGCACGCGGCAAGTATGCACATGTAGGCATGAAGTCGCGCCACCGATGCGATCCGTCGCACTACATCGCATCGCATAAATGCGGATCGTGCCACGATGAGCGATTGCACGGTGAACGATAACAGCGCAATGAGCGGTAACCACACGGTGAGCGATAACGCGCGGTGAGCGAGAATCTCGCATGAACATTACTCGCTCATAAACATCGTCTCCTATGAGCGATATTCACACATGTACGGTGATTTACGTGAGCGATGATTCGCACATGAACGGTACACTTATGTGAGCGAGTAATCTCGTGTGAATAGTACTCAAAAAAAACGCTACGCTGCATGCATGCCGTCTGACGACGACCAAATACAGCAAGTCGCCGCTTGAAGTGCGCCTCCATGGTCGCGCATCTTGTAGCGGCGCCGCCAAGGTAGTCGAGTCGAGATCTGAGTCGGATCGATTTGCCTCCGTAGAATCGAATCGTAGTGTCGAATCGTAGAATCGCGATTCTACTGATTTGTAAAAATACATATATTTATCATCTATACTATAAGTTTGTATGATTCTTATAAGATTTACCACCGACTTAATACCAAAAAGGGCAAAACACTTCTTATCACACAAATGAAAAAGCATAATGGTTACGACATGATGGGTGATATAGTTACGAACTCTGAGGAGAACAACATTACCACAATCGATATAATATTTTGCATGCTCCTTGCTTATTTATAGTTTCATTCTAAAAATTAATATCAACAAATTTTGCTCTAAAACAAAATATCGAGAAAGTCCGCCTCTAAAAAATTGCAAATTTTGTTTTTGCCCTAAGACTCACGAGTAGGATCGACGTAAGACTTGGATCGACGGTGTCATGGGTTCGTAGAATCGTAAGACTCTAAGAGTTGGATCGCGATCCTAACTACCTTAGCGCCACCACGCTAGCCCCCCCTCCGCCGGAAGCGCCCGTGGTCAACGGATCGCTGCGCCTGCATGCTGCGCAGAGCCGCCGATCGCCGCCGCGCGCCGCATGCGGGCCCCGCATGCGCCGCGGCGGCCTCCGGCTCGCGTACGCCGCGCATGCGCCACCGCCGCCGCTTCAACGGCTGCCGCCGCCGCCGCCGCCGCGCCGCGTTCCGCGCGCCGCGCGTAGCGATGGCCAAGTCGCCGCGCTGGTGGCCGCGCGCCGGATCGTGATGCGCGGCAGCGGCCATGTGAATGGCGCCACCACCGTGGTGCAAGTGCTAGAAACCTAGCACCAATAATAATGGCACGCTGGGCCCTAACGGGCCAATGGGAAAAGCCACGGGGAGAAACCAAGCTCGGTAGGAAAGGATGGCGTAGAAAAAAAAGGTGAAATTTGCAAAAGGCCCTTTGTGATTCGAAAATCACATGATTTTTTTGCGGTGAGAAACTTTGCGAAGAGCCTCGAAAAATATGAAAATTACACGTAAATTTTTCTCAGAATCGAAATTTCGCTTTAACCCCTGAAACTTGCAGTTTTCGCCGAAAAGTCACTTTCCAGCAGAAAAGGGCCTCGGGAATTCATTTTTTAATCTATTTTTGCATTTGAAGCATGTTTAACTTTGTTATTATTATTTCTATGCAATTTATATATTGTATTCTTGTTTTTGATTATCTGTGATCGTATATGTTGCTTTTAATCACTGAAAATAGCAGTAAATCATGAAAATGCATAGAAAAATTCGGGATCACGAACCAGGAGTTCGATGAGCATTATGAAATTTTGCAACCATCAAGATCAGGTTGAGCGAGCACCTGGGTGCTATAGCTGAGCCCTGATGACTGTCGTACACGGTTGGGGACACGCGTCCTGCTCAGTAGCGACTCTCATCAATTTTAGACCGTCGGCCTATAACATCCATCCAACTATGCAACTAGCGTAAGGTCGGTCAAACAAATATACCAGATTAAAAAAAAAGGTATAGTGTAAGGTCCTATTTGAAATGCCAGAATTCCAAAATTCCCAAGGGAATTGATGAGTTTCTCGTGAAATAACTGCATGTCAGAGGCCCTAAATTCAAGTTAGACTTGTATCAAATAGAAGTGTTTTTCTCTTCATTTCTTGTGTGTAATTGTGTGTCACTATCAAGTGGTTTCACTTCTCTTGTTTTAAGGCTGTGGTACCTTTTTGTTGTGCAACCAAACATAAAAGAACAACAGTAAAGTCAGCATATCTCCAGTCAGCGTAACAGAACATGCACCGGTGAAGTTTACCGACCAATAATACAGATCAGAATATCAGATATATTTTACCTCGCAAAAAAAGGAATATAAGATTTATTCCGCCACACAAAAACATTTGTGCACTTTTTTCAATTAATGCATTAGATTTGCCACATTTTTTCAAGACACGTTACCCGTCACGTCTTGGTATCGTATGCATACCTTCACAGTTTACACTCGTCGGTTCCGAGTATGAATCGGTTATCTCCACTCCAATACAGATTTAACATTTCAGCAAGGGAAAAAAAAACATGCCAACAACTATTACCCGCATAGCATGTGTAAAGCAGAAAACTCGCATACTCCCATGATCTCTTGTTGGGAGAATCCTGTGTCCTTTCTGCAGGACCTGTCATCATGTCATGCTTTCATGTTTGCAGCTTTCCAGATGGGCAGGCGTCTTGAGCTTCCACGAAGCACCATCAAAACCATCATCTAATCTATACATCCTGTATCTTCTGTTCTGCATCTAACGCTACCAAATCTTTTAATTCTTGAGTTTGCATATCCTAACTTCTAAAAGAATACCACAACCTATCTCATTGATCCTGGAAATGTAGGATCCATGTCTCCAGTGTTGTCATCATCATCATCATCAAGGTAATCCACAGGCATATCTGCAGGGCGTCGTTTTAACCTTTGGAAGATTTCATCAAGAGATTCAGGCGAAGAGGCATTTGAGTGTGGAGCAAATCCTGGATCTTGGCGCAAAGGAATAAACTTCTTCGAACCCATATTCGCTTTGAAGTTCTGAAAACCAATCTTCATTGAAGCCCATGTTTGGGAAATTCCAGCAGAAGAGCCAGGTGGTAAACCAGCATTGGACCGTTCAGAATTTCCTACTTCAAGCAAAGATACAGATGTTGATGAAATTTCCTTCTTCACTGGCTTCACTGCCTGCCGACTCTGTTCTCTAATAGATGAATATTTATCAGAAATAGTTTCCCTGTTGTTAGCATATTTCGATTGACCAACTCTTCCATCGACTCTGGAAGAAGTTGCTCCTCCTTTCATCTCCACTGTATTTTCAACCTGTGTATGACACACGATAAAGAATGGAAAAGGAGGAAATGAGGAATACCAGTTAGTAACAAAAGGAGATAAAATTCAACCGAAGACAATAGAAACCTGGAAAAGAGTACAGACAAATAATTTATTAAAGCTCATGAAAAATGGAGTAAGCATGCTACACACCAATGGTACCTTCCCAGATTCAATATCTGTGTTCGCGCCATTGAAATTTCTAGCCAATGGAATAACCTGCTCGCCAACTTTACATCCTTGTTCAATCCAAGATCTCTCTGCAGAAAGAAGAGTACAAAAATTACTTAGGCAGACCAGTCTTTTGAAGAACCAAAGGCAGTATTTGCACCACAATTTAGAGTGGTGATACAAAAAGTTTGATGATAATGATCAGATAAATCATTGATTCCAATTAAAGCCAGAAGCCCCCAACAAACTAGATTAAGGAACCTGTTTATTCGACACAGTGCCAATATAAGCTTTTATTTGCAGAAGAAAACAAGAAAAACCTGATATCCCACTGGAAACTGAAGGGACAAGCAGTAAAGAAGAAAAAGGGCAAGGATATGCTAAAGAGAATGAAAGGATATCCCCACAGACAAATATATGCAGTCCTTACCTTTTTGCAGAATAATCATTCCAGATGGATCAAAACCATCCATATCCTCTTCTTCACGCTGGAACTTGAACCTTTTCCAGCTTCCAAAAAAGTCAATCACACGGCCAAAGAAGTTACTAGCAACCAGTAGCGTATAAACAACCATAATTAGTGGATAAATCCTGTTAAAGCCTCTTCCAAAGAAAGGAACTGCGTCATCAATGTTCCCCATTCTCTACAATGGTTAGCTAGGAGTTATTTATCTGATAAACAGTGAGCAGAGTAATAAAAGAGAAAAGCTGCAGAACATTTCTTTTTCAAATAATAAAATCTTAACTATTATCGCCTTCACATAACAAAAGTATATGCCATAAATGATATAGCAGAACTGTCACAACTATTACCTTCTCAAAAGTAGTTTTAGCATTTCCACCAAGGCGAATCAGATTCAGGAAGTTATAAGAAATAGGAGGTGCATATCTTGCAACCATTCTGCAAAATAGCATTTGATGCACATCCTAGAATGAGTTGAACAGCTTCGGAATAGAAGCACACCAAGCGTCAAAAAGTAAAACATTGAAAACTTACGAGCAGATCATAAGCAAGCTGACGGAACTGGTTTGTCTTGGAGTTAGAGAATAAAACATTAACATCCCAATCTTAAATAGTGAATAATATGTGCAAATGCACATATACATCAAAGGGACAAATGCAGCAACCTGTCAACAAATAGAAAATTTGTAAATCATGCAGAACAAGGTTGATATTATACAATGAATGTACAACCAGATGACAGGATAGAGGCAGTCCATTTAGGAAGAAAAAGTTATCCTATATAAAATATAACTAATGACAACATAGTGAAAGGGGTAGCATGTGTTTTGTATACTGAGTCACCTGGTAACTAACTATATTCACTTATATCAGCATACATGTGTTTAAATAACCAATAAGTGACAAATGCACAGGATTGGTGTGGCCTATGCGAACAAATTATCTAACCTGTCACTAATAACACAATATATCAACCATTGCAAAAAAGTAGTCAGTGCCAAAAGTAACAAAACTTCCCTATAATTTGGACGCAAGGTAGAGATGCACTTTTAAGTATTTACATGAAGCACCCAATTTCTTACCTGGACTAAAACCTCTTGCTTTCCTACAGACTTTATAAGAATGGAAAATAGAGATAAATCAACACCACTTGGCAGCAAAGTGGATTCGGCCAACAGTATGGCAGCCGACATGCAGCCAAGAATAACAGCAAATGCTTTCTGAAGCTGCTTTCTCAGTATACAGCGCCAAATGAACTCTGATAATCCAAGAAAATATCACTGAGTTAGTTCCATCAATTATTGACCAGCCATAGGCATTAAATCGAACTTACTAAGAATCTCTGGACTGTCAAATGTTCTAATTTTGATTATTTCATCCAGAAGTACACCATAATGCATTTTGACTAGTAAATACACAAGAAGAAAACCAATAAAAATAGCTCGTATAGGTAAGAAGAAGTACCCATAGTGTCCAAAAGGGATCCCAGTGTGCCTGATCGACATTCCCTAAAACTCGATACATACTTCCTGTTTATTAAAAAAAAGGAAATTAAATTGATACCGCTTGTGGTTGGATCTCTCAAAGGATTTCAGACGAGCATAACCAGTTTGCAGAATTGCAGTACATATATTATTGATCAATGTTGACAAGCACAAGGATCTATAATGGTATTATGGCAACGAGATAATTCAGCCCACCAATCAGTATTCTTGGTCAGTATCATTCATGCAGTTACGACCAATGGACTATTCTAGCCAAATTTTTCATGGAATTAACAGTCCTGTTTGTACACAATTTACCTTTTTATGGAGAAAATTCGGTCTATGCCACTGATGTTTTGTGGCTTTTGGTTTTTGCCATTGCTTTTCGCCTTATTGGTTTTATACCATCGGAACTGTAAACTTCTTTGGAAAATGCCACTTTGATAAGGTCAAAACCCTTTGACCAAGCCAAAATGACTCTTATGCTCTTTCCAATTCACAAAATTGCATTGCATTAGTTGCTGCAGCCGCATAAGAGAAAAAAATTGGGTTGAAACTCCAAAATAGAAAAGGAGAGAGAAAGATAGAGATGGGTCACGGAAAGAACACGAGAGAAGGAAGAAGAAAATGGTACGGGCAGTTCTGGTATTTTGAGAAAAGTTGTCACTAATGCATGGTTATCAAGTCGTCGACTAGTCGACAAGTCGCTGGAGAACGATCGACTGGAGCGTCGACTCGACTTGCGCCGGCTTGGGGGAGCGAGGGAGGGAGTGAGGGCATGGGGCCCGGCTGTCAGGGGCAGTGGCAAAGAGGCAGGAGGGGGGAGTGAGGGCAGTCGGGCTCACCCTCACGCGTGAGCTCGGACAGGTGCAGCCGACGCCCGGCAGCTCCTAGATCTGGTCTCGCGCGCCGGCCGGCTCCCACCGTCGCCGCCATCGTCCTCTCCTTCCTCCTCGCGCGCCGGTCTTCGCCTCACGTGTGAGCTTGGAGAGGCGCAGACGCCGCAGAGCTCCGGATCCGGTCTCGCCGCCTCGAGCTAGCTCCCACCGCGCCGCGCCGTCCTGCCCGCCGGGCCGGCTCCAGCGCTGCCGCCGGCCTTCGTCCTCCTTCCTCCTCCGCGCCGCCCTGGCCGCAGCTCCCGTCGCTCCTCTGCTCCCTCTCCCTCTCGCATCGCTGTGAATGTGTGGTGAATGTGATGGCTGTGAGGGTGTGGTGTGAATGTGTGGCTGTGGCTGTGGTGTGGTGTGTGGTGTGAATGTGTGGCTGTGGTGTGCTGTGAATGTGTGGCTATGGTGTGCTGGCCTGTGAATGTGTGGTGTGCTGTGAACGTGTGATGGTTGTGTGGCTGTGTGGTGTGTGTGCTGCTGTGTGATGTGTGGTGTGTGTTGTGTGCTGTGCTGGCTGTGTGTGTAAACAGTACCATTTGACTAGTCAGCGACTAGTCGGCCGACTAGCCGACTAGTCGACTAGTCGGTTACTAGGAGGGTAGTGTCGACTTACCGACTTAATAACCTTGCACTAATGGCATTTTCAAAAGAAGTTTGTGATTCCGATGGCATAAAACCAATAAGGCAAAAAGCAATGGCAAAATCCAAAAGCCCGAAAACATCAATGGCATAGACCAAATTCTCTCTTGACCAGCCCATTAAAACCTCCTTCAGCTTGGTAGCATACCGCTTAGCATCACTTATTTCACAAAATTACCAAGTTGCTGTAACATTGTTCAGCATTACAATACCAAAAAAAGGGTCCCCAAAACACATTATCATGGAAACAAAATTGAATAGGAGAAAAGGATTCATTACGGTGTCTATAGAATAGTTCAGTAAAGTTGTAACTGCAACTTTGTCAAGATTGAAATACTCCTGATGTACATAACAATTTATTAACAATGAACCTGCACAATTCATTTCCAGTAACTAAAAAAATCAATGAACTCACCATCCATTCGCATCACGCCGTTCATAATTTTTAATGTTGTCTTCTAGTTCGAGAGCTTCCATAACATAAGTCATATATTCACTGTACCATCAAAACAATAGAGACAATATTAGCAGTTAAATATGGCAGCAACAGCAACACCTTCAATGTTGTTTTTCTACACACTAGGATTTATTACCTTTACAATTTCCATCCAAATGGCATTGGTCATACCCGACATTACTAAAAGGATTATGAAGAGTAACTAATATCATCTAGTAGTTTATGACATAATACCTTTTACACCTGTAGTACTCCTCATGGGCCCTCCTAAGTTGACGTCGAAGTGTTGCCATTGTTTTATCATCTGTGTCATAGTCCATATCATTTTCGCCTAATCTGCCACCAGAAGGTTTTAAAGATGGATCATCCTGCAGCTGAAACGGACATACAATGACAAGTTATTGTCTATAACTGCAATATTTTAAATTCAACTTAAGTAGTACTCCTGATTGCATTGGTACCATTTGAGCCAACATTTTGTCAATAATATCCATATAAGGCCTTAAAAGGTCACGCTTTGACATTTGATTCGAAGTGGCTTGAGCAACCTGGAAAAGGAACAACATTTCAGCAAATTGCAACGAGTATGAAAATTATTATTTAAGAACATAGAAAAGTACTTACAACAATTGCATTTGAATATTCTTGATGAGCATTATCAAGCTTTACAGCCATCTTTGCAACCCTGTGAGAAAGTACTTTTTGGCGGTGAGTCCAGTCTGCATTTCTCCAAATGTTTCTTGGAATTTCGCTCAACCCAAAACCAAGAAGAAAAGCACCGGTCACAAGTCCAAAGGTATTTGAGCATGCCATTGCAAAGCCCACAATACCACCATCCCTGTGAAAACCATTTATTCCATGTGATGGATGACTCAAGACTCTAAAGGATAAAAGTTTAAATGGCAGCCATTTTCTGAAGAAATAATTTCTCAAGGACTCAAACAACAACAACAAAACCTTTGATCTCAAACAAGTTGGGGTAGGCTAGGAATGAAACCTCTTCAAATTCAAAGAGATGAAAGCCTTGCAAATAAAAATATATAATAAAAATAATAATAATAAAACCTACAAGACTAAAACCCCAAGCTATACATCCTGCCATCCGAACCGAGAGCCTAAAACACAGCCCCTAAACCTTCTTATGGTTTCGGTACGTGGATCGTTAACTTCCATACGCTTCTATCCAAAGCTAATTCTTTAGCTACATTTCAATATCTCAAATCTCTTTTAACTGCTTCCTCTCACGTTAGTCTTGGTCGACCTCTGCCTCTTTTACATTTAAGTACGTCTTAAAATTTCACTACGTACCGATGCCTCAGAAGACCTTCGTTGGAGATGTCCAAACCATCTCAAGCGATATTGGACAAGCTTCTCTTCAATTGGTGCTACCCCCACACTATCACGTATATCCTCATTGCGGATTCGATCTCGCCTTGTGTGACCACATATCCACCGCAGCATCCTCATCTCCGCTACACTCATCTTCTGTATATGTTGTCTTTTAGTCGCCCAACATTCTGCTCCATATAGCATCGTAGGTCTGATCGCCGTCCTATAGAACTTACCATTTAACTTTTGAGGAACTTTTTTGTCACACAGGACACCCGAAGCTTGACGCCATTTCACCCACCCCGTTCTAATCCTATGGCTCACGTCTTCATCAATCTCTCCGTCTCGCTGTAGCATCGATCCCAAATATCGAAATGTGTCCCTTCTAGGCACTACTTGTCCGTCCAACCTAACATCTCCATCATCTACCCCGGCACCGCTGAAATCACACTTCATATACTCAGTTTTAGTCCTACTAAGTCTAAAGCCCTTCGATTCTATGGTCTTCCTCCACATCTCCAGATTCCTATCGACACCTATCCTACTCTCACCAACTAACACTACATCATCAGCGAAAAGTATACACCAAGGGATATCTCCTTGTATGTCCCGCGTGACCTCGTCCATCACTAGGGCAAAAATGTATGGGCTCAACGTTGACCCTTGGTGTAGTCCTATCTTAATAGGGAAGTCACTAGTATCACCACCACATGTTCTGACATTAGTCACAATATTTTAGAACATATCCTTAATTAGGGTAACATACTTTGTTGGGACTTTTTTCCTTTGAAGCGCCTACCACATGACCTTTCTTGGCACTTTGTTATAGTTTTTTTTTTTGCTTTGAGTCCTTCTCAAGGACTCAAAGGAAAAAAAAAACATTTAATGAGAATGAAGGTAATATTTTGTTGGTAAAAATGATCATATTGGTTTTCTTTACAGATCAAACGAGACTCTAGCCTAGACATGATGCTTGCATAGCTTTTCCAGGTTGAAATGTCAGAAAGATGATTCAAAAAACATTTCATGACTTGTTTGGCAACAACACCATCAAATTAAGCTGAAATCACAAAATTAAAATGGCAAAAACGCTATATTTGCATATAAGATGGGTCGCAGAACATTCAAGCTCAAGTGAAGATTGAAACATACCAAGCTCTGTGCATCACTAAAAGCAGTATGAGTCCAAAGAGGCCAATAGCTCCCACAATTGAGTAAAAGAGCAGGTTCATGTGAATACTAGTTTTCAGCCTTTCTTTAACAGTGAAGTCTCCAGCATCTTCATAGCCTTGAATAGTAGGAACTACAGCCCTGTTTAGATATATAAACATAGGCCTGGTTTAGAGATATAAACACTATTGCAAATGATAAGAATAAACATTAGAGCATTTGAGACAAATTTAGATATTATAGAAAATCCTAACAAATACAAAAATATAACTAAACTACTAGCCCAAAAAAATATTGGGCTGTCCTGCTAGAAATAGATTAAGCAACCGTACAGGAACAACACAAGCATAAGACCTTGAAAGACCAAATAGGTAACAGAAATCATCAAGCACATATGAGAGGGCAGGATTTTTTCCAGCATATTGCCGTTTCAGACCATGCGGTCATAGAAAAAGAAAGAATTTTGCATTTTGATAATAGTATTGACGTCTTGCTCTAAGAAACATCTATTATGCAAGGGTATGTGCATCAATAGTTGCTGTGTATGCCACTAAGAATCAGGAATATTGCAACCATGGGGAAAGCTAAGCAAGACATTTAAATAATGATAGTAGAATACCATGTTAGGATAAATGTGCTCCAATATGACCAGCTCCAAAAGAATCCGATGCCACCCTTCTCACGGCCAGTTAACGTCTGCAAGTGAGATGATGTAAGAGTTTAGAGCAAATGAATAGATGACGACCATCTTCCGGCCCAGTGCATCAATAAAGCTTGTGCTAGAGACTGCAATATTAATTGAACGGATATGCATATGTCAATTTGTTGGGAGTTGTGACTTCTAAACATATAAACATCATGAGTGGACTTGCACTTAAGCCAATGTTGTTAAATAAAATAGGCTAAATGGCAGGATTGTTCGATTTCATGGGCCTCAGGTTTGGTCATAGTCATACAGATGAAAACATTTGGCATGTATGCAAAGCAGTATAGGTAGCCCGTGATTAATACCCTAAATGAGCATGGCATCAACCTAGGACATGTATCTACAAAATATTAAGACATGCTAATGTAGTTAAATCTAGGGCTTGTCAGTAGCGAAAGATTAAACCTGGTCCAACATTTCCACTTCACCTAATCTCTATGGCTGGTGAAACGAATCAAGTTCATGCTCAGCCTTTCTGCAGTTACCGAGGGGAGGTCAACAGTTGACAACAATGCTTCCATAGCGTTCACACTGAAGATGTTTGCGAAGCTGGAATGTGCATTCTGAAGAAGTTAATGGATTTGGATGTCTGGTTCATGTTTTAATCCCATCGTTTGGTTCTTAGTTTCTTTGTGTTAGATGTTGCTGCTTGTTGGAGGTGCTGGGTGTTCTGTTGTTGAAGTCATGTAAACCCTCAATTAGAGGATCTCTACAGATATTTTTCCCATTTTGTATGTGCTGCACTAGTCTTCAGGTTTCTACAATCGATCTTACTCTTTTGAGAGTCTCGAACTGTCTGAACCTAACAATGTGGTGAATGTCATCTGTGAATTCACAACAAACAGTGGAAGATGTTGATCGATGGCGGCAGGACTGCAGATGATTACTAAGGCAACTAGCTTTGAGGAGTCAAAATGTCAAATAGTGCAGAGGGAGACTTCTCGGAAGTTAATTGGGGTCGGGCAGGCCATATGCACTTCTCCTACAGTGCCAATTTGCCTCAGATTCATTGCTTATGCTGGCATTTGTAAGAACGACAGGGGTGACCCTATTTACACAGACCTCATTCCGCGACCAGAAGCAACAATTCAAATGCCTGGCTCGCCGAAAATTCTCTCCTAAAGCGCCCCAAACCCCAAGCCCTAACACGCTTCCCAGTTATTCTGTTTTAATCCGCTCATACAGCCTAATTGGCGCAAAACTAAAACACGTAATTAGCTCAGCCAGGGGCGGATCTAACCGCACCGACGGCGAAACCGGGGGATCCAGGACACGGCGAGGATTGTAACCGAGGGGGAGGGAAGGTGGGGGGAATGAGAGGCATGAGAGATCTGACCGTCCAGATGTCGGCGGGGACGAGGATGATGAAGGAGAGGGAGCAGAACCAGGCGTAGCCGACGGTGGCGATGACGTAGCGCGGCACGCCCGGGCCGGCGAAGTAGCGCAGCGTGACGGTGACCATGCCCAGCGTCAGGGGCAGCGAAATCAGGTAGAACACCCACATCTCGCCGCCCTCCGCTTCGCCTCACCGCGAGGAGTGGGAAGAGAGGTCGGTGAAGCGGAGGAGGTGGTGGTGGTGGAGTCGGACCGGCTCGGAAGCTTCTCCGTGTCGAGCCTTGTGCGTGGCCGCGTGGGCGGACGTGAGGTGGTGTCTGGGAGATCGGGGTCTTTTTTGTCTCCGGAGAACTGGAGAAGCGCACGGCCCGGAAGGAAGAGGGTGGTGCCGTGGTGGTGGCCGGCGGAAGAGGGGTCAAATGGGCCGGTCCGTTCAAAGCACGAGATTAATTGTAGAAACCCATTTTCTAGTTGCAATTATGTATACGCACCTAGCGGTGAAAACAGACCGATATTGCTCTTTCCGTATCAAAATCCATATATTTTTCTCTTGGATTCAGAACCGGATACATATACAAATTCGGGTTATTCAGAAAATAGCCATGGGGCAGATACGTGCTAGATTCGGGTCGAAAATGGATTAAAAAATCACAGGTAGTGCGTGCATAAATAGAGTAACATATGTTCGACCAAACCATCATATATGCACATGATCATAATATCAAGTTATCGACCAAAGTGATCATATCACATAAGTACTAACCAAACCATACATAACATGAGACGGAGGGGGCGGTTACTGGAGAGCGGAGAGGCACGCGGTGGTTGTGGATTACAAAGAGAAGATCACAAGATTACGTATGCGTAGCAGCAACACATGCTCGAAAAGAAAAGGTGAAAACCAATCATCTTTTGGTGTGGTGGTGGAGTTATGAGTATGCGACTTCATCCACCAGGGTTCACATCTGAAGTAGAAAAAAGATAGAAAATAGAGTATAAAAAATAAAAAAATGAAGTAGAAAAAGGGTATGGTTGATGGTTGATAGAGATAGGCGACCCATAACTAGTAGACGACTCCTCTCCTCCTTACGCTGACCTTGAACCACCGCCATTCCCATGTGTCGTGCAGCCGCCTCCCGCCTCCTCTTCCTTCACTTGCGGTCTTCGCCTCCGGTAGTCGCCACCGCGGCGTGCACTCTCCAGCACCTCCGCCTCTTCTCGGCGCCACTGCCCCGGCCGGCCGAAGCGTAGGTAGAGGTCACGGCGGCGAAGGTGCAACGCCTAGTGCGGCTCGTGGGGGTCGATGCGCTCAAGTGGCATCTGCGGGATGGACGGGACAAAGTAGTCAGCTACGGGGAGCTCCTCGACGCCTGTGTTAAGGCCGGCGCAACACGCACGCACGACGAGGTGGAGGCGCTCGCGCGGGCGACGCCAGCATCGTTCCGCTCTTCTGGGACAAGGCCTACCTCTATCCCGAGAAGGTCAAATCTCGAAGCATCCCATCCTTTTTACTAGATTGTTTAATTCTTGATTCAGAGGAGATGCTAGTTGCCAGATATCTACCATCGAAAACTCCCGATATCCGGTTTCGGTCCCGAATTTGCCGAATATTGCATGCTCTGTATCCTATCTTGAATCCGACCAGATAGTGAAATCCCTTCCCGGATCTGGTCCCGTCTGGCTCCAGCTCCGGATCGGGTGGGAAACATCCGTTGGATGAGAGATAAGTGGATCATATTTTGTGGCAATCATAACATGATTCATCCTTGCCATGATACATAATTTTCTAATGTGTGAAGTTTTTCTAAGGCAAAAGCCACAAATTCCTCCAAATATGATCCATGTATCCCTTATGGCCTTGTCCAGTGGTGCATGTAGAAAGTTTGAGTGATCCTTATGGCCTTGTCCAGTGGCGCATGTAGAAAGTTTGAGTGACTATAGCTAAACACGAGTTTACAAAAAAATCTACTTTAATATTGAGGGGTAATTATATTCATATGTAGAGAATGAATTTTCCCAGTGATTAAAATAGCGGGCTATAACGGTTTCATAGCCCCGAACGCTAAGCTATATGCCAAATCTCCACTATTACAACTACAACCGCTATAGCGAAAATAGAAATCCACTATAGCGCTTAGCGGATAGCAGAAATAACGGTCGCTATGCCACATATAGTTTTTTTTTTTTTAACAAATATCCAACATATTTCCATGCTATATTAAGGTTTCTGGCCAACTAAAATCTGGTCATTAACACCCAAATTTAGATTTTATTTCAAATTTCGTAAATTCAAAAAAATACAATGTATTAGTTTAAAAATAATTAATTAAAATATCCCAAATTTATTTAAAATTCCAAAAAATCAACTAAAATAGTCCAAGTTCAATTTTTTATGATTTTATGGAAATTAGATTTGAAATTTCATCCATTATAATTTATTTTAAGGGGTAATTCGCTATATGGCATCGAATAACTTGGGATATTCACAATATGTCACTAGTGTCTCACTAACATATGGGCCCCGAGCCCATATGTCAGTCTCACAATGATTGACATATTGTAAATTATATAACTATTGGCATATTGTAAATTTTCTCTTATTTTAATGTATTTTGGATTTTAAACTGTACATGTTGTAATGGTATTGTAATTGTGTAACTATTTTTGGAAAATGCCAAAGTTTTTCTTATTTACTTAGTATTTTGGAAATGATAAAATTAATATAGCTAACATTTTAAAATAAAACCGTGATGTAAGGTAGCCTCCACGGTAGCCCTCACTATCCGCGATAGCTTTTATTGCCGCGATAATCGCGATTTAAAACATTGGTTTTTCCACATGTACATGGACGTTGGTGCACTACCACAATCATCAAATGTGCCTTGAGATTGATGCAAACTTTTAAAATTCAAATCAACATCTCATCTTCCAATCATCGTAATGTTTCTGCATAAATCTCAAAGCAATTTGGATGGTTACGATAGTTCATGAACGTCCATATACATGTTGAGTTACTTTTCCCTTTATATGTAGCTAGTTATGTTTTTTTCCTTCTTCTAGGCATACTACCTCTGTTAATACGTGTAGTAGCTTTTGCACGGTCTTTTTTGGGTTCTATTTTCATATTTGGACTCATTCGGGAACTATTTTCAGACTATATATCAAAACAGGTAGCAAGCGAATGGCATCCATAGTCGTCAGAGTATTCATAAATTTGCAGTACCACGGCATGTATAACCGTTTGTACTACATCAAGATAAACTCGAGCCTCCCCCATTAGTCAAGATAAACTCCAGCCTCCCCCGTAGTCACCGCATGCAAGCAAGCATTGCAGCAAACCAATCACATATTTAGTTGGAACATTTCAGTCCAATGGTCGGCCATGTTAACGATATATGTTGTAGTTTTATGCTATTTTTAATAGAAAACATAAAATTTAAAACTTGTCTTGTTACATCAAGATAGATATCTAATTGTAATAAAAACAAATGTAATCTTGTTGCAAATGTTTTTTGCTTGAATCAATTACATTTCTCGCTCTTCAACAATAAGATATTTCTGTCGAGCAGTACACATGCCGTCACTGGGAAAAATGAAGGATTAAGTACACGTTTCGTCCCTCAACTATACACAATGGTTAATTTTCGTCCCTCAACCAAAAAACTAGATATAACAACCCTCGAAGTTTACATACCGGACAAAAGAAATCCCTCTGTGCGTTCCAGAGCAGTTTTGACCGGTGTTGACCCACGTGACTCGCTCCACCTCATCCATCCGCCCATCTCCTCTCCTCTCCACTCCGCAGCGAAGCCGCCGTTTACTCGCCACTCAGAAGCTCCTCACTCCCGCATCCAAAAGCGTAGGAAGCGAGAGGTCACGAGAAAGTTGAGGCAGCGCAATGGTGGGCGTGGACCACCGGATGGCGGGGCTGCCCCGGCGACGACGCGCGCCGCTGCGGTGGCGCCCACGTCGCGCGGTGGCGGGCTCGCGTCGGCTTCCCCGCACCACGGGCTACACTCCTTCCACGACGTGGCGTCTATCGTGCTCTCCCACCTCCTGGAGTCCGGGGTGGCCGTCCTCCCAGGGCTCTCGGATACGGAGCTCGCCGGCGGAGGTTGAGATGGGGTTTACGTTCCCGCCCGACCTCCGCGCGCCGTCTTGGCGCTCGGCCGCCATCGAGATCGGCGTTCGGATCGGGCGAGGCCACGCGGGCTCAGCGGCGTTCAACCTACCCGTCGCGGCGTCGTCCCTGCAATCGCGAGGGGCGTACTGTGGCCGCGCTGCAGGGGATCCAGTTTTTCACATTCATCTGGAGACAAAAGGGCCGACGCGGCGGAGCCGAGGCGCCGCGCGGCGATCTCCTTCATCCGCTCCACCTCCTCGCGCGCGCTCTCAGATCATCCTGGGTGGCTGTCGACGAGGACGCCGTCACGGTGCCACCGCCATCGTTCTTGGACCGTGCCGTGGTTGCCGATCCCGACGGCCTTGCCGCGAGGACACTCGATGACATGCGGCAACTGGCGGCCATGGGCCACCTCCACCAACGCCGTCCGGGCCACCGCTGAAGCTGGTCATTGCGTCATGGGTAGTGCTGCCGAAGGCCGAGATGGCACAATTCGGCTCGTGCTTCTTCAATGGATTGCAGCAACTATGAATACGACGAGACCTTGTAGAGGTGGTCACTGCTGCACATTGGTCAGTTTGTTCAGTTGTGGTGTTATTGCAACAGTTGTTGATCTTGCAAATTGCAATTGCTGATCACATAAGTTGTTACTATACAAGATTGAGAGCTTTCTCTTCTTCTTGTTCTTCGGTTAACAAGATTGAGGGCATATATTTCAGAGAGGGATAATACATGTTAATGGAGTTGTATGCTCATGTGTGACACTTTGCTAATGGAGATTGATAGATTGGTTTTGGGTCTTCCGCCTCACTTTCAATCGTGGGCAGCTCTACTTTGAACCGTCCTGGTTGACGATCGGTCCATGCGAGGCACGATGGGCTCCCGTGCCAGCATCATGAAACACGTTATGTTGCCGTATTCGTCCTGGATGTTGTCGGTGAGAACCTCCATCCCGTACAGCTCGACGGCGCGGGATGACGCGATGGCGGCTGTGTCGCGGAGGCCGTTGGCGGCCACGTACTCAACGGCGCCGGCGGTGTCGTCGAAGGCCTCGCGGACAACATTGAGGCCCATGCAGGGTGAGCGTGTGCTCACACTGCGCCAGCTCCTGTAGATGGCTGATGACGCGGGTGAGGCACTCCTTGCGCACCCTCGGGAGCGCGAGGAGGCAGTGGTGCACGGGGAGCCGCACCTCGCCGACGATGTGGGCGGTGCGAGCGGAGGTCGTGGTTGCGGTGGATGCCGCCACCAGCCGAGTTCTCCACGGGGAGCACGGCGCACTCCGCGATCCAGAGCTCCACGGCTTGGAACGCCACCTCGAACTGGTCGCAGGGGATGGCGTTGCA
The DNA here is from genome assembly GCA_036346255.1 of Ampelocalamus luodianensis. Lineage (NCBI taxonomy): Eukaryota > Viridiplantae > Streptophyta > Magnoliopsida > Poales > Poaceae > Ampelocalamus > Ampelocalamus luodianensis. The sequence goes on from CM070634.1 coordinate 4,385,980, forward strand.
GCTCGAGTACGCCTTCTCCTCCGCCCGCTCCAAAACCTCTTCGCCCACCGTCGGCGGCCATGGCCTACCTCCTGCCCCACAAGCGCCACTCTAGCACCTCCACGCCCACCCCGACCCCAGCCCCTTCCTCACTCACCTCCTCCCTCCGCTCCCTCTCCCTTTCCTCCCCTTCCCTTGCGGCGGCGGTGGCCGCCACCACCACTCGCGCCAGTCGGTGCTCTCCACCGGTGATGGTGAAGCTGAAGGCCCTGCGCGCGTCGTCGAGGAGGTCGAGGCGCTTGGTGTTGGTGCTGGCGGGGAGGCTGCTCCATCGCTGCCGCCGCAAGCTGCTCCATCGCCGTAGGCGTAGCAAGAGCTGAGGCTTGGGAGTGAGGTGAGGCGTGGTGTGGTGGTGGGGCGATTTGGGAAGAGAGGGAGCTGGATGCCAGCGTGGATGCCATGTGTATTCGAAATGCCAGCGTGGATGCCACATCGGACTAAACCGCTCTCGAACGCACGGAGGGACTTCATTTGCCCGATATGTAAACTTCGAGGGTCGTTATATCTGGGTATTTTAGTTGAGGGACAAAAATTAATCACCGTATATAGTTGAGGGACGAAACATGTACTTAATCCAAAAATGAAATGCATGTACAACAAAACTGAATAAGAAAGGAACACTTCAACACTAGGAGCACTGAATCAGAGTTCATGCCAGATGCCAGGTTAACTACTCAATCACCACTTGAAGCTCGAGCCTCCTCGAATCGTACGTCACTGCAACGTCACTGCACAGAAGCAGGTGAGTGCAGCGCCCATGTCATTACTTCGGAAGGTAATCACATTTAAGCATACGGATTACTATTTGTCTGCTCGGTAAGACACCGCTCTAACGAATATTAAGTCTTACCAAAGTCTACGCAGCAGAACAATAAGATAGAAACTGTACTTTATTACACAATTAGCCACGTAAGGCTATGACCTTTAATATAGTTATTTAATTACATGGGAAATGAATTTCCCTCGCTTGCCTGCCTTGATCCACGGTCATCTACTCATCCCATCCGCCGAACCTTGGTCCTCGTAGTCAACGTCCTCGCCTCATGCGGCCTCATTGGTACATGTGTGCCCTTAATCCCACTCGAATAGTTCTCGACCGAACTAGAGTCTAACAAAGGAGAATACTAGCAAGTTTGAGTACTAGTGTACTCAGCAAGCATTAATAACAAAAATGTACTGCATGACTCATCCTTGTTCGTTATCATATTTTTAGTTCATCTTTTTTCTAAAAATAAACATCTTGTCAAAACATTAAGTAACAGATTTTAATACTGAAAAGACTGCTTGTCATTCGGAGAGAAGATAGACCCCTAGCGGTTCCCGTAGACTTCAATCCAAAAGACTGACATGAATTCATGATTTGATATAGCACTACGCAGGCTTATACCACTTTACCCATAACTATTATGAGCTCTCTTGAGCTAAGTCCACCGTATTTCCTTTGAGGCGACTTCGAGTTCATAATACAATACATTTTCCAGGTTACGTGAATAAGTCTTCAACCACTATTTTCCGTCGGTGTCCTGGGGCACTCAACCAGCCCTTTACCCAGTCCCCCACCAAGTTCCAATAATGTTGGTTGGTGCGGCTCTCTGCCCCTGCACCCAACACTCCACTTTGGTGTGACTCTCTTCCTGCTCCTAACACTCCAACGTGCGCCCGATGTGGAGAACATAATTACGTAACAAGGTAGCATTTTCTGCCCGTCGAAATGGGAAAATGGTTAACACGTAAATACGGTCTCTAACCGAGTAAGAGTTTTGTTGGTCCTTATGTTTTAACCATATGTAAAGGGTCCTACCTCTTCCCTCATCTCTTTCTTGCCCCGGCCCCCCTTTACCAGCCATAATATTAACTCTGATCTCATTCATCCTTTCTTTTCATCTCCTTCTTCTTCTTCATAGTTTTTATGCAATATGTATAATAGTACAGAATGTAAATTTTATATTTAATATAACTATATTGATGTTCAAGAGATAAGCTTGCCTTCAGAACTGTAGAAAAGATCATCACCGAGGAAATCTGTATCGACTACTCCTGCCTGTGTCGGTTTGTTTGCTGCAATTACGCGACGGAGCGAATTATAAACAATTAAGTAAATACTTAGTTGTATTTGTGTTATATTAGGTGTACAATAGTCAGTTGGCTCTCCTTTTTGGTATATTTTAGTTTAATAACATTTTTCGGACTCCTGTTAGGTTAGCACTCCCCACTGAGGTTAATCTAGTCCATCGACACTAGGGTAGCGGTCGCCTAAATCCACGTTTTATCACATAATAATAAAATACTAGAGGTACCAGCATGCAATTATGATTATTTGGTTTTATTTGGGTGCATAGAGTATAGTTAATTTTTCAAATAAACTCAGGGTTGATTTATTTAATTATTCTAATACGGTTTCAGTATTTCTAACGTGTCAGACTATTTGTCTAATATTTATAGGTTTGATACGCCTATAAACCAACTTTTTATTAACAACATTTTATGATATTTTATCTTATTTTATTTTATTATGCACTGAACTGACTTATGATCGCTTATCCCTATGTGACCTAATTAAATTCGTTTGGTCGAATAATTTCTCAGTGCCAACACTTAGTAATTTTATTACTGATCTATATTGATACCTATATCATTTATTATGATTTACTGGAAATTACATATTTTTCTGAATTTTTCCAATACCCTACTTAACTCTCTAACCCTAATTCTACTTCCTCCTAACCCCCCTCTATTTATCTCTCTCTTACCTTCCCACCACCGAAAAATCTAGCTCCTTCTTCCTCCCCGTTTTTCTTAGGAATAATCAATTATTTGCCACTGCAAAGATGTGGATTTCATGATTTGTCACTCCATGTGTGAATGACATCTGGGTCCCGAGACCACATATCATAGACATATCAGTGATAAATCCTGAATTGTAAATCTTTGACAGTGACAAATAATCAAATCTCCCTTTTTCTTACTCCCAGCTCCTCACCTCCCACACCTCCTCATTTCCCATCTTCCTCCCTCATGTGGTCTTGCTCCCTTGCATCGCGATGCTCCTGGCACCACCCCCTCTTCGCGCCGCCGGTGCCGCTGGCGCCTCTGCCTGCCACCTCGACACGACAGCTCCCATGGTCGTACCCTGTGCCGCCGGCTCTCACCGCCTCGGTCCCGACGCCATGGCACCGCCGCCGCCTTCGGCTCCTCCCCGCGCGCCCCTGCCTACCGTGCCTCTGGCCACCGCCGGCTTGGCCTTCGGCTTCTGGCTCGACCTGACCAAAAGGGCACCGGCCCGTGCCCTCCTCCTATTGCTCTCTCCCTTATCCTCTTTCCTTACTCTTCATCTCCTCTCCCTAGAACTTTGGTTGGCCAAATCTTTACACATGGCACCACCTCCACTTGCGCCCGGCTTGGTCCCGTGTTAGGCCGTCGGCGCGCACGCCCGTGTCCACCTCTGTCGCTTGGTGCGGCCCGCCCATGCGCGCATCTTCTCCTGGGACCAGTTTGCACCTAGCTCGGTCCCTACTACCCGGTTCCCCTGACGGCCCGGCGTCGCCCTCGGTCCGGCCCTCCCTGCACCGACCCCCATGTGCATCGGTCGCTCGCCTAGCTCGCTCGGCCGGCGCCTTGCTGCTCTACTTCCCTTAATCTCCCTTCTATTGATTTACTTCTAGTCAAGAGTATTGATTTCATTTGACTGATGCTTGTGGTTTCACTTTATGATTTCAGTGTTTGTTCTTGATTCACTCCATGATGTGGGTTTTGCCTTGCTCATGCATGTGGAATGGGATTGGGGTGGGCTGATGTGGTTGGTTTTCGCCGCTGTACTAAGGTAAAACTACTCCCCTTAATCCCTTTCTCTACTCCCTACCCCCTATTGCTCTGTGATGAAGAAACTGAGAGCTATTTTGGATACTACTGTCACTGCTAGAGTTTTGTGATGGATAAAACTGATACTGCTAGTGCTCATGCAAAAGGTTTAGCACAAGTAGGTAGTTTCTTTTGGACCAACTGATAGTGGGGAGGTTGAATGGTGAGCTACCTGTGTTGGTCCTGGTCTGGTTAGGAATGGCAGCGGGGTGGTCATCGTGCTCTTGGGTGCTTCTGGTCCTTGTTGGTCATGGTCTCCCTCGCTCTGTCATCTTGCCCTCTACCTTGTGCTCCCCTTCTCCTCCTCTGTGGGTGCTTGCAGGCAATGATGGTGAAGCTGAGCTTGCTTTGGCTGCTCTAACTGGTGGTGGCAGTGGCTTGCTTGTGTGATGGTTGTGTTTTGGTTGGTTTGGGGAGGGCAGTGAGCTGGGCTTTGCTTGCCTTTGTGCACTGAGGCTTGCTCTGTGCTCTTGCTTTGGCTTTGTGAAGGAATGAAGGGCTTGTGAGATGAGGAGATGGCTTACAGGGGATGTATTTGCCTGTTTTATGGTTGACTGGCAGAAAAGGCTAGAAGGAAGGGGGATGCATTCGGTTGTGTTCTCTTTCTTTCCTCTGTGCAAGGCCCTATCCCTTCCCCTCTCACAGTGCATTGAAGTTTATGGACCATCTGTCCATAAGGTGTTTTGGATACTGTTCTTGTAAACGTGGGTGTTGGGTTCTAATAACGTCGAATGATGAAATCCACAGTAGTAAAAGGTATCAATTAACTTTAGTTGATCAGGATATCTTGTAAATCAAGGGGCTGACCGACTTGAGTTGATAAGGGAATCCTACTAAGCTTGACATGAATGCAAGAAGTAGGTTGTAATTTAATTAATTGTTGTGCTATACATTGCAATTGGTTGTAAATAAATTTTGTATCAAATATTGGGTTGTAATATATTATCTCTGTTTTGTAAATGGACTATTGTAATGCCTTCAAGGTTGTAACCTTTGCATATTCTTTTATGTTTTGAATTGTTGTTACCATAATTCATGTTGTCAATTGCGTTGATTATGTGTTTGAAATCACTTTGAGATTACACCTTGTTTCTGATTTGATGAATTTTAATTACCGTTAATTACATATTACTGTTGTTTAGTTTAGTTTAATCGTTCAGGTCCTTACATCGAGCACCACGCCAATTAATTTTGGTCGAGTACGTTGCCCATTGATCATGCGCTCCATCACGTTCACAACTTGTCGGCCTCGCGCGCGCGGGTCACAGCGATCACCGGTGCTACCTTTGATGTCAGTGTTTCTCACGAGCAGCGCGCACCTGGTCCGTGGCAAGCTTCTTCAATCTGTTGTACATGCGGGAGGCATCCCGTCGGGCCATTGCCACCTTCACGGCCTCGTCCTCCTGCTACTGCAGCCTAGGCATTATCATCGCCAACGCTAGGTCGGTGAGCTCGCCATCCTCGAGCGCCTCCTGTATCGGTTTCCACCCATGATTGTACATGTCCTCGAGAAATTCTCAGCACTCACAGCTAGGGAAGAGATCCTCGAAGGCACGCCGCCCATGGGAGCCCGATGATGAGGCACCTTGTGTGCGTTCTTAATTTCTGTAGTTTTTTCGCTTGTCTTATCGGGGCCACCAGCTTCAAGTACTCGGTCTCGAACTCCCACGCCTTCCTGAACACAATGACAACGACGTTGTCGTCTTGCGCCGCGGCGCTTCCGCCCGTGCCTCTCTCCAAGACGTCAATGAGGGCATGCCGGTTCCTGCGGTTGTCGGCGTGGGGTTTCTTGGCCCTACTCGGCCTGTTGGGAACGTCGGCTGGGACAACGCTAGGGGCAAGCTTGCGCTTCGACGTTCGGCGATGCTCTTCTGGCTTGTAACATCCCAATTTTGGGCTTGTGTTTCAAATGTAAGAAAATGAGTAGAAATTAAAACTTTTCTTACATCATGTATTTCCTTTGTGTATCTTGAACAAGTATTGTACAAAGGTTATGGAAATGCAAGTCACAAGTCTTTTGATCCAAATCTTGTTCCTTCAAAAACAATCTTGTCAAACCTTTTGATCATCCTCTGGAAATATTTTTCCTAAGTTCTTGGGATGATATGTGACCCTCTGAAAAATTTCACAATTTTTAGAAATTGTTTGAATATTTTAGAGGGTACAAACTTGTTTGACTCTCAGTCAAACTTAAAACCAGTACCTTGTAGAATTTTTGGAGAAAAATACAATGCATAAAAACCTCTGAAAATTTTACACAAGGTCAATGTCTCAGGCAGTAAGCTCCTGTAAAAATTTCGGAATTTTGGAGTTATTTTGCTACCCCAAATAAATCCTCAAAAGTCTCAAGATATTTAAAACCTAAAACCAATTTCACTATTCATTGGGTTCGAGTGGGCTCGAGTCCGAGCCACTTGACTTGGTTGAACCACCTAATCGCACCGAGCCGCATTTTGAAACGCGTGCAATCTCAACCGTTGATTCAAATCGCTCGCCACGCTCATGTGAGCATTCGGACCCTCCGGTTGCATTAGCCAATTGGGACCGTTGGATTTCAATCCAATCGCCCGATTCGTCAGGCAATCGGACCGTCCGGCGAACCCGCTTAAATCGTAGCCGTCCATTTCCAATCCAACGATCGTGGTTTGCTTTTCGTTCTTCTTCCTCCTCTCTTCTCATACAGCGTGCGTTCATGGCGAGAGAAAGAGAGAGCATGGGGGCTTGTGGTGTCACCTCAAGTTGCTTTCGTCAACGTCTCTCTACAATGCATTTAATGCGCAACAGGCTTTCTCCTCCATTGTCACCGAGCTCACCATGGGCTCATGTTCTTGCTCGAAACCCTAATTCCCTTCCTATAAATTGGCCCTCCAGTCCTCCCCGGTGTTCTTTGCACCACACCTAGCTACTCTCGTGTTTGAGCTCAAAACCACCTCACACCCTCAAAACACCATTGTTGGCCGTAGAGCTCCAATGGCGGCCTGGGTGTCCAGTGGTTCATCTTCAACCTTTCTTGCACTCTTTTGAACTCCTCAACCTCCTTTATATTTCCCCTAACTTGATTTTGGGTTGCATTCACAGGAATCACTCAATTTTAAGTTTGGAGATTTTCGGTTGGTTTCACCCCTTTCTTCTCCACTTCAGTAAGTGGTTCTTTTTGCAATTAATTGCTTTTGGAGCCTCTTTGAGCTATAGTGAAGCTGTGGTAATGATTTGGTTCCACTCATTTTGCTCAGAACCTCATCTTCCACTTCATCTTCTTCGGCTCCGGTGGACTTCATCGTGTTCAAGTCTTCCCCGGCCATCTGTGAAGCTCCTCTCGGTTAAGGTAGCTCCTATATAGTCCCTAGAAGTCATGGCGCTCGCTTCCTTGGACCGCAGCAGAGCATCTTGCTATTTTCGTGTTTTGCCGTGTCGGCCTCTTTCTTGGTTTTCCGGCTCGCCGGCGTTCCAGACCCCCACCGCCGGCGAGGTCATCACCATTAGGTTCGCATTACTATTGCGAGTCCATTTTGATAGTTTGTGGGCGCCGCCGCGACCGGAGTCGCCGGCGACAAGCCGTGAAAGCCGCTCGGGATTTTGCCGGGCGCAAGCTCCCGTTGTCGTCAAATGATTAAGACACAGTTAATACCCAATCATTAGTAGTATTAATGGTGTCTTAATCTGGCCTAATGTGTCACTGACTTGTGGGCCCGTAAGCCTAAATCAGAAAACCAGAAGTCGTTATGGCTGATTTTGGGTTATTTATTGCTAATCATTGTTAGCAATAAATGTGTCCGAAATTACCTTTTGGGTCAGCGACGTGTGGGCCTCTCGTCCCTAAATCACCTCGTTCAAAATCTTTAGGACACATTAATTGCTAATCATCACCGATCATTGGTCATTAGTAATTGATTGGCGCCTAAAACCTCCTTTAAGTCACTGACAGGTGGGTCCACGTGCACTGTGCACGTGTGCTAAATCTCGCATGTGTGACTCTCAGTCACTGACATGCGGCCCCATGTGTCAGCACTCCTTAATGCACTTCGATCTTGGACCACCGTCCGTTTTGCGATCTGCGGCCTAGATCTTGTATGCGTTCGGACCATCCGGTTCCCCTCATCATTCTTGGCCGTCCATCGCTAGATCTGCGGCCCAGATCCGGTATGCTTTCGGACCCTCCGGTTGCATCCTTCCGTAAGTCGTTGGATCTTGATCCAACGGTGGGCTCTTGTTATGGATCGCGCGCGCGCTTTTCCAGCGTCGTGGGTCGTTGGATTTTAGATCTACGCCCCGGGCGTCCACGCCATTTATCTCCGGTTGGGTTGGGTTTTATTTCTGTAAGTATTTATTTATCAACTGAGAATTGTATCAAAACTTTAGAAATTCATAACTAATTCAAGATAAATCCTTTTTATATGAAACCAACTGCAATAAATTTGTATTTCACTAAAGTTGAATATAAAAATGCTTTTAGCTATGCTTCTGGGTAGAAAATTCTGTAATCTTTAATAGCTGGTTTTCTGCTATTTTTATATATTCCAGAATTGTATTAAAACTTGGAAAATGCATATCTTTTTCTGTATATCCGCTAATTGAATGATTTTAACTTTGATAAATTTGTTATTAACTAAATTTTAATCTAAAAATGGTGGTAGGCCTAAATCAGCACCAGAAAAATATGTTAATAGATTTAACCTTATTAGTAGCAAGTAAAAATTCATTTAATGATGTAATAAACACCAGTAATTCACTGTAAATCCTAAAAATAGAAATTTGATGTTAGGAAATCCTTCTGTTATCATTCTATAATGTGAAATGGGTTTTGCACATGTTTATATTTCTGGAAAGTGCATTATGCTAGTTTTGCATCTTAGAAAAATCATAACTAAATCATTTTAACTCCAATTAAGATGAAACCACTTGTATTAGCCTTAAAATGTCAGTAGCAACCTATCATAAAATTTTCAAGTCCGAAAACCTCTAGAAAATATTTTAGCGCTGAGACCTAATTATGGCGAAAATGGGTTTTAGGTAATATCTTTTGCACCACAAATCCAAATTAGGTTTTTCCGCTTTCTATGTCTAGGTATATTCGTATTCTACCTTATGTATAAATTTCACGATTTGGATAATTTTTGCTTGCTCGTTTGTTTAAGTGTGGCTCGCCTTATTGGTTGTTCTTGGTTCTTTTGCCTCTTCGCTTAGGATTCGACATTTGCGGTAATCCCGAGAGCGACCCTCCACAACAGCTTGAGCAACGGCAAGAAGGCAAGCGGTTTGATCATGTTAATCCCAGTATTTTAAGTATTTATGTTGATTACAAATTCTATGTATGCATTGCTACTTTGTGTTAATAGTTGGCCTAGTAGATGCATTTCCTTAGCAAATGATTATCCTCTACTACCATGAGCCTAGGTTACTTGTCTGTGATTTAGAGTTCATGGATGAGCTCTTGTCACTTAGTAGTTGCGAATTAATTGCTTAGCCATGCTTAGTTTCGGTAGAAATGGCGGTTATCGACTTGTCGATAACCTTGATCACTTAAAACTTATCATGATTATGATTTCCACCTTGTGCCATGTCTACTTATGAAAACTAAAACGAAAACAAAATGATTTAGACTTGGGCACAATGGTATGATGGTGTGATTTTTGGTGTGGATCGAATGGTGCCCGGTCAACAAGGACCGAACATCTTGTTACACTAAACCAAGCATTTTGGCGTGCTAACCACATTAGAGGGTATGGGACCTCTCTGACTTAGTACTTTGGCGTGTATTGGCTCCAGTCGCAGGAGTCGCAGGGAGGGATGGTGTTGGGAGCATTGTAGTGTCCGAAAGACTTCACCCGTGATGGGATTTGTTGTCTTTCGGCTTGCAATGTAAGCATATGGGTTTCTATCCATATGAGCGGCTCGTAGTTAATACACAAGATTGGAAACGTCTCGTGAGGACTTAGCCAGGCGTGCGGCATACCTTGATAGTGTGCTTGTGGCTTGAAGGCGGTCCAAGTGTGGGTACATTGGTACACCTGCGGGGTTAAAACTATTCGAATAGCCTCGTCCTAGGTTATGGACACGCTTGGCAAGATCTTTCAAGAGTTAGACTACAACCTTTTAAATTAAAACTTGATGGGTGGTACGAATCGGGATTCGTGCTATGTTGTGGTGGCTACTGGGATAGTCACTTCGGTGGTTACTTGTATGTATCTTTACTTCATCGTTACTTTGATAACAAAACAGATTTGCAAACTTGCTTTTAAAATGTATTACATTATTGCAAATAAAGTTGGCTTCATGCGAAATGAGACATACAACCTCCACCTAAATAAGCTTGCATGTAGTTTATGAATAGGTCGCTATTCTACACGTCGATCTTGCGGTACAAAGACAATCTTTGTACTCGATGCTATGCTTAATTGTTCATTGCAGAGGAAGAAGGTGAGCTCGAGGGCCTCACTTTTGTGAGTCGTGTTGTGGTAGCTTATGGGCGACTAGCTTAGCGGCCCTGGCTGTTGCCTTGTGGGTGTATGGCTAACCGGCGACTTTTGTTCTAGCCATCTTATGGCGCTTTTGCTTCATTGTCATTCTTGTATATTGTTCTATTTGGCCTGTCGGCTCTCTTTTGTAATAACTTTACTTTATGTATGTCGTTGTTGAACTTAGTGATGTATGTGTATGGAATTGATGTGTAATTTTGTGATGATGTGCATATGCTGCAATTCTGGGAAGCATATGTCCATCGAGGCTTAGAATATTTAATTAGTAATGCCAGAACCATTTGGAGGTTAAGTGTTACTAGTTAAATATTCCGGGTCCTCACATGGCTCTTGTTCCGCACTACTTTGGCGGCGGGTCGTGCTCCGCTAGAAGGAACTCGGCAAAACTCGCTTATTCATTTTCTAAATAAACTCGGAGTTATTTATTTTAATTAATCTATCGTGATTAACTCATTTCTGACGTACTAGAATTGTGTGTCTAATACAGTGAATGATATTGGTGATTAATGCTATCTATAGTCTTAGATTTATTTTATGTTTTTTCCTATTTTTATTGTCTACTGGTCTGGCTACCATTATTTACCTATGCGTGGTTTATAAATTCGTTTTTACGGTGATCTGTCTAAAACTCACCAGGTAAAGTATGAAATTATTTATCTAACTTAGCGGTGATCTTAATATCTTAATATATTTATTTTACCCTTTTTCTATGCTTGTAATTTTTCTACATCTAATTTTCTTAATCCTTCTCTGCTTAGCCCCTAATCCTATCATCCTTCCCACCAAACTTCTTCTCTCTCCTCTCTTATTCACTCCCATCAAGTGCTTCTTCCCCAATTCCTTTCTCGCTTCCCACTCCCATGGCGTCGCCCCCTTGGCTCTTGATCCGGCCCTGGCTCCTCCTCCCCGGCTCGCCCTACTCCGGTTTCCTGCACCACCACAGCCTCCCCTCCTAGCGCCGTCTTCCCTGGCCCGACCCGGTTGGCCCCTGGCGCCACTGCGCGCCCGGTGCTGCCGCCTTCTATTCCCGGTGCGGCCGGATGGCCATCGCCGCCTCGTCTAGGTCCCCAGCTCGGTGCGCTCCGGCCCGGCCTGGCCTCCCAACCGCTGGCGCCTTAACCTGGCCCCCAAACTCCCAGCGCCCCTGATCGGTTTGCTACTGAAGTTAACCCTCACCCCAATCTCTCTCTCTATTTCTTCCCCTATTGCTCTGGGATGAATGTTGATAGTTGATCAACTACTGTGGGGTGCTAAAGGTGCAATAGCAGTCCATCTTATGGAATGAACAAGGTGCATGTGTATGGATGAATGGCAAGATGGTTGTGGGATAAATGATGGTTTACCTGAGGTTGGGGTTTGTGGCGGTTTTGGTGGCGGTCGAGATGGTGATGTCGGCCGTGGGAGTGGATGTCCTCCTGCGGCTGGTCTCGGTGTGGCCTTCAGTGATCGCCAGGGTTCAATCACATCGCGACGCCGCCTTGCTCCTCAGTCCCCTCCTTCTCCCTGGCTCCCTTCCTCCTCCTTTCTCCTGGTGAAAGTGCACTGGCTTGTGGAGAAGTAGTAAGGGGATGAATGAGGGATGGGAATGGATATAGATGGACTGTGCTTTGGGGGTGAGCTAGATGTATAGCTCGGCCAGGAGGAATGGCTTCGGTTCGGTAGTGGGCTGGCCTCCTGTGCTGGATATTTTGGAGGGCTTGGTCTTTATCCCTTTGGCCCTATGCTACACTTGACCTCATGTGCTCTCTTCCTGCGGCTGTGGTCTTGGCCTTATGAGCTGAGAGGAAATGGGAGGGGGAATGGATGTGTTGTGCAGCTCTGTGTGTGCAGGCTTGGCCTTATCAGCTAGCTGTGCTCTCTGTGATGTGGCAAGAGGAACAGGGGGAAAGAATGTAGGATTTGTGCCAAGGGCTGGCTTCGGCTGCTGGCTGTGCTACCGTGTGTACAAGAGGTGTTGGTTTGGACGGGTGGAAGGTAATTGAAGGGAAAGACAAGGAAGGCTTCAGCAAAAAGCATACTAGGATTTAGATTGTACTATAGATTAAATGATGTAATTTTGTATTCTGGTTGGTTGTAAAGTGTTCTTGTAGGAATTCAGATGTTGTATTATTGCTCTAATTCCGCTTACAAATAAATCTTGTAAGTTGTTCCGATGGAAATAATTGTTGTTGTTTAATTACGACTTTGATTTTACTTTACCTGTGAAAGTGAAGGATTCTTGTAATTTAATCTACGCTTGTTTTTAATATTCTAAACCCACTTGACAATACTTCTTGATAATATATATAACTATATGAACTGTTTGGTCATACGTTTGATAACAACCGAGCCTATGTTTTGTTTTGTTTTGTTTTTACTTAGGTGATTAGTGTTGCTTTAGCTTAGCCGAAATTTTTGAGTTCATAACTACGAGTTTGCAAAGTTGATGAAAGTTGAGGTTATTTTGTGTTCAATTCGTTGGTAACTACTGTGATTATTAGTTTATTTTTACTGTATAATACTGTTTAATGTTGCTTAAATTAAGTAGATTGTTCGGGTTGTCACATCACCCTTTCTGAAGCCCGTACATGAGGAAGGCGTAGAACTCCTTTGTGGACGGACGGATGCAACGCGAAGCGGGCCCTGACCTCTCTCAGGAAGGAGACGGCGGCTTTGGCTTCCTCCACTGGATACCTCTCCGGCGGTTGCGCCATGGCGCGAGGCTTGCTCGGCTCGGCCGGCGGCGCCGGAACAAGTAGGTGGTTCTCGTGTTTCGCGCGGAGTCTGCGCGCTCGGCTCGTCTATTTGCGTCGCGCGAAAGTAGCGAGACGAGTTTGATGCGGACGCCGGAACAGGAGATAGGGTCGGATTACCATTGCCCGTCTCATTAACAACGCGTTAATTAACCATAATTAATCACCGTACACTTAGCAAAACAACTGCATCTAACACCGAATTAGCAAAAAAAAAACTTATCTCTAACATCACGCTTAACTGCTTATTTGATAGTAACACAAAAGAGTTTGTAGTAATTTCGTAGGACGCGTAATCTGAAGTTGCTACTCGACGTTGACCTGGAAGACGTCCTTGCGCTCATCGTCCTTCACCTTGGGCACGACCACCTTGAGCACGCCGTTCTTTATCTCGGCCTTGATCTTGTCCATCCTGTACACCTCCGGCGCGAGCTCGATGCGGCCGCTGTTAGCAGCCTCCTCGGCCTTCTCGCCCTCGCCCTTGATCACCAGGCTGTTCTGCTCGGCCCACACCTTGACGTGCTCCTTCCCAGGCCCGGCATGTCCACCCTCAGGTGCAGCGCCTCCGTCCTCCTTCGCGTTCGAGCTCGATGCGCAATAAATCTGCCGCTCTAACTCCGTACCGGGGAGTATTTAAATGCTTTTGGGCTAGCCTCCTCCTCCTCGGAGTCCTTCTCGCCCTCGCCCTTGATCACCAGGCTGTTCTGCTCGGCCCACACCTTGACGTGCTCCTTCCCCAGGCCCGGCATGTCCACCCTCAGGTGCAGCGCCTCCTCGTCCTCCTTCGCGTTCCACCCGCGCCGCAGCGGAGCGGCACGGCCGGGCGCCGCCAAGTCGTCCATGAGACTCAGCAGGCGGCCCAGGCTCTGCGGCGCACTGAACGGATCACGAAACACGTCTGGATATTGTGACAATTAAAGAGAAGTTAGTGTTGCCATATTACTGCCTGCATTTGGGATTGGATGATTTGGATCCAATGGCGTAGCTGAGAAATGGAGCGAATGACTTGGACATGGCGCGAGATGACTGACTACCTGAGAAGAAGCTGGGCACGGCGATGTCGCGCGCGCGGTGGCGGCCGTCGTCCTCGCGCCCGCTGTCGTCGTCCGACTTGTCCCTTTCGTAGAGGCGGAGCGGCGCGCCGGTGTTGTAGCTGCGGACGCCGCCTGCGACGATCACCGGCCTGAGAGTGGATGAGGCGTCGGGGGCGGACGGCGCGGCCAGGAGCTTCTCCATGGCGCGCACCAGCGGGATCCTCTTGGAAGCCACAATGGAAGCCATGACTGTGTGTGTGTGTGTGTGTTCGTCAGCTGTTTCTGGATTCTTCTGGTGAGAATGACGCAGAGCAGCGGATACCGGGGAGGAATTATATAGACGGCGAAGCTTGGGGAAGAGTTTAGAAGGTTCGGGAAGGTGCTGCTGGAACCGGAACATTCCAGAAGGCGCGGGAATGCAGCCTTTAGCTTCCCGGACCCGGTGGGACGCGTGGGCCCACCTACCAGGTCTTCTCGTGGACCTCCTGAATACGTAGTGGAATTGGATGGCCCGAGATCTAAGCCTACTGACATATCCATCCCAGTCTGTACTAACCTAGCTCCATATGATCGCAGGCCCATAAAGCCCAATAAAATCCAGCACATTTTGGGCCCACCCGCTCCCTTCCCCCTGTCCCTCGGCCTTACCAAACCGAACCCCGCACGACGGCGACCAAACCGGATTGGATCGAAGAGACCACGCAGCTCACCGCCATGGACGAGGAGGAGCACGAGGTGTACGGCCAGGAGATCCCGGTGGACGGCGACATGGACGGCGCCGACGTCGACATGACCTCCGGCGGAGACGGCGCGGCCAAGGTAAACCCTCTTGATCCGTGTTCCGCGCTAAACCCTAACCCTAGGTCTGAGTCTCTGACCGTGTTGGTTCTCGCAGCTACAGGAGCTCGACGAGATGAAGCGCAGGCTGAAGGAGATGGAGGAGGAGGCCGCCGCCCTACGCGACATGCAGGCCAAGGTCGCCAAGGAGATGCAAGGTTGTCAGTCTTCCTGATGCGCTCACTGCTACTTAACTTTTTATGCTTATGCTTCTTGCTGCGATTCACTACTACTTAGTTTAGATTATCCGCGTTCGATCTATTTCGCTAGATCTCGCGAGGACTGTGCGTAGAGTAGGCATGAGGCTATTCGATCAAGTAAAGTTGAGTGCCTGTAAATTTGACCACATTCTTTGATTTGGTTAGATTAACTCAGTGAATTGTAAACTTGCAAAATCGTGGATGTGCTCAATTGGCATGCTTGTTATTCTTTTCTCTGTCTCAATCTGTAGTTTAGAGTCGGTAAAGTAAATCTGGCGAATCATGTCTTTCACTTACAATACAAATGCATGAATCATGCAGTACATTTTAAGTTATGTCTACACAAGTAGGATTACTGATTTGGATCAGCTTGCGGACCTGCTCACCAAGCCTCTTGGGAGGGTCAAGTTCCTCGAGCTCTGCTCCAGGATCGGGATGGTTCAACTCTCCCACAAGACGACGCACAAGACTTAGGGGGAGAATGATGAATAAGTCTCTGTACTGTGGTCTTTGTGGGGTGGGGACATGGTTCTTGTACAGCATCTTGGACTAGCTTTAGGAGTGGTTGTACAACATCTTGGACTAGTTTTAGGACAGCATCTAGGACAGCATCTTAGCATCTTAGAGGACAGCATCTAGGACAGCATCTAGGACAACATCTTAGACTAGCATCTTGGCATATGCTTGGCTGTTTAGCCAGCCTATAAATATGTATCCCCAACCCCTCAGGTGGGCATGGCATTGTGTGAGAAATAAACCAAGAAAAATTTGCCCCATCTCCAAGTGTCATCCTCTCCATGAGAGTAAGGATCTTGCTATCACCAAGAGCAAGAGTCCTGCGTGTAACACATGTAACTTGGGTTAACTTTTGCCGATTATATTACATGTAGAATCCACTGACCTGGAGTCTAGATATCTGATTCCATTTTGTGTATCTCGTCCTATTATAGCCAGGATATGCAATTCAATAACAATTTTCGTGCTAAAATTTCAAATCACCAACCACCCCCCTTCTCCCAAAACCCCTCCCTTGGCCTTGTCTCTTTTCTATCGCATTGGGTGACCCTTGCTCTTTTCTCTTGTATATCTTATTCGCTGATCTCTAATCATCCTTTTTCTTCTACTGATTACTTCATATTGCTAACAATGAATTTAGGTGTGTGCAATGAAAGATAATGCTTTTATTGAAGTGGTGGTGTCATGCTTCTGTAGTTGCAAACTTGTGTCGCATGTATTACCTTTGTTTTGGCATGGATGCCTCTTGGGGCGTTTTAAAATATTTTTGGGGTGCAGGATATGGTTACAACTCTCGCAACAAAATGAGGGAGCAGGTTCCCACATGATTCCTTCTGGTTATTTGTATGCTTGTATTGATCTAATTTGGGACGGTGGTCACGGCGCACAGGCGTATCTATTTCTCATATGGCTGGACATAGCAATTTAGCCATGCAATATCATTAAATATCTGGATGAGCCTTTGAGATTTGGTTTAGGGTTTAGTGCATTTTTAATTTGTGATAGCTAGGTTCGTACTGACATCAAGTTCTCTAACACTTCACTTGGTCTGGTTTTTATCTGTCTCGACATACTAATTTACCCGGAAAACATCATTAAATCTATCTGGCTCATCCTTTAAGATTTGGTTTAGGGTTTAGTCTATTGCTAGTGTTCTGATTTTGTCTAGTAATGACAGCAAGTTCTCTTACGCAATTACTCATTTTGTTTTGTAGGTGGAGATCCTAGTGCATCTACAGCTGAGGCAAAGGAGCAGGTGGATGCTCGCTCTGTGTATGTTGGAAATGTAAGATTTTATAAGCTCTCTCTCTCTCTCACACACTCACGCGCGCACGTAGAGCCATACACATGTCTAGTGTTGGGTATGTAGTATCAGTATGGTTTCGGTAAAGTATGTAGTTGCATTTCCAAGGTATTCCTATAGTTGTTGTGCTATGTAGCATAAAATATGGAGTGTGGATATATGGATATATTCAAATTTTCATCAGATATTGGCTACTGGCTACTTATAAATGTCTTTGGTTCACTTAACTTAGATATGAGATACCTATCTAAAAAAACCTGATTTATTTTCTCCACTTCTCTTATGTTCAATAGATAGTGTGCCGTGGCTCCTGAAATTGCTTTACTCTTGCTTGTCTTTACTGTCAGCAGGCATTGTCAAAGCTACTTCATAATTTGGATATTGCTCTTTGTTGTAGACTTGTAGTTCATGCTTAATACCATTCATTGGAAGGAACAAAACAGCATAAAATTTTGATTTGCGGCTTTGCACTGCTGTTGTGATTTGTTGTTTGCATTTGCCACCATTGGTTGCTAACAGTACTCAGATATAGTCTATTCTTTGTCTTTATGGTGTTATATTGATTTTTTTGGTTCATTAATTGAACAATGGTGATGGTCGCAGGGGTAGTATGCTGTGATCAAGCCTTTTGAAACCAAGTAATTGGCATCTGGTTGAATACCAGCCCATATTTTAGTATTAGCTTAGAGAGAAAAGAAAAAGAAAAGAATCCCTGAAAAAAAATGAAAAAAAGAGCATGGGAAAAATAAAAGGAAAAAGGAAAAGGAAAAGAAGAAGAAAAAAATAAATATACATATTCTAGGATAGGTTACCTCCCTGAAGAAGCAAAGGATGTCTAGAAAGCTGCTGTACACACTTGGAAACGGCGCTTGAGACTCGAACCTGCGTGTGATGTGGAGTGGTTCTTAGCCACCAGTCCGATGAGAACCACCTGAATGGTGCATACGTATGACATGTAAGTTAACAGTAGGGAGCCTTATTGTTGACTCTGTTCTTTGCTCTGTATGAACTTGCGCTTGCTTATCTCCCCCCTCTTTCATTTTTGCCTCCCTCATTTCACTTCAAAATTGTTTGCGTTTGCTATCAAAGCACGTCTTGCTGTGCTTTTTCAATTTTTGATCCCTTTTTCATTGACGTTCTTAACTAATCATGATGCCTTTGCTTTTGTGTTAGTGTAAATGTGATTGTTATTGTTTTTCAAGGATCACATCTAACTCTTTCTTTCTAACATGCAAGTAAAGGCTGCCCAATATTCTAGTACTGCACATAGGGTGACATACAGAAGACAAAACTTTTACTTTATAAATGCTGTTGAAGGTATTAAAAAGGAAGCCACGTCTCCTTGATGTTGCAATGATTCTGGAAGAGAGTATAGTTTGGTGAAAGATTTAAGTGGTTAACAATGCTTGGTGCTGACAAAATTTTTCTTTAACTGTATTTGAGCTTTATTTTTCATGAAATGCCTACAGTATAGACTAGAGAATAAAAGTACTGGAAATTTTATCTTGCACACACAAGTTTTAGGCTCTTAACATGCTATTGAGCTATTCTTTCCACTTGTTTCTTAATTGCTATATTTCCCATATGCCATCCGCCACATCACAGACTGAATTATTTCACATATATGATGTTTGTCTTATATTACCATTCTCAAATTGGTTGCTACCAATTCCCCCCTGGAAGTTTCATCCTGACCAGAACTGGAATACCTTTTAAACAAATATTTTTCATGACTTCAGTAAATTGCCGTACTTCCCTATTAATTATGTAATAATTTATTGTTTCTATTGGATATTGCAATTTCTTACCTCAGTGAGGTTTCTTGTGTAGCACATAGAAGCCTTCAAAGGAATGATTAGTCATAGTGAGAAATAACCATTTAATTTTTTGATGTTATCAAGGTGACTAATATCGATACATCAGTGATGGTTTTCTTCATATCTATATGTCAAATATATCCTTCTTCCCTTGGTTACATCGTGTCATGAGGATTTTTGCCTGTTTCTTGACATCTACTTTAGCCTTGATCTTGCGTAGTAACACAATTACACAAAGACCAGTACATGTGTCATTGACTGATGGTTGTAAAGAGGTGTTCATAAGTACTCTTTTACTCTCTTAGCGGTCTGCAAGTCCAAACCTGGTAAACACGATTTTAAGTTGCCTCTTGTGTCAGGTAATTATTTAACATAATGTCTTGTGTTAGACTGTGTTTTACTGATAGGATCATCTACCGCAGGTTGATTATGCATGTACCCCAGAAGAAGTGCAGCAGCATTTTCAAGCTTGTGGGACTGTCAACAGAGTGACAATCTTGACTGACAAGTTGGGACAACCGAAAGGTTTTGCTTACGTGGAATTTCTGGAACAAGAAGCCGTTCAGGAGGCTCTTAATTTTAATGAATCTGAGTTGCATGGTCGTCAGATCAAGGTGCAGAAATATTCAACAGAACCTCATTATGACTTCCAAGGGTCCAAAAACTCTTTGAAGTTTGAACAATGTTTTGCCCTTGCATGAAACTCAACCTTCATTCTGTGCTCAACAGGTGGCACCAAAGAGGACTAATGTTCCTGGGATGAAGCAGCGCCCACCACGTGGCTATAATCCTTATCATGGCTACCCATATAGATCATATGGGGCACCGTATTTCCCACCATACGGTTATGGGTGAGTTCAGCGGCCTTTGACAACGTGGATGCCTAGCTGTATTTTTCCTCTTAACATGATCTTCTTAATGCCCTTTCAGGAGAGTTCCCAGATTCCGCCGTCCAATGCGCTACAGACCATACTTTTGAAGTATGAGGTTTTCATGAAGTCAAATGCAATGCCAACCATAGTTACTCCAATCAGTCCCGGGAATAATTCTACCTGCTGCAGTTTTAATTATGTTATTTCATACCAGTAGACATAGTATGCCTGGTGAATGCTCCTACTGTCTTATCACCTTTGGTAACATCTGTTTATCAGCATCGTGTACCTGTTGGCTTGCAGTATGCAAACGTAGTATTATACCAACATTATGTGATATTGGTTTGTCGTACTGGGTAATTGGTATTGTGTGTCTCATTTTTTACTTGTGTGATTCTGATGGCTCGAATACTTCTCACATGAGAAGTTTACGTAAAATGATTGCTGATCTTAATTTAATCATAATTGATTCTGGACAAGTGGATTCAGCTAAAGAAGAATCACGACCAATTCTTGACCTGCACATGATGAGCTTGAAACCATCAGAAGGGAGATCATCTAATCCGTATATCCTCGACCTGGAGAACTAGAATGTTTCAATATTCCTTCGCAACTGGCATGCCTATATGTTGATGTGGTACTCTCCACCTGTATATCTCATCATCAGTCATCACCGCACATCACCTGTGCTAAGAAATCTGGCGGCTCCAGTTTTAATCTTTCTTTGTCAGAAAGCAGAAGCCAAGCGGCACATGATTTCACTCAGAAAACCTGTGCTGCTCCTGTCCAGGCGAGACCTTGTCCCCTCGTTCCCGTGTTAAACTCCGCTAATATCTTAGATCCGATATTGCTTGCAGATTGCCACCTCGGTACGGTTCCAAAGGAGTCACCGGCAGCGTGCGGCAAACTGGCAACAGCAACAGTGTCGGCGTACGATGCATGCTGGTACTCGCCGGGGCACACGGCGCTGGCTCGTCGCCGTCCGACCTATCCGTTCTCTTCTCCGATCCCGACCACACCACCCAATGATGCAGCTGGATCTCAGTCCTCAACCACTAACAATCCCCTTTACCAGCCTGTGAATTGAGAATCTATGCTCTCGTGTTTACCGCGGGAAAGTTGATTCGCTGTTAGTGTAGGGCCGAGATAAAGGCTCTGAATTTCACTATTACAATATTTTTTGTCGCATGGCCCAATACAAAGATAATTATGGTTGGTTAGTTTTACAGGCGTGCTTCTCTGATCAGGGAGAGAGAGAGAGAGAGGATAATGGATTGATGGCTGAATTTCATTGCCAAAAATATTCGAGAGGGAGAGGGAGGGAGGGAGGATAATGGACCGATGGCTGAATTTCATTGCCAAAAATATTCGAACCAGCCAGATGCCAAGAGTGCGGTGATGGTTACAGAAGCAGCAACAAGCCGATAAGCTTTAGCAATCCTAGATACTATTGTCAACTGCAAGTTCCAACAACGAATCTTGAAAAGTTAATAAAGCAAGGGGACAAAAGAATGGCAGGTGAGGTGAGGACGACACATGGAAAACACAAAACCGAAATTGAAAGGAACATGGCTAGGGTAGCAAGAGTACAGACATCCCATTAAGAAAAATCGCATTAACAATTCTAATGCCGGTGTTCATTGTGGATTTCCAAAAAGTTTACCCCTTTTCCATCCTTTTGAGAGAGACCACCCTAATCAAGAAAGACCTTATAGCACCGCACAGTGCCATATTGGCCAAAGATGCCACTGTAACAGCAGCAGAAGCATGGTATCTCTCATCTTTTGTTTCTCTGAACTTTTGAACTGTTGTTCAGTGCACGCATACTTGAGAAATACACATTGCCCTACAGCCAAAAATGCAAAAGAGGCATCCCTGATCCACCGATTCCTGAATCAGCACGGGATCATATTTTGCTCGATATAGTAGTAACATAATGTCAAGCAGACAATCCTGACCCAATGATTTCAAAACTAGTACAGGATCACATCCAGAGAGCATCAAATATTTTTGCCAGAGGTATCCGCTCCTGACCGTACCTCAAGGTAGATAGATATAATAAGCTGCTGCTGGTATGGGAATACCGGCAGGATCTGGCGTGCAGTGCCAAAGTTGCAGAGACGCAGCAGAGAGGCACAGAGAAGCATGGCAAGGCCGGGGCTAACCTTGTCTTGCAAGAGAATCGACTTGCCCTGGCTGGAAGTGATTCCCATTTTCCCACTCCATTTCTGAATGAGATCCCGCTTGATCACATGACTTTAGGGCAAAATCGTAGGACTCCCCATTTTCCCACTCCATTTCTGAATGAGATCCCGCTTTATCACATGATTTTAGGGCAAAATCTTAGGATCTGGCTCCGGTGGTCACCGTGGTGGCGTGGTCCGACCTGAAAGTGGGGTGGCTTTTAACTGTTTGTGTTGTCTTGAGAGTGCTGCATTGAATGTAAATAGTAGCAGGGTACTCTTCTCCACTGTTCTCCCTGGCACAGCAGGCCACATCTGCTGCACATCTTGTCCAACAGATAAAAACTCCAACCAACAAACACAAAATCGCAAACTGGTCGTACAATAATGTATAGTAGGATGACACTAACAACAGGTGAGTTTTCACCATATGGATTCATTTGCTTCATGTAAACACCAAAGTTTGCATCCAGATGTAGTAGCAGTAGTTCACTTCACATATCTGCAAGCTAAACGACGATGATACACAGCATAACAACATATCTGCAAGCTTACGAACAGCACACGGGGAAGGCAAACAATAGAAGCAAGAAGATGCAGGATTTTTCTTTTTGTCAAGGTAAACGCAGCTCTCATGGCGATGGTGGCCAATCGAAACCAGCGTAGCTCTCACTGAAACCACCACCGTAGAACCTCACCTCAAGGTTCTCGAGGCCCTGGCCGTCGTCCCACACGGCCTCGTCGTCGCTCCCGACAGCGTAGTAGTCGTCGTCCATGAACTCCCAGCAGTAGATGGAGTCGTCCGAGTAGTCGGAGCATTCTTCCCAGTAGTTGTTCTCGAAGCAATCGTCCACTCCAGGCCCTAGAACCTTGAGGCCGGGATGCCTCTCCTGCAAGAACTTGTCGTCGACGCCCCAGCAGCCGCGCAGGTCCAAGAACTTGAGGTCGCGGCACTGGGAGAGGATCTCAAGGACCGCCTCTGTCGCAATGAGCATGTACCCCATCTCGAGGTGGCGGAGCTTCGGCATGGTGCAGGCGATGGCGTGGGCCTCGTCGTGTTGGCAGACCTTGTCAGCGACGTCTATGGGGTGCATGACCCTCCGGAGCCCGACCAGGGATTTGCAGTGCTTGCCGAACGCCTCCAGGGCGCGAGCTCCGATCTTTGTGCAGCTGCTAATGTCCAAGAAGGTAACGTTGGATAACCTCGGCGCGACGTCTTCCACTATGGAGTCGCTGATCTCGCTCCTTGGAATCTCCAAGGTCCTGAGAGCTCGTGCACTTTCAGATGCAAAAGAAAATGCAGCAGGATCAGTACTCCAGTCCAGTCCTCAGCAGAAATAGCATCAAGATTTACTGGTAATAAACCAAATGATTAACAATTGATTTATACTTCTGTTGGAAAAATGCAATTGTTGAAAGTGGATGATAACACGCAGTGTAATTCTGTAAAACTATGACAGTAACAATATGTCGACCAACTGAATCTAAGATGATATAGCAAACAGGACGTGGCGGAGCAAGATAGCAATATAGCATGATAGAATGGTGCATAATCCCCTGGATAGCATGGGTGGATGCATGTGCACGCCAGTACTTGTGTTTGTACTTGTGCTTCCAATATTTTGTGTGACTGATAAACGGTGATATGTTGGAAATAAAGAGACCTTTCCAGTATATTATCTTCACCACTCAATTATTGACCAAACATCTAATGCTTAATTCATTATGTCAAGAATTAATAGATACATATATCATTTGTAAGACGATTAGGAAATGGGGAGAGAGCTGAGTTGAGATTCCCCCTTAGTCTTCCTAATGGATATAGAACTAAGGTAGAGCAAGCTGGGTCTTATAAAAGGAGCTAATCAATTCTGTGCATGCATCATGTACGTGATATTTTGTTTAGTTTTGATGCTAAATATATCCTCTGCAAATTTGTGGTGTAAGGGAAAGCAGACCCTGAACTTTCGTTTTTAAGACCAAAATAAGCCTTCTGTTTGTTTTTAAATGGGAGTATGAATTGGATGTATCAGCCTGCCAGTTCCATATATTTCCATCCAGAAAAAGCATAGCTCAACTTACAGAAAAGGAATGCTGAACTGAAGCCAACCAAAGTTGAGTTGATTTGTGCGGTGCCTAAACTCCAAAGGTCGAGGTTTAAAAGATATTGAACCATTGAAAAATGGTGGATACACATAATTAACTGTCTAATCCAATAGATTGATCCATGATGCATGCTGTCCCTCGATCGAAAAATTGGTTAAATACACCGATCATAGTGACAGAGTGATGAGTGATCCACATGTTCTCTGCATCCATACAGCCCATTGCAGGTTACACCGCTGAGACCAGTGGAATTTCTTGCATATGTGATGCAGAACCCAGGTTATCTTGACATGTTATCCATTTGAGCGTGTGCTAATTCAAGCATGTGGAATGTGTCATCTTCCCACGGGCCATGAGTTTACAGCAGAATCAATATGCTAGAATTCCAACCTAAATTATCCCAGACTCCCAGTGAAAGTACGACGCAAAGTGCAAATAAGAACATTGGCAACAAAAAAAAAATCAGACTTACTGATCTCCGATAAACGAGAACAAAGGGTCGCAGGGCAGCCCGGAGACGCTGATGCGGCGGCACGAGCCGCAGCTGCGGCTCACTAGCATCTCGACCATGCGGACGAGCTGCTCCGGCTTGCTCTGCTGCTGACTCCACTCCTCGATGTCGATCTCCTGCCAGCAGTACGGCCCGGCGACCACCCGGCTCCACGACTTGCAGACCCGGGGCACGACGGTGAGCACCTCCTTGAGGGGCAGGTTGTGGAAGATGAGGCCCAGGGCGTCCGGGAACAGCTCCTCCCAGCATCTGTACTCGCTGCACTCTCCCATCCCTCTCCTGCTGCAGTCAAAGGACCATCCTTACAAGCCCTACATGATGCGTGCTTCAACTAACAAGATCAATTGCAGCAACTCAGATTAAACATGGAAGGGGGGCATAAAACTTTGATTATCGAACGAGTAGTGGGTTAGAGCACCACAAATTCACAATCCTGGAGTTATGTGTTTTTTTTTGGTGGCAAAATTGGGCTAAGGACACCATCTTTCGTCAAAGGAGATGAAACAAATGTAGTTTTCCACCCAGGAGCCATGAAGGAATATAGAGAACCTGAATTTCTTGCTTCAACCAAGAACAAAAAAAAAAAAGAATCATTTCTACTTCTTTCTAGGATGTGGAGGCTTACCTTGGAGATCACTCAAGAGTGAGAGATGCAGCTAAAGCAGCAGCTTCCTTGGAGCAAATGGCTGGTGTACACTATGAGCAAACCCAAATAAGGAAAAGTATCCAAGAACCAAGTGAGGAGTAAGATGTAAGCATCACCCAAAAATTGGCAAGGAAAGGAGCTTAATTAAACACTAACTACACACTCCAATCACAGAGTACCAGGAAGAGCAAGGCACAGATCTACAAAGGAGGTCTCTTGCAGGGATGGAAAGGGCTGGGGGTCAAGTATGTATGCCAATTGGTGCCCATCCATATTCTATTCCGCACCACAGCCAAACGAAAGGTATGGCTCTGGATATTTGTGGGAAAGAACACAAAAGCCTCAGCCTTTTTGGCTCAAAGTAAAAGATAAGAACAGGGGAGAATATATATATCCCTACAAGAATTCGCAAGAAACAGTTCTAGGATTGGGAGTGCTTTATGGCCTGCACATTTTACCAGATTGATGAGGGGGGGAAGGAGGTCCAAATTCCAATTCGGATCTGCAGGAGGGAGCACCTGGTGAAGGAGAGAGAGACTTAGAGAGGTTGACACTACAAGTCTACATGGAAGGGAGAATAGTCGGTAGAAGAGATGACTGATGAAGAAGGCCACGGTTAAGCTTTTCTGTGTGCATGTGTTCTCGAGAAAGAGAAACAAAAATGTGGAGGGGGTGCGCAGTGCGTATGCAGGTGTCCGTGTCCATCTTGTAGACCACGTGGATTATCGCGATGATTTATTTTGAAAAAAATCAGACAAATATTTACAAGTCGATAAGACAGTAACATGTAATTATTCACTAGATTGCAATCTTAAATGCTTAGGGAACGTTGAGCACAGTGACTTACTTACTAGGACTCATTGTAAGGATTCGTATTCGCATCCTAGGAGCATTATGATTCCGACTTCTCTTCGGAGAGAACACGTGGCACTATTGTCGGTACCGGATTTTTAAATCTGAATTCTCTGTGTATTTCTGTATTAGTTCTAGATTAGTAATTAGTTCATATAGTGGATACATCGTTGATAAAAAGATCGAATCACTATTCAACATAAAAGCAATAATAAAGTACCGGTCTTAAGGCCACTTAATACAATAAAAGTCACATGACCTCAAATCTTCTAGCAGCGGAAACAACAAATGTTAAACTCTGAGTGATGGCCCATCAAATTACCCACGGCATTTGACTAGGAAGCGTAGCCTAGTACTCCGGGTGTCCTTCATTAAAGCTACAAACGAAGTACTCGTAATCCTCCTCCGTATCGTTGAAGTCTTCTAAGATTTAATTTGAGTGTAGCGCGTGAGTACATAAAGTACTCTGCAAGTCTCAGGAAAAATGCATATGCATAGCTTTAACAAATGAGACTTGTATGGTTCTTTTGCACAAAGCAATATTTTATGTTTCAATTATTTTTATAAAGCACATTTGACAAACGTAATTTCGATAAATAAATTAATTGTTTCACTAGTGAAGGTTCTAACTACCAGTCACTAGTATCGAGGCTCTTGCCACTAAGGTTTAACAAGTAGGGCTCTAGCTGCCCAACTAACTCTAACTGCCAGCACAATAATCTAAGAGTTCCAACTACTCTCAGATTTTTCTAAAATAATTATTTGAAAATAAAACTAAAATCTACCATGTGAAAATGCGCCTTACCTGCCCTTGACCGTAGGCACGTCTATTTGAATAGTTTTACACTCTGTAGAGATTGTACAGCTTGACCCACAGGACATAATCAGCTTATAGTGCCCGCTTCACACACTTCCAAATGTGTGCGACGAAGTGATTATCACAAGGCTTTTACAATACCTCATCCTTACATAAGTCCACCCGATGAGCTTAAACCAAGTCATGTACGTCATTTACCATCGACCCGGAGATCACCATTGTGAGGAATAACCTGTTCGGACATTGATGTCAATTACCATCGCCCGATGCAAGCTCCGACAGACATAGACGTCATTTACCATCGTCTACATGACCCAAAATATGAAAGTACATTTACCATATTCTCTACATCTCAAGATATGGAAGTACATTTACCATAATCAAGAGAACACCTATCAACTACAGCCTACGAACTTAATGCTTGGACTTAGTAAATTAGTTGGCCAGGTCCCTATTCTGTACATGTGGTTGTACAGTAGTGCTAAGTTTCGATAGTCACAAGCGTCTGTCCTTAATATGACTTGGGCGGAACTTAACATATTACAATTTTTCGTGCTCTAGTTGCACCCGCTTGAACTTACCATCAACCTAAGTATAAATAATTTTTTACTATTTTATTTTATTTTATTTTATAAATCAACGATAATACCTATTATCATACATTTTTCATAATAATTTGCATACAAGGTAATAATAGTTTCCTCCCAAATAGCGATCAAGACCGATAAAGTGTGTCTAATCAATTCTACCATTTTAACTAATCCAACAATAATGTAATTAATATCATGGATTTTCTATACTAGGGTGACAAAGGTTCGAGGGTAACAACATTAAATGAAGACATTAATAAAGTTAGGATTAACTAACATCCTAGGATTTGAACTTACCATTTTATGTAAATAACAATGCATATTGATTTTGAAATTTAAAATAAGATTGGGAAAACATAGGTACAATGTAATCAAAGGAGACTTGTCTTCGCCGAAGGTTGAGGTCACCACGTCTGGTTGGCCCAAACTTATTTCGGCGACGTCGGACTCTACACGCGCGAATTAAGACAAAATAAATAACAAATAAACAAATAAAATCCAAAAATTATAAAATTAGTATTAATATAGAAATTGTGAGTTTAGATGAATTTAGGAAGAAGAATCAATTGATTCGAGTTCGCATAAAAAAGAACGGACCCTCGGAAGATTTACCAGAAAGAAAAATACTGAAATTGAGAAAGAAATTAAATGAAAAGAGCTGACATGTGGGGCCAATTGCTACATAGAAATAGAGAGATAGAGAGAATATGATAGGTAGGGGTCCACCTATCATTGAGAGAGAGAGAGAGAGAGAGCAACAGAGGAGAAAAATAGAGGAAGGGGAGGTGGCGCTCGGGCATGCGGTGGGGTCGGCGAACAGCGGCGCAAGAGCGTTGGTCAAGGGGCAAAACGGGACCCCAAGGTCTCGGGGAAGCGACGGCAGGTGGCACCGTGGGCGCAGCGACGACACTCGCGTAAGCACGGTGGCGGAGAGGCTGAATCGAGGTGGGGGATAGGTTGAGGGAGGCTGGGAACACGTTGTGACGCCATCCAAATGGCGAGGAGCTCGCCGGAGAAGGAAATCAAGCGATGGAGGAGTTTCGGTTGAGAGAAAGAAGAATACGAAATTCGACGAAGAACTACAACCAAAAGTGAAAATGATTTAGGAGAAATGTTCATGGATCTCAAGAACACGGGATGACGCGGTTAGGGATTCCAAAATCTCACTGGGGCGATAGGAGCACAAGGCGAGGTTGCGGCCGACGCTCAGGAAGATGACGATGCTCCGGTGACTATGGGAGTTAGAGGGGGGTACGAAGGGGGTGAAGGAGGCACTTATGCTTCCATTTATAGGCTTGGATGGAGTTTGAACGGACATGACCACGAGCGCGATCATTAGCGACGTTACACCTCGGTTTTGGAAACGCCCGGAATTGACAACGCATAGATGATGCGGCATTAGGGGATTTGAATGCGCGATGATGGTGGCGGTGTGATGACATGGGTGGTGTGGGGGCACGATGCGCATGGCGAGGGCGGGACCATCCTGGCTTGATCATCGCCGCCACTGCCCTAACTAGCTATAAAAGCCACCCCACTGCACCATCCTCTCCATCAACCTCAACACCATCCCACCATCACTCCCATTCGTCCCCAACCCCGGCAACAACCTCCAATCATCACTTCCCTGTTTTCTTCTCCGGTGAGCCCAACCCCGATCTGCCGCCACCCTCATGCCCTTAGCCCCTAAACCCTATCATGAGCTTCGCATCGACTTCCTGCAGCTAACCCCCACCACCATTCACCCCATCCCTGCCACCAGTTCGCCGACGCCAAGCCCCACTGCCATGCCGCTTACGGTCACTGTTGCCAGACTGCTATAGACCCACTTGGCCCTACCGACATTGTAAGGTCGGGGAGGCTGACTAGGGGGGTGAATAGTCTTTTGTAAAAATATTTAAGGCTAAAATCGATTTCTAATGTGGAAGCAAAAGTCAATTTGGTTTTGCACAATTAAAACCTAAAAATTCTAGTTTTCCTTAAGTGCACGAACACCTTAAGTCTAGGTCAAGGTTTGCAATGCTAGTTTGACATGCAATCAATTTAATTCTAGAAATATAAATTGCACAAAGTAAATAACAAGAGAGCAAACCACAATAGCATAAGGATATTTTACCGTGGTGTTCGGAGACTTGTCGGTCTCCCCTAATCTACGTTGAGGTAAGCCCAAACGAATTGGACTGGCTCTACAAATTAAGCAAACACCTTCGAGGTAAGCCCAAATGAATTGGACCGGCTCACAACTTGAACCAGCACCTTGATCCACTCGGGGTTGCTCTTCCTCTACTCCAGAGATGGTGAGCATTGAGCCACTCACAAACGCTTGGGTCTTCCCACAACCTTTTTTGAGAAGATCACTGGTACAACTTCTCTAAGCCATCTAGGTGTCGGCAAACACTAAGAGTAACAAGTCGAAAACGTTCACTTGAACGAATCAAGTGTCTAAGCTTAATGGATACTAAATCCAACACCTAATGCAACATATGCACTACGATTTTCCTCTCTAAGCTCACTAAGTGCAACACATGCATAAAGGAGATGAGAGAGCTTGCTCTTTGCTGTAAGGGAATGATAACAACACCAGGACTTCTCCACAACCGATCACAAAAGGGTATTTATACACCCACACACAAAAACTAGCCGTTGGAGGGGAATCTGTGCAAAAGAAGAAAGGTCGGTCAAACTGCAAGCACATGGCCAGTCAGACTGGACTACTATGTAATGGTAAATTCTGTAGTAATCAAAGTTGTAGAATCTATTCGTTATTGCCAGGTCTGGTCAGTCCGCCCACTCAAGGTCCGGTCATACCGGGTTCAAGAATTTTGAAACCAGAGGTAAACATGCTACTACATCTCCACTCCAAGTATGAGTTGTTGACTTGATAATCATCAACACATGATGATTTTCTTTACTCCAAGTTGTTGACTTGAATACCACCAACACACTTTGGGATCTTTGTCTTGAATATCAACACATGATGATTTTCTTTACTTCGAGATCTTGTCTTGATGCTTATCAACACATGATAGCATCCTTCATCCTAAATCTTAACTTGATAATAATCAACTCACGATGCAACCCAAAGTCTTCATTATCATGGGACTCAATCTATTTCACCAAATCATGGAAAATGTTAATCCACATGATGATTATCATTAATTACCAAAATACTACAATAACTCATAATGGTGGGTCTAGATTCTTCAGACACCACCCTTAAGACCCCCTCCGCCCACTTATGCTTAAGCCCCGGCCAATTTGGCCGAAGCACCGCCGCCATCTTCCTCTGCCACGGTTGTGCGCCACCACTGTCGCTGACTCACCTTCGCCAGTGCAAAGCCCAAAAATGGGTTACACGAGCCACGGTGAAGCTCGTCGCACCACTCGACGTCACTTCCCTGCGAGCCACTATGCATCCAAACCCAATACTATTCATCCAGACCCATTTAGATGAAGGGATACGGGTAGACTACACTAGCTGGCAATTCAAAAATTCTACCACGTAAACCAAGAAGTCATACAAGTAAGAGATCATAAATCATTACCACTAGATGTGCGGTGTAGCAGAAGAAGAGTTGGAGTAGTCTGATCTAACGTTGAGCGCATCAATGAAGTGGTCGTAGTTGTACAAAGATTGGAAGCAATCACCACACATGCAAAGGCAGGGGTGGCTTTCTATTAAAAGGCCAACAAGCACAATTACAGGAGCACAATTAAAGGAGCAAAATTACAGGAGATTAGAATTACAGGAGCAAAATTACAAGAGATTAGAAGGAAAGGTAATAAAATCACTATTAATTCTAATACCCGCCCGCAGTCGCAGCGGGAGGAGTCCAGATGCAAAGACTGGACCGAAATTCCTGGAAAAACTGAGTCGGAAGACCCTTAGTCATGATGTCCGCGAACTGGTGGGAGGATGGCACATGCAGGACACGGACCTCACCAAGAGAGACCTTTTCGCGGATAAAGTGAATGTCAATCTCAATGTGCTTCGTCCTCCTGTGTTGCACTGGATTGGTGGACATGTAGATGGCGCTGACGTTGTCGCGGTACACCACGATGGCCGCAACAGGGGAAACATGAAACTCCTGAAGAAGATGTCGTAGCCGACAACACTCAGCGACGACATGAGCAACGGCACGGTACTCGGCCTCTGCACTCGAGCGGGACACCATAGTCTGGCGTTTGGAGGACCAAGACACCAAGTTGTCACCGAGATAAACGCAGTAGCTGGACGTGGAGCGCCGAGAGTCCAGACAGCCGGCCCAGTCAGCATCGGAGTAGGCGGTGAGAGATGTCACCGGCGAGAGGCGATGTGAAGGCCAAACGACGAGTGCCCTTGACGTCTTGTAAGATGCGCGTTTGATCAACGCGAGATGGGGTTCCCGCGGATCATGCATAAATAAGCACACCTGTTGGACATCATACACCAGGTCAGGACGGGTGAGCGTCAGATACTGTAGAGCCCCTGCAAGACTCCTGTATTCCGACGGTTCAACAACAGGAGACCCGTCAAGGCCGGAGAGCTTGGCATGGGTGTCAATCGGCGTAGCAGTTGGATGACACTCAGCCATGCCAGTGCGTCGTAGAAGATCCATGGCGTACTGTCGCTGGGACAGGAATAGGCCGTCGGAAGAGCGCGTGACAGAGATGCCGAGGAAGAAGTGCAGTGCACCGAGATCTGTCATGGCGAACTCCGAGCGAAGCTGACTGGTGATGCGCTGGAGAAGCATTGTAGAGGAGGCGGTGAGGACGATGTCATCCACGTACAGCAGCAGATAAGCCATGTCAGTCCCCTGACGAAGGATGAACAGGGATGTGTCGGAGGAGGATGTGACAAAGCCGAGCCGACGAATGTAAGTAGCAAACCGCTGGTACCACGCTCGGGGAGCCTGT
The DNA here is from genome assembly GCA_036346255.1 of Ampelocalamus luodianensis. Taxonomy (NCBI): domain Eukaryota; kingdom Viridiplantae; phylum Streptophyta; class Magnoliopsida; order Poales; family Poaceae; genus Ampelocalamus; species Ampelocalamus luodianensis. The sequence goes on from CM070634.1 coordinate 4,418,265, forward strand.
TTCAAGCCATAGAGTGATTTCTGAAGAAGACACACATGGTCAGGATGAGCTGGATCCACAAAGCCGAGTGGCTGCTGGCAGTAAACCGTCTCATCAAGGGAGCCGTGGAGGAAAGCATTCTTGACGTCAAGTTGATGAATCGGCCAGGAGCGGGAAGTGGCGATGGAGAGAACAGTACGAATGGTCGTCGGCTTGACCACGGATGAAGGCCTCAAAGATAGTCGACGCCGTCTTCTTGGGAAGTCGCAAACTACCCAGCGCGCTTTATAGCGAGCCAGTCTGCCGTCGGAGTGGAACTTGTGCTTGAAGATCCATTTGCCGGAGACAATATTGGCGCCTGGCGGGCGAGGGACTAGACGCCAGGTGTTGTTGTCCATGAGAGCTTTGTACTCGTCTTCCATCGCAGCGCGCCAATTGGGATCTGCGAGTGCACTGCGAGAGGTAGCTGGGACAGGATACGCCGTGGTATGCTGAGCCGTCAGGGAGAAGAACTCCATGGAGGGGTCAGTAGCAGCCCGAGATCGCGTCACCATCCGGTGGGATGCTGGGGAGCCGAGACAGACGTGGTCGGCGGTGCTGAAGTCGGGACGGCAGGTGGCACTACCGGTGGTGAGATCCCGGCTGATGGCGCTGCCGCATGTGGCCGTCTGGAGTAGACCAGATGCACAGGCGGGCGGATCGGTGCATCGGCGCCGGGAGGCACCGACGGTGAGGAGGGCAGTGACCACTCAACACCGGAGAGTGGAGCTATCGCTGGAGAAACCTGCAGGGGTGCCATGGCAGTAGTGCGTAGCACTGGCACGACAAGATCATCGACTAGGAACTCCAAGTCGGTCTCATTGACAGGAGATGACCCGGGCAAAATATCACTACTGGCATACGGAAAGGAGTTCTCATCAAAAACGACATGACAAGAGATGATGACTCGGTTGGTGGCAATGTTAAGGCAGCGGTACCCTTTGTGCTGAGGAGGATAACCAAGAAACACACATGCCGCGGAGCGAGGAGCAAGTTTGTGGGCAGTAGTGGCGGATAGGTTAGGAAAGCAAAGACAACCGAAAACTCGTAGGTGACTGTACTGTGGTGTCTTGTGGTGGAAAAGAGTGTAGGGAATGACGCCGCCGACAAGCGAGAGGAGGGGCATCGATTGAGGAGATAGGTGCGCGAGCTAGAGCTTCACCCAAAATCAGGCGCATATGAGCGTGCGTAGGAGCGTGCACGAACTACATTGTTTGTTATGCGAATCATCCGCTCAGCCTTGCCGTTCTGGGGAGAAGTGTAGGGGCAAGATAGGCGTAAAGTGATGCCCTGAGAAGCAAAGAAGGATGTGTTGGCGTGGTTCACAAACTCGCGGCCATTGTCACTGAATGACTTGAGAAAAGGTCGAATCAGGTGCTAGCATAGGCGGCGAGGTCTACTATGTGTTGGTGGACATCAGACTTCTTTTTAAGTGGAAAGGTCCAACAAAAATGAGTGAAAGCATCGACGATAACCAAGTAATATAGCGAACCAGAAATGCTAGCAATAGGGGAAGTCCACACATCACAATGAATAAGTTCAAATGGCGCAGAAGTGCGCAAACTAGATGTAGCAAAAGGAACGCGCACATGTTTGCCAAGTTGACAAGACTGGCATAGCGAGCGAGCTACGTTATTACAAGAAATAAGCGAATGTTTATTCAAAGCATCTAGGGAGGCGACGCCGGGATGTCCAAGACGCTGGTGCCATAACTGGGAGGAGACGGCGAGGTGGACGTTGGCGGTGGCGGGGGGGTTGGCATCACATACGGTGTAGAGGTCGCCCTCACTATTGCAGCGAAGCATCACTTGTTGCGTCCGAGGATCCTTAATGGAAAAAACCAAGAGCGTCAAACTCGATGGAACAATGATTGTCACGAGTGAACTTTCTAACGGAAAGAAGGTTACGAACGATATGAGGAACAACAAGGACATCGTTAAGGGAAAAAGTCGTGGTGGGCGTATGAAGAGAGGTGTGGCCGCTAGAGGTAATAGAAAGGCGAGAACCATTGCCAACAGTGACAGTCGTGTTAGGGGGAGGTTTGGAGGACATGAGTATACCGTCATTGGACACCATGTGAGATGCGGCGCCGCTGTCCATGATCCAGCCGCCATGCCCTTGGACAGCCATCTGGTTCAGCGCAGTGATGAGGCCCTGCTGGTCCCATGTCGGTGGGGTGGCCGGGTGTGGCGGTGTGGGCTCGAGGCGAGCACCGAGAGGCCGGGGCGGCGATGGCGCGGTGGCCGCCGGAAGCCCATCGACCAAAGACCGGAGGAGAGACCACGGGCAAGCGTAACCGTGGCCTGCGCAGATGGGGCGCGCGCCTGCCTTGGAAGCCACCGTGGGCCCCGTCGTTGTTCTGCTTGCCGCGGCGGTTGCGCCCACCGCGACTATCGCGCTTGTTGATGTTGGAAGGGGAGCCGGCCGAAGGCGTGGCGTCATGGTGGAGCGGCAATCGGACTAACTGCAAGTCGAAGGACCACCGGTGGCAAGGAGGGCCGTCTCGGTGGCGATCTTCGCCTCATTGGCGAGGCGAGTCTCCTTGAGGGCAAGCATAGAATGTGCCCTGGTGAAGGAGGGGAACAGCGTCGAGTTGGCGATGTCGTCGGCGGTGTTGGAGTAACGCGGATTGAGGCCACACAACAGGTTGAGGACGATCTGCGAGTTAAAGACGGGGTAGCCGACATCGCAGAGGGCATCGGCGAGGGTCTTGACGCGCTAGCTGTAGTCGGCGATGGACTCATCGCCTTGCAGCAGCGAATGGAATTGACTGCTGAGGAAGACGACATGAGACCCCTTGTTGTCGCGGAAGAGTCCCTCGATCGCGACCCACAGATCGCGCGCGGTCTCATCGTCGGCCATCGCGAAGTCGAGGACGTCTTCGGCGACAGAGCCGTAAGCGACCACCAGGACGGCAGAGTCGGCGAGGGCCGAGCGGGATCGCCCGTCGCGCGGTCGGAGCCTGTCGGGGGAGAAGGCCGAACTTGGCGCACATGGTCCGGAAGAACTTGGACCAGCGGGAGTAGTTTGCCGTCTTCATATTGAGGGTGGTCGTCACGTGAGCCTTGACGACGACCGTGCAGTACGGGTTGAGGACGATCGGCGGCGGTCTCTGTGGCGGCGGCGGCTGCAGAGGCGGCAGTCGCAGTAGCAACAACGTCCGTGTCTTCGGTGGCTAAGGCCGACATGGCAGGTGGATAGGGCTAGCAGCGGCGGCGTTGAGGAACATAGGAGGGGCAGCGGAAGGAGCTCAGGAAAAAAAGGCTGATACCATGTAGAAAGATTGGAAGCAATCACCACACATGCAAAGGCAGGGGTGGCTTTCTATTAAAAGGCCAACAGGCACAATTACAGGAGCACAATTACAGGAGCACAATTAAAGGAGCAAAATTACAGGAGTTTATAATTACAGGAGCACAATTATAGGAGCAAAATTACAGGAGATTAGAAGGAAAGGTAATAAAAATCACTATTAATTCTAATAGTAGTCAATCGTCCAATGTCTTCGACAGTGATCGTCTCCTCTAGCAACCTATGACATTCCTTGCGTAGGTCGTAGATTATCCTCGATCAGCACAGTAGCAATCACAGCAGCACCTCTACTGTATCCATATGTCCAGGGGTGGAACGTTGTACGCCGGTGTGCTAGCACCAATGTGCGCGGCAGGGCCTTCGGGAAGATGGCGGTTAGGGTTTCGGTAAAGCAACTCTCTCTCTCTCACACACACACACAACAGACCCATGCATCCCTTATAAAAGAGCCCATAACGGAGCCTATTTGAACTCATTTGTTCCAAACTATTAAGTGTGTGACCCTATAAATTCATGCGTAATTGGTTGTGCCTCATAAACCCTTTTCCGACCACGAGTCGTTAGCGGTTCCTAGCAGGACATAATGATCCCCCAAACACATATTTATTATATCAGATAAATCTTATGCAATATGATATGCGATCAGATCCTTATCACTTACGATCAGCTCGTATATCACTACAATCAGTTCATATTTAGTCACGACCAGTTCGTAACTCCTTACGATCAATTTGCTGACCATTTAGTGATCATGTTCGACCAATATACAATCAGTGTGCATCTCCATACGACCAGTTCGTATCTAGTCAGACTGAACGATCTACTTGCGTATTCTCCCCTTGTCTTACGATATCTGGTTGAACTCCAGGTGAGATATTTTCTCATCCATGGACTGTTCAATACTTTCTCGATCAAGTGACGAATAACTTCATTTGGTCGACTCTTCGATCACTAGTAGCACGACCATGCACTTTTTTATCCGACCACATCAAGGGACCAAGAGATATCTCTCCTATTATGTTAGGGGGAGCAAATCTCGTATCCGACCAGTCACATCCCTCCGCATGTTTCATAGCATATACGAAAGCTGCCTTTATAACTACCCAATTATGGAGTAACATTTGGCAACCCCTAAATGTACTATTACACATGTAGGAAACAATATTAATCTCAAGTCTAAGGATTATACGTCATCATTGCTTGAGATCAACTAATAACACATAAAATCATAACAATCTTAACAGTGTCTCAAGGTGGGTCAATCCAACAACATGTTCTCTAACATGTGCTCACATTATTGATTCGATATCCCCATACCTGTGACCGGTGAAACATGGTCATCAATCAATACATGTGTTGGTTAATAAGTCACTAATGTTCCAACCAGTGATATTCGACTAGGGATACATTTAGAATAACATTATATAAGATAAAGAGGTTCACCAACAAGTATATACTTGTTAATCTTTATAAATGATAATTCATCCAAGGAACATAATAACATTTATTCTATAACTCATAAATATAGACGTGATACAATCATCTTTATGATTGCCTCTAGGATATATCACCAACACTATATATATATATATATATATATATATATATATATATATATATATATATATATATATATATATATATATATATCAACTAAGGGTGTCAACGGATCGAATACGAATCGAATAGTGGTCTATCCATATTTGTATTTTCTAAACGAATATGAATTCGAATATTGTCGAATACGAATCGAATGTTGTAATGAATACAAATCGAATATCTACTCAATTCGGTCGGATTCGGATATTCTCATCATTTAAGTAATGACAAGATATTTATGATACTTTATCCTCGTACACAACACACTTAATCATTATAGTTTATCTATTTCACCTAAAAACATGAATTCACATTAAACTAAAAATACTCATCCAACTAATTAGTCATACTGCAATAAAATATGTATATTATTTTATCGAAATCGAATACGAATAGTGCGGATAAAATAACATTTCGAATGGCAAAAGTCCATACCATATTCGTATCCATATTTTTTTTATGCGGATACGGATACGAATAGGAGAAAAATTGTTAATCAGATGGGAAAATCTAAACCATATTCGTATCCTATCGAATACGGTAGTCGAATAAAACGGAGTACTTCTTTGCTCTTACTGTCTTACAAAAACTAAATTGCACAAATCTTAAATAAATATTGTTAATATTGGAGTAATGGGTGATCGGCTGATCGCAAATTTGACCCTGAATAGGCTTTAAAATTTATGCTTTAAAAAAAATCGGGGAAGCATGCACGAAAATCTTGATCACCTACCAACCTAGTCACTAGCGTGCATGTGAATGTGTCTGCAGAATGAGTAGGTTTGCTGATTTTGCATGGCGAGATACGAATGTATGCCAGTAGGACAAGGATGGATTCCTCTCCTATTGGGGTTGAATTACAAGACCGTGGGACCGTGCTCCTATCGGTTGCACATCCATCAGAGAGCCCTAGCCTCATTGTAGCCTGTAAGTAGGCAACTAGTGCTCATGAGACATCTTTGTTTCTCATTTCAAGACACATTTTGCATGAGCATGAGCATGCACTTTACATTGTCCTAAAGTACTATGCAGAGTTTTTTTTGACTTAATTAGTTCATATAGAAAAAGCAGGCCATATATAATCGTTTGGAATGGACAAGAAGACAAGTTTTCATCACAAGTTCACATCTGGGATGCAAAAAGAAAACTAAATAATCAATGTATTCTGACACCCAAATGTCAAAATGTCCGATCCGAGACGCCAAATGTTTCACACATGCAACTTGATCAAAATGGATCAAATTTGTCACCGAGAAAAGATGATTCGAATCTACGACATGCTAGTATGGTCGAATCAACTGGAACGTAATGCCTGCTCAATTCGTCTTTGTCTTGTGATGGGGACGCGCCACCAAGTATATTATTCAGTGGTCGGTTCTCTCTCCCCCACTCCATCTTTCTCAAGCTAGACGAAGCGGTTGATTTGTTGGTATTTACTACAATCTATAATTTCTTGTCCAGATATTTGGAATTATATAAGTGCCTGGAAGCTCTTCTTGTAGAAGCATATTATTTAGAGTTTTAGACACAACTTACAATTGAAAGCTTGCTTGAACTTCAAACCACAACAAAAGTAAACACTATCACAAGGTAAACGTTGGAGAGTTGATATTAGAGTTTAATAATAGTCTAAATCGTGTGAGAGTTAAGGGTTGTGTTAGAGTCAGATTGTAATCTTTGACACTATAAATAAAGGGTGTGAGGGACCCAATGGACACCACACAATTATTCCCGAAATCAACATGGTATCAAAGCCTAACTCTAATCCCTAAACTCACCTCAAATCCAATCCGCCGCCCGCCGTTCACTATCAACACCCGAAGTCATCCCCGCCACCTTTGGGGTCACCAGTGTTCGTGTCGTGCGGGCTGCCACTACTCCTCGGGGGTGCAGTTGCACGAGCCACCACCGCCTTTTGGGACGAACTGCGCAGGCAACAGCCACCACCTCGGGTTGCCCGATGCTGCTGGCTTTGAGGAGAGCAGAGAAGGAAGGAAGGGGGAGGAAAGAAGAGATTATGAGGAGAGGAGATCGAGATCTAGATGGAAGAGAGAGAAGGAATGAAGGAAATCATGATCTAGACGGGAGAGAGAGAGAGGGAAGGGAGGGAGGAAGGAAAGAAGTGGTTGTGGGGAGAGGAGACCGAGATCTGGACGGGAGAGAGAGAGAGAGAGAGAGAGAGAGAGAGAGAAGGGAGGGAGGGAGGAAGGAAAGAAGAGGTTGTGCTGCTGGTCTGCTGTGTGTTGTTTGTGGATGACTGAGGTGCTGCCGTGATCGTGGGAAAGACGCGTAACATAGTTTGATGATTGGGATGTGTAGATCGAGAGAGGAGAGGAGATGGATGTTGTAGAGGGAATTTGTTGTGAGGCTGCATGTGTTTTGTTGGGGGAAGGAGAGAGAGGATGGTGTTGTGCTGATTGTTCTTGCTGCTGTGTTCTTTTTGCTGTTGAGAAGGAAAGGTATCAAAGTGTTGTGCTTGAAGAAGGGAGAGGTGGAAGAAGAGTTTGTGATTTGGTGTGGATGAGTTTTTGTATTGCTTGGTGGTGGAGTTTTTTATTAGGTTGTTGCTGATTGCTACCGTGGAAGTTGGTGATGATGGTGGAGGAAACTTAGGTGGTGATAATATTAGAGGTTTCGACGGAAGGTATGATAGTGGTGGAGTTTTAAGGCAAGTAGAGAAACCCTAAAACACGAGGAGAAGACTGTTCATGTGGTGCTTTTGGTGATGGTGCTAATGGTGGAATTGGTGGTGGTCTCGAAGGTGATGTTGACGTTGAAGTTGGTAGTGAATGTGCTCGTTGGAGTTGGTGTAGGTATTGATAGGGGATGTATTTGTGAAGGTAAGTTTGATGGTGGTGGTGAGCTCGATGATGGTAATGACGAAGCATGAGCTGTTGGTAGCTCTAGTGGAGGCTATGATGATGGTATTGGTGTCTTGCGGCGGTGTTGGTACGGGTGATAGAGGTGATGTTGTTGGAGAGGTCCGGAAGCGGGTTGGTAGAAGGTGGAGGTCGATCTAGGGGTGTGTGGGCAGAAGTGGCGGAGGCCAAGGGTGGCTGGGGGATGTGGGTAGAGGAGGAGGAGGTTTAGATCAAGGTAGCTGGTGGAGATAGATTTGGTGACTTCTTTGGTGGTATTGGTGTTGAGCAATTTTTGGTCTCTGTGGTAGTATTGGCTATGAAATCAATGGTAGGTTTGTTAAAATGTTATATTTTAATAATAGTATTATAATATGTAACAAGATGGTTATAATTGTTATCCCATACCCATCTTGATGAGGAGTGGTGGAGAGTGAGTATTATAGTTTAATAATAATCCAGTTGTGTGCGAGTCAAAAATTGTGTTACAGTCATATTATAATATTTGACACTATAAATAAAAGGGTGTAGGGTCCAAAGAACAACACATAACTGTTCTAGAAATCATCAGTAAATATGAGTATAAAAAAAGAGAGAAAACATCACTGCAAATAGCATGGCACTAAACGATAATAGCTGGCTATTTTTTGCAACACAAGGGTACATGATATTCTGGTTGGAGATCAAATTCAAAGGTTATTATTACATCACCGAAAAGGAAAAGAAACACTGAAAAGGAAAGGAAAAAAGAAAAGGCCTCATGCTTGGATGGTAGCATTAGGCAGGGTATAGTTGCGGCCAATCATTGTCCTTCCTAGTGAAAACAAGTACTGTTATAATATGCTCCAAAGCACATCGTAGGACGGCGACACTTCGTTTTTTTTTCCCTCTAATTTTGCTACGAATTGACCAAAACGAAACGGCATTGCAAGCTTGGAACCATCCGCTTCCATGGGGTCCTCATGAAATAGCTCGCTCACCTACTCTGTCGCCTTCTGTCTTTCAGCTCTGGCTACGTGCCTCTTGCTTCACATGTAAATGCAGCTTTTTTGCCTATAATGTCATGCTTGATGCATCCTTCTGGCCCTTACCAGACAAAAACTTTGACAGCTACACAATAATTATCAGTTTAGCGTGCACGTAAAAGCATGCTGCGTACTTGTGCAAGCACTGCTACTGGTGAAGGTGAAGTTTTTCCCATGTACGTACTAGCTTCAGTGCCTTTCAGAGTTTCAGTAATCGTCTGTAATCTGCTAGTTTCACAACTCAGATTGTGAATGGATATACAAGACTATCGATTTGTATTTATCTCATCAACATATCTCCGTAAGTGCATCAAGGAATGAATGACCTCATCAGCCAGCGCCGGCTTAGTGCTCTTGGCCCAAATTCAGATTCTAGCTGGTATTTTGATGTTGCAATTTTAACTTTTACCTATATTTTTACGCTGGACTTCGGACCATTGCGTGAAAGGTTGAGGCCTAGCTCCACCCCTGTGCGTGTGCAGTATATTATGCCATTTACAGGATGAAATGAAAGGAGCGAGTTATTACTGTTTTTTTTATTACTGTTTTACCTTCCCAGCATGCAGTTGTGACCTGTGACCTGTGAGGAATACGGCCGAGGTGTAGATGTACGCATCAGTACATCCGCACAGGGAGATGCCTTTAACCTTTTCATTTATAGTTGCTTCGGCACTGTGGACGTCTCGCTAGTGCATGCAGGCCCCTCTCCTTCTCCCTCTCCGTCTGCCTCTTTCTCTCTCACTGCAGCTTGAATCCAAGATTGGGACACTTGCTAAATGCTTCTGCAGTGGCGAGGAGAATAAATGTGCATTGAACTACTGGCCAACCGAGCAGGGCCACAGGCTTTCAGGCTTCAGCAAGTACCCTCACCACATGGTGTTGGTGTGGTGTGTGAGCTTCGCTTCTCTTTGGCACAGTTCACTTCAGTTCACACCCGTCTCACAGTCTCAGCTTCTTCTGGGTTCCAAAAGCTCAAAGTCTGCAGAGAAAACGAGGCATTCAAGTTTGAGTTGCCTTACTTCTTTCACAAATTTAGGCCTAAACAGGCTTTTGATTTCTGAAGCTAGCTTAAAAAGACTCAAATTACTCAGTTTGTAAGTAAAGCTAAGCAGAAAGTGTCCCACAAGAAAAACGAGAAAAGCCGAAGCCTAACTACTACTAGAAGTAGTAACCACTGAACCAGCTTTGCTTTGCAAGCCTCTGTGAAACAATGGAAGCGTCCTGTTCGTTTGACAGTTTCACCTACCACAGAAAAACGCTGTAGGGAAAGAAAGGACCGGGGGAACAGGGAGAGGTGAGCAAACACCTTTAAAATAGCGATATCGACTAGGGCCCATGCAGTGACCGAATCCCCTAAGCAATCGCAATGTCAGCTCACATGCGAAAGGAATCCGCTTGGAGCTGCCATCTTGTTTCCAAATGAGACAAGTAGTTGTTCTATTAAGCGAGATTTACACTGTGCAATCACACTGCAAGCATTAGGCACAGCAGTACTACAGGCAGGCAGATCGGAGGAGGGAGTCACCACCGATTCAATAAACAAAAGCGACATGACTGCCATGAGGAGTGTGATCACAGGCGGCATCACAAGACTTTTCAGTGGACAAAGCTGGGCAGTTGTTATGCAAAGTAACTGGCTAACAGTATACTATTTAAAAGATGGTTGGGAGTGGGGTCTACAAGGACCATAACTTGGCAAAAAGCTTGAGCTTTTAAAATTCATACAGTGTCTTGAAAAAGAAATGATACAGTAAAAGAAGGAAATTGACAGAACTGATTCGTATGGCTGTTTTGTCGTTACCAGTTTGCATGTTTCATTTCTTTTCGCCATGCCTCTTGCTCTCTATTATATATTTTTTTTCTGAAATGGCTCAGTGTTAATCTGCATGGTGACCACACTGGACATTAAATACAAATTCTTCGCAAATAACAGATGTAATGGTACGCTGGTACTAGTATTGTTTTGACTCCAGTGATCTATTCTAATACCCTGTTTACACCTGATATCATTTTATAGCTGGTGCCTAAGGGGACATGACACCCAAGCAGTGAAAGCCAGATAAGAAAGAGACCAAAGCTGCATGCAGAACTGCAGCAACGTAGCTGTGCAGTGCAATGGAAACATCACGCAGGCAGCACACGTTTCTCTTAATCAGAACCGATTACCCCCAGAAGGGAGAAGAGATCCTCCAGGTCAATTTCCTGCTGACATTGAGCAGCTAGCGTCACTAGACAGCAGTACTTGGCTACTTGCATCACAAATGACTTGTTGCAGAACCTGGAGGCTAGAGCGTCCTGGAGCTGAACATTAAGGTACGTATCTTATGAATATGGCATCAATTCTCCCCCAGAAATGGAGCAGAGCAAGCAATCAGAGCGGTCGTGGCAGTCGATGGCTAAACACGTTTTTACGCGCATTGATTTGTCATAGGGTACAACTCTGAAGTCTGCAGGTCGAGCAAAGCAGAATCACAATGTAAGGACACTACGTTTGTGTGTGTGTGTGTGTGTGTGTTATGCTGGTGCTCGCTGGTATAAGAGTTGTCCTGACATGTGTACAAGGAAAGGAGATAAATGTATAAAAGAGGTTTTAATCGCTGGACTTTCACTAGCCTAAACTTTGGCAGGCCAGTACAAGGAGCAGGAAAATTTTGAAAAACAAATTTCTTGGAGCAGTCTAAACTGTTGAGTGGAGTGCTTGTTTCTTTATCGACATGCAGCATGGAGGTCTGAAAACTAATGTCGCTCTATTAGGGAAATGACAGCCTCAGCCTATGAATGCCTCAGTTAGTAGCAACCTTACATCAAAGGACAACGCTAAGGGCCAATTAGCCTAATCCTGTTGGAAAATGCAGGCCGGTGATTAGAATCCAAAGTTACTCTATCGCAGTACGTAGCGCCTAGTAGCGAAAGTTTAGAACGCAGTAGCAGACACACACCCCATGTCAGTCAAGCACAAGAGTCATTGAGTGGTATTTTATCTAGAGAAAATTTACCGTACATTGTACTAGTAGTACACGATAGCAGTATAAATCAAACTTGATCATTGATTTATTAATGACATAATAGACTTTTCTTCGTATTTATAATTTTTTTGGGGGAAAAGTCCGGTTTACTCTCTCAAACTATCAGAAAAATCTGGTTTATCCCCTGAACTACAAAATTGGTTATTTTACCCTCTAAATTTACGAAAACCGGTCAATACACCCCCTGAACTGGTTTAAATAGGTGGTTTTGTACAATACGTATACAAGCCACGTACACATGTACAATACAGTATACAAGTCACATACACATGTAGTATATGCCAAGTGTTGTCGGCAGTGAGGTGCAGGGCCAAGTGCTGTCGGCGGCGAGGTGCAGGGCCAAGTGCTGTCGGCAGAGTCTCTTCCTTGTTTGCCGCGGGGTCATGCGGGCGATGGCAGTGGCGCTGAGCAGACGGGAGAAGAAGCGGGTGGTGTCGACGTCATCCGCCTGCGGTGGCTCAGCGAGCTTGGGGAAGCTGAGGGATTTCTCAAGCTCGGTGGAGTAGCCGTCGTGGAGCGACCACCGCCGTGTCGGGACGATGCTGACAACGCCAATGCTACGCACGATGACGGAGCGCTCGAGCTCGCTGAGGCTGGCCTTCTTGACGAAGAGCCCCGCGAACCCTGCTCGTGCGCCACGCTCATCCACAGGTACGGGTACCTCACGCCCGTCATGCGCGACACCAGCGGGAACACGAAGAGCCCTCGCCAATGCCGCGCCCCGCGCCACCGCCCCCGGAGCAGCTTCTTGCGGAGGTCCGCGGCGTGGACCCGCATGCTCGGCCACGCGAAGCTCGGGTGCATGATGTCCGCTCCCCGGCGGCGCTTGCTCTCGGCCATGGCGCCCACCGCCTCGCTCTCGTAGTTGTACACGGCTGGAGCAGGAGGCGGGCTGAGCGGCGGTGGCGGCACCAGGAGGAGCCAGCGCCAGAGAGGGAGGAAGCGGCACCACGAGGCGGCGACACCAGGAGGAGGCGGGCTGAGCGGCGGCAACACCAGGAGGAGGCGGCGCCAAAGAGGGAGGGAGCGGCACCAAGAGGCGGCGACACCAGGAGGAGGCGGGCTGAGCGAAGGCAGCGGCACCAGGAGGAGGCGGCGCCAGAGAGGGAGGGAGCGACACCAGGAGGCGATGGCGCTAGGAGGAGCCGGACTGAGCGATGGTGGTGGCACCAGAAGGAGGCGGCGCCAGATAGGGAGGGAGCGGCACCAGGAGGAGGCGGGCTGAGCAGCGGCGATGGTACCAGGAGAAGGCGGCGCCAGAGAGGGAGGGAGCGACACCAGGAGGCAGCGGCACCAAGAGGTGGCGGCACCAGGAGGAGGCGGGCTGAGCGGCAGCAGCGGCACCAGGAGGAGGCGGGCTGAGCGGCGGCGGCGGCTGAACCGAACGGAGAAAAGAAGGAGAGAGAGAGAGTGGATGAAGGATGTATGATATTATGTATTTGGCTCATTTTTTGCACTTGTATTTAGTGTTGCACACATCTCCAAGTATGAACGGACGGCTTAGATGTGTTGATCATATAAAACCACCTATTCAAACCAGCCCAGGGGGTGTATTGACCGGTTTTCGCAAATTTAGGGGGTAAAATAACCGGTTTTGTAGTTCAGGGGGTAAACCAGACTTTTCTGATAGTTCGAGGGAGTTTCCTTTTTTTTTGTAAGAGTATTATGGATTTTTCCAACTAAGGTTGAAAATATTACTATCGTGCCATGTGACCCCACACAGGCAATTATAATTCTACCATCTCACGATTCTACTACTTATATTACCAGGTGTAGTATAACTAAATCATAACTAATATGAACCATCTATTATCTTATTAAAGCAAAGAAGACATCACGTTTGCTCTCAAGGGCTAGAAATTCTCACGTTAATTGGTGGGAAAAGATAAAGATCTACACTGTTGATCGTGGTTGATTCAAATTATAACGGTCTATATTAAAAGAAAGAGTCCATGTCAAGTACAATAAAACTGAAATTTAGAATAAAAAAATAAAATAAAATCAACAATTTGATTTCCTCGTGTCAAGTAAAATAAAACTCAAATTCGGAATAAAAATAAAATAAAGTAAGCAATTTGATTTCCATACGAATCTCTAAGTAAAATCCCTAAATAATTATAATTTGTAATAAAAATAAATAAATAAGGGAAATTAGATTTATATATGAAATCCAACCAAAAAAATAAAAAATAAAATAAAATAAAAATAAAATTGGTAATTTCATTTCCGTACGAATTACAATAATTATAATTCAGAATAAATATTAAACAATAATTAGAAATTAGATTTGTATACGAAATCAAACAAAAAATAACTAAAATTCGGAATAAAAATAAAATTAAATTAGCAATTTGATTTCAATACGAATTATAAAGTAAAATCCCCAAATAACTGTAATTCGGAACAAAAACTAAATAAAATTAGCAATTGGATTCAGATACAAATTCCAAGAAAAAAGAATTGAAATTCAGAATAAAAAGTAAAATAAAATTTTAATTTAATTTCCATACGAATTCCAAAGTAAAATCCCCAAATAACTAAAATTTGAAATAAATTTAGCAATTTTATTTGTATACAAACTCAAATAAAAATAGCTGAAATGTTGAATAAAAATACAAGTTATAACGAGGATGGCACGAATGGTGTTGGAGGAGACACAAAAGAAGTCATCGCGTTTGCTCTCAATGTCACGTGTTTCTATTTGTTGCTTCCTATGGAATAAAATAAAAATAACTAATTTTTTGATTAAAAAAATGCAAGTTGTAACGATGATAGCACTGTTGCTTCAGAGGAGACCACGAAAGAGTGCAGTGATATCGATCTATCCTGCAAGAAAACAATGCCCCATGGGGGGCGAAGAGCTGATGCGGTGACGACGGAGATGAGGACAATGTCGTGTTGTCACTTTAGCCGTTCAATGAGGACAATGCCGCGCTACTCGCCGGAGCCATTGAAGGGAAAGTTCAGTGTTAAAGGAGCGAAGGACCGCGACGACAAGTGGTGAGCGTTGGGGTTGTTGAAGAAGTTAATGTTCAAAGAAGCTCAATGATAGGGAAACCCTGGTAGAAAGAAGATGAAGCTTTGCATTGAAGACAAGCTATGAAAGATATAGGGGCAATCGGGTAGTTAGGAGTGTGCCTTCACTGGTAAGGGGCATGTAGTCACCGGCGACGGCGGAAACATTCTTTATATCGCTAGACAACTACTAAAGCAGACATGACATCAGTGAAGATGGGAGGTAGCGGCGATTAGTAAGGAAGCCACAACACCGAAGTAAAGGAGCGACCGATACGAGAAAAGAGAATATCAAGCATGTATAACATCATGCATGTGTATGTACATGCATGCATCCGTACGAATAGAAGTGTGGGCATAAAGAGGCAGATGAGCAAAAAGCTTGAAGTAGAAATGGTGCAGCCTTAGGGAATATGCTCAAGTCACCGGAGAGAGCGTGTCATGTGTCCACAGTTGGGATCGGTGACTGTTGCATGTGTATGCGTGTTGATATCGCAATGACTAGCATGGAGCAATAATTAGGGAGAAGTATAAGATAACTATATGGTAAAGTATTGCATTGGAAGGGATAGCAGCTGAGAGAGATCGATCTTGATTTGGGTTTACTGTTGGAGGTTGAAGCACAAAAAATTATAATGGCGAGAAGAGATAGAAGACACATGGTTTAGTGGGGGCAGACGGCATGTGAGGGAAGATAACTTCACGGTAGGTCACTCATGGTGCATCAGTGTATGTGTAAGCAAGGTACTCTAATACTATATAAATTAATAAGATAATTTGCCCCACATATAATCAACGCATTGGTTGAGATTAAATAGAGATACATGTGCATGCATACAATTTGAAAAAAAAATAACTAATCAAGTGAGAATAGAGACATGCAGCTACATGACCATGTATGATGAAAAATGGTTAGTTTCTAAGAACCACAACAATTTATTATATTCAATGATTTTTTTTCATCAAAACTCGTACTTCAATTACGTTCATCGGGTCGTAATTTTCTTCCAACTTCTATTGTCATTTTTAATGTTTATGATATCTTAAATATCTAAACAACTACAATCTTCGAAACAAATCTAGTTACACAAATATATGGACCACCTCGCTAGTTGGATAAAAAAGAATAGATTGAGTACACGGTACCAGAGCTCTTATCCTCTAGCTGTGCCAAAAATATCACAATGGTAAAATAGTCACATAGGATGATAGGAAGTTAAAAATGCTTCCAATGTTTGCAAACGAGTGACAGGAGTCACAGGACCGAAAGGCAGGAGTAAGCTGTACACGTATGGTACTTAACTTTTGTAGCAGTGCAGGCAAGGCAACGCTGTGGAAGTCATGCACAGCGGAGGGAGGGAATGACCGGCCGGCCGCCGGAGATTGGATCGTCAGTCACGCCGTCAGGGCTGTGGCCGACGGCTCGCGGGAGCGGCAGGGAGTTTGCCGTCTCGTGCAGGTTTCGGCATATGGGCGGGTCTGGGCTCGGTGGGGCGCTGCCTGGTGTGGCCTACAGGTCTATGCTTACGGGCTCGGCTGCCGTGTGGAGTGAGTGTAGTTTCGAATACGGAACAGGCGATAATCAGGCCTTGCATGATGGTTCCGTGGGCCGCGGCTCGGCACGCACATCACCTGCAGACCTGCCGTTTGGGCTGCTGCAAGCGAAAATGGGGTCCTGGCGCTGACGGGCCAGTTCCAACGTCCTTACCGCTATACTAGCCGATCGTACCACGGCAAAGCCCAGCTTATCCTGAGGTGCTGCTGTTCGTCGCATGATTCAGATCGAACCAGAAACATCAAACACCCCCGTCAGAAGAGAAAAGAAGAACGGGAACATTCACCTAAGGCCAATCTCAGTGGGAGTTTCATTAGAGTTTCATTATCATTAAATGTGTTGTCACATAGGCATTTTAGATGACATGACAGTGTATTTAAGAAGAGAGAGGAGAAATGGGTTTCATCTAGATGAAACTCTCTTGGCACGAATACCAATTCCCTCTGAGTCATGAAATTAAATGCCTATGAAATCAGAAATGAAACTCTCCGTTGAGAGTGGGTATTTTATTCGAGTTTCATTTCATTTCATATGGCAGTCTTGGAAACAACGCCATGAAACTCTCCATTGAGACTGGCATAATGTAGCGCACCCTGGTGGAGAAAACAAACCGTTAGAAAAAGTATCCGACCTGCCGGATTCGAACCAGCGACCTAAGGATTATCTGCACAGACTACGGTCCTCCGCTCTACCAACTGAGCTAAGGTCGGTTGGTGAACGGCGACCATATTTTAGTTTACAAGTTCGTTCTACTTTAACAGAAGAACACTACAATAGGCACAGAAGTCACTGTGGTATCGCCGTTGTGCGCAACCTTCTGTCAGAAATATTTTTCAGTGCCATATTTACACAATGGAGACGGCAAGTCTTTCTTCACCGTATCTAGCATTCGTGCTTCGTGGTTCGACCACCTGAAACAGCGGTGACATATTTCTTGGTGAACGTCGTTTTGATGCTGTCCAGCGGTCCAGCCTCGTTTTCCTGCTTGGTTCTCAATTCCAATGCTAAAACTCGTACGTCTGTACATGCTAAAAAAATTGGGACGCAACTCGTTTTTTATCCACTAATCTTCTGCACGATTAGTTTAGGACTGTCTCTCCCATCTCTCTCCCTAACTCCCTACCTCTCTCTCTCGCTCAAGCTCTCTCGGGGAGCTCTAAGGTCGACACTGCCGCTCAAGCTCGTGAGGGCCTACAGTGAGTGTCCCATCCAATGCCGTAGGAGGTCTCTGTCGTTTGTGAGCTCCAGTATCGCAGAGCAACGGCCTCCGCGAGCTCCTGCTACATCTCAAGGTCCGCTACCCCAACGGCCTCTACAAGCATCGCTCTAGCACCTCGTCATACTCGGCAATGGCAATCCCCTGCAAACAACAAACTTAGTAGTGCCCGACAAGGATATGGTGTCAGCCGCTAGATTCAGCCGCCGACGAGGTGGCGGTGTGGGCAGGCCTCCTCTTAGTTCAAGCCCATCTAAAATATTGGCATTGTAAGTTGTTGTTATGGTTCTTTTTAAATGCTACATCACTCTCTCCGAAAATGTTAGGACTGATTTAGTGGTGTTTTTTTTCAACAAGTTCTTGTATTTATTGCCATATTTGTTCTTAATTGTTGCACAACTTTTTAGTTTGCGTTTTTGTTTATTCCATTATTGCAACCATAGAATAAATTATTACAGTTCACTAATTTTTATTGAGTTAAATCGATATTTTTTTGTTGGCCGGACGGAGAAGGGTACGATGGACGTGATCTTTTCGACCTTGCAAACTGTTTTACAGCCTGCCAGTCCCAGAGCATGACAGAACTGTTGTGATTTTTCTGACAACTCGGATTCTTTTATGCTAGCTAGCAACTCTTTATTTTCGTGTTCTATCAATACGGGAGTTGCACGCACTTCACGCATTTTTCTGATGGCCTGCTCGACTGACACCATACGAACAAGATAACTCACAGGTGCACAGTAAAACGATGCTAATGTCAGTTTCGGAACAATACTCTTAAACTAATTTTTTTTCATCGAACAAATGAAAGAATTTCACCACCACTACAGGTACCACTTGAGCCCGGGGAACACTCTCCACGGCAGTAATAACTACAGTAGATGTAACATCCTACGAATCTACCCCACGGTGGAGCAGGCCGACGTGTCGGGGTCCACGAGCGCGGGGACCAGGTACTTCCTCCCATGGGCCCCATTCGCGTTGTAACTGGCCCCGCTAGCAGGGTCCACCAGCAGCGACCCCGCGTAGCCGGGGTACGCTCCCTTGCCGTACACGCCGGCGCACGCCGTGGCGGCCTCCAGCGGCGCGTCGGCGGGCCCCTGGAAGAAGCCGTTGCCAAACGGGTTGGTGACCGTGCCGACGATCATGGACGCCAACGACACCACCATGCCGTCGACGCCGACGTCGCCGTTGGGCGGCGTGAGCGGCGAGGACTGGGGGCCGTACACCGGCTGGTGGTACGGCCACGCGCACTGGCCGGGGCACTGCGTCGCCGGGTTACCCACCCACACGTACGCGAACCGCCCGGCGCGTGACCGCGGGGACGCGCCGTGTGTGCCGCACCGGCTCATGCAGAACCCGTCGACGGCCACGTCGTCGGCCGTGAGCACCACGTTGATGGCGCGGCTCGGCGCGCCGCGCGCGGCGAGCCTGAGGAGGTCCTTCTCCGTGAGCCGCTTGCCGATGGAGTAGGACTGGTCGAGGACTTGGGACCCGACCGCCAGGGACGGGAAGCGGGCCTTTGAGTTGGCGTAGTACTTCTGCGCCGTCTTGAACCAGGTGGCGACGGACGGCTCCGGTTGCGGCTGCGGCGCCGGGGCCACGGACAGCGACGAGACGAAGTCGTTAATCACCGCGCGCTGCGCCGGGGAAAAGTTGCCGTACCAGATGAGGTTGACGGCGATACGGCCCGAGAGGAGCGCGCCCTTGTGGTACGTCATGGTGATGGGCTGGTCCTGCACCAGCGCGGCGGGCTGCCTCGCCGCGAGGCAGGTGTAGAACAGCAGCGCGCACACTAGGAGCGACGCCGCCACAGAAGCGGAGGAAGCCATTGGTGGGATACTGGGATCTTGGGCTTGAGTTTCTTGGTTTTGGCTAGAGGAAGGTTGATCGGAGAGGTGGGAGCAGACGGGGTTTTATAGAGGAGAAGAGTCGAAGAGACAGTGGAGTGATGGACTAATGGGGTGGGGTGGGGTGGGGTGGGGTACCGCGTGACGTACGAGGGAGAGTACTGCTTTCTGAGCCAAAATAAAGAGGCGTCCTTGGCCGGGCTGCCCGAACGGTCACTGGACAGCTGGCTTTGCGTGCCCTCCTTGCTCCCAGCTGTAGTGGAGTGAGCATTTTACCGTTGTACCCCTACAGTTTGTGCCTCCGGGGTTGTACCCTGTGCGTGTGACACAGCGGCCAGCCTGGGTGGAAAGCAGGGGCAATTTGGAGATTGCGGGGGGATAGGGTAAAGTGGGGACTGCGGGAGCGGGTAAAAGCAGGTTGGCTTCTCGAGGAGCTTGAAACAAGCCTCTGCTTGGGGCAGGGGAATACGAACGTTGGGAGGGGAGGTGGGCCGGGCCATTTGAGTTTTTCGAACGTTGGGGTCACTGCTTGATGGGCCCGGCGCTAAGTATCGGAGGCTGTAATGGCAAATAGTAGTAGCACACTAGTACCCGTACTGTGGTAGTAGGTACCGTTGGTGCTCAGTACTCACCACTCGCCTGTGCCATTAGGATTAGGTTATTCCTTATCCTCATCCGCGTGGAGAGTATAATCGAGTTGGTACTTGGAACTTGCAAAAGCCGGGATGGTGCTGGTTAACTTAAGGGTGTGTTTAGTTAGGTGAATTGGGGTGAACGAGGTGAGATGATACATGATGGATGTGATGATATACGTTGTTGTTTGGTTGGTGAGATTGGATGATACAATATTTTATTTAGTTGTTTAGATAGAATGATCATAGATAATTGAAGATGATGCTTGGTTTGATGAGTGGTATAATTTTATTTTTATCCATTTTCTTTTCTTTCTTTCCCTTTCTTTCTCCTTTCTTTTCTCTCTTTTCTTTTTCAACCTTATATTTTGTCCGACCAGCAGCTTCATCTTATCCTCTTTCTCTCTTTCTTCCTCCTCTCCCCATTCTTTCTTCTAGCAAACCGAGCCACCACCTCTCCTATCTTCCCTCTTCCTCCGGCCAGCCAGATCCGGCCGAGCTGACGCTTATCCACCACCGGGCCACCGCTGTAGCGTCAGGCTCCGCCTACGCTGGCTCGCTCTAGCCAGCCACCAATGCCGTTGCCGTCGGGCCGCCACCTCTCCTCTCTTCCCTCTTCCTCCGGCTGGCCAGATCCGGCCAAGTTGCCGCCTCTCCACCGTCGGGCCACCGCTGCAGCGTCGGGCTCCGCCTACGTTGGCTCGCGCCAGCCGGCCGCCGATGCTGTCGCGGTCGGGCCGGCCCTAGGCCGTGTTGCCTACGCGCACCGCACCTCGTCTCGCCAACGCGCGCGAGCCACACACGTGACGGACAAGCCTGTATCGTGCGGTTCAGCCAAATTTGACGAACAAGTTGGTTCAGCATCTACGTGGAATATTCTCTAAACTTGAACCAACTCATCCCGGATGATTTTGTTCTATTTATCCAATCAAACGCACGTACTATGACATATTCTGAACAATCCCATCCAAAGACCAACTCACACACCCATCCAAACACACCCTCGAATCCGGGTGGGACAGCACAGTGATAACAGTGAAATTTAGAGTGGGAAGTCGTGATGGGA
The DNA here is from genome assembly GCA_036346255.1 of Ampelocalamus luodianensis. Classification (NCBI taxonomy): domain Eukaryota; kingdom Viridiplantae; phylum Streptophyta; class Magnoliopsida; order Poales; family Poaceae; genus Ampelocalamus; species Ampelocalamus luodianensis. The sequence continues at coordinate 4,439,437 of CM070634.1, forward strand.
TTATGTGATCCCATCCACACGGAAAAGGAAAAGGTTGAGTCAGCTCGCCCTCGATCACCCCATATCTATGTGCTATAACAAATCGCATGGTCCAAATGGACAAGCTGGTACGTACTACTCCATCCATGATTTGATCTCCCAGCACTACGGCATCTATGGCGTCATCTTCTACCGTACATAACTGACTTTAGATCCATGCAAGTCTGTGGCTGACAGCCATGCATAGTGGGGTTAGAGAGGAGGTGATCCCGTAAAGGTGTAGTCTCCCATTCTCCATACCCTCGTATATTCTCGCCATCCTCCTTACCCTGATCTACGTACGGTACCGGCAGCCGAAAGCGAGCGAGAATACGGGACCCAGACGCCACAGCTTGCCACCCAACGTCGCCCTGTAGCCCGGTGGGCTCGCCTGGAGATCTGCGTGCGAACGGCGGCCGTGCCCAGCGCCAGCTGGTGCTGAGGCGGCTAGGCCCGTCGCCGCACCGCGACACGGGCCCTACGCCTCACGACGCGCTCGCCCCTATTATTGCTCGCCCGCCACGCCCCTACCTTAGCTAGCAGCGGCCGCAGCCGGACAGCCGCCCGCCAGGCGCCAGCCGTCCCGGGGGGGCACGCGGACGTACGGACATGGAGGTAAAGCGAAGCCGGGGCCCGGCCTTATCCGAGAGATCGCGTAGATGGTCATGGGCCGTCGGATCTGGCCGATCAGGACCAAGAAAAGCAGCACTCTTAAATGGCGAGTTAGATCGCTCCATTTATGGCGATTTATGCGTGCGGACCGATCCATCGTGCCCGGCCGATCGATATCTTCTTGTTTCCTTTCATCCTTGGCGTACGTGCTTGCTGTAGTTGGATCGGAGTGGAGTGGTGCCTGGTGGCGCTCCACTTGGGCTCCTTTCATGCACTGATTCGCACTGATCTTGACCCGCTTCAATTTTGTTAGTACTCCAACAAAAATGATGACGTGCTGCCGTTTTACAGTGAGGAACAGTCTAGCATCGAATTAAGCTAGCTTCCAGTACTAAAGTGCAATCGAGCATTAGCCAAGTACTCTAACAAGTGTCAATTCTAGCATCAACTCAGCCTCGGAACTACTACTGTTCTATCTCAAGAAGAAAAACCACGGAGTAGTAGCACTGGTCCAACTGGGAAGCGAGTGTAGGTTGGAGAAGCAACATCCTCTGCCAAAAAAAAAAATCGCCATTCTGATGACCATGAAATTAGATGACGATGGTGCACGCTTTACACTTACAATTCTATAGTTTGTACAACGGTTTCATAACATCATAAATCCAACCCATAGATTCTAAATTTGTCAAAAACACAATGCAAATAGTTCAAATAAGATCTTACATTAATAGAAATTAGAAACACTCTAAATCTCTCCAAAGTCCAACCATTACCAACATACAGAAGAAACACACACTAAGTCTCTAAAAAGAAAGCAACTATCTTATAGACTTACTCACAGCTCAAACTTCAAACTTCAAGGCATTAAACAACTCACCCGACCTGCTTCACCAAATCACTAGGTACCAGGCCACCAGCACCGGGCACCGGCTCTGTCCCAGCTAGTTCACTGAACTACTGAAGTCGAGTGAAAAAAGAACTGGTGCTTGATGAACTAATCCCCTCTGGTTCTTCTAATATTTTTAGGGTGTCGGTGCATACCCGGCACCCAACTGGTTCCGCACCTGGTTAATCATATCCATTGGAGTACTATTCATCGGTTGGTATCAAATTATACTAGTCCGAACTCGGAAACAAGTCACTAAATACGAAGTTATGATACGCGTAATGACGCTTATTAGGTACGAGTACGGCGGCTGTTAACTCTGCTACAGTCTGGTAGGACAGGGATTAGGTGCCCAAGCTGTCATCATGTAGGACGCCTCTTTGTCCTCATTAAACCGGCTGCGCCGTGTCTGGCGCGTGTCTCCCTGTCCTCTAGCTTCCGGATGATCTTATCGAGTGGGCACTTGCACCTGCACCGGATTATGAGATTGTTAGGAAATTAATTAGTACTACTACACGACTGCAGTAGTAGTACTCAGGAGAGAGAGATATTCGTGCATTGGAGTATGGTAAAGCATGTTGATTATGAAATGGTTTGCCGCTGAATATGAGTACTACTACTAGCTAGTTTTGCAGGTTGTTTACTTGTCAAGGAACCGGATACTGATGAGAAGGCATTGATAGCTATCGATGTAGATGACTAATAGTGTACAGGCATTAGAGCTGATCTCCGCCGTTCCATAAAAATCAAAGGTCCAAATCAATCGATACAGTATTTTTGCTACAACAGAATTGCCACAACACAAATTTAATTGTTTGCTACAGTGCACTGTAGAGTACTATTCATCTTCTCACATAACCCTTTCGCATTCCACAGGCTTTGGATCACGTGTTAGTACTACCGGTATACTCCAGATACTACTTACCTAATGGTCAATGTCAATTCTTAGACCCAAGTTGTCCAGACTCCAGATCGTTCAATTCATCTTGGGGATTTGGGGCATTGCAGTTTGCATTCTACTACCTGCAGGCAAAAGGATTTGAAATTGATGGTATTCTGTGGGGCGCAAAAGATACTCTTGCTTAACACAGAGATAACCATTGGTAATTAAGTAGCATTATCGTGTAAAGTTGTGCAAAGTGCTGCAAACAAATCACAGTTCCTTCCATGCATGGAAGTTCCCTGTAGACTGTAGCTGCATTCCTCAATTCCCTTCTCGCTTCACTGATGAGAATTGAATGTCCCTGACTTACTGGAGTAGTAGTACAGCCGAGAATCAGATTGGCGTTGGCAGCTACGTGCTGGTCCACTCAGAAACACAAGGAACAAAAGAAGCTTGCTTCGAGGTGTTTTTGTTGCCGGATGATGTTAGCCATCTTGTGATTGTAGTACTTATTTGCTTTGTGTAAATAACGTTTCTTCCCTCTAGAAAGCATGCATCAATCCCGGAATTCAAGACAGTTGCCATCCAGTAAACAAATACCGCTGCTATACATGAGCACTTTTGTTTTGTGCTTGCTGGTAGAAGTGCAGACATAACAGCAGCAACACACAATACACAGTGCGCAGATGAACGGTACTCTTCTACGTTTGCATTACTGCTAAATCCTCTGAGCGGCGAGGAGCTTTTCACACACTCGTGCTGCATCGACGGTGGACGGTGGATCGGGCGCTCGCTGATTGTCGCACCTATAAGTACCCGAACCCATCGCCATTTACAAACCACACAAGAACACGTACATCTCTTGCACAAATCACCAGCAAGCTGCCAATTCCACTCCAAGAAAATGGCCTCAGCTCGTAGCACTTGCATTAGCTCTTACACGAGCCACGTTGCACTTGTACTGGTTTCAGTACCGCTGTTGAGCTCTGCACATCGCTCCGTGGGAGCCAGGTGGCTCATGGAGCCGTACCAGCCACGGCCCAACGAGCTCCTCACGTACCACAACGGCGCCGTGCTGCAAGGCGACATCCCCGTCTCCGTCCTCTGGTACGGCCACTTCACGCCGGCGCAGAAGGCCGTCGTCTCCGACTTCCTCCTCTCGCTCACCGCCACCTCGCAAGCGGCGATGCCGTCGGTGTCGCAGTGGTGGAACACCATCAATCAGCTCTACCCGGCCAAGGCGGGGGGCAAGAACGCGGCCCACGCCAAGAGCACGCAGGTGACACTCGCTGGCCAAGTCTCCGACGACGGGTGCTCGTTGGGGAAGCGACTCAAGCTGTCCCAGCTCCCGGAGCTGGCGGCGAGGGCAAGGCCCAGGAAGCGCGGGATCGCGCTGGTGCTCACCGCGCAGGACGTGGTCGTCGAGGGGTCCTGCATGAGCCGGTGCGGTCTGCACGTACGGCTCCGACGCCAAGGCCGGAACGGCCTACGTCTGGGTCGGCAACTCCGCCACACAGTGCCCCGGTCAATGCGCGTGGCCGTTCAACCAGCCGGTGTACGGGCCTCAGACGCTGGCGCTGGTGCCGCCCAGCGGCGACGTCGGCATGGATAGCATGGTGATGAACGTTGCCAGCATGGTCGCGGGCGCGGTCACCAACCCGTTCGGCGACGGGTTCTACCAGGGCCCCAAGACGCACCACTCGAGGCCGCGACGGCGTGCCCGGGGGTCTACGGCAGCGGCGCGTACCCCGGCGTAGCGGTGGACCGCGCGACGGGGGTGAGTTGCAATGCCAATGGTGCCCATGGGAGGAAGTACCTCCTTCCCGCGCTGTTCGACCCTGCCACGTCAACCTGTTCAACTTTGGTGTGAGGGCCGAGGAGACATGGTGCAACTTGTAAGGATATGCAGTACTGTATATATAGGGGAGAGTGATGAGGATTGCATTACGAGACAATTGCACCGTAGAGCTTTTGAACTCGTGAGGTTGTATCACTTTACTCTCTCAGCTTGTATTTTATTTTCTCACCCCCTGAACTTGCGTCTGTTTGCACTGCAACCCCATCCGATCGTTTGCTATCGGGAGTTGTTGAAGTGGCATCCTATGTGGCTGATGTCGTAGGGCAAGGTTTGAACGCATGGGCATAGTGCCCTCTTCTTCCTTGCAGTGCAGCAGAGCAGGGGATGGAGGTTACGGGGCTCTGGTAGGCTGTGATGGCAGGGCTCCGGCGATGCTATGCGCATTGGCATGTTTCTAGGGCCAACGAACCTATGTGCGGAAGGAGGAGCGGCTCGAGGAGGCTCCATGGGGACGATGGGACGGCATCGGTAAGGTCGATAAGACGATAAATTGATACCCAAGCATGCCATCCTAACCCGTTTGCCACTCCTTCCATGTCCTCTGTCCTGCCACAACTACGTTGTACCCCCTTCCTCATCCCCAATCCGACAAACCGCCGCCACCGCTCCAAACCACCAAGGTAAACCTCCCAAATTTAATGTTAATTCAGTTCATATATAAATTTTGACCATGCCACTACCTTCCTAACTTCCTTGCGGTCCTATAAGTGCCACTCCCGCCGCCGAAGCTCTCCGAATAGACCACGGCGTTGAGCCGTGCCGCTTCTTCCCTCTCGGCTCCACAGGAACCGTTGTCCTTGTCATCCTCTTGCCAGGCCGTCAGCTTCATGAGGTGCGCCTCATCACACTGAAGTCGAAACCCATCTCCTTTACTTGCCCCTATCACTGTAGATCGCCACCACCGAGCTCCTCCCCGCCGCCACTGTCGCCAGATCTTCTCCGCCACTCTCGTCGCCAATAGGTGACACCCCTAACATCTCTATGATGAGACGGTGTGACGAGGATCTAATAATCCTCGTTTTACTATTTATTTGTAATTAAGTAGTATGGGTAAATATAACGTCACACAGCTATCGAGTATACCCCTTACAGTAGTAAGGGAGAAGTCAACCAGGTGGTCGTAAGCTTTTCTACGACCACCCCCATAGTCGTAGGTTCTCCTATGACTACGCGTAATCGTAAGTCCTCATACGATTACCTCCGGTCGTAAGTCTTTCTACGACTAGTACCCAGTCGTAAGCTTTTCTACGACTACCCCCTGGTCGTAAGTCTTTCTACGATCAGCCCTGCCACGACTTCTCCACAGATAACTAGGTCCACTCGTTAGTAGGCCTTATTAACTATGAGATCTGAGCAATCAAGATACGTAGTTATTCTCTGAAATAACTGCAGATAACTCACCATTATCTCTAATTGATAACCGTCAGGCAACGTGGGGAGGTTACTACTCCGGTGATTACTCTCATTATTACGGAATAATGAGCGCCTCCTGACCTTGAACGACAACCTCCCATTCTGTATACTATAAATATACTCCTTTCAAAGAGGAATGGGGGAGACTTTTAAGAGGCAATCAGTAGCAACATTAGCGCAAGTCTTTCAACTGATTGTAGCCAGAATACCCAATACAATACACACAGGAGTAGGGTTGTTATTCTCTCTGGAGAAGGCCCGAATCTGTATAAAAATCCCCGTATCTTTTCTGTCTGCATGATCAATTGTGGAGACCCTCCGAATCAAACAATTTTTACGTAAGATCGGTTCTAAAACACCGACACGATGCTTTTGCGCCTGCTTCCATAGACAAAGGTCATCGGATATGATTCGGGTGACTTCATCCCCTCTGAGTCAAGTGGACTCGTCGCCACCCCCTTATGGCCATGTGCGTCATCCCCGTCACCCCCACTGACAAAAATAGATTTGTCAAGGCTGGGAATGTGTTGTGCCCGCATCTTCGCCGGAGTTCCACTGTCGTAGCTTGCCGCTGCCCTCACCCTTGCCTCCTTTGCGTTGGCCATGAGAGAGAGAGAGAGAGAGAGAGAGAGAGAGAGAGAGAGGAGACGTATCGTGCCCTTGCTCTGGAGCAGCGGGAATCCCGGCGAGATAGGCGACGTCCGACCCGGGCGGTAGGAATCCAGGCGCAATGCGTGCTTAGCCAGAAGAATAACGAGCAGAAAGAAAAAAGAAGGAGGAGAGATAAAAAGGGGAAAATAAAAGAAATCTGAAAATAAATATTTTTTATAAAATTCAAGAAAATTTCTAAAAATCCTTGCAACCTGAAAAGATCGAACAAAATAATTTTTGATTTATTTGAAGTTTAGTTTAATCATTTAAAATGTTTTAAACTCTAAAATTCAATCAAGCTTTAAATTAATCCAATAAATGCAAATGATTTATTTTAATTTTTAAAGCTTCTCAAAGAATCCAAAAATAGGAAAAACCGAAAAGAAATAAAAGAACTCAAGGGAAATAACGACAAGGTCTTGGAAAAAAAGGAAATCCAGGATAAAGCCAGAAAATCAAATAAAACAATTTTCTTTAATTGGAGTTTGATTTACTCACATTAAATTATTTTTATTTTTGAAATTTTAAATTAAGCATTAACAAATCAAGAAAAATTCAACTGGTTCTTTTTATTTCGAAAATATCAAAAAAGCCCGAAATTAGGATGTTACACACTACTACACACAGTCTCATCACAGACGGTTCAGAACCGTCATCACAGACGGTTTTCGAACCGTCTGAAAAAGTTCGTATGTGATAACAGGCGTTATCACAGACGGTTCAAAAACCGTCTGTGATACGAATATCACAGACGACTGCTAAAACTTCGGAGGCTGTTTTGAGGCCCTAAACGACCTTTTTTTGGGGGTTTTCACTTTGTCTGGAGTCTCCTGAGCCTCGCGAATGAATTTGATATGGACTTATGGATTTTCGGATTGAACTTTTCATTAGCTTTCCAACGAGCAAAAGAACGTCGCAATCTGAGTTCGTATGCAAAAGTTATGACGGTTTTGCCGGACAGTGCGCGATCTACCATCTATATTTTTGCCCAAACCAAATAACTCAACATGAACTATACATGCACAGAGAGCCTCCAACAATGAACCACAGCATCCCCCACATCACAGTAGCATCAACTCGATCCATTTACAGAGAACTAACACTAGCTTTCAGTAATCCACATCACAGAGCAAAGGGGGGAGTAGAGAGAGTGAGGTCATGGGAGGCCGAGGGCGACTAGGTTGTGGGAGGCCAGTGACGACGAGGCCGAGGCGACGGTTCGGAGGTGGCTAGTGACGATGAGGACGGGGCGAGTTGGAGGAGGCCGCGGGCGACAAGCTCGGGGGAGGCTGGGGCGCAAGGTGTGAGGAGGAGAGACGACAGAGGAGGAGATGGAGATATGAGGTGTGAGGAGGAGAGATGGCAGAGGCGCAAGGTTATGTAAAGCGAGTTTCGGCAGCCCGCCCATTATGTCCAAATTTTCGTTTTCTGCCCAACAATCAGAGACGATTCTTGTTAAGAACCGTCTGTGATACGTAACTATCACAGACGGATTGTTAATAGAACCGTCTGTGATCATTCACAGATGATTCTAGTTACAAACCGTGCGATAATGTGAATAGAACCATGCGCGAATGATCATTATCATTAAAAACATACGGTTTTTAATAGAACATGCCTGGTCCCAATAGACCCAACACAGACGGTTCCTTTTGAACCATCTGTGATGAGGCGTCTGCTATTGCATGTTTTGTAGTAGTGACATTTCCCAACGGAACTATGCCGAGGAGATCCTTCAATGGGCTGGCATATCTTATTGCAACCCATCTGCTACTCCCATTGACACACGGTCTAAACTCTCCGCGAGTGATGGATCTCTCGTGTCTAGTCACACCGACTGCTGCAGCATTACCGACGTGCTAAAATACCTGACTCTCACACAACCGAACATTGCATATGCTGTGCAACAAGCTTGCCTTTATATGCACTCCCCTTGTGTCTCGCATCTCAACCTCGTCAAGCGCATTCTTCGGTACATCAAAGGCACCCTTGACTTTGGGCTTCTACTTCATTGGACCTTCCTGACCACCCTGACGGCATACTTCGACGTCGACTGGGCTGGTTGTCCTGACACTCGGCGCTCCACCTTTGGTTACTGCACATATCTTGGTAACAACCTTGTGTCTTGGTCTTCTAAAAGGCAAGCGACGATGTCCTGTTCCAGCATGGAGGCCAAGTACAGGGCCATTGTTCACGCTATGGCTGATTGCTGTTGGTTGCGCCAACTATTGCAGGAGCTACATCATCCCACCGTCGCTGCAACCATTGCCTATTGTGACATTGTGAGCGCCGCTACATGTATGCGAATCCCGTGCATCATCGACATACAAAACACATTGAGATTGAAATCCACTTTGTCCGCGAGGTGTCTCTTGGCCAAGTTCGTGTTCTACACATTTCATCAAGCCATCAGTTTGCGGATTCCATGACAAAAGGATTACTGCCGTCACTCTTCACTGATTTTCGTTCCAGTTTGTGTGTGCGCTCCTCTACCGCTCCGACCGAGGGGGGCTGTTAACCGAAACAATCCTAGGCACCGATCCTTTCCTAATCTTGTAGGTATTGGCAACTCTTGTTGGTATTGGCAACCGATTGTAATCTTCCTTTGATTACATTCGATTGTAACTTGCCATGCAAGGCATTGGCTGTCGTAATATCTGTATATACGGAGTGTAATCGCCCCAAGACGTGTCGTTTCCTCCTCTCGGTCTCTCTCGTTTCTCAAGTATTTCATGAGAAGTTTCTATTGGGAAACCATGGGCCTGATCCTGCAGTCGGCCCATTAGTGGGCGCCCCATCCCAAACCCTAGCAGGGTCGTAGCCTATAAATAGGGGGTGCTATTCATTGTAAATGATTGATCGATGGATGAAGGAATAAAGAGAAGCAAGACGTCCCCCTATATCTCTGTGTTGAATCTCTTATTATGTTCTTGTGTTCATGCATTGTTCTTACGATTCTGAGTTTGTCTACGAGGTAATCGCTCGGACTGGACTCGTCAGCGACAGTTCCTCAACACGTTATCAGCACGATCGACTCTTCTCGCATCGAAAAGGTAACCGTCGATGAACGACACTCGTAGATTGAATCATACTTTCTAGATTGCTTTAAATTCTGCAAATTTGCTTTTTAGATTGGTTTCCTACGGTGCAAATCCGCTCTAATCTACCGCGAGCTGACTTGAAGTCGTCGGCCAAGCCGATCGGTGGGTTGCATGAAAGAGTAGATGATGATTGCACTGTAGTTTGTAGATGCAATAGCACGAAAAGCACCATGTGCATGGCACTGCCTGCAAGCGGCTGTGACCACCTCCGCGATACGTTACCGGTCGGCTAGTCCGCCACCACGCAAGCGGCAAGCATGCACACGCTGGCCTGAAGTCGCGCCACCGATGCAATCTCGATGTTGATTGCACTACATTACATGTATTGCAGCGTATGAACAGTATGCATCGTATGAGCAGTAACTTGGAAAAAAATTGACCACACGGCGACCGCATGCGTCGTGAACTCAAGCTTGAAGCTTTGTGCCGCCGCCATGCACGGCCTGAAGCCGCATGCACCGGCGGTGCGGCTGGCCGCTAACGCAAAGGGGAGACGATGCGTGGGACCGCGACGGGCGAGCCACCGCGAGCTCGCCTCGGTGAGAACCCGCGCGACGCGCGTCGTTCCACCATGGTAGACTTGAAGCCGCCACCGCGCCTCCATGACCCGCACACGCGCCGAGCCGCGCGCCGCGCGACTGCCGCCCGCGCGTCGGCGGCATCGAGCGGCCGTGATGGGCGCCACCGAGCCGCAAGCCCACCGCCTCGATCAGAAGCGGCCGTCTCCGCCGACGCCGAACGTCGCGCCGCTGCGGCAAGTGTCGCCATCTCGGTAGCGACACCACACGCCCAAGCCTTTGGGCGGCCGCGCCACACGTGGAGCCCGCAGCCCCGCGCGACGCCACCGAGTCATCTGCGCGGAGCGCCGCGCCGCATGGCTCGACCGCCGGCGCTGCAGCCGCACCGGCCACCACGGCCCCGCCGGCTCTTCCACGCCCGCACGTGACCAAGCACGCCGCTCCGCCACGCCTGCATGCCGCCCCACATGGCCGTGCCCCGCCTTGGCCGCCGGCTACCGCGCGAAATTTGCACGCGCCACCGGCTCCCGTCCGTGCTCGTGTCGCCAGTTCCCATCCACACGCGCCGCCGACTTGTAAACATGGTAGGGAATCCCTAATCGGTTAATCCCACCTTCCCTTTTTGACTCGTACGAGAGAAAAGGCCCTATGGGCCATGAATGAGTCGGCTAAAAAAAAATGGCCCAAAGGAAGGGCTGTAAGAAACGTGGCCTCGGGAGAAGAAAAAAAAGGAAAAGAAAAAGGAGTTTTGCAAAATGCCCCCTCGGTTATCTGAAATTATGCACAAAAAAAATCAGAACTGAAAATTTGCAAATAAATCCTCTACATTCTGAAAATTAGGAGGAAATATTTTGGAAAAGAAATTCTTGCAGAATAACCCCTCAGAAAATAAAAAATTACACGAATTTTCTCTCAAAACTGAGATTTCGTGTTTTAACCCCCGAAAATTGCAGAATTCGCCAAAATGTTTTTTCTAGCAAAAAAGAGTCTCGAGAATTCAATTTTTGAATCAATTTTAGCATTTGAAACATGTTTAACTTTGTTGTTATTATTTCTATGCAATTTATGTATTGTATTTACTGTTTTGATTATCTGTGATTGTTTATATTGCTTTTAATCACTAAAAATAGCAGTAAAATGCATAGAAAAATACGGGATCACGAACCTAGAGTTCGAAGAGTATTATGAGAATTTTGCAACCATTTTTATGCAGATTACCAGCAGTAATCCTATAAACTTTTGGCATGAATATGAAGATGACTAGCATCACGAATCAGGAATTCGAAGAACTGACCTAGCATGACTAGATTTTGTATAAAATTTGTATCAGTCTTCAATTCTGTGGTAATGTAATCACGGATGAGTAGAAGATTGAGAAGACTCGCTACCTTTCACCCGAATGCGGTACAATCCGCATGCAACTATCGTCAAGACAGCTACATGGAGTATGCCGAATTAATTGACATCATGCAAGTTGCGAAAGCTCAAGATAATGTTCTATGAAAGAACTACATCTCGTAGCCACCTAGTAGCAATGTTGGCCATGAAGCCACTGTTAGCAGCTACAAGGTAATGAAGCCTCTCGCGAAAGGGAGGAGCAAGAAGGGTAAGGTCATGGGTCGCACGTTATTGATGCTTCCCAGTCTAAGAAAAATGGCAAATGATAGCATGAGGCACACCTCGCCATTGCAGGCACAGAGGATTCACATCTATTATTTGCACTTATGAATGTGGACAGCCCTGTAGCAGCCCCCATCATCCCTCCTTTGGATATCGCAGCGGTCGCAGCCGTAGTTACCCAAGATGAGAAGATCACGCATGGAGCCGATTGAGGCAGAAATTCCTGAATACTTCGCCGATTCGATCTAGTGCACGCAATGCACTTTGATCTTTTATACAAACTTGCAGTTTGTAATTGAAGAAGAATTTTGAATTATTGAATAATGGTTGCAAGCTCTAGGAGAGGAAAACATTAAAATTCTTATTATGAGTCCTGCAAGGCTTATTTTTCCCATCTTTATAATAGCAAGTTACGTTCTGATATCTGAAGTATTTTATTTATATGTTGCTTGCTTTCTGCTACATATTAATAAAGTACATTATATTAGAATACGTGTGACGCCCTATGGAGGAAGTGTGCTTAGCAGGTAGTGGCACAACGAATACTGTCCCGAGAGAAACGGAGATTTTCTAGTCGATCAGCAAGAATGCTGGTAGTCTTATGACAATCGCAAGCAGCGATACTTGTATAATAGGCTCAGGAAATGCCATAATTATACTCCCATTGGGCACAACTTTGGTCATTGAAGAAGACTTGTTGTACCCAGAATCAACTAGAACTCTCAAGAATATTCGCGCTAACGGTTTTCACGTAGAGACTGAAAAAGAGTATGGTAAGCAATGCCTGCTTATTGAAAAGCGTGAAGAAAGTGGAACAATGGCATTAGAATATCTTCCTTCATATGAAACTGGGCTATACTACACTAATATTAAGGCACTGCGGCTGTCATCGCTCACAGCAGTATTTAGAAGCTCTGAACTTTTCTATCTCTGGCATGATAGATTATGTCGCCCAGGTCTCAGAATGATGAGAAATATAATTAACAATTCACAGGGACATAACATGAATGTAAAGAATTTTTCGAATCAGGAAGATTTTGTGTGCCCTACATATGCCACCGGGAAATTAATTACTAGACCATTTGCCCTGAAAGCGAAGGATGAAGTCCCTGCATTCCTGGAACGTATCCAGGGAGACATTTGCGGTCCTATATAGCCCCTGTATGGGTCATTTAGGTATTTTATAGTGCTCATCAATGCTTCATCGGAATGGTCGCACGTATGTTTATTGTCTACGAGAAACCATGCTTTTGCAAAGCCAATCTCGCAGATAATTAAATTAGAAATATTTTCCCTGATCATCATATGAAGTCCACCTGAATGGACAACACCGGAGAATTTACTTTGAAAGCATTTGATGATTATTGCATGAAAATGGGAATTAAAAGTTAAGCATTCTGTATCGCATATGCACACCTAGAATGGACTAGCAGAACTTTGAAGAATTGTAATTTACTAACTACATGTTGGGGACACGCAGTCCCGCTCGCAGCAGCTCTCATCAATTTTAGACCGTCGGCCTATAACATCCATCCACCCATGCAACTAGCGTAAGGGTCAGCACCGAAAACTTCACATCTTCACAGGTTTGGTTGCAAGGGTATATACCTATACCACTACCGCAGCGAAATGCATTGGGTCTTCTCCGAAAGTCTGGGATATACGTTGGTTATGAGACAGTATCCATAATCAAGTATTTGAACCCTATGACTGGAGATTTGCATAATGCCCGATTCGCTGATAGTACAATAGATGAGGTTAGTTTCCCGTCATTAGGGGGAGGAAATCAACCCTTGATAATTATGTCGAGAAATAATTGAAGTCTATAAGACATTTGAAGTCCAGAAGATAATTGAAATCTATGCATATGACCCGAGCACTAGTGAAGCAAATAGAGAAGTCCAGAAGATAATTACAGTCCAGAAGATAATTGAATTGAAGTCTAGAAGACAATTGAAGTCCAGAAGATAATTGATTTGCAAGTATTAGCGAATCAACTGCTAGACTACTTTAGTGATTTGAAGAGCGTGAATAAGTAGCATTTGCCTGCAAGCAATGCACCGGAGAGGGTTAAAATACCATTGAAGGTACCCCTAATCCCGTCCAGAGGCCTCAGAATAAAAGGACGAGAACTCCGGTCCCTCGAATCCGGCAACCGGGGCGCTTTGGTGAAAAAGGATAAGAAGGACTTGATGAGCCGGTCACCGGTGCCCTGAACTAGAAGGTGAGCGCTTGAGACTGGCATCGGTATGGAACCTTCAGAAAAGGCATACCAGAATTGAACATCCCCATGAAGGGAGACATCAGTATGGATGTGTGCGCACACATCGGAGGTGAAAATCTAAAGGGACTTGCCCCGCAATTGGAAGCAGCGGTGAGCAAGTAGAAGCATTAGAAGAATCGTCATTTGAAGAAATAGTTATAAACTTTATGACCTCGGGAGAATATTTGAATATGACAACAGCCAATGTCGACATTTACTTTGCAAAGAAACTTGTCACAATCATCAATCTTGATTCAGAGCCTGCATCGCTCGCTAAATGAAAGAAAAGATCAAATTGAGAAGATTGGAAGAAGGCAATAGAAACTGAATTATTCTCTCCGAATAAAAGAAAGACGTTTGGGCACAGTAGCGCACGCCTCCCCTTGTGCACCCCGTAGGGTATAAGTGGGTATTTGTTCGAAAGAGAAATGAAAATAAGCAAGGCTCGTTGTACAAGTTTTCACTGGACATCCAGAAGGTGATTATGAAGAAACCTATTTCCCGGTCATGGGCGGAACTCCCTTTTAAATATTTATCTCAATGGCAGTGAACTTGAAGTTAGAAGTGAAATTGATGGATGGGGTACCAGCATAACTTTATGAAATATTGGATTCAGACATTTATATGAAGATACCAATGTATCATCATCAATCAAAACAGAGCAAATAGAAATATGTACAGTGCGAAACTCAGAAAGTCATTGTACGAACTTAAGCAATCATACAGAATGTGGTATAATCGCTTGAAGTGACTTTCTATGCAAGAAAGGCTACACGAACAATGAGAATAATCTCCGTGTATTTATACGATGATCCCAGAATGGATTTTGTATAATCTCAGTGTATGAAGTTGATCTGAATATCATCGGAACCCTGAAGGATATTAAGAAAGCAAGCTCTTACCTGGAGTCGGAGTTCGAAATGAAAGATTTGGGTAAAACCAAATATTGCCTAGGCTTGGAGCTTGAGCATGTCCCTGAAGGAATATTAGTACATCAGTCAACCTACACTCTTTGAACATGCCATTGGTCGGGAGATTTTTGCAGCAAGACAAAGACCCGTACAGACCTAAAGAAGAGGGGGAGGAAGTCCTGGGACCGGAATTCCCACACTGAAGTGCAATAGAAGCACTAATGTATTTAGCAAACTGTACTAGAACGGACATTGTATTTGCCGTGATCCTACTAGCAAGGTATAGTGCAGAACCTACCAAAAGCATTGGCAGGGAATAAAGGACATCTTCCGATACCTCCAAAGAAGCAAAGAATTTAGTCTGTTCTACAGAAAGAACCAAGACCTAACTATGAATGGCAATACAGATGACATGTACCTGTAGGACCCGCATACAGCCAAATCGCAAACAGACTATGAACTCCTATGTGGTGGAACTGCAATTCCATGAAAATCGTCTAAGAAATATCTTGTATCGACTTCGACGAACCACTTGGAGATCATAGCATTGTACAAGGCCTTACAAGAATGTGTTTGGCTTCAGCGGATGATTCACCACATCCAGCAGTCGTGTGGATTGAATACCGCGCAAACCCCTACTTTTGTATGAAGATAATGCAGCTTGTGTTGCAAAAGTATATAGATGGGTTATGTGAAGAGTCATCTCACAAAGCATATCAACCTCAAGTTCTTCTATGCTCATGAATTGCAAAAGATGAACGTATTTAAAGTACTGCATACTAAGTCATGTGAGAATCTTGCAGATTTATTCACTAAGTCACTTCCAGCGTCTAACTTTGAAAGATGCATATGTGAATTGGAATGATGAGACTTAGAGAAGTGCAGAATTCAGGGGGAGAACCTTCACGAACTCATTATTAAAGCTTGATCATGAAGATCGAGTTCCCAAAGAATAAATCCAGAAGATTAAATGAAATTGGGTGGATTGTACTCTTTTTCCCTTCACGAGTTTTCCTGAAGTTTCTCGGCCAAGGTTTTTAATGAGGCAATTCGTGCATCACAGCAGAACGTGTATCATGTACTCTTTCTCCAAATTTTTTCCACTGAGTTTTTATGGAGTTTTGACGAGACATGGACATGAGGGATGAGTGCCTAAGGGGGAGTATTAGGAAACCATGGGCCTGATCCTGCAGTCGGCCCATTAGTGGGCGCCCCATCCCAAACCATAGCAGGGTCGTAGCCTATAAATAGGAGGTGCTATTCATTGTAAAGGATCGATCGATGGATGAAGGAATAAAGAGAAGCAAGACGTCCCCCTATATCTCTGTGTTGAATCTCTTATTATGTTCTCGTGTTCATGCATTGTTCTTACGATTCTGAGTTTGACTACGAGGTAATCGCTCGGACTGAACTCGCCAGCGACGGTTCCTCAACAGTTTTCTCGGTCGTATGGAGAGGACTACATGTCTATATAATATGATAAGATCAAACACTTTGACATCCCAAAACAAGGGCCATGGATCGGATCCCATACGGCCATACCATTCGCATATGCTACATATACCATATGGTGAAGGCTGCATCCCAGGAAGGATGGTACACAAAGCAACGTGATCCATCGGCTAGATCTCTGTGTTCCCTGACCCTGAGAAGATAGAGCCTTCCTCGCGCGCATGCAGCTTTTTTGTCTGCTGAATGAACAGCCGGGAAGGCAAAACAGCGCTTGTCGCCAATCTCTGCTTGCTATAATCCGTTGACCTGCACTTTGTTTACGTTCCACTCTCACCCCAACAGCTCAGCAAGTCTGAAGTTTCAAGATGCTGCAACCTTGCTACGAGCAGTTGCTGCTAGCTGTCCCTTAAGATCTGCATGCCATGCATTAAACTTCTGATCGAGGGAAGCATCCGGGAACGCGTACTAACAATCCGGTGATGCCCTGTCCCAGCCTCTCTATAAATAAGTGGTTCTTCGCTTCACTTGACTCATCACTTAGCATCAGAACACAAGCAAAACACCTTCCTTGAGTTCCTTCGCGCGCTCTAGCTAGTTGCTAGCTGCACTTCGTACTCCAATCAAAAGCCCAAGTCTAAAATGGCTGCCATTTGTGCAAAGGGGGTGCTACTTGCAGTACTAGTCCTTCTGAGTTCGGCACAGCTTTCCATGGGGGCAAGGAGGCGCATGGAGCTGTACCAGCCAAACCCAGCTGACATGATCTCCTACCACAACGGCGCCGTGCTCCAGGGCAACATCGCCGTGTCCATCTTATGGTACGGCCAGTTCACGCCGGCGCAGAAGTCGATAATCTTCGACTTCCTCCTCTCGCTCACCGCCGTGCCTCAGGCCGCCTCGCCGTTCGTTGCGCAGTGGTGGGATACCATTGAGCAGCTCTACTTGTCCAAGGCGTCGCAAACCAACTCCAATGGCGCGAGCAAGAAAACCCAGATCCTAGTTGCTGATCAACTGTCCGACGAGACGTGCTCCATGGGCAAGTCCCTCACCCTGGTGCAGGTCTCCGCTCTTGCCGCGAAGGCCAAGCCCAAGAAGGGCGGCATTGCTCTGGTCTTCACGGCGCAGGACGTGACTGTGGAGGGCTTCGGCATGGACCGGTGCGGGCTGCACGGCTCGGACGCCAAGTCCGGCACTGCCTACATTTGGGTCGGCAACCCGGCGACGCAGTGCCCCGGCCAGTGTGCGTGGCCGTTCCACCAGCCCATCTACGGCCCGCAGGGCGCCCCCCTCGTGGCGCCCAACGGCGACGTCGGGGTGGACGGCATGGTCATGAACCTCGCTAGCATGCTCGCCGGCGCGGTGACCAACCCGTTCGGCGACGGGTACTACCAGGGCACCAGGGACGCGCCGCTGGAGGCCGCCACGGCGTGCCCGGGAGTATTTGGGAACGGTGCGTATCCCGGATACGCCGGCGACCTGAAGGTGGATCAGGCAACTGGGGCAAGCTACAACGCCAATGGCGCGCATGGGAGGAAATACTTGCTTCCTGCGCTCTACAACCCTTCCACGTCTGCTTGCAATTCGTTGGTGTAGTGCAAGCCACAACGCAGGACGATTTTTTTTGTTCGTTTGTTGATAAGAAGTTTATGTATATATCAGTGCAGATCATGTGTAATTCTTTCATTTGTGAAATTGTCATGTACTAGTTAATAACGTTGATCGGAGAAGTGGAATTAGGTCTGCTCCAATTGAGTCAAAAGGCATTAAGTTTTTGAATCACATTTGTTGCAAGGATTAAAAAGTTTTTGGTGGTGTCTAGGGAGTACTTGAGTGCTTTGTTGCTAAATAGTACTTAAATTTTGAACTCTCAGATCTAGATTCAATGGATGAGATCAGTTTATCCTTCCATCTGAGTACTATTTTGTCTGGGAGTACTCCATTTTTTAGAGGTTGGATGCATATCTGCTTCCGTCCACTAGTTTGCTGCATACCCTATACTGATCACACTTGCTCATATGTGATACATTGAGGAATGCTCCAATACAGATTATTATTTTTTGTATGGCCTTTTTACGTAAGTTATACACTAGTTTTACACAAACTAAATTATGTAAAAAATGGTGTGACTTTTTATAAAAAAGAGAAACAAAACAAACTACAAGAAACACAACAAAAACTATATTAAAAAACATACATGTTCATTTATGTTGTACTCACAAACAAAACACACACTTGAGTACCACTTAGCAAATTCCATTTTTTAATCACTCAATTAGACTATACAGCTCTACCTTTTCTAAATTTCGGTTTCATAGGATCAAAAGGCCATTTCCCAATTTTTTTAACAGTTACAAAATCGTGTCCCAAAACTCGCATTCCAAATGCGCTGTTCAATTCGCAAATTGCAATCCTGGTCTGCCGGTAGTGCGGTACTGCGAGGTGGTTTACTCCGAGGAACACCGGTGCTTGCCACGTTCGCCAAGATCGACAATGGCATATGCGAAACCTTGCAAATAGTGGGCAGAGTGGCCTCTAAGCAGTGTACTCGGAAAGTGGTGCATCCAGCCGCACTTACGCCGGGGCGTACCGCCGGGACACGGCAGACGGGTCAAACTCGTGGTTTCCTTTCTACGCCGGCCATGCCGGAGCCACGACACCACGGGACGGAGACCGCACGAGCGCGGCGGTTGCCAGGTGCGCACGAGGCTCCACTCCTTGAGGGTTTCGCGCTCACGCATGCCTTCGACTAGCGTTCTGGCCGGTGCTCCGGCCGTCAAAAAAATCGGACGCGTCATCTCGGTGGACGCGCACGGCACGAGGCGCCTCGAATCGCACGGTGGACAGGCTGTGCCACTGCCCGTCCTTGGGCGCAGGCATGGTTGCTGTACGCCGTAGTATGGCTTGAGAAGCGGAATTTTCACCTTGCTTGAATGTTAAACTGGAGTAATTTTCACCTTGCTTGAATGTTAAACTGGAGTAACTAGTCAGGTTTATTCGACCAATAGTAAATAGTTCCATACCCTGGGCTGCTGGGCATGCGACAGGCTGCTTCGTCGAAGGTGGAATGCACGCCGCCGATAACTTTACACCTGATTTAACTGTAAACGGTGCTGACTCCATGGAATAAAAAAAAAATCCATCTGGTTCGTGCACACAGCAGCGTGGTTTTGTGAAACTTGCAACTTATTTCACAAGCGAATGCTATCTTACATTCAGGAGAACTAAGTCTGATTTGGGTGGCTAGTGTAGTTGGTTGTACCTCCAGTCCACTAGGGTTCAAACTCTTATTTAGAAGGATTTTTTTAAAGTGGGATGTGACGTGTCCGTCGAAAGCGAGATGCTAGTGGTGACTTCGTCATTTCTTCTTCAAGCTCTGCTCGTCTAGTCTTTCCGTAGACGTCGTGCGTGTGAGTGCGTGTGTGTGGACGTCTATGTGTTGTACCGGGTGATTCGAAAAAAAAGATTAGACAAGGAATTGTAGATTCCTGTGATATGTCCATGAAAAATTATGGAACTTTCAGAGTAAATAGTTGAGTGAATGAAACCCCAATAGACTAATCGATAAGAAAGCTGAATTTGGGATTACTGCTTCCACTACTACGGGATTAGACTGCTCCCAGTGTTTCACTTGGCTGGTATCTTAGCTTGCCATGTAGGCAAAATAATGATGTTGCATCATAGTTAATGAAGAGAGAGTGTACTCTAGTATCTAATTTAGATACTGGTTTGGCTCGAAGTCCAACGCAAAACAGCCTCATACATATAATTAAATGAAACAGCTTAAGATACTACATCATAAGAAATCATGCATTGGGAAGATAGTATCTTAATACTTCTTATACATTAAGAAACTGCACTAAAATACTGTCCATTGAGAGCAGCCTTATTACTTCCACTACTATGATCCAATTCAAACTTCAAAGCTGACTTTGGTATCCTTCCATCCAGCCTGGCTCACTGGCTTGTCCCTCCAAGTCCCAGCACCAAAAAACGCTGCATGCGCGGTCACCACAAGAAGACTGTAAAGAAAAGCACGGTCCACCACGGGCACTAGAGATCGATCCTGTCCAGATGCGCTCATGCGCATGACCAATTGACCATGTACGTGTGCGCGCACCTCCTCGACACGTGTGCCTTAAGATCTCGGCTTGATCTCCGTGCCGCACCACCGAAACTTTGGTCAATCAAGCACTCACAAGCCAAACCCAGCTGTAGGAGTGTCATGCTAATGCATGCCTGGCCAACGGAGCTCGCCCATATACCAGTGGTGTAGATGTGCGCAACTGCGCATACAGAGGCAGAGCGCCCTAATTACGTACTCCGCCGGCCGCGACTAGTGAAGCATCGGGCTGCGTTTTGGCCGGCGTTAGCATGCACTACCCCCGCGCCATACGTGGAGTCTCGCTCGCCGCTGAAGGATATCCATATCTCGGACACCTAATCTTATCACACACGCTCGAACGCCCGATTCTGACCAGCTGCCCTGCTCTTGGGAACCTTCCGTGGTCACATGCGGTGGACAGCTGTGGTTCATCGATAGGTGGCGAGAATCCGCATAGTCAAACATCATCCGATGCACGGGAATAGAGTACACTATGCGGCACTTTGACGCGCGCGCATCGGCATTGTATCTGGAACCGTGCCTGGAAGCAACTGGACAGCGCAGCGAGCGCGCACGGAGAGCGACACGCGGTGGTGTGCGTGCGGTGCACAGCGCATAGCTGCCTCTCCGCACTGTCCCCCGCCCGCCGCGCCATACTGCCCCAGACGCGTGTGCCATGCGGCACGTAGTAGTAGTAGGATAGGAACCGTCGGCGAAGTCGCACTAGTCACGACTCATGGCCGCGCCTATAAATACAGCGTCAAGGAGCCTTCCCGTTCCTTCACCATTACACAAGCAATACAAGTTCGATCGTCAAGTACTACTAGCTCTCACAAGTGCTCCATTTCCGCGGGCGCAATCTCGTAATGGCTTCTTTTGCTCTGATAGCGGCGATGGTACTTAGCCTGGCGCAGCTCTGCATGGGGAGCAGGAGGCTGACGGAGCTGTACCAGCCTCCGGTGAGCGACCAGCTCACGTACCACCACGGCAGCGTGCTCAGCGGCGACATCCCGGTGTCCATCCTCTGGTACGGCAAGTTCACGCCGGCGCAGAGGTCGATCATCTCCGACTTCCTCCTCTCGCTCACCGCCGCTCCCAATGCGGCCACGCCCTCGGTCGGGCAGTGGTGGGGTACCATCGACCAGCTCTACCTGTCCAACGCCGCCACGAACGGCCCGACCGCCACGCACGTGCTCCCCGCCGAGCAGGTGTCGGACGAGCAGTGCTCCCTTGGCAGGTCGCTCACCTTGGCCCAGATCGAGCAGCTCGCTGCGCGCGTCGGCCGCAAAAAGGGCGGTGTCGCGCTGGTGTTCACCGACGAGGACGTGACCGTGGAGGGCTTCTGCAGCAGCCGGTGCGGCAGGCACGGGTCAACCCTGAGCACCGAGTCCACCCACATCTGGGTCGGCAACTCCGTGAAGCAGTGCCCGGGGCAGTGCGCGTGGCCGTTCGCGCAGCCGGTATACGGGCCGCAGGGCGCGCCCCTGGTGGCGCCCAACGGTGACGTCGGGATGGACGGCATGGTGATGGTCCTCGCCACGATGGTGGCCGGCACGGTGACCAACCCGTACGGCGACGGGTTCTACCAGGGCCCCAAGGATGCGCCGCTGGAGGCGTGCACGGCGTGCCCAGGCGTCTACGGCAGCGGCGCCTACCCGGGCTACGCCGGGAACCTGCTCGTCGACCCCACCACCGGGGCCAGCTACAATGCCAACGGCGCGAACAGTAGGAAGTACCTGCTCCCGGCATTGTTCAACCCCGCGACGTCCTCCTGCAACACGATGGTGTAGTCCAAAGTGTCGGACACGTACTTTACTTTCTGTATGCTTGAGAAGTTGTACATACGAGCTGGAAGAAATGAAATTACTTTGTTCGTTTAAAACTTTAAATTGTTCGTGTCTGGGCCTAAAATTACTTTGTTCGTTTAAAACTTTAAACTGCTCGTGTCTGGGCCTAAATGTGGGCCTGAAGATGCCCATGAGAATTCACTCCTACATATTATCGAACGCAACCGTTTCAACAGTCCCGTTGTTCCCTTCCGAATTCCAATAACAATAGTCTGCTGCTCTGTTTGTAGAGTACTATTTTCTGCGTCGCCTTTAATACTCTACTTACAAATTGACGCTGCATCGACCAGATCCATATTGCTCGAATGGTATGGTATCTAGCATTCACAGCAAATCCCTCCGGATGTAGTAGCATAGCCGTGCTTTTCGTGTGTGCCAAATTTCGAACCTTTTGGATTTTTGACTGTATGTTAGTAATATTCGTGCATATGGTATATCTAGAGTTTACATAAAGTTTATTTACATAGTTTATAATATTTAGTCAGTATTAATTATGGATACTAGAGTTTGTGTGGTATCCCTTCAGGATACGTAGAATTCTTTCCGGATACGAATAGTCATTTGCTCTCAATAAAAGGGCATATCTGTAATCAGATTTTTAAACAAGAGCAATAGAGAAGAAGAAGAAAATCAGAAAAGCTATGTTGTTCTGGTGGCATAATTTTTTTTTGCGTTATTGTGTTCGCATGTGTTCATCTTCGGTTTGGACCAACAATTGGTATCAGAGCTCCAAGTTCGAAACTCTGGCTGCTGCCTCGAGAGGGGTGATCTTGACTCCCAGGATAGCATATACGGCGGCGTGTCGGCGCGAGACGCCGTGCGGCTGGCGGCTTGGCGCGGGCCAGTCTCGATGGGTCGACAGTGACGCTGGGCATAGCGGAGCTAGCGGCGACCATGCAACACAATCTCGTCGGCGAGCGCATGCATGTAGTTGTCCATGCATATAGGAGCGATAGCGCCGAGTCGTGTGTGTGCATGTTAGCACATTGAGTTAGTTGTTTTCATGCATACGTGCATGTGGAATAGATAGTGGTGCACGTCGGTGGAACGCAAGATGAGTTGCATGTTGCCAATATGAAAGCGTTGTGTTGGTACTAGGCGGTTGCGGTACCGTATTGTGCGTGTCTATGGAGTTGAATCCGGGACGTTGAGGAGATGTGTTTTTCGTACTGAGTCTAGTCTGTGGAGTTGAGTACGGGACGTTGAGAAGATATATTTGTCGTCTTGTATTGAGTAACAGTTGGGCAAGTCGTAGTTAAGACCGACTACCTCAATAAGTAAGTACACAAAGTTTAGGGAGTGATTTGTTAGTAATCTTTGTGCATATGGTATATTTAGATTTCACGTAGAGTTTGTTTACGTAGTCCTATAGTATTCATGCAGTATTAATTGTGGATACTAGAGTTTGTGTGGTATCCCTTCAGGATACGTAGAATCTTTTCAGATACGAATAGTTGTTTGATCTCAATAAAAAGGCATTTCTATAATTAGATTTTGTGAACAAGAGTAATAGAGAGGAAGAAAATCAGAAAAACTGCTTTTGTTCCAGCGACACAATTTTTTTTGCATTCTTGTGTTTGTGTGCGTTCGTCTTCGGTTTGGGCCAACAATGCATGAGGACTAATCTTCAAAAGCACATTTTTGTCTTTTCTAAAGACTTGATTTATCTTCTTATGATTTAGTGCTTTTG
The DNA here is from genome assembly GCA_036346255.1 of Ampelocalamus luodianensis. Taxonomy (NCBI): domain Eukaryota; kingdom Viridiplantae; phylum Streptophyta; class Magnoliopsida; order Poales; family Poaceae; genus Ampelocalamus; species Ampelocalamus luodianensis. Next base: position 4,463,259 of record CM070634.1, read on the forward strand.
TGGGGTTTTGACAGAATTGCTAATCAAAAGCTCCATTACAACTCTATTTGTATGCAAACTAATCTAAAATCTCAAACGCAATCATTACACATTACAAGACTAGTGGATTCTTAGCTATCAACCAACTAGATTAGGAACAAAATTCACTTTACAACCTGAACTATGGCTGGAGTCCATTTTTCAACCCGCAATTCTAACACAAAAACCCGTAATTCTAAAACACAACCTTCATGCCTTGTTTGGTTGTAACAAAATCATTGCTCAAATTCCCGGCCCATCCACATGGATCCCGATCGGGAATAGACTTTCCAAACAAACCCTCAAAGATCAAAACCAGGCCACTTTACCCCCTCGACCCAATATAAAGCAGTTTTGACTGACTTGGATGCCACATGTTTGCCATATTATCTAATAAATTAACAAATAGAAAAAGGAAAGAGGGGCCCACATTTCAGTCCCTCTTATTTTTCTTCCTCCTCTCTACTTCCACAACTTCTTGTTCTTCCTCTCTCTTCTCCTCTCACGTTGACGTCACCAACCGCAACCTTGCGCAAGGTGCGACAAGGTTGCAGTGGCCGCGGTGAGAAAAAGTAGAGGACGACTGATGAGGATATTATAATATATTAATATCTAGTAATTATTCAAGCTTGTACCCAACCGGTTGGGTACCTAGTATCAACCGGTTAAACGCTTTATTATTTAATTCGCAAGCACATGTCGAAATAAGCCGAATCAGTTGACATGTTCATAAGCCTACCGTGTGCTCATGTTCCAACCGGTTTACGGGTCTACCATAGACTTGCATGTGTATAACTACCCTATCTGAAGTCACTGACAGTAAACAGACGGTTACTACCTAGACATACACCCACTGATGACTCGTCTCCCCGTGCAATATTTCTAGGAGACGCCTTCACCGACAATGATTATTGGTAGCCGTATGTTCGCCATCAACTGCTGTCTCCTCAGAAACTATATGGGATCAATGGATTAGCACCAACAGGGAGATGTTATATAGCACTTTGTACTCGCATATGTTGGAAGTTGCTTTTAAAACAAGTTTAGTCCCACATGGATAGTCTATGAAGAGTTTGATCAACTTAAATAGCTAACTTCCATATAAGCTTTGAGAAGAATTGGACCTAGGTGGAGCTAGTGCCCAATATGCTGAAATTGCCATTTATATTTCTGGTGCCTTTTAGACGCCGTTCATTGACGCACTTATGGCACTTAGGGGCACATGGGCGATTTGCTTGGGCAGTTGTTTTTTGTCAGAAAATTGAAAGGGTGTATTCGAAGAGTCTTGTCTTTTCATTTCGAAAGCCGTGTCTCTTAATTTTGTATCCTTTCAAACTCTATATAAAGAGAAGCCCTTAGTATTTTCAATCCCGTACTCAGATTCTGTTCACGACGAGTTTCACTTTGTTTTAGTACAAACTTCGTTCAAACTTTTCTTATCCTACTAGTTTATTTGTAGTAGACCCTAGAAGCATTATGACAGGGTGCAAATAATCGCTTTAGGAAATCGCTTCTGACGTGATTCAAGTCTCCTTCTCCACAAAATTCCCAACAATCTAAAGCGATTAATATGGAGTCCGAGGCTTCTACTTCTGCCATCAAGTTCATGAATCAAGACATGGTGCAACTTGATCGTTTCGATGGCACGAGCTTCACCCACTGGCACGACTATGAAGCTCTTCTACATTCTTGATCTGATGCTTCTTCCAGTACCAGCGCTGGAGGAGAACGACACCGATGAACGCAAGGCAAAGAGAACAAAGAGGAACAAGGATGATTTGATGTGCCGTGGGCACATACTCAACACCCTCTCCAACCAACGATATGATCTCTACACCAATACACCATCGACAAGAGATATCTGGAATGCTCTAGAGAGCAAATACAAAGCAGAGGAGGAAGGTACAAAAAAGTTCCTTATCTATAGGTACTTCGACTTTAAATTGAATGATGATAAATCCCTTCTCTCTTAAGTACATGAATTACAAGTGATAATGAATAAACTAAAGACGGTAAAGATTGATATTCCTGAAGTTTTTCTAGTTGGTACAATTATTGCAAACTTGCCACCAACTTGGAGTAACTACAGGAAAAGACTTTTGCATAATTTTGATGATCTTTCCTTGTAGCAAATTCAAAAACACCTACGAATCGAAGAGGAATCGAGGATGCGAGAAAGATTGGCAAATGTCAATCTTAACGCCGGTTCCTCCAAAGCAAATGCTGTAAGTGACAACAAGCTTAACAAGAAAGGTGAAAATAAAGGTTTTAATATCGGACCCAAGAAAAATAAATGCACTTTTAAGAAGAAAAGTGCACAAGAAAAAAGTTGCTATATTTGTGGTAAAAACGGGCATTTTGCTCGTAATTGTAGGTACCACAAGGGTGCAAATAACAAAAAATGCAGCATATGCAACTAAAATGGATGATGATGAGATCATCGCCACTGTGAGTGAAGTCATGGCAGTACAAGGTAAAGTTTCTGGATGGTGGTATGATACATGTGTCACTGTTCATGTTTCATATGATAAGTCTTTATTCAAGACTTATGTTGATGCAACCAATGGACAAGAAATTCAGATGGGAAATGAAAATCGATCCAAGGTGCATGGTAAAGGAAGCATTGAACTGAGGTTCACTTCTGGAAAGAAGATTACGTTGGCGAACATTCTTCATGTGCCAGATATGAACAGGAACCTTGTGAGTGGTCATCTTCTTGGGAAGCCAGGTATCAAAACTGTGTATGAATCGGACAAGTTAATCTTGACCTGTGGTGGTGTATTTGTAGGAAAGGGGTATTCATGTAATGAGATGATAAAACTATGCACTGTTGACAATGTTGATGTTATAGCAATAAATAAATCTTCTCATTCTGCTTACATGCTTGACTCTATTTCATTATGGCATGATAGATTAACACATGTTGGTATAAGCACTATGAAAAGATTAGTTAAACATGGTTTGATTTCTTGCAAAATTGATGAGTTCAATAAATGTGAAATCTCTGTTAAATCAAAGATGATTAAAAAACATTTTCATAGTGTAGAAAGAAGTTCTAACTTGTTAGATCTTGTACATTTAGATATATGTGAACTTAATGACATATTAACTAGAGGTGGAAATGGGTATTTCATTACCTTTATTGATGATTGTTCTAGATATACTTATGTTTATTTGCTGAAATGAAAAGACGATGCTTTTGGTATTTTCAAAGTTTACAAAACAGAAGTGGAAAATCAATTAGGTTGAAAACTTAAAATCCTAAGAAGTGATAGAGGTGGAGAATATTTCAGAAATATATTTGATGTATTCTATGAAGAGAATGGTATTATCCACCAAAGTTTTGCCCCAAAAACACCACAACAAAATGGCTTGGCATAATGTAAAAATAGAACTTTTCTTTAGATGATAAACGCTATGTTGATGCATTCAGAGTTATCTTTTAGTCTTTGGGGTGAAGCATTACTTGTTGCTTCTCATATTCTAAATAAAATTCCTCTAAAGAAAAGTCAAGTTTCTCCATATGAGATATGGAAAGGAAGAAAGCATGTAATTGGGTATTTTAAAGTTTGGGGGTGTCTTGCTTACTGCAAGAACCTTGATCCTACAAGGACCAAGTTGGGTCCTAGAGGATTAAAGAGTACTTTTGTAGGCTATGTCGCAAACAACATAGCTTATAGGCTTTTAAACCTAGAGTCCAATGTAATTGTTGAATCCAGAGTTGTGGAGTTTTTTTTGAGAATTTAACCACTATCGGTAAAACTTCTCAAAACCTTAGAGATTCTCAAGAGGAGAATATCTCAAAGGGTGTTGAACAACAACAAAATTTAAACAACTCTCAAGAGGAAAATTCTTCTGAAATTGTTGAACAACAACTTAAAGTTCGAAAGAGCAAACATGCTCGTAAGGCTAAGGTTTTAGAACTAGACGAAATAGATTCTCATCGTATTTCCTTATTTCTGGTTGAACGAAATAGAAAGAACTTTATTCGAAAGGCACCTCTTATTCTTCAAGTGGAAGATGATCCTAGTACTTATAAAGAAGCAGTGAATTCTAGAGACTCAATTTTTTTTTGGAAAGAAGTCATTCAAGATGAAATAGATTCTATAATATCTAACCAAACTTAGAAGCTTGTCGATTTACCATAGGGATCTAAAACAATTGAATCCAAGTGGGTATTTAGGAGAAAGTATCATGCAGATGGTACACTAAATACTTACAAGGCTAGATTAGTAGCTAAAGGTTTTCGACAAAGAAAAGGAATTGACTATTTTGACACTTATGCACCGGTGGCAAGAATAACTACAATAAGAATATTATTCGCTCTTGCTTCATTGCATAACTTACATGTTCTTCAGATGGATGTCAAAACAACATTTTTAAATGGAGATCTCAATGAGGAGATTTACATGGAACAACTAGAAGGTTTTGTTCTACCTGGAAATGAACAAAAGTCTGCAGACTTGTTAATTCATTATATGGACTAAAACATGAGCATAAGAAGTGGCATGAAAATTTTGACTCAGTCATATTTTCAAACGGATTTGTTCACAACATTTTTGATAAATGTTTATACTGGAAAGTTGTGGGAAACACTGTGATTTTTGTGTGACTTTATGTTTATCATTAGCAATGATGCCAAAGGCATAACAGAAATAAAGAGATTTCTGATTCCTTTTTTCAAAATGAAAGATCTTGGAAAAGTGGATACTATTTTGGGCATCAAAGTGAAACAAAATAGTGGGGGTTTTGAACTTAGTCAATCTCATTACATGGAGAAAATTCTTGACAAATTCAAACATCTAAACTTTAAAGAAGTAAACACCCTATTTGATTCAAGTCTAAAACTTGAAAAGAATGGAGGAAGAGCAATGGCTCAGCTTGAATATGCGAGTGCTATTGGTTGTCTGATGTACTTGATGCAATGTACAAGACCAGATATATCATATGCAGTTAGTAAATTAAGTAGATGTACTAGCAACCCCAGTGTTGAGCATTGGAAAGCAATTGGGAGAGTATTTGGATATCTTAGAAAAACCAAAGATCTAAGTTTATATTATACAAGATTTCCTGCTGTCTTAGAAGGATATTCTGACGCAAGTTAGATATCAAGTGTTGGGGATAGCAAATCTACAACAGGATGGGTATTTACATTGGCCGTTGGGGCTATTTCTTGGAAATCCAAGAAACAAACTTGTATTACTCATTCCATTATGGAATCTGAATTTGTGGCTCATGCTTCGGCAGGACAAGAAACTGAATGGTTAAGGGTTTTTCTTTTAGAAATTCCATTTGCACGTGAAAATGCATCGGCACTATCAATATAATGTGATAGACAGGCTACTTTAGCTAGGGCGTACAGTGAAGTGTACAATGGTAAGTATAGACATATGAGTCTTAGACATGACTATGTAAGGAAATTAGTCAAGGATGGAGTAATTTCTTTATTATTTGTGAGAACAAATGTTAACCTTGCTGATCCCTTTACTAAACCTCTCACAAGAGACTTGGTAAAGAAGATTTCCTTAGGAATAGGACTTAAACTCAATAATAAATTCATTAACAATGGAAACCCAACCTAATACTAGTAATTGACTAGTTTTTTGGTTCAAAGGGTAACAACAAGTTGTGATGTGGATGGTTCAACATTTATCTAATTGTGAAATGGTGGCTGTTACTGCTTGAGGGTTGAGTATTTTACTCTTAATGAGATTAAGTCGTTGATGACAAGTATCTATAAGTAACAGAGATACTGGACGAATTTCACCTATATGGAAAATGAGATGGTGCCATATCTAAATAAGAGTAGAGTGTAAGACCCAGGAGTAACATCCCAGATCTTCTGTGCATAACTGAACTAGTCCCATGATCAGTGGCTAGCTCACACAGTAAACAAATGTGATAACACAACCATAAACGCTAAAATTTATTAATAAACAACAGAGTTGATTACAGGATAGCCTTACAGGGCAACATTAAATAAACACAGCGGAAGACGATGAAGAAGTAGTGGAGTCCAACTGATCTGCCACAGACAATCGACTGGGGTAGCGGCCTAGTCGTCATGTTCCACACCTGAAGTGAAGTCCTTCTTCTCTGAAATTTGTTTGCATAAAGCAAGTATGAGCACAACTACTGTACTCACAAGTTACACCCGTCAAATAACAGAATGACATGCATACATGGATGTAACAAAGAATGGCTTATAGGGTTATTTGTGCAAAAACAACATTTGACATTAAATAACATACTAAGTTCAAAAGCTCAAGTTTTATAAAATCCAAACTTGATTTTGAATTGATAAAGACGGTGTAGGCACCAACCTAACACCAACATAAACACGGGCACCAACCCACAACTTTGCTCATGGACACCCATCCATGTCAAAATTGTTTTACAAAAGCATTTTGAAATCAAAATCAAAGTCTAACTTTGAGTGGCTTTGCCAGCATGTCCATGACCGTGGACACGGCTATTCGAATAGTTTTACACTCTGCAAAGGTTGTACAACTTTACCCACAAGAGATAATCAACTTTTAATGTTCGTCTGATACACTTCCGAAGGTGTGCAACTAAGTGATCATTACGAGACCTTTACAACGCATCATTCCACCATAGTCCTCCCTCGCTAAGGTTTCGCCCCCTTTGGACTACCTGTCCGCAGGGTTCAGGCCCCCTCTTGCGCCAGGTGGGACTAACAAAGGTCATAACATGACTACCCACCGCACCAACAGGAACGACCATGATGGAACTTTGCAAATTATTCAGCCAGGTCCTGCCCATACAAGACATGTGGTAGTACGATGTGGCTTAGCAAGATGCGGCTCGAAGACCGGTCCTTAACTGACCTGGGCGACAACCAACAGAACCCTAGGTCTCAACCTACCCAGCTGAGCCCATGCATAAACCTGCACCCACCAGACAACCATTTCGCCCAAGTCCAAACCATCATTTTATTTTATTTTTCAAAGTTATTTATAAAACTCCCATGACACACCAATGCCAAGGGTGCCATTTGAACACTAGTTGATTTTTGACTAAAATTCCCCAAATGGAACATATGTGGTCTATAAGCATGGTTAAGCACAAAATTTTCCAAATGATCCTAGTTCATACAATTGTATCAACTAGGTTTTTATCTAGGGTGACAATATGTTTGATTAGATATCAAAATTGGCCATACAAAGGATTTAGGCATATCTATGAATTTAATAACAGGAATTTAAATAGTTGACTATAAATAAGCATGCAGTAATAATTTCAAACAGAATTTAAATAATGGGTGCAAATATGATCAAGAATGTAACTTGCCTTGCTTGAATAGTTGCTCTCAAATGGTGTCGAAATCTGACTCTCCGAAGTCGTCGAAATATATACGCGAAAATAAGCCAAATTCAAACTAAATTCAAATAAGATTCAAATTAACTCTAAATTGAATAATTTTGGTTTAGTTGGATAGATCTTGAATTTAGATAAATTTAGAAATTTGAATGGGCTCAATCGGAGTTCGGATTCAAAAGATATGAGCTCTGGACTTTTGAAAATACATAAAATGGTAAAATTAGGGTTTTTTCTGAATTTTGGGAATTATTTTTCTAAAGGAAAATGACTTTATTGTGCAAGGCTGATGTCAGCGAGGGAATTTCTTTTTCCCGACTGAATTATTTTCCTAAAGTAAAATATTTTCTTCCTCTGACATGTAGGCCCGAGTCCATGGACTTGGTCCACGGTTGGACAAGGGTTCATGGTGGACTCGGTTCATAGCTACAGTGAACGGGGTGGGGGCGCTGTGTGTGCAAGGTGATGTGGCGTTGACTGGGCATCCATGTCACTGCCACGCATGTGGGTATGATGATGTGGCGCCCATGTGGCTGCCACATCATCGTGCCACGCAAGCACAGAGCCGGTGGTGCTCCGGCCCGCGGCTTGCCGGCGATAGGGGCTCCGGCGAGGGGAGTGGGTAGTACTACCCGAGAGAGAAGAGCGTGGGGGTCACGATGCGGCGGATGGGCGCGAGGCGTCGGCCGACAGCGAGCAAAATGGTGGCGGCGACGTTCGGGACGAAGGCGGCGCAGCGATGCGGCTGGTCTACGGCGAAGGCGACGAGCGCACCGGGTGCGCCGCGACGGGGCGGTGTCGATGGTGACGGCGGCGAGGACGCGGCGGCGGTGGTGGCGGCGCTAGGGGCGGTGGAGTGAAGCTCGGCCAGCGACGCTTTAACGGCGAAATCCGACGGCTAGGGGCAGAGAGGGGCGTTGTGAGTGAGGGGTGAGGTTGAATGAGAGGAGAGCTCCCCGGTGCTCCCTTTTATAGGGGCCGGGGGTCACCGGTGTGGCGTGGAGGCGTGGAGATCGTGGCGGCGGCGGTTGCGGCGCGCGCGAACGGTCAGTCCGCGCGCGAGAGGGGAAGAAGGTGGGGGCGAGGGCGGTTGGAGACGCCTAGTCGTGCGCTCCCGTGCGCGGGGGACGCGGGTGGCTGTGGGTGACGCGGTTGCGGAGCTCCCTCGAGCGAAGGGGAGGAGGAAGACGGGTGCGGGCCGTCGGATTTTGATCCGACGGTGTGGAGGTGGCGGGTGGCGTGGGGGTTGGTTGGCCGTCTGATGTAAATCGGACGGTCAAGAGAGGGTGGGGTGGTTGAGGGGGAGAGAGGGTGGAGCGGGCCGCTCGGGTGGGCTGCGCGAGAGAGAGAGATGGGCCGGAGTGAGTTTCGGCCCAAAATGAATTAGGGTTTCTAAATTGCTTTATTAATTGATTTAATGCCAGTAATTCATTTAGGCTTTAAAAATAGCAAAATAAATCCAAAAATTTAGAGAAAATTTACAGAAATTTCCAGAGTTATTTTGGACTTAAATAAAATATCTCCAACTTAAAGTTGGCTTTTAATTTTACAAATAAATTATCTTAGCTTCAAAAATACTTTGGAAAAAGCTTTTAAATTCCAAAAAATTCTAGAAATTAAGTAATTTTTTTTTCAAATTAAATCAAATAAAACTTCAAGACTTCAGATAAATTTCACTTTTGACTTTTAAAATTTCAAAAATTCAAATAAAGCAATGAAACTCTACCAAATTTCAGAAAATCCAATAAAATAATAACTTTATTTCTTTTTTATTTTGGTAACAACACCTTGGGATGTTACATAGGGTTTCTCTCATTATTTTTCATTAATATAGGATGAGCACATGGCCATTAATAGTGCTAAGCGTGTTTTTTTTGTGGGCAGAATGTTGTAAAGAATATGTGTAATACATAGCCGGTTTTGATATAAGGAATAATTGGTTCAAAGCTTTTATGTTACCTTTAATTTCATCAAAACTTTGTTTTTGTATTTACTAAGGTTAGGTTCAAATTGAAAGATACATAACTGTATTAATATTCTTTTATTACTGTGTATGAACTTGTTTATTTTAAAACAAGTGGGGGATTGTTGGAAGTTGTTTTTAAACCAACAAGTTTAGTCCCACATGGAAAGTCTATGAATAGCTTGATCAACTTAAATAGTTACTTTTCATATGAGCTTTGAGAAGAATTGAGACTAGGTGGAGCTAGTGCCCAATATATTGAAATTGCCATTTATATCTCCACCACGCACGTGCGTGTGCGTGCAAGCCATGGGTTGTGTGGCACCTTTTAGATGCCTTTCATTGACGCACTTATGGCACTTAGGGACACATGGGCAACTAGCAATTTTCTCGGGCAGTTGTTTTTTGTTAGAAAAATTGAAAGAGTGTATTCGAAGAGTTGTCTTTTCGTTTCGAAAAGTCGTATCTTTTCATTTCGTATCCTTTCAAACTCTATATAAAGAGAAGCCCTTAGCATTTTCAATATCGTACTTAGATTCTGTCCACGACGAGTTTTCAATTAGTTTTAGTGTAAACTTCGTTCAGTCATGTCTTATTCTACTAGCTTATTTGCAGTAGAGTCTAGAAGCATTTTGATAGGGTGCAAATAATTGATTTAGGAAAGCGCTTCTGATGTGATTCAAGTCTCATTCTCCACAAAATTCCCAACAACAGACACGCTCTTTGTTCTCTTCAACCAGTTAGCATTCCATTGTAATACATTCCCAATAATACGAAACACAGAAGTATGGTTATTGTCATGTCCTCACGTTTCCTTTGTAAGATGGACTCTCAAATCGTCAACAACGACACCGCTGGCTTGGCGGACTTCGGTGCTGACACGGGAGCAGACCTCCATGGGTGGATGGACAGGCTCTGTATGCGGCCGTGGTCGTCCGCCTCGGTGCCGGCGTCCGTGAGTTCTTCGCTCGCATTCCATAGAATTAATGGAAAGCAATGAGCTTGCATCAGCGATTTAGAGGGGGAGGGGGAGAGAGAGAGGGACAGAGGCAACAGAAGCATCGCTTGAGAGAAATAGATAGGGAGGGGAGGAGGGTGGCAGTGGTGACCAGCGGCAAAGCTGACGGGGTGGCCGGCGAGCTGAAGGATGGGGAGAGACAGAGGAAGAAGGATGACGTGTCAAAACCACTAACACGTAGTCGCCACGTCATGTTAACCGCTGTGGAATGGGTAAGTGTGTCAAATGGACTGGTTTTTGCTAGTCAAGGGTTACGTTTCAGATGGTTTTGGAGTTGAAATTCAGAACGAGCCTATAGGGTTGAAAAATAGACCTTTTCTACTAATAATATGAAGCTGGCGAGGCCTAATTGAGTTGTATTTTGTTGTAGCTCACCTAACTTTTGGTGAAAATGAAGATCAAAACAAACATCCAAAACCTGAGGTGAGCCACGTTCCTTGTAATAGTTCTCCACGAGCTTATAGTGCCTGAACTTGCAAGAATCATTGGCTATTATCAACCGATGAGATCTTGACTAGTTAGTTGTGAGACCTAGCCCAAGAGGGGATGAAATGAGCTCACGTAGAAGCATGAGCATGAGAGTTGGAAGTTTAGTCTCATCTTGCTAGTTGAGCAATAGTTACACCAGCATATAAATGATAGTACCAAATGCATTTTAACTATCGGTTAATCCTTTTACATGAAGTAAGGATGAAAGTGTAAGTAGGGTTTGTGCGAGTGCGTGGTTTATCTGGTGTGTGGGTAGACCAAAGCCTATTTGGAGATGGGCGTTACAAATGGTATCAGAGGCGACCCTCGCGGCTATACATGCGTACGGGTCAGGGGCGCAGGCATATGGTGCATGTTGCGTGTGAGTCCAGATGAGTGGTCACACGACGTGACATATGTGCCAGATTGCACGCACAAACGTGTGCTATGAGGGGAGGTCCTGCTCATTTGTCTCATCGTGGGTATGTTCAGGGGCGGCCCAGCAATCGGGCAAGGCTGGGAAGCCGCCCGAGGTAGCCAGCGCCGGCGACCCCCCTCCTCTTCCTCCCTCCCAGGCGCCGTCCATTGCTACTCCCTTGCTTCTTCGGTTCTTCCTGATAGACGGCAGAGGCCAGCGCTACCAGCCCCCCTTTCCACTCCAGAGTCCAGTCGTCCAGAGGAGGAGGCAGGAGGCCACAACCCAAAGAAGGCCTACGGCCCATGCCCGGCCCAGCTAAGGCCATCTGCATCTCATTACATCTTCCCATTCACTTCTTTCTCGGTTGGCCGGTTCCCCCAAATCCCCAATCCAATTTGCAAAACTCCAAATCTCCAACCCTAGACGGCAGTGGTCGACGGCACCACGGCAGGCCGGCACCCGGCACTCGCCGCACTTCGCCTGTCCGGCAGGCCGGCAGGGGTAGGGTGAAGGCACGAGCCAACGGGCGCACAACGCTTCTGCGGGGGGACAGCGCCGGGAGGAGGCCAGGAGGGGGAACCAAGTCGGGGAGGAGCTAGGAGCGTGCGGCGCTGGGCCGGAGCCAGAGAGGGAGCCGAGCGGGTGGCCGGGGAACGGGGGAGGAGCTCCAACCTCCAGCCGGAGCCAGGAGCGCGCGGCACCGGGCCGGAGACGGCGTTGGGAGGATCTCCACCAGGCCGCGTCGGGGAACGGGGAGAAGGCACGAGCGCACGGGGCTGGGTGGCGGCAGGGAGGAGGAGCAAATTGGATTGGGGATTTAGAAGGGGGTGCGCGACTGCGTGGCTATAAGCCTAGCCGGCCAGACCCCAGAACCAGATGTCCAGATTTGAGAGTTGAGACTTGATTTGTGAATGCCAGAGAGAGAGGTAGAAAGTAGAAATTAAGATTCAAGATGGCCCCTCCTAAGTCGAAAGGAAAAGGTAAGAATTGGATTGTGAATGCCTGAATGGTGAATACTGTGAATTTGTGATGTGTCTTGTGTGATTAATCTGAATACTAGTAATTCAATAATTTAGTATTTTGGTGACAAATTGTTCTGGACTTCATTGATGAGGTACGTTTTCTACATTTGTCCTGTCTTTGTATGTTCACATGATGCGGATTGTAGTTTTGAGATCCATTTAGTGTCATATGCTCTATTGAAAGTGATTGTAACGTGTATTATATATGTCTTGCTTTATTATCGGATAATAGTATTAGGTCATTCCGCCCAACCTAAATTTCGATCCTGGGTTCGCCACTGGGTATGTTCCCGACAATGACGTGAGTCCTTTGAGTATGGGTGTATGTGAGACCTGACCCAAGAGAGGATGAATTGAGCCCATGTAGGGGCATGAGCAAGAGTGAGCTGTGAGTTTAGCCCCACCTTGCTGGTTGAGCAAGAGTTACACCAACATATAAAAACCTTAGTGTTAAATGTATTTCAACCCAGTGTTAACCATTTTACGTGAGGCGATGATGAAAGTGTAAATGAGAGATTGGTGTGAATGCGTGGTTTATGCAACGTGTGGGTAGGCCTAAGTCTATTTGGAGCTGACACGTTTTTTTTATTTGAGGGGTACTTATCTCCCCCGATTTCAATTAGTGAAACCAAAGAATCGAATCTTTTCAACGCATAGCTACAATTACTCGATTGCAGATGCCTCTATAGTACACGGCTACATTCTCGTCTCACGATGAGCCTCCGGGCATCTCGAGCACGGATGGGCTGAGGGGTATGCTGCCCCCCCCCAACTGAGCTAGCCCAAGGACGTTGGAGACTTGGAACTCATCCAATGCCCCAACTCATCTCTTAACCCTTTATTAGACCACTTGTCTATCTTGACCTTTTTGTTCTGAACTAAATGATTCTGCAATTGAGATCTGCTAGTATCTTTCTTTGATGATCTACTCTCACGGCTCATTTCACCATGCCGTACTTGGTCACAACATCCCGGTCATGTGACTCGCGAATTCAAGACACCAAATTTGGAGCGAAGTGTATGTTGCCTAGCTATAGGCGTACCCTGAAGTATCCAATGGCTTATACATGTGCTGCCAGCGTCCTTTTCACCAGCCAACAGGAGGGGATTTTCAATTACTGGGGGGCAAAGAATATTTTTGTAAAGTTAGAGAGTTTGGTAGACCAATGAGAGTTCAGAAGGTTACATGTGATTCCCACATCGCAATTACGTTCTACCCTTGAGATTGTACTGTTTATACTAACATATGTAGTATATAATTAAATACTAACTAATATAAATAATTGGATCAAAGAGAATATACGACTCGTATTAAATTGAGTATATCACAAAAGAGCTCTTCCACGTATGCTCTCAATTTGGGAGCTGTCTTTGCCTTCTTCGTTCGAGCATCCCGTCCATTTCCCTGCCATCTTGCAATCAGCATCCCTACGACCCTGAATTTGTTTGCAATTTGGGAGCTGTGTCTGCCTTGTTCGTTCGAGCATCGCGTCCATTTCCTTGCAATCTTGCAATCAGCATCCCTACGACCCTGAATTTGTTTTCCTATTCGTAGTGGTTCTAGTGCAACGTTCACCATCTCTTCTTCATGAAACAAGGGAAGAAAAAATGCAGTTGTGTTATTGATGCTATCCCAGGCATAAAGAAGAGATGGCGTCACGGCGAATTGAATCCATTGCCCCACGAAAAAAAGGCTGAATTCATTGAACAATAAACAGTGAACACAATGTCAGGAAACTGGAGTTAGTGCCCTTACGGCCATGTTCATTAGGGCACTCTTAATGATCCACCATGTACAATGTCTATAGAATTAATTAGATATCCACGTTGGATCCATATAGAGCTGGGACTTGGGCCGGGTTTTTCTGGGCCAGCCCAAAGCCCGGTCGGCACGGCACGACACACGCCGGGCCAGGCTGTGCCTGAGAACATGGCCTATTGGGCGGCATGGCACAGCACGACATGGTCATTTGGGCTGTGTTTGGGTCGGCCCGGCACGAAAGAATCCCAGTCAGCCAATCCCTCCCCCGATCTAACCCAATCCTATCCCTCCCCCGGCCTGGTAGCCTGGCCCAATGGTAGCCTGGCCTGATCCCATTCCTCCCCCCCCGTCTGGCCCGATCCCAACCCCCTCCCCCATCCTAGCTAATCCCGATCCCCAATCCCACACGCCACCTCCACCCTCAGTTCCTCTCCCTCCCCACGTGCTGCCTTCTTCCCTCCCTCTCCGGCTCTCTCCCTCCCCATACGCCTCTCTCCCTCTCTGGCTCTCCTTCGACCGCCTCCCTCCCTCTCTGGCTCTCTCCCTCCCCATGCACCGCCTCTCTCCCCACGCTCCCTCCAGCCCGCTGCCCCTCCCTCAACTCCTCCAACCGCCTCCCTCCCTCCTCGGCACTCCCTCCCCACGCGCTGCTGGCCACCTCCTTCTCTCCAGCCGCCTCCTCTCCTCCTTCCACACTTGCCACGGGCCGGCCACCTTCCCTCCCTCATTGCCATCCCTCTCGCCCCCTTCTTCTTCTTGGACGGCAGTAGCCGTTGCCTTCTTGGGCGACACAGTCATCGTCCTCGGCCTCATCATTGTCAACGTCGCCGCTTGCTCAGGGCCGAGCCTGGGCCGACACAGCACAGCGGCGGCTCATCGTGCCTTGGGCCGTGCTTGGGCCTCGTCGAAGGCGAGTCGTGTCGGCACGGCACGGTGAGGTAGCCGTGCCCGGCCGGCACGGCATGATGTGGCCCGAAGCACGACGAGCCGCTTTAGTGATATATATAGATGACATGAATAGATACTTTAGACAACAGTTGTCTATAACATTGTACATGCTCTTAGTCTCAAGCACATTGTACTGGCCCGCGCTGAGCGAATACCATTGGATTAGAACACGTGCCATTGCCGCAACTGTAGCAGCTTAAACGCTGCCTTTAAAACGGGCGGCATGGTTACTGCGATGCATGCTGTGCTAGTCCTGTGACCCGAGGATGCACATTGCTCGGCGTGAACTTCGAAAGAGCAGCGGATCCGGGTCGTCGTTCTTGCTGGAGACCGTGTGCTATGGAAGCATCGAACACACTGGTGGAAACATTTGATGGATAGATGGCTGGAACTACAGCTTGTACGTACGTAGACAGTAGACTGTCTTTTCTTTCGATTCTGCCACACTTTTCAGCTCTCGATCACACCAGCCCTGCTCTTGGCCGGCCTGTGCTGCCACCAGGATCGACTCGCCCCCGACCTGCCGACCTACCAACCTCACTGCTGCCCTACAACACGAGGCACGACACCACGAAACGTTTGACCTCTACGGCGAGCCATTGAGACTGGTGGTTCTTCATCATCGTCCTTGCGAGTAAATGGACTTCTGAACCCTTGGTCCTCGAGCAGTAACGCTGTTGACCAGCAGTACGGGTTGCTCAAAGCGTCTTGATGGCCATCTTTGATGCATGGTCTATTAATCATTTGTACGGAACCTCGCATTCTATTGCTACAAACCGAGATCACGAAAGGATGGGTTGTTTTCCGGTGCATGCGATGCCAGTCTACTTCGATCTTGCTGCCACGGAGAATTTGGACCATGCACGCATCAGAGGAGCGTAGATGTGAGCTGTTCTCACCCTCCTGTACACGCTTCCCATCCGTCCTAGCTGCCATGGCTAGTAGTAGCTGCTAGCAGCCAGCTTTGGCACTCATGCAACAACAGTGAAGTCCTCCGCTCCTTCGCTAGTAGTAGCTGCTAGCAGCCAGCTTTGGCACCCATGAAACAACAGTGAAGTCCTCCGCTCCTTCGTTATCAGCATCACCCCACTAGCTAGCTCGTCGACCTTTCCTTATCATGTAAAGGTGGCCTTGTTCTTTCGGCTAGCTATATGTATAGGTCATTCATCGTGACACGCCAGTCAGTCAAAGTGTCAAACCCGGCCATGTTCCCAAAATGATAACGATTGTTGTGGCGCCATTCAATTCCTTTACTCCGAGAAAGCGGTTTAATTCTTCACAGGAAGGAGCGAGGAGGGAAAGATCGAGAG
The DNA here is from genome assembly GCA_036346255.1 of Ampelocalamus luodianensis. Lineage (NCBI taxonomy): Eukaryota > Viridiplantae > Streptophyta > Magnoliopsida > Poales > Poaceae > Ampelocalamus > Ampelocalamus luodianensis. The sequence continues at coordinate 4,479,524 of CM070634.1, forward strand.
CGAGCGAGAGAGAGAGAGAGGAGCTAGCCAGTAGAATGTCACTAGAAGCCGCGCGTTTACACAAAAGAGTGATAGGTAATATACATGTAGCAGCGAGGGGTGGTCACACCCCTGTCCTCGCTCTGGCCTTCATTCTGCAGTGGCGCCCCCCTTTTGTACATATGCCCGTATCGTCTCATTCCTCGAGTTCTTGGCCTATTTAGCCTCTTTTTAAAGAAGTAGCAAATCTAACCATATGTGAATAAAATGATAAAAATGACACTACGACAGGCTAGCAAGTGATATGTGTTCTCTACCATGCTCTCAGTCTGTTAAAGGCGCCTACCATGCTCCCCGTGGGCGGAACCGCCCTACCGTGATCCTCATGAGCGGTAGATGTCTGCCGCGCTCCTAGTCCATGGCACGTGGGCATCACGGGCAGGCACGTTCCTGTCGCTGTCTGGGAGCGCGGCAAGTGGTCTACCGCGCACGGGGATCGTGGTAGGTGGTGGGGTTCTGCGCACGGGGAGCGTGGTAGGAGGGGTGCTGGACATGCGGAGCACGGTAGGGATATCATTTTTGCTATTTCGGATGTGAGTGAACTAGATCTGCTATTTCGTTTTAAAAAGAGACCAAATGAGCCGATAACTCAGAATTCCTCCTCCCCTTTGCAACTTTGCTCCTCATAGGCCTCTGACCACCTTCTCTTATGCTCCGATCCTGTGGCACCATCACTGCCCAGCGCATACCTTAGCTCCAAGAAGCAAGGTTCTCCTAGCTGCATCTTTAGCAAGGTACGTAGGCTAATGGAAGAGCCTATACAAAAGGCAAGCTAGCTTTCCCTTCGATCTCACTCCAAGAAGCTTCTCTTTTCTTAGCTACCTCCAAGACGCTTCTCTTCTCGTTAACTCTCTCCAATACATTACATCTGGTTGTAATGAGATGGTCCAATGGCCGTGAGCTCACCTCGCCGAGCATTCCTCGCGGCCATGTTTCTGAGTTTCCTTCTCGGAGCTGCAACGGGCATCCGCACCATGACGCGCTCCTCTTATCAGGTACGTATGAGAATATCGCATCGCATTCGCATCTCACATTACATTATTCCTCATTATGCGTGGCCTCCTGTACGCGTCTGAAGTGCACTGCATTTGTGAGCAGAACTTAGCGGAGGACAAGTCGCGGCTGGGCTCGACGCCGCCGAGCTGCCACAACAGGTGCAACGCGTGCAACCCCTGCACGCCCGTCCAGGTGGCGACGCTCCCGGGGTTTAGCCGCCCAGTCCGCGTCGCCGACGACGAGGTCGCCGGCTTTGCGCAGTACTCCAACTACAAGCCGTTGGGGTGGAAATGCCGCTGCGCCGGCCGCCTCTTCGACCCCTAGTACGTACGTAACTAGTTGCTTAGCTTCTCCATGGTGTAGTGGCCTCTGAATGTACTATGCTACGGTTGAGACCAACAACTTTGGTCAGGTTTTGGTTAGTTAATCTGCTCCCGTTCCTTCATCTCCGGTGTGCCATGCATCCTGGCTTCGCAAGCTTGAATTCTTTAGAGTTGCAATTAGCACTGCCTGTCGCCATTTTTTTTTTTTTTTTGGCTGTGCCGAGCATTTTACACACATGTAAGAGTGATTGGGAGCGGTAAATTCTGTGTAGCGTAGTAGCACTAGTACTATGGTCATGACAGGTTAAAGGCAGGCCTGCATGGCTGCATGTGACTCGCCTCTGATGAATCTGAATTCCTGAATCTATTGCAAGATTGCGCCCACGTACAGTGGCGATCTGATTAGCGTGATTTGACCGGGTCTCAGACACGTACGTTACCAGAAGTGACTGAGCAATGGGCCCGTAGTCGAAATGATTGTGCTTGGTTTGGATGATTGCGTTGTAAATCTTGCACGAGGTGTGAGATGAACGGAGGCTGATGCGTTTTTAATCTGGTGAATCATATGGCATGATCATATCTTGGTACGATTCCGATGGCTTGCCATGTGTTTATTTATTGAGGTGTCTCCCCCGTGCCGAGCCGTTCGTATGGGAGGATCCCAGTGTGGGGTTCGTCGCGTTTGGAAGTACCTGCACGGACGTTGTCCTTGTCGGGCCTCCCCTGTAGCGGCGTATAGGCTTAGTTACTTGATCCCCCAGTAGCGACGACGCAGGTGTCCCTGACAGGCTGACATTATAATTTGCAGCTTTTGCGGAGCAAGAGCAATCTTATCTTCTCACTTGATGGCGACGTTATCTCTACTACTTAAAAACTATCAGGGTGGTCTGTGTATTTGTACGATTAAATTTATTTTAAAGTTTGTAGTGATAAATGATATAACTTAGATGCTTCATAATATATTTATGTATCTTGCAGCTATTTAGATTTCCAAAATATCATAAACATTAGAAAATGACAATAGAAGCTTGAAAGAAAATGCAACTTGAGTAACGTAATTCAAGTATGAGTTTTAATAGAAGGAAATCATGAGTATAATAAGTTAACCACTCTCCATTATGTTTGCATCATGTAGCTGCATGCCTTTAACTCTTTTTCAAAATGTTTGTGTATCTTTGTTAATCTCAAGCAATGCATTGATTATGTGTATAACAAAATTATCTTATTAGTTTACATAGTATTAGAGTACCTTACCCACGTATACACCGATGCACCATGAGCGATATACCTTGAACATATTTTCCCTTACGTCGGTTGCCCCACCGAACCGTGTGTCTTCTATGTCTTCTCCCCGCTATAATTGTTCTGCTTCAACCTCCAAGAGCAAGCTCAATTCTTGATCGATATCTCTCAGCTGCTACCCCTTCCAATGCAATACTCTACCACATAGTTATCTTCTACTTCTCTCCAATTATCGCTTATTGATGGCCATTGTAACATCTACACGTATATGCGTGCAAATATCGTGGATCCCTGCCGGGACACCCGTTGCGCTCTCTCTAGTGGCCAGGGGCGGAGATGGGCCTCGGGCATTTTTTAGTATTCATACAAAAAAAAATTGGAGTACATAGTGGCCAGATTCGACTTTTACTAGCCAGCCCGAGGCTATCCCCAGCCGGCCAGCCCAGGCACCTAGCGAAGCGGCCCAGTGGAGCGGCCGTGTGAGGGACCAGTGCCAAGGGGCAGCCCTAGCCGTCTTCGGTCTCTTCCCCAGACCCTAGTTTGGCTTTGGCAGTTCCCCGAGGCGGCGAGGCCCGAGCGATCCTCTATGAAGTTATGATCATTATTGTGTCTGTATGACAGTACGAGTGTTAGTGTATCTCTATTAACTGCCTATTTAAATTTTAGTGTATGTCACTTAAAACTCCTATTGTTGATGAAGATATGATAGCCTCAAATGAACTAAATTTTTGTTAATTAAGCAAAAATTACCTTGTGCTAGTGGTATGTTACATTCTTTTTTTCTCTATGTTTTATCTATTTTGTCGTATTGTTAAACATGGAATTCAAATTTTATTTTGAGTGTGCATTTATGTTGTACTTTTGTTATGCCTCAATGTTGATAATATTTGACGTTAGTTGTAGACTTATAACTCCTTAGTTTTGGGCCCGAGGCTCTGTGAAATCATAGCTTCGCTACGGCTAGTGGCACCAAGCCTATTTCTTACCGTTGCGCTATCTCTACTCCAAGCTCTTTACTCTTTTGTTTCTGTACGCCTATGCTTCTATTCGTAGGATGCATGTATGTATATACACATACACAATGTTATACATACTCGATGTCTTCTTCTCTTGTGTCGGTCTCTTCTCTTCTTCGATGTTGTCCAACTCAACGATGTGGCTTCCTTACTAACTACGATAACCTCTCATCTTCACTGATGTCGGTATGTCCGCCTTAGTCGTTGTCTAACGATAGGGAGAATCTTCTCTCCATCGCCGGTGATGCCATGTCACTCACCAACAATAGCATGCTCCTAGCTACCCGATGGTCATATATCGTCAATAGCTCGTCTTTAATCCAATGCTTTATCTCCTCTGTGCTATGTCTTCCTTATTATCGAGTTGATTTGGTCATTGACTTCTTCAATAACGCTGATGCTCACCATTTGTCGTTATAGCATTTTGGCTCCTTTGACTCTGGTCTTTCTCTTCAGCGGCTCTAGCGAGTAGCACGACATTGTCTTTATCAAACAGCTAAGGCGAGCAACATGGAATTGTTCTCATCTTCATCGTCGCTACCTTGACTATTCGTTTTCTTATGAATCAATGTCTTCTTGTAAGACAGATCGACGTCATTGTACCCTTTTATGGTCTCCTCTAACACCATTCACGATATCTTCATTATAACTTATATTTAATTTATTCAAAATTTTGGCATCATGTTCTCCAGCGGAGAGAATAGAGAAGCTCAAAGTAAAATAAATAAATAAAGGACTTCCTTTCATCATTTAGGTATTGGAGATCAACGAGCTCATTGGGAGTTCTGATCTAGTCGACGTTCCGACCACTTCTGCCCCAATGACCACTCAAGAGGTTGGCTCCTTGGAAGTAAGAAAGGCATCAAGAAAGGAATTTACATTTTTAGATGAAGTATTCTATCGTCAAACCAACTTTGATGTATAATTAGACAGGAGAAAAAGAGGATCCGCCCACCGAAGTTACCATGGTCACAGATTCTAAAGTGGCCATGACCGACCAGGCGGTTGCTGCTGGAGCAACCGTCTTACAGGTCGATGAAACCACAACCTTCGACCAGATGGTCAGGATTTTCTCACCAACACAGAGGTCGAGGAAATTTCTTTTGACCTTCGATTGAAGAGCGTGAGGGGTCTAACCAGCCCTACCGGTTCGGAACCGGTAAAATCAGTTGAAAAGAAAAGGAAGGCAAGCGCCGTGGATTATGCTCCAGGGTGTTTCAAGATCAAGACAAAAAAGACAACCAGGTATGTATGCATGAAAGAAACTTATGTAAATACAAACCTTTAATGTTTCTGGTATTCTAAAATCTTGATTTTCCTTTTTCCCTACTTTTCATAGATCCGCTGGTGTTCTGGTCGCTTCCAATCAGAGCAACCATCGAGAGGAAACTCCTGAGGACAGAGTGGTCGAGCCAGCCCCCGAGCAGGTGGCAGCGCTAGCACCTACTCAGGAACCTGTGGTGGCTCTAACCCTGCCTATGGAGGCAGAGGTTCCAAGAGGGCCCCAGTAGGTTCCGACTACTGCTGGGATTGCTCAAGGAGACATGATTTCCTCATTATTGAGGAGGTCTCCTCATCCTAGCAACTTCCCCAGTTGCCCTCGGATCTTCGATGATGAGAAGCTCGACGAGGCCTGTAGGAGAATTCTGGACCGTCAACTAAAGATGGGTCCCAATGTTGCCTACTTTGAATATGCAGATATGGCGATCTAGGTAAGCACCACTTTTATAGTCTTTTCTTTAAAGTTTACTAGAAAACTAAAAGAAGTTTGCTATTTTTGTAGCATATGGTAGAGAATTTTGCTGTGGTCGGAGGACTGACCCAGCGTATAACTAACTTGGAAAAACAAAATTCTGAACTAAAACGTAAGTTGATCTTCTTGATTTTTTCCATTTAATTTGCTTCTCGTTGTTTCCTAACAACCCACCTATCATAATTGATAGAATCAGAGGTAAATAAGAAAGAGATTATGGCTAAAGAAGCCATAATAGCTCTGCTCGAGAAGAAGTGCGACGCCAAGAAGACTAGTGGACCAGGTTCAACGAGGCCTCTTCCTAGCACAAGGTAGCTATCGAAGCCGTGAATAAGAATGCTCAAGGTAACTAATCATAAAACTTGACCAGTTTATTATGCATTTAAATTATATTTCATTAACTTTTGATATGCTCATGCAGAGCAAGTTCAAAAATTAGAGAAAAAACCCCCTTAAGTTCGAGCATGACAAGGAGACAGCACTCAGGCATATTCTTGAAGAGAAGGTCAAGGCTCTTAACAAAATTCTCTTCGACATAGGATCAGGAGAATGTCTGTCTATCTTAAGAGATCCGGTGAAGAAGATAAATTATCTTGGTCAACAACTTGAAGATCTCAAAAAGTCTACTCAAAACAACTCGAAAGAACCATGCACAGACCATGAAGGCACCGTTGTTAACAGAGTCAGCCTTGCTTTGGCAAACTGAGAACTTCCGACCCCTCCATTCACCTCCAAGCTATTGAAGCAGACTTAAATTGCTCGAAGGATAAAGCAGACAAGTTACTCGAGGAAGTAATGCCTCTCGGAAACAAGGTTGCAGAGAAAATGGAGGTCGGATCTCCAACGCGTAGCGACTAGGCTGGTAGTCCCAATGAGTAGATTAATGTAATATAAGAATTACCAATGTAAAAAACTTACCTTTTATCATCAGTAAAGTCTGTGTTTATCTTTTTAACTTATTGAGTACTCACATATTTCCTAGCCCCCGATTGGTTGTATAGTAGAAGAACTTACTAAAGAAGCAGTAGATCAAGAAAAAAGAGCAAAAGTCCCGACCATTGTACATGTGCTGATTATGTGGTAAAACTGATCGTAATAATACTAGGAAATAAATTTGGTCAGAACCAGTGCATGATTTCGACTAGCTGTAGATCTGTTTTCATAATCAAAATACAAGTAAATACATTGTATGGGCGGATGATATTATAAGACCTGTCTTGATGAGAAGAAACTATGGAAGGATGTATGTAGGAAAAAACGATAAGTGTTCTTATTTATACAAATTATCCAAGTTGATCGTAAAAATTGCTAAGAACCAAAGACATGATAAATACTTTGCAAAACATATTCATTCTCAAATTCTGACTGACAGCGAAGATCGTAAGAAAAAGACTGTCGCTAGGAAACTCCTTTCAGTAGGCAGAATCACATGCAGAGAGGAGAGATTTCGACTAGGAGGTTTTTCGTGTCCCGACCAGTAGCCAAAACAGGAGCAGAATAGAATGTTGAAGTAATGAAAGAAAGTCCGTAAGTTCTTTAGCATATAAGCAACTATATATAGTTGTCTATGTGAACTAGCCCTAATTTAGACTGAGTGTATTGATTGCAATGCTACTGCTTTAGACGAAACCCAATTGCATGTTTGACAAGGATTAAAACCTATATGTATTATTTTTAATACATAAAAGATCATACGTCTCCATGGTCGTAACCCCTGAGGTTCACGACCTCACTGGTCGTAGAGATTCCAGAGGTTACGCAATGGGTACCCTGGTCGGACGAAGGCCTGTGCCTAGCTTCCGACCAGAGAGCTGCTCGTACAGGGTATGAACTGATGTTTAGAATTGATTCCAGGTATATTCTCTACCGTGTGATGAATGGAATACGTGCGTATATTTCATACCACACGACGTTTCTTATCCTGAAACACTGATGAACAACCACCATGCGATTGAGTATCTCACAAGCATACAACCGCTGAACGGTTGATCCTCCATCAACAGTCATCCCGCCCCGACCAATCGCGATGCTTCACAATAGACATCTTCTCCAGAAGTAACTGCCACCCTTTCAAGAGCTATTTAAAGATGGAGCATGGACAGAGCAAAGGGGGTCTTGGATCAGACAAAAGTATAGACATTAGATTTGTGTTTTAAGTTTGATATTGTAGCATAGCAAGCAGTGTTCTCAGTGTAAACAGGAGTAGTTCATCATCTAGTCAGAAGGCATTCCCTGTAAATTCCTATTCATATTAATATAAGAGCAGGCCCATTATCTCTCCAGAATTTCCACATCATTCTCTCCTTTTCTTTTTGTAAGATCGACGTCTTGATCGTCGACAGCTGGCGCCGTCCGTGGGGAACGCGGCATGGAATTTTGGAAGAAGTTATTTGCTCATCAAATCCTTGTCCATTTCCCATTTGTAATCGCTCATGCGGTTATGGCGGAAAGTTGGGACGAGGAAAACTGGTTCGATCTGGCGGACTACTCCAACATCGACATGGACGCATGCATCCACGCCATGGAGGAAAACAGAGTCTCTTCATCATCGTCCTCCTCCGCCGGTTCGCCCATCGCAGATATCAGCAAGGTCGACCGGATGGATGAGGATACACCGCTACGATCAATGGCGGTTTTAGAGGAAGTGCTTCCGACCAGCTCGGAACACCCAAAAACCTCTGCAAGCCCGGACTTTTCGACCGGCAAAAAAGGTGACGAAAATTCAACACCACAATTCGAGGATCACTATACCCTTGATGCGATCATGGTTGACAGGTACTCACCGACGACTTCTGGCAATTCCAGGAGCCAATCGACATCTGGTCACGGTATCGATGAAACCTCCACTGGTCATAAACCAAGCGAGAATGATAAGGCTCAGCATACGATCGATGATCCGCCGGATCAGGTTGAGACCATTACGAAGACCTCAAGAAGTGTTGATTACCGACCACTCTCCATCGTGGAAGCTTCTTGCAGAAGCTCTGAAAGGATCTTCATTGATTACGACGGAAGCTCGTCGGAGGATCACTGCTGGAAGCACGAGGTCAATGCAATCGGAGATACAAATCAAAATGTCGTGTACGCTCCTTCTCATGTTGCCTCGCCACCACATAATGATGGAGATGGTACGAGCGGTCAGGCACCAAATGCCAGAGGTAACAGAACTCGTGGACGTCCATCAGTTAATTCGTCTGGTTCTGCCCCAGCAAATGTAAGAGACCAGGCAAGACCGACCAGGAGGTCGGGGGGTTCAGGCTATCAAACACCCTCTCCTGGCAGAAACCCTTTGAGACCTTCAGTAACCATACAAAACCTGCAGCGAGTTAGAGATATTCTAAATACTTCTGACCCTGCTTTGGCAGAGACTCCAGGTTTTATCCAACTTGTAAGTCAAGTATCAGAAATTATCCAACAGACTATGCAACGCACAGAAGCATATCGGAAACGAAGGCACTCGCAAAGTCAGACCATGACTTCATCCCAGCACTCTTCCCGCAGCAGGGACCAGCATGGTCGTGTTGAAGACCAGTTGATACCGAGACCACCTCGACGATTCCAACCAACAAGTCATGAGGGGAGAAGGCTGTTCCAAGAATCCTCACCCTCACTTCGTCGAGAGGAGCAATCGCTTAGACCTGATGATCTTCGATATCATCTGAACCAAGCAAGCGGTCTGAGGCGTCCTAGCAACGTCCACGACCGAATCGGGACACCGAATCACCGGCAATCTAATCTTAGAAACCGGTATTCGACCGATTATAATTCGGCCCCTTTCCAAAGAAGGCGCCATGAAACTATCACAGGTTGTCGAGCTTTCTCCGCAGGGCTCCAGGCTGTGTGTTGGCCAAATAGGTTCCGACCGGCCAATTTGGACAAATTCAGTGGGACTCAAAATCCTTTAGAATTTCTCCAAATATATACCACCGCCATCAGAGCCGTTGGTGGTGATGAAAATGTAATGGCTAACTATCTTCTCTCGGTATTAGAAGGATCAGCCCAGTCGTTCTTACTTAACCTACTGATCGGATCATTGTATACTTGGGAGCAACTTTGCGACCTTCTGATTGCAAATTTTCTGGGTACGTACGATCATCCTGAAAAGGAGGATGATCTCCACCGAATCCAGCAAAAATCTAACGAGACTCTCTGGCAGTACATCAAAAGATTTAGCAGGTTCGTAATTCAATACCAGAGGTTGTAGAATCTTATGTCATCCAAGCCTTCAAAGCGGGATTAAGAAACCGAAGGTTTACGGAGGATTTAGCTATACATCCCCTACGAACAACCATTGAGCTTTTCGATATGGCTGACAAGTACGCGACCGCCAGCGAAGCGGTCGAGTGGAACGAGGCCATTGATCGAAAGAATAAAATCCCCCAATCTGGCTCAGATAAGGCAGAAAGAAAGCAAAATAAGACTCTCAAGAAAAAGAGACACCGCAAAACCAACGATAAGGAGGTTCTTGCGATTCTTGAAAAATTCACCAAGGAAAGAAAAGATTATTCTGGTCATGGCAAGGCAAAAGCCCCGACCAATGAATACAAGAAAAATAAGAAGTGGTGTCCTCTTCACCAGCAAGCAGGACATGACTTGCGTAATTGTCGTGCTTAGCAAAAGAAGCTAGAAGATTATTATGCAGGTAAAGGTCCACTCCCTTCAATACAAGAGCTCAGGGAGACAAGCTCCAAGAAGGACAAGACGGTGACGAAGAAATAGAGTACCAAGAACCTCAGCACACTGTCGACGTGATCTTTGGTGGGTCTTCTTCGTACGAGTCCAGGCGTCATCTGAAGGTCATGGAGCGGGAAGTCAACCTTGCCGAACCTTCGATCGCCGTTAAACCTTCAAGGTGGTCGGAGACAATAATCTCCTTCAGCAAAGAAGATTGCCCTATCTCTTCGACTCGACCAGGTAGGTTTCCTGTTGTCGTTGAGCCTACTATTAATAACTGCAAGGTTAATCGGGTCTTGATAGATGGGGGTAGTTCTTTAAATATTTTATTTGCAAACGCATTGGAAGACATGCAGATTCCCAAATCCAAGGTAGAACCTGTGAAATATGCCTTCCATGGTATAGTTCCTGGATCTACCGCCAAGCCAATAGGGCATTTGTCCCTACTGGTTACGTTTGGGAGGCCTGACAACTTCCGGACAGAAAAGATTTCATTTGATGTGGTGAATTTGGAAACCGCATATAATGTAATTCTTGGTCGTCCGGCCTTAGCAAAATTCCTGATAGCCACGCATTACGGTTATCAGAGTTTAAAAATGCCGGCACCAAAGGGGGTCATCACGGTTCGAGGCGATCAAAAAATAGCCTACGCCGGAACTAAAAATTGGTTCTGCTCGGATTGATTGTTTTACTGAAAATTATCAGCGTGAACGACGACTTGAAGACATCAATTTCCTTGAAGAACGACGAAATCAAGCCTTGATACGATTAGCGGTCTACCAACAATCCATGCGTCGGTATCACAATCGTAGGGTGCAACCTTGTAGCCTAACTGTAGGTGATCTGGTTCTTAGAAAAATTCAGAACCAAGCGAGTCGCAACAAACTTTCACCTAAGTGGGAAGGTCCATACACTGTGGTCGAAGTCACCCGACCAGGTTCGGTAGATTAGCTATGTCGGACAAGCAAATCTTGTCTAATTCTTGGAATATTGATCAATTGCGTAAGTTCTTTGTATAATTTCTTGTATTTATTTCATTTCATATTTCAATAAAGATGCATTTTCTTTTCAAAGATAAGTATGATTGTTTATAATTATCATTCGTTGCTAATGGTCATATATCATTATTGTTAATGTTGGTCGGAGAAGACACTTATTCTCTCCGATATCCCTTTACAAAAAAACTAAGAGGGATCTCCATTACTCATTGGTGCTGACTTAATTGCCAAATTCCACACCGGTCGTAGCCGTGATTATTGCTTCAATGATTCCCACACACAATAACATAATCTTTTCTCAAAGAAACATACGAGTATAAGGAGCATAACTCAGACAATTTATATGGTTTTGTTATTCCTCGAGAATTCGAAGATTATATTCTATTTCAACATTCTGTCCTACTCTTGTTTGGCTACTGGTCGTGACACGTAAATCCTCCTAATCGAAGTCTCTCCTCTCTGCACGTGGTCCTGCCCACTAGAAGGAGCTTCCTAGTGACGGTCCTTTTCCTACGATCCTCACTGCCAGTCGGACTTGAGCATGAGCACGTTTCGCAAAATATTTGACAAATCTTCAATTATTGGGATTTATTACGACCAGTTTCGAATAATTTATATAAACAAAAGTACTTATCATTTCTTTTTGCATATATTTTTTTTTTGCATATTTTCTTATCATCAAAGCAAGTCTTGTTATATCTTCAGACTATATGTGGTATCTCACAGTGATTCGATAATGGACAAGATCTAGACTAGTCGAAATCATAAACCGGTTCCGACCACATGATTTTCTAGTGTTCACTAGATCATTTTTACAAACATTATCAACACATATATCATGGTCGTAGTTATTGCTCATTTTCTTAGTCTACTACTTCTTTAGTAAAGTTCATCTACTAATATAAGCAGTCGGGGGCTAGGAAATATATGAGTATTTAATAACATCAATAAGACAAAACAAGAACTTTGTTGATGATAAAAGGTAAGTTTTATTTACAAAGTCTAAATATTACATTCATCTACTTGTTAGAACCATCAGACTGGTCGCTGCGTGATGGAGATCCGACTTTTATTTTCTCAGCAACTTTCTCTCCGAGAGGCCTTACTTCCTCGAGAAGTTTTGTTGCTTCATCTTCGGAGCAGTCGAAGTCTTCTTCTATAGCTCCAAGACGGACAGAGGGGTCGGAAGCTTTTAGTTTCGCCAAGGCAACACTCACTCCATTCGCTCGAAATAAGTTCCTTTTTTGGTAAGTTTTCAAAGAAATTTCAAAAGAAAGAGTTATAAAGATGGTCGTAAAATACTTACCCGAATTGCCACGTCATTATATTCGGCAAAAAATCATATCTGGACCCATCTCAACTTGACGGTCCAATATCTTTCCCCAGGCCTCGCCAAGTTCCTTATCCTCGATAAATCGAGGGGAAAAAGAGAACTTGTTAGCATGAGGAGTATTTCCAAGAGGAGGTGGAACCTGTTGGTGATCTCTCGGGATGACTACCTCCGGAGACGGAGTGAGAATCACTAGCGGATCCTGAGCAGATATCGGTACTGATACCTGCTCGGGGGCTTCTTTAGCCACTTCATCCTTTATGGTCTTAGCTTGAGGAGTGTCCTGATTAGGAGCCTCCACAACCACCTCTTCCCCAGGAACCTTTTTCTGAGGGGGTGTTCTGGTCGGAAACAACTAGAACACCAGAAGATCTACGAAAGAAGAAAGTAAGGAAGATCAATGTTTCAACATATCAAAGATATTCAAGGTATGTATATACATGACTTCTTCATTTAAATATACCTGGTCGATTTTTTGAGTTTAACCTTGTAACGCATCGGATTAAAATCCGTTACGCTGGCCTTCCTCTTCTTCTCAACCAATTTCACTGGTTCTCATTCGGCAGGGTTGATTAGATCTTGCACATCCACTGATTGAAAATCAGAAGCAATATCCACGACCAGTTGGTCAAGGATAAGGTCCCTGGTTGCCAGGTCAGTGGGTGTAGATTCGTCGACCTCCAAAACAGTAGCTTCAGTAGCCACTGGCAGGTCCTTAGGGACCTTGCTGGAGGGTACGACAACCGCCTAAATAAATCATCAAAGATAATTAGGCGATGAAAATCATTTGTCTAAATATCATTCATGTTCGGTCACCTACCTCTGGAAGGCTGACATCCTATATGGTCGTAGGGGTGGTCGGGTCATCAATCGGCTCACATCTTTCAGTGGCCTTGTTGATCCTCAACCTGATCGACTACACATCAAAGAGGATTTATGGTATACCGATCAGAAATAATATGTACGACAAAGGAAAAAAGCACAGTTGATAGTCTTACCTTAAGTCTCTCGATCCTCTCTTTGACGGAAACGACCGCTAAGATCCGAGGAAAACTAGCCTTGTCGCCAGGCTCTCCGGCACAGATCATTTTGATCCGGCTTCTAATCTCGTCAGAAGATAAAGCTGTAAAGGTAAACAAGAGACTTGAGGATACAGAAGTAATTAACTAATATAGACAAACTGGTCGGAATCACTCAGAGCTTACCCTCTTTGGAATCTTTGATCGTATCACCACTACCAATATACCAAAGCATTGGGTATGCTCGGGCCTTCAAAGGACTAATCCGGCGCATGGAAAAATCATTCACTACGTGCCAGGACGTTAAACCCTTGACACTAAGAAGCTTGATAGCTTCAGCCCATAACTCCGTGGAGGAGCGCCATCTAGGATTCTCGACCGTCTTCTTACCATAATAATAAAGATTGTCTTTCTTCGTGACCGTCATATAGAACCAACTTTTCTTCCATGACGACCACGAAGATTTTGAGTACATAAAGATGTACTCATTAGCTTTTTCGTCATGGAGGCGCAAGGTGCACTCTCCAGGCATCTCGATCGTCTTCCCAGACTTCGTCATCCTGTAGTAGTACTTGAACAGATCCAGATATGTGGGAATTCCCAAGTACACTTCGCAGAGATAGATGAAGATGCTGAGATTGGCGATAGTATTGGGAGCAAGATTCACCAATTCAACTCCATAATACTCCAAAACTGTAAGAAGGAATGAGTGAATTGGTAGCCTAAATCCGCATTCGACATATGCAAGAAAAACCAAAATTTCCCCATCTCCATTGCTCGGGGAGTGTTCTCCAACCGCTGATCCCCAAGAAATCAGACTCTTATCGAGAAGCATCCCGATCTTCTCCAAGCTCTCTAGCTTCTTCTCGCTCAAGTCGAAAGCCGACCAGTTAGTGATTTGGTCCAACATGGTCAGGTTTTTGGATGAGGAAAGAAAGGGAGGATGAAGAATAAAGAGGTCGGAGGCAGTTTCTTTATTCGGGAGATGAAGAGGGAAAGCAGGAAGTGTACAAACTCGAAGCCTATAAAGGTTTTTTTTTATAACTTCAGAATTTCTAACTGCAATCGGGAGTTACCCAAAAGTTCAACGGACAAAAATCTTTTTTCCAACGGACACAAAAACTCTTCGATTCCCAAGGCAAGTTCTCAACTTTAAAATGAATATAAACCGCTTCAAATATCATTGCATTTTAATGAGCGTCTGCCCGATACGACTTCATCGGAAGAGAGGTGTTCACATGACCTATTCATTTAAAGTTTGAGGGCTAGCTGACGAGGATTAAAACCTCTATGTGTTATTTTTAATACATAAAAGACCATACGTCTCCATGGTCGTAACCCCTGAGGTTCACGACTTCACTGGTCGTAGAGATTCCAGAGGTTATGCAATGGGTACCCTGGTCGACGAGGGCCTGTGCCTAGCTTTCGACCAGAGAGCTGCACGTACAGCGTATGAACTGATGTTTAGAATTGATTCCAGGTATATTCTCTACCGAGTGATGAATGGAACTTGTGCGTATATTCCATACCACACAACGTTTCTTATCCTGAAACACTGATGAACAACCACCATGCGGTTGAGTATCTCACAAGCATACAACCGTCGAACGGTTGATCCTCCATCAACCGTCATCCCGCTCCGACCAGCCGCGACGCTTCACAATAGATATCTTTTCCAGAAGTAATTGTCACCCTTTCAAGAGCTATTTAAAGATGGAGCATGGACGGAGCAAAGGGGGTCTCGGATCAGACAAAAGCATAGCAAGCAGTGTTCTCAGTGTAAACAGGAGTAGTTCACCATCTAGTTAGAAGGCATTTCCTGTAAATTTTAGTTCATATTAATATAAGAGCAGCCATATTATCTCCCTAGAATTTCCACGTCGTTCTGTCCTTTTCTTTTCGTAAGATCGACGTCTTAATCGTCGACACTGTTGATCTTCCGAATTGGCTTAGCCTGGCTATTTGTCATCCACCTTTAAATAACTAATGAAGTGGTGGTAGTTACTCCTAGAAGATGCGCTCTTTGGAAGTGTCGCGCCAGGTCGGAGAAATCGTGGTTGTTGGTAAAAAGCCAACTGACCAGTAGTTGATGTCGGTGGGGGATATTGTAACAACCCAAATTTCAAATTCCAGTTGAAAATGAAATTTAATTATTTTGTGGGATTTTCTGAAATTTTTAAAAGCTTTTACTTGAATGATTTAAAGCTAAACAAATTTATTTGCAAAATCTATTACCAAATAATAGTTGAAAATATTTTATTTAAGTCCAAAATGCCCCAGAGAATTTCTGTGAATTTTCTAAAAAAATTTGGACTTAACCTCCTATTTTCTAAATCCTATTTGAATTATCTGCGGTTAATTAATTAGAAAATCAAAAGAAAATCTTAAATAGGTTTTAGGCCGAAACTCCCTCGGCCCATTTCCTTTTCCCGCGCGCGCGACCCGCGCCAGCCCAGCCGCGCCGCCTCTCTCCCTCCCACTGACAGCGAGACCCGCTGTCAGCCTCTTCCTCTATCTCGCACACACGCGCCTGCACCGGCCTTTATCAGCCGTTGGATCAAAATCCAACGACCACCTTTCACGAAACCTTCGGAACTCCGAAGACTCGACGCCTGTAGACCGTCTGATCTAAATCCAGCGGCTCATATGCATCAGTAAATTTTCTACTCACTCACACCGCCTCAATCTATCGCGACCGTTGGATTAAGATCCAACGGCTGCACATCCACAGCACTTACCCCTTCGCTCCCACCCTTGTCCACCGTTCGATCGCCATCCAACAAACCCGAGTCATCGTCTTCCTTTCCATCTTCTTCCTCTGCCTTCCTTTTTCTCACCCGCACCGTCCGCCATGGACGCGTTTCAAAAACCTTCCATACTCGGTGAAATCCCGATTCAATCGCTGAGTTCTCGCAAGCATTAAAACCCCGCGATGATTCCGATCGTGTTTCCACCTCTCACTTTCCTTCCCTGGCCCCGAATCCCCGTGATTTCGCCAGAGGTCCCGCACGGACCTTCGTGCTCTCCACGCCGCCTCGGCCATGCCCGCGCCCTATAAATAGGGGCGACGGGAGCGCCTTCCTCACCGTAACTCGACGCCGCCACCCACAGCCCTCCTCCTCGCTCCTAGCGCCCTAGATTCAAAGTTTTTCGTCGACGGTGAAATTTCACATCTTCTCCGGTTCCGGCGCCACCGTAGACGCTCCGACCACTCTGACCTCGTCATCGACATCGCCGCGTCGTTGCGAAGCCAGCACACCCACTCACTTCGCCGGAGGACCCCGGGATCCCCATCTTCCCCGCCGACCGAAGCTCATCGCCGCTAAAGCTCGCCGCCGCCGACCATTCCGCTGCGCAAACTCGCAACCTCGGTGAGCATCGCGTTCAGCATCGCCTCCTCTTCATTTTGCGCACCTTCACTTCCCTCGCCGCGGCGTAAAACACCGGCGAGCCACACGCCGGAACACCACCAGCATCGAGCCTACGTGGCCTTGCCACGCAAGCGCCGGGTCAGCGCCACCTCGGCGTCAAAACCCACGTGGCTGCTCACGTGGCGGCCACATCAGTCGCGTCACCACCACCTCCCGAATGTCAGGGAATTATTTTTAATTCCTTTAAATTCTGAAAATTCTTCGTTGACGTCAGCATTGTGCAGTAAATAGATTTCCTCTAGAAAAATAATTCGAAAAATTCATTTAAATTGCAGATTTAGGTTTAAACTTCAAAAATTCATAACTTTTGCATCTGAACTCCAAATTGGGTGATTCAAGTTGTAAAATTTGTATAAAATTATAATCTAGCTAACTAAATCAAAGTATTTCAATTTGGAGTTATTTTGAGTTGTCTTTTTGAATTTATTTGAATTTGAATTGAATTTGTGGTATTTTCACGTATAGACTTCAACGACTCTGGAGAGTTTGACCATCCCGAAGACCTAGATTTTCAGGACGTCAATGAAGGCAAGTTATACCATTGATCATGTTGATCCCATTAATTTAAATGTATTTTCAGTTTTTAAATCACTTAATGCATGCATATATTTATACAATTGTTTGAATGCCCTGTTTTTGTATATAGTTATTCCAATATTCATTGTATGACAAATTTGAGTATTGAATATGACTGCCTCATCACCCTTAGGCAAAATGATACTAAAATTAGTCTTATGCTTAGCTATGCTTAGATCACACTTATAAATTTGGGAAGGTTTAGCCAAATCTTTTACAAACTTGATTCAAATTTGTTACTGTGGTATTGTTTTACCACAAAAGGTTTATAAAGGGGATTTTACACTAAATAAAATCAAAAATGGGTTTGAACTTGGGTGAGATGGATGGATGGTGGGTGCAGGTTCATGCACGGGTTTAGTCTGGTTAGGACTAAGGCCGAGGGTTTTATTCGAAAGACGTCCAAGTCAATTGAGGACTGGTCTTTGAGCCGCTTTTTGCTACGCCTTACCGTACCACCACATGTCCTGTATGGGCAGGATTTGGCTAAATAATTTGTGGCGTCTTAGTGTTATTTGTGCTATGTTGTTTGTGTGGGGGTCGGTTAGACATTAGTCCCACCTGGCGCAAGAGGGGCTCCCGGAGGATGGTTAGTCCAATGGTGGTGAAACCTTAGCGGGTATAAATACATTAAGACACTGCATTGTAAAGGCCTCATGATAATTGCTTAGTCACACGCCTTCGAAAGCGTGCATTGGCCGACATTAAAAGCAAATTATCTCGTGTGGGTAAAGCTGTATAAACTTTGCAGAGTAGAAACTATTCGAATAGCCGCGTCCGCGGTCATGGACATGCTAGCAAAGCCACTCTAAGTTAGACTTTATTTTTGGTTTATAAAATGATTTCAACAGATGATTTTAGGATGCTTAATCCTATGGTAAAAATTAAGCGGTTAACCAAATGATAGGATGGTATCCTTCACCATTCAATCAATGGAGGTTATCTACTATAAACTGTCATTTTAAACACTGATTTTAGTTATAATATACAAACTGGCCTTGGAAATTAATATGTGTATTTAATCTGAAAATGTTGTTTATGCAAAATGAACCATGCTAATATCCCTTGTTTACCTTATGCATGCATTATCTTTCAATATTGGGTGTAACTTGTAAGCACGGTAGTTGTGCTTACTCTTGTTGAATAATCCTTATTCAGGAGAAGACTTCTATCAAGATAGTGAGGATCTTTATGACTAGGCTACGCCCCCAGACGATTGCATGTGGCAAGTCGTGTGATCTACTACTATTTTGCTTTCCGCTGTGTTATCTATCTATTTGGCCTCATGCCCTTTCTGTAATAAACTCTGAGTTACTATTAATAAAGTGCGTGATATGATTGTGCTCACTTTTGTTTGACTGTGTACACTAGAAATCTTGTACTAGTGTATGAACACAGAGAATTCGGGATCCTTCGCTCCTGGGTTCGACAGATATAACCATATAGTAGTTATTGTCAGTGACTTAGGGTTGTTAAGCATCGTGTGGTTTGGAGTAAATATAGCATGTGTTTCATTCATCACACGGTAAGGAATATACTTAGAATTGGATCCAAGTATTAGTTTATTGCTTTTACGAGCAGTTATCTGGTCGGGGATAAGGTACAAGACCTCGTCCGACTAAGGTACCTATAATGTAACCTCTAGAATCCTTACGACCACATGGGTCGTTAGCCTTAGGGGTCATGACCACGAAGGACATACAGTCTTTAATTAAATAAAGTAATATTTAGAGTTTTAATCCTCGTCAAAGTTCATAACCTTAATATAGTGAGCCTATATTAAGTGTGCCTCCTTTGATAGGAACTCTGAATTTGACCGAAAAAGGTTGACCTGGTTAAGAATCCCCGTCAACATGTGAGTATAATGTGTCAATATGAATACGGCTCTCCAATCAACCAATGCGGAATGTACTTTAATTTCTATGATTTTTTGTGAATACGAGGATTCTTTTGCGATGAAATAACTTGAAAATTTGACGATTGCGCATTCGAATGATTGTTTGTTAAATTGTTATTAAAAGGAGAAAGAGTACTCAATCTAATAAAAAAAAGTTTTCCAATAGATTATTTCTTGAGGTTGTGTCTAAGACTTTAATTGCTACAAATGTGCATGATTCTTGATGATCAATAATGAAGTACAACTTTGTGGTATACATATTTTAGCTCATTTATCATATCAATAATAAAGTCGAACTGTACAAATAATCGGGTAGATATTTTGCTTTAAGACAGTGAGACCCACAAAATACGTTTTTAGGTAACAAGTAAGTCTCCAAGACTATTTGGTTGTTTCTTATGTCTTGATATTAACAATTTGATAGTTTCTTTATTTAGAAACAACTTTACTTTCTCTCCTCGTTTTCTTTCCTTCACATCACCTAAATACTGATGTAACAATTCCTTAGTAACAGCTAACATGGACTGTTGTTGTAGATGCTCTTACAGACGCGACTAAACTGCCGCGCGTGCGAAGCAGGCTGGGACTCCGCCGTCTTCGGTTTCTCGGCTTGTCCGTTGCCGCCGCCCTTTACAGCTGCCCTATTGCTGCAGCCAGGGGCGGACCTACCATTATGGCAAGGTCTGACGTCTGCCAGAGGTTAGTTTTGCCGAACCCCCCTACCCCGGCGTCGGAGAAGAATCTCGCCCTCGGTACGCCTCGCCGGCTAGGCGCCTCCTCGCTGTGGACACTGAACTGTGGTCTGTTCTCTTTGCTACGCCTTTGGCTCTGGGCCAACCGCTGCATCAGCCCACCAAGCCCAAGTGCCCAGCCCAAGTTCTTTTGCCCAGATCCAATCATGGCATCAAGCAATCTGGCGGAATCCCCATTTCATTTCTTCTCTCCATCTGTGACTCTCGGTGACTACTCTCTACTCTCTGTCTCTCCCAAGTCCCAAGTCACAACCCTAGCTCTCAGTGACTCGCGGCGGCAAGCAGCGGACGGGCGGAGCGCAGGTGGGGCGACCGAGCGAGGGCCGAGGCAGCGAGCGCGGGCGCAGGCACGGGGTGCCGGGGCGGTGCCACGGTGACGCCTCGCGAGTGTGCTGCTCGGCTCCAGGCGCGTCCGTGTGTTGCACTCGGCCTCTTCGCCGGTCTCAGCTTGCGCCCGTCGCCGACCCCTCGGCCGCCTCGCTTCCCCCGACTCGGCTACTCCCTGCTCCCTCTGTTGCTCGCCCGCACCTTCTACTCCCTCGGCCCTGCCCCACGCGCCTCGGCCCGGTCCGTGCCCATGCTAGCGTGGCCTCCGGCCGCCGGCCGCCTCGGTTCGGTCCCCGTGTGCCTGGATTTGACTTCCCTCACAGTTTTTCTTCCCCTACTGTGTTTTTAGTTTTTATGCCTGGAAGCTTGATTCATTAATTTGAGTTGTGATGTTTGTTGCTTATGCATGAATAATGGTGATGGAGTGGGTAACTACTACTACAGTGGTGGTGTTTTTGCCGCCAATGCAGTGAGGTAACTACTACTACTTCTCCTCCCTCTCTCTACTCCCCCTTTTGCTCTGTGATGCCATGGATTTACTGATTTGTGAATTGTGAATGACTGAATGGCTGCATGAGCATGACTGCATCAGAGGTTCCAACTTTGAAACTCATAACAGTAAAATGGTATGAATTAGAATATTAAACTCCAATTGTTGCAGTGCAAAATACACATCTCAGTTCTAAATTGTTCCTCCAAGCATTGAGTGTTCAGATCCGGGTCTGAACTTTCAGAAATTCTGAATTTCAGAAAGTTCAGAATCTCTGTTTTCTATCATAAGCGTCAGTACTTGTCCAACTCCGGTTTCTTTTTTCTTCTTTGGGAGATGAGATGACCAATTCTCTGTTCTACTAAAGCCAGCTCAAGCTGATGCATTGTTTTCCAGTTTCCAACAATTCTGCGTATTTATCCTTCTTTTGTTTCTAGTTTGAATTCTGCCTGACTTCAAGTCGTCTCCGGACCCAAAGATCAAAACAGATCAAGGAAATAAAAGTGGTTTCCTTCATGGTAAATTCAGGATATTCAAGAGTACACCATTGTCAGTGGGATATTCAAGAGTACACCATTGTCAGCGGCCGAGAACAAGCTAAGCCAAGTAGTGAGGTATTTCTCGATGTCTTATCTTTATCTTCACTTGTTGATTTCATTAAGTGTCATATACTCGTATGAGTGCGATTGCAATATTGCATACGAGTTCTTTTGCTTTTGGATAATATTTTTTTTATTTGAGCTTACAACTCCGCCATACCTAATTTTTAATCCTGGGTCCGCCACTGGCTGCAGCCCACGTCATTAGATCGGCATGGGCCGCTTGATGTCAAGCGGGAAATAGTGGGACGGTGAAGCTTGTTTTTTCGTGTTGATTTGGTGCCACAACCGGCCGAGTTGCACGGTTACAACATAAGGATGGGATGTTACCAATGATACGTGCATGACATTTGCATCACGGTATGCGTCACAAATTTTTTTTCTGCTAGATAAAATATGATGAACTATATATGAATTTGCTTCCCTGTGCTTTCGCTAAATTATCGAATTGTTCACTTGAAAGGAATCTCGAAAAAGAAAACACGCATATGTTTACTCACCAGAACTAGACAAATTTTCAACTACGTTCTCAATTAAACGAACAAATGTTGCATAAAATGTAATGATTAGCTGTTCTGTATCTGACTTACCTTCCAAGATATAGAAATCAATGAATGAATGCCACATTGCGACATGGGTATTCTGATGTTTCACGCCTATTTTGATCGAAATTGTTTAGCACCATCCGTTAGCCATGCCTCAGTCCAATTAATTCAGCACATGCAGGTCTAGCAACAAGTACCGATAAATACCTATAAGGCTATAAGGAGTACTCGATGTAGCCATTTTCTCTGAGTCCTAGAATGGAGAAAGTACATTATTCCTTTACACAACCACAGTACAATGATCGGTACTCATGAGTCATGACCCATAGGCCATAACTCTCGGAACAAACAAACAAAATTACAAAGAAACAAACATGATACTACTAGAGTTTCGATGGAAAGAGCTAGTTCTTGGCCAGGAGCACGTCCCGGACCAACTCGTCGAAGTTGCGGTGAGACGAGCCGCCGGGGTTGGCCGCCTTGACCGCTTTCTCCCTCCATTCCTCTGCCTTCTTCCTCATCTCCTTCCCCTTCTCCGCCTCCATGAGCTCCGTGATGAGGCCCGCGACGTTATCGCGCTGGACGTTGCTGTCGATCTCCATGCCGACGCCCCACTCGTTGCACTGGTACAGGCAGTTGGTCTGCTGGTCAGCGAAAAACGGCCAGCTGATGACGGGCACGCCGCCGCACATGCTCTCTAGTGTCGAGTTCCACCCGCTGTGCGTCAGGAAGGCGCCGACGGCCGGGTGATTCAGCACCTCCTGCTGCGGGCACCAGGAGGCCATGAGGCTGCGCTCCGCCGTCTCAGCCAAGAACTCTGGGGGTAGCACGGCCGTGTCGCCCTTGACGAGGTCGCGCCGGATGATCCACAGGAACTGCCTGCCGCTGTTGGCCAGACCCCACGCGAACTCCACCAGCTGCTCGTTAGTCATGACGGTGATGCTGCCGAAGTTGACGTACAAGACGGAGCCTAGCTCCTTGCCGTCGAGCCACTGCAGGCACTCCTCCTGCTCCTTCCACAGGCTGAGACTGATGGACGAGCGCGGGGTGGGCGGGTCCTCCCGCGCGAGCAGCGGGAGCGGGCCGAGCGTGTAGACCTTGGGCAGGCCGAGCGCCTCCATGCCCGCCACCGCCTCGCCCTCGAGGTCGCCGAAGCTGTTCAGGATCACGGCCGATGCACCCGCCGCGCGCTCCGTCTCCTTGATGACGTAGTGCACCATGAACTCATCCGGATCCGTGGTGCGTATGAAGCTCGGGAAGTCCCTGAGCCTCATGCTCCTCAGCCCCGGCACGTTTTCCACCGGCGTGTCAAGGTATCCATTCGTCAGCTGCTTGACATCTGCACATGCAAAGACAAACAAGAGAAGGTGGCAGATGTCAATGCCACGGACTCTCTCAGTGCGTGTTCGAGACGTAATGTGTGCCGACTGCCGAGCAGAAATGGTGACGCGCGCATTAACGCAGGGACCAGGGAAGAACTGTACCTTTGAGTGGGGCAAGGCCACGGTCGATGAGCTGGCGGTAGAAGCGGTAGCCGAGGAAGCTGATGGCGCTGGCCGTCCAGAGCTGGACGTAGGGGAGGCCGATCTCCTTGGCGGCGTCCATGGAGAACCCCATGACGACGTCGGACACGACGCATGTCACGGGTGGGCGGCCCGTGGCGGGGTCGTTGAGCTCGGCGAGGAGGCGGCGGAAGGGCCTGAGGCAGGTCTCCGTGGTGGACTTGCACAGCGACGGGATATCCTGCGTGACGTCGTTGTCGTCGGACGGCGGCAGGCCGTCGGGGATGGTGGCGAAGCGGAAGCCCGGGGCGCCGGCCACCGCGGCCGCGCCCCGCGTCCGGACGAGGCGGGCGTGGTTGTACTCGGTGTTGACGAAGGTGACGTCGAAGCCGCGGGCGTGGAGCAGCTTCGCGACGTTGAGCATTGGGGTGATGTGCCCCTGCGCCGGGGCCGGCAGGCAAACGGCGTGCGCCTTCTCGGCCGCTCCCAAAGAACCCATCTTTTTGCAAGTTTTCCGGGTGTTTCGAGTCGAAATGAGAAGGCCTTTTGGCTCTAGTACTATGGCGACGCGATTCTTTTGTCACTACTTCGTTGTAACTTGGCCGGGGATTTATAGGCACGGGGCACGGCCGGATATGACCGGATGGCAATGGCAAACAATATTGTAGTATGCACAACACAAGCGATGACGTCCTTGGATTTGGCTTAGTTGGATATAGAGAGAGAGGAGGGGGTAATTGAGTGCTAAAGTGTTAATGCTAATCTTGATTATTGGATTTGGATTAAACAACTAAGATTAATGCGGACTTCCACCTCCAAATCATTTAATCACCCTGTATGCTTCCACCTCCAATGCGCTTTCATTAATACATTGTCATTAAACACCCTGCATACTCCCACCTCCAATGCCCTGCATTAAACACCTTGTATGATCCAATGGTCAAGATTGGTATTAGCACATTAGCACTCAATTACCTATTAGCACTAAATACATTCTCAATATATATATATATATATATATATATATATATATATATATATATATATATAT
Organism: Ampelocalamus luodianensis; assembly: GCA_036346255.1. NCBI lineage: Eukaryota > Viridiplantae > Streptophyta > Magnoliopsida > Poales > Poaceae > Ampelocalamus > Ampelocalamus luodianensis. The sequence goes on from CM070634.1 coordinate 4,504,084, forward strand.
ATATATATATATATATATATATATATTGCTTACTGATGTGTCTCCATCACCACAACACAAGCGATGACGTCTTCGGATTGGACTTGGTTGGATATATGTTCGCTTATTGACGTATCTCCTTCGAGGATGGAGACTTGCAGTAGCAGCCTATAAGGTCAAACTCCACAAAGCAGCCGGGCAAGACTAAACACTAATATGCAAGGTTGAAAATGGTGTGCGTGGAAAATGAATACAAGCATGTAAACAAGAAGGTAAAAATAGGTAGAAGAAAAAACCAGTATGATCGTATCTAACTTTTCGAGTTTTCAACCGTATTTTTGCTTTTGCGACGCGTATTAGCAAGTTCGTTTTTCTTTTAAAAATATGGCAACGTACCACTTGGCCATCGTGCGGCCAGCCCTCCTCTCCCAACACTTGCCACATCCCACATGACCAACGTGCGGTGCCCACACACCACGTGCCACCTCCCACACGATCACCGTGCAGTGCCTGCCCGCCACGTCCTCCCCTCCCGCATGGCCACCGTGCAGTGCCAGCCTGCACCAGGTGCCACGCGCCCTCCCCTCTACCTCCCGCACGCCTGGCCCTCCCTCCCTCCAGCCCTCACCTACCGCCACGTACCCTCCAGCAAAAAAAAATGATTCGATTCTCCGTAGAAACAAAAAACCGCGATTTTTCAGTACATGTGTCGTTCGCACCAGGCTTGGAAGCCAGGCCCCTCCCCTTCGATCCACCGCTAGGCCTCTCCCCGTCACTTCCATCGATCACTGTCGTCACTTTATTCCCCATCCCGTCTATTGGTGATATGCCCTAGAGGCACTCATAAAGATGATTGTATCACGTCTATTTTTATGAGTTATTGAATAAATGTTATTATGTTCCTTGAATGAATTATCAGTTATAAAGATTAACAAACATGTGACTTGTTGGTGAAGCTCTTTAACTTATATGATGTCATTCTAAATGTATCTCTGGTCGGATGACACTGGTCAGAACACTAGTAACTCATCGACCAACACATGTATTGATTGATGACTATGTTTCATCGGTCATAGATATAGGAATATCGAATCAATAATGTGAACATATGTTAGAGAACATGGTGTTGGATTGACCTACCTTGAGACACTATTGAGATTGTTATGATTTTATGTGTCATCAGTTGGTCCCAAGCAATGATGAAATATAATCCTTAGACATGGGATCAGCATGGTTTCCTACATGTGTAATAGTACACTTAGAGGTTGCCAAAGACTACTCCGTAATTAGGTAGTTATAAAGATAGCTTTCGGGTATGCTATGAAACATGCAGATAGATGTGACTAGTCGAATACGGGATTTGCCCCTCCTAACATAACAAGAGAGATATCTCTAGGCCCCTCAATGTGGTCGGGTAAAGAAAGTGCATGGTCATGCCACTAGTGATCAAAGATTCGACCACGTAAAGTTATCCGTCACTTGATCGAGAGAGTATTGAACAGCTCATGGATGACAATTTATCTCACCTGGAGTTCAACCAGATATCGTAAGGCAAAGAGAGAATACACAAAAATGTCGTTCAGTTCGACCAGATACGGATTGGTCGTATCGAGATACGATATTTTCTTAGACTGGGCGAACATAATCACATTTAATTAGCCGTAGTTGAACTAACCTTACGTAATTAATTAGTTTTAATTCTTGAGGCCTCGTTAATTAGTTACCAAATAATTAGTCGTAATGAACATAGTTTTAGATGTTCATGCAACTCCCTAGTACTACATACTATTGGTCCTGATTATTTTATAGTGTTTTAGATGAAACATACATGCACAATCTAACTCCCATGTTAGTACCAAGGTTAGGGTCAACAAACATACATATTATTTGTCTTCTAGCTAGATATTGTGCACCGTTTTTTATGCCAACAAGTAGTTCGAAAGAATGCGCTCAACTAATACCAATTAATTAGTTGGTTACTAAAAATAATTTAAACATATCTTGCAGTGGTGTGTGTTTAATTGATGTCAGGATTACTAACAAATTGCATGGTACAATCAATTATATACTGCTATGTGTTCTTTATTTCGCAATCCATGGTGGTACTTAATGCTTTGTCTTCTAGGTAGATGCTGACCTGCTTTCCGACCATTTTATGCGCAATTAATTTAGTCATGTTTAAATAGTCTTATTTAATTTTGTACTAGTAAATTAGTATACATTTGGTCCTAATTTTCCATTTGCAGTATTTTATGGTCATTATCAATCTTCTCACTAATATTTCGTATATTCTATGTGTTGCAATCCATGTCTTTACCGGCGCTTCTGGAACACTTCTACGATGAGGACCATCGGTGCAAGATGTAAATCGCCGGTGATGCAGATAGCCCTCCGCCCATGCTGCTTCGGTCGGGGAGGGATTACTGGGAGCTGGACGGTCGCTACATCCCAATCTTCTGGGACATGAGCTTGTTGCCCCTTGCGAGGCTGGACTTTGTTAGAAGCTGGTTCACCCTAGACGTCAGTCTGTTGTTGGCACTTGTCGACAGGTGGAGGCCCGAGACGCATACCTTCCACTTTCAACGGGGTGAGATGATGGTCAGTCTGTAGGACGTCTGGTTCTTGACCGGTCTACCGATCCGAGGTGAGGCACTTGTTCCAGGTCGTCCACCAGCGGACTGGAAGGCCAGGCTGGAGCATTGGTTCGACCTACCTATCCCGGAGTGTGCACGTAGCGTCCCTCGGATTTGGCTGAGGCACTTCAGTCAATGCCTGTAGGATGCACCTAACGAGCTTGTTAGGATGCACCTCATTGCTTACCTTCTTCAGCTCTTTGGTTGGGTTCTATTTCCTACCACACAGGGCGATTGGTGCTACCCTAGCTTCGTTCGTGTCACTGAGTCTTTGGTTGATGCGGAGGCTGGGTCGATGCCTCAGTATAGATGGGGATAAGCCGTCCTTTGCATCACATACCAGGGGTTGTGTGACGTTTCGTGGTGCGGCACCAGTGCTACCCCAACCTGACCATCTGCTACGTGCTCCTGTAGCTATGAAGTTGGGAGCACTTTCCTGTTGGGCGATCGACCTTTGAGAGAGCGGTGCACCCGAACGCTGAGTTGGACGACCCGATAGACAGGCCCACTATGGGCTTATGGTGGACTACCACACGTCTATGCTAGGACAAGGACAGACCAGTGAGGTGTTACTCATTGTTCCACAGTGAGTTTGAGTAGTTGCATGATAATGACATCATCTAGGCTCCATGGACTCCAGATTTTGTGCAGACGGTAGCGCCACATGGGTTGTTCATGCAATGTACCTAGGACGCTGAGTTACGGGCGACAATCTACCATCTAGTGTTCGCACATATGGTGGAGCCTTACGTGTCACAGCATGTAATGTGATAGTTTGGTTTGTACTAGGTCGTGCCCCCTCCGGACGGCAGGGTCCTACAGCGAGCTGTACATCTGTGAGTCAAACTTCATCCGAGTAATGTTTACACTTCTTACATCTTATTTTCTAACATCAATCATCCTAGAAATGCAGGCAATCGTGGGCGGGTTGGCATACTCAGGACTGGCAAACAGTCCAGCACGAGTAGATTATGGCATGGACGGAGACGGTGCACTTGCAGGTCTTGCAGGAGCAGCGTCCGTATGATGTTTGGACATACAGTGAGTACCTGGAGTGGTACGTACCGTGGTCTCGCACCAGACTCACCCTTCCTCCACCGGAGCGCCCAGAGCAGGTCATGCACCACGAGAGCCTCCGTCACTCGTTCAATCATCACAACGCTTCATGACGTGACGACACCGTAAGAAACTTACAACCTATGGTCGTTTCATTGACGATATTTGTACTCTTCGTTACTGAACTTGTTCTGTATGTCACTTCAGTTAGGTACAGTGTAGTAGCATTTTTTACCATCTTCGCGATCTATCGGATGTAACTTGGCTGGGGATGGTTTGCCTTTGGCATGGGCGCTGGTATTTAGGCACGGGGCACGACCGGATATGACAGGATGCCAATGGCAAACAATATTTTGGTATGCAAAACACAAGTGATGACGTCTTTGGAGAATTTTTGGCCAAAATGGCGCAAATTCGCCACGTAAGTGCAAGAATGACCATCTTTGCGAATTTGCAAAAATGACACCCTACCGCACGGTAGCCATGCGGTAGGGCATCTGGAGCCGCACCTACCACCCGCCGCACGACCACTGTGCGGTGTAGGCCTCTCGCATGGTCACCGTGTAGTAGGGCTACTGTAGCACCCCCCCCCCCAACTCGCACGGACACAGTGCGGCATGGGGTATTGTAGCGTTTTTATTTTAACAAAATTCATTTAAGTATACTTTTGTATGAATTTTTAAATATAGCGAATGAGTTCCAACAATTATGAAATTTGTTTTAGAGTCTCCGGATAAAGTTTAATTACTTGTGTAATTTGCGCAAAATTTTATCCATTCTGAATTGTGCTCTAAATTTCATTTAACTATATTGTTTGTATGATTTTTTTAGAACAATTCAGAATGGATAAAGTTTTTAAAAAATTACACCAGTAATTACGCCAAGTCAGCAGACTCCACAAAGAATTTTATAATTTTTTGAGCTAATTTTTTATATTTAAAAATTTATACAAAAGTATACTTAAATGATTTTTTTAAAAAATGCTACAGTACCCCTGCTGCATTGTGTCCATGCAGTAGGGGGTGCTACAGTATCCCTAACACATGGTGGCCGTGTAGAAGGTCTCCATCACGCGACCGTCATGCGGGAGGCCTCCATCGCACGATGACTGTGCGGCAGGGAGCAGGTGACGGCTCCGGACGCCCTGCCGCACGACCATCGTGCGGCCTGTGCGGCAGGGCATCATTTTTGCAAATTGTGCATGAAGACAGTCATTCTTGCAATTACCAGGCACATTTGAGCCATTTCGGCCAAAAAGTCCTTCTTTGGATTGGGCTTGGTTGGATATATGTTTGCTTATTAATGTATCTACCTCGAGGATGGACACTTGTAGTTGCAGCCCATAAGGTCAAAGTCCACAAAGCAGCCAGGCCTGGATATTTTACTGCCAGCGCATGTGCATGATGTCGGTACACGGAGATCCGAGAGCTTCGCTTCTCCGGCCATGTGCTCTGCGTGCGTGCCGCGTACAAGCAAAATGGAAAATTGGCAGTGCGCTTTGGCTCTGTAGTATTACGTATAGTGTAGTAGCGTTTTTACCATCTTCGCGATCCATCGGATGTCAAATGGAGCCGTTCAAATGTCAAAGAGATGTTGCCAAATCAAATGCGTGTGCACTCGTACGGCATTGACCAGGAATGCTCTTGGTTGGTGATTTACTAGAAGAAATATATAGAGGCATCCGTGGGACTCATACTTCGTACAAAACGCTGGTCAGAAAAGCTTTTCGACAAGGTTTATACTAGCCAACAACCCTCCACGATTCTAAAGAGTTCATTAAGAGGTGTGTATAATGCCAGTTTCATAGTAGAAAAATACACCAACCAGCTCAAGCATTACAGACTATACTTCTTTCTTAGACTTTTACGACCTGGGGTCTTGATATCCTAGGACTATTTCCAAAAGCACTAGGAGGCTCCGAATTCCTTTTTGTGACTATTGATATATTCACAAAATGGATTGAAGCCGAACCTATGACTGGGATAACAACGGAAGCAACCAAGAAGTTTATGATGAAAAATGTGATGACTCGATTTGGTGTGCCAAGTCGGATCATAAGAGATAATGGTACATAATTTTTTAGCGCAAAATTTCAAAAAGTTTGCGAAGAATTGGGTACTAAGATATGTTATGCCTTTGTCGTCCATCCACAAGTAATGGGGCAGTCGAAAGGACAAATGGCCAAATTATGCAGGTGATCAAAACTCGAGTTTTCAACCAGCTTGTAAAGCACTCGGGGGCTTGGGTAAAAGAATTACTTTCAGTATTATGGACAATTCGCAAGACCGCTAGTTGGGCTACTAGAGAAACACCATTTTTCTTAGTTTTTGGTGCTGAAGTTATGCTTCCACCTGAACTAAAGATTCGGTCGACAAGGATTCGAGGAGATTTGTTTTAGATTTGGAGAAAAATTGGGAATTTGGTTGGCGGGAGAAAGAACAAGAGCTCAGGAATAGTTGAAAAAATGAGGAAAGTAAAAAACCCTAAGTTACTCCCCGGTATATACTTATAGCAGTCGGTCTGAGTAAAAGATCGTGGGATGCTAACAGTTGCAAATATCTTTAGGAACCACTCCCAACAGGCAAAGTTTTCAAGAGACGGTTGGTATTCCTTTTTTTTCTCTATTCAGGAAAAGGAGTTTTTACATTTCAAGTAAAATTACCTTATTGGCCAAGTTAATTTCTAATCAAAATAAAAACCAAGTAGGGTCATTATTCTCTCAGAATAAGACCTGAACCTGTATAAAATTCATGAGTCCTTTTCTGTGTGGTTTCGCTCCCGGAGAGCCCCCAATATTCATTCATAAGATCGATACTAAACTATCATCACACACCATAAATGGCACCATAAAATGTGAATACTTAAATCAAAAACCAATTTGATAAGTTCAAAGTTAAAAATGCACACAATGATAAAATTTGGGTATGGGGAATAATTTTTATCTGATGCCAGAGTGCATATCCTGATATTCTGGAGTGTAGAAATTAATTGGAGTGTTGTTTAATCCTGATATTCTAGAGTATATTTTCGGGTGTTATCATTGGTAACAGTAAGGTTTGTTGTTTGGGGAGATTTTGGGATAATCATATTTTTTAGATTTTGTATCCTAAGCTTATCTGATTTAGTACTATTTTGAGATTTCAAGTTTTTTTTTTAACTATACAACATTAGTTCAGCACTATATTTTTTTATTTTTTTTATTTTTCCAACTTGCATTGGTCCACTTAGTTTGAACATACTGAGTGTTTGTATGAGAATAGAAAGGATATTACGGAACGATGATCGTGACTAACGATTGAATATTGCTACCAACATATATCACTTATTGTAATAGGTTATGTTATAGAGAACGTGGGCTACCCCCTTTATAATATTTGAAGGGGTAACAATTAAAGCTGACAAAGGTGTCTCAAATCTTCATGCACGTTCGTTAGGAGAGTCTTAAAGCGTCGCATCCGTTGGTCAATTGTCGTAAGTTGCCAAATGTGCCAAAGTTGTCTTCTGTCGAACCCGGGAGCAAAGGATCCCGAATTCTCTGTGTTTATACACTAGTTCAGGATTTCTAGTGTACACAGTCAAACAAAAGTGATAGCAAAATCATATCACACACTTTATTAATAATAATTTCTGAGTTTATTGCAAAAAGGGCCTGAGGCCAAATAGAAAAGAAATAACACAGCGGAAACAAAGTAGTAGTAGACCACACGACTTGCCACAGGCAATCGTCTGGGGGGCGTAGCCTATTCGTCAAGATCCTCACCGTCCTGATAGAGGTCTTCTCCTGAATAAAGATTATTCAGCAAGAGTAAGCACAACTTCCGTGCTTGCAAGTTACACCCAATATTGAAAAGGTAATGCATGCATAAGGTAAACAAAGGATAATGGCAGGGTTGTTTTGCGTAAACAACATTTTCAAGTTAAATACCAATAATAATTTCTAAGGCCAGTTTTTATGCTATAACTAAAATTAGTGATTAAAATGACAATGAATAGTGGATAACCTCCATTAAATGAATGGTGAAGGATATCCTCCGAACACTTGGCTAACCGCCCAATTTTTACCATAGGATTATCCATCCTAAAATCATCCGTGGAAATCATTTTATAAACCAAAAACAAGTCTAACTTAGAGTGGCTTTGCTAGCATGTCCATGACCGCGGACGCGGCTATTCGAATAGTTTCTACTCTGCAGAGTTTGTACAGCTTTACCCATAAGAGATAATTTGCTTTTAATGTCGGCCAAAGCACGCTTCCGAAGGCGTGTGACTAAGTAATTATCATGAGGCCGTTACAATGCAGTGTCTTAATGTATTTATGCCAGCTAAGGTTTCGCTACCATTGGACTAACCATCCTCCGGGAGCCCCCTCTTGCGCTAAGTGGGACTAATGTCTAACCAACACCCACACATACAACATAGCACAAATAACACTAAGACACCACAAATTATTTAGCCAAATCTGTCCCATTCCAGACATGTGGTGGTACGAAAAGGCGTAGCAAAATACGCTCAAAGACCGATCCTTAATTGACTTGAGCGTCTTTCCATTAAAACCCTGGGCCTTAATCCTAACCAGATTAGGCCCGTGCATGGACCTGCACCCACCATCCATCCATTTCGCCCAAGTCCAAACCCATTTTATTTTATTTGGAGTGAAAACCTCTCTATAAGCCTTTCGTGGTAAAACAATACCACAAAATCAAATTGAAATCAAGTTGTAAAAGATTTGGCTAAACCTTCCCAAATTTATAAATATGATCTAAGCATAGCTAAGCATATGACAAATTTTACCTAAGGGTGTCAAGGCATTCATATTTAATAATCAAATTGGCCATACAATGGAAGTTGGAATAACTATATACAAAAACAGGACATTCTGACATTTATATAAACATATGCATGCAATAGTAATTTAAAAACAGGAATTAAATAATTTAAAATACTGGGGACAATATGATCAATAGTGTAACTTGCCTTCGTTGAAGTCTTGAAACTCTAAATCGTCAGAAGGATCTAACTCTCCGGAGTCGTCGAGGTCTATACGCGAAATTACGATAAATTAATGTCAAATTCAAATAAATTCAAAAACTCAGCTCAAAATAACTCCAAATTGAAATATTTTGGTTTAAATAGCTAGATCATAATTTTAGACAAATTTTGCAACTTGAACCACCCAATTTGGAGTTCAGATGCAAAAGATATGAATTTTTGAAGTTTAAACCTAAATCTGAAATTTAATTGAATTGGCCGAATTATTTTTCTACTGGAAAATCTAATTATTGCGCAATGCTGACGTCATTGGCTGGGAATATTGAATTTCGGCCGATTTATTTTTCTACAGAAAAACAATAGTGACTGACATGTGGGCTCGCAGTCAATGGACTGGGTCCACGAGACGGTCAACGCCCACGGTGAACCCGGTGTATGGAACAATAACCGGCGGGTGCGGTGCTGGCTGTGCACGCTGATGTGGCACCACGTAAGCGCTGACCCAGCCGACACGGGGCGACACGAGGGCGCCTGGTCCGACGTGGCAGCAGAGCCGAGGTGACGGCCGACAGAGAGCGGCGCGCCGTCCGCCCGACAACAGCGAACGACGGCGTCTTGCCGGCAGTGAGTGGTATGGTTGTGACCAAGAGGCTAATGCGAATCTATTGACATACCTCCGGGTGGTCGGGGTGGATTGAGTGGCCGGCGGTGAGTCTTTTTGCGGCGAAGTACTTCGGGTGATGCCGGCAACGGCGTTCCGGCGGTGCTCCGGTGGCAAGGAGGTGTGCACGAGGTAGAGCGTGGTCGTGCGAAGCCGTTGGTGGGGTCGGAGTGGTCAGGAGGTCGACGACGATGGTGCAACCGGTGGTGGAAGGAGGTTTGGCCGTCGGCGTGGAAATGCCAAATCCGACGAGCTCGAGGGAGTAAGGGCGAGGTGAGTGGTGGCGTTGGGTTTTGTGCCGAGAGGCGGTGCTGGGGCACCCTTTTATAGGTCGAGGGCGACGGGGGTTCGTCGTGGCACGCAAGAAGCTCTCGTCGGTGTCCGCGGCGGAAAAAGGGGAATCGGGGCCAGAGATGGAAGGAAAAGGTCAAACGGCGCGATTCGGTCTGATGGTTTTAATGCGCGCGAAATTCCGGTGATTCGATCAGGATTCAGCCGTGTATGGAAGCTCCCGATAGCGTAACCATGGCGGGCGGCGCGGCGAGAAAAAGGAAAGGGAAAGCGGGGAAGAAAGGAAAGAGGAAGAAGACGGGGTGAGGCGGGCCCACCTGTCGACGGTAGGGGAAAAAGGAAAGAGAGGTGGCGGCTGAGCCATTGGATTAGATCCAACGGTGGATGGAGGTCGAGGCGCACTGAATCGCCGGCACCGTGGCCGTCGGCGCGCGAAGAAAGCGGCCAAGGTGGTTTCGGCCCAAAGACGTTTAGGTTTTTATTTTAGTTTTCTAATTAATTTAATTCTGGTAATTCAATTAGGCTCTAGAATATAGCAAATTAAGTCTAAAAATTTTGAGAACATTCACAGAAATTCTCTGAAGCATTTAGGACTTAAATAAAATATTTCCAGCTATTATCTGGTAATAGATTCTGCAAATAAATTTGTTTAGCTCCAAATTGATTAAGTAAAAGCTTTTGAAAATTCCACAAAAATAATTAAACTTTATTTTCAACTGAAATTTAAAATTTGGGCTGTTACATCTTCCCGCCAGTCACGTGTGTAACTGTTGGCGTCTCCCAACCAGTTTGCTGGTCGGGGATTATCCAAAGCCGTATAGGTGGTGGGACTATGTCCTTAGCTGTCATCCATGACCTAAACTAGTCGTTGACTAGTTTGACCGCAGTAAAGGGAATTAAACTTTCTGTATAAACTGGTTGCAAGTTTGTCGACGATCGAGTCATCAATCCTACGAAATAAATAGAGTATATGGCAAAAGAGTTCCTATGAGAGATTGGGATTGTTCTTTGTTGTAATGAACTGGATTATTACAGGGGTGCCCTTGATAAGGCAGCGAAATAGCCCTAATTTACACTAAGTGTATTGATTGCTATGCTACTGCTTCAGATGAAATCCAATTGCCTGTTGATCTTCCTAATTGGATTGGCCTTGCTGTTTGTCATCCACCTTTAAATAACTGATGAAGTGGTGGCAATTACTCTAGGAAGAGGCGCCCTTTAGAAGTATCGCGTCCGGACGACGAAATGGTGGCAGCTGGGAAAAAGCCAATTGACCAACAGTTGATGTTAGTGGGAGATATAACCATGTAGTGGTTATTGTCAGTGACTTAAGGCTGTCAAGCATCGTGTGGTTTGGAGCAAATATAACATGTGTTCCATTCATCACACGGTAAGGAATGTACTTGGAATCGTATCCAAGTACCAGTTTATTAATTCTACAAGTAGTCATTTGGTCAGGGATAAGGTACAGGACTTCGTCCGACGAGGGTACCCATAATGTAACCTCTAGAATCCTTACGACCACAGGGGTCGTTAGCCTTAGGGGTCATGGCCACGAAGGGCATGCATCTTTAATTAAATAAATTAATATTTAGAGTTTTAATCCTCGTCAGTTAGCCTCCAAACTTTAAATAAATTTGTATTGTGAACCCTTCTCCGATGAAATCCGTATTGAGCAGGTCCTCATTTAATGGTGCAAATAATGAGGTGGTCTATATTCACCCAATGGCCGGATTTTGAATTGAGCATGAAGAAGCTCAAGAGCTTGGTGAACGTCGGTATGCTTCCCGACCTGAACTTGATCCGTTGGATATTAGCGGCCGGGGAGCATTTTTCCAACGGCGAAGATGGAGAAATCCTTGTTTTCCTCACATATATCGAGTGTGGATTTAGATTATCGTCGCACCCATTCCTTTCAAAGGTTCTGGAGTATTACGAAGTAGAGCTAGTGAATCTTGCTCCTAACTCGATTGGCAACATCAGCATCTTTATTTTTCTCTATGAAGTGTACCTGGGGATTCCACCAGATCTAGAAGTCTTTGGGTATTTTTATAAGATGTCGAGGTCGGGGAAATCTGTGGTGTCACCTGGGGAGTGCGCTTTGCGTCTCCACGACAGGAAGGCCGATGAGTACATCCGTATGTACTCCAAGTCTTCGTGGTCGTCATGGAAGAAGAACTGGTTCTACATGACGGTCATCAAAGAAGATCGCCTCTACTTCGCCGGCCAGGTGGCGGTCGATAACCCAACATGGTGTTCTTCCGCGAAGGAGGGGAGAGTGGGGAGTTGGATTGAAGCCATCCAACTCCTTAGCATCCAGGGGGCTAACTTCTTGGCATGTGATGAGAGAGTTCTCTATACGCCGAATAAGCCCTCTGAAGCTCCGATCACGTACATCGCTTTGGTACATTGGTCATGACACTACGATCGTTAATTCTGCAGAATATAAGTCCCACGAATCCCGACCAGTCTTGTTTTGGTCAATTATTTTGTAATCTTATAGTCTCTCTTCTCTTCTTATAGCCCTTTCTGCCGAAGAAGTCAGGGAACATATCAAAATGATGTGTGCTGGGGAGCCTAATGACAAGGCTACGGTTCCCTGTATTTTGGCATCCTGTTCTCCAACGGAGAGAATAGAGAAGCTCAAGGTAAAAATAAATAAAAGACTTCCTTTCATCATTTAGGTATTGGAGATCAACGACAACATCTGACCAGATGGTCGATGAACCACCACATCTGACCAGATGGTCAGGGATTTTCTAACCAACCCAGAGGTCAAGGAAATTTCTTCCAACCTCCGATTGAAGAGCGTGAGGGGTCTAACCAGCCTACCGGTTCGGAACCGATGAAATCAGTTGAAAAGAAAGGAAGGCAAGCGTCCTGGATTCTAGTATGTATGCATGAAAGAAACTTATGCAAATACATACCTTTAATGTTTCTAGTATTCTAAAATCTTGATTTTCCTTTTTCCTACTTTCATAGATCCACTGGTGTTCTGGTCGCTTCCAATCATAGCAACCATCAGGAGGAAACTCCTGAGGAAAGAGTGGTCGAGCCAGCCCCCAAGCAGATGGCAGTGCCCACGCCTACTCACGTACCCGTGGCGGCTCTAACCCTGCCTATGGAGGCAGAGGTTCCATAGGGTCCCAGCAGGTTCTAACTACTGCTGGGATCGCTCAAAGAGACATGATTTCCTCATTGTTGAGGAGGTCGCCTCATCCTAGCAACTTCCCTAGTTGCCCTCGGATCTTTGATGATGAGAAACTCGACGAGGCCTGGAGGAGAATTTTGGACCATCAACTAAAGACTGGTCTTGATGTTGCCTACTCCGAATATGCGGATATGGCGATCCAGGTAAGCACCACTTTTATAGTCTTTTCTAAGAAGTTTATTAGATAACTCAAAGAAGTTTGCTGTGGTTGGAGGACTGACCCAGCTATTGAAGCAGACTTCAACTGCTTGGAGGATAAAGCAGACAAGTTACTCGAGGAAGTAATGCCTCTCGGAAACAAGGTTGCAGAGGAAATGGAGGTCGGATCTCCAACGCGTAGCGACTAGGCTGGTAGTCCCAATGAGTAGATTAATGTAATATAAGAATTACCAATGTAAAAACTTACCTTTTATCATCAGTAAAGTCTGTGTTTATCTTTTTAACTCATTGAGTCCTCACATATTTCCTAGCCCCCGATTGGTTGTGTAGTAGAAGAACTTACTAAAGAAGCAGTAGACCAAGAAAAAAGAGCAAAAGTCCCGACCATTGTATATGTGCTGATTATGTGGTAAAACTGATCGTAATAATACTAGGAAATAAATTAGTTCAAAACCCGTGCATGATTTCGACTAGTTGTAGACTGTTTTCATAATCGAAATACAAGTAAATACATTGTATGGGCGGAAGATATTATAAGACTTGTCTTGATGAGAAGAAATTATGCAAGGATGTATGTAGGAAAAAAAATGATAAGTGTTCTTATTTATACAAATTATCCAAGCTGGTCGTAAAAATTGCTAAGAACCAAAGACAAGATAAATACTTCGCAAAACGTATTTGTTCTCAAGTTTCGACTGGCAGCGAAGATCGCAAGAAAAGCCATCGCTAGGAAACTCCTTCTAGTGGGTAGAACCACATGTAGAGAGGAGAGATTTTGACTAGCAGATTTTTCGTGTCCCGACCAGTAGCCAAAATAGGAGTAGAACAGAATGTTGAAGTAATGAAAGAAAGTCCGTAAGTTCTTTAGCATACAAGCAACTATATATAGTTTTCTGTGTGATTCTTCTTCTACTTGTGTTCTTTGAAGAAAGTGGTCGCTCCGTGAGAAGAATCGTTGTGATGATCACGATCTAGACCTTAACGGCGTTTGACATCTATGTCAGAGCCAAAAAGTAAAAGATATCCTTGAGAAAGGATGTCGGAGAGCACGTTGATCTTCTCCGATGATTTTGGACAACAATAGTATTTGACCAGGCAAACAGATAATCAAAATATAAATAATAGCACTCATCAGAAAATAAAAGAAATGATGCCTCTTTATTAAACAATAGTATTTACGATCGAGTCCTGCTCTGACCAGTACCTTCTGTGTGCTTGCATCAGCACTTTCGGGTCCATACGACGTTTGCACGTTTTCTGGAGCAGCGCCCTTGTCAAGTGGAAACTCTTTGGTCTGGTCGGAAGGTTTTAGAGCCATATTTGGTCTCGAGTGCTTGACCTGCGTGCAAGGTGGTCGGAAGTTCATTGACCAGTTCTAAGGATTTGTGATCGCATGCATATGCCATCTTTCTATCCCCTCAAACCGTTATGACCCCTTTTGGCCCAGGCATCTTTAAACTCTGATAGCCGTAACGTGCAGCTATCAGGAATTTTGCTAATGCCGAACAACCAAGGATTCCATTGTATGCAGTTTCAAAATCTACTACATCGAATGGAATCTTTTCTGTTCAGAAATTTTCTGGTCTTCCGAATGTAACCGGGAGGGAGATTTGCCCTATTTGTTCGGCAGTAGATCCTAGAACTATGCCATGGAAGGCATACCACACATGTTTTACTTTTGACCTGGGAATTTGCATTTCTTCCAATGCTCTTGTAAATAAAATATTTAAAGAACTACCTCCATCTATAAGAACCTGATTAACTTTGCAATTGTTAATAGAAAGTTCTACAATGATAGGAAACCTACTTGGTCGAGTCGAAGAGATGGGAAGTCTTCTTTGCTGAAGGAGATCACTGTTTTTAACCACCTGGATGGCTTGATGGTGATAGGAGGTTCGGCAAGGTTCACTTCTCGCTCCATGGCCTTTAGATGGCACCTTGATTTGTACGAGGAGGATCCGCTGAAGATCATGTTGATGGTGTGACGTGGTTCCTGGTACTCCATTTCCACATCGTCATCTTTGTCCTTCTTGGAGCTTGGCACCCCAAGCTCCTGTATGGAGGGAAAAGGTCCTTTACCTGAGTAATAAGTCTCCAGTTTTTTCTGCTAGGCTCGGCAGGTGCAGAGATCATGCCCTATTGCCCGATAAAGTGGACACCATTTTTTTTTCTTTTTATAGTAATCGGCCGGAGCCTTTGCCTTGTTCTGACCAGAATAGTCATTTTTACCTTTGGTAAATTTCTCAAGAATCGCAAGGACCTCTTTGTTATCGGGCTTGCGGTTTTTCTTACCTTTGAGAGCTTTCTTATGCTTTTTCTCCAGTTTATCCAGGCTAGGCTGAGGGATTTTCTCTTTTCGATCTATGGCTTTGTTCCATTCGTCCGTCTCACTAGCGGCCGAATTGTAATCGGTCGGGGACCGGTTTCTCAAGTTGGCATACCGAGTCTTCGGTGTCCCGATCCGGTTGTGAATGTTAGTGTGATGCCTCCGACTGGCCGCCTGGTTCAGGTGATGTCGGAGATCACGTGGAACAAGCAACTGCTCTTCATGACGAGGAGGAGGAGTAGCCGTATGAAAAAGATGTCTTCCCTCATGACTTCCCTGTCGAAATCTTTGAGGAGGTCTTGGTACCGAACATCCTCCAATCCGACCAGGCAAACCCCTGCTAATAGAGGAGCACTGCAATAAAGTCATGGTATGACTTTACGAGTTCCTCTGCTCTCTGTACATTCCTATATGTTGCATGGTTTGCTGGAGAATCTTGATACCTGTCCTGCAAGTTGAGCATATCCCGAAGTCTCTGTCAAAGCAGGATCCAAATTAATTAAAATATCATGAACTCGTTGCAGGTTTTGAATGGTTATCGGAGGTCTTAGAGGATTCCCGCTAGCAGAGGGTGTTCGATGGCTCGAGTTTTCCCTCAACCATTTTGTTTGTCCTGTTTGACCCATTATGCGTTGTAGGGTAGACTTTGTGGAGCCTCCACGATGGGGAGTGATCGAAAATTACCACCTCTGGTAGGCTTTGTGGTGGACTCAGCCTGATCCGACGGATTGCTAGTCGTATGCTGAGTTTTATCATTCCATTTGGCCTACGACCGGTGGTAACTTCATTGACACCCTCACCAGATGTTGGTTGGCCCCCGGAATACGTAGGAGCAGTTGGCGAATACTGGTCGCCCATGACTGTATCGAGAGTACATTGATCCCCCCGATTGCAGCGTTGGGCTTTTGTCGTCGTTCTTTCCGGTCGAAAAAACAGGGCTTGTAGAGGTGTTTGGATGTTCTGACCTGGTCGGAATAACCGATTCCTCTGGTTGCGCCACTGATGGCGGCGGTGAATCCTCCTCCATTCGGTTAATCTCGCTTGTTTCAGAGAGTAAAGAGCCTGCGGCGGAAGAGGATGACGATAACGTTGTGTCATGCTCCATGGCGCGAATGCATGCATCCATGTCCATGTTAGAGTAGTCCGCCAAGTCGAACCAGTTCTCATTATCCCAAGTTCCTACCATGATCGCATGAGCGATAACAGAACGAAGGGAGATTGAGGATTGCTGAGTTAAGAAGTCTTCAAGAACTCAAATGCCTTCTTTCCCCCATGGACGGGGCCAACTGTCGATGATCGAGTCACCGGTCGTACAAAATAAATAGAGAAAAATAGCAAAAGAGTTCTTGGGAGAGAATGTGATTGCGCTTTATTTTAATGAACTGGATTATTACATTGGTGCCCTTGACAAGGTAGTGAACTAACCCTAATTTACACTAAGTGTATTGATTGCAATGCTACTACTTCACATGAAATCCAATTGCCTGTTGATCTTATGAATTGGATTGGCCTGGCTGTTTGTCATCCACATTTAAATAGCCAACGAAGTGGTGACAGTTACTCCTGGAAGAGACGCCCTTTGGAAGTGTCGCATCCGGTCGAAGAAATGGTGGCAGTTGGTAAAAAGCCAACTGACGAGTGGTTGATGTTAGTGGGAAATATAATCATATAGTGGTTATTGTCACTGACTTAGGGTTGTTAAGCGTCGTGTGGTTTGGAGCAATGTAGCATGTGTTTCATTCATCACACGGTAAGAAATATACTTGGAATCGGATCCAAGTACGAGTTCATTGCTTTTCCGAGCAGTTATTTGATCGGGTTTGATCGGGGATAAGGTATAGGATCTCGTCCGATCAGGGTACCCATAATGTAACCTCTAGAATGCTTACGGCCACAGGGGTCGTTAGCCTTAAGGGTCACGACCACGAAGGACGTGTGGTCTTTAATTAAATAAACTAATATTTAGAGTTTTAATCCTTGTCAAAGTTCATAAACTTAATATAGTGAGCCTATATTAAGTGTGCCTCCTTTGATAGGAACTCTGAATTTGACCGAAAAACGTTGACCTGGTTAGGAATCCTTGTCAACATCTGAGTATAATGTGTCAATATGAATGCGGCTCTCCAATCTACCAATGTGGAATTTACTTCAATTTCTATGATATTTTTTATGAATACGAGGATTCTTTTTCGATGAAATAACTTAAAAATTTGACGATTGCACATTCAAGTGAACAGTATGCTTCATACACTTTTAGTATGCATTGTACACTAAAATTTCGGTACAATATGAGTTTTCGTTGCAATGCACGGACACATAATTGTGCAAGAAAAAGAAGAGGCTGAAGAGCGGTCGATGCAAACGTGTAACTGCAAAGGATGTTATGTCATATTTCACGATTTCACCACCTAGCGCATTGGCTATGTACTGTGCAAATTGTTAATACTCAGTTCGTAGTTTCTTTAGTAAAAGGAAACACTAGAGTTCACTTGGCAAGGATTGCTCTTCTGAAAGTTGCTTCATCACTGAATGGTGGGTCGTGAGATCTAGCTCGTGGAATGCATGCTTAATGCTCTCAAGTAAATCTACTGCACACCCGGTCACCCACGTCGATGACACGACCAACTTCGCCAACCACGACGAGGCACGATTATAGGGCGCGCACGCCCGACCGCGCACAATGTGCCATTTTTCCCAGGAGCAACTGAGGAGAAGAGAGCATGCGTGAGGAGAGAAAGAAGAAGAGAGGAAGGGAAAGAAAAGAGAGGGAGAGGTGGGGAAAGAAAGATTGTTCGCATCGACGACGACGGTGAGTCTCTACTATTATTTTGTATTCGTTTACTTTTGAAACCATTGTAGGTTAGCAAGCAACATCATGTGTAGTGACATATTGTTAGCAAATAAAATAATAGTAGGTTAGCTTAAAAAATCTTTAGATGCGTACTGTGCAGTGTTATATTCTCAATGGTAACATCGGTAAATAAGTTTTAAATATGTGTGAACATATTATTAAAATAATAATCTTTAGATGCGCAAATAAAGTAATAGTAGGTTACACTTAATGTTTGTATATAATTAGTTGCTTTTTTCGCAATAAGCAGACTACTTCACACATTTAGTTGCGAAAACAACTTAATTTTTATAATAACAATTGGTAACATCGGTAAATAAGTGTGAACATATTATTAAAAACTTTGTAGTCATTTCGTAATATTTTGTTAGAAAGCGTAGTCGTAGGTTTGCATATAATTTCATAGCAGGTTACTTATACAAAAATGCAACTTAATTGTCAGAATTTTTGGAGCTACGCTAGACGTAATTGAACCCACTAATTGTGTCGTAATTGCTAATTGGAAATTGATTTACAGGTATGGCTCGCGACCCTGGTGGTTCGGATTGGCATTTCGGCCTGCTGGACCGGCTGGTCGATGCGCAGCATCGCGTGAGCTGTTGTATCCCATATCCGGCTCGCGGGGGCGACACGACTGAGTTGGGGGTGGTTCGTACGTGGACACCCCGACGGGCTTGGAGACTGGACTCGCGCTGGGTAGCCAGGTTTGTCCGCAAGCTGTACCACTTCTTTGTGTCATATGTTCACTATGTAGTTACTTCTTCGTGCTTTGCAGGCTGAGCCATGCCGGTCTTCTACCTCTCACGCGGATGGTGGAGGCCACCGATGAGGATGGCACTCCAGTCAAGGACGACGGGGAGGTTCAACCAGGTCCAGAGCGGTCACGACGGTTCCCGTTAGACCGGTTGCTCCTGACAGCCCTGGTGGACCAGTGGCGGCCCGAGACGCACACCTTCCACCTCCCATTTCGGGAGATGGCCCATACTTAGCAGGATGTCGCACTGCTGCTTGGCTTGCCTATCACGGGAGCCCCTGCATTCCCGCCGGACGCGCCTGCCCACTGGCTTGACGACCTACTCAGCAGGTTTTAGGCGGTTCTTTTGGTGGATGCGGCACCACCGTACTATGACTTCCAATAGCGACAACGGCATGACCCGCCCCTGCGGTGGCTTTCGTAGTTCCGGGTACGTATGCTAACCATTTTGCATGTTTAGCATTACTGGGCATGGCTCAACCTAGCCATGTCATATGACGGGCTTACCAATTATTTGTTTGTGCGTAGGTCGAGCGGATGGCCCTGGAGCCCACCGACGACCAGGTGTCGCGGCACCCCAAGGCGTACCTGCTGTAGCCCTTTGGCTGGGTACTGTTTACCAATAGCCACGATGACTTTGTGGACGCGCGTCTCGTGGAGTACGCGAGGGCCATCGCTGACGGCGAGGAGCTACAGATTAGCTGGGGATCAGCCGTACTTACCGCGGCATGTGCGAGGCGTGCTGTATGACGAAGCCAGTATCTATCCTCACAGGTTGTCCCCTCCTACTGCAGCAATGGTCGTTCAAGTGCTTTTCCCTCGGACGACCCATGCTGGTTGACTCTAGTCTGTACGACGCGGACATATACCACGGGGACGCGGTGGACCAGCCGACCGCGGGGTCTCTTTGGTGTCGTAGACGGGTATGTACGCCCCTCTATCTTTACTTCTGTCGTATTACGATTCATCCTGTATAACCACTGTTCCGGCTTGCAGGCACAGTATGCACACGTGCAGGTCACATGTGTGTGCGAGCACTTCGTGGAGCAGTTGGACCGCCTCACCGCTAACGACATACGCTGGGAGCCATACTCTGATCAAGAGACGGAGTACCGTGCTCCCGGGGGGCTATCCTCATTGTGCAGGATGTGACCACTCTCTGCAAAGCAGGAAGGGACCACTCTCTGCAAAGCATGAAGTGACCACTCTCTTCAAAGAAGGACGTGAACACTCTCTGCAAAGCAGGACGTGACCCGACGAGTCAGCTTTGCGCAGCGATGTGACCCAATGAATCTCCTCAGGGCCACTGCCTTGCGGACCTGTAGTCCCCGGATCCGCTATATGGCTACCGCAAGTGGATCGACGAAGAGATCCACCCACACGATCAGTGGACTCTCGACTGCGAGGAGTGGGATACCAACAGGAACCGCGAGAGGAGGGAGGAGGAGCGCCGCACCGAAGAGCACAACCAGCGTATCCGGCGGGAGATGCAGGCCCATCTCGAGGTGTGCAGGCGTAGGGAGCGCGAGTTTCGCGAGAGGGAGCGCGAGAAAAAGAGAAAAATGATGGCCGAGGCCAAGATGGTCGGCGAGTAGTACAACGCCGAGCTCACAAGGAAGGGAAAATGGCATCGGTCCACGCAGTAATCCGACCCTTTTCGTTCGTATGTTCTATGTATTTCTAATTCTCTAAAAGCATACATGTACTGTTCTTGGTTCGTTAGCCTGCTTGCCATGTAATCTCTTGTCAGATCAACTGTTGTGTTGTTATCGTTGCACCATTTTTTCAAAGTTCTCCACCGTATATGAATTTCCTAGTGCATCGCAATCTCACTTACCTTCGTACTTACGAACCATTGCCACCTCTATCGTCCTCATAAAATTATTAAAAAATTTAGCGCACTACAACAACATACGACGGTCATAAAATGTTATTGTGAGTCTGACAAATTTCGTACCCTTAAGATTCTACGAAAATCACAAACGGCACCAACCAACCTTATCACCACCTTTTTATTTAAAAAAACAATAATATACAAACATGATTTGCTAAATGAATAACCTGCAAAATTGGACATTTATTCCCACACAACTATTTCAATCAGATTAATACCATATTTTAAATCGCCCAGTGGTTGGGCCTAGTCACTCAACCATTGGGTGACTGGCCAAAATCACTCAACCACCGGGCGAGTACAACACGCGTAGCTCCGCCGTTGGGCGACTTTGGTCAGTCGTCCAATGCTTACGCGACTAGGTATAAGTCGTCTAATGGTACGACGATATATGATTATTTCAGTCAAAAAAAAATAAAATAGTATTATTTTTATAATTCAAAATAAAAATTAATTATTAAAAAAATTCTAGCAACAAGTACCGATAAATAACTATACGGAGTACTCGATGTAGCCATTTTCTCCGAGTCCTATAATGGAGAAAGTACATTAGTCCTTTACACAACCACAGTACAATGATCGGTACTCATGACCCATAGGCCATAACTCTCGAAACAAACAAAAAAAAATTACAAAGAAACAAACATGATACTACTAGAATTTCGATGGAAAGAGCTAGTTCTTGGTCAGGAGCACGTCGCGGACCAACTCGTCGAAGTTGCGGTGAGACGAGCCGCCGGGGTTGGCCGCCTTGACCGCTTTCTCCCTCCATTCCTCTGCCTTCTTTCTCATCTCCTTCCCCTTCTCCTCCTCCATGAGCTCCGTGATGAGGCCCGCGACGGCATCGCGCTGGACGTTGCTGTCGATCTCAACGCCGACGCCCCACTCGTTGCACTGGTACAGGCAGTTGGTCTGCTGGTCGGCGAAAAACGGCCAGCTGATGACGGGCACGCCGCCGCACATGCTCTCTAGTGTCGAGTTCCACCCGCTGTGCGTCAGGAAGGCGCCGACGGCCGGGTGATTCAGCACCTCCTGCTGCGGGCACCAGGAGGCCATGAGGCTGCGCTCCGCCGTCTCAGCCAAGAACTCTGGGGGTAGCACGGCCGTGTCGCCCTTGACGAGGTCGCGCCGGATGATCCACAGGAACTGCCTGCCGCTGTTGGCCAGACCCCACGCGAACTCCACCAGCTGCTCGTTAGTCATGACGGTGATGCTGCCGAAGTTGACGTACAAGACGGAGCCGAGCTCCTTGCCATCGAGCCACTGCAGGCACTCCTCCTGCTCCTTCCACAGGCTGAGGCTGATGGACGAGCGCGGGGTGGGCGGGTCCTCCCGCGCGAGCAGCGGGAGCGGGCCGACCGTGTAGACCTTGGGCAGGCCGAGCGCCTCCATGCCCGCCACCGCCTCGCCCTCGAGGTCGCCGAAGCTGTTCAGGATCACGGCTGACGCACTCGCCGCGCGCTCCGTCTCCTTGATGACGTAGTGCACCATGAACTCGTCCGGATCCGTGGTGCGTATGAAGCTCGGGAAGTCCCTGAGCCTCATGCTCCTCAGCCCCGGCACGTTTTCCACCGGCGTGTCAAGGTATCCATTCGTCAGCTGCTTGACATCTGCACATGCAAAGACAAACAAGAGGAGGTGGCAGATGTCAATGCCACGGACTCTCTTAGTGCGTGTTCGAGACGTAATGTTTGCCGACTGCCGAGCAGAAATGGTTGACGCGCGCATTAACGCCGGGACCAGGGAAGAACTGTACCTTTGAGTGGGGCAAGGCCACGGTCGATGAGCTGGCGGTAGAAGCGGTAGCCGAGGAAGCTGATGGCGCTGGCCGTCCATAGCTGGACGTAGGGGAGGCCGATCTCCTTGGCGGCGTCCATGGAGAACCCCATGACGACGTCGGACACGACGCATGTCACGGGCGGGTGGCCCGTGGCGGGGTCGTTGAGCTCGGCGAGGAGGCGGCGGAAGGGCCTGAGGCAGGTCTCCGTGGTGGACTTGCACAGCGACGGGATGTCCTGCGTGACGTCGTCGTCGTCGGACGGCGGCAGGCCGTCGGGGATGGTGGCGAAGCGAAAGCCCGGGACGCCGGCCACCGCGGCCGCGCCCCGCGTCCGGACGAGGCGGGCGTGGTTGTACTCGGTGTTGACGAAGGTGACGTCGAAGCCGCGGGCGTGGAGCAGCTTCGCGACGTTGAGCATTGGGGTGATGTGCCCCTGCGCCGGGTACGGCAGGCAAACGGCGTGCGCCTTCTCGGCCGCTACCAAAGAACCCATCTTTTTGCGAGATTTTCGGGTGTTTCGAGTCGAAATGGCAAGGCCTTTTGGCTCTAGTACTATGGCGACGCGATTCTTTTGTCACTACTTCGTTGTAACTTGGCCGGGGATGGTTTGCCTTTGGCATGGGCGCGGGTATTTCTAGGCACGGGGCACGCCCGGATATGACAGGGTAGCAATGGCAAACAATATTGTGGTATGCACAACACAGGCGATGACGTCTTTGGATTTTGGGCTTGGTTGGATATATGTTTGTTTATTGACGTATCTCCTTCGAGGACGGAGACTTGCGGTAGCAGCCTACAAAGTCAAACTCCCCAAAGCAGCCGGGCCCGGATATTTTACGGCCAGCGCATGTGCATGATGTCGGTACGTGCGCAACGGCGCAAGGGCAATAGGCGACCGGTTCGGCAATCCGGGAGGTTCGCTTCTCCGGCCATGTGCTCTGCGTGCGCGCCGCGTACAAGCAGAATGGCAAACGAAGCCGCTCAAACGTCAAAGAGACGATGCCAAATCTAATGCGTGTACACTCGTAGGGCATTAACCAGGCATGCTCTTGTTGGCGATTTACTGGACTCTGAATCTATACGTTCAGGTCATCGTTGGTTGCTTAGCAAATCTGAGACTAGTAGCTCATTCATTGTTAGCAAATCTGTACAGCCCCTTGACTAGTAATCCTGATGCTTGGCAATTTGGTATGCCATTTTTCTGGCTGCTCCCGGACACTGCAGGTTTGAGATGATTAATTGAAGGGAAACCCAGAGTCGTGGCAAAGAAAGAGAGAAAGAAAGAAGGCATTAACTCTCTCTGATACTAGTTGTTTTCTTCCCCTTTTACTTTTGGGGTATTCAAGTATGCAACAGACAAGAATCAAGTCCTATAATACGACCACGTCATAGATAGTGTAACTGTGCAAGTCTTTGACCTTTCGACCAGTAGTATTTTCAAAGGAAACAAACAAGGAGTAATTGGTACTCGTGTATTTTTGTTGGTCACGAGTACTCAATTTTCCATCCGATCGGATGGGGCTTGGAGATACGCGTTGTGCATGTGGTCATTTGGACTGTGTAAAACGGATAGAGGGCGGCGGAGCCTGCCAAAAAATTGGCAGCCCGTTATGTGGTGTGATACCATCCAAATTTCGAAAGCTTCTTTGACGGTACGTGCAAGGCCTGAGCATTTTTTTAGGAAAGACCCGAGAATTGCTGTTGCCACCGCCGATGAGTCCTTCGAGGACCAGGTCAAGGACAAACACGAGAGGAATGGACCGCTTCTGTCCATGCCATTTAATCATGCCATGATATGAACCTTCAAAAATAAAATACGCCATGATATGTTTTGTGATCCGCGCTGTGCTTTATGCTTTTGTTTTTTTGTGATTTTTCTCCAGACGAACAACGTGATAAGGGGTAATCAATCTGCTTAGGGTCTTCGGGAGCCACAACATCAATGAACAAGTAGGTGTTTGTTTATATAATTTTTGTTGTGTTCCTTATAGTAGTTTGTTTTGTTTCTCTTTTAACAGATTGTCAAATCATTTTTACCTAATTTAATTTGCATAAAATTAGTATATGATTGATGTAAAAAAAATAAGGGCATGCAAAAAAGAATAATATGAATTGAAGCATTCCTGAATGTATCACATCTCATACTAATAACTACTTATAAAAAAAAAACCAATGTAATAGAGTCAATAAGCAAACCCATCAGTGCAACAAACTAATGGGCGGAGCCGGATATGCCTCCTACGACCAAAAAATTGATTGCTCCCACACAAAATACTCCCTCCAGTTACAGAAGTAAGTTGTTTCCCGTGACATGCAATCAAACATTATAAACTTTGGCCATGGTATGTTACAAAAGTATGTCATTTTCTATTACATCCAGTTAAACATTATAAATTTGTTCGGTGCTATGGCAATCGTTCGTGGGTTGTAAAATACCATCGTAAACACAAAAACTATGAAAAATGTCATTGTCATTATGTTTTCCATCCAAAACAGTCATCGGAGTATTTCTTAAACAGAGAAAAATTTAGAAATACCAACATTACCTCTCACAGAGAATGGTTCGAGAAAACACATATTAAATCCACAAAAATAACAAAACAGAGCTAACAAATTCTAGGAAAATTCATAGAAATTCCCTCAGACATTTTGCACTTATAAAAATTATTTTCAACTTAAATTTGGTTTTTATTTTTACACAGTAAATAATTTTTAAAAGCTAAAAATACTTTTAAAAATAAAAAAATAGCAATATAGCTCTAAAAATTCTGTAAAAATTTCAGATTAGTTAAATATGGTATTTTGAGATTAATTAAAATATTCTTAACTTAATTTTGTTTTTATTTTTACACAGTAAATAATTTTTAAAAGCTGAAAACACTTTTTAAACTAGAAAAATAACAAAGTAGCTCTAAAAATTCTATAAAAATTTAAGAGTGGTCAAATAGGGTGTTTTAATCTTAATTAAAATATTCTAAACAAAATTTTAGTTTTTATTTTTGAAATACAATTTAATTATTTAGATTCAATTATTTTTCTAAATTTTTTTGGATGTTACAGCATTCCATTTTACCTATCCCCCAAGCCAAGCCTCACTACCACTGTCCTTCACCATAGGTGGCGGCTTGTGGAGGAGAAGCAAGAGTAGAATTGTAACACCCCGGCCTAACATGGAGTCCAGAATGCCACTAACTACACTAACTATCAATTTTAATATCATTTTATGATAAATTACAGCAAGCATCTCAACGATAAAACCCATCCACGGGTCACATAAAAACAAATACAATGATATTACAATAATAAATAAATAATCTCTAGGAAACATAGCAAGATAATAATCTAAGAACAACACAAAACCAATCGAATAAAGTCTATTGAATGAATATTCAACTCCAACCTATCATCTGAGGCCATTCAAAACTATCAAGTCCTAAATATAATTCATCACTCTATAATAAAGGTTCTTATGTCCAATGAATCAAGTAATTGAGTATGGGTTTGTTGTTCCAAGTGCGTTAGCCCTTCCCAAGTGGAATGTCATCAAAGGTCACCTAAAAACAGCGATAAAGCAAGAGTAAGTCCAAGACTCAGCAAATATATAATAAAGCCATAAACAACAATTTATCAACCATAATCAAGATTATCATCATCATCTATCTATTTAATATCATTCTCATTCTCAAATAAACAAGTCATATTTCAGATAAATAAATTCGAACAATTTAACAATTTACTCAAATATGCGAATACACCATCATGCTCATGCTCATATACATCTCATTAGCTGATACCGGTATAGCGAAGTGTTCGTCTGTCGATGACACACTCTATCCTTCACTCTTGTGAAGTCCCCACTAAAGTAGGATTTTATCTAGAGCACTCCGAACTAGTCATGTATCTTTCTCACCGACCTTACCGAAATAGTTACATGATTTTCTCACCGACTTGGCTCGTGCAACTCCTGTCATGATGAATATAATTGATACAACATCTCTAATTGTTTATCAACATAATTCATCTCATTAACTCAATATCTCATTCTCATTAACTTAATATCATAATCTCATTCACCCAATTGATACAACATCTCTAATTGTTCATCAACATAATTCATCTCATGAACTCAATATCTCATTCTCATTAACTCAATATCATAATCTCATTCACCCAATGTCATCAATATCATGTATAAAAATAAGCTTAACGAAAGCATAATAAATAAAATGATAAGTAATATCAATGACAACGACGAACAACCCGTTGTTCACCACTCCCATGTACTTGCCTCAACCGTGTGACGAAGGATAACGAGTGGAGGGTCTTGCCCCCTGATTCACACCACCACCTGAGCATTCATAAAACATGCTAAAAATAATAATCCAAGAGTAGTACAACATTACAAACGAAATAAATAACACCTCACCTAATTGCAGCCCAACACACCCTGATTCCCTTGCGCCCCTTAAGGCCGGCCCTCCTTCTCCCCAATTGAGCTACGGAACATGGGCTGGAAGGCCCAAGTCTAATTTCCCTCTCTAAAATTCTGAAATTGCACTACTAAATTCTATTTTTAACATGTGGGACCAGCCTTAGCAAAAAAAAAAAAATAGTAGAAGAGTGAGGGTAGAAGAGTCATTTCGTACCCTTGAGATGGAAAACATGACGGTAATCGCATTTTCTAGAGTTTTTCAAGTTTGCAATTGTATTTTCCAGTCGACCTCGTTCGCGATGGTATTTTACAACTCGCGAACGATTTGCTATGACACTGAACAAATTTTCCCTTTAGATTAGGTACATAAAAATTATATGTGTATATTTGTCTCGAAAATATACTTCATAGTATTATAGGTTTATTAGGTTTTATAAATATATCATAATAGAAATAAGTGGTCAAAGTTGCATTTTAGAAAGGGGGATTGACATATTTGCCACACCACTTTATACCCAATTGCCAGAATGTTACTCAATGTGTCAATGACATGTGGCCCCGGGATCCACATGTCATTGAGACATGGTGTGACATTCTGGCAATTACACATAAACTTAATGGCAAAACTTCAATAATCCCTTTTAGAAATGCTTAGTTTTTCAAACTTTCTTGTAAGTCATTTTTTTAGCAATCTTGCAAGTCAAGTTGATTCTTGTCTTTTGGGCTATGAACCTATTCGGTTTCGGCAGACTTGTTATTTATTTTTATGTCGTCAAGGCCCACTGCACAAAAGAAAAGCCCAAAGTATTCAGCCTAACGCACGTGGATCGAATAAAATAGCCCACAGAAAGAAAAAGAAAAGCCTAGAGCAGACGGCACGAGCAAATTTACAACCCACAAAAATACGAATGGGCTCCACCACAAAAAAAAAAGACCCGACCCATTAACACGAATCATTTTCGAGCGCAACGGGGAGCGCGAAAACAACACGCTGTTTTTTTGGACGATCACGTATGCTAATCAGATAGCTAATATTTTGAGTACTCGTAACAAATTAGTACCCGATTCTCGCTTACACACGTCCAACAAATAATTGCTTAACGTCTTCACTATTAGTGCCAACCACATCTTTATGCAGCAACATAAATCTGCTTAACGTGTTTAATGATTTGTAATTAAAGCGGCATGATTCACATATCATATTCAGATTTTGCTTTTAGAAATTACAGCTTCACATAATCGACAGATCGGGCACAGATCATTTATGCCAAGAGTTGTGTCTAAACTGGCTGTGAAGGCTATGTATATGGACAATAAACTTTTCCGACAAAAGCAGTTTCCGACTCATGCTCCACTAAGACCGTAATTTCTCCACGTGAGGACGTATATATCTCTCCAATTCTCCAGAGAGATTTTTATACCATGCAACTGAAAATCTGAAATGAACCTAGTACTAGAGAAAGATCGCCTAGATCTTATCTTATCTGCTAGTCATCCACGCGCGATGACTAGATGACTACTCCGCGCTAGCTAATTTATCATTTTCTGTAGAGAATTAATCCCCATTAACTGCTGTCCATCAGTTGAGACTGTCCCCTGCTTCTCGGGAAGGATCATGTATTCATTCATGTGTAGTAGCATTGTAGCAGTAGTTATCTTACATAGTAGTAAGATATGAAAGCCGTGCTGAATTATTATCTCCGTTCTTTTCTACTCGTTATTTCTATTATCGACACGGTCTACAATACATATATTTAATTGTTACTTTTAAAAAAATATTTTATTAAAAATGTTAAAAATATAATGATATTAAAGTATTTCTGATGACAAATCTAGTGATATCATTTTTATGTGACAAATCCGAACACTTTTTGTACATATTAACTGTCAAAGTTTAAAGACGTTGACTACATGCATACTGCTATACCTTTTTCTCTAATTTGTTGAGAGGTTCGTGGAAGAATCAGGGGGACGATCGAGCATAACGCCGTTTCTTACGTCGCACTTGCGCCCGGCTGACTGCTAATCTGAGGTCAAAACTCGACGACGCCAGAAGATGGGATGGCTGGATTGGCCTCTGACCATCTAGCGGTAATGTGAAGTCAAAGCCAAGGAGGCCATGCCGCCATGATCGAAAGCTCATGCTGCATGTGCTGTGCGCCTGCGCGTACGGGTTGCATGCGGGGGGATCATGCGAGACGTGAGGAAATAGTAGCTAGGCCTTCACACACAATCCCGGCTGTGACGGTGTTGACATGTATACGTTCTTGTACCTAATATTGGTACACGTAGCTGCGTAATATGGACACGTAGACGCAGTTACAAAATGTGCATACGTGAGCAATTATAAAATGTGACATGCTCACATATGCGTGACGACTATGCCGCCCGTTATGAACTAATATATATATATATATATATATATATATATATATATATATATATATATATATATATATATAAAACATGCCGCCGGTCGGACACAAGAGGATCAGGGCAAATAGATAGGAGGTGTACTCAAGATTAATTACATTTTCCTTCCGTGGTGAAACATGGCTGCTCAGGTGATGGAGGCTATGGCTTGTCGTAACTCGTAAGGGTATTTCGTTGGCGATCAATCAAGAAGTCCAGCGGCTGATCATTGAGACAGACGGCCAGACTTGGGTTGAGATGTGGAAGAACCCGACTGGTCTCAGAATTGAAGTATTGCCCATCCTGACGGATATAAGGGAGCAAAGCAGGAGTTCCTTAGATTTTGATTCATGTTTTGTTTGGAGAAATTGTAACGCTGCTGCTCCAATACGTACTTATACTTTTCATATACCACTTAAATGATATTGTCCAGTGGCGGAGCCAGGATTTCGCCGATGAGGGTGCAAACTTTTTTTTTGTGATTACAAAGAAGATACATATACACACATCCCACCACACACAACTCGCGCGTCTCATATCACATGTCTAGAAAGACGGAGGCCGGGAATAAATCTGTAACCTTACAAAATATGTACTGAAAGCGCACTCGCATGTACATAAAAGTTGACATAGTAAAGATTCAAGTGGAACAAATTACATGTTTCTAATACAACCGATATCACAAAATATTGTTTGTGTTGGTAGACTGCTGATTATTGATTGTTGTGAATAACACAATATAATTCATTGTATAATCTGTATATTGTACTAGGTATACATACTGTATAAAAAAATTGCATGCAAAAAATTTTGGGGTGCAACTGCACCCCCATGGTCTCACGTGGCTCCGCCACTAATATTGCCATACCTATTTTTTAGCATACTCTAATAATAATTGTAAGATACTTCGAAGTGGGTTCTATGAAAAATTTCATGGAAGCCCGCTTTTTATAGCATAATTTATGTATATACTCCTTTTATATATGGAAAATGTATATAGTACCAGCATCAGCGGAACGATGCGATGGGGACGGTGACGATCATCAAAGAAGAAGCTATGGTCTGGATAACAAGCGGAGCAAACAAACTAGAAACCTACTTACCAGAGGGAGCAGGGCTGACGCTCTGATGGTCGCGACCACTGCGGTGGCTTAAGGGCTTAAGGGGATAGCTCCTAGGGAGCTTTTCGAGGAGCGACTCTTGCCTTTCTCCTGCTGTTTTTTCTGAGTTTTTCCTTTGTTTTTCCTTTTGTTTCTTGTCTTGTCTTCTTGTATCTCCTGAACCTGCTTTTTATGTCTACCTATCTTTAATGCAATAATGGCAAGGCTTTTGCCATTTCACCCAAAAAAAATGTATATAGTAAAAATAAAGGGTTCCAATGAAATTTTTTCGACCATGTCGCATTGGAGTGATAAAGAAGTACTCCCTCCATTCCAGATTAGAGGGCATATAACTTTTTCAGTTTTGTTTCAAAATATAAGGCGTGCATACGACTTTAATGACATTTTCTCTCTTTTGCCCTCATTTATCTTCCCTTTCTCTTCAACATTTATGAGTAAACACCCTTCCACACTACTCTCTCTTATTCCCAAGACATTAACACTAGGGACATCATGGTCATTTCCCTCTAGCATCCTCTTAATTTTACAACTTTCTTAATCTCCGTTCATGACCATAATACGCCTTATAATCTGGAATGGAGGGAGTATAATATGTCCGTTTAAGTGGTATATATATATTTTTTGAAACTAGATTTAAGTGGTATATTGAAAGTGTGAGTATGTATTCCTAGGAGTATGGAAAAAGCTTCATACATTTTCATACCCAAACTCTAAAATTTGCATCGATGTGGGTGCACCTAGGTGCTATATATAGAACAAGTGTTTCATGCACCTTCGTGCCGCCTAAGCAACCTTTATTAGTTTTTAATCACGGTTACATCATCCACAGGGTGTGGGTTAATACAAGAAAATCTGATGATTCGTCGTACCAGTGCATGTTCGACTTCGACGCCATAACATAACGAGCAAGCTCATGAGCCGCCTGATTAGCTTCCCGTGGACAATGAGAAAAGGTTGCCCTCGCAAAAGAAGTCGCCAAAACTCGGCACTCCTCAATAAAGACAGCTCCAGAAGAGCATCCACACTTTTAAGACATCCACAGCATGAGGAACTGACCAGGCACCCGCTGCTGCCATTGCTCCTTCCCCACTTCCTGTATCGAGAGCTGCATCTACATTCCAGAAAGCTATTCCAAACTAGGCCTATTTGAAACGACTTCGGCTTCGACTTTTTGCTCGAAAAAGTCAGAAGCTTTTTGCTCAAAAAAGTCAGAAGCTATTTCAAATGAGTAACTTTTCATACTGATTTTTCTTAAAGTCGGAAGCTGCGATTAACGTGAGAAAATCAGAAGCTGAAAATCACCACGGAACAGCTTTCCACGGCCGCATCATGTACACTTCTTTCGCGCCGCTGCCGCCAACAAGCCCAACACCCTTCTGCCTCGGCCCACGCGAACTTTACGTCTTTACAGACGCGACTAAACTGCCACGCGTGCGAAGTAGGCTGGGACTCCGCCGTCTTCGGTTTCTCGGCTTGTCTGTTGCCGCCGCCCTTTACAACACTCGCGCTGCCCAGTTGCTGCAGCCCACGTTATTAGCTCGGCATGGGCCGCTTGATGTCATGCGGGAAATAGTGGGACGGTGAAGCTTGGTTTCTCCATGCGCCGTTTCTTTACAGCCCAAGCTGGGTCACGCCTTTCGAAAAAAAATTCGTGTTGATTTGGCGCCACAACCGGCCGAGTTGCATGGTTACAACAGAAGGATGGGTTGCACCTGATATGTTGCCAATGACACATGCATAACATTTGCATCACAGTATACGTCACAATTTTTTTTTCTGCTAGATAAAATATGATGGTGAAAGTCCTAGAATGGAGAAAGTACATTATTCCTTTACACAACCTCAGTACAATGATCGGTACTCATGACCCATAGGCCATAACTCTCGAAACAAACAAACAAAATTACAAAGAAACAAACATGATACTACTAGAATTTCGATGGAAAGAGCTAGTTCTTGGCCAGGAGCACGTCGCGGACCAACTCGTCGAAGTTGCGGTGAGACGAGCCGCCGGGGTTGGCCGCCTTGACCGCTTTCTCCCTCCATTCCTCTGCCTTCTTTCTCTTCTCCTTCCCCTTCTCCTCCTCCATGAGCTCCGTGATGAGGCCCGCGACGGCATCGCGCTGGACGTTGCTGTCGATCTCCACGCCGACGCCCCACTCGTTGCACTGGTACAGGCAGTTGGTCTGCTGGTCGGCGAAAAACGGCCAGCTGATGACGGGCACGCCGCCGCACATGCTCTCTAGTGTCGAGTTCCACCCGCTGTGCGTCAGGAAGGCGCCGACGGCCGGGTGATTTAGCACCTCCTGCTGCGGGCACCAGGAGGCCATGAGGCTGCGCTCCGCCGTCTCAGCCAAGAACTCTGGGGGTAGCACGGCCGTGTCGCCCTTGACGAGGTCGCGCCGGATGATCCACAGGAACTGCCTGCCGCTGTTGGCCAGACCCCACGCGAACTCCACCAGCTGCTCGTTAGTCATGACGGTGATGCTGCCGAAGTTGACGTACAAGACGGAGCCGAGCTCCTTGCCGTCGAGCCACTGCAGGCACTCCTCCTGCTCCTTCCACAGGCTGAGGCTGATGGACGAGCGCGGATTGGGCGGGTCCTCCCGCGCGAGCAGCGGGAGCGGGCCGACCGTGTAGACCTTGGGCAGGCCGAGCGCCTCCATGCCCGCCACCGCCTCGCCCTCGAGGTCGCCGAAGCTGTTCAGGATCACGGCCGACGCACCCGCCGCGCGCTCCGACTCCTTGATGACGTAGTGCACCATGAACTCGTCCGGATCCGTGGTGCGTATGAAGCTCGGGAAGTCCCTGAGCCTCATGCTCCTCAGCCCCGGCACGTCTTCCACCGGCGTGTCAAGGTATCCATTCGTCAGTTGCTTGACATCTGCACATGCAAAGACAAACAAGATGAGGTAGCATATGTCAATGCCCCGGCACGTCTTAGTGTGTGTTCGAGACGTAATGTGTGCCGACTGCCGAGCAAATGGTTGACGCGCGCATTAACGCAGGGACCAGGGAAGAACTGTACCTTTGAGTGGGGCAAGGCCACGTTCGATGAGCTGGCGGTAGAAGTGGTAGCCGAGGAAGCTGATGGCGCTGGCCGTCCAGAGCTGGACGTAGGGGAGGCCGATCTCCTTGGCGGCGTCCATGGAGAACCCCATGACGACGTCGGACACGACGCATGTCACGGGCGGGCGGCCCGTGGCGGGGTCGTTGAGCTCGGCGGAGGGCGGCGGAAGGGCCTAAGGCAGGTCTCCGTGGTGGACTTGCAGAGCGACGGGATGTCCTGCGTGGCGTCGTCGTCGTCGGACGGTGGCAGGCCGTCGGGGATGGTGGCGGCGGAAGCCGGGACACCGCCACCGCGGCGCCCGCGTCCGGATGAGGCGGTGTTGGGATCAAGGCCTTCACCTAAACATACACAAGCTCTGTGGAAGATGAACAGACAACAGAGGATTTCTTTTGATGCGCTCTGATGCAGTGTCGTTTTACGCATATATTCGGAATAACTCAAAGCAACTAATCGACCAAGCGTGTGCACTGCACAACGCATTACAAGCCACGATCCGATTGAATCGGACCACGCACTCCTTAACACACGCACCTACATGCAGCTTAACACACATTGTGCGAACATGCACTGCTCATTCCAGTAAGCATGCTCGACTCAAAACAACAAACATGATGCAATACAAAATGCAGGTTTCACTTTCCAAACTAAAACATGAAACAAGATTAACTCTTCATTTCACCTCCTAATCTTGTTTTTTCTCGCTTCCATCCCGCACTCCAATCTTGCCTCGCAGCTCATCAAACTTCGCCTTCCAGTGGCTTTGTCAATATGTCTGCGAGTTGCTCTTGATTTGGACATGCTCATCGCAATATCCCCTCTTTGCACGATCACGTATGAAATGGTATTTAGTATCTATGTGCTTGCTGCGTTCATGATATACGGGATTCTTGGCCAAAGCAATTGCCGACTTATTGTCGACTTTCGATCATACTCGCCGAAGGCCTCCGCCAATTAGTTCATCAAGCATTCGCCCCACACTCCTTGGCAGTGCTGCTGTTGTTGCTACATACTCCGCCTCACGGAAGACAAAGCTACTACTCGTTGTTTCGAGATACCCAAGTGATTGGCATGGCACCAAGGAAATAAATGACCCTGTGGTACTCTTCCGATCATCGATGTCTCGGCCAAATCACTATCACCAAGCCGATCGGCTCCTTTTCACTGTGTCTTCTCTTCTCATAACAACATCCAAAGTTCACGATGCCACGCACATACCTTAGCACTTGTTTCACAAATGACCATATGAGTAGTAGTTGGTGCCTCCATATATCGGCTCGGCCTCCAGCTGAATATGCCAAGTCCGGTCTTGAGTTCACAAGATATCTAAGACTCCCAATGACACTCTGTCTGAGTTGCATCAAGCGGAGGGTTGTCACTCACCTTGCTCAATTTTACTCGAGTCTCCATAGGAATCTTGCATGGATTGCACCCTTCCATACCTAGCTTCTCTAGGATTTTTACAAGCATAACTAGATTGACACAAAGTAATGAATCAAGATCTTGTTTTACCTCAATTCCTAGGTAGTAACTCAGTGACCCAAGTCACTCATCTCGAACAATTTCATCATCTGTTTTTTGAAACTCTTGATGTCTTCTATCTTGGATCCTGTGATGATGAGATCATCAACATAAACACCGATGATTTGAATTGTATCACCAGCATTCCTCTTATACACAGCATATTCAGAGGGCTCCTCTTGAATCAAGTATTGGAGACATCTATCAAGCTTGAATTCAGGGCTCTTGGGGCTGTTTGATCCATCTGATGCTTTTCTCAACTTGAGCACTTTGTTCTCGTGTCCCTTCACAACAAAGCCAGGTGGTTGTGCAACATAGACCTCCTCCTCAAGCTCACCATTCAAGAAGGCTGATTTTACGTCCATATGATGAACCTCCCAATCTTCTTGAGCTGCCAAAGCGAGTATCAGTCTTACTGTCTCCATTCTTGCCACGGGTGCAAACACTTCATCATAATCCACTCCATGTTGCTGCACATATCCCTTTGCAACAAGCCTTGCCTTGTGTTTTACAATTTCTCCTTGTGGATTTTTCTTTAACTTGTAAACCCATTTGAGTCCTATTGCTCGATGCCCCTCAGGCAATTCAGCAATCTCCCAAGTCTCATTCCTCCCGATAGCGCTATCTCCTCCATCATAGCCTCCTCCGGTTCTCATTTCGGAAGCCTCATTGTAGCTTGTTGGCTCCTCCATGGACAGAAACACAATCCCACCTCTTCCTCAACTTCATGTGTGCTATCATAAACATCTTGCAAAGAACGAAACTTCAAGGGTATCTCACTTCGCTATTGGGTGGTCTGCTTTGTATCCTCCTGGGCCGATGCGACTCACGATTGCCGCATCTTGCTAGTTTGAGTAGCCACCGAGTAACAGTGCGTGGTGAACGATCTCATCTTGTTCATAGTGCACGACAAGCGTGTTGCACTGAAATTTCGAAACCCCATTCGGCAAGTCCGAAGATCCCACTGCCATTCTTTATCTTCACGAAGACAATGTCTCTACTCACATGTAGCTTTCTCTCCTTTGGATCATAAGCCACTGCGCCTTTGAGCACGATTCGTACCCAAAAACACCATGGGCACACTCTGTCAGAGAGCTTCTTTGTATGAGGGCCGATTGTTTTGACATGAGCGGACTTCCGAACACACGCAGTGATGAACTTTGGGTTTTCGTCTGTCCATCTTTCATAGGCGTTGCACCTTCAACACTTCGAGTTGAGCTTGGTTGAGAACATATCGGCCGCCTTCATTCGCTTCGCCTGAACACACTCGGCACATGCTTGCTTTTCAACATGCTCCTCTCGCTTTGCCCGATCTTGTTTGATTCTGCGTTCTCGACTCCATTTTGTTGTGGGAATATGGGCGTGAGAAAATGCATAATACCAAGTTCATCACAGTACTGATGAAACTCCTTCGAGGTGAATTCGCCACCCCTATCAGTGCGAAAAGATTTGAGCTTTGTGTCAATTTCAAGCTCAAGTCTAGTCTTCACTTTCTTGAACATGGACAGTGCTTCCCCCTTCTTCTTCAGCATCTCTACCCACATGTGCCGGCTGAAATCATCTACCAGCAGTAAGAAGTACTTGTTGCCCGCTGGACTAGCTGGAGAAATTGGGCCACACAAGTCACCGTGGAGGAGTTGAAGTCGTTGGCTCGCTCTGAATTGCGCTGCATGTGGGAAAGGAGCACGTTTATGCTTCCCCAAGACACATCCATCACAAAACTGTGTAATGTGCTCCACACTCGGCATTCCCTCCACCATGCCAGTTCTGGACATAAGATTCAATGCCTGAAAGTTTAAATGCCCAAACCTAGCATGCCATAGCCAAGTTTTGTCAGTGATTTCTCCTAGCAAACATACAGGTGAGGCTATCTTAAGATTCAACATATATAGTCTGTTTCTTCCTCTCTCAACCTTTGCCAAAAGCTTCTTATTTACATCATGATCACGCAAATAGCCTCCATCAATCAACGACATCTGACCATCTTCATCTAGTTGGCCTAGGCTCACGATGCTACTACGAAGTTTTGGTATGTAGTACACACCAGAGAGAACACGATGCTCACCTCTCAGCCCCTTAAACAGAACTGTTCCTTTCCCATGAATTTGCACCAATGATCCATCTCCAAACTTTACATTTCCTGTAACTGCTTCATCTAGCTCCGAGAATTGTGATCGGCTCCCTGTCATATGGTTACTAGCCCCTGTATCAAGATACCACACGACATCACGAGATAATGCCTCACCATCAACCAGATCGGGATTGATCTTCTCTTCATGGAGCATAATCACTTCGCTGCGCTTGCACATCTTGCACAACTTCACGGGCCTCAACATCGTGGTCGGTACATCGTCATCTTGTTTCTCAATGAGATGCACCTTGTCATCCTTCTTTTGCTCCTCGCAATCGGGCGCAAAATGCCCAAGATTTTAGCAATTATAGCTTTGACTTTTCGATGTCAAACTTTCGGTCCTTCTTGCCGAGTCACTTGCGCGCTCTCGTCACGCGCCCACGCCACGCCGCGCCCGCGACCACGTCCGGCGCGTCCACCGCTGATTTGGACCCGTTGTTGGAACTCTCACGCCATCCTTCTTCGTCAATTTTGCCTCCCATTCACCTTCCGTCGACAACACATGCGATCCCCATCTTCATCAAGACCGTTCGGCGCTCCTCATGCGCTTTGGCGCCGATCACCTCTTCAACGGTGATTGTCTTGAAATCTCAAAGCTGTTCGATGGTTGAAACAATTGGCATAAACTTAACGAGGGCAGCTCGAAGAAACTTTCTCACCACATTGCTTTCCTCCATCTTCTCGCCCAAACCACGGATGCGGTTGACAATCGTGTTGACTTGATGGCGAACTCATCTCAGACTCACGGCTTCATGCGAAGATTATCAAACTCACTCTTGAGAGTTTGTACCTTCGCCTCCTTGACACGATCTGCCCCGACATACATTGTTTTGAGCATCTCCCAGGCCTCTCTCGCCGTCTCTTTCTCAGCGATCAAGAGAAGAACATCTTCTCCAATTGCACGATAGATGGTGCAAGGGCCATCTTGTCTCTGCGCACGTCGATCACCTCCGCTCCGTCGATTGCATCCCATACACCTTGCGCCATGAGGTAGACCTTCATCTTGATCGCCCACGCTGCGTAATTGCTTCTTGTGAGCATGGGGTATTGCAGCGAAACAGACGAGTTCTCCTTCGCGCGCGCGGCGTCCCCATCACCGGTGACACTACTACCCGGCGAGCTTGCGCGTGGCATGATCTTTGGCATACACTCCTCACCTTTGGCTCTGATACCAAATGTTGGGATCAAGGCCTTCACCTAAACATACACAAGCTCTGTGGAGAAGATGAACAGACAACAGAGGATTTCTTTTGATGCGCTCTGATGCAGTCGTCGTTTACGCATATATTGAAATAACTCAAAGCAACTAAGCGACCAAGCGTGTACTGCACAACGCGTACAAGCCACGATCCGATGAATCGGACCACGCACTCCTTAACACACGCACCTACATGCGACACTTAACACATTGTGCGAACATGCACGCTCATTCCGATAAGCATGCTCGACTCAACAACAAACATGATGCAATACAAAATCACGAGTTTCACTTTCCAAACTAAAACATGAAACAAGATTAACTCTTGTGGCGTGGTTGTACTCGGTGTTGTGAAGGTGGCGTGGCCGCGGGCGTGGAGCGACCGCGACGTTGAGCATTGGGGTGATGTGCCCTGCGCCGGCGGCGGGCAAGCGGCGTCGCGCCTTCGGCGCTCCCAAAGAACCCATCTTTTGCAAGATTTTGGGTGTTTAGTCGAAATGGCAAGGCCTTTTGGCTCTAGTACTATGACGACGCGATTCTTTTGTCGCTACTTCGTTGTAACTTGGCCGGGGATGGTTTGCCTTTGGAATGGGCGCGGGTATTTCTAGCCTTCTAGGCACGGGGCACGGCCGGATATGACAGGCTGGCAATTGCAAACAATATTGTGGTATGCACAACACAAGCGATGACTTCTTTGGAATGGGTTTGGTTGGATATATGTTTGTTTATTGACGTATCTCCTTCGAGGACGGAGACTTGCGGTAGCGACCTACAAAGTCAAACTCCCAAGCGGCGGGCGGATATTTTACGGCCACGCATGTGCATGATGTCGATGCGTGCTTAGCGGCGCAAGGGCAATAGGCGACGGTTCGGCAATCCGGGAGGTTCGCTTCTCCGACCATGTGCTCTGCGTGCGCGTATGCGAATGGCAAGCGAAGCGCTCAAACGTCAAAGAGCGTTGCCGTCTAATGCGTGTACACTCGTAGGGCATTAACGGGCATGCTCTTGTTGGTGATTTCTCGGACTCACGAATCTATACATTCAGGTTATTGAGTTGCATGCACCAATCAGTCCACCTAAAAACTTAAATTAATGAGAAAAGGTTGACAATTCACTTATACTTTAATACTCTCCCTTACGTGTAGCCTCCATCAGGCCTAAGAGGTGGAATAGAAGTGAGCTGCAATTAATATTAGTTAATTACGCCAACCGGGTCTTGAACTCAAGACCTCTCGGCTCTGATACCATATTGAGTTGCATGCACCAACCAGTCCACCCAAAAGCTTAAGTTGATGAAAAAGATGAACAATTTACTTATACTTTAACACAGGTCATCGTTGGTTGCGTACGTGCTTCTGAGACTAGTAGTTCATTCATTGTTAGCAAATCTGTACAGCTCCTTGACTAGTAATCCTGATGCTTGGCAATTTGGTATGCCATCTTTCTGGCTGCTCGCGGACACTGCAGGTTTGAGATGATTAATTGAAGGGAAACCGAAGTCGTGGCAAAGAAAGAGAGAGAGAAAGAAAGAAGGCAAGAACTCTCTCTGATACTAGTTTTTATTGAGGAACCATCGCTGGTCAGTTCAGTTCGAGCGATTACCTTGTAGACAAACTCAGAATCGTAAGAACGATGCAAGAACACAAGAACAGAATAATAGATGAACACAGAGATGTAGATGTACTTCTCGCTTCTCTTTATTCCTTCATCAAGCGATCAACATTTACAATGACTAGTACCCGCTATTTATAGGCTACGACTCTGTTAGGATTTGGGATGAGAAGCCCACCTTAGGCCAGAACTCCCAGTCATGGGCCTGATTTCTTAACACTCCCCCTTGGGCACTCATCTTTCATGTCCACGTCTCGACAAAACTCTATAAAAACCCAGTAGGAAAAATTTAGAGAAAGAGTACATAATACACGTTCTGCTGTACTGCATGAATTGTCTCATTAAAAACTTTAGCTGAGAAACTTCAAGAAAAAAACTCGTCAAGGGAAAAGGAGTACAATCCACCTAATTTCGTTTAATCTTTTGGATTTATCTTTTGGGCACTCGATCTTTATGATCAAGCTTTAGTAATGAGTTCGTGAAGATTCTCCCCCTGAATTCTGCACTTCTCTAAATCTCATCATTCCAATTCCACGGATGCATTTTTCAAAGTTAGACACTGGAAGTGACTTAGTGAATAAATCTACTAGATTTTCACATGACTTAGTATGCAGTACTTTAATATCGTCCATCTTTTGCAATT
The DNA here is from genome assembly GCA_036346255.1 of Ampelocalamus luodianensis. Taxonomy (NCBI): domain Eukaryota; kingdom Viridiplantae; phylum Streptophyta; class Magnoliopsida; order Poales; family Poaceae; genus Ampelocalamus; species Ampelocalamus luodianensis. The sequence goes on from CM070634.1 coordinate 4,544,804, forward strand.
CATGAACATAGAAGGACTTGGAATTGATATGCTTTGTGAAAGGATTCTTCACATAACCTATTTGCACTTGTGCAACACAAGCTGCATTATCTTCATAGATAATAATGGAGGTTTGCGCAGTATTCAATCCACACGACTACTGGATGTGGTGAATCATCCGTCGAAGCCAAGCACATTCTCGTGAGGCATCGTACAATGCTATTATTTTCGAGTGGTTCGTCGAAGTCGATACAAGACTCTGCTTAGACGATTTTCATGGAATTACAGTTCCACCACATAGGAGTTCATAGCATGTTTGCGATTTGGCTGTATATGGGTCATATAGGTACCCGTCATCTGTATTGCCATTCATAGTTAGGTCTTAGTTCTTTCTGTAGAACAAACCAAGTTCTTTGCTTTCTTGGAGGTATCAGAAGATGTTCTTCATTCCCTGCCAATGCCTTTGGTAGGTTCTGCACTATACCTTGCTAATAGCTTCATGGCAAATGTAATATCCGTTCTAATACAATTTGCTAAATACATTAGTGCTTCTATTGCACTTAAGTGTGGGAGTTTTGATCCCAAGACTCCACCCCCTCCCTCTTCTCTAGGTCTGAATGGGTCCTTATCTTGCTGCAAAGATCACTCGACCATTGGCACTTGCAAAGGGTATGCATTTTCAAAGCCGAACCTTTCTAACACTTTCTGAGTGTAGGTTGACTGATGTACTAAAATTACTTCAGGGACATGCTCAAGCTACAAGCCTAAGCAATATTTGTTTTTACCCAAACTTTTCATTTCGAACACCGACTCCAAGTAAGAGCTTGCTTTCTTAATATCCTTCAAGATTCTGATGATATTCCGATCATCTTCATACACTGAGATTATACAAAATCTTTCCTGGGATTGTTGTATAAATACACAGAGTTTATTCTCATTGTTCGTGTAGCCTTTTTTGCATAGAAATTCGCTTCAAGCGATTATACTACATTCTGTCTGATTGCTTAAGTTCGTACATTGAATTTTTTAGTTTCACACTGTACATATTTTTATTTGTTCTGTTTTAGTTCGGGACAGTGATACATTCAGGTATCTTCATATAAATGTCCGAATCCAATATTTCATAAAGGTATACTGGTACCCCATCCATCAATTTTACTTCTAACTTCAAGTTCACTGCCATTGAGATAACGGATCTGCTAATTTTCAGTTGCTTGAAATTTTCTTATTCATCAGTCATCTAAAGTTACACAGTACTAGACCTAAAATTACAGTACCAAGTGATGTGCAATTTTAGCATAGCTCTACTGTAACTTTTAGTTTTATTTGTTTTTGTATTTTTTTTTTTTTTGTATTTGTTGGGTTCACCTAAATTTACTTTTGTCTAGTTTAGAAAAAAAATTGTATTTTTTTGTATTTTTCTTGTAATATTTTTGTCTATTTTAGAAAGAGACAATCTGGCCCATAGAATATTGATCTAATGGTGAGAAAAGGTGACTGATGGATAAAGAAATTTCAGTCACCTGAAGAATAGACACTCCCTTGAGATAAATATCTAAAGGGAGTTCCGCCCATGACCGGGGATTATGTTTCTTTACAATCATTTTCTAGACGTTCAGTGAAACCTTGTGCAACGAGCCTTGCTTCTTTTCATTTCTCTTTCTAACAAATATCTACTTATGCCCTACGGGGGTGCACATGGGGAGGCGTGTGGCTTACAGGCTCAAACTCTCTTTTATTCAGAGAGAATAATTCAGTTTCTATTGCCTTCTTCCAATCTTCTTCCAATCAGCGAGCAATGCAAGCTCTGGATCAAGATTGATGATTTTGGCAATTTTCTTTGTAAAATAAATATCGACATTGGCTGTTGTCATATTCATATATTCTCCCGAGGTCACAAAGTTTATAGCTATTTTTTCAAGGGGTAATTTTTCTAATACTTCTACTTGCTCACCGCTGCTTCCAATTGCGAGGCAAGTTCTTTTAGTTTTTCAGCTCCGATGTCTGCACACACATCCATACTGATGTCTCCCTTCATGTGGATGTTCAATTCTGGTATGCCTTTTCTGAAGGTTTCATACCGGTGCCAGATCCCCTTCTAGTTCTGGGAAACTTTGGTGATCGGTTGTGTTAAGTCATTCTTATCCTTTTTCACCCGGCGTCCCCGGTTACTTCGGATTCGAGGTGGCAAAGTCCTCGTCCTTTCAGAGACCTTAGGACGGGATTATAGTACCTTCATTGGTATTTCAACCCTTTTCGGTGCATTGCTTACAGGCAAATGTTATTTGGTCACGCTCTTCAAATCACTAAAGTGGTTTAGCAGTTGATTCGCTAATGTTTGCAAATCAATTATCTTCTGGACTTCAATTATCTTCTGGACTTCTCTTGTCTTCTAGACTTCTTTATTTGCTTTACTAGTGTGCGGGTCATATGCATAGATTTTAATTATCTTCTGGACTTCAATTGTCTTCGGGACTTCTCTTATCATCTAGGCTTCAATTGTCTTTTGGACTTTCCGTGGCTTGCCACGTTATTTCCCGATTTTTTCATCAAGGGTTGATTTCCTCCCCTGATGACGGGAAACTAATCCTCATCTAATATACTATCAGTGAATCGAGCATTATGCAAATCTCCAGTCATAGGGTCCAAATACTGGATTATGGATGCTGTCTCATAACCAACGTATATCCCAAACTTTCGGAGAAGACCCATTGCAGTTCGCTGCGGTGGTGGTATAGGTATATAAACCTTGCAACCAAACCTACGAAGATGAGAAGTTTTCGGTGCTTACCCTTATGCTAGTTGCATAGATGGATGGATGTTATAGGCCGACGGTCTAAAATTGCACCCCTTAAGGTCGGCCCTCCCTCTCCCCAATTGGGCTACGGAACATGGGCTGGAAGGCCCAAGTCTAATTTTCCTCTCTAAAATTCTGAAATTGCACTACTAAATTATATTTCTAATTTCTTTTAATTCATTTAATCCTTCAAAAGTAAATGGGATATTACAAGAATAACATGTGGGACCAGCAACCTTAGAAAAAAAATAAATAGAAATAGAAGAAGAGTGAGGGTAGAAGAGTTATTTTGTACCTTTGGGATGGAAAACATGACGGTAATGGCATTTTCTAGAGTTTTCCAAGTTTGCGATGGCATTTTTTCAGTCGACCTCGTTCGCGATGGTATTTTATAACTCGCGAACGATTTGCTATGGCACTGAACAAATTTACCCTTTAGATTAGACACATGAAAATGATATGTGTATATTTGTCTCGAAAATATACTTCATAGTATTATAGTTTTATTAGGTTTTATAAATATATCATAATAGAAATAAGTGATCAAAGTTGCATTTTAGAAATGCTTGGTTTTTCAAACTTTCTTGTAAGTCATTTTTTAGCGATCTTGCAAGTCAAGTTGATTCTTGTCTTTTGGGCTATGAATAGGTTTTGGGCTATGAACCTATTCGGTTTTGGGCAGACTTGTTATTTATTTTTAAGTCGTCAAGGCCCACTACACAAAAGAAAAGCCCAAAGTATTCAGACTAACACCCGTGGATCGAATAAAATAGCCCACAAAAAGAAAAAGAAAAGCTTAGAGCATACGGCACGAGCAAATTTACAACCCACAAAAATACGAATGGGCTCCGCCACACAAAAAAAGACCCGACCCATTAACATGAATCATTTTCGAGCGCAACGTGGAGCGAGAAAACAACACGCTGTTTTTTTTCGGACGGTCACATATGCTAATCAGATGACTAAAATTTTGAGTACTCCTAACAAATTAGTCCCCGAATCTCGCTTAGACACGTCCAACAAATAATTGCTTAACGTCTTCACTATAATGCCAACCACATCTTTATGCAGCAACATAAATCTGCTTAACGTGTTTAATGATTTGTAATTAAAGCGGCATGATTAACAAATCATATTCAGATTTTGCTTTTAGAAATTACAGCTTCACATAATCGACAGATCGGGCACAGATCATTTATGCCGAGAGTTGTGTCTAAACTGGCTGTGAAGGCTATGTATATGGACAATAAACTTTTCCGACAAAAGCAGTTTCCGACTCATGCTCCACTAAGACCGTAATTTCTCCACGTGAGGACGTATATATCTCTCCAATTCTCCAGAGAGATTTTTATACCATGCAACTGAAAATCTGAAATGAACCTTGTACTAGAGAAAGATCGTCTAGATCTTATCTTGATCTGCTAGTCATCCACGCGCGATGACTAGATGACTACTCCGCTCTAGCTAATTTATCATTTTCTGTAGAGAATTTATCCCCACTAATGTCCATCAGTTGAGAGTTGAGACTGTCCCCTGCTTCTTGGGAAGGATAATGTGTAGTAGCATTGTAGCAGTAGTTAGGGGCGGAACCAGCTGGGTGCCGGGTATGCATCATCCTAAAAAATCGGAAGAACCAGAGGGGATTAGTTCATCAATCACCAGTTCTTTCTTAACTCGACTTCAGTAATTCAGTGAACCAGCTGGGATAGGGCCGGTGCCTGGTGCTGGTGGCCTGGTAACTGATGATTTGGTGAAGCAGGTCAGGTGAGTTGCTTAATGCTTAGAAGTTTGAAGTTTGAGCTGTGAGTAAGTCTATAAGATAGTTGCTTTCTGTTAGAGACTTAGAGTGTTACTTCTGTGTGTGGGTAATGGTTAGACTTTGGAGAGACTTAGAGTGTTTCTAATTTCTATTCATATAAGATCTTATTTAAACTATTTGTATTGTGCTTTTAACAAATTTGGAACCTATGGATTGGATTTATAATGTTATGAAACTATTGTACAAACTATAGAATTTTGAATGTGAAATGTACACCTCCATCATCTAATTTCTAGCTCCGCCACGGCCAATAGTTGTCTTGCATAGTAGTAAGATATGAAAGCCGTGCTGAATTACTATCTCCGTTCTTTTCTACTCGTCATTTCTGCTATCGACACAGTCTACAACACATATATTTGATGGTTCCTTTTGAAAAATTATATTTTATTAAAAATGTTAAAAATATAATGATATTAAAGTATTTCTGATGACAAATCTAGTGATATCATTTTTATGTGACAAATCCAAACACTTTTTGTACATATTAACTGTCAAAGTTTAAAGACGTTGACTACATGCATACTGCTATACCTTTTTCTCTGATTTGTTGAGAGGTTCGTGGAAGAATCAGGGGGACGATCGAGCATAACGCCGTTTCTTACGTCGCACTTGCGCCCGGCTGACTGCTAATCTGAGGTCAAAACTCGACGACGCCAGAAGATGGGATGGCTGGATTGGCCTCTGACCATCTAGCGGTAATGTGAAGTCAAAGCCAAGGAGGCCATGCCGCCATGATCGAAAGCTCATGCTGCATGTGCTGTGCGCCTGCGCGTACGGGTTGCATGCGGGGGGATCATGCGAGACGTGAGGAAATAGTAGCTAGGCCTTCACATACAATCCCGGCTGTGACGGTGTTTACATGTATACGTTCTTGTACCTAATATTGGTACACGTAGCTGCGTAATATGGGCACGCAGACGCAGTTACAAAATGTGCATACGTGAGCAATTATAAAATGTGACATGCTCACATATGCGTGACGACCATGCCGCCCGTTATGAACTAATTAAAAAAAGGAATTTGCTAGGTACTAGAGTGTTTTTTGTTTGTGAGTGCTCAAGTTTTTTTTTTTATCTATGCTGTTTTCTCTCTCGATAAACAATGTGAGAAGTGAGTAATCAATTTATTTAGGGTTGTCGAGAGCTGCAACATAAATGAACAGATATGTTTTTTAATATAGTTTTTGTTGTGTTTCTTGTAGGCTGTTTTATTTCTTCTTCTTTTTTACAAAAAGTCACACCATTTTTACATAATTTAATTTGTGTAAAACTAGTATATAATTAACTTACGTAAAAAGGCTATGCAAAAAATAATAATCTGTATTGGACATTCCTCAGTGTATCACATATGAGCAAACGTGATCAGTGCAGGGTATGCAGCAAACTAGTGGATGGAAGCATATATGCATCTAACGTATAAAAAATGGAATACTCTCAGATAAAATAGTACTCGGATAGAAGGGGAGGAGGCAAAGTGATCTCATCCATTGAATCTATATCTGAGAGTTCAAAATTTGAGTACTATTTAGCAATAAAACACTCAAGTACTCTCTAACATTAAAAACATGCCACCCGTCGGATACAAGAGGATCGGGGCAATTAGATAGGAGATGTACTCAAGATTAATTACATTCCCGAAGTCGTTCCAAACCGGATCTATTTGGAACGACTTCGGCTTCAGCTTTTCGCTAAAAAACCTGAAGCCGTTCCAAACGGACGGCTTTTCCTACTGATTCTTCCCGAAGCCAAAAGCTACGTTTAACGTGAGAAAGCCAAAAACCAGAAGCCGCCGCGGGGCAACTTTCCGCAGCCCCTATCCCGCATTTACCCTTCATTCCGCATTTATTCCTTCAACCCCTCAACATGTATTTAACTTCGTTTTTGCCATAAAATGCTCAAGACCAGGCATGGCCATGCTAATACAAGTAAACGAGGCATGTCTAATATCTTCAGCTCCCTCTTCGCATATCGGTGATATGTTTATTCGTTAGCGTACAGTGGCACAGCACAGTACCATGCAACGCCCGCCATAGGGAAATTTTCACCTTGCTTGGAACCTTCAGGGCTTGTTTGGATGCTAGGGGGCAAAATCCTAGAGAAGAAAATCCCTTAGGGGGATTTTGAGGGCACATGAAATCCCCCTCAACCTCAGGGGAAAATTTCCCGCTCGGGAATAAAATTCCTGTCGCCGTTTGTGAACAACAGGGATAAAATTCCCGGCTATGAAAAAAAATCAAAAAATTAAAAAAAAATCGTAAAATTCAGAAACAATGGCTATAGTGTACTTGAGTTATCAGCCAAATATATGATAAGAAAAAAAAAATGAAATAGGAGCCAACTTTAGGCCTTCTTTTCCTTGTTTGTTCATTCTGGGCTGTAACCAACACCTATCAAGATAAATACAAATTCCTTCCACAGACTCACTATAATCAGCACTCAACAGCTCAGCCGCGACAAGCAACCAGCTACTGCTCTTCCTTATTTGCCGTTGAATACAACACAATCGACAACATCACCAAGCTCACCCCATTCTATGCCTCGGCTCAAGAAATATCAATTATCTGGAGAGAAAAAAAATCTATCTAGGTGCATTACTTATTATTGTTACTTCCACAGCTTGACAGAATTGTCGTGGCTCGCAGAAGCCACCATCCCAGTTATTGGTGATTGCGCCAACGCCGCAATTTGACCTTCATGCGCCTGCACTGTAATGCTTTGTTCTTTACCATGTTCCATAGCTCCAGAGACTACATCATTAGAATGCTGATGAGACACTTATATAGCAAATAAGCAACAACGTTAGTCAGATTCAGAAGCTACGTTTAACGTGAGAAAGCCAAAAACCAGAAGCCGCCGCGGGGCAACTTTCCGCAGCCCCTATCCCGCATTTACCCTTCAACTTCACATGTATTTATTTGTTTTTGCCATAGCGTAAAACCCCCTCCCAACCCAAACCCTAACCCTAACCTGCAGGTGACCCAGCTCTATCAACCTGCAGAGCTTCTGTGATAAAATGCTCAAGACCCAGGCTTGGCCATGCCTCATTAGCTCGCGGACAAGTAAACGAGGCATGTCTAATATCTTCAGCTCCCTCTTCGCATATCGGTGATATGTTTATTCGTTAGCGTACAGTGGCACAGCACAGTACCATGCAACGCCCGCCATAGGGAAATTTTCACCTTGCTTGGAACCTTCAGTTTCCACGCCTGCTCCCAAACCTTGGAAACATCAATTCTGCTTGCTCCTGCACCTCTACTCCTCGCTCCAAACTGATACTCCCACTCCGTATGGGAAAATAATCTTACAGACCTGGTCCACAATTCCATCAATATAGATCAACTTCATCGCGTGACACGTGTCTTTTCACGAATCTCAAAGCATGACATGCTAATCTTCAATATTTAATTCGTAAAAATTCACATCAGTGATTTATGGAGTTGTGCGCTTTGAGATTCGTAAAAAAAACACGTGTCACACGGTGAAATTGGTCTACATTGATGAAATTGTGGACCAAATCCTATAGAATTATTTTCCCTCTGTATGGTAGGCCGGTGTTAGGGTCTAAGTCTAACACTGAAAATTCGATTAATAAAAGCAGCTCCCTTCGTCTCAAAAAACAAGGGAAGATTTAAGTATACTTGGATTAGTTACGGGGACATTTGGGTTGGGCCTAAAAGTTTTTTCAGTACTATGGGCCTAAAAGTATGTTACACTCAAGGGCCCAAAAGTTGGGGCCGCATTCAGATTTTTGCCTTTCTTTTTGGTCAACATTTGTTAATAAAATAAAATAAAAATTGAACTATAGATTGTCGCACTATCCTCTCTCTCTCAAAAGAAGAAAAAAAAAGCATGAAAGATTGTCGCACTACCAGGTGAAAAGAAACTTAGCATCACCGTATTGGCGTATAATTAGTCCTGTATCCAGAATCCAGGTTGCATTTTCTGTAGATTGTAGAACAGAAGTTTTCTCAAGGAGCATGTACCACTGTACCAGTACTTGTAGAGTACTACAGTAGTACCAGTAGTACCGCACTAGTGTATACCTAACCAGTGTAGTCGTCAGTGGTGTAGAAAAAAAAAAGTTCATCCTGTTCCTTTTCCCTGGGCACCGATGGAATTTTTTTAATAATACATTTAAAAAGAATCACATAAATAAATAGTCGAATTTTTTTTTACAAAACTAGACCTCAATCGCCAATTCAAACAGAAAGTTGTCGCCGATTTTCGCGACAGTAGCCACCGTTGCCGATTGAATTGGCAACAGCTTCCTGTCGTCGATTGAATTGGCGATAGCTATTTCTCCAATAGCATGTGCCTTATCTAGACAAGAGCAATTCAAGGATTTAATCATGTCGGCAATTGAATTGGCGACAGTGTCCTGTTTTATGGGCGACGGATCCCTGTTGCCCATTCCGTCTAGTTTTGTAAAAAAAAAATATATTAATGTAATTCTTTTTAAAAATGTATTTTTTTAAAAAAAAAATCGCCACTGATGAGTGAGGAGTAATCATGGGCCATTCCGGCGTGACAACGAACAACCACTCGTCTCCTTTACGTTTATTTTAATCCGAGAAAAAGCCTAATTGTGAGACGGCGGCCGTCGTCTTCCTCCCACGCCAGGATAAACTAAAGCAGCCGTCACCGCCATACGCCACTGCTCTGCCACCGTGCCACGGCGCTTTCACATTTCTGATAGGCACAACTCAGCTACCGAATTAAGCAAGCCTCCAAGAACAGCACGTCCAGAATCCGGATCATCTTCGAACACTCGTCACGATCGCCGGTTCAAGCAAGTCCAGGCCGGAGATCGAAGGAACGGCGATGAGCTCCGAGGCGCATCAGCCGCACGCCGTGCTCATCCCGCAGCCGGCGCAGGGCCACGTCACGCCGATGCTGCACCTTGCCAAGGCGCTGCACGCCAGGGGCTTCCGCGTCACCTACGTCAACTCCGAGTACAACCACCGCCGCCTGCTCCGGTCCCGCGGGCCGGGCTCGTTGGCCGGCGCCGACGGCTTCCAGTTCGAGGCCGTGCCGGACGGCCTGCCGCAGTCCGACAACGACGACGTCACGCAGGACATCGCCGCGCTCTGCGTGTCCACCACCAAGCACAGCGCCGCGCCGTTCAGGGAGCTGCTGGCGAGGCTCAACAGCACGCCCGGGGCGCCTCCGGTGAGCTGTGTCATAGCCGACGGCGTGATGAGCTTCGCGCAGAGGGTCGCCGAAGATATGGGGATCCTGGCCTTGGTGTTCTGGACTACGAGCGCTTGTGGCTTCATGGGGTACCTCCACTTCGCCGAGCTCATCAGAAGAGGCTATGTACCACTCAAAGGTACGAGGCGTCGACTAATACTACTCCACTTATTACACATTTGTTTGATGCATATAGGTAGTAATCCTAATTACGTTCATAGATGACACCAAATGATGGTGAAATTAATTAGCCACTCGGAAGTCCAAAGATGAAAATTGGGTCGCCTTGTTTTGTACATTTTCCAGACGAGAGTGACCTGAGCAACGGATACCTGGACACTGCAATCGACTGGATCCCCGGAATGGCAGGCATCCGTCTGAAGGACATACCCAGCTTCATCAGAACAACCGACCCGGACGACGTCATGCTCAACTTCGACGGCGGCGAGGCGCAGAACGCACGCAAGGCCCGCGGGCTCATCCTCAACACGTACGACGCGCTGGAGCAGGACGTCGTCGACGCGCTGCGCCACATCTTCCCGCGCGTGTACACCGTCGGCCCGCTCCCCACGTTCGCCAAAGCCGCACGAGGCGAACTGGACGCGATCGGCGGGAACCTCTGGATGGAAGACACGAGCTGCCTCCGGTTGCTGGACGCCCAGCGGCCCGGCTCGGTCGTATACGTCAACTTCGGCAGCATCACGGTCATGACGCCGGCCCAGCTCGCCGAGTTCGCGTGGGGCTTGGCGAACTGCGGACGGCCGTTCTTGTGGGTCATAAGGCCGGACCTCGTCTCCGGCGAGAAGGCCATGCTACCGGAGGAGTTCGTCAGTGGCACTAAAGAAAGGGGAGTTCTGGCGAGCTGGTGCCCGCAAGAGCTGGTCCTTTCGCACCCGTCGGTCGGGCTGTTCCTGACGCACTGCGGGTGGAACTCTACGCTGGAGAGCATATGCGCCGGCGTGCCGATGATCTGCTGGCCCTTCTTCGCCGAGCAGCCGACGAACTGCCGGTACGTGTGCGCCAAGTGGGGGATCGGGATGGAAATTGACAACGACGTCAGCAGAACGGAGGTGGCGCGGCTCGTGCGCGAGGTGATGGACGGCGAGAGAGGCAAGGTGATGAGAGTGAACGCGATGGCGTGGAAGGAGAAGGCCAGGGCGGCAGCGGAGAACGGTGGGTCGTCGAGCAAAAACTTGGGCCGCCTGATCGAATTCTTGCGCGCAGGGAGTGATGATTCTGCAAACTAAATTGGTTTCAAATCAATTGTGTTAGCTTCCCTGCTCTCTTCCCCCCTGCCCCGGGATGTTTTATTTCGTAAGAGAACAAGAACAGTGTTATGCTGTTATCTCAGAGTGAGCCTGTTGGAATATAGTATGCGTATGTTTGGAATGGTTTTGACTTTTCGTTCCAGAAAGCCGAAAGCTGTTTTAAACAATTTGTTTTTCTCTCCCGTTTTCTCCGAATCCAAAAATTGTTACAACGTGCAAAAGCCGAAAACCGTTCGGAGAGCTTCCCGCGGCTTCCCGCAACCCCATTCCGAATTTGCCCCTATACTTGGAGGGTAATTACCCTTCTTCTTTTTGCCATCGATCAACCCCACCACCCCCTCCCCGGCCCGAACCCTAACCGCAGCTCCCTCCTCCCGTGTGCCCCCGTCCTCCCTCCTCCCGTGCCGCGCGACGCCCGCCCTCCTCCTCCCGCGCGCAAAGATCCTCCTCCTCCTCCCACGTCATCGCCCCTCCGCGACCTCCTTCGCGCGCGCGCCTCCCCTCCCTTGGCTCCCATGCCGCCGCCCCGCCCTACCCCTGTACTCCTCCCTCGGCGCCGGTGCCGCTCTCCTCCTCCCCTGACGTCGGCGCCTCCGCCCACCTCCTCCTCCCCACTCGGTGCCACCCTCCCACGTGTCGCCATCGGTCTCTCTTTTTTTCTTTTCTCTTGTAAATTCATTGTTTATGTAATTATTATTTATTGCAATTATTTATGTAATAATTATCGTTAATTAAATTCATTGTTATTAATTACGGTCTATTTCGTTCATTGTCGTTAATTGCAGTAGTTGTCGTAAAGTGTCGTTATTGTCGTTAAACGATATCAAACGAGACATCATTTGCCTTAGTAGTATTTTGGATATTTTTTAAACTTAGAAGCTCTAGCCAGCCAACTTAAAAGCCAGATAGTCAAACACCAAATCATTTTAGCTCAATCATTCAGCCGTGTAACCCTTTAGTCCAGTCGAACTGCTTTTCAGGAAAGCTACAGTCGTGGCAAACAAACATATCTCATGGGTGTAGCTACAGCACGAGACTCATGACCTCCTATCGATATGGGCTTTTTTGTCGTTTTCCTCCCACCGTATCTTCCCTTTCCCTTTTCTACCTTCCTCCTCGTGGCCCAGTGTTTATCGTTTAACCAAGAGGGCTGTAGCCCAATTGTTCTAGTTCCCTTTCCTGCTTTTTAGTTTGCCTTTTCCGACCGCCTTATCCTTGGAGATTTTTTATTTTTTAATCTATTTTTAAAAATATTTTAAAGATAACCTCTCTCTAACTTTATTTTCAATTCTGACCTCTTTGGTCACGCCATGACCCATGATGTGACAAGGTCATGCCAGTGATCGCGGCATGGTCAAACTTATCACGATAGCCCTCCGAGCCAACACACCAAGAGGAGTAGCGTGACAGTACTCGTTTGTCATGCCGAGATCCGTGACGTGACAACGTGCTTTTGTCACGCCACACGTTGTGGTGTGGTCAAAGGAGTCGAATTAGAAATAAAGTTAGTGAGAGATTATCTTTAAAATATTATTAAAAATAGATTAAATAATAAAAATGTTCCTTGTCCTTCTATGCCGCCTGAAAATCCAGAAATATTAAAATTTTCTCTTGATTTTTTTATTTTCCCATCTTCTGGGATGGGGTCGTTAGGGAATAAAAAGGGCGGGGAGATAAAGCCAACTTTTAAATGAAATTAACCAGGACTTGGAGATAAAGTCAACTTTCAAATGAATTTAACTAGGACTTTCAAACGCACACACGAAACTTCTCACTGATCACAACAACAACAAAAAAAGGTAATGACGAGAAAACTTAAAAAGACAGTCATGCAAAGTTTGAACTGAGTATTTCTGGAAATTTGAAACGGACACATGAATCTTCTCACTGTTGACACGGCCAGATTTTTTTTTCCTCGCAGCTAAGGTAAAGCTAATGCTGCAAACTTCGAATTGTTTCATTTACTGGACTTACAGAAAAACCAGGAGCAAATAGCTCAGGGCTGTGGACAAGAAAATCTATAAAAGACTTACCAAAAAATGAAAAAAAAAAAGTGTTCAAGTATTACATACAACAAAAAAAAACACATATGGGACATAGTAAAAAAGACAGGATTTTCTGAACAGGGTAGCTACCTACCCAGCATTCATCGTTCGATTTTACATTAAGATTCGTGTTCTTTTTTTTACCTGTCAACTTTGAAGACTTTTAATTTAAAATTTGAAGACTGACGACTCAAAATGTTCCACTTCCACCTCAAAAAAATTCAACTTTCAAATATTTTTTTTAAAACTATCAACTTGAAATCGGTGACATTTAACTCAAATTAGAATATTTATAACTTAAAATTTCTCACTTCCATCTAAAAAATCAACTTTCAACAAAAAAAATTCAAATTTCAAATTTAAAAATCCTTAAAGATCCGAGTGGGGAGCTACCCGACAACACATATTTCCGTACTAAAAAAACCCGGGCCGCATGTGTTACACAAACATTCATCTTCGGGCTGTAGTAGCATTGTCAACACAGAAAAAAGATACGGAATAATATGACCTGCAATGTTAAAATTAAATGGGTAAAGAACAGTGTTTCATGAACTTTCCTGTGCATTATATAATATATGTTTCATGTCTGGTACAATTGATGCTATTCTTTTTAAAATTACTACTTTTGCAGAGCTGAGCAGTTCTACTGTTACTTCGGTAGAAACTAGATTTTTTTTATTTAATCATTTTTTAATTTAATTTTAAAGTTAACCCCTCGCAAACTTTATTTCTAATTCTGACCCCTTTGGTCACGCCACCACCAGTGGCGTGACAAAACAACACTGTCACGCCACAGAATAAGTCCCCAAAATCGTACTTTTTGTCACGCCACTGATGGTGGCGTGATCAAACAACACTGTCACGCCACCATCAGTGGCGTGACAAGACTTTGACCAGAAATGGGCTGACGTGATAGTGTTGTTTTGTCATGCCGCGGGTGGTGGCGTGACCAAAGGGGTCAGAATTGGAAATAAAGTTTGCGAGGGGTTAACTTTAAAATTAAATTAAATAAAGGATTAAATAAAAAAAAAATCTAGAAACTATCTAAAAAGAAAAGGAGAGACTTTCTACTGCTGTGTATGACCTTTCAACCTTGAAAGCTTTATGACCTTTCAACTTTTAAAAAACTTTTTACACCTAGTAAAATATATATAAACTTTTAGTTGCTCTGTATGAGCTTTCAAAAAATTAAACTTCCAACTGTTCGCACTGTTAACTAAAAGAAAATTTCCAACTGTTGTATATGAGCTTTCTACCTTCAAAACTTTCAACTAAAAATATTGGAACTTGCAACTAAAATTTATGAGCTTTCAACTTTAAACCTTTTTCACTTCAAAAATATATGAACTTTCAAGTGCTCTGTACGAGTTTTCAAAAATTAAAAGCTTATAAATGTGTTTGAGCTTTCAACTGGTCTTATATGAGCTATCGACTTTAAAAGCTTTCACCTAAAATGTATAAGGGCTATCAAATTGCTCTGCATGAGCTTTGCACATTTAACCTTACAATGCATATGAGCTTTCAACTACTCATTGCGACCTTTCAACTTCTCAAAGAGCTTCGCCTAAAAACGCATATGAACTTTCGTTGCTCTGTATGAGCTTTCGAAAACATAATATATGTAAACTTTCAACTACCGTAAGTGAACTTTCACATTTTAAGGCTTCACATAGTGTATATAGACTTTCAGCTGCTATGGATGGGACTTTCAGATAATATGTGAAGAGCTTTCAACTGATAGACATAAAACTCTCAAGTAATATGTACATAGCTTTCAACACTATACATAAAACTTTCATGTAAAATATGTACTAGCTTTCAACTACTGTTAACGAGCTTTCAACTACTTATTTTACATGGAAATCAGAAAAAATATGACGGTGATGGAGAAATTTATGAGCTTTTGACTTTTAGAACTTTCGCATAATATATGTAAACTTTCAGCTACTTTGTGAACTTTCACATTTTAAGGCTTTTGCATGGTATATATGGACTTTCAATTGCTATACATGCATCTTTCATGTAATACGTGAGCAGAACGGAGGTGACGCGGCTCGTGCACGAGGCGATGGACGGCGAGAGAGGCAATGATATGACTATGAGAGTGAATGCAATGCTGTGGAAGGAGAAGGCCAGGGCCGCGTCGGAGGACTGTGGGTCATCGAGCAAAAACTTGGACCGGCTGATCGAATTCTTGCGTGCAGAATATGATGATTCTGCAAGCTGAATTGGTTTCAGATCAGTCGTGTTAATTAGCTTTCCTGCTCTCTACCCCCTGCCCCTGGGATGTATTATTTTGTAGTGGAAAGTTTGGTGTCTCAAAGAGTCAATAAACAAGAACTGTGTTCAGAGTGAACGAAGTAGACAGAATAAGGAGATGAACTCTGCCTCTTTTGTCAGTATTCTGCATCATGGTCTTGGAGTGTTTGGTTGGGCCGAAAGGAATTTGACCAGGCCGTCAGCTCTAAATGAGCCCAATCCTCAGTGAGATCCAGCTCTGGATGAGAATGGCCCAATTTGATCTGGCTTTCTTTTGGGTTCGTTCATTTCTTGCTAATCTTGCTCCGTACTTGTCGTACTCACACTCTGTCGAGCGAAATAACTCGTGGGTACACCCAGAGCCAGAGGTACACACCACCCTAGGTCCTTGCATATGGGAAAGTCAAGGCTCGAGCTCCAAAGCCGCACAACGTATTAGGGACAGATCCAAGTGAAGCTTCAAATATGCACAAGAGTATATGACATCAGGTTCAATATCATTTTACCTTATCAAAATTCACATGCGTATAGGTGTGTATCCCGTAGTTTATACCTATTTATTCTACATACATGTGGTAGTATGTATGATTACACTTGGTCGATTTCGTTCTGGATCCGCCACTGCCATACACAAAGTGTTCTCTTCTCAAAATCAGACGGATTTCCAGGCCATTTGATTTTTTACCCGACGATCTAGATCAACCCACCATTCTTATATCCAAGTGAAGCTTCAGGGGTACACAGGACTAGGGACAGAGGGAGAGGGGGCTGGCAGGGGCTAGGTCCCCTTCGTGCTTTGACAAATTTGCATTGTAACTTTGTATATTTTGAGAAATATTGTTGTTGTTAGGACTATTTCGCCCCCTCATCAAATGAAATTACATTGTATAGCTTGTTTGGTCCCCATCATTCTTAAATCCTGGCTTCGCCCCTGCACAGGATACCGGGTTCAATGTCGTTTTACCTTATCAAAATCCACATACTCATAGGTGTGCATCCCATAGTTTATACCCATTCACTCCCACATACATGTGGTGGCATGTATGATTACATCCGGTCGAGTTCGTTCTAGATCCACCGCTGCCACACACCAAATGTTCTCTTCTCAAAATCAGTCAAATTTCCAGGTCATTTGATTTTCATCTGACGGTCTAGATCAACCCATCATTCTCGTATCAACACCACCTCCCTAAACTCTAACACACACACACACCACCTCATCCCGGTGTCGGCGGCCCGATGAGCACCTCTCCCACCACTGTCACCTCCGCCATGGTACCTTAAAGATCGTCCCTCCTCATCCGCCGCCACCACATTCCACATCCACTCATAACTCAACCCAAACTCGGTGAATCTCCGCCAAAGACGGAGATGGAGGTGGACGGGAGCACGAATCATAACGCAAAATCAAACGGTGAAAAATTCAACTTGTGAAGATAAGTTTCCTAGTTGTTGTATAGAATCCAATCACGTTTGTACACGCAGTGATTTCTCATGTATCCCTTGATTATAGGATCGAGATTGTAACCTTCTCAGATATGCATGCATGTGTTATAGGAAGGAAGAGGCCAGTGATGTTGCCGAATCATTCAATTGACTTTCTTTCCTGTTATTCTTCATATGGTATCGAGCGCCTTCTTCCATTGCCGCTAACCTACCTATCCATCCATCCATGGCATCGGCTCAACTTCTCCGTGCATGTGATCTTCTTCCACCTTGGCTTTGGTCATCTCGCAACGTGAAGCTAGGCGGAGAATTATCTCCGTGTCGTTCTCGCGGATCGATGACTTCGTTGATGGAACCTCTTCGCTCCCCCAAAGATGGTGATGGGGAGTGTCATGAGGACGGGAAGAAGGTGGACCGACCGTCCCTAATCCGAGTATCAACTGGTACGCCAGAGCAAAGAAGTGCTCGCTTCTCTCCTAGCCTTTCAAGTCTCTCCTTGACTGAGTTTGGACGGCGCTTGACGTATGTTCGCGCGCAAGGCGCGGCTTATACAAATCCGCCCTCTAAGCCCGGAAGAACGACATGAGTGCGCCGCACTCCGTCGCCCCTCCTCTCTTGAGCTTTGAGACGCGCCAGAAACGCAGAACGTGGCGCCCGGAAATCTTGCCAGGCAATTATGCCAATGGTGGAGGTGGTCGCGGCAAGGTCACGCCGCCACCGCCTCCTCAAAAGAACCGGCAAGCGGCGACAACTTCAAAGGCCATGGTCGAACTCGCCTAAGACGGACTGTGGCAAGATTGGGCATATGGCGATCAAGTGCTATGAGAGGTTCAACCACTCCTTTCAAGCGATGAGCCTCGCGTAGCGACCACGCCAACTCCATCGACACCAACCGGTACACCGACACAAGCGCCAAACCATCACCGCGAGCTCGATAGTTGACTCGCCCATGACAAGTACCATGGACGAGATCGAAAATGGGATAGGTATGTTTGTTAGACATATTGGCCATTCTAAAATCAACACCCCAACTCATGATCTTCTCCTAAAAATATTCTTCATGTGCCCAACGCTACAAAAATCTTGTGTCTGCTCATCGCCTCGCATCCGATAACAACGCTTTTCTTGAATATCATCCCGACTATTTTCTCGTTAAGGACCGCAACGAGGAGAACTCTTCACCATTTCCTAGATCCAATAAAATTTCATCACATCCTTTGGAACTTGTGTACTCGGATGTATGGGGTCCGCCATCACTTCAACGGGCGGATACAAATATTATTTGAGTTTCATTGATGATTTTAGCAAGTTTGTTTGGCTATATCCTCTTAAAAGTAAAGATGATGTACTGAAACTCTTTGTCCAATTTCAAACACTTGTGGAACGTACTCTTGATAGGAAGATTATATGCATGCAAACGGACTGGGGAGGGGAGTACCAAAAATTACATTCTTTTTTTCAACAAGTTGGCATCGATCATCGTGTCTCTTGTCCACATACTCACCAACAAAATGGCGCAATTAACGCAAACATCGCCATATTGTTGAGATAGGCTTTAGCCACGAGCAAAATCATCCGGGATTCAATGTCGCTTTACCTTATCAAAATCCACATACTCATAGGTGGAGCATGCGCTAGACGACACGCTTGTTGGTTCGGCGGCACCCACCACTGCTACGCCACTGCTCGTACCCTCGAGCCCGAGTCTCTCCTAGCGCACTCTAGCGCATCCTAACCGAGACGTGCTCATCCGCCGGATGGCGTGTTGATCGTTACCACACCGCCTTCTTAGCTCCGTCTCGGCTCACCGGGATTGCGATCGTAAACATGGTGATGGGCGCCGGATCCGCGCGCATATGTTGGTGCCCTCATGCTCACCACCTCCGGAAATCTCTGGGAGGTTTTGCAAGTATTTTGGAACTAACTCGATCTCGGCCAAGATTTCTGGAGACATCGCTAACGCCCCGCGCTGAGTGAGCTTGGCATTTTTGCCGCCGCCTCTCCTCTCCCTCCTCTATAGTCTTTCATGGGTTCGAGGTGAACTCGCGAACTCGAAAGGTACTCAACATTCGAACCATCACAAGATCTTCAGACGGCTGAATCTCCGCCTAAGACGGAGATGGAGGTTTCCTAGGTTGTATAGCACGAATCATAACGCAAAATCAAACGGTGAAAAATTCAACTGATTTCCAAAAAAACATTCGACACATTTCAAGTAATTCAAAAAAAAATCTGCACCAAATTATTTTAGCACCGCTGCCTGCCAAAGATCTCGATAGGGATGTACCTCCATCGGTAGTTTTCACGAGACACGTACGCACATAAACTACGACCTAGTGGAGATCATCTCTCCAGCCCTGCGCCAATACCAGCGGCCAGTGTCAAGTCCGAGTGATTAATATACTCGTAGGCTGTCGTGTCAAGTTGCAACGCCGGCGCGCGGCAGTTGCGTTGCCCCAATCCAGATCCAAGGAAAAAACCCAGCCCATCGCTGTAAGCAGCGACCGCTTCGTCGCGGCGCTCCAAGGCACAGCTCGGCGTGACGGCGACGGTGCCCACGTACGTTTCCAGCACAGCGAAAAGCTTGCATAATGGAGCAGTGATTGATTGAAAATTCTGAACTCCCAAGAAGCAAAAGGCCGGCAGCGCGCGATATGCACAACCATATTATCCGTTGCTCGGAATCTTTGGTTGCCAACATCTTGGATTTGCCGTATTCTCCAGAGGAAAAAGTCTCATCCTCTGGATAATACAAGGAGTACTATTTGTCTGCTTTGTGACGTACAGACTTCAGAAATGAGAAAATATTTCTGCGAGAAAATGGGAAAATTAATGACTGAAAGGAGTCTGAGAAGACTTTTGGATGAGGTGATCCCCGAGCTAAGAAGGCTAAAATGAATGAATCAACATCTACGAAGAAATGAGGGAGAGGAATCAGCGTGAATAGAATAGGACATTTTCAGATGATACAAAAGAAAATGTGACTTTCGCTGATTAGACGACTCAATCCATGTGTTTCTTATCGAACGACGCAAATAATATCCCATTAATTGCTCCTCTTTTCGTGCCTCTATTCCTACAAAAATATACCAAGCGACTATTGCACTACAGGAAATCATTCTAGCACAGTTTCATATACTAAGTGTTAGATACGAGTGCACTATTATGATTATTTTAATTTCTAAAACAATGATCAGTATAAAAGCAATATATATATACTAGGTATATTTTCAATTATGAACAGTAGCATGATTGTAATATCAAATATAACATCATCATTACATGACTAAAATCCAATAAGTAAGATTTAGCCATGACAAAGCGGATCACCGTGACTTACAGAGGATCGTTTCGGCGATGATCGGGTCAGGGATCGGGTAACCGGTTCAAAAAAATTTACCAAAGGTGGTCGGCAAGGCTGATACGGCCGATAATCGAAAAAAATTACCAAAGGTATATATTTTGGATTTAAAATTTTTTAAAATCAAATTCGAACAAAATTCAAGAAAATTCGAGTTTTTGGACAAAATTCAACCAAACCGAAATTTCGACGCCGATTTGTGGTTCTATCGAGGGGGTCCGGTAGAACCGGTTTTCGACAGATGTTAAAATCCTTGGTCGCGGTAGAGTCAGATGCGAAGACAGCGTGAAGCCGATCATGAAGGAAGCCGTGAGCAGTCGCATGAAAGCTTTCCAAAAACCTGATTCGCTCCAACCCGTACATGATCACGAGAGACGATGGCTTCAGAGACACTGCTTTCCCAGTGACAGTGCACGCCGACACAGGGATGTAGTAGTCAGAAGTAGCACAGCACAGAGGAGCAAAGGACAATGGTTTTCCTATCATGGGTGCATCTAAATCGAAAGGATGTCTCCTCGTATAGACATAGATGAGCTTGGGAGGAAGGGCAATCACTGCGCAGCAAAAATTGAAAACCACATTAAAGCACAATTAATGTGTGCCATAACAGACGTGCAGGGTTAGTGGGATTCAAACGTTCCGTTTGAACCATTCTTCTCCTTTCCAATTCGTTGCACGTGGATATGTCATGTCATCATGCAGGTTTATGAGGTGGAAAAAGAAGCTGTCGCACCGCACACAATCGGGTCCGAAATCACCGCACCATTCACGTGTGTGTCGCGGTGGCGGAGGCTAGCGAGTGAGCACGCGTGTTTAGTCTTCTTTTGCTCGCTTCAATTGGGTAAGACCAACTCCACCTTATAAGTTGGTCTCTTCCCACATAGACTAGTAATATGGTACTAAATTTTCTCACTTTTCACTGTGCATGAGTGTGCATTTGGGATTTTTTAGGATTTATGAAGAATATTATTTGACCAAACCTGTAAACTCCAACACTATGTACTGTAGCACATGTACATTTTCGACCAATGGTGTTGAAGTGTGTGTAGAAAAATTAGCTGAGTGACACTCCTATAGTTGGTATTTAGAGAAATAGCATACAAATCAAGCTCGACTGCAAAATAACATCGTGAAAAAATAAATTCTTGAAAATGACACTACTCTCACTCTGACAGCCATTAGTGCGTAAAAAGACTCATTTGCCCTTTTCTTTTCTTTTCTTTTCTTTTTCTTTGATTCAACTACGAGCGAGTAAGGCCGGAGTTCACGATAGAGAGGGCTGGCGTCGGTGCGAGGCTTCGGGCGGCGGTGATGCTGTTGCACGCGGGGGGCGCGGTCGCGAAGCTGCTCCACCACTCACTGCATGAGGAGCTCCGCTTTCCTATCTTCCATCTCCCTCTACTTGTGAGCACTCTCCCTGGCCCCCGCGCGCCGCTGAGGGGAACCTGCAATCTGTCAGTCTCGCTGCCAACTCCTCCCTCGTGGGGAGCCACCTTACAGTGTTTGGCGGGTAGGACCTCATACCTTAGGGCCTGTGGCAGACGTCCATGTGCTCAACGCCGCCTCCGCGCGTGTGGCAGCACCGCGTGGTGCGTCGATGCGATTAGAACGGTCGTTCTTCGTGTGCGCCGAGGCGGGGGGGGCAAGATTTTCGTGGTCGGTGGCCACGACAAGAACAAGAACGCGCTCAAGACCGTGGAGGCATACAACGTTGGGGCCGACGCGTGGGACCCACTCCCGGACATGTCGAAGGAGTGGGATGAGTGCGACGGCATGGTGACCGTCACCGACGACTGGTTCCTGGCAGTGAGCGGGTACTGCATGGTGCAGCAGGATGGGTTTGAGCACGACGCCAAGTGGTTCGACCCGTAGGTGCACGTGGTGGTCTACAGTCATGTGTGATGCATCGAGGGCATGGCCGTGATGGAGTGACTCGGGGAGCGCCAGGGCTGGCGCGGTGGGGCCTGCCTTGCCGAGGCTCAAGGCCAGCACGGTGCGTGATCTGCATGTGCGGTGCAGGAGGAGTAGAAGGCGGGGTAAAACTGGTATTAAAATTGTATTATCTCATATCATACATCCTTGCTATTAAAAATGGATAAAAATCTGACGGTGATATTATTTTCAGGATTTCTGATTGTTCGTTGTGTCATTCTGCAGCTGAGCACGACTAAGATGTTATCTGAAGACCTAATTTTTCCTATATATATCACCCCATCTGTCCCAGCCGTTTCTTCCTGCAGCTCTTTTTTTTTTTTGGCAATTAACAGCATCACCCGATTGAGAAAAGTAGAAAACTGCCATGGTATCTAACTCGCGCCCCCACGCCGTGCTCATACCGTACCCGGCACAGGGCCATGTCACGCCCCTGCTGCACCTCGCCAAGGTGCTGCACTCCAAGGGCTTCTACATCACCTACGTCAACTCCGAGTACAACCACCGCCGCCTGCTCCGGTCCCGCGGCGCCGACTCGCTGGCCGGACTCGACGACTTCCGGTTCGAGACCATCCCAGACGGCCTGCCGCCGTCCGACAACGACGACGTCACGCAGGACATCCCAACGGTCTGCGTGTCCTTCGTCAGGCACGGCGCTGCGCTGTTCAGGGACCTCCTGGCGAGGCTCAGCAGCGCGCCCGGGGTTCCACCGGTGAGCTGCGTGATAGCGGACGGCGTGATGAGCTTCGCGCAGAAGGTGGCCAACGAGATGGGCATCCTGGCCTTGGTCTTCTGGACCACCAGCGCGTGTGGCTTCATGGGGTACCTCCAGTTCGCCAAGCTCATGGAGAGAGGCTACGTGCCACTGAAAGGTACGACCCATGATCAAGTACGTGTCTGGTCAGTGTGATCACTGCAACAATATTGAGTGACTCAGTGAGTTCTCGACACCATACTTATTTTGGAATACTTATCTTAAGGATGATTATACTAGGACACCATTGTTGATCACAAACCTCAAGTGTCAAACAGTGTATGCACCTAAAAGGAAATTAATTTTCTGCAGTACTATACATATATGTTTGCTATGTGCAAACGCACTCTAGAATCTTGAGTTTGCTCTTATGTGCTGCACATATCGTAGATGAGAGCTACCTGAGCAATGGATACCTCGACACCGTGCTCGACTGGGTGCCCGGGATGCCTGACATCCGGCTGCGAGACATCCCCAGCTTCGTCCGCACGACCGACCGGAACGACATCATGCTCAACTTCGACAGCGGCGAGGCGCAGAACGCGCACCACGCGCAGGGGCTCATCCTCAACACGTTCGACGCGGTGGAGCAGGACGTCGTCGACGCGCTGCGCCGCATCTTCCCGCGCGTGTACACCATCGGGCCGCTCCTGACGTTCGCGAGAGCCGCGGTGCGGCCCGAGGTGGACGCGATCGGCGGCAACCTCTGGAAGGAGGACACGAGTTGCCTCCTGTGGCTCGACGCCCGGCAGCCTGGCTCGGTGGTGTACGTCAACTTCGGCAGCATCACGGTCATGTCGTCGTCTCATCTCGCCGAATTCGCGTGGGGCCTTGCGCACTGCGGCCGCCCGTTCTTGTGGGTCATCAGGCCGGACCTCGTCACCGGCGATAAGGCCATGCTGCCGGAGGAGTTCGTCAGTGAGACTAAAGAGAGAGGGATCTTTCTGAGCTGGTGCCCGCAAGAACAAGTCCTGATGCATCCAGCAATCGGGCTGTTTCTGACGCACTCTGGGTGGAACTCGACGCTGGAGAGCATATGCGCCGGCGTTCCGATGATCTGTTGGCCGTTCTTCGCCGAGCAGATGACCAACTGTCGATATACTTGCACCAAGTGGGACATTGGAAAGGAGATGGATAACAACGTGAGGAGGGAGGAGGTGGCACGGCTCGTGCGCGAGGTCATGGATGGCGAGAAAGGCAAGGATATGAGAGCGAAAGCGTTGGCGTGGAAGGAGAAAGCCATGGCGGCAACGGAGGAAAGCGGGACTTCGAGCGCTAACATTGACCGATTGGTCGAATATTTGCTTGCAGGATCAGAAAGTGATTCTGCAAGCTGAAATATTGTTGAATCAGCACTTATCATGAAATGGGTATATGAAAACTATGATGTTACCACTTTCCACTGTACCAAACTGTTACATTCTCATATTAGTTCTGGAGTGAAAATACAAGATGAATAATTATGCAAGCTCTGCTTCTACAATATCATTCAGTCAGTATTTCAGGTTTGTCTGTAGTTTCACCTGTCGTACTGCAGAATAAACGATGCATCGTTCTCAATTCTGTAATAGTAGTAATAGGTGTTGCAAGAATAGTATATTTCATACTCATAGATAAATAACAGCAGCATACCTCTGGAACTTATTCTGGCAAATGTCAGATTTTTTTTGGACATGAAATTCAATTTGGCCGTACATTGGATTCGCCAAAGAAATGCATTGTAAAAATTGGGGGAAAAAATTCAGAAATAATGAAAGAACAAATCTTTTCCAGTCAACAAGTGAGTATCTTGGAACTCTGTTACAGACCACCAATAGTCTGCACCAGACCGACATCGAATCATTTTGGCGGAATTTTCAGTTCAGCAAGTCAGTTCGAGGTGTTTAGATCTGAATTTGATCTTATAGGCTTTGATGATTCCTGGTTGTCTGTGCTTGTAGTTGTAGCTGCATTTGCAGAGATTGGCGGAGTTGATTGAGAACCTGCAACATATGTCAGCAGTAAAGCATGAAAACATGATGGTGCTGTCCAGAAAAGAAACTGCAGTTTACTTGATCCAGACATTTAACAGTCAAAACCTGAACATTTAATGGGAAAAATTGGAATCAGATGGCTTATTACAGGATGACATAGTAACAGGTACATTTCTAGATGACAGCAGAATAAATCAACTGAAATGCAATTTTTGTTTTTGGTCTCAACAGTGAACAGCAAAGCTAACTAAATGATAGGCTAAGAATGACAATACCAGATGTTTCGTCAGATTGCCTTGACATTGCATGAGGGGGTAACTGGAGTCTGAAACCAGGCGACAGCGAAGGACCTGGCGGGAAAGAACCCTCAATCTGCGCTGTTGGCTGCTGAAAGAACAGTGGCCGTGCAACTTGCTGCATCGGTGAGAAGCCAGTCCTCGGACCCGGGCCACCTGTCATGTACCCCATGTATGGGTAGGGTGGTGTTGAAGGAGAAGTTGGACCATACAACTGAGGGTAGTAATGCTGCAGCACTTGAGAATTGTACAAGGCCTGCTGATGAATTTTCAGACATTGCGTGGTTTTAGTTAGATTGCCAAATGGAAAATAAGATTGTCTGTACTTGTGCTAGTATCTGATTCTGATAGACGTTAGTATAACTTGTACTAATTTGAAATGAAATCCATGCAGCTAATCAAGATTCAATGCTGAACATTGCCAGCATTCAAAGTTTTGGAAGTGACTTCAAATCTCCTGAATTCACAGTTTCAGTCCATGAACTCTAAACAGTGAAACTTATCCCTTCTTTTGAGTACTGTTGTCAATTTATTGGAGATGCGTGTAGCAAGGAGCAACTGCATGTGAAGGAAGTAAAACAACAGAAATGACATTGAAGGAGGAGATGAGTGGAAGGCTTGCCTGTTGGTATGGATAATCAGGTGGGTACCAGTACCTGCAAAAGTTCGCATAACTTCTTCAGTGCGTTATAAAAGATTGATAGGGATTGAGCTGAGCACGAGCCCACCACTGTCTCTCGGAGACATATCTACCAACTATCATGGCTGTAAAGCTCAAACTTATCTCAAGACACTTATATATGTCTAGCTAAAATTAGGACCATATCAAACAAACACTTCCCTTTTCCTGTACTTTCATTTTTATAGGAGTGGAATTAATAGTTCATAAATAAAAAGGGTGCTTGATTCCTCAACTTGAAATAACCTAAAAACACCTAGCTGGCTAATCATAATTCCTAACAAATAAAACAATATTCTTTGGCCTGAAAAAACTGCACTAAAAAAAAGGAAATGTCTAAATATCGCCACATCGTCATTAACCTTTTTTTTTGCCCTGAAAATTAAGCTCACGAATTAAACTTTTAAACCGCCTACTTGTAACTTGCATATGAATAGATGCAGAAACAACTCAACCACTTGTTCTTGGCCAAAAACCACCAATATTTAAAGTCCCAAACTGGCCATGAAATCCTACTCCAACGATCTGTACAGGCCAGTACCAATAAATTGGTATGGAGTACAGAAAACCCTAACCCAATTAAGAGCAGAAAATTGCAATGCTCTAGCAAAATAGCCAAGTGGCACCAAGATCTCAATGCAGACATTTAACTCTGCAGCAAGCCAACAAAGTGCAGTGTGTGTTTGCAGGGGAGGCAACACTCCACGGTGGTCTAGGACTGTAGGGTAGACGATGGGACCACCAGAGTTGAATGCCCATTGCTGAGCTGCTCCCTCCCTCCCATCGGCCCAAATTTAATAGGCCTCCTCGCAGGGCCCAACACAAGGGGAATGGGGACACGTGTGTCCGCCTGTGCTCCTTGGCAACTGAACCCATCTGTGCACTTCAGGAAACTTAAAACCGAAAGCTGCGCCGTGAAAGGAACCCGACCTCACTCGCTGCCGTGAAAATGAAACGCGGCAGCAGGAGTAGCAGCAATCGGTTTGGTAACCACCCCATCAACTCCAATAGAGAACAACCTCCCCGTGCGTTCTTCACTTCAACTAAAGAGCAGCTTAGTACGACTTGTCTATTACTCTTTTAGTACTATCTATTTTTACCTCAAGGTCAGCATGTAAGATATCTGAATAGAGATGATCAGAAGCACTGTCTACCTCACATCCATATGGTAAAACTATGTACGTCTGTCTGAACCACCAATGTCAACCACCATGACATGGAGTCCTCACTACCTAACAACACTTTACTTACCCATGTTTGAATTGCAACCACTAGAGATAAAAAAAGACACACACAATGCAAACTCCAAGAGGACATGACAATATGACATGGTGGTGATAATGATATAGTGCTGCTGTCACAGCAAAAGCAAGTGAGAGGATTCAGGATCGCAGTGTACTCAGATCCCACGACGACGACGTACTAATGTGGCGACGACGATGTACGCGTACTGCACGTCACACTCAGCCCACATACGTAATGGCTGTGTCATCCATGCATCATCGTGAGCTCTGAGTTGCGCTGCATTGGCTGCCTAGTTTCAGAGCTGATGGTGTACAGTGAAATGATACTCACCCGTATTGCGAAGGGTAGAACACAGCACCAGGAGGAGGGGTCATCTGCTGCGACGGCATCCTGCCGCCCATGTAAGGTGGGCCCATGAGTGGCTGATCCGGCAAGTGGGGCCCACGTGGGGCCCTGCCTGCAGGGAGAGAAACAAGAGGAAATAATTTAGGCATGGCATGTTATAGGCTGCAGAGGAAACAACACACACCAAACAAATAAATGAACTGTGCAGAGGTAGCAGGCGTATGTATTACAGACAGGAGAGCGAGGGTTGCAAAACAGTTGTATGGCCTGTGCAGGGAGGTATCACCATGTGCCCTACGCTGGACTGGGTTTGACTAGATGCACTGGTGCTTACTATGGTTTTGATAATTATCACATAGTCACAGCTTAATTGCCTATGAAACCATTAGCTTTAGAACACATATAAACCAGCTTTGCTCTGAAGTCTGCATTATTGGTTCATTATTAGAAGAAGAAAAAAAGAAAAGGTCTATTTTTCAACCATAAACTATTGGCTGAGTATGAAAAACGTCCAGTTTGCATCTTCAAACTATCAAAACCTTTCACTTTTCACTCTAGTCTGTTTTCATGAGTGGTTTTCACCACAATGACGACCACATCACTCCTTTATGGCATCCTAGTAAGCAACAAACTTGAGCCCCACTTGTCATACTCTAATACATCTTCCGCATTCAACATAAGCTTGTCTATTGGGATGTGTGTAAGCCAACATCAGTGATGTCACCACGAACGTGGCGAAAACCACTCACAAAACCAGTCTAGGGGTGAAAAGCGAATAGTTTTGATAGTTTGAGGATGCAACGTAGATATTTTTGAAGTTGGAGGTTGTTTTTCGGACTCAAACAAATTCAGGGTTGAAAAATTGATTTTTTACTTAGAAAAATAATAGATGAAGATACATATATAGGTTTCTTTAAATGAACACTGCATAGATTAGCATAGTACCAAAGAAGTCAAGACTAGTTTACCTAGCTAGCCTAGCACTGCAACCTACTCCAGTTTGGTACTGTTGTGCTGCATTGCGCTAAACCGTTTTGTAAAAATAGTATTCCTATCCAATTGTTCTATTATGAAAAAGAGGAGAAAGACCACTAGTGCCATTTCAACCCACTAATTCCAAAAGCACCATGTATTGTATAAAATAAACACTAGATGATCCAGCATTACATGTTTACACTACACGCACTGAGGATTAAAATCATAAGGCCATGCATTTTGAAGTGAAGGAGAGCACAAATGAACTGAAGTCAAGGGGCGAAAAAACAAAAGGGGGGAAAAACCAACCCATTCCGTCCGCAACATCAAGTAGTAGTATCTATTCCTCCAATCGTGGACACCCACCCAAACCGGCCAAAGACTACTACAAGAGTAGTATATGCGATGGACATTTTTCTAATGCTCTCCACCAATTTTCACCGTAAAAGAAAAGCGGCCGGATTCCCGATTCTCCAACGATAATCTCCATCCATCCCCTTTACACCTCATTCTCGCTGGAACGATTTAACATGTCACCACCTACATGCATTCAGTCAAAGCAAATTCTTTCCCAATAAGCAACCAAAAAAATGATACTAGTTCAGCCCCACTAATCAACCATCCCATAACCGCCATTCTGCCTAATGCTTGTGCTAATTAATCACTCAATCACCAATAAGACACTCAGATTGTACGGCTGATTAGTAGTGGTAACTGTGAGGCCAGCCTGGGCAAGCTAGCACAGCCATGAGGCCATGAGTGATGAACCATGCTTGTGTCTGACTCTTGCCTCCCCTCCCAATGCAGATGCAGTTAGTACTCGGTAGTCGTCGTCCTTCTTCCTGTGTGCTGGCGCCCAGCGTTTTAGGCTTTTAGTTTAGCAGCAGGAACTGGGCCCCACCTATCAGCCAATACAATCCCCTTGCCCCTACCGAAGCGCAGTCGTCGCACGCAAGGAAGAAGAAAGAAAAATAAAAAATAATGCAAAAAGCGCCGTGCCCTAATCAAGCTTATCCGGTTAATTGCGTACGGCTGCCGCTAATCATGTCCTAGTTATTACTGCCATGCACATGCGCATGCCTTGTTCTTGCAAGGAATGGAGGGGAGAGAGCATTGATTCGGCTCCTTGATTTGCTCACCTCTCGGCGGCGTGGGCCGCGGCGGGCCCATCGATGCAATGTTGCAGTTGGCGCGCCGGCCGGCGATCACCGGGTTCGGGTTCTGCACCGCCTGCCGCGCCGACTCCGGGTCCCGGAACGTCACCTGCGGAGATAAATTAGCACGCACATGCCTCTGATGAGATGAGATAAAGCGCACATATACACGGCGGCGCGCGCGCGAGCGATCGCCGGCCGGGGCATACAGCGAGAGGAAGGGAGGACGTACGAATCCGTAGCCCTTGGATCGGCCGGTGTCGCGATCGGCGATGACGACGGCCTCGAGTATTTCGCCGTACTCCTTGAAGTGTTCGTGCAGCCCCTTGGACGGCGTCTCCCACGCCAGGCCGCCCACGAACACCTTGGTCAGCGTCGTGTCGCCGAACCGCGACCGGTGGTACGGGACGACCCCTCCTCCTCCTCCTCCACCGCCGCCGCCGCCGCCGGGCGCGTGGGCCGGCGACCCGCCAGCGGACGACGACGACGAAGCCGCCATCTCTAACTAGCTAGCACGTACTCCACGACTTACGTGCGCCGCGCGCACCTGGTTCTCTTTCCCTCTCGCCTCCCTCCCGGTCTGGACTCTTCGATCTTTTTGGCTCACAAACAGATAGCAAAGCCTAAACCTGGACTCTATACCCGATCGATCGGTGTGTAGCTATCTACCCGCTAGCTAGTGGTTTTGGCCGGGTCGGTTTGGTCCGATCCGGCTCGCTGCTTTGCCGAAAGACATGCACTTCCGTGTTTCCTCCTCCCTCTTTTCTGGTTTCCAAATGGTGGAAAGATGCCCTTCCATAACCTCTCCCGGCCCTCCTACCTCAGGGCTCGGGAGAGGGGAGAGGGATCTGTTAAGACGGGAGAGGAGATGGGAGAAGGGACGAGGAGGGACAGGTGAGGAGAGGGGTTCCGCCTCCGCTGTGGGAGGTTTCCAATGGACTATAATACGCGCCTGCCCTGCCTCCTTGTATTCCATTCTATTCTTTTTTTATGCAACCCCTTCTCTCTCTCTCTCTCTCTTCATGTACTCTGCTCCTAAAATGTGTGAGACACACAGAGAGGGGCAGGTGTTGTAGTTGTAATAGGCTAATTAGCTGGGTGCTGCCACCTTGCCCCACTTGGGTGGGCGTCCTCCCTGTCGCTCTCGGGCGACCACCCCGAGCCGCGCGAGCCCAACGTACTCGTTGACAGACGGCGGCATACGTGCGCGAGGCGGATCGGACGATCGATCGGTCGATTCATCGGAGAATTCGCGAGTTGGTGGTGGTGGTGGTGGCGTCGGAGGCTGGGCGAGCTAGCTATCCGCGCGCTAGTTGGCTTCGGTTGTGGTTGCTTGCGGAGTTCAGGAGTTGCCTGTCCTTTAGGGTATTTTTAATAGTATATTTATTATCATCTCTTAGTTATATTACGTCAACAAAATCTTACGTGAAAAAGAAATGGGGAGAAGAGAGAAAACAGGTCATCTCTTCCTGAAGAGACGATCATGTATGCGAAACAAAATATGGTACATTAATTTACTCTAATTGACATGTAGACCCGTTTTAAAGAAAAATTATAAAATATAAGTGTTGGAGAGTGTACTAGAGATTGTCTATTGGAGATGTTGTCTCTAAAGATAATCTAACATATGTTAGAGACAATTTTGTCTCTAACTATTGGAGATGCTCTTACCCGCGTATATCGGACACCCCAGTTAATTTTACTGTCGTGTGGACAGATGTAAGGCCGGCCTATGCGCGTCTCCTCGCGCTGCCTGCCCATCACCGTCCTTATTTCGCTAATCAAGTACAGATCCACGACTCTTACTAACACCTCGGAGTCATTAATCTTCTATCTATCTATCTATTATATTATTAAAGCATTAAAGCAATAGAAAAAGATATCATATTCGCTTTCAAGAGCTAGAAATTCTCACGTTAATCAGTGGAAAAAGAGAAACATCTACACCGTTGATTATGGTAGATCCAGATTATAACGATCTAGATTAAACGAAAGAGTCCATGTCAAGTACAATATAGAAATAAGATTCCATCTCAAGTACAATGCAAAAATAACTAAAATTTAGAATAAATAAAATAAAATAAACAATTTAATTTTGATACGAATTCCTAAGTAAAATAACTAGATAAACATAATTCAGAATTAAAAAAAAATAGTAATTGGATTAGTATACGAATTCTAACAAAAAAATAACTGGAATTCATAATAAAAATAAAATAAAATTAGCAAGTTGATTTTGATACGAATTCCAAAGTAAAATCATCGATAACTGTAATTCTTACTTTTATATTGTACTTGGATTAGTATATGAATTCCAACAAAAAATAAAAATAAGGATTAAAATAAAATAAAATTTGCAATTTGATTTCCATATGAACTACAAGGTAAAATAATTAAATAAATAAATTTTTCAACAAAAAAACATCATCAATTTGATTTTCATATGAATTCCTAAGTAAAATCCTAAATAAATATAACTCGAAGTAAAAATTAAACAACAAATAGCAATTGGATTAGCATACAAATGTCAAAAAAATGGAATAAAAATAAAATAAAATAGCATTTTGATTTTGATATGAATTCCAAAGCAAAATCTATAAATAACTGTAATTCAGCATAAAAATTAACAATTGAATTAGTTTACAAATTCCAATAAAAATAATTGAAATTAGAGACAACAAATAAAAAAATGTAATTTGATTTTCATACGAATTCCAAAGTAAAATCTCTTAATAACTAATATTTTGAATAAATTAAATGTAAGTTATAATGAGATATCGTCAATGGTGTTGGGAGAAACCACGAAATAGTGCAATAGTATCGATCTATCCTATAAGAAGACATTGATTCACAAGAAAGCAAATAGTCGAGGCAGCGGCGATGCAGATGAGAACAATTCCATGCTACTCGCCTTAGCTGCTCGACAAGGACAACATCTTGTTGCTTGCTGGAGCCATTGAAGAGAAAGACCAGAATCAAAGGAGCCAAGTGTTATGATGACGAATGGTAAGCATCAGCGTTGTTGAAGAAGTTAATGACCAAAGAAACTCGATAATAGGGAAGACATAACAAAGAGGAGATAAACCTTTGGATTAAAGACAAACTATCGACAATATATGATCATCGGGTAGTGTAAGACCCCGAGATTAATATCCCGGATCTTCTGTGCATAACTGAACTAGTCCCATGATCAGTGGCTAGCTCACACAGTAAACAAGTGTGATAACACAACCATAAACGCTAAAATTTATTAAATGACAACAGAGTTGATTTCAGGATAGCCTTACAAGGCAACAATAAATAAACACAGCGGAAGACGATGAAGAAGTAGTAGGGTCCGACAATGCGCCACGAGCAATCGATCGTAGCGGCCTAGTCGTCACGATCCACACCTGTAGCGAAGTCCTTCTCCTCTGAAATTTTGTTTGCATAAAGCAAGATGAGCACAACTTCCGTGCTCGCAAGTTACACCCGTCAATTAACAAAATGACATGCATAAATGGATGTAACAATAGAAAGGCTTATAGGGTTATTTGTGCAAAAACAGCATTTGACATTGAATACCATAATAAGTTAAAAAGCTCAAGTGTTATAAAATCTAAAATTGATCTTGAATTGATAACGATAGTGCAGGCACCAACCTAACACCAATATAAACACGGGCACCAACCCGGGGCTTCAACCCACACTTTTCTCATGGACACTCATCCATGTCAAACTGTTTTATAAAACATTTTGAAATCGAAGTCTAACTTTGAGTGGCTTTGCCAGCATGTCCATGACCGTGGACACGGCTATTCGAATAGTTTTACACTCTGCAGAGGTTGTACAACTTTACCCACACGACATGAATTCTCTAGTTGTCTGGCATCCGTCGATACCACCGCTCACTACCTTAGGTAAGCAGTCTAGAGCACGTGTCAAGGCCTTTACAATACGTTATCCCACCATAGTCCTCCCTCGCTAAGGTTTCACCCCCTTTGGACTACCCGTCCGCAGAGTTCAGGCCCCCTCTTGCGCCAGGTGGGACTAACAAAAGTCATGAAAGACCACCCACTACAACAGTAGGGACGACCATGATGGAACTTTGCAAATTAATCACCAGTCCCGCCCATACAGACATGTGGTAGTACGATGTGGCTTAGCAAGATGCGGCTCAAGACCGGTCCTAATCGACCAGGCGACAACCAACAGAACCCTGGGCCTCAACCTACCCGGTTGAACCCGTGCATAAACCTGCATCCACCAGACAACCATTTCGCCCAAGTCTAAACCATCATTTTATTTTATCTTTCAAACAATTGTAAAACTCCCATGACACACCAATGTCAAGGGTACAATTTAAACAACATTTGACTTTTGGCTGAAATTCCCCAAATGAAACATATGTGATCTATAAGCATGGCTAAGCACAATATTTTCCAAATGATCCCAGTCCATACTATTGTATCAACTAGGTTTTTATCTAAGGTGACAATATGTTTGATTTGATATCAAAATTGGCCATACAAAGGATTTTAGGCATAACTATAAATTCAAAAACAAGGATTTAAATTACTGAATATAAATAAGCATGCAGTAATAATTTGAAACAGAACTTAAATAATTTTAAATAATAGGTGCAAGTATGATCAAGAATGTAACTTGCCTCGCTTGAGGTGAACAGATCAACTGATACTGAGGTGATGTTGTTTTCCTCAACAGGTCACCTAGTACTCACAAGCACTTTCTCCAGGTAGTCTATGTGCACAAGCACGATGATCACACAGTCAAAATCAATCCTCTTATGTGCTCTTCAACGACGTTGAAATCTGACCTTCCGAAGTCGTCGAAATCTATTCGCGAAATAAACCAAATTCAAATAAAATTCAAATAACAATTCAAATGAACTCCAAATTAAATAATTTTGGTTTAGTTAGCTAGATCTTGAATTTAGACAAATTTAGAAATTTGAATGGGCTCAATCGGAGTTTGGATGCAAAAGATATGAGCTTTCGAAGTTTGAAATCACATGAAATGATGAATTAGGGTTTAAAGGAATTAGTGTCAAATGAGCTCAAAATTAAATAATTTTGATGTGGTTGGCTAGATAATGATTTTATATAAATTTTGCAATTTGAAACACCTAATTTGGAGTTGGGATTCAAAAGATATGAATTTTTGAAGTTTGAATCCTATTAAAACCTAATTTCAAATTTAATAGATTTTCTGATTTATTTTCTAAAGGAAAATCCTTTTATTGCGCAATGATGACATCAGCCCTTGGATTTTCGGAATTAAAGAAAATAAATGAAAACCCTGACATGTGGGGCCCACATGTCAGTGCCTCGGCTTTTGGTGGACTGGGTTTACGGGCGGTTGTGTCTGAGGGAGAGGTGGACCTTGCCACGTGGGCGTGCCACGTGAGCGGAGGAGGAGGTGGCGGCGCGGCCGTGAGGTGGCGCGACGCGTGGCGATGATGTGGCGCCGCCACGCCACCTTAGCTCCGGCGACGCCGGGTCGTGTGCTTCCGTGACGGCGGCGCGAGGTGCGGATGGTGTCAAACGAGAGGAGGTTCATCGATCACGGTGCTCACCTCGGGTGACGCTGCGATTTCGCCGCGGCGAGGCAAAGTGGCGGCGATGTTGGGCTGGCGGCGAGGAGCTCCGGCGCCTTGGGCTCGGGCGAGTCGCGAGCACCGGGTGGGCAGGACTGGCGGCGAATGGTGGTGTCGGCGAGGACGCGGCGGCGGTGACGGCGCGCAAACGGCGGCGGAAGGAGCTTCGCCAACGCTCTTCGCCGTTACGCGGCCAAAGAGGCAAGGGGAGGAGGAGAGGTGGTGGCGGTGAGATGAGGGTAAGAGGGCTCCGGGCATGCTTTATAGGGGCGGAGGTCACGGAGAGGGAGGTCGTGTGCGGCATGGCGAGGCGATTCTGGAGGCGTGGGTGAACCGGCAGGATCGTGGGCGAAGAAGAGGGGTGAAGGCGGAGGTGGAGGCGGTTGGGTGGCCGGGTTCGTGCGCGCGTGGTCGCGTGAGAAAAGGGGGCGGGGATCGTGGTGTTGACGGCTCGGCGCGCGAAATGGCGGAGGCGCGCGTTGCGCGAGGAAGAAGGAGGGGGGAAGATGGCGCGAGCCGTCGGTTTCCATCCGACGGTGCGCGGCGGCGTGGCGTGGAAGTGTTGGTGCCGTCCGATGTAAATCGGACGGTGGGAGTGAGGGGGGGAGAGTGAGAGAGCGGCGGTGGAGGTGGGCCGAATGGGCCGGGCGCGGGAGGAAAAAGAAATGGGCCGAGTAGGTTTCAGCCCAAAGGATTTTCCAGATTTTAAATGATTTAGCAAATTAAATAATCAGTTAATTACTTTTGGCTTTTTAGAAATAGCAAATAAAATCCGAAAATTATGGAAAATTCACAGAAATTCCCTTATTTATTTTTGGACTTAATAAAATTATTTCTAACTCAAAGTTGGCTTTTATTTTTGCAAATAAATTTGTTTTGGTTTTAAAATATTTATAAAAGGCTTTTTTTTTAAAAAAAATCTCAGAAAATTCTAGAAATTAAGTAAATTTTTATTTTTCAGATTAAATCAAATAAAACTTCAAGAACTTCAAATAAATTTTAAATTTGACTTTTAAAACTTCAGAAATTCGAATAAAGCAATGAAACTCTAACAGAATTTTAGGAATTTCAATAAAATAATAATTTTATTTTATTTTTATTTCAGTAACATAACCTTGGGATGTTACAGGTAGCTAGGAGCATGCTGTCGTTGGTGAGTGACATGACGTCACCGGCGATGGCGAGAAAATTCTCCCTATCGTTAAACAACGACTAAGGCGGACATACCAACATTAGTGAAGATGGGGAGGTTGTCGAAGTTAGTGAGAAAGCCACATCATTGAGTTGGACAACGTCGAAAAAGATGAGCGATCGACACAGGAGAATAAGAAATTGAGCATATATAATATCGTGCATGTGTATATACATGCATGCATTATACGAATAGAAGCATGGGCATACAGAAACAAAGGAGCAAAGAGTTTAGAGTAGAGATAACGCAACGGTAGGAAATAGGCTTGGGGCCACTAGGAGAGAGCGCGACGGGTGCTCCAATAGGAATCCACGATATTTTGCATGCATATGTGTAGATGTTACAATGGTTATCATTAAGCGATAATTGAAAAGAAGTAGAAGATAACTATGTGGTAGAATATTGCATTGAAGGGGTAGCAACCGAGAGATATCAATCAAGAATTGAGCTTGCTCTTGGAGGTTGAAGCAGAAAAATTGTAGCGGAGAGAAGAGATAGAAGACACATGGTTCAGTGGGACAATCGACGTAAGGGAAGATAAGTTTAAGGTAGGTCACCCATGGTGCATCGGTGTATACGTGACTAATAAGATAATTTTGTTGTACATATAATCAATGTATTGCTTGAGATTAACAAATGTACATGTGCATGCAAACATTTTGGAAAAAAGTTAAAGACATGCAGCTACATGATGCATACATAATGGAGAGTGGTTAACTTATTATACTCATGATTTTCTTTCATTAAATCTCATACTTCAATTATGTTACTCAAGTTGCATTTTTCTTCAAACATCCAAGTTACATTATTTGTCGCTATAAATTTTAAAACAAATCTAGCTGCGTAAATACGCGGGCCACTCTACTAGTTATTTTTATGTAGTTTTAATATAATTTGTAAAAAGTCATTGAGGTCATGTGACCCATGCTTCCACTTTAGATCTGCCCTGTTGCTAATAGGAGCACTTAGGGCATGCACAATGGACTTACAATAGTTGTTTATAGTATCTACCACATAGGATTTAAGCTGATGTGGATGAAAGAGAATAAAGAGAGATAAATATGTTGTCTACAATCCTGTAACCGACTATATCACCAGAACCAAGGAAAGTATTAAAAGATTGTGTGATCTATAAAGATAAGTAAAAAATATAACTCATTTGTATGAGGTGTCTTTAGTGTTGTCTAGAGGTGACATAGAAAGTTACTACCATTATTCGTGCCCTTAAACACTACACATCATACGGCTCCATTTAATCAAGAGCGTTGTCGTACGAGCTTGAGCGTGGCCGACTTATGTTACGCGTCTGTATCAGTTATGATGGTGAGAACGGGATTTAATTAAGTGGTTTATTAGCAGCTTTCATGGAGTACTAGTACTGGTAGCTAGCAGCAAGTACCATGTGTAGTGGACAGTTTCGTGTCCGAACACGAGTTAATTACTCTCGAGCTGACCGTGGGGATGGTCGTCTTTTGTAGCGTTTCTGGTGAGGGGGAGACCAAAAAAGCGTGGGTGCTGGTTATCCACAAGATTGGCGGGTCATCGGCGCCACGTCAGCTAGCAACAATGCCTCCTTCCGGTTGGTAATAGCCAGCCTTGTTGACGAAGCCTGATGCTGGCCTAGACAGCACTGCAAGATTAGCGTAAGCCATGTTCGCCTTGACCTCTTAGCAACACCGTGATCGATCTATTGTGGCCGGGAAAATGTAGCCGAGAGAGGCGCTCAACTCTTTTGCCGCGGAAGACGCAACCAGAAATATCAAAATACATGCGACGGGATGATAGCAACAGATGGATATGCTAGTCCTTTCAGCTAATTACCAACCTGTCCTTTAAGCAATCCAGGTGGATAGGGCTTGCAAAATAGCAACATGGAGACGCGCACCGTTGCCAATTCAGCCGTAGGCCCCACCCCCAAGAACATTATTCTTTTTCCCCTCCATCAACCATTAATAGTTTGGTAATTAGCTATATAACCGGTCACCGTCCATCGTGAGCCCTACTAAAATCTCCTTGTGAGCACTAACCTCAAGTTTCTTTCTTAAACACCATAGGAAACCATGGAGGTGAAGATCTCATAGGAAACCATGAGATGAGAGAGAGAGAGAGAGAGAGATGAAGCAGAGAGACGTACGCCAAAGTGACAAAAATCCAACGCCCATCCATCTCGGGTTTTGTTGGACTACACGATCGCCTCACCCTCCTCTGTTTTCCGTTATTAGTGCATCCTAGCTGGCTGGCTGGCCGGCCGGGCAGCGAATGCCGTGCAAGAACCATCTTGTGCTGGCTTTGCTTAGTTGCTTGCTTATTTGGCTTCTTCTTTTCTCTCGCGCAACCCGGCGTCTCTTTCGAGCGGTACGACGTTTTCTGCCAACTCGATCGATCGCGCAGAGGATAAAATTGCCTAGCAGCGGCTGCGCCTTTCAAACCAGCACAAAAGTTTGTTGCGATACGCTACATGCTCGCAGCGTCCGTCCGTTTGTTTCCCAGTAATTGCTCAGACGACGCGGTAGCTGCCAACGCCCGACCGGAATCCGGATCGCTCTGCCATAATTTTGGCCTGTCCGTGCATGGCATGGCCGATCGATGCCTTCCTGTTCTTCCGATCCCCCTCCTTGCCATCTTTATCATATCTGTAGCAGCAGAGATTTTGCTGGTGGCCGGCCGGTAAAATTTCTACAGGTTTGCACGTACTAGCAGAGATTTACTGCTAGGCTGGACGGGTAGAGCCGAGCGTAGGAGAGTGGCGTACGTGTGTACTACGGGCGCAAGGTAAATGCGGCCGGCAGAGAGTGCCTCGCATCTGTCGTCGTGCTAGTAGTCGTGGTGCTACTGCCGCCACCACGAAGAATGAGTACGGACAAGGAGGTACTGTGTGTCGAGACCACGCTGCGGTAAAGAAGTTACCCTGTGCAGTGCAGCAACTTGGTCGCATGCGTTGCTTGCTAGTAGTATTCTTGGTAGCATCTGCGTTTCGATTTCCTGCCTCCCTATCTTGTACTAGTACTGGTTTTCGCTGTGGGGAAAGTGAAATTTCTTTGCTGCGCGTCCAGACGCGGCACATTGCTGCGTGCTGATTGGCGATTTGCATTGCGCATTTGAGCAGCAGGTTGGCCGTATGGGAGAGAAGGTTTTTATATATTAATTAATCCTTTTTAAATTTTATTTTAAAATTAACCTCTCGCAAACTTTATTTCCAATTCTTACCCCTTTAGTCACGCCACCACCCATGGCATGATAAAACAACATTGTCACGCCGTAAGATAAACCCGAAAAATAGCATTTTTTTATCATGTCACTCGTGGTGGTTTGACCAAACACGCCACTAGTTGTGGTGTGACAACAGCTTGACTAGATTCGGGTTGATGTGACAGTGTTGTTTTGTCACGTCATTGGTGGTGGTGTGATCAAAGAAGTCGAATTAGAAATAAAGTTCGCCGGGTTAACTTTAAAATAAAATTTAAAAAAGATTAAATAATAAAAAACTTCTATAGGAAAGGCTGTGTTGAGACGGTCCAGTCGTCCAGGCCTCTGCGGTTTTTAGGTTATGGGCTGTTGGGCTTAGTCAGGTAGAGTGTCCGGTGTTCCTACCTCCTATCGATACCATTGTAGTAGTGGTCATGTAACCAGCATATTTTGGGCTTTTAAGCTGTGCTAAGAACCAGCCTACTGCAAGGTCCGAGTGATCCACCCCTCTCTTTCTTCTTGCTCTTCTCTCGCGCGGTCTCGCCTCTTTCCCTAAAAAAAGAGTTCTTCTTTCGCCTGTTGCATCGATTTGTGCCCAATGACATGATATGCCGTAGAGTTTTGTTCATGAACCAACGAAATTGCAACTTGAACTTTGTGTTTTATGTGCAATCCATCCTGCGGGAAACAACACAGCATGCCCCATGGCAGGTTTCCAATTTGCAAAAGCAATAGAAATATGCCGTGTATCCCTAAAATACGATAATGCGGAAAATATTATGATCTTTACCGTCTTTATTGACGTCGGAATCAATCATGATCACTAAATCAACACGTTAGCATGCTAGCACTCCTGACTTCTTTTAGAGGTTGTTGCCAATAAGACGACAAAAAAAGCATCTCGGCTCGTAAAAGGCTCGAGCCGGTTTGGCTCGGGCTTGCGATGTACACAAGCCGAGCCAAGACTCCTTCCTAGCTCGCTTCGTTAACAAGCAGAACCTGAGCCGCTCAGTAGGCTTGTTTGGCTCATAGGGTAAATAGGCATAGTCTAATAGTCGACCCATCAAATAGGAACATCGAGGCCCATCACCGCATCCTAGCCCATTATCTCTTAACCTTAGAGAGCAGAGAGACAGAGCCACAATGGGAGGCGCCGTTGGAGCGATTCCCATCAAGGGGGCGCCGCCGCCGCCATAGAGTATAAAGCAGAGGCGTCTGCCACACCGTGTCCTCGCCGTCCACCTTCCGTTGTTCGCTGCCTCGTCCGTCGTCCGCCGCGTGGTCTCCTCAGCATCCGCCTTGCCAGCCACCTTCTTTCACCACCCCGTCCGCTGTCTGCTGTGCAGTCTCCTCAACATCCGCATCGCCGTCCACCATCTGCCTTTTTTCGATGCCCCGTTCGTTTTCTGCCGTGTTGTCTCCTCGGCATCCACTGCACGGTCGTCGTCCACACTGCCATTTCTCGTCATCTACTTCGTCGTCCACCGTATGGAGCTCGAACAGGGCATGGAGTCTTGTGCACGCCAAGGGAAGAAGTATGCCACTGACGTCGGGGCATCCGCCTCTGCCTTGGCACTAGTTCTGCACATGAGGAAGCTAGGCTCGTGAGTCGTCACGAGCCAGCTCGAGCCACCTTTCAAGCCAAGCTAAGAATGGTTTCTAGCTCATTACCTAAGAGAGCCAAGCCAAGCCGCAGTTTAGACCGAGCCTAGCTTGAGCCGTCTCGACTCGTTTCCAGCCCTAGTTGCCAACGTTAGCTTCATAGGACAAGATGAATATAAATCCTTGCTGAAAGGATCAAAATGTTTACAAGAAGTATCTATTGTTTCACTTCAATAGAAGTTCCTTTGTTAAATGAGTAAATGTCACAAGAAACCATGTTTTAGGGTATAGGTAACATAGAACCCTGAATTTTACAAAACTTTGCAAGAAACCACGTGTTCTTGGGTAAAAGGTTTCAAAAAACCTTATGTTTGTCGTATCATATTCCATCCAAAGAGATACGGTAGGTACTAATGAGCCACAGTAGACGGTGTGACATTCAATGGTGTTAAACCAGTGCTTCGGCGAAAGACATCGGTGTCGATCAACATCGACAAGGGTGGGGGACAAAAAGGAGGGTGGAAGTGAGGCTCACAGGTAGGCCCTACTTGTATTGTATGTCTGAGTGACAAGGTAGGACCCACACATTATATCCTTTTGGATGACATGATATATATGATAAATCTGTTTTTTTTTTTAAAAAAACTTTTGTCTAAAAACACGTGGTTCTTTGAAATTCTTGTAAAACTTAGGGTTTTACGTTACCTATTGAAGTTTACTCTTGTTAAATTCTAGTTTGATGTGACGGTCTGCAGGTTGCGCTAAGTTGGGGCGTGCAGAGGTTCGACATGGAAACTAATCCCTGGAGCTTTGCTAAACTATGGTCAACATGCGATGAGGTTCATGCAGAAAAACTCATCAATGTTGGCAGATATTCAAGAGTGAAATAACCCCAAAATTCAGGATTTCAAAAAAAATTTGAAGCTTTTGTTTGAATTCAAAAACTTGCCCAATTCGGCAAGTTCTCTTCCCTTTCCGCTTTCCATTTCGGCATTTCCGTCTTCGCCAGCCGGAGGCGCCTTCTCTCTCCCGCGCCTCCTTCTTCCTCCCACCGCCTCCAGCAGCGCCCGCCGCCGCCATCTTCGATTCTGGCGCCGCGACTTGTTGATCGCCACGCCACCTCACTACGTCCGAGCTTTCTTCAACCTTCACCGCCGCCACCTCACCTCGCCACTCTCCTTTCCGCCGCTCGCTCTCCCGAAGCGCGTCGCCGCCGCCGCCACCATCGCCGCGGCATTCCTTGCTCCCACCGCCTCAACGCCCTATAAGAGGCCCCGAGAACACCCTTCGCCGCTTTCCCCTCCAACATCTCCCACTGTCTCCCTCTTCCTCAACGCCGCGAATTTGAAGCTTCCGCCGTCCGCCGCTTTCTTCTCCGACGGGCATCCAGAAAATCCGCCGCCTCTCTTCCTCCTCCTTCCTCCTCATCTCGCTTAAGCTCCTTCTCACGCCGCCTATCTTTCCCCACCATCTTCCACCTAAAACCAGTAGAGCCTCGCCGTCGCCAGCTCCACCGCCGCCCACTCACGGCTCATGCCGCCACACCACCTCAAAGCCACCCCAAACCCCACCGACACCTCCCCGGCCTCCCCACCACTCACCGAAGCTCAGGGCCACCCACCTTGGCGGACCTTGGCCGGGCGCCGCCGCGCCTCCCTCATTCTGTCGTGCACCACCTCCGCGCCACCCCATCCCGAGCCTCCTCGCCCAAAATCCCAAAATGGGACCCCTCACCTCAGTGGTGCTCCCGCACCTCACTCTCCTCGCAAACCACCACCGCCCACGCAGAATCGCTGCCGCCACGGCTCGGGCGGCGGCCTGCCTCTCGCCATGCTCAAGCCTGGCCGGGCCTTAAAAGGCTCGCCATTTTAAAGCAGTGGTCGTCTGATAATGAGCCGGCCATTTACTGTTCCTCCAAAACCGGCCCTTTACTGTTTATTGCACAATACCTTTTCTATTTACTGTTCACCAAAAATCAAAACACTATTCTAAAAATCCGAGAAAATGCACGGTAAACTCTAGTTACTGTTCGTCGTCTGAAAAATTGTCCGATGCTATCCTTTCCAGCTAAAAACAGTAACATTCGATGACTGATCACCTCCAGTTGTCATTAATGAATAGTAAAATGATACTATTCATCATCCGACACCATTTTCGCCCAAAATCCAAATTTGACATTATATGTCAAATTTGATCGCCTTGAACCCAGAAAACTCATTTCACTGTCTGTTCCTTTGAATCAGCCCTTTTTATTGTTTATCGACACCGTGAATCCGCTACTGTTCATTGCATAGTGACATAGTACTGTTCATAACCTGAAAATAGGCGATTCCTGTCCATATTCGTTCGAAAACAGTGAACCCTAACTACTATTCACTTCAAACCCAAAACAGTGAACTCTATTATTGTCCACTAACTCATATCCAGATATGAATAGTAAAATAATACTATTCATCGCCCGACCCTGTTTCCACCCGAAACCCTAATTAGACACCTTATGCCCTTTTCGACCGTTTCGAGCCCGTGAATCCAAATCTCAACTCCGTTCAGTCCAAACAAGTGCGAGATAAATCTCCAGCATCCCACACACCACCTTTCTTTATGATTCTTTATCCATTTACAATATTTTTGTTGTACTTGGATCCGAATCTCAATTCATCAGAATCAACCAAACACCAAATAA
Source organism: Ampelocalamus luodianensis (assembly GCA_036346255.1). Classification (NCBI taxonomy): domain Eukaryota; kingdom Viridiplantae; phylum Streptophyta; class Magnoliopsida; order Poales; family Poaceae; genus Ampelocalamus; species Ampelocalamus luodianensis. The sequence continues at coordinate 4,588,579 of CM070634.1, forward strand.
TCCCACCACTCCAACCCACCTTTCTTCGTGTTTATTTTCTGGTTTTATTTACTTTCATGTTGTTCCCAGCTCATTCCTTGTCGAGCCGGACTTTATTTGAATTTGTTTTATTGTATTGTTTCGCGTTAGGTCACGACTTCAACGACCAAGCCCCAGAAAACGCGGGACAAGACCAGGGTGTAGAAGACTTTGTGCAAGCAGGCAAGTCGCATTCTTTGATCATTTTGAACCTCGTTTCATACATGTATTTATTACTTTCATTATTGTATTTGTGCCAATTACTTTAAAGTATTGAAATAATATTTTAGAATGTCATGACAATTAGTTAAATCCTAAATACCCCACAAACAAAACTACCCAACTTTTGTAGGCCATATTCACCTTGACAAGGTTAGTCCACATAAAATATTAGCTATACAAGGTAACTTTGTCACCAAAACTGTGATCATCAATTAAAAACAAGTATTGGCTATAGGCCAACGAGTTTTGGTGGAGAGTTGAGGATTGTCCAGAAGTTGGACAACCCAATATACTCGGTTGAAAGTGAGTCATCGGTGAGATCCCGAGGTGGACCCTCCGAGTTGGTGGTGTGCCATCGCCTCACCGGATGACAGTGGGACAAGAACCTTGTGCCAAGTAATGAGACACGAACCGCTCAACCACATGCGTGGTCATTCCTCCTCGGCTTAGTACATCGCTCTTCCGATTGAATATCTGTGGAGCACTTGTATGGGCCCATCGGCCTCAGTGCGGATTCCACTATTGGTCGGTGGTCTCCGAGCTTGTATGGATAGTGACCTCTGATGTAGAGACTAGAAAGGTTGAGCGGTGAAAAGGCTTTGATATCTCACTTCGATCGCACGCTAACGTGTTGCGTGTTTATAGCTTGACAACGATCTGAGCTTGAGATATCATGTAGGTAAAGTTGGGCAACTCTGCGAGTGATTAATCAAATGTATTCGGATACACCGTGCTTCCGGTTAATGAAGCTGTGTTCATGGGTGATTCCAATATACAAGGCATAAGTAGAGTTTTTGAGATGTTAAGTTGGTAATCGAGGTTGTTGATAAACCCCTGTGTTATTACTTATTATTGTTTTTTGTTTTATAAATTGTTTTAAATGCAAAGTGCATCCACATATGCCGTATGGTAAACCCTAACCATCCATTGAACTCCTTGCATGTAATTATTTAGCACTTCCATGCGGCTTGTTGAGTACAGTGGTAGTACTCATTCTTGCAATTTGCAAAACATCTACAGAAGAGGATCCCGGTGAGCAAGATTTTGGTGGACCCCCAGAAGGCAACGACTACTATTATTAGGTCTCAAGCTGCGCTCAAGCGTGCACTGTGGTTTGTTGTTCTTTTGCCTTGTATTATAGTTAACTTTGGGCTTGGATGCCCATGTCGGGTCAAAACAGTTGTTAAACCTTAGTTTGTTTAATAAAGTCTGTTTCTGTTGCAATCAAAGCTTGCTTGAGACACTATTTACTTATGAATCTGCACATCCCAGGCGGATGCGAAGGGTTTAATGATCCCAAGAATCGGAGTGACAGAGTGGTATCGAGCATAGCTTGACCGTAGTGAGACCTTAAGTTGGTTTTAGGACTTAGGAAGTGAAGACCTTTCAAAATCTTAGTTTGAAAAATTATAAAAGAATTTACGAAAACAAAAATATAAGTATTATTGCTGTCTTTTCCTTCTCTGCTATCTTATCTAAACTTAGATTTACAAAACCCTGATTTGTTTTATAAAAGAATTTGTCTCTTTCTCAACTAATTTCAACTTTTCGTTAGAAGTTGCAGCAGTGTTTAGAATGCGCTAGAATAGTGTTAAATAGAGTGAACCCTAAGTAGACGATCTTTGGTTGTAAAACAAGTTGTATTATGTACTCTAAGTAGTACGTATACAACTCGTATAGATATATGAGCTATGTTGTTTGTTGATAATTTGTTTTTCTATCAGTATCTGTATATCGTCCTTGTCAAAACTCAATTCCTCCTTTTCGTCTTAACCTTACCTTAATCTTCCTCCGCAACTTAATTCGGATCTTACTCACCTATCAGATTTGGTCAAAATTGCTGCGAAATACATTCCCAAGATGTCTAGAAACAAAGAACAACAATGAGGTTTGAATCAGCAGGACGACAACCAAGTTTGGCAGAAGTCATGGCCATGATGGAAAGGAACAAATACCAAGCTGAGCAAAATCAAATCAGAATGATGGAGCAGCACACTAGACTCCTAGAACAGATAGCTACGGATCACCAAAGACCATCGGGACCTCATCCGGAACAATAATGAATGGAGGAACTACCACAGGATCAAGATGGGCGATTTTGAAAAAGGCCACCAACCTTTACGCTTGCACGAAACCCTAGCGGCGGATGATTGGATAAGAGATATGGAAAGAAAGTTAGATACTATCCAATGCATGGATCAAGAGAAGACTCTTTTCGCCTCCCATCACTTCTGAGGACAAGGCGCAACATGGTGGATGAATCACCAAACACTCCACCTGGAAGAGAAATACCATGGCAAGAATTCAGGAAGCATTTCATACGACACACGTCCCATTTGGCGTGCTTGCCTCCAAACGCCGAGTTTCTTGCTCTCAAGCAAAGAGGAAGTAATGTGACGAATATCTACATCAATTCAACTACCGGCCCGATATGCCCTGACGATGTTAATATCAAGAGAAAAGATGGAAAAATTTTCAAGGATTACGTGGTCATTGAAGTATCATATTTCATTACAATTTCAAGGACTCATCACTATGGTGAATAAAGCGCTAATATCGGAAGAAGCGAGCGAATTACAAGATGCGAAAAGAAGAGCAATGCGGATGACACCTCAACCAAATGCACCAAGAAAAAGAATGATGATAGCACCACGGTACAATTTCAACAAGGACCACCGCCAATCCAGCCCAAGACCACAAAACAATATGAACGACCAACCACGGTTCGATTGCTACACATGTGGAGAAAATCACTATCAAAAGGATTGCCCACAAAAATCAATAAACTGTTACCACTGTGGACAATCTGGTCATATCAAATTTCAGTGCCCCTTAAGGAGTATGCCAGCAGAAGCAGCCAAAGCTCAGGTGAAAGGTCAATCACATATCAACAAGACGCCACCAACAATGCAGGTTAATAAAGGAGGTATGCTACGACCCAAAGAACAGCCAAAATTTCAGCAGCCAGGACAAGCTCAAGGCAAGATCAATTATATTACTACCAATGAAGGTGCAGAAGCCACATATATTACCGACGGTACGTTTTTCATGTAAGATCGGTAGTATTGGTTTTTGTTCAAAAGTTGCCTTCCGAGGATCCTACGACAGAAAGAACATGATGGAAAAAGGAATCGAAAATGCAGCGTAATCTTCCAATCTGTCCCTTGGCTTTGAGTGAATCTCGGGGTCGAGATTCTTTTAAGGGGGTAGATTGAAATAACCCAAAATTCAGATTTCAAAAAAATTTGAAGCTTTTGTTTGAATTCAAAACTTGCCCAATTCGGCAAGTTCTCTTCCCTTCCGCTTTCCATTTCGGCATTTCCGTCTTCGCGGTGGGCGCTTCTCTCTCCGCGCCTCCTTCTTCCTCCCACGCCTCGGCAGCGCCGCGCGCATCTTCGATTCGCGCGCCGCACTTGTTGATCGCCACGCCACCTCACTCGTCCGAGCTTTCTTCAACCTTCACCGCGCCACCTCACCTCGCCACTCTCCTTTCCCGGCGCGCTCCGCCTCTCCGAGCGCACGCGTCGCCGCCACCATCTGCCGCCGCCAAATTCCTTGCTCCCACCGCCTCAACGCCTATAAGAGGCCCCGAGAACACCCTTCGCCGCTTTTCCTCCAACATCTCCCATCTGTCTCCCTCTTCCTCAACGCCGCGAATTTGAAGCTTCCGCGTCGCTTCCCTTTTTCTCCGACGGCATCCGTAAAATCCGCCGCCTCTCTTCCTCCTCCTTCCTCCTCATCTCGCTAAGCTCCTTCTCACCGCCGCCTATCTTTCCCCACCATCTTCCACCTAAAACCAGTAGGAGCCTCGCGTCGCCGAGCTCCACCGCCGCCCCACTCACGGCTCATGCCGCCACACCACCTCGAGCCACCCCAAACCCCACCGACACCTCCCCGGCCTCCCACCACTCACCAAGCTCAAGGGCCACCCACCTTGACCGGACCTTGGCCGGGCGCGCCACGCCGCCTCCTGTTACTGCGTGCACCACCTCCGCGCCACCCCATCCCCGAGCCTCCTCCGCCCCGCAAATCCCAAAATGGGACCTCACCTCCGTGGTGCTCCCGCACCACTCACCTCCGCCACCGACCACCACCGCCGCCATCCGCTGTCGCCACCGGCTCGAAGGCGGCTGGCCTCTCGCGCGCAGACTCAAGCCCGAGTGGGCCTTAAAACACAGCCATTTTAAAGCCAGTGGGCGTCTGATATGCCGCTATTTATCGTTCCTCCAAACCGGCCCTTCTTGCTTATTGCACAATACCTTTTCTATTTACTGCTCACCAAAAATCAAAACACTATTCTAAAAATCCGAAAATGCACGGTAAACTCTAGTTCTTGTTATTAAATCGAAAAATTGTCCGATGCTATCCTTTCCACTAAAAACAGTAACATTCGATGATCGATCACCTCGGTTGTCATTAATGAATAGTAAAATGATACTATTCATCATCCGACACCATTTTCGCCCAAAATCCAAATTTGACATTATATGTCAAATTTGATCGCCTTGAACCCAGAAAACTCATTTCACTGTCTGTTCCTTTGAATCAGCCCTTTTTATTGTTTATCGACACCGTGAATCCGCTACTGTTCATTGCATAGTGACATAGTACTGTTCATAACCTGAAAATAGGCGATTCCTGTCCATATTCGTTCGAAAACAGTGAACCCTAACTACTATTCACTTCAAACCCAAAACGATGAACTCTATTATTGTCCACTAACTCATATCCAGATATGAATAGTAAAATAATACTATTCATCGCCCGACCCTGTTTCCACCCGAAACCCTAATTAGACACCTTATGCCCTTTTCGACCGTTTCGAGCCCGTGAATCCAAATCTCAACTCCGTTCAGTCCAAACAAGTGCGGATAAATCTCCAGCATCCCACACACCACCTTTCTTTGTGATTCTTTATCCATTTACAATATTTTTGTTGTACTTGGATCCGAATCTCAATTCTGTACAGATCAACCAAACACCAAATAATCCCCACCACTCCAACCCACCTTTCTTCGTGTTTCTTTTCTGGTTTTATTTACTTGCATGTTGTTCCCAGCTCATTCCTTGTCGAAATGGACTTTATTTGAATTTGTTTTATTGTATTGTTTCGCGTTAGGTCACGACTTCAACGACCAAGCCCCAGAAAACGCGGGACAAGACCAGGGTGTAGAAGACTTTGTGCAAGCAGGCAAGTCGCATTCTTTGATCATTTTGAACCTACGTTTCATACATGTATTTATTACTTTCATTATTGTATTTGTGCCAATTACTTTAAAGTATTGAAATAATATTTTAGAATGTCATGACAATTAGTTAAATCCTAAATACCCACAAACAAAACTACCCAACTTTTGTAGGCCATATTCACCTTGACAAGGTTAGTCCACATAAAATATTAGCTATACAAGGTAACTTTGTCACCAAAGCGTGATCATCAATTAAAAACAAGTATTGGCTATAGGCCAACAGTTTTAGTGGAGAGTTGAGGATTGTCCAGAAGTTGGACAACCCAATATACTCGGTTGAAAGTGAGTCATCGGTGAGATCCCGAGGTGGACCCTCCCGAGTTGGTGGTGTGCCATCGCCTCACCGGATGACAGTGGGACAAGAACCTTGTGCCAAGTAATGAACACGAAACCGCTCAACCACATGCGTGGTCATTCCTCCCGGCTTAGTACCTTCGCTCTTCCGATTGAATATCGTGGGAGCACTTGTATGGGCCCATCGACCTCGGTGCGGATTCCACTATTGGTCGGTGGTCTCCCGATTTGTATGGATAGTGACCTACGATGTAGAGACTAGAAAGGTTGAGCAGATGAAAGGCTTTGATATCTCACTCACGCACGCTAACGTGTTGCGTGTTTATAACTTGACAAGACGAGCTTGAGATATCATGTGGGTAAAGTTGGGCAACTCTGCAGAGTGATTAATCAAATGTATTCGGATACACCGTGCTTAGGTTAATGAAGTGTGTTCATGGGTGATTCAATATACAAGGCATAAGTAGAGTTTTGAGATGTTAAGTTGGTAATCGAGGTTGTTGATAAACCCCGTGTTATTACTTATTATTGTTTCTTGTTTTATAAATTGTTTTAAATGCAAAGTGCATCCACATATGCCGTATGGTAAACCCTAACCATCCATTGAACTCCTTGCATGTAATTATTTAGCACTTCCATGCGGCTTGTTGAGTCAGGTGGTAGTACTCATTCTTGCAATTTGCAAAACATCTACGTAAGAGGATCCGGTGAGCAAGATTTTGGTGGACCCCCAGAAGGCAACGACTACTATTATTAGGTCTCAACTGCGCTCAAGCGTACCTGTGGTTTGTTGTTCTTTTGCCTTGTATTATAGTTAACTTTGGGCTTGGATGCCCATGTCGGGTCAAAACAGGTTGTTAAACCTTAGTTTGTTTAATAAAAGTCAGTTTCATTGCAATCGAAAGCTTGCTTGAGACACTATTTACTTCGCAACTGTACATCCTGGGCGGATGCGAAGGGTTTAACAGTCCCAAGAATCGGGGCTGTGACAAAGAGCTTAGTAGGATGTTTAGCGATTTCAAGCTTAGTTTTGTGCGCATAAATGTAAATGTAGCAGCTCATGGTGCGATAAATGTAAATGTAGCTGCTCATTGTGCGCAAAAGCAAGCATTTTTTAGTAGACAACGGTGCGTGTGGCTGAATCAAGCGTTGAACTTCTTATGTGAGTGTCTATTCTAGTCCTTCTAATTGATGATATAAAGCTCCTGATTCTTAAAAAAATGAATAGAAGTTCATTTGAGCACGCCTCCATGACAGCATTTCGCATTTACGCTTTACACTCTTCGTGTTAAGCCCTCAGTAACGGAAGCATCCTAAATACGCTTTCCAGCTAGTTCTGCGGAAGCGATTCCATTTCCATTGGCCATTGGGCCGGCCGCTTAGCCGCACGCCCGCACCCTTCGCTCCCGACTCCAGGAATTTTTTTAAAAGTAATATTATTTTAAAAAATAATTATAAAAATAAATAGTCACTTCAAAAAATTATAAAAATAGGTTCTCGTCGCCGGTTCAACTTTTTAAATATAGTAAATGAGCTAACAAAATTATATATATATATATTTTTGTGAAGTCTCCCGACACAGTGTACTTACTTGTGTAATTTTTTTATAATTTTATTTATTTTGATTTTATCCTCAAAATTCATTTAAGCATATTGTTTGTAAAAATTTATAAATATATAAAATGAGCTCAAAAATTATAATTTTTTTAATGCTCCTTACATAGTGTACTTGATGGTGTAATTTTTTCAGAATTTTATATGTTCTAAACTTGTCTCAAATTCTGAATTTAGTCTTCCGACGTAGTGTACTTGACTGTGTAAACCTTTAACTTTAGAGACAAGTTAAGAACATATAAAATCCAAAAAAAATTACATCATCAAATACACTATGTAAGGAGTGTTAAAAAAATTCATAATTTTTGGACCTAATTTTATATATTTTGCAATACCTACAAATAATATACTTAAATGAATTTTAAAGATAAATTTAGAATGAATAAAATTATGCAAAAATTACACAAGTAAGTACACTATGCCAGAGACTTCACAAAAAATTAACTGACGACAGGAACTCTATGAGGTCACTATCGCCAGTTGAACTGGTGTTATTGTAATTTTTGGGCGACGATTTAGTTTTGTAATTTTTTTAAAAAATTATATTATTTCAAAAAAAAAAAATCCCGACTCCAGTGCCTCCCCCCTGCACAGTTCCGGCCCTAACGTAACCCTTGAACCCTCCTAATTCCCCAAATCCTCCTCCGCTCCCACCCGCCGAGCTCGCCGCAACCCACCCCGAAACCCCCCATGGAGGAAGGCAACGAGGCGCAACCACCGCCCCCGCCGCACGGCGAAGCCGCGGAGCAGCCGCCTCCCGTCCCAATGGACCAAGACAAGGAGGACGGATCAGCAGCCGCGGAACCCATGGAGGGCGGCGAAGCAGCAGACTCCGCGGCGGCCGCGGAGCCCGTGGAGGACGTGGCTGCAGATGCCATGGGGGATGCGGAGCCCATGGACGACGACGCGCCGACGTCCTCCCCGACCCCGTCCGCCCCCTCCACCACCGCGGCCGTCGACGACTCCACCATCGCGAGGAAGCGCCGCCGCCGCAAGAAGCAGTTCCCCGGCATGATCCCCACGGCCGGTGTCCGCGTCATCCGCGCTGCCGCCTCCGCCCCCACTGCGGCGCATCTCACTGGCATCCCGCGCCGCCGTGGGCGCCCCCCGACCTCCTCCTCCCTCCGCCTCGCCCGAGAGCTAGATGCCGAGGCCCTCATTGCCCTCGCGGCTGGGTTCCCTGCGGACTCTCTCTCGGAGGACGAGGTCGCCGCCGCCGTCCTCCCACGCATCGGTGGCGCCGACCAGGCCAACTACCTCGTCGTCCGCAACCACGTCCTCGCGCTCTGGCGCTCCAACCCCCTCTCCCCCGTCGAATCCAACGCCGCGCTCGCCTCCATTCGCGCCGAGCACGCGCCTCTCGTCGCCGCTGCACACTCCTTCCTGTCCGACTATGCGTACATCAATTTTGGCCTCGCTCCCTCCGTTCTGTCCCTCCCTCCATGCCCCCCTCCTTCCCTCCCTCCCCCTTCTGTCCTCATTGTCGGTGCTGGCCTCGCTGGCCTCGCTGCCGCACGGCACCTGATGTCCCTGGGCTTCAAGGTTGCAATTGTCGAAGGCCGACTCCGCCCTGGTGGCCGTGTGTTTACTAAGACAATGCGCTCCTCTGCTGCAGACCATCCTGACATTGCTGCTGCTGCTGACCTTGGAGGCAGCGTGCTCACCGGTATCAATGGGAATCCCCTTGGTGTCATCGCACGGCAGGTCGGGTTCCCTCTCCACAAGGTGCGGGACAAATGCCCGCTGTATCTTCCGGATGGCCGACCGGTTGACCCTGACATGGACTCGCGTGTTGAGGCTGCCTTTAACCAGCTTCTTGACAAGGTGTGCCAGTTGAGGCAGGTGGTTGCAGATAGCGTACCACATGGTGTTGATGTGTCACTTGGCATGGCACTTGAGGCATTCCGGGAGGTGCATGGTGTTGCTGCAGAGCCAGAGGAACGTATGCTTCTTGATTGGCATCTGGCAAACCTGGAGTATGCAAATGCTGCTCCTCTTGCTGATCTCTCGATGGCCTTTTGGGACCAGGATGATCCGTATGAAATGGGTGGTGACCACTGCTTTATTCCTGGTGGGAATTCTCGATTTGTTCGTGCACTTGCTGATGGCATCCCGATATTCTATGGGCAGAATGTGCGAAGGATACAGTATGGGTGTGATGGTGTGATGGTGTACACTGATAAGCAGACATTCCGTGGTGATATGGCACTCTGCACAGTTCCCCTTGGCGTGCTCAAGAAGGGTGACATTGAGTTTGTGCCTGAGCTGCCAGCTAAGAAGCGAGAGGCCATCCAAAGATTGGGTTTTGGGCTGCTTAACAAGGTTGCAATGTTGTTCCCTTACGACTTCTGGGATGGCAGGATCGATACATTTGGGCACTTGACGGAGGACTCTGCTCAGCGTGGTGAATTCTTCCTGTTCTATAGCTATTCTTCAGTCTCAGGAGGGCCACTGCTCATTGCCCTTGTTGCTGGGGAATCTGCTATCAAGTTTGAGAAGATGTCACCAATGGAAAATGTCGAGAAGGTGCTAGAAACACTTAGGAAAATCTTTTCACCCAAGGGGGTCGAGGTTCCAAACCCATTGCAGGCAATATGCACTCGGTGGGGCACTGACCGGTTTACATATGGATCCTATTCCTATGTGGCTATTGGGTCTTCTGGTGATGATTATGACATTTTGGCCGAGAGTGTGGGTGATAGAGTTTTCTTTGCTGGGGAGGCAACAAATAGGCGTTACCCTGCAACAATGCATGGAGCTCTGCTTAGTGGGTACAGGGAGGCTGCCAACATTGTAAGAGCAGCTAGGAGGAGAGCAAAAAAGGTGGATTCACCTGAGAAAATGGATGTTAATGATAAAGTTGAAGATAATGTTAAAGATGCCAGCATTGATTTGGATGATCTCTTCCGTACTCCTGATGTTGCTTTTGGGGGCTTCGCAGTTCTCCATGACCCATCTACCTCTGAACCTGATTCAACTTCGTTGCTGCGTGTTGGAATTGGTGCAAGAAAGTTAGGCTCTGGTCCACTTTTCCTCTACGGCTTAATAATACGAAAGAAAGTAGCTGAATTAGCCGCAATGGAAGGCGATGAGCAACGGCTGAGTACACTGTACCGAGATTTTGGGACAAAACTTGTTGGATTGGATGGCTTGGGTAATGCTGGGGAAAACCTTATATCTCGGATAAAGACTGCTTCTATGAAGTAATACCAAGTCAAGATGTTAAATTGGTTGACTCTCACCTGTAATAGCTGCCAGCTCTGAGCATTGAGTTTGCATGCTCAGCATAGTTACTGACCTTGCGAGTAATTCATTCATTTCATTGATTGCCTTATTCCTCTCAACTCTCATCAAGGTGTAAGTTGTGCCATGTAGTGCTGATAAAACAATGGATAATAATTGAATATCATATTACCACAAGAAATAATGGAAGGTTCTGATCAACACTTTCTGTTCTAACATGGTACACCTCTCGATACTTCTGTAATGACATTGCTACTTACACATACTAGTTATTCTAGGGATATTGTTTTTTGTGATGTAGCACTTTTTAGCATGTGATCTGACCTCAGGTGTTTTACGATTTCTCTGGATGAGTTGTTCTACCTGTAATATCGGTGGAAAATGTGGTCAACAAAAGGATTTGAGGTTTCTGATGGTCATAACATCTTATCATCTGGGTGTGGCGATAGATAGTTATGATTCTGATTCTCGTTAGTCTTATCATCTTACCATCATCTGTTGTTCTTTAAGTTGTCATATGCTGGTTATTTAGTTTTATTTCATGATTCAGTCTCAGTGATCACATGTTAGTTTTTCCTTATTATGTAAGGTGAATTTATATGAGATGCCAAGTGTGTCAGTGTTGATTACTCCTTTTCTCCAGACAGCTGTAGGTCACAGATCTTCTTCTAAGTAACACTTCTAGAATAGTTTGATCAGTGAGATAACCCGAGTAAATAATTTATGAAGGAAATGCTCTCACTTCTCCAAGAAGCAGGAAAAGAATAGTTTTACTTGCTTAAACATGATGTGAATAATTGCAGCAACCCTGTTAGCTTACCCAATTTAACACTGTTTTTTTTGTCAAACAGATACGAGATAACTTATTTTTATCAAGCTCCCCAAAGTAAGGGTTTTACACTTTTGTCTAACAATGATTTTATTTTCAATTTTTGCTGACTTAGATCCGAGACACATGACCTGTGTCCTGTGGTAAAACCATAAGAGAGATTACATGCTTGGTAACGTGAGAAATGAAGACGCCTTTCAGTTTTTACTTATACAGTCTGTGCTTAGCACCTGGTTATGATCAAACTGCTCCAAATTCAGGGCCTTTACAATTTTAGTTTAGATTATTCATTTACTTGCGATTGGTTCTGATTTTGCCCTTGGTTGAAAAAGGTTCTGATTTCAAGGATAACACATTGTTATCGTAAACAGAGCAGACTATCTAATAGTGCTTGTTGGAGCTGATTAAAATAGACTACACTTTGAAATATCTCGAATAAAATTTGCAGGACATTTATCCCTGGTTGTTTATTTGTTTAGCTGGCAATTTCAAATATAAGCGCATCCCTCTATAGAGCTGGCCAAATGGGCTATGCCTGATGGGTTGGCACGAGGCACGACACTATTGGTCCGACCCGAACCGGCAAGGCATGACACTATTCACGGGCCGGGCCGATGACACGATAGCTCGGGCCATGCTTGGGCCGACACCCAACACGAATAGTGCTGGGCTCAGTCCGTTAGGCACGATACTGTTTTAATATAGATATATAGTTTTATTTTTATTTATTAATATTTATATGATTTTTTCCATTTTTAATACTTATATGATTTTATTTTGTAGTTTTAAAATTTTATATAGTTCATTTTATAAGTATGTATAAATTTATTTTGGTTTATATATATATATATTCTAAGATTGTTTTCAATTTTTCATGTCTTATGAGTTAAATGACAAATGTTTTAACGAGCTAGCTATTTGAACATTAATAAAATTCTATTACATTTTCAATATAGTTGTCTTATTTTTTTTTTCAATTTTTATGTCAACTTGAATTCTACATATTTTCTATTTTTTTTTGGATTTTTTCATTCTGTCGAGCCAAATGGGCTAAACGGGCACATTTGGCCGATGGGCTATACGTAACGTGCCGGTCCGGTACGGCACGAAAGAGCGATGGACTATGCCTGGCCGTCATCGTGGCCCGTGGGCCAGCTTGGCACGACATGAATAGTAACCGGATCTGAATGGGCTGGGCCGCCACGGGCCTGTGCGGCCGGGCCGCCCATTTGGCCAGCTTTGTCCCTCTATTAGGATGTCTGAAACTCAGCATATTCTTTGGCTGCAGCGTTCATGTTTCTGATTGATTCATCAAGATGCGTTTGTTGGTAATTCCGTAATTGTTTGAATACTGTAAAAACTGTAGCTGTGTCATGTCTCCTCCGCAAGTCCCAGGTAACTATGCAGTGTGTTGCCTTAGCTGAACATTGTTCCGACTTCAGAGCAGGGTGTGCCATGGTGGTTTGCACCACAAGCCCGCTAAGCACGAGAAACCACAGGCAGAATTTGGATATTAAAAACCTCCAAGTTTGGTCGGTCTCATTGTAATTTTTCCTGCGAAAACAGTGGTTGTCTGTAGCAGTTGTAAGCAGATGGCGCGCTCTTCATAGTACCTTACAAATGTGAGATTAGTTGGAAATGTCAGGCAGCCATCAGAGATGTTTTATCTTTGAGATGTTTTATCTTTTATGTAGGCTGCAGCTCTGTGTGGTCGTTCTAAAAGGTATCATTGGGTTCTTTATTTTGATCACCCGCTCAATTTGATGCACTTGTCGTTTGTTTTTTTTTTGGTATAGTCAGCAAGCATCGTCACTTCCCAGTCCTGTATTTGCTTAGTTAATGCGCGTCGTGTTCTCCTTCATTTCATCTCGTACATTTCTTGCCCCATTCAAAGTTGGAGTTGGGGGCAAGACCATGCGTTGCTCCGGTATTGTGTTCTGCCGATTTTACGGCAGCTTTCCATAATATCCTTAGGCTCAATCCTGTATGCGAATTGGGTACTGAGCCGAAATTTGGCGACTCTTTTTGACTACTCAGGTTGAACGGTTGAAGACATTATTGAGTCAATTGTGCTCCTTGACCTGTTTGTCACTACCTATTAGGGTTTGTTTGAATTGAGACCTCGACTCCATGCCTGAAAAAAAACTGATGTCTAAAGATAGTTTGAAAATTAGATGATTTTTGTCTGATCAGATAAGCTGGGGATATGGGGCCTGTTTGCTTCGGTCCCTGGTGACGCTATGCCTGGCCGGGACACCTCCTGGTTGCTGCTGCGTTGTTGCATGGTTTGCTGCCTGGGAGCTAGGCGTAGAAAATGAGTGCCTGACTCCCAGGCCTCCCAGGTCTTCTAGATCTATATTGATTATTTGATCCAACGTTCTATTTTTTATTCATCAACTCTAGGTACATATTTTCAACCAAACAACTTATTTTCAGGTCTGTCTGATCGGCAAAAACTATCTACTTTTCAGGCTACTTTTAGACACCACTTTTTCACAGGTATGGAATCCAGGGCACCAACCAAACAAGCTCATGGTGTTTGGTTGAAGACCTGATAAAATATAAAGTTAAAAAATGATGTCTTGAGATGGTTTAAAAATAAATAGTATGGAAATGATTCATTAACTAATGAAAATGTTTCATTAATTAAATTCTAATCTTAATTAGCTAGCATAAAATCAACATATGCATGCAAGCCTAAGAGCCGAGCGCCGAAAATCAACGTCTGGGCTGGCTGCCAGGCCTGCCAGACACACATGCCCTGCCAGAAGCACACAGTGCAGGCACAGCTGCAGCCTCCAAACACGCCCGTTTTGCTGCATTGATAACTGCCGGTACTAAGATGACCGGCCCATTGATGACCGGCTCATTGTTGCTAAAATACTTCTGTTCATTGTTCATTGCATTACCTTGATTCTATTTGCTGCTTACAGGTAAACCACCAAATGTGTTGAACCTGCTTATTTTTTGCAAACTGCAAGTAGAGAAATCCTCCCGTGTTTGGCCCAAATCAACTATACTAGATTTCAGCAACGAGTGGGATTATGAGGCGCTGGTGGTGTTGGCCGCATCCCACGAGGATATAAAGTGGCTATCTACCAACCTACTGTTTGACATTGACGACCATGTCAAAATCCTAGCTGTTCTATTTTGTCTCCACGACGACGGATCCAGTGCTCGTCCATCTTTTTCAGATCCGTGACCACCCCTGCCGCTCTTCCAAACGGGTCTCGATCCTCTGTGCATCTGTATCGGCAGGAGCATGGACTCGTCCATTCTCGTATCTTTAATCTGACACATTGTAGAAGGGATAAAATATGACTATGGACACATCTTAGTTGAGTACTGTTTCTGATTCAAATGGACAGGCAGCAACTCGTGGGTCTACTTTTTCCCTGCCGAGCAGAGTGAATTATGTGCAGTTCCAGGCAAGTAGGGAAGGGACAAGTCGGAGGCCATTGATTGTGTTGAGCTTACCTTGGAGTAACAGATGCAGAGAAGCGGTAGATGGATGTTGTCGGTGTCAGCCACTGTGCACTGCCAGCCAGAGAACCAGTATGGGGAGAATTATGGCTGTACCAACGGAGGGCTCGAACTCTATCGAGAGCTGGAGCTGGCAATTCTCACCGACATTCATGGTCCAGCCTTGGCCATGCCCCCACGCAAGCGTCGTGTTGCCTACTTGTTGCATGTTCTGATGTTCTATTCTTTCCTTCCAATGCGCCAAGGAACACGAAGGGAGAATACTTCGAACTTTTGAGTTCCGAGCATGGAGCAAGCTGGCGTTCCGGAAGAACGGTTCAATTTCCTGCGAAATTTCTGTGAAAATCCCACGCTCGTGGAAATTGTGGTGACGACGTCATAACCGGAGATTTCTGGAGCTGCTGGATGGTGATTAATGGCTCTGCCCGGCACGTCGAAATCAATCCTCGATCATCACCAACGAACTAACCCACCTTGAATTCCAAATTAATAATTAGCCACGATACTGTAGTTATGGATGAGTTCACAGTATCGAGTTCCCTACACATGTGGTCTTCACTTGCTAATGCTGTACTCAGAGGCTTTCCGGAGGACACTACCATAGCTTAGCTTTATGGAAGCATCACTGACCCACTTACCCTTCTTAATTAACTAGCCATCTCCCTTAACAAAACATCGCATCGACACAGCGTACTGTCGAATTAAGAAGCCAAATCAAACTACTCGAGATGGTAGCTATCGACTAGCGAATAGAGAGTGAGTGAGTGAGTGACGAGCCCACCCATGACCGGAAAATGGCCGTCACCATCCGTCGCAGATGGGTACGTTGGTTGGCTCACCGGTTGGGTGCCGGGGCATTACACAGAACTGCACTAGTCTCATCACTCGTCAGGCAGCCGTTTCGTTCAGGGGTGCCCACCACGGGCGGCAGGAGGAAGTTTCGGCCGCTCGTGGCCGTGCCCCGTCCGCCCCACTCCCACCACCGCAAGCGCGGTCCAGGAGGCGCCAAAGGCAGCGAGCCGGGCCCCGTCCCTGCATGGAGCGATGATTTCTGCCGCTGTGCCGCTGCAACCGCTTTTGTCTCCGACCGCGCGCGCCGGCGCCGGCCTTTCCATCCGCACCGAAGTGGCGGACTCGTGGCCATTCCTCCCTCCAAAAGCGGAGTCGGCATGAGAAGCCAGCGAGCCACGCGCTTTGGTATTGGCTCGCGGTTAATTTGCGGCGAAATCCCGGGTTATGATGGCGTCCAGGCCCGGCCGGCAAAACCCAGCAGGTCGCAACTTGTTCGCCGCACGGTTGATGAAGAAAACCGGCACATGCGCGTGTACGGCCTCCTGACTGGGTCCCGGATATACTGTACCGGTATCCATAATCTGGTCCTAATCTCCAACTCTCAGATTCGCAAAGTGAGTAGTTCAATAATGTCAACAAGTGTGGATTGCTCCAATGATCCATAAAATTTAGCCACTTGTCTCACTTGTTACCCTAACTGGAGCAACACATTTCCTGTTCCTATGGGCTATGCTCTGCGCCTCTGTTTTGTTGTCAGCTCCACTGTAGTAGTCCAGTACAGATGCGGAGCATTTTTTAAAACTTCAGTCCCCGGGATTACACATGACATGCGGCGACGACGACAGTGGTTTGGGATCTAACGGCCAGCACAATTATTAACTAATCAATCAATTCTATAATCTCCCTGCCTCAGAGTCTCAGAGATTGAAAATTCAGCCGCACCGCACAGCGCTGCAAGCACGTCCTGAAAAACAATGCCGCACATTCTGTAGTGTCACGAGACCGACCGGACCAAACGAACGTCAAATCCATTCGTTTCACCTCCAAAACGCCGCGGGCCCCACCCCCATTAACTATCAGTTCCACTCCCCACCACCGCCACCCCGCATCCCCTCTCTGCCACCGACAGTGGGGCCTCCCTACACTTCCCCACCTGTCACCCTCACAGAGCAACCCCTTTAACCCCGTCTCTATTTATACCAGTGTCTGGGGAGTAAGCGAGTGTTGCACGCACATCACGTACCGAGTGTTTGTTGCTTGCTGCTCTCGTCACGTCCATCTCTCCCCTCCTCCCGTTCCGTTCTGCGACGCGAGAGGGGGAGATCCGGAGCGAAACGGCCAAGGACGACTCGCTCGGTTACTGCTACTTGGTGTGGTATTATTGCGCTCTCTCTATCTCTCTCCGTTACTTCCCGTGTGCAATGGTGAGGCAGTAGGAGGGGGGGTACTGGAGTGGGGCTGTGGGAGTGGCGGAGCGGCTCAGGGCAGGCCATCGCGGAATTGCTCGCTCGCTCTCTCCGGTGGTGGTTCGCGCGTCGCTTTCCATGCGGCTCTGGTGCGGCCCGTGAGATCCGCAGCAGCAGCATGTCGCGGCCGCAGTACCGGGGGGTGTCGGGGATCGGCGGCAAGCCGGCGGCGTACGAAGCGGCCGACGAGGCGTACTACGACCCCAAGGAGCCCAGCGAGAACGGCATTGGCGCGTGCGCCGCGCGGGGGCGGAAGCGGCACCTCGCGGCGGCGGTGGTGAAGATCGGGGTCCTCGTGCTCGCCGTGGCGGCGCTCGTGGGGTCGGTGGCGTGGGCGGGGTCGCTCTACGCGGGGCATGGGGCTTCGGCCGCCGCGGCCGCGGCAGCGGCGCACCGCGGGTACCGGCGGCTGCAGGAGCAGCTGGTCACGGACCTGCTCGACATCGGCGAGCTCGCCGGCGGTGGGGTCCGCGCGCGGGAGGCGGAGGTGTGCGCGCCCGAGTACGAGAACTACGTGCCGTGCTACTACAACGTGTCGGACGCCGTCGACGTGGCGGATCTGGGGGGTGGCGTCGTCATAAGCTACGAGCGGCAGTGCACGCGAAAGGGCAGGGTCGCGTGCCTCGTCGCACCGCCGCGGAGCTACCGGACCCCCGTGCGGTGGCCGAGCGGCAAGGGGTTCATTTGGAAGGACAACGTGCGGATTAGCGGGCAGGAGTTCTCGTCGGGGAGCTTGTTCAAGAGGTGTGCGAACAAATTCTTCTTTTGGGAAATTTTGAGGTGGTCTTTTGGTCTATCGGTTGTGAATTTGGTGATTTCCGATTGTTGTAGGATGATGGTGGAGGAGGACCAGATCTCATTCCCGTCGGACGCCCATATGTCCGACGGTGTGGAAGATTATGCGCATCAGATTGCCGAGATGATTGGGCTGCGGAATGAGTTCAATTTCAATGAGGCTGGGGTGAGTTGCCAAATTCATATGTTGTAACTTATGCTTATAATGAGTTTGTAGTTTCATAGCCAGTGTATGACTGGAACTAGCTAGTAGAACTAAACCAATGACATTTCTGTCTGTGACGTGTTACTCTTTCGTAAATTACTGAATTTGATTCTTCAAAAAGGCACACACTTGCTAGTGCTTTCTGTCCACATCCTAGGAATTCTGCTGTCTTCTGCCGAGATTTTCCAACTGGTTTAACTGTATCAAGATATTCGTAGTTCTTGCATAAGGAGGTCTGGTTATATCCACTGAACATTTGGTTTGGGTTTTGTATTGGGTTAAGTACTACTACCTTTGACTTCATTTTTTTTTAAATTTAGAATCAGAGAACACGTTTAAGCACATAATGTTTGTTCAGTATTTTTGGATATATGTATTTCATTGTTTTTTTTGGTGCCATGATTTGTTATTGAGCAGCACCGGTCCGTGGTGGTCTTTCCACTAAACAATCCTCTAGAAATTTTGCATGGTGAGTGGGCTGGCTGGAAAGTGCTGGTCTATTTCCACTTAATCTGACCTTCGGAAACTATGTATGGCCAATGCGCTGGAAAGTGTACATCAGGGTTTCCTGTACTATACTGCAAAAGTTTTCTTGGTAGGACCGTAGGACATCCACTATGATCGATTATGTAAAACATAGTTGGCGATATTTTTGCATTGTCTTTTTCTTGTCAAGTCGATATGATGCTTTCCTCTGTTGCTATTTGCTAGTTCATAGTTCATCTGCTAATCTGCTGCCATAAGACTTGGGATAATTGTTGAGTTTACAGCAGTTATTATTACATGCCGTTCTGACAGTGTTTCTTGGCATGATATTTTCAGGTTAGGACAGTCCTTGATATAGAATGTGGATTTGGTACCTTGGGAGCACATCTTATTGAGAGAGATCTCTTGACTATGTGCATTGCTAACTATGAGGCATCAGGCAGTCAAGTGCAAATCACACTAGAGAGAGGAATTCCTGCAATGATCGGTTCATTTTCATCAAAGCAGCTTCCATACCCCTATCTTTCTTTCGATATGGTGCATTGTGCGAAGTGTAATGTTGAATGGGATAAAAATGGTGGGTATTGCTTTGTTCTTTCCAGTGTTTTAGTTCTCATTGATTGAAATGGCTTTATCTAGTCTAGTTTCAGTGCAAATTGTTTGGATTAACGGCCATTAATGTCTTGCACGTGTACTATCTTAGGTTAGTATCTGTGTAAGATTGATGTAAATATCTAGCTGAGGACCAAATGCTCAATAACGTACTGTTATCTACCAAAAGTGAAAAGATACATTTCCTTTTTTGTTAGCAATAAATGAACAAATTATTTTCCAGTCTTCTTTCTGGATTGCTTCAGTGAACTTCTGACCCATGTCACTACCAACTTGCATATCTAGAATTGTCATACAGATGTATTTAAGATCATTTGGTACTTTTGGATGAAAATCTAACGTAGTTCCCGTATTATATTGCAGATGGTGTTTTCTTGGTTGAAGTGGATAGACTTTTGAGGCCTAGTGGATACTTTGTCTGGACATCGAATCTGAATACACACAGGGCCTTGCGTGACAAAGAAAATCAGAAGAAATGGACATCCATTCGTGACTTTGCCGATAGCCTCTGTTGGGAGATGCTGTCACAACAAGATGAGACAATTGTGTGGAAAAAGACAAATAAAGGGGATTGTTACAGCACTAGGTATTGTATTGCATTGTTGTGTCTTGCCCATGTTTTGAATCCAACTGCTTACCGATAGCTACAAGTTCTATAATAGAGATAAAAGTTCAGATGCATGATGAATTTACGCTCTTGTTTTACAGGAAATCTGGGCCTGTGCTTTGTGGTAAAAGTCACGATCCGGAATCACCATACTACCAACCACTAAATCCCTGCATAGCAGGAACAAGAAGTCAGCGTTGGATCCCCATTGAACATCGCACAACGTGGCCCTCTCAGGCTAGACTGAACTCAACAGAACTTGATATACAAGGTAAGTATCGAGCTAAACAATGCAACTGGAGAAAATAAACGAGTAGATAAATAACATTGTGAAAATGTGAGTATTTCTATGTTCAAATGTTTCTCTGCCTTGCACTGAAAACCTTCTGAATTGCCAGGTGTGCATTCGGAAGTCTTTGCTGAGGATACTGCAAACTGGGACTCCATGGTGCGAAACTACTGGTCTTTGCTTTCTCCGCTTATATTTTCTGATCATCCAAAGAGACCTGGTGATGAGGACCCACAACCACCATTTAACATGCTAAGGAATGTTCTAGATATGAATGCTCATTTTGGTGGATTTAATGCTGCTTTACTCAAGGCTGGAAAGTCTGTATGGGTGATGAATGTTGTTCCTACAAATGCCCCGAATTATCTGCCGCTAATTTTTGATCGTGGGCTTATTGGGGTTCAACATGACTGGTAAGTAGTTGCCATGAGTTTTTCCTGACTGATTTTTTCCATTTGTTTGAGGTGTATACTGTCCACTTATTCGACATTCCCAATTGTCTTTCTTGCTAAAATCTCCCATACTATACCCCATATGTACATGCGCATACAGACACAGTTACAACTTGCAAATGTCAATAAACAAACTTTAGCGTGCTTATGGAAAATACTTGTTTTGTAGAATAACTCTAGCTAAAATTACATGGAGATGAATGCATATGTAAAACATCTTTATGTAGACAGCTCTTGCCATGTGGATCTTCTGACCACTTACCTTCAGTTAACTAATAAAATGTCAAACATGTGTTTAGGTGTGAAGCGTTTCCAACGTATCCGAGAACATATGATATGGTGCATGCTGATGGCTTGCTATCACTTGAGAAGCGCCACAAGCATAGATGTTCTACTCTTGACATTTTCTTGGAAGTTGATCGTATCCTACGACCAGAGGTAAGCAAGTTTTGCTTATTATACTGATGTAGAATCTGGATAACGCAGCCATAAAACACATCTATGTCTCACATCTAGAGGTTCCTGATGGATGCATGTTGGGCAATAAGCCATAACGGTGTCCTGTTGGGTGCTGGTGGTTCCAAAATAACAAAACGATTCATATGGTGCTATTCTAGTTAGTGTTGTTGCTTAACTATGCCATATGGAAGGGAGTCAGGGACATCCACAAGATAAGGATTGGTTTAGTTCCAAAAACTTTAATTTCTTCAAAACTTTGCCCTTGTTTGGCCATTGCCTGTGGCAGGGCAAATTGCAAGGAGTCTCATTATGATCTATTGCTAATGCAAACTGTACTACTGAAGATGTCGGCATTTGTATTGCATTGACAAAAATACCCTTGCTAATACGTACTTGTATTTATTTACTGTAGATAGATGTAATGCACATTCTAGCAGTCTTAACTATCTGAGACTCTGGTTATTTGCTCTCCTAGGGGGGCAGAGGCCGGAGATTGTAAGGTTTTGATCTCCATAATCGAAAAATAGATGTAATGTACAAAGTAACATTGTCATTACCCTAAGAATACGTCATTCCTTGTAAAATACTTTACTTATAAGTTTCGAATCAGGATGTCTTGGACTCTCATACTTCTACGAATTATATGTGAAGCAGTACTTGCATTAGTCATAACTCATAAGATTATTTGTATTCACTGTGTTAGTTTAAAATGTATTTATTTGTTTGACGCCTATGCAGGGATGGGTTATAATCCGTGACACCGCCCCTCTTATTGAAACTGCAAGATCTGTTGTTACTCAGCTCAGGTGGGATGCCCGCATATTGGATCTTGACATAGCTAGTGATGAAAAGCTACTGGTCTGTCAGAAGCCCTTTCTCAGAAAACAATGAGCATAGCAGACACTGACACAAGATATGAAGTTATTCTTTACCCCCCTACATACTGTTATAAGTATCGTCCAAGGACAATCGAGAACAAAGTTCAGTTGGAACACTGGAGGCATGGGTCAGCAAACTCGTCATGAATCGTCATGGAACCGCAAGGTGCCATGAGACTGATCGGGCAAGTGCATGCTGCAGAGCACAGGCTTGGTGGCTAAGCTTTCCAGGCCAAGGTTTTACTGCCAGGATACAGGCATGAAGCAATCAAAGTTATTTTAGTAGCAAAACCATATTCAATAAAGGGATGATGCTGCGGTGTACATAATCGCGGCCAATGTGCCATATTGGTATAATTCAATTTTTTCCTCATTACATTCTTCTTTTTGTAACGGTACACGTTTGTTCTTTTGCACATTGTAAATTTGTTGTTATCCATACTAGTCATCCCAGATTACAGCCCTGTGAAATGAAGATGATTATTTCGAGATGAATGATAAGCAAAAGCAAACCGTATCTTGTACATCTTCCAGAACATGGTATCAGCATTATTCAAGAAGTCTACCTGGTTACTTGAATAGTTTACTACAGCTTGTAGTGCAAGTTTTTACTGTTGTTTCCCGTTAGCGGAAGCTATTGAGGTGAATGGGTGTTGGTCGCTCTATTGTTTCAGCCTCCCATGATTCTCTGCACGGTGGAACGTCTAGAGCATCATGGAGTACCATGGCTGTTAATTTGTTATCTGCCAGCTGCCACAGCCATATAGGCTATGATACATTGATAGTGATATGCCACCCTAATACAAAGGAATTGGGATGTTAAGTTTGTCATTCTTCCATGATTCCATCCAAGGTTTAGTTTTTTGTTTCCTGCTATTAATAGGTCAACTCTGCTAGTACTCCGGGCCAGAAAAATTCATAGGAAAACTAAAACAACAGGTTAGAAAAGGCTAAACCATCATAAGTCATGCACCCTGCTCGGCTCCATTAATTAAGAGGGTATATAGGAACTTTTTTTTTATTTAATCTATTTTCAAAAAATATTTTAAAGATAACATCTTCCTAATTTTATTTTCAATTCTGACTCCTTTAGCCACGCCGCATGACGTGGCAAAAGCACGTTGTCACGCCACGGACCCCGGCGTGGCAAACGAGTGCTGTCACGCCACTCCTCTTAGCGTGACAAGATTTAGCAAAAACGGACACGTATTGGCTCGGAGGGCTATCATAACGGGTTTGGCCACACTGCAGTCGGTGGCGTGACAACACAGTTTAGTCATACCATGGGTCATGACGTGACAAAAGATGTTAGAATTGAAAATAAAGTTAGAGATATGTTATCTTTAAAATATTTTTTAAAAATAGATTATTATTTTTTTAAAAAAAACTATATATATAGACATTGTTACATAGACCACATGGGCCAAGAGAGATAATATACAACTCTCGTAACCACCCCTTCAAACTCAAGGTGGATCAGGAGGATCTGATGCACTGAGTTTGAGTAAATGAAGTCGATGATGTTCTCAAGTATGAATTTTAATAAAGAAATCTGTTACTTGAAGCTCTGAGAGAACATACTTGAGAGCGATGGTCGACTATTGACAATGAGATCGTGTAAAAGATGCATTAACACCAATGTACTTTGTCAGCTCGTACTTGACTGGATCACTAACAATCTGAATGACACTTGTATTGTTACAAAGAGAGGTGTAGGATTGTCACAATGGACACCGAGGGCAATGAAGAGCCATCGAAGCCAAATGATCTCTGAGGTGGTAGTGGCAAGAGCTCAAAGCTCAGCCTCTGCACTAAAGCATGACACCGCAGTCAGCTTCTTGAACTTCTAAGTAATGAGCGAAGTACCGAGAGAGATACAATAGCCAGTGATAGATCGACGATCAGCAGGATCACTCGCCCAAATAGAGTCAGAGTAAGCGTAGAGCTGAAGCTGACTCGAACTGGTATAGAACAGATGTCTGGATACAATCCCCTCAAGTTTCTCAGCACACGAAGAATATTACTATAGTGGACTGAAGTGGGAGCACTAACAAACTGGCTAAGTACATGAACAACATAAGCAATATTTGGCCTAGTGATAGTAAGATAAACAAGGCTTCTAACGAGCTGATGATAGCGAGGAGGATCCGTTAGTGATACATCGTTTGTAAGTCGAAGTTGTAGGTGGAGCTCTATGGGTGTAGTAGCAGTGCGTGTATCAGTCATACCAGAGCGAGCAAGCAGATCCTGAACGTAGCGAGGCTGAGAGAGATAATAGCCATCACTATTAGAATGAATCTCAATCCCCATAAAATAGCTCAATGATCCCAAGTCAGACATCATAAACTGTTAACTCAATTTCCTCTTCACAAAAGCCACATAATCCATATTGTCTCCTGTGATCAGCATATCATCTACATATAGCAGAAGCAAAGTACGACCCCGCTGAGAAGTGTGAATAAACAAGGCAGAGTCATGATCACTTGGAGTGAAACCAACAGCTCGAATCACGGAACTGAAACGCTTAAACTAAGCATGAGGAGCCTGCTTGAGACCATATAAAGCACGCCTAAGACGACAAACATAGCCTGTAGGAGCCTCAACACCTGGGGGTGACTACATATAGACCTTGTAAGACCCGAGATTAACATCACAGATCTTCTGTGCATAACTGAACTAGTCCCATGATCAGTGGCTAGCTCACACAGTAAACAAGTGTGATAACACAACTATAAACGCTAAAATTTATTAATAAACAACAAAGTTGATTACAAGATAGCCTTACAGGGCAACAATAAATTAACACAGCGGAAGACGAAGAAGAAGTAGTAGGGTCCAGCAATCTGCCACAGGCAATCGACCGGGGTAGCGCCTAGTCGTCATGATCCACACCTGAAGCGAAGTCCTTCTCCTCTGAAATTTGTTTGCATAAAGCAAGTATGAGCACAACTACCGTGCTCGCAAGTTACACCCGTCAAATAACAGAATGACATGCATACATGGATGTAACAAAGGATGGCTTATAGGGTTAATTGTGCAAAAACAACATTTGTCATTAAATTTATTACTAAGTTCAAAAGCTCAAGTTTTTATAAAATCTAAAATTGATTTTGAATTGATAAAGATAGTGTAGGCACCAACCTAACACCAACATAAATACGGGCACCAACCCGGGGCTTCCACCTATAACTTTTCCCATGGACACCCATCCATGTCAAATTGTTTTACAAAAATATTTTGAAATCGAAGTCTAACTTTGAGTGGCTTTGCCAGCATATCCATTACCATGGACATGGCTATTCAAATAGATTAACACTCTGCAGAGGTTGTACAGCTTTACCCACAAGAGATAATCAACTTTTAATGTCCGTCTAACACACTTCTGAAGGTGTGCGACTAAGTGATTATCATAAGACCTTTACAATGCGCTATTCCACCATAGTCCTCCATCGCTAAGGTTTCACCCCCTTTGGCCTACCCATCCGCAGGTTCAGGCTCCCTCTTGCGCCAGGTGGGACTAACAAAGGTCATAAAAGACTACCCATCGCATCAATAGGAACAACCATGATGGAACTTTGCAAATTAATCAGCCAGGTTCTGCCCATACAAGACATGTGGTAGTACGATATGTTTTAGCAAGGTGCGGCTCGAAGACCGGTCCTTAACTGACTTGGGCGACAACCAACGGAACCCTAGGCCTCAACCTACCCAGTTGAGCCCGAGCATAAACATGCACCCACCAGACAACCAATTCGCCCAAGTCCAAATCATCATTTAATTTTATTTCATTTTTCAAGTATTTGTAAAACTCCCATGACACACCAATGCCAATGGTACAATTTAAACAACATTTGACTTTTGGCTGAAGTTCCCTAAATCAAATATTTTTGGTCTAAGCATGGCTAAGTATATAATTTATCAAATTTTATTTTGACTATGGTGACAAGGGAATGACAAATAAAGTATCAACACTGGCCATACAAAGGAAATAGAATAGCTAGACATTTAAAATATGAATTTAAAATAACTGAATAAAAATATGCATGCAATAATAATTTAAAATGGAATTAAATAATTTAAAATACTGGGGTCAACATGATCAAAGGTATAACTTGCCTTGCTTGATTAGATGTTTATCTTAAATGGCGTCGAAATCCGGTCGTCCGAAGTCGTCGAAATCTATACGCGTAAACGATCCGAATTCAAATAATATTCAAATAAAATCCATAAAAATATTAAATAAATACTGGGAGGAAGGTATCGACTTTATATGAATTTAGGAAGTTGAATCGACGGAATCGGAGTTCGTATGAGGGAGAACAATTTTTTGGAAGTTTTGATGTCACATGAAATGATAGAGTTAGGGTTTTAAAGGAATTATTGAGGTTAATTTTGGTTTGGATGGCTAGATCTTAATTTTATAGGAATTTAGAAATTTGAATCACCTAAATCGGAGTTCGTACGAGGGAGAACGAACCCCGGGAAGTTCTAAATATAAGAAACCCTAATTTTTCAGATTTAATGAATTTATTGAATTATTTTTCTAAAGAAATCCTAATTATTGCGCAAGATGACGTCAGCCCTTAGAAAAAAATGATTTCCGGCCGAATTATTTTAAAACCGAAAATCGCTGAGTCGCTGACATGTGGGCCCGTGGTCAATGGACCACGCCCACGACCGGTCAACGGTCCATGATGGACCCGGTGTATGTGAATAGTGCCCGCGGGGTGTGAGTGGCTGTGTGTGAGCTGACGTGGCGCCACGGGGCTGCCATGCGGGCAATTTTGCCGAGGTGGCGCACGGGTGGCGTCTATGTGGCGGTGCCACGTCGGCACAAGGCCGGCGGTGCCACGGCCTCGGCCTCGCCGGCGATGGGGGCTTCTGCAGGCTTCGGCGAGGGCGGTAAGAGTGAGAGGAGTGCGATGCTCACCAAGGCGGCGATTGGGCGCGAGGCGGTGGCCGACGGCGAGGTGATTTGCGCGCGCGGTACGACTTGTGGCGGCAGGGTGTTCCAGTGAGGCTCTGGCGTCGAGGAGGTGCGCACCGGGTAGGAGAGGCTGCGGCGAGGCCAACGGTGAGGTCGGGGTGGCCGGGAAGTCGACAACGGCGGCGCGATTGGCGGCGGAATGAAGCTCGGCCAGCAATCTTCAACGGCGAAATCCGGTGGCTAGGGGCGGAGAGGGGCAGAGTGAGTGAGGGGGCGAGGTTGAATGAGAGGAGAGCTCCCCGGTGGTCCCTTTTATAGGGGCCGGGGGTCACCGGTGCGGCGTGGAGGTGTGGATATCGTGGCGGCGGCGGCGGTTGCGGCGCGTGGGCGAAACGGTCAAAACCGGCGCGAGGAGAGGGGAAGAAGGTGGGGGCGAGGGCGGTTGGAGACGCCGAGTCGTGCGCTCCCGTGCGCGGGGGACGCGGGTGGTTGGGGCGACGCGGTTGAGGAGCTCCCTCGAGCGAGGGTGGCGGCCGGCTCGGATGTTTGCGCGAAGAAGAAGGGAAGGAGGAAGATGGGTGCGGGCCGTCGGATTTTGATCTAACGGTGCGAAGGAGGCGGGTGGCGTGGGGGTTGGTTGGCCGTCCGATGTAAATCGGACGGTCAAGAGAGGGTAGGGCGGTTGAGGGGGAGAGAGGGTGGAGCGGGCCGCTCGGGTGGGAGAGAGAGAGAGAGAGAGAGAGAGATGGGCCGGAGGGGTTTCGGCCCAAAATGAATTAGGGTTTTTAAATTGCTTTATTAATTGATTTAATTTCAGTAATTCATTTAGGTTTTTTTAAAAAATAGCAAAATAAATCCAAAAATTTAGAGAAAATTCAAAGAAATCCCCAGAGTTATTTTGAACTTAAATAAAATATTTTCAACTTAAATTTGGCTTTAGTTTTGCAATTAGATTATTTTGGCTTAGAAATATTTAGGAAAAAGCTTTTTAAAATTCTAGAAATTAATTAAATTTTCCTTTTCAACTTTTAATCCAATAAAAAAAATCAGAAAACTCAAATATTTTTTTTGACTTTTAAAATTTAAGAAATTCAAGAAAAACAATTTAAACTCTTTTAAATTTCAGAAATTCCAACAAGATAATAACTTTATTTATTTTATTTTTGGTAACATAACCTTGGGATGTTACAGACCTCCTCATGTAGATCACTACGAAGAAAATTATTCTTGACGTCCATTTGAGATATAGTTCATGTGCATACCGTTGTAGTAACAATAAGAGTACGGATTGTGATCATATGAGCAACTTGAGCAAAAGTTTCATCATAATCTCGACCATAAGCCTGTTGAAAGCCTCTTACAACAAGATGAGCTTTATATCGCTCTACTAAACCATCTTACTTGTTCTTTATTTTGTACACCCACTTGCAAGTTATAGGAAAAGCTCCAGATGGTAGTGGAACAAGATCCCAAGTGTCTGTATACTCTAATGCTGTAAGCTCCTCTGTCATAGCCAACTGCCACTCAGGTATACTGGTAGCCTCCTGATAGATACTCGGCTCAGCTACTACACCAAATCAAAAGAACAAGAGGATTGAGAGGTATTACTAGAATATGAAAGTTGTAGTTGTTTCCCCAGCTTACAACCAGTACATGAAAACTAGGCTCAATAGTGACATGACCTAAGGAACTCTAGTGAATTAGAGTGGT
Source organism: Ampelocalamus luodianensis (assembly GCA_036346255.1). NCBI lineage: Eukaryota > Viridiplantae > Streptophyta > Magnoliopsida > Poales > Poaceae > Ampelocalamus > Ampelocalamus luodianensis. Next base: position 4,617,209 of record CM070634.1, read on the forward strand.
GAGGCGAGCTCCACAAAGATGACCAAGTCTACGATGCCACTTGCTAAAGGAAGAATCAACATGAGACTAAGATGATGACATAGCAGAAGACACTAATGCCTTCGACATACTGGTGGAAAGAAGATGTAAGGTATCCAAAACATAGAGACAAGGAGAGCATCTACGGCGATAGCCAAGAAACAGAGCGAGTGGATGATAAAGTCGGACTCCAGCGAGTAGAGCCTCTTCCTTTAGGCGAGAAGCAGCGAGTGGATGATGGAGACAAGGTGGTAGTCTGGAGCGGCTTAGGCTCGTCGACCCGAGCGAAGGACGCTGCTGGCAGAGGACGGCGGCGATGGGATTAGGAAACAGTGCTAGCGTTAGGGTTGAATGGCTTTGATATCATGTTAGGAAATGTGAGAGTAATTTTTCTATTCACACATGTGCAGCTTATTCATTAATTGAGAGTATATATATAGACATTATTACATGAGCCTCATGAGCTACATGGATCACATGAGCCAAGAGAAAGAATATGCAACACTCTTAACAGCGACTACCAATTCAATTTTTGTTGCTTGAAACTGGTGATGTACTGATGTTAACAAACACTTCGCTGTCTAGTGTCAGCTTTGCAATGCACACTTGGGCTTCTCATTCATAATAAGGCCCTGTTTGGTACAGCTTCTACTCCTAGCTTCTTAATCGATTCTCGCGGAGCCGTACCAAACACCCCGATTCTCAAAACGATCAGATTCTAATTCTCGCGAGGAGCTGTCTCAAAAATGAACTAGCAACGAGAAGCTGCCTTCCCGCAGATTCTCGTGAGAATCCAACTTACATAAACGGAAATACCCCTTAAAGTTTGAAATATTAACCCGCAATTGCCATCCAACTACCCCTGGAAATCTCCACGCGCGACTCCGCTCCCGTACCACTTTGGCTTTCCCCTTGCTTCGTCGTCTCCTCTCGGCGCTCTCTCGCATGAACCCTCGCCGCCTCCTCTCTCTCGCCGTCGGCCCGGTGCCCCGCCTTGAGTCCTTCCCTCTTTGGAGATCCTCGCCGTCGGGCTGGAGCCCTGCCTGGAGCCCTTCCCTCAGTGCGCGTGTTCCCATCTCTTTGCCCCAGAGCCCCGCTGAGCGCGCGTCGTCGGCCCGAGTGCCTCTTCACCGCCGCCAGGCGCCTCGCGCCAGCCCGAGAGCCGCGCTGAGTCCCGCCGGAGCCCTCCTCGCGCGGTCCCTCCTAGCCATTGCCAGAACCTAGCCACTCGCTGGCCGGTGCCGTGCGGATCCCTCCTCTCCTTCCACTCCTTCCGGTGATTCTATGATGTAAGTGATTGATGATTTTTTCATGCTTATGTGAATTTGTGATTGAAGGATGCTAAATCATGCTACGTGATTGATGATTTGTTTGGATGAATTTGAATTTGTGATTGAAGGATGCTAAATTATGATTCTATGATTGATGATTTGTATGGATTAATTTGTGCTTTTTTTCAAGCTTTCGTTATTGATGATGCTGCTGCAGATATATAATTCAAAGAATAAAAGACGTCCTCCTAGATTCTGTGAACATGATCTTGGCGAAGCAAATCCTATCGTCATCACCACACTGATGTGTAGCAGCTCATGTTAAGGCTCCTTTCTTTTAAAGTCGCCAACTGATGTGTTGGTCTTAATGCCTTCAAGAAATATGATTTATCTGCTTGTTTACCAAATTCTGATTTATGCAGTGTACAAGTGGTTGTCATTAAAAATTGTACGTCTTTTGTGTTGTGATGTCTCGAGCTTCTCCTATGTGTGTTTGTGCCTAGTGATTCATTAAAATCAAGGCTTCCCATCACCAATATTGGTAAACCATAGTCATTAGTCGGTGATCCATGTTGAAAGACTCAAATATCGATAAGGTGTCTTGTGAAATTGGAACTTGTTTGGTGTTTAGAAATGTGTAGTACTGTAGTTACTAATGCTGACTTGATAATGGCAGGACACCAATCGGATGGAGTGCTTTGGCAATCTTTGCTACACCGAACACATAGGGACACACCATTGACGTTCGGACATGATCTTATATGAATTTTTCATCGCCCAAAATGTTAGATCCAGTGCTGCGATGTCAGTCATTCAAATGAAAAACATAGCTAATCTCGAGGAGGAAGAATAAAATTTAGGCTATACTCGAACATTTTTGCTATGTCGATAGAGCAAGTATATGGGATTGGATTAATACAGTCGTGTTTCAGGCTTCTGAGTGAGTCCTTTTGCCGGGTCCTTTTGTTAGTAATTTGTGGTAACCTTTTGAGTGAGTTGAGATTAATACAGTCGTCTTGTTTTGTTAACAGTTTGGTGTTTGTCAGCACTCTTTCCATGAAGCACTGGCAGATGGTGAAGGAGCTTGAGGGGCTTAGAAAGGAGAGGTTGCAAGGAGAAGATATCTGATTAGCACGTGTAAACTCTACTTGTGATATGGCCCGTTGTTAATGTGTGTACCTTTAGGGTCTAAATCAAGACGTGGATCTGTGATCCTATAAATGTCATTTGATAGGTTCATTATCAAGTTTGGTTTGTGTTTTTGAGTCTCTTGCCTTTCACTGTGAAGTGTGAAATTTACTCTTGTAACTACTGGCATGTCAGCAGATTTCCTATTAGCATTCTACAATTATTGGAATCGAAACTGCTCCGTTGCAGCATGAACAGTACAAATTTTGCTTATACTCTCAGTGCAAAAATTGAACTGTAATTATTTGCTTGAACAGTACAGCTCCGACGAGGGGACATGCTTGTGACTGCATTGCATTACGAAAGTATTCGCTTAAACATTGCATTATTTGTACACAATCAATGGTTGTGTGTCAATTCATTATTTGTCAATAGTTGTAATCAATCATGAAGTGTAAATGCAATGCTACATGACATTGTATACAAATACAACGTATATATATTTATATGGGCTTAACAAATTTGGGGGGAGGAGGGAATTCTATAATTTGTATACAAATACATAGGAATAAGACACAAATACAATTGACGTATTACAACAGGGGTAACATGGTCTATTTGTCTCTAATCCTCCCTCATATGGTTTTTGGAGTCAACATACCAGCCAAACGCTTTCAACAGACAACTCCAGATTCTCAGAGAAGTGGATTCTCAGAGAATTAGGAGCAGAATCTGAAAAACGAGAATCCGGAGCTCTGCCAAACAGGGCCTAACTGTATTATTCGCCAGCTGGCACAATCTTATTCGCAATTGTAGTGACAATGACAGCCCCTCTGAGACCATAATGATTGGTCCTTCCCCTTCCATTCCTCTTCCCAGGGTTCAATTCCACACCATTAATCTGCAACGGCGACGAACTCTTCCTTCCCTCCAAATCTTAAACAAGTCAGTCGATACTCTGATTGTTCCAAATGATTGTTCCAAAACACAGCCACTTGGTGCCATAAGGCTGCTCCCAGTGCTCCACCCTGGCTAGTATCTTAAGGGTGCCATGTAGGCAAAGTGCTGAGATGACAGTAGATTAAATAAGGTGAGAGATTGCTGCAGTATCTAAATAAGAGATTGCTCTGGCTCGAAGTCATAGACAAGAAAATTAACTCCTTTCCATCTTGTACACACCATCTCATTGAGATTCTACATCTAATTAATTAAAAGGACCTAAGATACTACATCATAAGAAACCATACATTAGGAAAATAGTATCCTAACACTCCTCATACATTAAGAAACTGCACTAAGATACTGTCCATTGAGAGTAGCCTAACACAGTATTATCTGGGTATAATAACAAGGCTACTATTGTAGCGATCAGTTAGGAACATTGAAATTTAGACCGAACGACGAGGACTGCGTGCGACTGTAGCTAATCAGGTTTCGTTTAGTTTATCCTATGAATTATTCTGAGATAGATACTGAGCAGAAATATTCTCCAACACCATCTATCTATCTATTATCTTACTAAATTACATTTGTTAGTAGCTAGCCGTGCAATTGCCCGTATAACTTCGCTTGGATGTGTGAAAAAGAGAATTAAGAAATAGAGCGAGATGCGATAGTTTGTTTTTTCTATGTCTATTAGTGGCCTGATCAGCATCTAGAGTAACTGAGTAGGAGTTACTACAGACTGTTCGGGATCTACATCGAGCTTATAGGTGTGAGTCGAGCTATTGTTCCATGAAAGACACATCTGAATATTACCTTTTTAATGGGTCATGTGACGTATTAGGCTCAAATTGACCTTTTCAGTCCAATATCATCATTCAATTACCTTTCCTCAATATATATATTTTTTGCTTCAAAATTTTATTATTATTTCAAATATTCATCTTAAAGGATCTATATATGCCAAATATTAGATGATGAGGACATTAACATCCGGATACGACCACTACTCCACCTCTAATCGGGCTACCGGGCTACTCTACTTACATCGATTCGGCTATGTCAAACTTTACTCCAACGGGCCGACGAATTTACTTCACTTATATATGGTGTTGCACCACCTCACTTTGGGCCGAGAGCCTTGTATCAATCATTGGGCCCAAAGAACAGCCACCACTTTAGCTTATTTGGGCCGACCACATCCCTGACCACCTCCTCCATTGGGTTGCACTATTTATGATCGTACTATTCATATGAACAGTACCAACCCCTTATCTCTTAGCTATGTGTGACTCCCCCTCCCCTATTTAAGGAGGCCACACCTCTTTAGTTTTTCTTGAATTTTATTTAGTTAAAAGTTAGCTTCATTGCAACTTCGTGTATTGGCTTATGTCAATTAGATCAATCATAATACCGCTTCAGAATCCAAATTTATCAAGTATTTCAATCCTATTTGCAAATACATCAGATTGAGTTTTACCTTGTTCTTGCGTGCTTCTTCGGTGTATGCAGGAATTGATCTTCGTGATCAGGTCATCCGGGTATTCGTGCACGGTTAATAACGACTTGTCAAGCAGTTCAGCTATTGCGTGGTTTCGAACCTTTTGAGTTCGTAACCAGAATCGTGAGAGTTGAGCGACTTCTACCGAATTTATCTTCTCATCAAAAGATCAAACCAAATCAGAATCTCCGCAGTTCATCATTAGATATCCTAAATTACCTAAGTTATGTCTAAAAAAAAGATTGGTAACAAATATAGCCTCATAAATACCCAGGCCTCTTCCTGGTCGCCATAAAACGAGCAACTAGTTGCATAGATTCTCCCTCGTGGGCCGTGGCCTTGTCCAATTACCAATGACCCGAAAAGCAAATCGAACACCTCGTCTGCATCAACCCGTGCGGATTTTCCACGGAAGCGTGCTACAGCCTCGTGCCTCCTGCAAACCGCGTGCCCCACGCCCGCAACTGACAGGGACGGCCCCACCTACATAGAAACTGACATGTGGATCCCGTCGCCGGCGTCCCACCTTGGTATCTAATGTAGCGTCATCCCCTACTGCAAAGTGGGCCCCACCCATCACGTCACCGCACGGGCCCCCCCTCACGTTGCGACCTCGCGCCCCGCGGTCCAGACTGGCTCGTGCGGGAATCGGCCTCGCCCGATCGCGATCGGAGGGTCGATTGGTACCCGAACCCGATCAAGCGACCTCCACAGCGCAAGCCTCACACACCACCAAACCCACCAGCCACCACCGCACCCATCGCCGTCCAAATCGGCAATCGCCATGGCCGCCGCGCCCTCCCGGCGCTGAGCGTTAGCATATGCGCCGCCGCCGCCGAGCTCAAGGCGCCCAGATCTAGGGTCGAGCCCTCCCTGCTGCACAGCCCCATGGCGCAGCGATCGCCGTGGTGGGCGGCGCTGCTCCTCCCCATCCTCCTCGGCGCCGTCGAGTCCTCCTCCGCCGCCTCGCCGCCTCCCGAGGCGTGCCCGGTGCCTGCTGCCTTAGAAACCATCCTTGGGCCTTCCGACACATGCTCGCCTCTAGATCGCCGCCTCGGCGACCCGGTCGGCGTCATCGAGGTGAGTTATTGCGACTGTGTGATTTAAATAAATAATGACAGAAAAATTGTTTTGTATGCGAATTGGTTCAGACCATGTTCATAGGTCCAGTGTAATCGTGTTATGCGATCGAATGGAGATCAGTAAATGACTGATGAGGTGAATTGCTGGGAGTTAAACGTTGGTGGCTGTGAAATTAAGAAATTTTCTAGGGTTCATACCTATTTCGGTGGTGGTTCTCAGGTTATGTGAATAGTTTCTTCTATCCTATTGATTAGTTTAGGCATTTAGTGATTTGCACTGATAAGTTATGTATGTATTAAGCTATGAAAAATTTGTGCTTATGCCAAAGCAAGCGAAAAGTCCGTTTTGTATTGGTTTCAAATTGTCTGCTTTGGAGATGTGACCTTGAAACCTTGCTCCTACCTTTAATAACATGGCTTACATAAGTGTTATGTTCTGTATGTCTTATCAATTGGTGTTTGTGCTATGTCCAAATCAATTGTTGAATTATTCAGAAATACTATGTACGTTGGTTCCAATCTGGTTGCATAAAGCCATGAACTTGTATTTTTGGGTTATCAAACTTGGAATTTAATGGCTCGTTTGATTTAGACCAAAGAAAATATAATACAAAAGTGGAAATAGTCGTTCAATCTGGTCTCTTGTTTATGTCCTCACTCCTCACATGTGGAGCTAAAGGCAAGAACATAAAAATATCCATAGCATTAGCATGACTCTCTTCTGTTTGCATCAAAGTTGGTTAAAAATAGTTTGAGAACTACTAGATAGGTAATTCTATTTTCTATTTATCTCATTTTCTCTTCTTTTATTATAGTTTCTCTTTGCCCCCCTCACCCCCCATGAGCACAAGGATATTCCATCTGTTGTAGTTGTAGATGTCAAGCGGATTCTAATCCTTATTCGTTAACATTATAGGGAGATGAGGCTACATTGGCGAGGGCAGTCAATCTTCTTCACATGAACAAAGATGACTACATTGCTGTACTTTTCTATGCCTCGTGGTGCCCGTTCTCACAAGAATGCAAACCAAATTTTGAGACATTGGCTTCCTTATTCCCAACTATACGTCATTTTGCATTTGAGGAATCCACAATTAGGCCAAGGTATGTCTGCCTCTAGAGTAAAGAAAAATGTCTATCTTAGTGTGATACATTCTTTTTGGTGAAATATTAATTTTACATTGGAAACTGCAGCATAATATCACGATATGGGATTCATGGTTTTCCTACACTATTTCTCTTGAATTCAACAATGCGAGTGCGGTATCATGGACCACGAACTGTGAAGTCCCTAGCTGCTTTCTACAGCGATGTTACAGGTGTGCTAATTGTTCCATGTGGACTCTTGTTTTCTTTTTCCTCTTTTGGGGATAGTTTTGCTTGCATGCTTATCAGAGTTCATTCTTGTACACTGAGCAACTGAGCTGTGAGCTTGTATTTTTCCAGCTCGTTTGTGGTATGAGGCTTCTTTGTTCCAAACTAATGTTCCTGACTCCCTGCATTTGGACTATAGAATTTCTTATGCTTAAAATATCTTTGGTGGCTGTATCTGTTTTTCTAAGTGATTTACTAATGGTGAATTTATGTGATATAGGCATCAATGCTTCAGTGAAGTCTACTCCTGGGGAGGCCATGGTACATTCATTAGATGAGATTGAGCTTAAAAAGGATGCTGAACAGGAAAATTGTCCATTCTGGTGGGCGCGTTCGCCAGAGAAAATACTTCAGCAGGATACTTATCTAGCATTGGCAACTTCATTTGTACTCTTGAGGTTGCTGTATCTTCTTTTTCCAAAGATAGGTTCCTTTGCCAAATGGGCATGGAGGAGGCATACTCTTTTTGCAAACTTGATGGGTGTGCATGAATATTTCTTCACCTACCTTGAGCAAGCAAGACAGAAATTTAATAGGTTATACCCTTCAAAGCGAGGGAATTTACAGGAGGGGGCAAGGAATGCCACTGTTTGGGCTTCCAAATCATTAGCATCTGTATCAATTGGAGAACCAAGCACTATTGGAAGGACGAACTCTACAAATGAGCTAAGATGAAGTGTAACTTTTTTGTCCGTAGGGATATATGTACAGTAGAGTGATCAAGGTACGAACACCAAGAATCTGTTGTACTTGGCTTTATTAGCTGTTGTAACATCCTCCTTAGAATAAGCACTTTTACATTTTTCTTCTTATTTTTATTGTCATTATAGCCTTGTATTGAATAGTTGTTGCCTAAATTCATATTCTTGGAGGGAAAGAGGTTTCTAGTGTATTGCACAATATCTCGTGTTATGAAAAGTGTATGTATGGCCTCTGCATTGCAAAGTTGAGGGTATTAGAATTAGGAGTAAGGGCTTTGTCTGTTATGGGTAATGCAGGAAAAAATTGCAAACATCTTGTCCCATTATGTTTCCTTTGTATCCATGCAATTATGGAATGGTTGGGAGTAGGGTTACAATTTATTTGGTCTGTGTGACTGTGGTCAAATTGGTTACTGAGAAATGTGGAAGCACCGAATGCAAGTAGCTGAAACAGATTCACAACAACTGTGTATTTGCATGTGCTGAGATAAAAGAACAATTGCATACAACTCTATTGTTCAGCTAAGAAGACATAAATTGTAACACCTAGCTTGACACTGAACATATAATACCACTAAACTACACTAACTATTAGTTTTAACATTATTTTGCAATAAATTATAGCAAGCAATTCAATATTAAAACTCGTCCATAGGTCATAATAAAACACGAATAACGACGTGTCAAGAATATGTGTTTAGTCTCTAGACAGCAAAGTAGAATAATAATCCAAGAATTAAATAAAACAAACTATAAAGAGCCTAATAAATGAATAAACAAGTTCCGACCAATCAATTAGAATTATTCAATGACTATCAAGTCCTAAAGAATAATTCATCACGCTATAATAAAAGTTTCTCATGACCAAGTGAATCAAGTAATTGATGTGAATGCAATTGTTTCATGTGCGTTATCTCTTTCCATGCGAGATGCTGCCAACGACCACCTAAAGCAACAATAAAGCAAGGGCAAATCCACGACTCAGCAAGTACATGATACAACGGTAAATACACAAGTTCATTAACCAATTAATGCATTATCATAAATCTCAAACTTCTCATTCCTAATTCTCAAATCTCATCAAGATTATTCTAATAAATGCAAATACCATGATGCACCTCTTTCAACTGATATTGGTATAGCAAAGTGTTCACCCGTCGGTGACACACTTTTCTCCCCCACCTTCGTTAGGGTGGGGTTCGTACCTCTATAGGATTTTAACATGGAGCACGCCGAATTAGCCATAATCATGGCGGTACTCACTGCCGTGGCCCTTATGCAAGTGAATAATGCAATAATTCATTAAGCAATAATAATTTCACCATGTCATCCCTATGACAGTTGCATCATTAACACAATCTTACTCTTTTTACCAATATTACCATGACAAGTAAATAACTTAATAAAAACATAATTAAATCTCATGGTAATAAATCAACATGACAACGACAACCACCCGTTGTTTACCATTATACCAAATACTTGCCTCTTTAACTTCTAGGGGCCGGGTGACGTAAAGACGACACGATGCTTGAGGCAACACTCCCTTGACAAACAATTAACATGCATTAAAAAATATGCTATTATTGCACCAAAACATCACACTAATTGCCTTCACACGTCTACACAAAATCGACACATTTAGCTTGATTCTATCGAACGTACTCCCCGCTGTCCTAGTAATAAAATAGTTCTAACTCTCTCTTCTGAACCCCGAATCTAACGGAACATATACTTTCTGGAATCCCCACAAAATTATCTATAACTTTATAGTTATGACAAACTTCTGAATCCACCGTTTACTTCCCTATTTCCAACTCCAAAGACTACCCCAGATCTGTTAGGACGGACTACTTCACAATTTTGTATATATTTTTATATATAACTCGAAAAGTAATGAACAATAGCAATTAAATCTATTAAAAATTCCCTAGTTTATTCCAGTTATGACAAAAAAAATTACTTTCCCTAGTTTATTCCAGTTATGACAAAAAAAATAAATTACTTCATTTACTAGGCGTAAACATTCCATCTTCACGACAGCTACCAACGACGTCCGTTTTCTGGATAGCAACCTTCCCGATGCCGTAACTTTTTTTTATCAGAATTTCAAATCTAGTGTTCTAGACCTTCCTGAAAAGCTAATGAAATTCTCCACATCTTTTCTAATTGGATGAAACTCTGAATCCAAACTTAAACATCTATAATTGCCCCCGTAAGAATCTGTATCGTAACTCGACGAACTAGGGCTTATAGAAAACTACACTTCATATGGACCAATCAATCTATGAATTAAACAATGATTAATCTATGATAAATCTAGAGATTATCAGACGGTACCCACAAGTAAAACGTCACCGATCACGAAACCCTTGGTTTCTCCCTCTTCTTTCCCTTCTCTTTTCCTCCTTCCTCTCGCTGCCATTCCCTTCTCCTCTTCTCTGAGATCAGGGCAGCCACCACCACCATTAGCAGGCGTGATAGCACAAGGCAGGGTGTCGGCCAGGGAGATGAGCAGGGGTGCTGGGGATGTGTAGGCGGTGCATAGGAGCAGCAGGGTGCCCGCAGGGGAGGCAGGAGGGGGGAGGTGGCGCTGGCAAGGAAGGTGCTGGAGGGGCGGTGGCTAGGGTTTGGTGAGCCCCCTGCCTACTCCTTTAAGTGGCCGGCTCCCCTCCTTGGGCCACGGCGCGATGGGCCTTCGGCTCAAGTTCTAATGCTTCCTTTATTTTCTGAATTTTAACTCTCAAATTCTCAATTGATATTTTATAATTCTCAATGATTAATCGGGATATTACATAAATATTCATTTATATTAGTTTTCTATTGGACGTGCTATCAAAAGGCTGAATCCTAAAGACACTTCCGTCTGCAATACACACACAAATATGAAAAAGGAAAGAAAACTATAGGCAGAAGCCACGATCGAGCTCGCAGACAGACCTCGCTTGCAGTTCCGATTCCCGTTCGACAATCGCCTCTCGCGCGCACCATACGAGTGCATCGTCCATCAGAAATCAAATCGCAAAGAAGCACGTCATCAATCGAGTAGACTACGTGGTACGTGCGCTTGCCCAGTTGCCCTGCTTGGCCAGTTAATTTACCATGCGTGTATGGGGACGATGCTGGGACGCTGGAGCTGGCGAACATGGCCACCGCCAAGCTCAGGATTGCAGTAAGCAAATTTCATGTGTGCATAATTACATAACGTTTAGATCTTCACAGGGGGCGGATTTAGGCCTCTTACAGGGGGGGGGGAGGAAAAGGGGAAGCGGCCCGCGCAGGGGGTGAGCTCCGGCGGACGGAGGAGGGGCGGGTGGCGAAGCGGAGGAAGACCTGGCGGCTGGAGCAGGAGGTGAACTTCATCAGGTCGTACACGGAGACGCAGCTTGCCGACTTCCTCATGCCCGAGGATATCCTGACGGCCCCCGGGAACTTGACCAATCTTGATTAACTGATTTGACAAATCTAGCCATCTACGTTTAAATGCTTACGCCGCCACTTGGAACAAATGTATCCATCTGCAACCGTGTTGCATATTATATTAACGAAGAAGGCAACACACAAAAAAAAACAAAGGGCGGAACAAGGTTAGAGTAGAGACTTAATTACATGGTGTGAATCAGGGGTGGATCCAATTAAAGCTTTAGAGGTGCACATGATACCGGGTTCAATCTCGTTTTAGCTTATCAAAACCCACATACACATAGATGTGCACCCCGTAGTTTGTGCTCATTCACTCTACATGCATGTGGTGACATGTACAGTGATACCCGATCGATTTCGTTCTGGATCCACCACTAGTGTGAATTGCTCTAAACACTTGGCTAGTTCAAGCTCTACATTCCTCCTTTATCTTTGCAAACATATCCAAAGGAGTGGATAACCTGCTATGGATAATTCTGGCGTTACGTTCCTTTCAGATCTTCCAGGTGATTAGGATGACCACCGTGGCCGCCGCCCTCCTTGGGAGACCTCCCATACTATTAGTCTTCGCCCACCAATTCCCAATGTTCCAACTATCAGTCCATTGGGATGGCCTATGTGGTGCACAACCTAACTATTCAGCCATTGAATTCCAAACTCGTCTAGAGTATCTGCACGTGGAGAAAAGGTGCAAGACCGTTTTCGATGATTGTCTACGGAGGGGGCAGGTGCGTTGGTTTGGCCAACCCCTTGCTTGCAGTCTATCTGAGGTCCAAAGACAGTTTTGGATGGCTACCCAAGCGAAGGACTTGCATTTTGGGGGTGACGAGGTTCTCCAAATTACTTTTTGGTACTCTGTTGTTGTTGAACTGAGAAACTGCAGCGCATATGCGGATTTTGTAGTGTAGCTACCCTCTGGGTTAGCTTCTAGGTGATCTCATCCGAGGCATTTGGGTCCAGATTGATTTGGCTTATTCTTCCCCATAGATCTAGGATTTCCTAAACATGCTGGGATGTTATTCCCCCAAGAATGTTGATGTCTTGTACCCATCGCTCGTCCTGTAACGCTGCGCTGACTATTATGTACTTCCTTCTGGATATTTGGAATATATTTAGGGCAAGGTCTTTGGGAGCTGTATCGTCAAGCCATAGTGAGGACCAGAAATTAGCTTTATTTCTGTCGCCTACTATGATTGTTGTGGTCGGTGCAAAGAGACATTGGTTAGCGTCGTCACACAAAATCTCCATTCCTACCTAAGGTTTATGGTCAGCCTTCCATTCCTTAGAGCCATTGGAGTTTGAGGGCCATTGCGAACTTTTCAAGGTTGTGGTTGCCGAGTCCTTCGAATTGTGTTGGTTAGCAAACCTTGTCCGAGTTGACTTTGCTTTTCCCTCCCGTAATCGCGTCTATGTTGGACCAGAGGAACCAACACCTTATGCAGCCCAGAGCATGGAGGGTGCATTTTGGGGCTTTTAGGACTGTGAGATAGTAGATCGGGATCGAGGTGAGCACCGATTTCACCAGGATGGTCTGCCTGGCTTGTGTTAGAAGTCTGCCCTGCCATCCTTCTCCCTGCTTTATCCAGGATGGGCTGGAAGCCTACCCTTCTTAATCTTCTGTAAGTGGGAACCCTAGGTGTTTGAGAAGGAAACTTGATCGAATTGCAGGGTGTTGGACCGAAACGGCGACTAGAGGGGGGGGGTGAATAGGAGCTATACTCTTTTTTGACCCTATACCGATTTCAACTTCTTCTCCTCCTCAATTGCTATAGAAGCTACGAAGATCAGATAGCACAAGCACAACAGAAGTCTTGTGATCAAATTGACGAACTTTGGAAGCAAAAGAACCAAAAACACCAAAATGACTCAAGATGGCACATGGCTGGTCAAACTGCCCTGAAGGCCGGTCTAACCTGTGGTCGGACGTTCTGACCACCGATGATGGCCGGTCCGATCGGCGGGTTGGCGTTCTAACTGCCCGAGGTTCAGATTTGATCGCTAGTGCCCTGACAACAGCCCGATAAGATCACAAAAAGATCTAACCTCCTCCTCAGTGATCCAAATCCCCTTGAAATTTCAACCATAGCTCATCAAGAAAGTCAGGAAGCTATTCCAATCGACGATCGGGGAGATAGAAGCCAAGGTTCTGCGAATTTCTTAGATGAGAGAAAGAAGGGACGAAAACCGATGAAATTTAAACTTTGATCTAAAAACTTGCTCATGAGAGAATGATGATTCTAAATGTATTCCCACATATCCTATCAAGCTAGATCACAACATCAAGATCAAGAAAAAAGGAACATGCAAAATCCCAAAATGCATCAAAGAGAGAGCAAGAATAAGAAGGAACTCATCTTAAGAAAATCTTGCTTGGATTGAATTAAGAAGATTGTCGGTTTACAACCACTCCACCATAGAGGACAAAAGCTCAATACTTGAGCACTCAATCAATCCATCTCTCACGAACCTTAGCCTCCTCTACTCCCCTTTCCCCCAAACAACAAATTAGGGTTTAGACTTTACGAGGGCAAATCCCACACCTCTCCTTTTATAGTAGAGGTTAGGCTTAGAGAGAAAACCTTAACGTACACCCGTTAAGCCCACACATAAATGGGTCTACACTCACATACGCTTCTCAAAGCAGATGATGAATCGGGTCTTCTCTCATCCATCTCTTCGTGAACTCTGTTTTCACTTGACCTAAACTGTCTCTCCTTGTACCGTCTTGCACCGCAGTTTTGCCAAAGTTCACCAAGACGGTATTTCGGTGAAGTTACCAAAATACCTCATCTCGATCCTTCTCCAAAGACTGAGTCCACTCGTTATAAAGCAATCCTATACTTTGCCAGTGTAGGTTATCAACGAGTCTCTTCATTTCGGCAAGTCTCTCCCACCCATCTCTCACTGAAACCACTATGACATTTGTACCGACCCCCGCGCTGCTTGATACAACCTATCACACCGAACTTACCGTTTTGATCATGTTTGTATCCAGTGACTTTACCTAGCATCCTTGATCGTTCTGGACCTCAGCTCTTAAGCCTAGTTCCGATCATCCTCGTCGTTGACCGTTATTGACCACCAAGTCTCCTACACAACAATTGTAACAGCCCCAAGTTTATAAACAGTAATAAAATGTTTTATGAACAGTAATGAGATACTGTTCATGGCATTACTATTCATGTTTACACTTTGGGCAGCATGTTACAAGTTAAAAACCTTCCTTTGTAGTCAAAACCCTAAAGAACCATTCAAAGTCTTAAAGGAATACAAGATAGAACTTGTATTATGACTGGGAAGCATTTTTTTTTAATTAAAGCCTAGATAAATTATCTTGGCTAAAAGTATTTTTTGTTGCATTTTAGAAATTATTTGGGCTTAAAGAAAAATTTATTGTCTTTAAATAAATGTTCTCGGTCTGAAATGAATATTTATGTATTTTACAAAGTGAAAATGTGGTTTATAAAATTTATCTGGGAAATATATCATCCCAGTAGCTTACAGTAAAAATTTCATGATTTTACAAATTTATTTGCTATTTTAAAAAGCCCAGTCAAACCTTAAAGCATTTGAATAAGGTTTGGTCAACTAAACTGGTCCAAATCCAAACTCAACACTGTAGCGATCCGGTCTCATGTGATTTGGTCCAACCGAATCAATTGGTCTGGCTCTGTCACGTTCGAGCGCGAGCCCGAACCCCACGCTTGATATGAGCCGTTGATCTTCAATCGAACGGGCGAGCTCACGGTATCACACGAGCTGTCCACGTGTATGAGATCAACCTCCACCGTTGGATCTTAATCCAACGAGCGTGATCGGTGTATGCATTCGGACGACTCCGGATCCCCGCACAATCGTGACCGTTCATTTCTGATCTAACCGCGTCGCTTATTCCAATTTGAAATCAGAGGCGCGCTCTTTTCTGGGCCGTCAGATTCAAATCCTACGGCGCTCCTTTTTAATCGTGCGCTGTTAAGACCCAAATCTAGTGGGCCGTTGGATTTCGATCGTGGGGTCTAGATTGGTGTGTGCAACCGGACCATCCGGTTCATTTTCCAATCTCGACCGTAGGAAGCCCATCTAACGGCGCCGCGTCGTCGCACTTAAGTGGGGTGACGTGTATTCTTTTTAAGTGACCGTTGGATTCTAATCCAACGCTCCCCTTTGAATGTGACCTTCGGGTTACGCGAAGGTCGCATTAAATCACGGCCGCTCATGTGAGATCGTGTGGTCCACATTGAACAATACCGGTGATCTGCTTTAAACACTGTCTCATCGCACGCCCCATTTCCAATCGGACGATCGATATTCTTTTGAGCTTTTGTGAGGCGCGCGTCGAGAATGACAAAGGGCCCACATGTCATATTTTGCCTCTCTTCTTCCTTATCTCTGCAAGCACCATTTTTGTGAGCAGGGGAGAGGATTTATCCAAAGATTATGCACTAATTTTTTAGATGTTTAGCTAAATGGACACCTCATCAACTCTAGATCATTCCCTTTTGCTCTGTAACTCAACATCCATATATATAACCCTAGCTTTTTGAGTCAGCGACCATTGTTGACCACCAAGCTCATTTTCTTCCTTGTCATTCGGTGGAGTTCTTGCTCCTATCCTTTGCTTATCCATCCTTAAGCACTGGTTCTACCTTGCATTAAAGATTTGATATCTTTTGCAGGTTAAATCAGAGTTTATCTCTCTGTCGATCAACTTCAAGTTTTTCCGAGTTCTTGGTATCTTTCTATACTGGTAAGCCAAAAACCCTAGTTTCGACATCTTGAGCATCTTAAGAACCTTAGAAGCTGTTGTGAATCATTCTTTTAAGCATCAGTAGCTTGATCTTGCTTCAAACTGAAAAGCTATTATTCTAGCTTTTCAGTCTTTTGTGTCATTTTCAAGACCTAGGGTTCTTCCTGTCAACTTATCATCTTATTTAGGTTTTGACTAAACCCTAGCATCATGACAAGTTGATCTTTCAATTCTTGTCATCATCTATTCTAACTTCTAGCTGAGAATTGTCTCTGTTTCTTTTGTCGGTTTAACCGACAAAAATGAATTCCTTCTTAGTCGATGTGATCTAACTAGTTAGGGTTAGACTAAGATTGGTTTGGGATATTAATTACCCTAAAAGATCATGCTAAGATTCGTTTCTGAACTTTTGCATGATCAATATTTCTTTTTCCGAAAGTTGCAATCATCCTGCTTTCCACTCTTTTAAAATCAAAATCGAACTTTGCATTAAAACCTAATTTCTTTCTTTTGAAAATGAGGTTATAAAATGGGTTATTATCACTATTAGGTAAATATAACTTAAGCATGTCGTTAATCATGCATTTCTTTATTGATCATACAATTTCGATAATTTATACTAGTTGTCGTTTTTGGTATTTATTGGATTTTATTGCTTCTTTTAGAAGTCGGTTCTCTGAAGCTTTTGATTATACTTCAACAACCCGAGCACGCAATGTAAGTCTATTACTATCAAGGCAAGCATCCTCTTTGCACCATATTGAACCCAGTTTTGTACAATAGCTTTTTCAAATCCAGTGATATCTGCATGCTATGTGTCCAAAAATACAAAATGTGACTTGTAATAGCTAGCTATAACCCGACATGGTGGATTACCTTAATTATGACCATACACTTAACTCTAGTGTAGTCTCTGTATACTATATGGTCTATTTTCGATTTGGCTTAGATATGCGCCTAGAGATTTTAGAGTTTGACAAGCATATCTTGTCAAACATGGGAATCACAATCAACCACAGTTATTTTGAACTCTTTGTCCAGCTTTCTTTAAATCAGTCTTGTATTTGAAATTCAAATTGATCTGGACAAGAGGAAGCTAGTGATGGTGCTTTTGTGCACGAGATTGGGTTTTGTGGTGGACTTGTCCGGGTGATTAAGGACCGAACTCTGACTATTCAGTTCAAGTCCCCCACGTACTTCCACATGCAGTGTATGGGCGCTGTTTGGTTAAGTAAAATGTTGAGACTATTGAGTTGGAAACAAGAGAGTAAGGATATGTGTATTGACCTTGTATGGCATAGATGCTTAGGTCCGAGGACTGCGTTTTATGCCATGTGAGCTTGTATGTCGATGATCGATGTTCTTAGGAGGGTGAGGCGTATATGTGCCTCGTCGCATATACGATACCTTAATGGTGCCGATAGCATTCTACTATGGGTAGGGAACCCAATTCGCTTTAAATTGTTTGGATCGGCATTCTCGACACAACATGTGTGCCCCGTGGTTAGTAGGTGGTATAGCCTACACTAATGGGATTAGTTCACACATGGGGTCCAACTCAATAGTGTTGGCTTGTTGAAAAATACCAAATCTTAGCTTCCCGTCGGCATACCAAAGGAAGTGTGTCATCATTCGGAGGCATCCAAGACAACGGCTAGCTAAGTCATGTGGGTAAAGATGTACACCTCGCAGGTATAAAGCTATTCGAATAGCCGTGTCCACGGTCATGGACGATAACTTGAACTGATATCACTGTATAGAGATTTTGATTTCCAAAATGTGGTTTCGGTTTATTTTCGGTTTGCATGAGGGAATCATGCAATCGCATCTTTTTACATTTAATGTATTTACTTACTGTTTACTTTATTTTTGATTTATTAAATTGCTTTATCAAAAGTTAGCCTTTGTAGGTTAAGATGTATCGCTTATGCAAATTTGAACCTTTATACCTTCTGTTGTAACCTTATGCATGTAACAACCCTACTCCTTTGAATAGGATCTAATAAACACTTTCTTTTGTTAGTTTGTGTAAGACTTGCCGAGTACCTTTTGTACTCAAGGTGCTACCACCTATTGTTGCGGTGAGGATGGTTTTCTATGAAGTACCGTTAGCGCCGATCGGGTGACGCTAACGAGTAACGCTATTTCTTTCCTCCACGCAATTGCTCGCGGGTGGATGAGGCCATTGGTGGACATTTTCCGCTTATTTTGCTTCCACAGATATCGTTAAAGTGACCAAGTCACTTAATATTGTAGTATTAATAGAATGATGTAACCTTATGTTTAATTATATCAATGTATGACTGGTATGTGTTTGATGCAATGTTGATGAAGGATATATATGCAATGGTCGTTGATCCTGGGAACCATTGTGAATCATATATATCCGGGAATCCTGTTTACTGGATCTGTCATTTGTTAAATTTATATCTTTAGCATGGTTTTTAATAAAGGGGCAGTACTGTTCCTTCATTAACAATTGTGCTACAGTATGAATTTAATTAGTAACATTTCCAATAACCGGGGGTCCTCACAACAATAGACTAAAAAATCGATTTCGGACACAAGTTCTTCGCAACTTGACCCACATTAATCAAAGTATGCATCATGCAACACATATGCATCGAAAACCATGAATCTGTCATAACCCACGAAAATCATCGCCTTCCCGATGTATGATCAAGGTTTGGTAGGTCTCACCGCTGGTCTACCAGTTTGACCGCCCAACTAGAGGTCGGTTAGATCGCCCAAGTCCTTAGCCAAAATTTCTCCCTGAAATTTTGCAGACTCTTAGGAGCGTATTTCGCTAACTAGTTTTGGCTTAAAGCTCCAAAAATTATGGGACCAAGTGCAAACTAATCACATCACTTGCCTGCACCTTCTATTTTTTTGCTCGAGTTAAAACTATGAATTTTAGTTTTGGCCGGTCTGACCACTAGTTCATCAGCTGGCCGATCTGACTGCCGCCTTGGCCGGTCTGAACGCTAATTCACTTGGTCAGACTGTTACCAGGCCGGTCTGACCTCTTGATGAGTGACAACCGACAAAAAAAACCTGATTTTGCCGAAAACAAGGGTTTCACCAAACACCTCGACGCTATTGTTCATCACACTGAGATTAGGAGTATATCCCCATGACATCCACACAAGGAAATCTTGGAGAATCGTATCGAGGTCGGGATGGTCGCATCTTATACGCACGAGCGTAACTTTTGTGGAAATTGGTTTTGCAGCCCAGGTTTTCAGGGAAGCAAATTCTATGGGGAAGGGCCTCACCGTGAGGCCTCTCTCCCCCACCGTTCGATCATCTGCCTCTCTCCCTCCTAATGGACGGCAGATGCCCAGGCCCCCATAGAATTTATGTTCGGTTTTCAGAAACTTATGTTGCATGCAAATTTGGATGCTGGTTTAGTTTCACATATTTCGAAGCGTGTACTGTTCTACCCTTTTGTTAATGCAATCAGAGACAGGAAAAAAAACCGTCCGGTTCGACTGCGATTCACGCAGAACCGGATTTATCGGATGGAACCTGTTTTGAAAAACCTACTAAAAGTTTTAAAGTTGAATTTGAATTTTTGACTTCGTAATGTCATTCCTTGGTTGGTTTAGGCATTTTTGTGCTAGATTACATATTGAAATATGTTCTTTTCACATGTTATCTTTTAGTTGGTTTTTTTTTTATGTTATGAAAGTTTGAATCAATTGAATTTGAATGCTTGTAATTGCATTGCTTAGTTTGACATCACATGAGCTGTCCTTTGATTCTTGCACAGTTGGAGGAGCACATGGGTGGGAGCAGGCCAATAGCTAGTTGTCCTTTGATTCTTTGCATTGGATGCTCCTTGCTTTGGTGCTTTTGTTGCTGCAGCAGCCCTCTCGTGTCCTCCTTTTGCTTGTTGAGTTGCTGGACAGCAGGAGGGCAATAGCTAGCAGCTAGTGGCAGCAAGCAACACTCTCTTCTCCCCCCTTTTGCTTATTGATTGGCAAAGACTTAGCGGCTAGCAAAGAAGCGGCAAAGCAACTAGCAGCAGAGGAGGAGAAGCAGCAGCAAGCGGCGGCGGCAAGAAGAAGTGGAGGAGTAGCGGCGAATGCAAGAAGAAGAAGAGGAGCAAGGCGGCGGCAAGAAGAAGAGGAGGAGGACGAGCGGCGGCACAAGCAAGGGCCAGGAAGGAAGGTAGCAACGGCAGCAAGAAAGGAATCAAGGCAAGCAGTTCGAAACTAATTGCTTATTGCTTCTTTGCCGTAGATAGGATAAATTTCAAACATTAGTTTGTATGGACAAAGATTACAGACATTTGTTTGATAAGGGTTTGTTGGTTCGACAAATTTTTTTCATGTATCAATGCCTATTGATTACCTTCCCATTATTGTATTTAGTCCATGTTGACATTTGTATATTCAGAGGTTCATTTGTGATTCAGCTCATAGGACTATGATACCTATACTGAACACATTGTGGTATGGATTATTGTAGGTGATGGCTCCTGAATCTTTCAATGTTTGGGAGCACGGAGAGAGACTAGGAGGTGTTGGTTGGAAGTGCAGATATTGTAATATAACGAAATTAGGTGGAGGTGTCACCCGCCTAAAAGAACATCTTGTTGGGAGAAACAGAGATGTTGTTGCTTGTAGTGGGGTTCCGGCGGAAGTCCGAAAGCGCATGCTGGCAAGTCTTGAAGAAGTGAAGACAAGAAAGAAAGCTATTAAAGATGAACGATTGAGAATGGAGCAAGCTGCAAGAGAGCCTGTAGCTCGTGGGCCATCGTCTGAAGATGTCTTCGATGATGACGAGGAAATGCAGATGGAATGGGCTCGCCGAGAGTCGTTGGAGGTACACCAACTCCAACAAAGGGCAAAAGCCAGGGGTGCAACATTTGAACATGGAGGTGGCAGTGGAAGTGGTAGGGGAAGTGGTAGTGGCAGAGGAAGTGGTAGGAGAAGTGGGACTGTGTAAGATCGAGGAGGCCGACTAGAGGGGGGGTGAATAGTCAATTTAAAACTTCTAAGCGCTAAAACCGATTTCTAATGCGGAAGCTAAATGTCAATTCGGTTTAGCACAATTAACGTCTAAAACAACTAGGTGCACCAACAATACAAGTCAATAATAAATAGAGCAATTTAGCAACGACTTGTAAGCTATCAACTAATGAAATGATCAATCAAGCACATAGAAGATAGCAATCATACAAATGAATAAGCAATTATACAATAAATGTAAATTGCACAAAGTAAAGCATATGAAAGCTAATCACAAGAAGCACACGGGACACAATGATGTTTTATCAGTGGTGGTGGAGACTTGCTTGGTCTCCCATAATCCACGTTGAGGAAAACCCAAACCTATTGGGCCGGCTCCACCAATTAAGCCTTCCTCCGAGGTATCAACCACCTCGCTCCACTAGGGTTGCTCTTACTCCACTCCGGAGATGGCGAGCACCAAGCCACTCACAAATGCCTGGGTCTTCTCACAAGCTTCACTTGAGAAGATCACCGACGCACGACGCCTCCACGCCGTCTAGGTGTCGGCAAACACCAAGAGTAACAAGTCTTCAACTTTCACTTGAACCAATCAAGTGTCAAAGCTCTCGTGGATACTAAATCCACCACCTAATGCAACACATGCAATAGGATTTGCCTCTCAAACCTCACTAAGTGCAACACATGCACAAATGGGAGTAGAGGGCTTGCTCTTAGCTCAAAGGAACTCAATGGGATGCCAAAGATTATCTCTCAACCGACCAAGGGGGTATTTATAGCCCCCACAACAAAAATTAGCCGTTGGGAGCTGAAATCAGCAAAAACTAGCCGTTACAGCATTGGAGCGGTACTACCGCAGTTATAGGGCGGTACTACCATTTTTGCGGTACTACCACTGTGCAAGGGCGGTACTACCGCAGCCCAATTTTCAGCACAGACGACACTCGGTAAAAAGTTCATAACTTTTGACTCCGATGTTGGAATTGAGTGATCTTGGACTCTATTGAAAGCTTATTCAGAGGGCTACACAACCCACCTATTTGATTGATCTCAAACACATTTGATCAAATCAAAAAGCACAACTCAAAAGAGCCACTACCATGGTCTAAGTCCAAAGAAATAGCAACAAGCAATCTTAGACCATGTCAAGGGAATACACATGAATCTTAACCATTTGCAAAACACATTTGCAAACTTAGATCATGCCACAAGGAGTAGGTACATGGACTTCAATCATTTGCAAAACACATTTGCAAAGCATAGTCACATGTTACAAGGAATAACCATGAGCCACAACTATTTGCAAAACGCATTTGCAAATATAGGCAACATGTTAAGTTGAGCTAGAGCAAACACAATGAGCTATCAACACATGACTAACTCAAACTACTAGTCAAGACCCCTCTTAATAGTACGGCAACCTATACTAGCAATCCGGTCTTCCAACCAAACACCAAGACCGGTAAAAGACTAGGAACACATCCTTAGCCCTAGCTAGTCATACCTTTGCCTTTCGCATCCTCTTGAAGCTTGATGACGCACATCCTTACTTCAAGTCCGGGTCATTGACTTGACAATCATCAACACATGATGATTTCCTTTGCTTCGGGATCTCGACTTAATGTCCATCAACACATGATGACATCTTCCATCCCGAGTCTTGATATGCATCAACCCATGATGTATTTTTCACTTGCTCTTCTCCATCAACATATGATGGACCTTCTCTTGACTTGATGATCAACTCATGATCATCTCCTCTTCTTGAACTTGACAAGTATCAACTCACGATGCATCCTTTAATTCAAGCTCTTCACTTTAATATCAGCAACGCATGATGATTATCCTTTTCTTGAACATCATCAACACATGATGATTTCTTCTTCTTCAAGAATCACGACTTGATGACAATCAACTCATGATGTCATCCAAAGTCTTCATCACCCCGAACATAACCTATTCATCCAACTCATGGAAAATGTTAGTCCCACAATGTCATTAACATTAATTAACAAGATATACCGCATAAATGCTTCTAAACAAGCCATTATCGACAAAGCGGTATTACCGCCAACAAGATCCGATATCGCTCTCCGGTAGTACCGCTTCTCGATGCGGTACTACCGCTTTCCGGTCATACCGCCTCAAGGCGGCGGTACTACTGCTCCACGAAATCCCAAAACGATTGCTCGGAAAAATGTACCGTCACTTAATCGGTACTACCGGGGGTGTGCGGTAGTTCCGCTTTTGAACAGCGGTACTACCATTCTGAGGGTTTACACCGAAACACCCAAAAACATGTTCTTTGGAAAAAAACATACCGCTACATGAACTCCGGTACTACCGCACATCGGTAGTACCGCTTACCAAATGCGGTCATACCGATTTTCACTGAACTTCTTCCAGAAGCTTTTTGAAATGCAATGCATGACTCCTTTGTCTTGAGCCATGTCAATCTTTTATCATCTTTGCATTTCCTTTTCAAGTCATCATTCAAACTCCGGGACTAAGCCTTGAAAACATCTTAGCACACACATTAGTCCCACAACACAATTTCAAATAATTGAATGTAATTGGTATGAGTATATATAAACACGAAGTTATATATATACTCAAGAGTTATGTTTCAAAGTAGATCACAAGGATCAATACTAATGAAACAACAAGGCCATGAGTATATATAAACTACACAAGTTATATATACTACAAGTATATATGAACTACACAAGTTGTATATACTGAATATGAGTGTATACAAACTACACAAGTTGTATATACTCATATGAATATATTAACTACGCAAGTTAAATATATTCAAGGATATATGAACATCCATGAACTACACAAGTTTCATATGTTCTCATATACTCATATGAATATACTAACTACACAAGTTAAATATATTCAAGGATATGTTTCAAAGTAAAGATCCTTAATATATGTGGAAGGAGAATATGGATCAATACTAATGAAATCACAAAATATAGAATGAACTCCCCCTAAATGTGTGCATACACAAATGTGTAATGGAAACATATGCACATATCCAAGTTAACCTTTTTGGTGGAGTTTAACCTATATTTTAGATCCGAGGAATGCAACAAGATATAATAAAAGAAGTAGAATGCATACCTCTTGTATTTTCATCTTTATATCCAAACACGACTAAGCAATAGATAATCAATAGAATTGTTAGTCTCACAAATAGATTTGTCATTAATGAATACATACCTCTTTGGATTTTTGCTTTTATATCCAAGCTGAGACTAAACATGATATAACAATAAGAGTGTTAGTCTCATAAGTGTATTTGTCATTAATCAATACATACCTCTTTGGATTTTTGCTTTTATATCCAAGCTGAAACTAAACATGATATAACAATAAGAGTGTTAGTCTCATAAGTGTATTTGTCATTAATCACCAAAATACTTCATTAACACGTAATGGCGGGTCTAGATCCTTCAAAGTGGCAGAGAAAGTGGTTCCATTTCTAAGATGCTTGGCAGGTCACAGTCCGTGAGAGTTGATTATGATATTTTGGCAAGTCAGGCACCCCTCCAACCCCAAATTGATACAGTACTTCGTGGAGGCTCAAAGTCAAAACTGGGGAAAATTTGGTCTAAGTGGTTCCATAGTAATGACGTTCCTGGGAAAAAAGCCGACTGTCCTTATTTTCGTGATGCCATCAAAGAGACACAAAATCTTGATCGAGGCGTGGAGTCACCAAGAGGCTATGAAATCGATGGACAATATCTTGATGCTAACGAACAAGATATCAAGCAATATGTAGCACAGTTCAAAGACGACTGGGGTATGTATGGAGTCTCCATCATGTGTGATTCATGGACAGGACCTACACAGATGAGTATTGTTAACTTCATGTTGTACTGCAATGGAAGAATGTTTTTCCATAAGTCAGTGAATGCAACTGGTGAGATACAAAATGCTGACTTTTTGTATCGTGAGATACATAAAGTTGTTGAAGAAGTTGGAGTTCGACATGTTATGCAAATTATGACTGACAATTGTGCAAACTACAAGAAAACGTGTCAACTCGTGATTGAAGAGTATCCAACTTTAGTCTGGCAGCCGTGTGCGCCGCATACCGTCAACCTCATGTTGAAGGATATTGGCCAGTTTGAGGAGGTTGATGGAGTTGACAAGGCAGCCAAGAGGATTTGTCGGTTCTTATACAGCCACAGTCGCCTCCATAATGAAATGCGACAACAAATTGGAGGAGAGATAATTCGTCCAAACGCCACAAGTTTTGGAACGATATTTATTTTCTTGAAAAGTTTTTGGGATAGAAAAGACAAGATCATGAAGTGGATGGTATCAGATGTGTGGAGCTCCAACCATTTGAGCATGACCGAAGAAGGAGAATACATGTATTCCTGTCTCATGAGTAGACAATGGTGGTCCAGTATGGATTGGGTCATTAAATTGGTAGAACCGATTTATCGACTATTAAGATTTGTAGACCAGCAGAAACCTGCAATAGTGGCAGGAATGATTAGAAAAACATATGATCTCCAACATGAACTTCAAGAAGTATTTGTATACGATGACGCTACCTATAATCGTGTTATAGAGCTGATTAATCGAAGAATCCATACGATGAAGAACCGCACCTATATGATTCCAGGCAAGTAGATAGTTTTCTAAATTCAAACACATAAAATATATTTGTTGTATTTTTCCTAACATTCTAAGTGTGTTATTTTGGACAACATCGTTGCTAAACCCACAGAGCCACAACCTATATGGTTTGGGGAAGAATCCAGCCCTCGTCGCTTACCTGACAAAAGCAATTCAAAGAATAGCCGATACACCCGATGAGGCAGTGCAAGCTCTAGGCGAGGTAAAATTATATCGTAATCGACGAGGCCTATTTGCTTCAAATGAGGCTTTCATTAGTGCTAGTCGTCATACTACAGGTATGTTGTTATCAACTTATATATACATAGAAAATGAACCGTCACTATGAGTTTAATATAATTTTTATGTTACTTGTAGCTACATGGTGGATGACATTTGGAGCGAACACACTAACATTACAAAAATATGCCTTACAGATTGTCTCACAATGTGTTTCCTCGAGTGGATGTGAACGTAATTGGAGCACATTTGCATTGGTGCATACACAATTGAGGAACCGCCTTGGGTACAAGAAACTGCATAAGCTCGTGTATATCCATTACAATCTAAGGCTACGATTGCAGGATCATGAGACTAGGAATGAAGATAGGGATGTAAATCCTTTTGGCGATATAATTAATGTCACTATGTACGACAGAGAGAACCCAATCCATGAGTGGCTTGATAGCTCCATGATACAATCGGATCCCGTACTAGACGAGGAAGGTGAGCCCCCCATGCCATCCACAATTGTAGTTGATGCCATCCCTGAGAAGGAACTAGATAAAGCACTAGATGATCAACCGTTGAAGCAATGGACAAAGAAAAATATTGGCAAGAGTCTATTCAGACTTCTGGACGTCGAGATGCTAACCTATTACCTTCTGGTGATGATTCTCATTCCTCAGACATTTCTTCTTATCCTACTGCCCATTACGGTCTTGTATCATTCAACAACAATGCAATAATGGTTTATCAATGGGTGGAACCTGAGTATTATCAATAAGTTTATAATTATTAGGTAGAACACGTTCATGAAACATACACTTGGGATCAATACAAAGCCTACATAGCTCAATATGAAGGACTTGTACTCTATGATACCAATGAGTACATTGCACAACCTTCGCGTTTCTCGACAATGTATTGGTATGAATTGCTACACTATTATTGTTTTTAGTATGTTAGTCAAGTTATTATTCATTTTATATTTTTATTATTTTAGATGCTGCTGAGTACTTGGAGTTGGAGGAGAGGGTTGCCCAGAGAGTGAAGCTAGCAAGGTTTTCTCTGTTTTTTCCAATTGCTACTTCATTAAACACTTGGAGGATTATTACTTTTCATTAAGCACTTTCTAATTTATATTCGCATTATTCCAAATTTTCAATGTTAACCGGTTTTCCCGGTTACCACCCGGTAACCGGTCCGGTTACCGGCCGGTACTATCCTGAGTTCAAATTTTGGATTATGAAATTTGCCCGGGAAATTTCCGGAATTTCCGGTAATCGGCCGGTTACCGTTCCCGGGCCCTCTCCGGGTTTTGGTCTGGTAGCGGGTTTTTGAACCCTGATCAGAGATTTAGGCCCTTCTTGGCCTTCTTGCCTTAGAAAAAGGAAAAAAAAAACATGTAGTGTACTGTGATAGTACGAAGTCATTTCTTAACTCACTGGCATTTTAAAAAACTAGCTGATTGGGCAAAAAGACGGGTGTTGCCATCCTATGGATAGTATCATATAGTTATACGTAGTACTGGTGTCATATTTTTTTTTCCGGGACACCATCGACCATTTCAAGCAGTCAAACAGCCTTTAAATTTCATATGTTTGCTGTAATGAGCTAGGTCAATCCGATCCAAGCTTGATTATACTTATTCCAAATCCGAATTAATGCCTATGTTACTAAAGATAGGGCTAATTACAAATTTTCACCAGGCTTTCGGGTCTATAGAGTTCAGGAGCAAATAAAATGCAGAATACACAAGTCTACGATGTGATTGTTGTCACTGTGAGCTTCCCATTTTGCTATACTGTATACATAGACAAGCAACTCAATCGAGTATACATGTTTTCCATTTCGTTGCGCTACGCGAGCAGCCTGCGGGACTCCACGTACCAGCGCGTGTAGCAGCTCTCGAGGTTTGGCCAGTCGGTGTCCGGGCACACCGCGAAGTGGTGCAGCCAGAGCGCCAGGATCTCCTCCTGCTGCTCCCAGCTGAGCTTCTCGATCAGCTCCTCGAGCACGGTCACCATCTCCGTCCTCTCCCTGCTGCTCAGCACCGGCGCGTCCGTGCCGTTGCTGCCGCGGCAGAGCAGCGGCAGCCACGACCTCAGCATCGCCATCCGATGGTCGGCGACGGCGCTCTTGTCTTCCTGCTCGAACTCTCTCGAGTTGGCCTGCTTGAACAGGAACACTGCACAGGAACGGACACTCGTTTGAGCAGAGCTTAAACAGATTTTTCTTAGAAAGTCAAAGCTAACATGCATGCTCAGATAACATAATATGTGTTCAGGCAGTTCATCATAAACTCAACACGTACAGGAGTTTGATGCAAAGGAGTTCCTGGGATATCTTGTGTGGTTCGTTTGATTATCAGTATCCTAAGCAACATTTTTATCTGTAAACTAAACTGGCAACTTTGTTGCCCGTGCATTTGTGTTAATTGGAGCAAATTGACATGTAACTAATTCTGCAGTAGGCAACATACCAAATGGTGTTTTCATCTAACCAACCTCTTGGAAAACTACTATACACTTGTACATACCATAACCACGCAAGCCATTAACAGATGTGGTTCTTGTTTAATTGATACTTCAGCAACCAACTGATGCAGACTTGCATGTAGCTAAGCTAATACATGCTCATTTATGCAGGTTCTTTACTAGTGGTGATATTTGCTGGTAACCAGATGTCGTTTGATATGTCATGCGACGTCAGACAGAATAAATGTGATCATCTGAGCTGGAGGTTGTTCTAAATAGAGAGTTATAACAGTAAAAACATTTGATGGTTCAAAGTTATATCAGGGGGTCATCGTGTTATACTGGGACGTTTTGGTAAGTGTTCATTTAGCAGGCCGTATTTACAATAAAACGGATTTTAGTCTTTTGATATTTGGGTTCACCTTCCTGGCCCAGCGCAAAAATAGAACCAAATGGACCACCACCAGTCGTTCGGCCCATGCTCCAAACAGAAGACATAAGAGGGAGTCCAGATCTCATTGTGCTCCCGCCGTCGTTGTGCCTGCTTCCTGCTCCATCCTCTTGTTTGTTGATCAGCTTCAGGTAATTTTCAGCAGCCTCCATCTGGTTAAGATCGAAAGGCAATAGGAACTGAACGGTGCTCAGTTGGCGTGGGGTGTTGGCGTGCCCCCAGCCCACCCGTGCTCGACGCTGGGGCCTGGCTACCCTGTTGCTGATTTTATTAATTGAAATTAGGGAATTTAAACACCTATTTAATAAATAAAAAAAAGATCGAAAGGCAATCCCTACTAATTTTTCTCTATATTATTGTGTTCACTGTATATATGTGATGATTGTAGTGTAAGCCTTTTCTGGTCGATTCCTATCTGTGACGGCACAGGCGCACAGCTGCAGGCAAGGCGGCTGTAAGCATTCTGCATTCTTGACAAAGTTGAGTCGTACAGCCGTCGCCTGCCTGCCTGCTGCAGGCAGGGTTTTCAATCCCGGAAGTTTTTTTTAAACGGGGGATGATAAGGCTGAAAATCAGAAAATTTCGGTCGAATTTTTTAAATCAAAATTTGAATTTTTCAGATTTTAAATAAAAAATCAAATTCAAGCAAAAATTCAAACAAATTCAATCTTTTTGGACAAAATTCATCCAAACCGATTTTTTTGAGATTGGTTTGTATTCCTACCAGCCCCCATCGGTAAATCCGATATCACCGACCGTGGCCGCAGGTTCTTAATACCTCGGTCTGCGTACATCTGTATCTTTCTTATTTCATACAAGAAGGGTAGAGGATATATCTCAGCAGTAATTAAGGAATTGTTAAACAATGTTCATCTAAAACGCAGTAAATTCCTCATTCACCAAGCAAATATCATATTCACCAAGTGAACTTCTCATTCACACTCCGACACATTTTTATAAATTTTTTACCTCTTATGTGAAATCTCTGAGCATTGTCCATAACAGGAGACACGGTTGTTTAAATAGTTTTAACTCTGCAGAGGTTGTATAGCTTTACCCACAAGAGATTAATCAACTTAAAGTGTTTGACCACACTTCCGTAGGTGTGCAACTAAGTGATCATCACAAGGATTTTACAAAGCTCATTGTTAACCTAATTTTGCCCACTAAGGTTTCAACACTGAATGTCATGATGACCAGACATGGCACCCCTCTTGCACCATTGTGAGTATACGTCCATCCCATAACTCACGCTTCCAAAAACAGAACTAAGCTGAGACATTGCTAATTAGTTAGTCAGGTCTATCCCATACTGAACATGTGGTTCTACGATATGGCCTAGTTGAATGACGCACAAGATTAAGTCCTTGATAATTCACCCAGGTGAGGCTACCTCATCCAAAAATAATGTGCTACCCACACTCCTTTTACTGCATGATCACTCGCCTGAGCATAAATTATTTTGTCCACCCAAACCAATGGCAATCCCTACCATGACACATAATTTTATAATAGCGGCATCGCACCGCAATTGGTACAACAGTGACATCACACCACAGTTGCACAACCGTGGTATCACACCATAATTTCATATATCATTAAGTCAAATTATCAATATTGAACATGTGATCATGAGCCTATCATAACTAAGCACGACTAAGCATCTCTACGATAACATATGTTGGTGATACAAATATACCTAACTAATAATGATCATCCTATGGTGATAAATGATTCACAGTATTCAAATAATCAATGGAGACATAATGACAAATAAGTGATTAACTATTCCTAAAAGCAGTTGATATAAAGAATACTTGCAATTTGATATAAAACAATATAATTTTGAAATCATAGGTTCAATACGATCAAAGGACTACGACTTGACTTGGCTTTACTTAGTTACCGCACTTAGATCTTCAAAACTTGTTTCTGCTCTCGCTCGTCGAAACAGATCGTCTAAACGAGAGAGAGAGAGAGAAAATAATAGAACAAGCATAAATAAATCCAAAAGAAAATCAAATAAAATCCAAAAATATAAAAACCAACTCTAAAAGAAAGAGCTCGATTTTAGATGAATTTACAAATTAGAACAGACTGAATCGGAGTTCGGATGAAGGAAAACAGATTCTCAGAAGATTTGCCAGAAAGAAAAAATAGAGAGGAGAAAGAGTATTCTTGAAATATTCTCTCGACCGAAAAAGAAAAAGCAATTAAAACTGACAAGTAGAGACCGCTTGTAAGTGAAAGAGAAAGAAAGCAAGGGAGGATGACAAGTGGGGCTGGGCTGACAGATAGAGGAGCTGACATATGGGACCCACATGTAAGAGAGAGAATGAGAGAGCTACAGAGAGAGAGAAAGAGGAGTTGGCGGCGATGGCAGACGATGGCAAGAGAGCGATGGAGAATGGGAAAAATGGAACCCTAATGAGGAGAGGAAGGCTTGGGTAGTGGCAGCGCGGTTAGAACGGCGACGAGGCGACGACAATAGCATCGGTGGTAGAAGGGAGGCTCACGGGTGTGCGATGACTTCGGTGAAACAAGGGCGCCCGAGGGGAACAGAGGTAAGCACGGGGTTGGCGACAACGAGGTGATCACATCGGGACAACCGAGGTGGTTGGAGGACGATGGGAGTGGCGGCGCGACGATGACCGAAGTTGAGGAAGAAGGGCAATGGCGGCAGCATGGCATGGTGACAGAGAAGCGACGAGGAAGGAGGGGATTAGAGGAGGATGGCTCAGAACACGGGGTGACACACTCGGGAGAGCAAAAGGACTCACCAGCAAAGAAATCGAAGGTGGAGGCAGTGGCCGGCTTTGGGGAAGAAAGAGGCGGCGGCGACTTGGTAAGGTCCGGGCGACAAGGAGACGAGCACCACGTAGAATGCGAGAAGATGAATGCAACGGTGGGGTCAACGGCGACGGAGGAGCAATGACGGTGGTGCAATCCAATGAGAACGAACTTCGGCGGCGATGGCTTCTTCGGCGAAATCCGGCGAGACGAAAACCAAATCGGCGAGGACGTCTTGGGGATTCGAGAGAGGAGGACGACACACAACTTTCGACGCGGCAGCGGGCTTTTAAAGGATCAGGAAGGGAGGATTTGGATGGAGGCCAGCAACGGAATCGTGTCGGACACGGACACAGGAAAGAGACCGAAGCGGGGAGGAAGAATACGCCAATGTGGCGCTCTGATGAGACGGAACCATGAGCAGAGAGAGAATGCAAGTCTTGGTGTGTGGAATAAAAGGAGCGGGCCGGCTGGCGACTGGGTCGAGAAAAAAATGGAAAAGGCCCAGAAAGAAAAATATTGAGCCCAAAAGAAAATCCAGAAATAAAAGACTTTCCGAATTTCAGAAATTAAATTAAAGCAAACCAAGGTCAAAGAAATAGCAAATAAACTCTAAAAATTCCTAGAAAATTTCAGAAAATACTCTGAAACTCAAAGAACCCAAATAAAATAGTTTTGAATTTAATTGAAGTTTAGATTAACCACATTAAATGATTTTGATTTCTGAAAATTTCAATTAAGCTTTAACTTAACCAAAAAAATTCAAATAATTTTTTTTATTTTTAAAATGCTTCAAATGAGCTTCAAATTTGGGATGTTACGGGGAAAGTGAAAGGCTCTTCTGCAGTTACCTACACCTTTGACACAGCAAGCGACGTGTGGAGCAAGGCCGGCTACTAGGTGCTGCCGTTCGGCGGCAAAGCCGAGCACGTCCCTCTGGTTGGACCTCTTGGCCTGCAGAGGCAACCATTTGTGCACCTCGGACCTTTCTGCCATGGGCTCTCAGCCACCGACGTTGCCGCACATTTTGGGAAGACGAAGATCTCGACCCGCCAGAGGAGTGGTTGCCAGTGAAGTCCAACCTGGTGTACCTGGGTTCCGGCAGGTTTTGCATCGCCAAGTTCTTCGACGTCTTGGGAACCACGCGTGATTACGAGCCAGACCTGTCGTTTGCTGTGTTCACCGATGTGGAGGTGGAGCGCTGCGTCGACGACAGTAAGGGCATGTACAATGGTACAGACAGCTGCTGTCTATAGCAATTATCCATGTCACCTATAGACAGCACTAAAACAGCTCATACAATGGGTTGTGATGATACAGCCGGCTATAGGATTGTAGACAACACACAATCTTTAATGCTTTTTCTTGGTTTTGGTGCTACAGTAGGCTGCAGGATTATGGACAGCAATATTCTCTCTCTTCATTCTCTTTCATCCACGTCACCAAAAGTCCTATGTGGCAAATGCTATAGACGGCTGACATAAGCCCATTGTACATGCTCTAAGGCTGGCTGGGGAAGCCAAAGGCCAATGGCTTCGGATGGTCAAGCACAAGTCCAAATGTTACAGGTTCGTCACTCATAGGATCGAGTCGGTGCTTTGAATAATTCTTAGTTTCTTGATACTTCAGCAAATAATAAATGCATGCTCATTAATGGATAGTCTTTACTGTGATGAATATCGCTTGTATTCAATATGGGGCCAATGGGCCAGTATATATACACAAGTACATGTGGTGAATATGCAAAGAACCCCTTATAACAATGGGGAATAACACATATACATATATATCTCTAACACCCCCCCTCAAACTCATGGTGGATCAACAACACTGAGTTTGGAGAGGTAGAAACTATGCTGAGCTCGAGTCTGGGCCTTCGTGAAGAAATCCGCTATCTGAAGCTCGGAAGGCACATACTGGAGAGCAATCACCTGATCATGCACACAAGACCGCATAAAGGAAGCATCAACACCAATATGCTTGGTAAGCTCATGCTTCACGTGGTCACGGCAATACCGATAGCACTCAGATCGTCGGACAAGAGTGGAGCTCTGTAGTAACAAAACACCAAAATCCTCAAGTAACCACCGTAACCAAGTAATCTCTGCCAAGAGAGCCATAGCACGTAACTCACCTCTCGACTCGAACGGGACATCGCGATCTGCTTTCTTCGCCTTCCGTGCAATGAGAGAACCACCAAGAAAAACACAAGAAGCGAGATAGACCGCGATCGAGGGATCGCCGCCCAAGTAGCATCCGAATAAGCTCAAGTCAGAATGAGCCGGAGTGTGGAAAGAAAAGACGGCGAGAGATAGTCCCACGAAGGTATCGCAGAACTCGAAGAAGGTGGTCAGAGTGGACCCGAGCGGAGCAGATACGAACCGACTCGTAATGTGGACAGATAAGTGATATCCGGACGAGTAATGACAAGATAGACAAGACTCCCAACAAGATGACGATAGCGAGCCTGGACGTAAAGAGGCTCGCCATCGAGAGTCTGAGGTGAACATTGAGTTCCATGGGAGTCTCAACAAGATCTGACGATGAGAGAGGCGCGATCAAGAAGATCCCGAATATACTTCTCTTGGGACATAAAGAAACCATCCGGAGTGGAAGTGACCTCAATCCCAAGGAAGTAACGAAGAGGACCAAGATCCGACATAAGAAATCGCCACTAAGACGAGCCTTGACAAAGGCAATGTACTCGTAATCATCTCCGTGAATGATCATGTCATCAACATACGTAAGAAGAAGAGTCCACCACGAGACGAAGTGGACAAAGAGCGCAGGATCATGATCACTAGGTGAAAAGCCGCAGAGTGACCACAGAGGAAAAGCGCCAAACCAAGCACGAGGGCTTGCTTAAGGCCATAGAGAGAACGACGAAGACGCATGCACCATACCCTCGTGAATGTAATACCCAGGTGGCGGAAGCATGTAGACCTCCTCACGCAACTCGCCATTAAGAAAGGCATTCTTGACATCAAGCCGAAAGCAGACAGTTGGCGAATGCCGCCCACCGCAAGAAGAGCGCGACAAGGGTCATGTGAGCCACAGAGCAAAAGTCTCGTCAGAGTCACGACCATGCTCTCGCTGGAAGCCACGAGCAACAAGACGCGCTTTATAGCGCTCAAGAGAGCCATCGAGCGAGTCTTGATCTTATAGACCCACTTACACGTGATGGGGCGAGAGCGAGATGGAAAAGGAACAAGATCCCAAGTACCAAGACGCTCGAGGGCAGAATCTCCTCGGCCATAGCATACCGCCACTCGTGATGAGTAACAAAGATCACGATAGGAGACAGCTCAAGAGTAGCCGCACTGAAAAGCCAAACGGCAGGAGGCCGAATCGATCGACGATCGCGGAGGCGTAGGGAGGAGAAGATAACCCATCGTGGAAGATGGATCATCGTGAGAAGATAGAACATCGTGAGAAGATGGCTCACCGAATATCCTCAATACGAGGTCGACGAGTGTAGACGAGTGTAGTGGAGGAGCGGAGGAGCCGGCAAAGCGCGACAACGGCGAGAGACCACAGGAGGAATATGTGGAGACTCGGTGGGGCGGGGCGGAGAAGGGCAAGACAGATATAGGTGTATCCGGAAAGGTCAAAAGGACGAGACTCCACAGAGGAAGCCGCCGGGCGAGAGGTAGGACGTGGGTAGAAGGGACGAGACTCATCGAAAGTCACATCCCGAGAAATCCGCGATCCGTCGACCAACAGATCCCAAAGACCGATATCCCTTGTGCTCTGTGATCAGATCCCGTAAAGACACACTCAACAGATCGAGCAATCGGCTTGGTACGCTCGAGGCGAGGAGAACATAGCAAACGCAACAAAATGACGAAGGACGAGTAGTCGAAGAAGACCACAAAGACGCCAACAGGATCGCACTCAAGAGCGTAAGAGGTCGGATGTTAACGAGATAGGTGGCAGTGGAAACAAATTTCGGCCCAAAAGCGAGGTGGAATAGAGGCGGCAATCATTAGGGCACGAGCCGCCTCAAGGAGATGACGATGCTTGCGCCAAGAACACCATTCGAGCATGAGCACCGTGACGAGAACCGAGCGAGAGTACCGCCAGCGAAGGAAGCTACGCAGTAACGAGAGGTACTCGCCAATGAGTCGCACGAAAGACACGAATAGGGGTGGAGAACGTGTATGGACCATAGTGGCAAATTGTTTATAGATAGATAAGACTCACTACGAGAAGACATGAAGTATATCCAAGTGTGGCGAGAAAAATCATCTATAAAATGATATAATATCGATGGCCCTTTCAAACGAAGGAGCTTAACCCAGCATATCCGAATGAACAAGATCAAAAGGACGCCGAGACACCGACTCACTATGAGGATAAGGAAGTCAATCTGCTTACCTAACTTACACTCGACAATCTAAAGACACATCTCCGAGATGCACTCGAAGACCACGACGAACCATAGACGGCATGCGAGATCCACACGATGACCAAGACGGTGATGCCACTGCTGGAAGGAGCTGGTAGGCGAGGTGACAGAAGCTGATAGACTGGTGGCAACGGTAGCAGCGGAAGGAAGGTGAAGCCAGTCAAGCTCCCAGAGACGCTGTGAGTCAAGGCGCCGAGGGCCAGAACCAACCGAGCTCCGTGTGGCGGTCCCGAACACAACAAGAGTCGAGTCGAGAATGACCCGACAACCAAGATCGATGTCGCCCACAGAAGAAGTCGCATGGCGAGGCGAGGAACATAAGCAATGTAAGGAACATGAAAAGAGGAGTTGCTAAGAGGTCCTCGACTGCAGACAGAAAGAGATGTACCATCGCAGAAGAACACCGACAGAGAATCAAGGGTGTAAGGAAAGACAGAGTGGAAGAATCGTGAGTCATGTGAAACGATGCTCCGTAATCAAGAATCCACGGGATGTACCGATCGTGTAGGAGGTGGTCTCTCGTGCGAAGAGTCGTGAGCGAGCCCGCAGAACTCGCCGAGGAGAACTCGGCGCGCAGCGGCGTCGGGTCCGCTATCTCCCGCTCGCTGAAAGAAATCGCCAAGAAGTCGATGCAGCGCCGATGTAGAAGCACGAGCGATGCTAGTAGAAGAACGGCGAGAAAGATGCCGCCGCTTCTTATAGCATCGGGACTCAATGTGGCCGACCTTATTGCAAAGGAGCGGTGAGGACGACCACCGCCGGATGGAGGCGACCACCACCACCGTGGCGGCCACGGAGGAGGCGGTGTCGCGACGCGTGGAGCCGCTTGTAGCAGTGTGCGCGGCGAGTACGGAGGAGTGGTAGCAGCCAAGACCACTCAAAGTAGTCTCCTCCGCACGTATCTCGCAAGAGCCTCCAGAGAGTGACACGAGGTGGCGTGCAAGGAGCCGGGCACGCCGCGCTCAAACTCGGGACGGCGCAGTAAGGAACTCGTGAGACCCACCGAAACTCGACGACGCATACCAGCAAAGATCGACAGAGCGACGGCGGCCCGGCGAAGCGGAGAGAGTCCAACGACGCCGCATGCAGAGCTCGAGTGTAAAAGCGCCAACGGTAGCATCACCTTGCTGCAGAGTGCTCTGGCGACCACGGACAGTAGAGAGCATCACCGAGGGCTCGTAGCGCCGACGAAGATGAGTCCACATCCGAAAGCGAGGAGTCCCACAACCTCGTAAGAGAACGAGCTCGATATATCGCGATGAGGACAAGCAGCAGCCGAGCGTCGCCGCCGTACCACCGAGTGTAGGCGGTCAGCGATCCTTGTAGAAGTCCAAAGCCTCCCGATGGCGAGATAGCCTCATCATCGCCAAGGCGAAGCGGTCTCAGCAGCCTTTTTGTCATTTCTCGAAGCGGCGCAACAGCGAGGCTCGTCGGTGGTGTAGGCAAGCGGACAGTGATATCGCGCAGGACGCCCCAGAGACGAAGACCACGCATGTGGATGCGCATGTGAGACACAAAATCGGTGTAATTAACACCATCGAATATCACCGGCAATGGCGTGAGGAAATAGTGCCCATTGGTAGGCGGCGCCGGCGGCGCGGCGACAAAGCAACGGTCTAACAGCGACGACGACGGCGCGCGGTTAGAACGACGTAATAAAATTTTCTCCTCTTTTTTTTTTTTTTTTTTCTTTTCTTTTGGCCGCTTAAAACCAACCGCCGAGGCCCGCTCGCCGCGAGACCGAGCGGGAACCCTAGTTCCCAAGTCTCGCATGGCGGCAGAAGAAGCGAGCGGCGGCGCTCCCTTTTCGCGACGGCGCCCTCTTCGGCGATGTAGGCACTGCCTCGGACGGAGGCGGCGACGTCCGGCGGGCGCGTCAAGGAGCCAAGTCTCGTGGCGGCGCAGAAGGAGCTGCACTCGCGCGCGCGCTTCCCCTTCGGCGACGGCGGCTTCTTCGGCGACGGAGTGTCGGCGACGGAGGCGGCGACGTCCGATGCTGCGGCGGAAGGAGGCGGCGCGGCGACACGAAGACGGCAACGTCCGGAGGCGCGGCGGCACGGTGCGGTGACGCGTCGGGTGGAGCGACCCGCTACCGACGGCGGCGACGCGTGGATCTCGACGGCGACGCGCGTCGGGTGGGCGGCGGAGATGACGAGCGGCGGCGGACGAAGCGCGCCGCCGACTCACGGAGACGCCAAGATGACGCTCAAGGATGAACTCGGCACGACGACGACGGCGGCGGCGCATAAGCGGCGACGGCAAACCCTAGGTTGGCTCGATACCATGTGATGAATATCGCCAGATTCACATATGGGGCCAATGGGCCAGTATATATACACAAGTACATATGGTGAATATGCAAAGAACCCCTTATAACAATGGGGAATAACACATATACATATATATCTCTAACATTTACCACGATCCTGTGGAACACCTAGGTCGATCTCCAAGAGACGTCAAAGGCCACACTAGTACTGATAGTAACTTAATCCAGTCTATTCAGTTCATACCATCCTCCACATCTTTGCATCCTTCGCGACCACGGAATCGCCATCTCTCCTTCGGCACCTGTCCACCACACACGGACACGGCATTTCCTCCCAAAGATGTCCAACCACGTAGCGTTTCATCACAGAAGCTCTTGAGAGCATCACGGTTCACGAAAAATGATCCACACTAGCTAGCTAGTGCACTACGGCGTACGGCCTCGGAAGTACGCAGTATCACAAGGTTTCGATCGGAGCAAATTTCGCAAGTACTAACGTCTTTTGTATCGTTTTCGTGCAACGCCGCGGATTGTCCAAACTTTGACGAGAAGAAAACGAAGAATTAAGAGTAAGCTCATCGGAATGGCTGTGATATGCTGAGTTTTGCACGTACCAGCTAGCCGAAGCAGCGCGACCTGGAGCGTCGGCTCTGCAACGAGCGCGCGGCTCCCGAGACGCGCCGCGGCGCCGAACTGCACGGCGGCCTCGCGGGCCGCGCCGCACTCGGCCATCTTTTGCCCCAGCCACAGCAGCTCGGCGGCATGCTTCTCAGCCGCCGGGCCGCCGAACCCCTCGTCCAACGCGGCAGCGGCAGTCGGTCTCCACCACCGTATCCCCGTCCTTATGGCGCGCATGGCCAGCTCCATCCCGGGCCACTCCCCTCCCGCCGCCGCCTCCAGCTGCAGCAGCGTGCGCTCGAACGCCCCCGCGAGCGCCGCGCGGTTCACGGCCCCGACCCGCGCGCCGCCGGCGCGCACGTTGTCGTCGAGCAGCCGCTCCGCGAGCCCCCGCACGAGCTCGTACTTCCGGGAGGCCACGGGGAGCCGCGACGCCACGGAGAGCACGTGCGCGAGCGCGCGTCCCACGCAGGTGGCCCCCGCGGGAGACCCCGGGTCCGCCCGCGGCAGCGCTGGCGCGAGCGCGGGAGGAGGCAGCGGCGGCGGGGGAGACAGCACGGAGAGGAACGCGAAGAAGAGGGAGATGAAGGCCTGCGCGGCGAGCAGCAGGAGCCGGCGGAGCACGGTCAGCGCGCGCGCCGCAGCCACGGGAAGCGGCAAGAGGAGCACCGTAGACGTAGAGCCCTGCGGCGGCGATAAGGCCGAGAAGAAGCTCGCGGCGAGGGACGCGAGAGGGTCCCTGGGCGGCCGGAGCTGGTGCCTGCGCTGCTGCGTCTCCATTCTCCTCGGTAGAGTGATGAGGTAGAGAAGAGAAGTCCAAGGCTCGGAGCCAACGAATCACGGGGTGCAAGGAACGCGCGCGCTTTACTTATCCAGCCAGAGACGACATGCGGTACAACACGGGTCGAGCCTTCTCACACGCTGGTACGCGCGGAGGAAGGAGGCGACAAACTGGGTGGTCGCCGTGGGCTACGTGGACGATTCGTCAGTCCGGTTGCGTACTAGTGGTGATATATGGCTGTAGTTGAACTGAATTGCTGGGTTCTTTACTAGAGCTATAATCAAGTAGAACTTTTGTTGGTCGAAACGCCATAGCTGTAGTTCAGCCTTGTCGATGACCTTTGGATAAAGACGAAATAAGGCAAGAGAGTAGACGGTGAGACAAGTCAAGACGAAATAAGGCAAGAGAGTAGACGGTGAGACAAGTCAGACACTGCAAAATCGTGCACTCACTGCACTTCACTCAGGCTTTTCAAGGCAAAGCAGCATACTTCATACAAGGCTTGCGATATCCTGATTACAATGCTGCCGCTTACCATTTATCAAACCTTAAATTACTGCACTCAGATGCCAAAATCTTCTCGAACTCGTGGTAAAGTATTAATTTATGAATGACCACACAGCAGGCAAGACCGCAAGAGTTCAATGGTTCACGAAGAGCACAGGGGCTGTACTCCTAGACTCCTAGTTGATCAAAATTGCCTGCAACCAGGGGCGCCTTCCAAAAATTTACTAGTTGGAGATATCACCTGAGGAGTTTTTGTAGTCTTTTCTCTGCTGCAAGGCCTGATTTGTTCTGCGGTTCCAAAGCTAAAGCATGCCTGAAATCTACACATGCAATGGATTATGCAAGGAGCAAGGTACAGATAAGGTGAACTCTTAAGAGAAGATTTTCTTCGAAGCATATTTGAGACAACTGAATACAGAATACACAGTTTGGCAACAAGTTTGACCGCTCATCAATAATGAGAGTAGAACAATACTCTCATCTACCATCTTCTGCTTAGGCATATGAAGGACTAAATTGAACAGATTGAATTTACATTATGAGTTAGCAAACGAATAGATTGGCAAAGATGTCACGCATGATCACTCTTCTTCCTAAATTTTGCAAATGCAAATGTATTCTGCCAACAAAAGGGTTTACTTCTAAAACTATTGAATAAATATCTTTGGCCAAGAAATATTCCTTTTTCTATATTTGAGTGACACTATCTGCACAGTTCCCATCAGGTCCCTGGTACTGCCGTACTGGAAGCCAGGAAGAGCTTGGTTTTATGATGTATCCTTTATAGAATATCTTGTACTGATGTTATGTGCTATATGTTAATTACATGGGATTTATGCACAGCATATTGATCATTGAACATTAATTAACTGAGGATTTCTAGCAAATATGACGCAAAAGAATGCAAACATCCATTGAGCTTTGTTTTCTAGCCCTTGAAAGGTTTTTACACCAGTGTGAGCGATTTAGCGTCATTACAAGCAGTTGGTGTTATGGACTAAGACCCGAGGCACCGCAGCAACGCGTGAACAGCACTGTGGTACTGTGCCTACTTCCTGTGCCTCCAGGCTCCTTCTAGCCGTTTGTTGAGTTTAGAGTTCTCAGTTATTCAGGTCTTTCAAGTTCCTCCGTTTTCCTATTTTCAGTTTCCAGTTTCTCGCTTCTCTCTCTCTCTTTTGTTTTTCCAACTTTGTTTGTTCAGTTGTAAATTGTGATCGGAACTCTATTCTTCTTAATACAATGATGTGCAATTCTTTTGCGCGTTCTCGAAAAAAAAAACAGCACTGTGGACAGCAGCGCCTTGTGAACAGTACTGTCCGCAATTATTAGAAAGAATTTATTATTTAGAAATCTATCTATTAAGTATTAGGTATTATCTATTAGTTAGGCAAGTTATTATTAGATTAAATTGTTAGATATATGTTTAATTATAGGTTATTACTTAAGCGTCAAGTCGGGTCATCTCTATAAAAGAGATAACATGTATTCATTATCAATCAAATAAAAAAATAAATAAAGTTAGTCTCTAAACAGTTGACTAAAGATCAAAACCTCTTTGTTTGTCGGGAAGAGCCCCGACCGAGCTTAGAGGGCGATCTCTTGCCTCCCTAATTAATCAGGTCTCAGAGCCTCGTTACCTCGATAGGGAAGAGCTCTACCAGCGGTTAGATGAGAGTGAATGCCCTACCTTCAGTCTTCGGACCTGTTGGACGCACAAGTTTACCAACCTAATTAGCCACACTTGCCAATAAAGCTGGCTTCAACCCTTTGACAGCATTATCGGATGCAAGTAATTAGCGAGCGACAGAGTATCATGAAAGGTCCATTTTTGTTTTTTGATATGCTAGAAAAAAGTAATGCCATGCTAGGAAAATGCCACACCTTGGAGAGCTTCTTGGTAATTCAAAACTACTTCTCTTGCGGTACCTCGTCGGAGATATGCTTTAACGAGACAACAAAAAAAGAGATCAGGATTTTGACGTCGCCATTACAGCACAAGATGGTAATGATACAAGAATCATATAGAACCATCCAATGGGAGTATTTATTTCTTTTTTTTTTTTGGGTTATGACAGCTATGAAAATGTACACAACTTGAACTGATCATTAGGAATTATCATCATTCACTGCATTGCGTCAGCACAATACAAGACATTCTCTTTCTTTTTCTAGAATACAGGTATTTCAGGAGTTTAATTGACTAAGCAAACTACTCCGTGTGAGTACTTAATGAAGAGATGGTGTTCGTACTTGAAGAGATGCATACGCAACCACAACCAGAATTCTTTTCAGTAAGGAAACTAAATAAATGTCGCATTTGATTTAGCTTAGTGCTTAGATCAGTATTTTCGTATCCATAGGGTGTCATCAACTCATCATAGATCAATAAACTCAAACTTGTCACACTCTTTGTGTGGACCAGAAGATCCATCCATACCACATATATGTAGTTAGAATGCCAATAATTTTTTTTGTATGAGATATCTTATCAACAAAAAAAATGCAAAGCAAAATGTACTAACATACAGAGGTTGGATTTTCGAAAGAGCAGAACCCAAAAGTGAAATGTACTAGAAATCATTATACACAGAAGTATAATCGAAAAGTAAAAATTACGTTGTGCATTATTAAAAGGGACCATCTGCATCTTATGTTACTAGAGAGAGAGAGAGGAAGCCTTCAAACACCGACAAAAAAATTCCTTACCTTTTTATCCAACAGTAAGGCCTGGTCACAATCCGCTTCAGCTTGCTTAAAACTGCATAATATCATAAATGCCTAGCTTTAAAGTGCTTATTTCAGACAAAACTTGAGTGGTCAAAATGAATGCTAGCAAGTATACCGGCCAAGTTCCAGATAAGCAGCGGCTCTGTTGCAGTAATATGTTGCATTTGTGTCATTCAAATCGATTGCCTCAGAATAAAATTCAATCGCTTTGCTCCACTGTCTTTTTTTGTAAACATTATTTCCCTGTCAAAGGGAGTCAAACTTCAATAGTAGATTGTCGGAACTATTAACAAGTTAGATTCAAAGTTCAAACAAGCATGTGCTCAAGACATGCAATCAATTGCTTTAATCTGGTGGCAACTCAAAGACCTAGCATAACTATACTTCCCCACATTCTAAAAACCAGTAACCATTTATACTCTAATTTTACCTTGCATGTGCATACTATAATTTGGTCCAGTGCAGGTATTTGTACTTTCTATGTGGTGTGCTAATGCTGCAAACAATAATCATATTAACTATTAAGGCATGGCCTAAAATGACCTCCTTAATCCTATTGATTTCTCCAAATCTCTATTTATTAAGATAGATAAATAATTGCTAGGATTAATAGAAGGGTATAAGGAGAGAGCATGTGACAAAGTCTTCTAGTAAAGGTAGCAAGACTTGTAGTTAGGAATGCAGTATTAAATTTGCAATTAGCCTGGAACACAGTACTGGTCAATTTTTAACATCAGGATTCAGGACTGGTCAGAAGGTGTGTAAGAAAACATAATATAGAAATCAGGCCCTATGGAATCAAGGATCAAAGAACCGTTACCAGGCAAAATCCCGCTTGGGGCCCGGTAACCGGTAAAATCAGATGAAATTCAGTTTGCAAAATTTGAATTCGAATTTCTACCAGCCGGTAACCGGAAAAAAACCAGAAAACAACAATTGTAGAGTGTTTAATAAAGTAGCAATTGCAAAAAATAGAGAAAACCTTGCTAGCTTCACTCTCTAGCGCAGTCCTCTCCCCCCGAAGTACGCAGCAGCATCTAAAGTAATAAAAACATAAGACAATGGTAATGAATAAT
The DNA here is from genome assembly GCA_036346255.1 of Ampelocalamus luodianensis. Classification (NCBI taxonomy): domain Eukaryota; kingdom Viridiplantae; phylum Streptophyta; class Magnoliopsida; order Poales; family Poaceae; genus Ampelocalamus; species Ampelocalamus luodianensis. Next base: position 4,661,339 of record CM070634.1, read on the forward strand.
AACTTGACTAGCATACTAAAAACAATATATACAATAATGGTGTAGCAAACTAGCAATTCATACCAATACATTGTCGAGAACCGCGAAGGTTGTGCAATGTACTCATTATTATCAAATAGTACAAGTCCTTCATATTCATCAAGGTAGGCTTTGTATTGATCCCAAGTGTATGTTTCATGGGTATGTTGTAGCCAATGATTATAAACTTGTTGGTAATATTCGGGTTCTACCCGCTGATAAACTATTCCTGAATTGTTGTTGAAGGGCACGAGACCGTAATGGTGAGTACGATAAGAAGAATTTTTGACGAATGAGAATCATCACCAGAAGGTAATAGGTTGGCATCTCGACGTCCATAAGTCCTTGAGCTAGCATGGGATTCATATGAAGAAGAGTCATGTGGCTGAGAACGATCTTGTTTGCGACTCTTACCCCTCATGTAGGTCGTATGAATTGTTTTCCCAGCATGAGTCTTATGACAACTATGGTCTTTATCCTGGGTAGTATGCGTGAAAATTTTCTCGCAGGTGAATTCCAATGGTTTGTCTTGTGTTGCATCATGCGTTGTCCCACCATCAGTGCTATCATCAGACGACGGAGAACTATTGTCACCAGACTCTTGGTACTGCACTTCATCAGATGGCGGACTTTCTGTTTCGTCATCGCTTTCCACAATGTTCTCCGGAATTTTCTTTTTCTTCTATCAGCCTCTCGTTTTTTTGTTTGTATAAGAGAGGCAAAGTCTGCAACCAATTTTGCAGTCGGTTGGCTACAATATTTCCTTTTCCCAAGATGACTCTTGTCAATAGTTGTCTTCGTCTATTCCTTCAACGGTTGATCATCTAGTGCTTTTTTCAGTTCCTCGTTAGGGATGGCATCAACTACAATCTTGGATGGAATAGGGGGCTCACCTTCCTCGTCTAGTACGGGCTCCGATTCTACCATGGAGCTATCAAGCCACTCATGGATTGGGTTATCCCTGTCGTACATAGTGGCATTAATTACATCGCCAAAAGGATCTATATCTCTATCCTCATTTCTAGTCTCATGCTCTTGCAATCGCAGCCTTAGATTGTAGTGGACATATACGAGCTTATGCGATTTCTTGTACCCAAGACGGTTCCTCAATTGTGTATGCACCAAAGCAAATGTGCTCCAATTACGTTCACATCCAGTGGAGGAAACACATTGTGAGATAATCTGTAAGGCATATTTTTGTAGTGTTGGTGTCCCCGCTCCAAAAGTCATCCACCATGTAGCTACAAGTAACATGAAAATTATATTAAACTCATAGTGACGATTGATTTTCTATGTATATATAAGTTGATAACAATATATCTATAGTATGACGAGATGCACTAATGTAAGCCTCATTTGAAGCAAATAGGCCTCGCCGATTCTGATAAATTCTAGCTCGCCTAGAGCACCTTTGCCTCCTCGGGTGTATCGGCTATTCTTTGAATTGCCATTGTCACAGAAACGACGAGGATGGATTCTTCCTAAACCATATAGGTTGTTGCTCATGGGTTTAGCACGCCGCCATTGTCAAAGTTTGGAATTCAACACACTCACAATGTTAGAAAAAATACAACAAATATGTGTTAGAATTTAGGAAACTATCTACTTGCCTGCAAGTATATAGGTGCGGTGCTTGAGCATTGCAATTCTTTTATTAATTATCTCCATAACACGATCACAGGTAGCATCATCTTCTGCCAATGCGACGTCAAGTTCTTGCTCGAGTTCATATGTTTTTCAAACCAGTCCTGCCACAGTTGCGGGTTTCTGCTGGTCTGCAAATCTTAGTAGTCGATAAACCGGTTCTACTACTTTAATGACCTAATGCATAGAGGTCCACCATTGTCTACATGTGAGACAGGAATACATGTATTCTCCTTCTTCAGTCGTGGACAAATGGTTGGAGCTCCACACATCTGACACCATCCACTTCATAAACATGTCTTTTCTATCCCAAAAACTTTTTAAGAAAACAAATATCGTTCCAAACCTTGTGGCGTTTGGACGAACTATCTCTCCTCCAATATGTTCTCGCATTTCATTATGGAGGCTATTGTGGCTGTATAGGAGTCGAGAAATCCTTTTCGCCGCCTTCACAACACTAGCAACCTCCTTGAACCGGCTAATATCCTTCAACATGAGGTTGATGGTATGTACCGCACACGGCTGCCAGACTAAAGTTGGATACTCTTCAATGACGAATTGACATGCTTTCTTGTAGTTTGCACCATTGTCAGTCACAATCTGCATAATATGTCGAACTCCAAATTCTTCCACAACTTTACGTATCACACGATACAAAAAGTCAGCATTTTGCATCTCACGATTGGCGATTGCATTCAACGACTTATAGAAAAATATTCTTCCATTGCGAGTACAACATGAAGTTAATAATACTCATCTGTGTAGGTCTTGACCATGAATCACACAACTCCATATATACCCCCGTCATCTTGGAACTCTGCTACATACTGCTTTATATCTTGTTCGTTAGCATCAAGATATGGCCCATCGATTTCATGGCCTCTTGGTGGCGCCACGCCTTCACCAAGTTTGTGTGTCTCTTTGATAGCAGCACGAAAATAAGGAAACTCTGCCTTTTTTCCCAGCAATGTCATTACTATGAAACCACTTAGACCAAATTTTCCCAAGTTTCGACCAAGAGCCTCCACGTATTGTTGTATCAATGCGGGTTTGCCGGGATGCCTGACCTGCCAAAATATCAGAATCAACTCTCACAGAATGTGACCTGCCAAACATCGTAGAAATGACACCACTTCCCCTGTCACTTCCCCTACCACCACCATGTTCAAACGTTGCATCCTTGGCTTTTGCTCTTTGTTGGAGCTGGTGTACCTCCAACGACTCTCGGTGAGCCCATTCCATCTGCATTTCCTCGTTATCATCGAAAACATCTTGAGATGATGGTCCACGAGCTACAAGCTCTCTTGCAGCCTGCTCCATTCGCAGTCGTTCATCTTTAATAGCTTTTTTTTTCTTGCCTTTCCTTCTTCAAGACTTGCCAGCATAAGCCTTCGGACTTCCGCCGGAACCCCACTACAAGCAACAACATCTCTGTGTCTCCCGGCAATATGTTCTTTTAGGCGGGTGACACCTCCGCCTGATTTTGTTACATTACAATATCTGCACTTCCAACCAGCACCTCCTAGTCTCTCTCCATGCTCCCAAACATTGATAGATTTAGGAGTCATCACCTACAATAATCCATACAGGATGAAAAATGAGTCAATTTTTGGTTGATTACTTACATGAACTTCAAGCTTTAATAAATCACATATAATCTGTTAAGACATTTTACAATGTTTAAATCTTTTTAACTATTGTAGCTCCCAATGACTTGATAGACCAGTTTCAACAAATGCCTATAAACAGCCAAAAATGAGCTCTCGTAATCTTGCATCAAAGGTGATGCATCAACCTGAGGTTATGAGAGTAAAATTTATCTTTGATGATTCAAGGTAACACTTTATTAAAATATAGGAGGATGTGCAACATGCTAAGATCTCTTCTTCTAGAAGTCTATCCAAATTCCAAACCCCCTATGCACACAACCAATAATGTAAAAGTTCAAGAAAGAATACTTACCGGCGTACTGCTATGGCCTGCTGGCTGCTGCTGCTGGTGGCTGTAAATGGAGGGAGGGAGGGAGGGAGGGAGGGAGGAAGACAAGAGAGGGACACTGAGGTTGAGTTGCTATTCTGGACAAGCAAAAAAGCAAAGAGGGGGCTGGGGGCAGGGAATCTATTCTGCACAAGCAAACAACATCAGGGGGGCCAGGGCAAAGCATCCAATGCTCCAAAAAACAAAACCAGATTTGGAAATTTTCAGCTGGAATTTTTCATCCCAGTCCCTGGGCGGTAGGTGGTTACCGGCCGGGATTTTAATCACTGGTACTCACACCAGTAACCAATGGTGATGTTGATGTTCATGCATCAGAGTTGTTGAAAGAAAAGGTTTATTTTCAACGAACAATCTGTTGACCCTTGTTTTCTTTTGCTGAGGGAGGGGTGGTATGGGGATGAAAAAGATGGGATGGGTGGGGAAGATTCCATACAGTGATTAAAATCCCGGCCGGTAACCGCCTACCGCCCAGGGACGGGGATGAAAAATTCCGGCTGAAAATTTCCAAATCTAGTTTTGTTTTTTTGGAGCATTGGATGCTCTGCCCTGGCCCCCCTGATGCTGTTTGCTTGTGCAGAATAGATTCCCTGCCCCCTGCCCCCTCTTTGCTTTTTGCTTGTCCAGAATAGCAACTCAACCTCAGTGTCCCTCTCTTGTCTTCCTCCCTCCCTCACTCCCTCCATTTGCAGCCACCAACAGCAGTAGCCAGCAAGCCATAGCAGTACGCCGGTAAGTATTCTTTCTTGAACTTTTACATTCTTGGTTGTATGCATAGGGGTTTGGAATTCTGATAGACTTCTAGAAGAAGATATCTTAGCATGTTGCACATCCTCCTATATTTTAATAAGGTGTTACCTTGAATCATCAAAGATAAATTTTACCTCTTATAATCTCAGGTTGCCATTCCTAATAGGGACAATTCCATTCTTTTTTGTAACCCTTTTATTTTTTTTGCATGTGAGGTTGATGCATCACCTTTGATGTAAGATTATGAGAGCTCATTTTTGGCTGTTTATAGGCATTTGTTGAAACTGGTCTATCAAGTCATTGGGTGCTACAATAGTTAAAAAGATTTAAACATTATAAAATGTCTTAACAGATTATAGGTGGTTTATTAAAGCTTGAAGTTCATGTAAGTAATCAACCAAAAATTGACCCATTTTTCATCCTGTATGGATTATTGTAGGTGATGGCTCCTAAATCTATCAATGTTTGGGAGTATGGAGAGAGACTAGGAGTGCTGGTTGGAAGTGCAGATATTGTAATGTAACAAAATCAGGCGGAGGTGTCACCCGCCTAAAAGAACATCTTGTCGGGAGACACGGAGATGTTGTTGCTTGTAGTGGGGTTCCGGCGGAAGTCCGAAGGCTTATGCTGGCAAGTCTTGAAGAAGGAAAGGCAAGAAAAAAGCTATTAAAGATGAACGACTGCGAATGGAGCAAGCTGCAAGAGAGCCTGTAGCTCGTGGACCATCATCTCAAGATATTTTCAATGATGACGAGGAAATGCAGATGGAATGGACTCGCCGAGAGTCGTTGGAGGTACACCAGCTCCAACAAAGGGCAAAAGCCAAGGGTGCAACGTTTGAACATGGTGGTGGCAGTGGAAGTGGTAGGGGAAGTGGTGCCATTTCTACGATGTTTGGCAGGTCACAGTCTGTGAGAGTTGATTCTGATATTTTGGCAGGTCATGCATCCCGGCAAACCCGCATTGATACAACAATACGTGGAGGCTCTTGGTCGAAACTTGGGAAAATTTGGTCTAAGTGGTTTCATAGTAATGACATTGCTGGGAAAAAAGGCAGAGTTTCCTTATTTTCGTGCTGCTATCAAAGAGACACACAAACTTGGTGAAGGCGTGGCGCCACCAAGAGGCCATGAAATCGATTGGCCATATCTTGATGCTAACGAACAAGATATAAAGCAGTATGTAGCAGAGTTCCAAGATGACGGGGGTATATATGGAGTTGTGTGATTCATGGTCAAGACCTACACAGATGAGTATTATTAACTTCATGTTGTACTGCAATGGAAGAATATTTTTCTATAAGTCAGTGAATGCAACTGCCAACTGGTGAGATGCAAAATGCTAACTTTTTGTATCGTGTGATACGTAAAGTTGTGGAAGAATTTGGAGTTCGACATATTATGCAGATTGTGACTGACAATGGTGCAAACTACAAGAAAGCATGTCAATTCGTCATTGAAGAGTATCCAACTTTAGTCTGGCAGCCGTGTGCGGTACATACCATCAACCTCATGTTGAAGGATATTAGCCGGTTCAAGGAGGTTGCTAGTGTTGTGAAGGCGGCGAAGAGGATTTCTCGACTCCTATACAGCCACGGTAGCCTCCATAATGAAATGCGAGAACATATTGGAGGAGAGATAGTTCGTCCAAACGCCACAAGGTTTGGAACGACATTTGTTTTCTTAAAAAGTTTTTGGGATAGAAAAGACAAGTTTATGAAGTGGATGGTGTCAGATGTGTGGAGCTCCAACCATTTGTCCACGACTGAAGAAGGAGAATACATGTATTCCTGTCTCACATGTAGATAATGGCGGACCTCTATGCATTGGGTCATTAAAGTAGTAATACCGGTTTATCGACTACTAAGATTTGCAGACCAGCAGAAACCCGCAACTGTGGCAGGACTGGTTTGAAAAACATATGAACTCGAGCAAGAACTTGACGTCGCATTGGCAGAAGATGATGCTACCTGTGATCGTGTTATGGAGATAATTAATAAAAGAATTGCAATGCTCAAGCACCGCACCTATATACTTGCAGGCAAGTAGATAGTTTCCTAAATTCTAACACATATTTGTTGTATTTTTTCTAACATTGTGAGTGTGTTGAATTCCAAACTTTGGACAGCGGCGGTGCTAAACCCACAGAGCAACAACCTATATGGTTTAGGGAAGAATCCATCCCTCGTCGTTTCTGTGACAATGGCAATTCAAAGAATAGCCGATACACCCGAGGAGGCAGTGCAGGCTCTAGGCGAGCTAGAATTCTATCGTAATCGACGAGGCCTATTTGCTTCAAATGAGGCTTACATTAGTGCATCTCGTCATACTATAGATATATTGTTATCAACTTATATATACATAGAAAATCAATCGTCACTATGAGTTTAATATAATTTTCATGTTACTTGTAGCTACATGGTGGATGACTTTTGGAGCGGGGACACCAACACTACAAAAATATGCCTTACAGATTGTCTCACAATGTGTTTCCTCCAGTAGATGTGAACGTAATTGGAGCACATTTGCTTTGGTGCATACACAGTTGAGGAACCATCTTGGGTACAAGAAACCGTATAAGCTCGTATATGTCTACTACAATCTAAGGTTGCGATTGCGAGAGCATGAGACTAGAAATGAGAATAGAGATGTAGATCCTTTTGGCGATGTAATTAATGCCACTATGTACCACAGAGATAACCCAATCCATGAGTGGCTTGATAGCTCCATGATAGAATCGGAGCCCGTAGTAGACAAGGAAGGTGAGCCCCCTATTCCATCCAAGATTGTAGTTGATGCCATCCCTGAGGAGGAATTGAAAAAAGCACTAGATGATCAACTGTTGAAGGAATAGACGAAGACAACTATTGGCAAGAGTCATCTTGGGAAAAGGAAATATTGTAGCCAACCGACTGCAAAATTGGCTGCAGACTTTGCCTCTCTTACACAAACAAAAAAACGAAAGGCTGATAAGAAGAAAAAGAAAATTCCGGAGGACATTGTGGAAAACGATGACGAAACAGAAAGTCCGCCATCTGATGAAGTGTAGTACAAGAGTCTGGTGACAATAGCTCTCCGTCGTCTGATGATGGCGCTGATGATGGTGGGACAACGCATGATGCAACACAAGACAAACCATTGGAATTCACCTGCGGGAAAATTTTCACGCATGCTACCCAGGATGAAGACCATGGTTGTCATAAGACTCATGCTGGGAAAACAATTCATACGACCTACGTGAGGGGTAAGAGTCGCAAATAAGATCGCTCTCAGCCACATGACTCTTCTTCCTATGAATCCCATACTAGCTCAAGGACTTATGGACGTCGAGATACCAACCTATTACCTTCTGGTGATGATTCTCATTCGTCAGAAATTTCTTCTTATCCTACTCACCATTAAGGTCTTGTGCCCTTCAACAACAATTCAGGAATGGTTTATAAGTAGGTGGAACCCGAATATTACCAACAAGTTTATAATCATTGGCTACAACATACCCATAAAACATACACTTGGGATCAATACAAATCCTACCTTGCTCAATGTGAAGGATTTGTACCCTTTGATAATAATGAGTACATTGCACAACCTTCGCGCTTCTCGACAATGTATTGGTATGAATTACTAGTTTGCTACACCATTATTGTTTATATTGTTTTTAGTATGCTAGTCAAGTTATTATTCATTACCATTATCTTATGTTTTTATTATTTTAGATGCTGTTGAGTACTTCGGGGGGAGAGGGCTGCGCCAGAGAGTGAAGCTAGCAAGATTTTCTCTGTTTTTTGCAATTGCTACTTCATTAAACACTCTACAATTGCTATTTACCAATTTTCCTTTGTTTTCCGGTTTTACCGGTTTTCCTACTGGTTTTTTCCAGTTACCGGCCGGTAGAAATTCGAATTCAAATTTTGCAAACTGAATTTCATTCGGTTTTTAGCCGGCTTTACCAGTTACCGGCCGGGAACCGTTACCGGGCCCCGAGCGGGATTTTGCCCGGTAACGGTTCTTTGATCCTTGGTGAGTACCACCTTGGATGCCAAAACTACTTGTTCTTGGATGAGAGAATACATATCTAAGATAGTACAAAGAAGCAATTTGTCTGATCCATGTGCTGCTACAAATGAAAGAGATATAGGATGATCATTGTGATTTCCTATGGGAATAGTGGCCTGCAAAAGTGGACGGAGTCATAGACTGTTTATAATCTTTTATAGGAAAATAAAAAAGAATACCTGAAAATGGCTAGACAAACAACCTGGCAACAACCTGAAAGTGCAGCAATGCCTACAAATGCATACATTCTATCTTCAAACTCAGATGATAGTCTCTTCAAAGGATATCCAGCTGTGGTTGGCAGAACTAAAATTCCAGTATCCTAAATGGCAACATATCAATGAATAAGTTAAGCACAAAAACTTCATGAGCAAACCCTTCAATTAAGCCAATGATAAGCTTTTGGCCAGAAATAATTTTGATTTCAAATTTACCATGAATTCTAGCTTATGGTATTGGTGACAAAAGGAGTTATACATGGCACCTCATGCTATCATTTTTATCATTTGACGAAATGGATAGAACCAAGTTAAATCATGCATGCAATCCATTGTTTACCATTGTTTTCCCGATCTATCACAGCGTAAATGTAATAGAATGCATAGAAGAACTCATTATCGGTTCATTTTTTACAGAATCAAGTCCTCCATGTAAGGACATTTTATTGTTGTCCAAGTATCAAACAATTCATTATCTAGTCACTAATTACTGCAGTATGAACTACATAACTATATAGTAGCTGCTTTACTTCTAGAAAAAGAGCCAGTAAAATTAGCATAGCTGAGTACCTGTTGTTAAATAATAGCAACTAAGAAAAGTAGTTAATTAGTCACAACTAAGAAAAGAATTAAGGGGAATAATACCTATAGAAGATTATTTAGTGCAGCTCGCAATTCATTTCGTACAGTGTACAGAGATTTGATGTTATGATGTGTGAAATTTACAGCTTGTAGTACACGAGTAGAGATATCAAGGCCAAGCTTAGGTTTTACAGTGTTAACCCAATCCTCATGGTTTGTCTTGAATTCATATCTTAAAAGTTGATTGACATGTAAGTTCCACAGTACTCATTGGTTCATGTTGAACTATAAGCAATTAGGCAAAACATTTCCACTACTAAAGGAACACCAGATAGCACCCCAAAAGAACTGTTTTTCTTGCATCAAACCATTGAACATTATGCATTCATTCATCAATACCACAAGCAAAGTTAGCTGCTTAGAAAGTGGCATCTAGTGCTAGCTGTGGATAATGGGACAAATAATCCACTCAACATAACCAAAAGTTTAGCAGTTAATCCCGCAAAATCAGTCATCACGGAGGGATAAGTTCCCCACCAGTAGATACTAATCAGTAAGCCAGACATCAAAGAGTTCACAAATTATGGAAACTTATGAACACTATACTCTTACTTGGACCTAACAGCTAACAACTCAATGCGTAAGGTGCAATTTAATAACCTGACATGGTGACCCAACTTGCCACTGATGGTTGACTCAACTAATATCAGACCAAGTGGCAAACAAGCCATTCTATCATACAGTACATAGTTAATTTGGTGCGTCGAAAAATTCAAATTTGACTCATTAGTCATTACACATCAATTCAGGCCACAAATGAGGATATTAGTACGATCAGTGAGTCACAAAGTTTTGATTAATTCCTAAAACAATCATCATTGCTGACATTAACAGATGAAGACATCACTACTGGAACCTAAATTTCTAGCACTTCATGTTTTCATCCTTCAAGATCCTTTACTCAATGTTACTTATTTGGACCATTTTCCAGAGCAAAACAATTTATCATTTCATTGTTTCTACACTGGAGCAAAGAATTATTCGAGACAAACCTCTGTAATAACAGCATAACTGTGGAGAGAGCTTTCAAGGCCGATATTCCTTCTTGCAACTTCGTCGCATGTTCACAATACTCCTGAAGGCATGGTACATTTGAACTAATATACTGGCCAATATTGATGTGCTTAGGCGGCTGATCTGCAAGATGTGGAGTTGACTGTGGCACATCTGGTTGTGTAAAATAAATATATCTAATCCTAGATGGCTAGATGAATTCAAGAAAAAGAGACATATGTGATATGGCTTACATGTGGGTAATATCTGGACAGCACTTTCTACGACATGCACTGTTTTCTGGTTGGGGACCCTCAGCAACTGAAAGCAATCATCAGCAAAAAATAACTGCCTTGTTTGCTTAAGTCCATCTGCGGTAGCAGGTAAAAGAACATCTCCAACACGATGCAGTACACAGGGATCTTGTGCAAACCATCCTAACAAGGTTAAGAGAGTCAGTGAAATAAGAAACAATCTACATGAATTTTCAACGAAAAAAAGAACAAAGTATGTTGCCCCTTGACAGTTGGCAAAGGTCTCTTAATTCTGAGTGGAGGCTGGTCCTCTAATGTATAATGATATTCTGTAAAGAAGGATATTGAATCAGAGGACCACCTCTCTTGGTCTCTTGTATATTTGAGATAGCCCCAAAAGTATTTGCAATCAATTCTAATGCAAAACAGACAATATGTATTGGTTTACGAACATGTTGATTGTTTGGTTACATATTTTGCATCACCAGTACCTTTAGCTTCAGATGATCTTTGTTTTCCGGGTAGTATGTAATATATGCGTTGTAATAGTTCATTGTGATTGTGAAGACTGAAGAGCTCTAAGTTTATTTTTTTACTAAAAAATAATGGTACACTTTAATTATGAATTTTAGTATGACTCTCAATTTAGTAACACCTTCTCTTTTTTTGGAACAAGGACCCTATTTTTTTATACAAGTAGAGTGTCCGTGCGTTGCAACAAAGGCAGAGTTCTAAAAGAGGGTGAGATGTACCAGCAGACAAGATCCTAAACTGTGCAGTAAATATTAATTTCTGACGAGCGCATCGATGGTGGCCGACCGGAGATGTGAAGCGGAAGCGAGGTCGAGGCTTGAGCCACTGCCGATGCGAAGCGCGATGAGCCTCCGCCTCCCGTCCCCTCCCTCCATTGTCGCTCTTTCCACTCCTATCACCTCGCCTCCCCCCCCCCCCCGCCCCCTACGTACACTCCACCAGACCCGTCGCCGCCTCCATCTCCCTTCCCCGCCGGCGAGTGGTGGGCAGTTAGAAGGGGAGAGGAGCAGTTGGGGTGGACGAGGGACTCACGAACAGTTCGGATTCGTTGGATTTTTTTTTCATATGAGGGGTGAGACGATCGTTCCGCTGTGGGGGTAAACCCCTTCTTTTATTAGTTAAGATAAAAAAAAATCCCATTACTTCTTTTGTAGGAAGAGAGAACAGATTTGACTTCTGTTCTAACATGGCCTGCAAGGCACATGTACATGCTTGCAAGGCAACTTGTGCCATAGAAAACATGAAAATGATTGTCATTATAAGTAATAAAATATAACAACATAAATCACTGGTAAGGGCAAGAAAATACCAATTGTATCTAAACTTTGTGAATTTGCTAAGGTCCCAATTGTAGACACTGCCCCATGAGAGGGCCTGAAACAAAGTACATCACAGAAAGATGCTGCAAGTCATACATCACCAGTTGTATCAGTACCTAAAAGAGTTTCAGGGCTTAAAATGTCAGGAATAGCAGACAATAACAGAAAAACATAGGGAAAATTTGAAAGAGCAAAACATAAGAACCAAGCTCTTGGAGAAACAAGTATCACTATGAAACATTTACGACGGACCTACTCAAGACAGAATTAATAATCACACAGATGGAAAACTTCTCCAACATTACTAATGATAGCAAGCAGACAAGTTCTTGATATACCATTGCAAAGATGAAACATTCTGGAAAAGAATTATAGACATAAGAGTCAAGGACACAACCAACTATCCAGGAGCTCATTCTGTAACCCAACAAAATATTGTATTACTGTGATGCGCACTCAAGCTGATCAAGATACCGTCACATAGTACAGTACACACTACACAATGCTCTTACTATAACCACACCCACATTGAACCGCAATGTTCAAAATTGAGACCGCACATATAATCATTCCAGGCTCTAAATGACTTGATAATATGCCACACGCAGATAACTGTTAATCATGTTAGAGATATGTTAGAGATAGGAATATAATCTCTTTGTATTCTTTATCTGTCTTTTGTATTGTCTTATCTGTATATGGCATACACCCCCTTATACACCCTATATATATTGCCTATTGGGCCTTTGAATATATATACACAATATTCATAACATGGTATCAGAGCCAAGAGATCTTGAGTTCAATCCCGGTTGGCGCAATTAAAAATAATAATTGCAGCCCACTTCTATTCTACGTCTTAGGTCTGATAGAGCCAACACGTGAGGGGAAGTGTTGAAGTATAAGTGAATTGCCCGCCTTTCCTCATCAGCTTAAGCTTTTAGGTGAACTGGTTAGTACATGCAACTCAATATGCTCTCTTTGTATTCCTTATCTGTCTTTTGTATCTCTAACAAAACATATCCTCATATCCCGATGAGACGTTAAACAACATGCCATTTGTAGTCGAAAAACACACACAAACAAAATTTCAAAATGAATACGAGAAAGAAAAATAACTAAACGTAATCGAATACAAGAGAAACACCTGTATAGTAAAGTTACGCATTACAACAGATACAAAAACAATTATCACACATGAAGATAGCATGCTCTTCATCAAGCAACAAAAGCATATCATGGAAAATGTTCCATTTACATGGATAAGTGAGAAATTATAAGTGGATGAAGTCTGTAGAAGTCCTTTGAAAAATACCAAGAGCGAAGTCGACAAGTTGTGCACAAACTGCCACAGCAGAACACGCATGACCCTCCATGGACAAGTGATGGAGATGCTGGGTTGATTGGAGTTCCACAGTGTAAATTTTCTCCAGTGACACTGTCAGAACATGGTAAATGAGTTTAAGATAAACATATTTAATTTTGGTGTGTCAGAATGCTACAATTATCTAATGCAGAACCCCTACAGATAGATGTATGTTAGGTTTTAATTTAAGCTTGAGGATTGTTCATGGTTAATATGAAATAAAGTTCTTGTTCATAATATTCAGGCTTACGATGTGTAGGAGTAGCAGTTCGGCACATGGGCAATGCATCTGAATTCAATGGCTACAAAAACTAGCCATTTCAAATAACGAGATTTTTTTCCGAGAAAGTGCAAAAGCTTTGCACATCTTTTCATTAAGCAGAAAAAAATACAATCGAATACAAATAGGAAAAAAGAAAAAACTCTGAGCACGACCAGAAGCACAACCCTTAAAGAAAAACTACAAAGAGAAAGGCAGAACACGCCACCACACCAGAGCAAGGACGTCAGCTCGAAGCCACGTCGACTCCACTCAATGACGCACAGCTGACCAAAGCTACAACTAGGAGGGGGAGATCAGAGACTCCAAGCCGACGCCTCCTAGGAGGAAACGATGCCGAAGGCGGTGTCGTCAACCGTAGCCGACCAAAGCTACAACTAGGAGGGGGAGATCATAGACTCCAAGCCGACGCCTCCAAGGAGGAAACGACGCCGGAGGCGTCACCGTTAACCGATCCGGCAGGAACCGGATCTGAGGTTTTCACCCCGGACAATGCCACAAGAGCTCAGGAAGAGTGAGGAACCGAAGCTCAAAGACGACGCCTCCAAGGAGGAAAATGACGCCCGAAGACGTTGCCGTCGTCAGATCCAACTAAAAGCGGGATCAAAGGTTTTCACCCGGAACAGGCACCCCCCCCCAACCTCCCTCCTTTGCCCGCCATAGCCGCCCCGCAACTGCACCACTGTAGCCACCTTCTCGCCGGCCGTCGCCTAGGGACCAACCGGGAATCCAGTGGAGACACCAGGTCCAGACTGCTGAGGCCACCTCCACTGACCTCTGTAGCAGGAGCACCGCTTTTTTTTTCCCCACAGATCCAGAACTTCAAACAGAAGTGGATAGTATTGGTGGTGCAAAACTTAAGGAAAGTTCAAACAGAAGACGGTTTATTTAGTATTTACTATGACTCAAACAGTCAAGTGAGAATTATTCCTGTGAATAGTGAATAAGAAACCTACCGATTAAGCAACTTTGCTATCTTTTAATACAAATTTGCTACCACCAGCTCTATACCAAATGGAGACAGGGGCTGATTATTCCTAAGAAATCTTTCTTGCATCTGCTGAAAGTTGGAAAACAGTCACCACAAAATTCCTCGATGGGCAGTGTCTTCCTGTAGGGATTAACCTATTCCAAAACATCAATCAGTAGGATAAGAAGATCCTATGCAGTTTGAGCAAGTTATGTGCTTCCTTGAGTCCCATATGTACTATGCATCAAGTTCCTAAAATTAACAAACTTAAACAAGCGCACCGCACAAGTAAAAAAAATGGCTTGCCTCGGTTTTGAGTATCTCAACATTATCTTTAGAAATCACCCTAACTCAAATAAATGGACAACTCTCCAAATGGTACATTAAACTGACCGTACAGTTTTTTGCAAAGAAAAAAACTTTATTTATATTGATGTTTGCACAAAGGCCCTTAAATTTGTAAAGATTTGTACGGATCTGGCCTAATAAAAGTATGTAAACCTTGAAAGGTAAGATCTTTTAGTTATAATTGACCCCATAGGAATTATTTTTGGACACTCCAGTGCATTCTAGTGCAGTTCCTGGTGCACACACCAGAACTCAATTTTTTTTGGTAATATTTTTCGTCTCCGACTAATGCAGAGGATATTCTGCACAAAATATAGAAAATGTGAATTGCATTGGTATCCTTCAAATTCATGATGTTACTCTTAACAATTTCTTGTCCTTTTCCCCTTCCATTTTCTAGACATATCATTAAGCTCACATCCTAGAGCTCTCTAAAATTAGTCACTACAGCTTCCAGTAACCTGGCACCAACAACTCACAATACTAGCTATCATTTCAATTGAATTTGAACCAACTAAAAGTACAAACCCAAAGCTGAGTTCATCCATCACATCACTGTCCTCCCGACGCAGGTGGCCCCCTGCTTCCGCAGCATCGCAATGGCCACCGCCCACCGCGGTGCGGCTCGCTGCCTTGTGCGTCCTCTTCCAGTCCGGGTTCCCAAACCCAGCTACATAACCCTCTATCTCGAAGCTAAAACACGACAAAACGGATCAAAACCACGACAGGAAACCCGCGATCGCGCGGAATGCGAAGCAGAGCGGGGAGCTTCAGAAGTTCACTTGTCGCTGGCCGCGAAGGTGAGGTCTGAGAGTGGGTGAAGCACGGCGGGAGGCGGCGGCGGAGCGAGCTCAAAGCGGTCGCAGAAGGCGCCAGAGTCGGGAGGCGCGCTGGACTTGCCGCGCGGCCTCCGCGAGGACGATGACCCCGGCGACGGCGATGCCCGCGACGATCCAGACACGGGTGTTGGAAGCTCCAACGACACCGCCGAAGCCCGATCGCGCCGAGGAGTCCATGGGAGAGGCGGAGGCGGAGAGGACCTAGGGCTTTAGGAGGGTTTAGAGCAGGGATCAAAAAACCGGTACCGGATCGAATCCCGGCGGGCGGGCGGGCGGGAACGTACCGGTCGGTTACCGAAAAAACCAGAAATTTTTCAGCTGAAATTCGTAATCTAAAATTTGAATTCCGAATCGTGGATGTCGGTAACTGTACTGGTTACCGCCCAGTAACCGAGAAAAACCGGTGTAAAAACCAGAAAAACTAGAATAACCGAAAAACATAGAAAATGGCTAATTGTTGCTTGGAATAATGCAAACATTAATTAGAAAGTGTTTAATGAAGTAACAATCCTCCAAGAGTTTAATGAAGTAGCAATTGAAAAAACAGAAAAAATCTTGCTAGCTTCACTCTCTAAGGCAACTCTCTCCTCCAACTCCAAGTACTCAACAACATCTAAAATAATAAAAATATAAGTTAATGGTAATGAATAATAACTTGACTAGCGTACTAAAAACAATAATGGCATAGCAATTCATACCAATACATTGTCGAGAAACATGAAGGTTGTGCAATGTACTCATTGGTATCATAGAGAATAAGTCCTTCATATTGAGCTAGATAGGTTTTGTATTGATCCTAAGTGTATGTTTTATGAGTATGTTCTACACAATGATTATAAACTTGTTGGTAATACTCGGGTTTCACCCATTGATAAACCATTCTTACATTGTTGTTGAAAGGTACAAGACTGTAATAGATAGTAGGATAAGAAGAAATGTCTGAGTAATGAGAATCATCACCAGAAGGTAATCTTCAAGACTTGCCAGCATGAGCCTTCAGACTTCCGCTAAAACCCTATTGCAAGCAACAACATCTTCGTGCTTCCCAGCAAGGTGTTCTTTTAGGCGGGTGACACCTCCGCCTGATTTCGAAAGATTACAATATCTGTACTTTCAACCAGCACCTCCTAGTCTCTCTTTATGTTCCCAAACATTGATAGATTTAGGAGCCATCACCTACAATAATTCATACAGGATGAAAAATAGGTCATTTTGTAAATATCGAAGTGCTAATTTTACTTGCTGTATGATGTCACTTGAAGGTATAGTGCTAGTGTATTTCTGCTTTATGATGTCAGTTCTTTATTTATGAGTACACGAACCTGCTGGAATACTTGCTAGAACGCTATCCTCTTGACAAGGAAGTTTGCTGGGGGTGATGAGCACACTAGTGCTGTGACAATTCACAGTGCTCCCCAAGACCTCTGCCTCCCAGAGCAGCTGCAATGCTTAAAATATTGGTATGCTGCCCTGCTTCATACTTCACTAGTTCTCTCTAGTTTTTTTGTTCCTCGATAAGTCAAATTCAGCTAGTACAGATATTTTAGCTTGTTAGTACTCAGTTGCTCCTATCATCCTATGTGCAAGGTGCAAGCTAATATATACATCTGCAGATGTTACAAATTTAAGAGTGTACTAATGCAAATCTTGTTGCTGCCCTCCTTGCTTGTTAGTACTCGGGCTTTATGAAAAAAAAGAGAACTCAACACATATGGAGAGAAACTCACCAGCGTCTACTGCTGCCACCTTCGTACCACTGCTTGCTGCTGCTGCTTGGCAAGCCGAGGAAAGGAAAGGAGGCAAGAGAGGGGAGAGCAAGAGGGAGGTAGGAGCAGCAGCCTGGCTGCTCGAAGTGATGGTACGGGGGCAAGAGGAGAGCATCCAAGGACCATGCACTGTCCACAGCACATGCACTTGCTGTCAAACAAAGCGTTGTGCAAGCATGAAGCATCCAAGGAAAAACTGTGCAAGCATGAAGCATCCAAGAACCAACATTGCACATTCACATTCACATTCTGAGTTTCACAGGCAGCAACGGCAAAAGTACATTTCCTTTGCAAGCATCCAGTGAAACAACCATGTGAAAGATTCAAATCCAAAAAATTTCGGCAAGATACTGTTCACCCGATCGGCAGCAGGAAATCCGGTTACCGGCGGTAACCGGCCGGTTTTTTCTTCCCTACTACTACTAGAGAAGGCGCAAGGAGTGGGGAAGAACAAATAATCCAGTTTTTGTTCATCTAGCTTCTTTTTAAACGCCAATGTCAAAATTACCCCCCCCCCTCCCCCAATAACATAAATGACATTTCTACCACACAAAATCATCGTGAAAAGCCACATAACTCGCTCCCCATCCGTGGAAAGCTACGTGTCATGCTCCTCTCGGTCCACGACAGGCCAACTACCGCGCTGTCAGTCTGACAGGATGACATGTCGGCATGGCAAGATGCCTTCGCACGTCTCCTACCACAGATGGGGAGCATGACACCTAGCTTTCCGCGGATGGGGAGCGAGGCACCTTGCCTGTCGCGATGGCTTCGTACGGTAGGAATGCTAATTTTGTCATTTCGTTCGTGTAAGACTAGTTTTGCTATTGCGAATAAAAACTGTATCATTTTAGCCAAAGTCCTGTTCCCACCTGTTTTATTTGGTTTTTTGCGCTTTTTTCCTGGGTGGTGTGAGCTTAAGCCTTAAGTACTTCTATGGGCCCGATGTCAGTGACGCGGAGGTTAGGTTTTTTTGCGAAACTAAGTGTTGTTTGCTTGTTTGACAAGTCAATGGAGACGGGCGGTTCAATCCGGTGGGTTCGTCGTGGGGTTAGGCTTGGAGATATGTGCCTTTCAGGTCTTGTCGGCCCAATAGAGCCCGAACACAACGAGTGATGAGCCCACTGTCCCATGGCCAAATTGACTTCTTAGTTTCTGTTCTTCCTGACCGACAGTTCATCTACTTGCAATTATCAAAGGCAAGAGACAAATTAGATCGAAATGCCAACGACTAACAAATAATAATGAACACTTGTTCTAATCTAATTCGAGCCAAATCATAGGTCTTCTCACAGAAAGAATAATACCTCATACGTCCTACAGCTACAAGCCCCGGCCAGTGCCTGCACTATATTCTTCAGAATAACAATTGCTGCTGCAGTCACACTTGAAAAACAAATTCTTTCCTCTCTAACTCGTGTCCCAGTGTCCCAGTCTCGTCCTTTGTAGAGTCTATTAAAAACTGAGCAAGTTGGCAGTGATACAATGATAAGCGCAGTGTGCGAGTGATAAACAAAGGCTTGTTTTTGTTTGCCACACACTCAATCTCATGATTGTAAGTCAAACTGCCAATCTCATCACGGATACTCTGACAGATTAACTATCTTTGACATTGTTAAGGGTAATACTCACTTCACACTAATGTTATTTTTTGCCTAGAGAGACAGGGGCTTAAGCTTTATTTATCATAATTAAACATTAGTCTTCCCTAAAAATGTGACCAGCTTTGTGGCACATATACTTATCTACATGACTCAGGTAACTAAACTGTTCTGTATTGAAACCTGAAAGCAACGAGTACATTTTGTACAGATCAATTCAACTTCACTGCCTGCGTATATAGGTACTTAACATACACTTAACTTTATGTATGTTAAGAATAATCACTTAAAGTGTTCTGCAAGTGATGAGCATCATTGGTAGGATAGCAGAAATTTAACTATCAAACAAAATAATCTGCAGGATTAACAGATATTGATTAAAATGATTAGAACTGCAGCCACTTCCTAGAGAAAACAGTGCTGCTGATAACAAGTTAGGTTCGAGTTTATTGTCACCTGCAGCAAGTGGGCTACAGAAAGTAGCAGTTGCAGCCAGGACAGGGATTGAATCCGTTAAATAATCAGCAGTGCGTGGACACAGGGCAGCGTCGACAGTAAGTGAAACGAGTAGCAGGCAGAATCGTTTCCTGCAAAGTTGGACATAACAGTTGGGAAAAAACTGGCGCCGAGAAACTTGTCCGTCGAGAGAGGGGCACACGTCTCTGAATGATATGGGCCTATCTGCATTTTTTGCACCATAAGAAAGCAACACATTAACAGCCGGGATGGGGGTGCGCTCTGCATGCTT
Source organism: Ampelocalamus luodianensis (assembly GCA_036346255.1). Taxonomy (NCBI): domain Eukaryota; kingdom Viridiplantae; phylum Streptophyta; class Magnoliopsida; order Poales; family Poaceae; genus Ampelocalamus; species Ampelocalamus luodianensis. The sequence continues at coordinate 4,681,178 of CM070634.1, forward strand.
TCGCAAACAAAAAAATGAGCAAAAATATTGTGAATTGTGGTGTGAAATCAGATTATCAGAATGAGGCGCAACTGAAAATGGTGTTCTCCAACTCTGGTCTGACTGGAACAGCTTCAGAAATCATACTCAGCTTTTGTTGTAATACTACTACAGAAGCATATGATGGCTGCTTTTCAGTTATGCCACAATAGTGAGTAAGAACACTGATGCCATCACTCCATATACAGACATGTCCTTGCTCAATTGTCTCTAGTGAACATAGGACACTGTGGCTCTGATCTGATCATTTGCGTGTCAATCTCGTTGTCTGTAATGTGATGATCTGATGGATTCGTGTGAAGGACTCCACCATTGATTTGGACAGTGAGGGCTCAAGTCACAACCACTAAGGAAGCTGGAGTTGAACTAATCATCAAGGAAAGCTCCGCTTAACTTCGCCGGTTATTTTCATTGAGGAAGTAGTAAAGATTGGATGAAATTAGCATTGGATTTGCGTGGCCCTACTCGCCATGTTATATCATTAGACAGTTGTTGGATATTATAGTTTAGTGTGCTCGTTGATCCCTGATGGATGACAGAGATATGGTCCGCGTGCATTTCGTGTTATTCGTATATGTTCTTCACAGTCCTCGAAAAATTCAGATAGTACAAAATTCAGCAAATTGGCATTACTTTACTTGTTGATAATTAGAAGGTTGCAAACGGCCATACGATTACTTAAGACTTAATTAGTCGTATAAATACTTAAGGTGACGGTGTCGTGTTTCGTCGAGGTATAACCGTATGAGTTTAAAATGACGCAGCAAATTAAAGATATCTCTTGAATAACAGGAGAAAACAACAGTTGATTTGTTTCTGCACTTCTAACCTGATTGCATCAACAGACAGTACTGCGACATATGATTTTACTGAAATAATTACTTATGGCACAGTTAGAAACCCATATCCATAAGGAAACATCTTTTAGTTGGACTCAATGAACAGTCTCCCTATCACCGAAGATTGGTGACATGGGAATACCTGCAAGTGGACTCAGATAAGCATTTGATACATTTGTTGATAGTTTCTTGAATGGGGTGGTAGTTCAACAAGGAAGGAAGCCTCTGTGGAGCAGGAGAAAAAAGTATCAGAAGCTGCCTTTCGTTTCAGAGAGCAAGAAGAACTTTATGTTATTGCTTAACTTGTTGTCAGTGGCAAGTGATGCAATTGTACAGAGAACAAAGGAGACAAATCGCACAAGACATCAGACGAGGAAAATTAGGGACTAAGAATCCTCTCTCTCCTTGTGTTTGTCCTCTTCCATTGTTCCATCTGGCTCTATTGCACCTGGTCCTGTGGATACATACAGATGTGGATGTCTGCCTGCCTGTCATCTTCTTTGCACTTATGTAGAACTACATGCATAATGTTCAACAAATGTATACATTTTCATATTTAATTGCTTGTATGTAAGCTGATGAATATTTTGAAATAGTTCAGTAGTAAATCCTTCAGAATGCAGGTGGCTTGCAGTAGAATACTCAGCAAAATCTGATGAATACACATGCTCCTTATGTTCTACTGGTAAGTCAGTCGGTAATCAGATGACAAAGAGATATGCAGAACTCTACATTGAGCTTGGACATAAGCAAGGGCTGAAGAGGAGGACAAAGGCTCTAAACTTTGTTAATGGAAGGTTGGTACATGTGTCTCTAAGACTCTATCAACTAAGGCATTTCGATGTCCTTTTGGATGCATGGTCATTGTGGTTAAACCTCAAAGTGAGCATGGTCTGAAGCATTTGGCTTGTTCTGACGATGACGGACTGCTAGCTTCAAGAGTGTTAAGGCGGGCAAAGATCGTCATCTACAAAAAAAAGGATGTTCCGGATGGAAGCAAATAAATACTTGGAGGTGTTCTTGGTTGTCGGCCGCACCAACTCCCCCACATATGTCAAAGAGGGTGTCATCACTTGCTTGTCGAAGATTATATGGACCTACCTTTTTTCTACTGCCATGGAACAAGTAGTGTACATTCCAAGCCTTGTTCAGGGTCACATACATTGTTGTTCAATATTTACCCAACTGTTGCTTGACACAACTATGATATAAAGTAAAGTGAATGCAGTGTTGAGACTGCTTAAATTCTGCGTCTGATCGATCTACAAGCTAGGGAATCAGAATTACAATGGTGTGTCGTGGTAGTCTTTGGAGTTGAAACTTGGAATTTCCATTTCTGAAATTTGGCGAAGTCATGATTTGAAAGACTGAAGCTCTGAACAAATATCGTCAGTCTGTATCAATCCGCAAAACTCACTCTCTCCCCTAATCAGGTCCCAACTCCCATCTAACTGCTCCTAGCTTAGCTCCTAGTTCCTATTCAGCAGCTAGTGTCCTAGGATTTCATTACATGCATGAACAGCCCTCGAACTGCTTTTAGTTTTACTTGTTTTTTAAGCACTGCATGGTTGAATCATGTACTAGTAGTCGATCCAGCGTCAGCGAAGATCCCATCAGATCACGGGTTAAAATATGCAGCCTATAAGAGAACGAGTTGGTGAGAATTTGAGGCTGTGCTCAGTGCGTTGGACAATCATTACCGTAGAAAGGGTACGGTTCTAAATCGTTATCACAGACGATTTTTGAACCATCTGAATTTATATGTCTGTAATAATAAACGATTATTATATACGGTTTTTGAGCCGTCTGTGATAAGTTACAACACAGATGATTTTCTAATTTAAACCGTCTGTAAAGATCTATCACAGACGGTTATATGTACCAACTGTCTGTGACTGGAGACATATCACAGACGGTTAGTAAAAATAACCGTCTGTGGTATCATAAATATCATATATAATTGTTGGTAGTAGCTGTCTGTGATTAGATACATATCACAGACGGTTGTTGGTGGTAGCCGTCTGTGATATCCAATATATCACAGACGGTTGTTAGTGGTAGCAATTCGATTGGATACATATAACATACGATTAGTAAAAATAACCATATATGATATCCGATGTACCACAGACGGTTAATAAAAATAACCGTTTGTGATATCCGATATCCGACATATCACAGACGGTTATTGGTTGTAGTCGTATGTGCTGGATACATATCACAGACGGTTGTTGGTGGTAGTCGTCTGTAATAGTATGAATTCACAGACGGTTGATACCCCAAAACCGTCTGTGATAGTTAGTTCTATACCTAAATATTTTTTCGTTTTTCGGCTAGCCTCAGGTAATGCTAGTCATACCATCTGAAAACAAGTAAACAGAAAACAGATAAATCACAATTGATTTGATATAGAACAACTCAAAGTGATTTAAAACTCAATATTAATTACAAAAGAATGTTCATGTATTGTCGCTAGAATTACAATTGAACATGTATTAATCATCGATGTCGCCGGGGTGAAACTCTCCATTTGAGTTAATGATCTCCCCCATGATGAAGGTGGCGAGCCGTCCTCGAACGTCCGAGAGTTTGTCCAGTTCGAATGTACTTCCATCGATTGTCATGCCCTATCGCTAGGAGTAAAGTAGTAAGCATATATTTAAATTGATAATTAGGAAATAATTATTGCGATATTGATTGACAAACCCCTGCATCCTTCTTCTTAGCACTCATGATTTTCTGCATACGACGACAAACGTAGAATGCACATACGTTGTCTTGTAGTTGCTAGTGGCACTGCAAAAATAGAATTACATATATAGGTATAATTAGTTCGAGAGGTTATGTTACGAAGTGTGATATAGGATTATTGTGTTGTAGTGAGTACCGAAAATCACGTCCTGTGTTGTAGTGTGACGCTCGGTTCCCTGTGTGTCCCTCCCCTGACAACATAGGCGCGGAACGACCTACGTGATTCGAAAAAGTTATCCTCGGTCATTTCAAACGAAGGAAGAATATAATAAAGTAAATATGGAGGAAATAAGCATACCTGTCGAGTACTTTTTGCACAAGGGTGAAGTTGTGGTGTTTGTTGACTAGGGAATCAATGTATATTACCTTGTTCCACTTTGGTACAATGACTAAAAGGAACCAGTGCCACCTACTCATGTATGTCGTTATAGTCATTAAACCTAAGTTCGTGTTGCGTATAATGTATAAATAAAATTTGTATAGCAAGTAGTGAAGCACTTACCCCTGGTTGTAGAGCACCAGTATGTAGTCCTTGTCATGGTGAGCAAGCAACCTCTTCGTTATGCATTTCTCAACATAGGATGCGTCTTGGTTGATGCATTGCTCAGAGATCAATTGTGGATCGAGGAAACCCACTGGTTCTCGCGATCGTCGGACTTCTTGCATCATGTATCTATATATAAGCAATGAGTTATGTCATTTATCGTTATTGCGTGAATGTAGAACTTGATTATATACACTTACAGTGTCCAACATCATAGAAGTGATGCGTCAGGGTTGAATAGTTCAAATAAGTCTTCAAAGCCCATGGCGAAGTAGCCTGGCTTGTGGAGGAAATAGTTCTCCGTGTAGCCGACGGTGAATCCAGTAGGCCGGTCTTTCCTCTCCACATCGGTCTGCCGCTGTACCAGGCATGCAAAGTCCCGCAACCCAAACCAAGGCGGGGTAATATTGTGTTGGGGACCAACGGCATTCCGAGGGAGAACGTCCCAGGCTTGTGAGGTGTCTTAATCTTCTTCGATTTGGCCTTAGCTCTTCGCGTGCTATTTGTCTTCCTGGAAGACGACTCGACACGCTTTTCTTGTTTCTTCGCCGCTGTCTCCACGGGAGCCGGTACGGAGGCATTTTGAAGCGGGGATTGAGGTGGAGTCATCAAGGGATCTGTTGGAGAGGCATGGTTGTGTTCCAATCGCGGCACTGCAGGGTCTAGGACGATGTCCCTCTTGGGCCACTGGACAAAAGTGTGCACGACATCCCTTAGTATTATGATGTCTTCGTTCGGGGGCTTCTCCAGCGGGACGACCATGAAATTGTCATGTACCATGATCATTCAATACCATAGTGATTGAGTATTTTTTAACTCCACTGGTTATTGATGGAGGGTGTGAAAGACATAATCATTCTTTTAAAATGTATCACAAACTGAGACGAAGATGCACATTATAACGTCGACGCGCGAGACGCATCGTGCGGGAGCCGAAGCAGCTTGAACATATCATAGACGGTTCCAACCACAAACCGTCTGTGATACATATCACAGACGGTTATATTTAAAAACCGTCTGTCATAATTATATATTACAGACGGTTCTTATTAATAACCGACTGTGATAATTATGATCACAGACTGTTATATTTTATAACCGTTTGTGATACATATCACAGACGGTTTTTTCCACTATACCGCCTGTAATAGTTTCTTCTATAGCTTGTATGACTTGTTCTGTTTTTCGGCTAGCGTCAAGAGTAAATATGTATGACATAAAGACAGTAAGATAAACACATTATTCAGTAAACATGTTCAACATAGACAATAACTTAACTTCAAACTGGATTTTTTTAATCATTTTTTGTATTTACATATGGCCAAACAGCGTGGCCAGTTGCTTCTTACAAAAGATTTTAAAAAAATAGAAATAATAAAAGATCAAGTTTTTCTAGCGGCCCAAGTAGCCTGCTATCTCTGTTATCAAAACTTTGTAGGCGACATCGTCGGCATCAGAGGGTTTAGGATCAGCACAGGTAGCCTGAAACACTTTCAACCGTTGACATGATTGTTCGATAGTCTCCCAAAGACGCTTCGACTCAAGAACCAAATAGAATTGCGCCTATAGGCTCTCTCCTCTTGCTTGAGGGGTCTCGGTTTGATCGACTCGGTCACCCACCACCTCGATGTCGCATTCCAAGTGACAGTAATCCTCCCGTAGATGTTCAACGTCGTTGTGGAGGACTACATCGATGGTGAGGTTAGTTCGCTGGAAGATGTAGACCACCTGGAAGATACGGCGGAGGACGCCGATGTTAGGGGAGAAGAGTAGGGAGCAATTGTTTTTTAACTCTACTAGTTGTTGATGCGAAAGAGAGTAGAGCGATGTGGGGATTCATCTTCGGTGGCGGATTATCATTCATATAAAACAAGAAGTAACGTCGGCGCGCGAGACGAAGAGACGCATCGTAACGTCGGCGCGAGAGACAAAGAGACGCATCACGCGGGAGCTAAATCAGCCTTGAACATACCACAGACACTTCCAACCACAAACTGTTTGTGATACAAAATTATCATAGATGGTTCTTGTTAAGAACCGTATGTGAATTATCATAGACTATTATATTTAACAACCATCAGTGATATTCAGTAGTATCACAGACGGTTCTTGTTAAAAATGGTATGTGATACTTCACAGATGGTTTTTAACAAGAACCATCTGTAATATTACCTCTTCACATACGGTTTTTAACGCAACCAATAACACATACAGTCTCTAAACCAAAACCGTCTGTGGTTATATTTAATACTAACGGTTTCGGTCAACCGTCTGTGACGAGGCGTCCAATATAGCCCCTTTTTTTGTAGTAGTAGTAGTGAATGCATGACTCATGCAAGATCTAAGAATCTTTAGCTTCTATGAGCTTAGAGGCATACATACATCTATACATGGCTGCTATCATTTGTATACATGGCGCGCTGCTATCACTTGGATAATCCTGGCTACACTAATGCTAATGGAACTTCTTCCTACAAGCATGCTGCAAAATTATTTAGGATAGGTGCAGCCCATCCTCCACAAAAAAAACTTTAGTATTTAGATAGCAATACCCCTTCACTAATGCTAGACATTGCTAAATGCATTTGCCACTAGATATGTATTTATTAAAATGCATTTGAAAACTGTATAAATATTTATTAAAATGCATTTGTCAACTAGATAAGTATTTAATCAAGTGTATTTGCATGAGGACACTACTAGCATTTTGTGTTGTTGAGACTTTGTACTAGTACTAGTAATAATACCCTAGTGTTGTCATATCAATTATAATGCAGAAACATCAAGTAGAAGCGCATGCTTGCATGCATGAAAAGCAGTACAGAGTACAAAAACGATTGGATATATGCGTGTACGTGTATATACTAGCAGTGGTGGATCCGGGACTAAATCTTAGTTAGGGACAGTATGAACCAAGCGCTAAGCCGCATTTGCACTGTAAGACTCACCATGTAATATCCTAAGTATTGGCTTGTGTTTCAAATGTAAGAAAATATGTAGAAATTAAAAACTTTTCTTACATCTTGTATTTCATGTATGCTCTGAAAAATTCTTGTAAAAGAATTATGGAAATACAAATCACAAGCCTCTTTTGACCTAAATCTTGGCCTTTCAAAAACTTTCTTGTCTAACCTTTTGATCATCATATGGAAATATTTTTTCTAAGTTCTAGGGTTAATGTGTGACCCATCTGAAAAATTTCACAATTTTTAGAAATTGTCTGAATATTTTAAGAGGCCAGTCAAACTTGTTTGACTCTGAGTCAAACCCTAGCGCAGCACATTGCAAAAATTTTGGAGGAAAATTCACTGCATGAAAACCTCTGAAAATTTTATACAAGGTCAATCCTAAAGTTAGCAAACTTCTGTAAAAATTTCGTAATTTTTGGAGATAGTTTGCTACCTCAAACAATTTCTCTAAGTCTCAGTTGTAAATTAAAACCCTAGGTCTGAGTTAGACTCGGGCTCGACCTCTTGACTTGGTTGAGCCAAGTCACCAGCGCCGCACTCAGGCTCGGCGTTTGGGTGCATGCGTTTCGACCGTTGGATCTCCATCGGGCAGTCCGCATTCGCAGGAACTTTCAGACCTCCCGAGAGCTGTCTCAAACCTGAGCCGTTAGATCTCCATCAAGCACTCACGACCTCCCCTGCTGTTTTAAACCTCCGGAGCTCTTGAGCAATCCTAACCGTCCGATTCTAATCTAAGCGCTCACGACCTCCCCGACCTCCTCCTCTGTTCTTCTTCTTCCTCGGCGCGCGTGTACGCGCGTGCGCCATGGCAGGTGAGCAGTGCAGCGCTTAGTCATGCCGTGGGGCCCCTCAACGGCTCTGAGCCCCTCGATTTTGCCCATGTCAGTGTTTAGGTCTGACCTTTACCTGCTCCCTCCTCTTTTTCGCGCACAACAGACGCTTTAGGTCACTTCCGCCATTACACCTCGTCCTCGCGCAACCGTTAACACTTGAGCTACTTGAGGGCCTCCGAGCTCCTCCTCTGGCTTCTCTTTCACACCTCTCTATCGCCCCAGCTCTCTTTCTGTGTGATTGTGCACCAACCACCGAGAGTGTTATTTTCGCCATTTCTGGACCTTGGAGCTTCTCGTCGACCTCGGTGCTCCAATGGTTCTTCAATTCTGCTTTTCATGTCGCCTGGACCACCTGGTCATCTGGAGCTAATCCCCTAACTTGAGTTTTGGCTGTTTCTCACGAACGACTTAATTTCAAGTTTTGGATCCTCGCGGCCGTAAGCACTCCTTTCTTCCCCATCTCCGGTAAGTACTTTCCCTGGTCGATTCCTTGCTCCTAGGCCTTCCTTGGGCCTTTACGAAGCTTTTGTGACCACCCGGTGATGTTCATTTTGCTCAGGAGCTCTTGTCCCCGTCGCCGTCCTCAGTTCCGGCGTCGGTCTCTGCCGCTAGAACTTCTCCGACTTCCTCCGGACCTCCTCCGTGCTCAGGTGTGTTCTCAATAACCTCATAGTGCTCGAGCACCTGTTGATTTAGGTCATCGCGGAGCTTTTTCACGTTTTCGGATTTTACCGTAGTAGCTCCTCCGCCCCTCTCCGGCTTACTGGCGTTTTAGGCCATCTCCGCCGTCGAGAGTGCCCCCATTGTGTTCGCATTTGTATAGTGCACGTTCTGACACTCTTGCTTCGCGCCGTCGTGGCCATGGTCGCTGGCGGCGAGCCGACGAGCGGAGCGCGATGTTCTGTACTGTTGTCGTAAATTCGACAAGTCCGAGGACCTCTTGAGTTTAATCTCAGCCGTTGGTGATCTCTGGGGGATAGCCCTTCACTGTAGGATTTTGCTCTATAAAACCTTAGTGCCAAGACCTCCCCCCCCAGTTAAATCCTGACCGTTAAGGACCTCCCTGGCTTTAATCTTAGCCGTTAAGATCTCCCCGTGCGAAAAAACCACCACGCGGTCGTTTTTTGTAAAAACCACCCTCGGGGTCCTCTTTGCAAAAGACCACCCCTTGGTCTTTTGCAAAGAAAACCTCAGGACCTCCCCCTCCGCAGATCTTAACCTTTAGGACCACCTTCGGGCAGATCTTGACCGTTCAGGACCTCCTAGTGGAGAGCTGAGTTGTTAAGACCTCCCTCTGTTAAGACCTTATCTTTGCGGACCTCCCCGTGGAGATCTTGACCGTTAAGACCTCCCCTGTGAGATCTTAACCGTTGGGACCTCCCTCCGTTTAGACCGCTACCATTAGGACCTCCCTCGTGTAGATCTTGACCGTTAAGATCTCCCCCTGTGAGATCTTAGCCGTCGGGACCTCCCTCTGTTAGATTTTGACCCCTAGGACCTCCCTGTGAAATCTTAGCCGTCAGGACCTCCCTAGTCTAGATCTTGGCCGTCCAGGATCTCCCCTTGGAGATCTGGGTCGTTCAGGACCTCCTCGTATTAGATCTTTAGCTTTAGGACCTCCCCGCAGCTCTGGACCATTAGATCTTGACCCAACGGTCTAGACCTCCTCGGCGCTCTTGAAGTCTTAGCGTTCCGATCTCCTTTCGTCGTCCATCTCGTGATCTACGTCTCAGAGCTTGGGTGCATCGGACTTCCGGTTGTAACGTTGATCTGGGCCGTCCACCTTTAGATCCATGGACTAGATTGGTTGGGGCAGTCGGGAGGTCCGAATGTCACTTCCGCTGTGGATCGTTGGATCTAATCCAACGGTCAACGATGTGTGGCGCAGCGCGCGTTCCGTTCGGCCCTCGCGCTTGGGCCGTCCGATTCGCCATCAACGGCCTACGTTGTTCCACATCATTTCTTTTTGGTTAAGTTTGATTGTCTCCCGGTAAGCTTTTATTTGTCAACTGAAAATGGTTTTAAAACTTCAAAAATTCATAACTAATTTATTTTAGTTTCTTTTTAGATTATTCATGTTGGAATAAATTCCTGTTTACCTAAACTTTAATCTAAAAATATGTTTAGGTGTTGTTCTGTAGCAGAAAATTATATAGATTGTATTAACTTGTTTTAACATTAAATGTTGTCTAGAAATTCATTTAAAACTTGAAAAATGCATAAGTACTTCTCTGTAGTTCCAAATTGAGCAAACTAAAACTTGTTAGATTCCTCTGATAATGTACTTTAATATGGACTAGGTTTTGTTCATATTTTTGCCTCTGAAAAATGATATGCCCTAGTCTCACAACTTAGAAAAATCATAAGTAATTCATTTTAACTCCAAATGAAGTAAATCCAGTTTTGCTGTTCTTAGAATGCCATATTCTACCTACCATAAAAATTTCAGGTTCTAGAACTTTCTGAAAAATTGTGCCATGAACAGTACCCGTAATTAATTTAAATTGAATTGTCAAGCTAAAAGAAAATGTTTAGGCTATAACTTTTGCATGCTTAGCCCAAATTGAATGATTCTTGTTGCTAAATTCATTTAAAATCATGCCCTTGCTTCTGTATAAATTTCATGGGATTTGGATGACGTTGGGTTTTGAATTTCTTTCGGTGTTCTTCGTTCTTATTGGATTTTCGCGTTCTTGCGATAGGTTCCGAAGAGTTTGTTGAGCCCGGGAGTGACCCTTTGTAGCAAGAGGATTTCCAGCAAGGCAAGCAGATGTAGCATCATTTGATCATATTGATCCTATTATTTTCAAAGTCTAATATGTTGTTTGCAAATTCTACGTATGCATTGCTATCTTGTGTTAAACTATTGTCGATTAGTTGACCCATTAGATGCATAATCTGTAGGCAAATATTTATCCTCTACTACTGAGCCTAGGATTATCTTGCTGTGATTTGGGGTTCGTTGGATGAGCCCTTGTCACTTAGTAGTTACGAGTTAATATTGTTTAGTCATGCTTAGTTACCGGTAGAAATGAGCGGTTGTCGACTTAGTCGATAACCTTGATCACATAAACTTATTATGACTTTATGATCAGCCTTTGTGCTATGTTTAATTGTGAAAACTAAAATTGAAAACAAAATGATTTAGACTTGGGCACAATGGTATGTTGGTGTGCTTTTAGGTGTGACTAGAATGGTGCCTGAGTCAACAAGGACCGAATTATTTGCGCTATTGATCCAAGCACTTTTTGCGTGCTAACCACACTAGAGGGTATGAGACCTCTCTTGACTTAGTACTTTGGCGTGTGTTAGCTCCGAGTCGCAGGGGGTTGTAGGAGGCAGATGTTTGGGAGCATTGTAGTTGTCCGAAAGCTTTACCCCAGGTGGATAGTTGTCTTTCAGTTTTACAATATAGCGTATGGGTTTCTATCCATACGAGCGGCTCGTAGTTGATACACAATATTGGAAACGTCTCGTAGGACTTAGCCGTGTCGACATACCTTTGGAAGTGTGCTAAATCATGTGGCAAAAAAAGGCGGTTTGAAGTGTGGGTACATTGGTACACCCCTAGAGGGTTAAATCTATTCGAATAACCTCGTCCTAGGTTATGAACACACTTGGTTATTTCCCGCAAGAATTAGACTACAACTTTTTTACTAAAACTTGACATGGGTGGTACGAATCGGGGATTCGTACTATGTTGTGGTGGCTATTGGGTTAGTCACCTTTAGGTTGTTACTTATGTTATTTATGGTTACCTCACTGTTATTTCAATGATTAAAAATAGATTTGATAAATTGCTTTCAATCTATTACATTATTGCAAATGAAAATTGCTTTATGCGTCTCCAATCAACCATATAATCATCTCCTTTGTTACAACTTTCATGTAGCTATGTATAGGCTTGTTACTCGTAAGTCTTGTGAGTACATCACCTGCATTGCTTGTTGTGCGCAGAGGAGGAAGTGGATCCCCAAGGGATCAACTTCTGTGAGTTTTGCTGCGGATCGTGCGACTAGCTTAGTGGCCCGGTCGGTTGCCTTGTGGGTTATGTTGGCTAACCGGTCGTCTTTTGTTTATAGTCATCTTATGGCGATTTTGCTTCCACTGTTACTTGTTACTCTTATGTCATTTGGCCGGTCGGCTCTTTTGTAATAAATCTATATATTGTATGTCTTTTGCTAGACTTGGTATTATGTATTGTATGGAAATGATGCATGATTTTGTAAAGATGTATGTGTGCTGCAATTCTGGAAAGCACATGTCTATCGAGGCACGATATATTTTGTTTTTGATGCTAGAGTCAAGGGAAGACTAAGCATTACAAGCTAACACCGGGGTCTCACACACCACCTCTGCCGTCTTGCTGAACATCGTGCCCCCAATTCCGCATCTCCGCACCCGCAGTTGTACCGTATCTCTGCTCCACCGCCTACCACTCGCTATTCACTAGGTGGTCAGCATCTTCTAAGTTATATACAAATAGTCAATTTCTACTTGTAGTGACTACTAATTACTTTCTATGACCTATTATCATATGTGCACACTTGGCTATTGATGGTAATCTATTCAAGCATTGGCAATTTGGCGTATCATCAACTAGATAGTCTGCATTACACATATTTTAAGACTAGCACATAAATCATTCTAATGAGTCAACGAAACAAGCAAATTAGACACGAACCATACCAAAAGAGATTCTACTGAACGCATGCCACACCTGCTGGGCTCCTTTGCTAGTTACTGCTACGACCTACACCCTCTACTCTCGGTTGCCTCCTGTCGTCCTACGCTCCCTGTCAGCCCGCGCCCTTGGCTTCTGCGATGTCGGCACCTCACCTCGCCGACTTGCCGCTCCGGTCGTCGCCCACCGGCCGCCGTGCACACCCTCACTACTATAAAACATGCTATACTGGACGCCTCATCACATACAGTTTCTGGAAACTGTCAGTGTTGTAATTATCACAGACGGTTTTACAAGCGTGACCGTCTATGTTACTAGCGATGGCTAGAACCATCTGTGATACATCATTATCACAGACGGTTTTTAATACAAACCGCATGTGATAATAGCAATTATCACACATGATTTTTAAAAAGAACCGTTTGTGATACTTCACATACGGTTTTTAATACAAACTGTCTGTGATAATTTCTATTATTACAGACGATTTTTAACAAGAACCGTCTGTGAAGTAGTTTTTGTTAAAAACCATCTAGACATTCCAAGTCATGGTAAACTCAGGGAGATAGGCATTTCAAGTCATGGTAAAATTAGGGAATTTCACATATGGTTTTTAATGTGAAGTACTACAGACGGTTGTTAATAAGAACCGTCTGTGGTAAATATCACAGATGGTTTTTGTTTGAAACCGTCTGTGATTCGCAGCGCTGGAGGACGAAAATTTTTGGACGCGTGAGCGGGAGACGAAATGTTTTGGCGTTGTCCTTATATATTATAGCCACCCCCGTCTCGTCTTCCATTAGTCTCTCCCTCTCCCCTCCCAACGCTGAGCTTCGGCGACCACCCTCGATTCCCCGACGCGGTTCTACGAGGAGATGCAACCGACAAAGAGGAGGAGGAGGGACGCGCATGAGCTCCATGTCTGCCGCAGGAGGTCGACACGCGTTCGCAACATGTTGTTTCACGGTGCCTCCAGTGAGCAGGGCACTACGGCTCGACCAATACCGCCAGATTTGGTCGCCCCCGTCTTGGCCTCAGGTGAGCACAAAGTTTTGCCCCCTAAATCCCCATCCAGGTTTCCTCCTCACTTTGACTTTGTCCCTTCCATCCTGTCAGATTTCGTTCTCAGTGAGGACCCCCATCTGTGGTCGACAAGGGAGGCCGATTCGGTTCGAGATGGACACCTCTACTCGATCTTGTCCTCGTCAGAGAGTGAGCCATTGATTGGGGGGAGAGAGAGAGTATCTTTTAATTACCTTCTTACAAACTATCAAAAAGCATATGGAAACTACTGTCCAACAATTGATTGGTTTGACTCAAAATTCGATTTTTTTTTTTTGCAATAGAAAAAACTATCACAGAAAAACCGTCTGTGATAGTCTATTTTCATAGACGATTTCTGAATAAGAACCGTCTGTGATAATTGACTATCACAGACAGTTATTGTTCAGAACAGTCTATGATAGCTTTTTCACAGACAATTCAAAAACCGTCTGTAATGACCTTATATTATCACAGACCCATAAAGTCAGATGGTTCAGAAAACCGTCTATGATGACGATTTTGAACCGTCTATGCTGACCTTTTCTGTAGTAGTGCCTGGGACCGTCGTAGCTCGCTCTAGGGTTAGGAGGTGGAGGGGGAGGCATGAGGCCATGAGAGGAATGTGAGTTAGACTAGATGTCTCGATCAATGATACGATGGTTGTCTCCCCTAGTCAATGCTTCTATTGGGCTGGTCAGGCCAGGCCCAAATCAACAAAGGGACGGCACCATCCTGTTCTTCATCTACCTTGGCTCGACATGCTCTCGCTGGTGGTGGTGGATGCTGGGATCTAGGGTGGGAGAGGGGGAGCTGGGGTGACCGCCCGACCTCGCCACATGGGACGGTCCGCCCTGTATACTAGTTTATGATGACATGCACAACATGATATGTACCTACGTACCAAGAAACAAATTAAAACTCAAAACTTAAACTATCCATTAGACAATTGGATAACATTAGATCACGAAGACTGAAAAGGTGCCAGGACCAAACAACCTTGACTGATATTCGCTACATTTGAAAAACAGGGAACCTACAAAAAAAAAATCACAATCAAACCCTACTCTACAATTTTCTAGAAACTAAATCAAACCTATAGATAACAACTCATCAATAAAGCAAATCAACTATGACAAGGCAAAGATCAGAACAAATGAAAAAAAAAAAAAACTCTAGCCTGAAAACTGATTCCTTGTCAGGCAAAAAGACATACCTTCATCAGAAAAAAAAATCGTTGAAATTCGACAACGGTTTCACGACGAATTTAACCTGGCCTGAATACAAGCTGGTAACTGATATGGTAAACAATGGAGCTGTCACATCTTCAAGGGACCCTGAAAGCAACATGGAAACATTAATCAACTTAGCATTATGCGTTTGTTTATGAGCCAGGGACAAGGCGGGAGGAGGAAGGTAGAGGGGTGACGACTGACGAGACGACGACGACGACGAGGTCGCTTTTCCTTGCCATGCTAACGTTCCCGTTGCGTGCATGGGGAGGCTTCCCGACCCCACGTCGCCGGGCACGTGGAATCCGTCGACGCTGCGTGAAAACCATTAAAAATACGGAGAAATTTCCATGGCGTTGGTAGGTAGCTAGGTGACGACACTGAGCAAGGATCAGTTCAGACTTCAGACATTGACTGCACCTTCATGAGCTTTTGGCTCATATGTCACTGTTTACTGTGCTAATAGCAATTTTATACTAAAAATAGTACCCTCAACCATACCCTAGGGGGGTCTCTCGCACGCCATGTGTGAAATCCAGGCCCCTGAGGTACGGATTGGGCCGAGTCCAGACCCCAGAGGTACGATGGAGGGTACTGTTGTGCCTCGGAGCCACAGAGAGCATCAGTCCGCGCCTCCCTGGCACGAAGGAGGTGACCCACCACGAGAGGCGCAAGAGGGATTGAAAAATGAATTTAAAAATCATTTATGACACTATTAACACTATTTAAAACTTTTAAAAATATTTTTTCTTTGGATTTTTTTTCTTGTTTTTTACCTCGCACTCGCAGCTTAAAATTTATTATCACATGTATTAGAAAAAAATTCACTAATTTTTTCACATGAAATCACAGCGCAGCACAGCACACGCAGCTTTAAACATGGGTGTCGACCGTCGCCATCGCCACCCTTCGTAGCCCTCGGTGGCTTGGTGAGTCGATGGACAATGCATGTGAAATACTATTTAACGACGCGGTGGCAGGCAGCAGTACACCGTCACTGGTCGCGGTGTACTACTGCCCGTCGCCAAGACCGGTGACGGTGTACTACTGCCCACCGTCGCGTTGTCAAATAGTATTTCACATGCACCGTCCATTGACTCACCAAGCCACTGAGGGCCGCGTCGTCAAATAGTATTTCACATGCACCGTCCATCGACTCACTGAGCCACCGAGGACCGTGTCGTCAAATAGTGTTTCTGGTACATATGATAATATTTTTGAAGATGCGAGGTAAAAAAAGAAAGAAGAAAATCCAAAGACAAAAATATTTTTAAAATTTAAATAGTATTTCAAATAGTATCAAAAATAATTTTTTAATCTGTTTTTCAATCCCTCTTGCATCTCTCGAGGTGGCTTGCCTCCTCTGTGCCAGGGAGGCACGGACTGGCGCTCTCTGTGGCTCCAGGGCACAATAGTGCCCTCGGGAGTGCCCATAAGATTCGGACTTGACCCAATCCGTGCTTTAGGAGTTCAAATTTCACACGCGGTGTGCGATGGGGTGTCCGGCCTAGGGCACGGTAGAGAATGCCATTTTTTATATTTACATAGGGAGATAGTCAAAATTGTTATTAGCGCGATGAATAGTATCATATGAGCCAAAAACTCGTAACTTCCGTTGTTGCATGTAGATTACTAGTAGTAGAGCAGTAGTACTGTATCAGGCATATATACTTATTTATTTCCTGAGTCTAAGAATCTATATGTGATGTTTGGAGCTCCAGTTGCGGAGTATTCTGCTTGCTCTCCGCGCATTGTTAGAACGACGAGCGAATCTATCGCGGGCTGGGGCTCACCTAGTTTGGATAGCTTGATTGCAGTTCAGCGACCTGGTGATTAGTCAATTATATATACGTTTCAGCAAGTGCATATATGCCACTGCCTAGTGAATTGCAACTAGCAACCGTTTAGTTTCTTGGCTACTTGTCGAAATGATTGCACTCAATGTGAGATCTAATTATCTAATGCATGTCTGCTCCCTCAAGAACTCTGGTTCATGTTATGAATTGGAATGACTTTTCCACATGCATATGGACGCTCATATACTGTCACCACCCTCAAATGGCACTAATAAGTCCTAAAAATAGGAAAAGACGCCAAGCAAAATATTGACTCTTTTCCCTGACACACTATCGTGATGTTTGTTTTTGCACCAACCTGCTTCCCTCATGAGCAGAAGCTCAGTCATGTTTCTTTTGCAGTCTCTCTTTTCTTTGAGCTATGTTCAGTTCCCAGTTGAACTAAGAAATGCAGCAAATAACATATGGGCAGTACCTGCCTAACCAAGGCATTTACTTTTGGGGTGCAAGAGTAAGACTTCGAGGTCAGATATCTGCATACGCAATTCCAGCTGTCAACTCTGTCATTTGGTATACTCCTATATTTTTCATAGGTTGTTCGTTAGGACGATCTCGCTCCAGTTCCAGATACAATGTATGTAGGGAAGTTTCTGAACTGCAGGTCCCATTAATTGAGAAAAGAATATACTGCTTGTACTATGATATCCCAGGAATGTACATGTTGACATGCAAATGGTATATTTGCTGCGATATTAATATTCGAGGTGTGCTGCTAAGTACAATTACCAAGCTGTTCAAAGTACAATCTGTACAAATTTTGGAAACAGTTAGAACTATATCAAAACAAAAACCAACTAATGCAGGGATAATCTAAGACTCCTATCAAATAAGAGTTGTTCAAAACTGCGCCAACTTTTGAATTTTTTGCTAATTTTATTTGGAATAACACCGCACACCTCCAGTAAGTAATAACAGTATATGCTAGCAGATGTCACATCACAATGAGGTGGCCAAATGAATGGCATGGTCCGGCTTGCTAAACGAGTTGTGGCAGACGAGCCCGACCTAAGCACAGCACGCCGAGCTCATGGGCCATGTCGTGCTGGTTCGGGCACGATTAGCCTGACAGTTGGGGTTGGCCCGTGTAGCCTGTCTATAAAAATGGTCGCCGTCTCCGCTGCCACCGCGGGAGCTGCCTACTCTGCCGCCGCATCACACCAAGTCATGCCAAGCACAGTACTATGCGTGCCGGCCCGTCCTGGCCTGCTGGGCCGGGGTCCCGACCCAAGCACAACACAGCGCATTGGCCCATTTAGCTGTCGGGCCGGCCCGATAGGCATGGTCTCGGCCACCTCTACATGACATGTTGTAATGAGTAAATGCTCAATTAAAAACAATGATTCAATGATGCTTTGTTGAATGCCAACATCAAATACAGGAGAATAGTTACATAGAACAAGGAGGAAAACAAGAAAATTAAAGTAAGGCTAAAGGAGAACACAGGATATCTCTGTGATTGATTGCCCAAATAGTAGCTCGCAGCTTAACAAGCACCCTCAACCTCAAGTCAACAAGAAGGATCAAAGGCCCTTATTTTAGTGTGCACACCAAGACCCTTGCCCTTGGGCGATGCACATGTACGTCGCATACTCAAATGATCTGAGGGCAGATTAGTCCTTCTCCTCAAATAAATTATGTCTAACCTGTGTTTAGGAAGCAAGGATTTCAGACTTCAGAGTCTTTATATAGAGGAATCCGTGTTCTGGTGACCAGCCATCTTAGACACAGGAAGCCCCAAGGAGCAAGGGAGGCAAACTGCCTCCCTCCTTCCCAGTTCCCACCATCATCATCCTACCCCAATCCTATCAATGGGGAGGTCTCCTTGCTGTGATGAGAATGGCCTCAAGAAGGGCCCTTGGACCCCTGAAGAAGACCAGAAGCTCACGGACTACATCCAGAGGCACGGCCATGGAAGCTGGAGAGCACTTCCCAAACTTGCAGGTACGCAACACACACCTCCCTTTCTCTCTCTCAGGGACACAAGTGCCGTATATTTCGTTCAAAATGTAGCTCATCTGGTTTCCTCTCGCAGGACTGAACAGGTGTGGCAAGAGCTGCAGGCTAAGGTGGACTAACTACCTGAGGCCAGATATCAAGAGAGGAAAGTTCACCCCTGAGGAAGAGCAGACCATACTCCAACTCCACTCCGTTCTTGGCAACAAGTACTGTGCTGCACCTATCTAATCTCTTGCATATATATTCCTCGCATCAACTGGTCTATATGTCAATCTAATCTTCAGGCAGCCATATTTGACATGTAGGGCTATTGCTAATCTACGTAAACTGTTATCTTTGATCAAACCAGGTGGTCAGCCATTGCAAAGCACCTCCCAGGACGGACTGACAACGAGATCAAGAACTTCTGGAACACCCACCTCAAGAAGAAGCTAATCCAGATGGGCTTCGACCCGATGACGCACCGACCAAGAACCGACTTCTTTGTGGCCCTGCCACAGCTTATTGCACTCGCCAACCTCCGCCAGCTCGTGGAGCAGCGGCCATGGGATGACCACACCGCCAGGCTGCAAGCCGAGGCAGTCCAGGCTGCAAAGCTCCAGTACTTGCAGAGCCTGCTTCAGTCTGCGGCATCCATTGCGACTAGCCCCAGCTCCAGCAGCATCAACACCATCCCCAGTGACCTGGAGCAGATCGGCCTCCTGAGTCCTCGGCAGATGTCTTCGTTGCCTTCTCCAAGTCCCCTGGAAGGTATTAGTGGCCAAGACTTAGTAACTGGACAAGTGCCTGACATCCAAATGCCTATTAGCTCGTTCTTCGACCAGTCCATCATCACCGATATCAATCAGAACTCAGATTACACAGCAAAATGTGGTGAGGGAGAGAATGGCACCCCGAAAACGCTGCTGCTACCAGAAAACTCCCTTCCGCCGCTCGCTGACTTCCCCATTTCCAACCTTGGCGATGCTTGCAGCACCTCGAGCTGTGACGGCAATGGCACTCAATTCCCTCTTTGGTCTGAGCTATTTGATGAACAGTTCATGAGCGACTTTGCATGAGTTCTAGTTTGAAGTGTTTGTTAATCTTTGGTTTGCCTTTTCAGTTTTAGCTTTCTCCCCTTTTTACCACTTTTTGTGACACATTTTCTAATAGGGTTTCCATTTTAATGTGATAGTTCCCGTCGAACGAAAACTTAGTGCTATAGCTTTTCGCATGCATTGGTAATTCATAAAGAATGCAATGCATGCTCCTATGCATATGCTACAAAACACTTGTACATACATGTTTGCTCCTATATACATTTTCCAAGCTTGGATTTTCCGTGTCTTATTTTGTTGCGGTGTCCTAATTGTTTTCTGGAAGACTGGAACCCTGGTCACTAACTCGTAAAATATTGTATCAATATAATGCCACGAGAATGGTTGGAATGTGGATATAGTATATAATTGCGTGTAACACGCTAACCATTTTCTTAATGCTCAACGTGTATTAGTTGAAGGTGTGTGCACCCATAGAACAATTTTTTTTCAAAAAAGAACAATACAACTTAAATAATATTTCACTACCATATTCCAGAACAGACTCGTATTGAGATTTTACTAATTATCAGAAAACAATAGAGCTGCAGAACAGCGGATCCTACATGTAATATGCCACAATATATATAAAAGAAATAGATAAGCTGTGTGATCTTTTTCCAAACAAAAGCTTGTGTTCAATGCAATTTATAACTGCTTTCTTGAAGAAATGCTATGAGTATGAGGTAATTCGCAATAGAAGAAACCTTCTAGATACTACTATTAGCAGTGTAAGATGTGTGAAAGAAACTTGTCTTCTCAGGCAGTTATAGGAAGTTGACTAAATTCTGTCGTGTCAAAAGAGCGACAGAAAGCAAGTAGCAATGATAGGAAGGATCCAAACACCTAAAACATATGATACTGTGTCACTAGTAATATTTAATTACACTAATCATGCATGAATCATCGGCTTTTCTGAAGCACTGGTAGTGTTTGTCCTTAGTCAGTTGTCATCATGTCCTTGTCGTATATCAGACACCTTAGAGCTCGAAACTATTTACAGATTAGTTTTCTTAAAAATGCTATGCTTTCTTGTGAGCAGGTAAGAGTTGATGCCTTTTCCTCCAAGACATTGACGGCTAACATTAACAAACTCAAATTAAATCTAACAATAACAGCACAGCTTTATTTGATGCTGACAAGTGTTAATTGTCAGACTTTTCTATGTAAGAATATCACTGCTCGAGCGTTTTGTACATAAAGGTGTGAATAGAGTGTGGTTCAATTTTGGTATAGCCGAGGACATTTGGAACAAGTAAGCAAATCAAGGTGCACCTAATTTATGATGCCACAGGTTGGATATTGCATTAAGCTTCCTATGTCACTGAAAAAGTGAACATGGAAATGAAATCGTAGGTAGTATACTATTGGAAAAATCCAATATTACAGAGTAGTTGGAACTGGAAAAGAAAAATGCAAAGAAGACAAGTAGACAACCATCCTAGTTAGGCTGTACAATGCTTAAATATTTGAAACAGTGCTGAATAAGTCTCCCTACCATGGATAGAAATCCCGGCAGTTACCGGTTTTACCGGTGGGTACCGGGATTTAGAAAACCGGCCGGTTTTTTCCCGGTTTAGCAAATTCAAATTTCAGTTTTCGAATTTCGGCCGGTTTTTAAGCAAATTCAAATTTCAGTTTTCAAACTTCGGCCAGGTTTTTTCCGGGATTTCTGGTTACCGGCCGGTAACAGAGAAATGGCATCGGACAGTATTTTATCCGGTACCGGGATTTTGATCCTTGCTCCCTACGATCTTCATGTTTGATAAAATATCACATCTCTGTTGAATTTAATGACAAGATCATGGTTTAAATAGAGGTGATTTATGTGAATAGCAGCCTTAAGTCACATTTCCTGATGTTATCAACAGGTATTAACACAGATTAGATATATAATTATGAGATGTGAAATAGTCTTGCAATAGTAATCTGATTCTGATCCTTTGTGAGACAAGCAATTTCCTAGTTAACCTTTAGCAAGTAACACTGTCCTTTGCTAGTTGTGCATCTGGAGGCACAGTTAACAATCTATAAACAGGACAGTGGTTAAAAACTAATGCTAAGAGTTTGTGGCTCTAGCAAATTGCAACTGCATTTTTTTAGACTTAACTTGCAACTGCATTGGGCATTGGTGTTGAATTGTTGACACCAGAATCCAGATTGCTCTCAGAGGAGCAAACAAAATTCCCTTGGGTTTTTTCATGTTTTAACAGCTGACAATGAAAAAAAAATTATTTGCATAGTCAGCAGGTAGCACTGCAATATACTAAAACTAGTTCAGCATAAAATTTAAATGTCCACGGTTTTGATGTGATACTATGAAATGTCTAGAATAAGAAATAAGAGTCATCCTGAAAATTTTCTCACATATGTAACTATAACTGGTTCATACTTCATACAAAGCAAATTAATTTTGGTAGTTAATACATTAGCCTATTTAATAGGTGATGATAATAGGTCAGATTCAACTGGTGGAAAATTTTGTTTTTGCCATTGGCTTCTCTCAGTGACAGCGGGCCTGGACCCCAACTGTCAGTGAGAGAGTCTGTGCCAAAAACAAAACAAGGACAAGGCTTAGTTGTGAAAACAAAATTGGCCCATTAACTGGGGGCGGCTGATATCCCCTTAGTTTCATTTATTATCTGCCCAACCAATTCATCAGCACACCACTACTGATTATTGAACCATGATGATGTGGATTTTTTTCTCAAAAGAATTGCATGGATGTTACCATCAGTTGTCGGCATATCAAACAAGCAAAGTCCAATGACAGTACTGAGTGCTGACTAGACACTGAGCAGAAAACAAGTATTGACTAAACAATGCCTTGTGAGTGAAGCCCCTCTGTTAGAAAATGGGGGAGAGTGATTTTGCTTTTCACAATTGTGCATCTTATTCATTAATGGTGGAATATATATAGAGAAGATTACATAGGCCTCATTGGCTATATGGGTCACATGCTCTGAGGGAATAGACTTGAGGGCGATGGTTGACTGTTGACAATGAGATCGTGTGAAGGATGCATCAACACCAACGTACTTTGTCAACTCATACTTGACTGGATCACTAACAATCTGAATGGTACTTGTATTATCACAAAAGAGAGGTGTATGATTGTCATAATGGACACCTAGATCAATCAAGAGCCATCGAAGCCAAATGATCTCTGAGGTGGTAGTGGCAAGAGCTCGAAGCTCAGCCTCTGCACTAGAGCGTGACACCGCAGTCTGCTTCTTGGACTTCTAGGCATGAGCGAAGTACCAAGAGAGACATAGTAGCTAGTGATAGATCGGCGATCAATAGGATCACTCGCCCAAGTGGAGTCAGAGTAAGCGTGGAGCTGGAGCTGACTCGAACTGGTATAGAACTGACATCTGGACGCAGTCCCCCTCAAGTATCTCAGCACATGAAGAACATGATCATAGTGGACTGATGTGGGAGCATTGACAAACTGACTGAGCACATGAACAGCATAAGCGATGTCTGGCCTGGTGATAGTGAGATAGACAAGGCTCCCAACGAGCTGACGATAGCGGGAAGGATCTGTCAGGGGTATACCGTCTGTAGGTCGAAGCTACAAGTGAAACTCCATGGGTGTGACAGCATTATGAGTATCAGTCATCCCAAAGCGAGCAAGCAGATCGTGAATGTAGCGGTGCTGAGAGAGGTAGTAGCCATCACCATTAGAATGAACCTCAATCCCTAGAAAATAGCTCAATGGTCCCAAATCGGACATCATAAACCGTTCACTCAATTTCTTCTTGACAAAAGCCACGTAGTCCATGTCATCTCCTGTGATCAACATATCATCTACATACAGAAGAAGCAAAGTACGACCCCGTTGAGAGACGTGAATAAACAAGGCAGGATCATGCTCACTCGAAGTGAAACCAGCAACTCGAATCACGGAACTGAAACACTCAAACCAAGCACGAGGAGCCTGCTTGTGACCATATAAAGCACGCATAAGGCGACAAACATAGTATGTAGGAGCCTCAACACTTGGGGGTGGCTGCATATAGACCTCCTCATGTAGATCACCATGAAGAAAAGCATTCTTGACATCCATCTGAGATATAGTCCATGTGCATACTGCTGCAACAACAATAAGAGTACGGATTGTGGTCATATGAGCAACTGGAACAAAAGTCTCATCATAATCTCAACCATAAGCCTGCTGAAAACCTCTTGCAACAAGACGAGCCTGTATCGCTCTAGTGACCCATCTGACTTGTTATTTACTTTGTACACCCACTTGCAAGTGATAGGAACAGTTCCAAATGGTAGCGGAATAAGATCCCAATTGCTTGTACACTCTAATGCTTTGAGCTCCTCTGTCATAGCCAACTGCCACTCAGGTACACTGGCAGCCTCTTGATAGGTACTCGGCTCAGCTACTGTACCTACACGAGAAAAACCCCATCTCTCTGGTACCTGAATAGAAGAACAACCACGTAGGGCATACCGTGATATAGTAGAACGATCGTCAAAGTTGGTGGTACTGACCGGAGGGTCAAGTGGAGGAGAGGAGGACTGAGGATCACAAGGAACTCTCTGTCGACGACTATAGTGAATGGCCGAAAGGGAAAAGTGGAAGTGTCAGAAACTAGTGAAGCTGGTGGAGAAACTAGTGGAGTTGGTGGAGGAGATACACTAGAAGGTGAAACCGGTGCAGTAGGTGTGTCTGAAGAAGACAAGTCTGGTGAAAGAATGGGTGGTAGACACAGAAAGGAGGTGGAATCTGTGGAAGGAGTGTGATGTGTAGAAGAATGATAAAAGAAAGGTCGACCCTCATCAAAGGTCACATCACGAGAGATGCAAATGCGACATGCTGAGGGATCATAGTAACGATAGCCCAGATCCGATGACACCCACCAGATCGGGCAAGTGAAATGGATGTCGCCCCGCCGGTCCAGAGGAGGCGATGGAGACGAGTTCGTGTCGGTGGTGGTGAAGACGAGCTCGTGCGCCGTCGGGCGAGGAGGCGACGGAAGCAGAGGATCGGTGAGGAGGCTACGGAAGCAGAGTCGTGCGAGCTCTGGATCCCGCCGGATCTGGTGCGTCGTCAGGCGAGCGAAGGATCCCACCAGATCTGGTGCGTCATTAGGCGAGCGAAATGGATGTCACCGGATTTGGACAAGTGAAGGCAGCGAGCGAGATGGATGTCATCGGGCGAGCAAAAGAAGCGAGAGCGGCTCAGGCCCGCCGGCCTAAGTGAAAAGGCCTTTCTAGCAGAAGACGGCGGCAGTGATGGAATTAGGGGCTAGGGTTAGGGTTGAAGAGCTCTGAAACCATGTTAGAAAATGGGGAAAAGTGATTTTGCTATTTACAACTGTACATCTTATTCATCAATTGGAGAGTATATATAGAGAAGATTACACGGACCTCATGGGCTACATAGGTCACATGGGCTAAGAGAGGAGAGGGAGAGAATATACAACACTCTTAACACCCTCCACCTTCTCAAGTTAAGATCTTAGGAAGGAGATCAGAATTAGAACTTTTGGCTGAAGGGCCTGGTCAGTGGTCACCTGGGCCTACTCATGAAACTGATGATGGATCCAGCCTGATTCCCAAGCTCTATTCAGATATATCTGCAACATACTCTGGAGGCTTGAGTTGAGGCTAATTCTACTATTACAGTGAAATTGAGCAAAACAAGGTTTCAAAACTCCAACAAAACTATTACAGATGTGATTCAGATTTTCTAGTTTCTTTCTTTGGATCCAAGAGTCCGAATCAAGCAATCTGGACAGTGCCTAATATGATCAGTGTTTTAAAAAATGGTACAAGCAGCTTCTTAACCAGAAAGTGCATACTCGCACAAAACTTATGTGAATGGGGTAAGCAGTTTGGACGTTTAAGAAGATTGAATAAACAGCAAATCACCTGCTTAAAAGGTTATTTGCTCAATTAGGGCACACTCAACATATTTTTTCTTGTTTTTTGAGTTTTTTTCCTCTAATTTTGGTGGGTTAAGTAAGCCTAAACACCATTATTTCCTTGTGTTGGGTTTGACAACTTATCTGTAAAAAAAAGAATATTTTCATGCCATAGCAAAGATTCAAAATCATATGCAGTGGTGAGCAATTGAGCATAGTTACAGGGAAACAACTAGTGATAAATTCCTGTGGTCGGTAGAGCTTGCGACTTGACATTAAAGGCAATGTGATCTCTCACTCCTTCCATTTCTCATTCCCAACCTCCGTCTCTGAAGCTTAACTGACACTGAGTACCCCTAGTGGTCAATCTCATTGATTGATGTTCAATAATTTTGGACGTTGGCAATACTGTTCTTGTAATCCAGCAACCTAAGTTGCATATTTACATAACAATGGTATACACTACTGATAGCACACAGAATTTATATTGCAAAACATTTTTTCTCACAACAATCAAGGTTGAAATATTATTAAATGACACTGATTTGATCCGAGTGAGCATAATGAGAAAGCACATTATGTAGTTCAGGTATAGAGAGTTGCCTAGCCTTGACGACCGAATAGCATACACTCCTTATGCGCACTTTCATATGTCAAGCGTATAAGAGCATATATGGATAACACATAGAGAAGCAGAAATTTCAAATAAACTGGAATTTACAAAAGGAACTGGTAACAGAACTTCTGGTTTGACAGCAAGGACTTAGAAAACTGTTAATCTGAATTACAAAACAAACCATAAAATGGGATGAAACCACAGGGAGAAAAAGAAACCTTCCTTCAAGACATGAATGAAATGACTTGTTCAGATTGTCTCTTTTTGCTGCTTTCTATTCCTCCTTATTCTCCCTTAGAGATGGTGGTGGTCTAACCACAATGCTCTGCTTCCATTTCCTGTCAAGCTTCCTAGACAATCTCTTGTTGATTCCTTGTTCAATTTCCCGCTCTCTTTTCACAGTCAGCATATGAGCAATCTGATGTAAAGATGACAACACAAGTCATCAATCAATTTTAGAGACATGCTGCTATTGAGACAGGAAGAGCAGGAAGTGGAAAAAATAATAATATATTAACTTGATAAATTCCTTTCTGAAAATGCTAGAGGATTTTATGGAAAGGTCACATTAGAGGATCCCATTTCCAAGGTACAGATTACTCCACTACTAACTGTTTGTTCTAGGTTCTCCTTGTCCAGAGATGAAGGTTTGAAGCAGGTGATGAGTATAATTCCAAATTAGCTTATCATCAGTCCCCAAAAAGAACACCGTATATATAACTGACCATAGATTAGTTCTCATCTACAGAAAATTATGTTCATCTAATATTCTCATATTCTGACTTGCTAAATCCTTCTATATGCATTTGGATGTCCTCAGAATCAAGGTTCTATATCCACTAAAGTCCAGCAAACAATACTTGCTTTTGGTCTTGGACATACAAAGAATAGCGTTTGACATATCCATGAAACCAACTTATGAAAATACTTGCTTCGAAATTGTCACACTATCAGCATAAAGCCATAAACCAATACTAATTCCGTACGGGCATACAATGTAGTCGAAAACCATTGAGCTTTAAACTTATGATTCAGATTACACCAACACATCAGCAAGAAACTGCACTACCCACTGGAATGGTATCAGAGTCAGTGCTCCAGTCAGCAATCAATTCATTTTAAACTCATGAGCATTTAAGCATATAGTATGGAAAAGGATGTTACCCCAACATATCGAGCAAACCGTATGACTAAAAAGATCACAATTTTCTTCATAAATAACCACATTTTCGCTAAGAAAGGTACATTTTTGCCCAATGTAACAGCAATACCGCATGAAGTCAACAGCTTCATATCCAATACTCAAATAACAACCGAGGAAATGAGATATATACCCTCTTGCGCATGCGACCAAACTCGCTGGACTTGAACTCCTGGCGCGCGGAGCGCTTGAGGCGGAGCAGGAAGAGCTCCCCCTTCAGGTCCACCACCTCCTCCTCCAGCTGCTCCGTCGTCATGGCCCGTATCTCCTCCAACTCCTGCTCCCTCTTCGCCATCCTCACCACCGCTGCCTCGCCCCTCCCCGCCGGAGGCGCCGCCGCCGCCAGTCCCGGGAACCGCGCCGCCGATGAGCCACCTACACGGAGGCCGACGAATTCCGTGCGGGATGTGGAGACGGCGAGTCCACGGGGAATGGAGGTGAGGGGTGAGGCCGCGGCGAGGGACATCGTCGCCATCTTCGTCTTGCAACTCTGCTCGCGTTTGCGCTCTGGCAGTTGGGCTCGAGGATAAGGGGACGATGGATTGATGGGTGGTTTATCGGGTTGTCTTGATGGGTTTGAGACGCGAATCTAAAAGCCTGATCCCAGGGCTACGATGCGGTGCCACTTCTCATGATTCCCCAGGTTAGGTAGTGGCTTACTGT
The DNA here is from genome assembly GCA_036346255.1 of Ampelocalamus luodianensis. NCBI lineage: Eukaryota > Viridiplantae > Streptophyta > Magnoliopsida > Poales > Poaceae > Ampelocalamus > Ampelocalamus luodianensis. The sequence goes on from CM070634.1 coordinate 4,709,360, forward strand.
GAAACTGTGATCTCCTGCTGATCATCCGTCCAGTTCAAACAGCATAAATGAGAGAGGCCGATTGATAGATTAAGATTCAGGGTCTGTTTGTTTCAGCTTCAGCGGTGGTTTTTCTGAAAAGCTGCTTCCGGCTGAGCTACAAGGCTGAACGACTACAAGCTGAATGGCTAGGTAGAAAAGGTTTGATGTTTAGTTGTCTGACTTTTCAGTAGGCTGGCTGCATCTTCTGAGATAGGAAATATCTGAAATGCCCCAAAGGCAAGCAATGGCTTGTTTGATGTTGTTTAACGCAATTAACAACATTTAACGAGAACTAACGACGAGTAATAAACATTTATTACAACAAATAATTATTATAAACAAGTCTCAGGATGAATTTGACGACAATTAACGGTGACAACTAACGGTAGTTAACGAGAAGTGATGCTCCTAAGACAAGTAATGGCTTGTTTGATGTTGTTTAACGTAATTAACAACATTTAACAAGAACTAACGACAGTTGACGATAATTTACGACAAGTAATAAACATTTATTACAATAAATAATTATTAAAAACAAGTCTCGGGATGAATTTGACGACAACTAACGGTAGTTAACGAGAAGTGACGATAAGTAACGACAATTCACGTAATTGACGACAATCAACGCAATTGACGACAATTATCGCAATTAACGAGAATTACCATGCTAACAACAATTCACATAATTAACGTCAATCAACACAATCAACTCAATGGACTTCTCATTTCAGTATTTTTTGCACATGCACACACCAATTCTAGAGCTTGCAAGGATCATCCATGAAGTCTCATTGCCATGCAGATACAGGAAAACAATATGCTGACACACAAAGTTCAGAACCACAGATTTTGCCAATAGAAAGAAACTGCAATTCTTACAGATGTTAGGAGGTTGCTTCTCCTAATATTACATCAAGGACCAAGATATACTCCATAACATACAACTATGAAAGCTACCAATACAAAACATGACACAGTCCATCCAGCAAAAAATGGAATAAAAGTGATGACAAAACTTAATCAATATCTACAAAAAAACAGGAAACGACCCATGAAATGAGACGGAATAATTTCGCAAGCCCCCACAACCCCAATTAGAAGCATGGATTCACAGAATGGATAAACTGTTGTCGTTCCCTCTCAACCAACACAATCATGCATTCACATGAGGGAGTTTATTGGAGGTTGTACCTTCGGATGGAGCAAGGAGGCGTGGGTGGCCTGCTCGGTGGAGGTGGCTAGAGGTGTGGGTAGCCGAATGTGCGCGACATGGAGCCCAGATTCGGGGGCGGGCCGAACGCGCGGGCAAGCGCTCGAGAGGGAGGGCGACGAGGCTAGGGCGGCGCTGGCGTGCGGGAGGGCGAGGGGGCGGCGTCGACAGGGAGGATGAGGAGGGGCACGGGGCACAGCCGCCTCTTGCTAGGGTTCGGGAACGGGAGACATTGTAGGAGCGCGTGGGGTTGAGCCGCAAACAGATAGGCTTGATCCTGGCCTGGCTCAGCCCAAAAATTGGTTTTTTGATTTAAAAATATTATTTTAATCATTTTTTGGAATAAAAAATAATATTTAATTCATTTCTAGAATTAAATAAATGGTTTTTTTTTATTTTTAATACCATTTCTCAGGCTTTCGGGCCAAAAACTTAGTCTCAAGCCCGGCCCGAAATGGCTCGAGCTCGGGTCGGGCCGTCGGGCCACCCGTGGACAGGTCTAGGCGTGGGGTGGGGAATGTGAATGGAGGCTGCGACTGGGGTTGGGGACCAGCTCGCCTCGGATTAAATAGCTGGTATGTGGTGGGTAAAAACTCGGGAACATTAGGGGTATTTATGGAATGGAGATCTGAGGAAGCACGGGAAGCCCCTCGCGGCCGGCTTCGAGCTTCCGGCTTCCTCCCATTGTGAGGGATTTGAGCTTCGGGGAAAAGCAGCTTCCTACAGTTGGTCGTTTGGTTCGACTTTTGGCTTTTCCGGCCGAAAGCCGAAGCCGAAACAAACACCCCCCTTACTAGCGGAGTGCCTGTGCGTTGCAACGGATGTCAAATAAATGATACCACAAGTTCTAAACTCTAAAAAATAAAATAATGCAATTTTCATATATATTTACATGATGTAAAAACACTTGAAAGTACATTTGCACAATGTACAACAAATTTTGTCCATGTTGAAAATAGTATACAATTTGGTCAATAAGAAGCCCGTAAGCAAAGATATAGTGCAACAAAATCATTACATATAAGTACAAAGCAGTCATGTTTCAACGAAAAGAAATCTACTTTAGAAAAACCAATCTTGGTGCAACTCAGCCATGGTTTCAGCTCATGACTTCAACATTCAACCATGAAAGTTAGCAATGAATCAAATAAAAATGAAGTGATTAGAAGCTATGATGATGGGACTCTTGATTCTGTAAATATTGTATGACACTTGTTCCTATATTCAAAGCTGCTAAACTATGATCATCTAGCAACATGGTGCCGTATTAGTAATTTGAATAAGCAAACTGAAGAGACAAAGCACCATAATAATCACCAACGGAAAGAAAAAATATGCACCATAATTAATATATGCCCCCTATGTTAAGACCTGACATTGTCGGAGATAATAGCTGTAAAATGCACTCAAACATCTCTCTGGCAAATATCTATACATTAGAATATTTTAGTGGCGTGCTAGTTCAAAAATATATACTTACGGTAAAAACAGAGAGAGTAGAGTTTATTGTGGGTGTTGCCTGTATACCATGATTACCTTTCCAATACTCATTAGTCGAGCCATTCTATCAAGAAATTGTATATTAGCAACTACAGGTCCCATATTAGTTTCTTGCCCTAAATATTTTTAAGTATTCTGTACCAAAGAAAGTGGCACAAAAATAACCTACAAAGGCAAAAGGAATTATGATTGCTTGGAAATTACCAAGGATTAGGTGTCGAACCCGGGAGCGAAGGATCTTGAATTCTCTGTGTTTCACACACTAGTCTAGGAACAGCTAGTGTACACATTCAAACAAAACTGGATAGCATAACTATATAACGTCATCCATTAAATAATTAAAGTTGTTACAAAAGGGGGCATAAAGCCAAGAGCAAAATACAGCGAAAACAAAAGTAGTAAGATAGATCACACGATTCGTCACAGGCAATCGTCTGAAGGCGCAGCCTAGTCGTCCAAGATCTCAATCTCCTCGTAGCATTCTTCTCCTGCTCAATATTTGAATTAAGCAAGAGTAAGCACAAACAACTGTGCTCGCAATTCACACCCGGCAAGTAACAAATTATAATGCATACAAAGATTTATCAATGAGAGGCTTATATGGTTCAATTTGCAGAAAGCAACGTTTTTCATTTAAATATTCATACTAAGTTTCTAAAGCAGTTTATTACATAGCTAAAATTTATTTTTTTAAATCTTAAGTTTTATAGTCAGATAACATTCATCAACAAGTGGTGAAGGATACCCTCATATCACATGGCTAACCGCCCAAAATCCAATTGGATAGAAATCCAAAACTATTTGATGAAGTCTTTTGAAAATAAAAACAAAACCTAACTTGGAGTGGCTTTGCCAGCATGTCCATGACCGTGGACACGGCTATTTAAATAGTTCTTAATACTCTGCAGAGGTTGTACATCTTTACCCACACGACACGACCTCTCTAGTTTGTTTGGCATCCGTCGGTACCACCGCTCACTACCTTAGGTGAGCAGTCTAGAGCTCGTGACAAGGTATTTACAAAGCGTCATTCCACCGTAGTCCCCCCTCGCTAAGATTTCACCCCCTTTGGATAGAAACCCGCAGAGTTCAAGCCCCCTCTTGCGCCAGGTGGGAATACATAAAAGTAGGTTGTGAAGACACCCACACAACCGGATGAAACGACCACGGTGAAACATTAAAAATTAGTTAGTCAGGTCCCGCCCACTCAGGACATGTGGTAGTACAGAAGGGCATAGTAAAATACGCTCGAAGACCGGTCCTTAACTAACTTGGGCGACTTTCACAAAACCCTGGGCCTCGACCATTGAAATGAGTCGATCCTGTGCATAGACATGCACCCATCCAAACATCCATTTCGTCCAAGTCCAAACCAATTTTTATTTTGTTTAACAAGTCAAACCATTTTATACCATTTATAAATCTCTATGGTAAAGACAATACCATAGTATCACTTTAAACCATAGTTGAATTTGTGGCTAAATTCCCCCAAAGTAAATATTTTTGAGCTAAGCTTCAACTAAGCACAGAGTTTTTGCAATATGTTCTAGTTCATACTAATATACCAACTAGCTTTTAACTAAGGCATCAAGGGTGATTCAAACAACATTCAAGTATGGATGTACAAAGGAATTAGGAATAACTATAAAGTTAAAATAGGGATTTAAATCACTTAAATTTAAATATGCATGCAATAATAGTTTAAAATAGAATTTAAATACTTTGAAATACTGGGATTCAATATGATCAAAGGTACGACTTGCCTTGTTCGAATGCTTGAGGATCTACTTCTTTGAAGTGTTCAGGTTCCACGTAGTCATCGAAATCTACACGTAAAAACGAGCCAACTTCAAATAAATACAAATCAAATCAAATGAACTCCAAACTAAATAATTTTAGTATAGATAGCTTGATATGGAAGTTAGATGAATTTAGAAATTTGAATCGCTCGAATCAGAGTTCGAACGGAGGAGAACGGGCGCTCGGTAGTTTGAGAATTACATGGTCAGAAGAAGGTTCGACTACAGGTGGTTGGAAGGATGGATACAACTACTCAACGTGGTCGTAGGAAAGGTTCAAGAGGGATACGATTACTCAACGTGGTTGTAGGAAGAATACGACTACACAACATGGTCATAGAAAAGGTTCCAGAGGGATACGACTACTCAACGTGGCCGTAGAAGAAGGGGGATTCGACTACTCAACAGCAGTCGAAAGAAAAGGAAGGACTCGACTACTCGACGCAGTCGAAAGAACAAAAAGAGACTCGAGGGCTTGACGCGGTCGAAAGAACAAAACAGCAGAACAGAGCACGGGAAGTTGGCCAAAAGAATAAGAGAGAGTAGGGTACAAGGAACTCACCTGAATAGAGAGAGGCTGGTGGAGGACGGTGAACGGTGGCGGGGAAACTCGCAGCCGAAGGCGAAGGAGGACGGCAGCGAAGGGGTCAGCTGGGACTGACGGGAAAGAGGAAACGCGGCGGCTCCTGTGAAACAAAACTGAAATAGAGAGAGAAGATTGCTTCAAAGAGCTCTGGGACCAAAATTGTTGCGGGGCTTAAACTAGGAGTGCGGTGCTTCGGGCAAACCACAGCAACAAGAGCGAGGGAGGGAGAGTTGGGTGCACGCGGTGCTCACCTGAATAGACAAAGGCGGCACACGGTTCGATGAGGAGGAAGGTGGTTTGGTCGTCGGCAAGAGAAGCTTGACGGCGGGCCTAGAGGCGGTGGTGCGAGCTCCAGTCGGCGGTGGCGAAACATGAAGCGCTGGGGCGAGAGAGAGGAAGAGTTGAAAGCTGAGGGGAAAAATAAGAGTGCAAAGGCTCCCTGGTGCTCTATTTATAGAGGAAGAAAGGAGAACCGGGTAACAAGATGGAGCGGTGTGAAAATGGACGGAAAAATACGGTGAGACGGAGACAACAGCAAGATGGAGCGGTGTGAAAAGGGAAGAAAAAAATACAACAGGAAGACGACAACATTTAATGCGCATGTCAGAGTGACGGGATGGGGGTAGGTGCGACAGAGGCGACAACATTTAATGCGCACGTCGCTGAGGAAACAGAGGGAGGAAAGAGAAGGTGTGCAGGGGCTGACAGGCGGGGCCGATCAAATCTAAAGGCTGGTCAAAACTAAGAGGCGGCCGACACCAACAGATTGGTCAAAACCAACAGACTGGTCGAAACGAGAGGGTGGTCGAAACCAGAGAGTGATAAAAAAAGAAGGGTGGTCGAAACCAAAGAGGTGGTTGAAACTGAAGGGTGGTCGACGCGCAGGGAGAGAAAAAGAGATGTGCCGAGGGGATATCGGAACGATTGGGGAAAGGGAATTTTAAAACCAGGGAACTTCACTAAACTCAGAATAAACCAAATGGTAAATTTAAAATTTTGAAAATTTTCAAAAAGCTCGGAAAATCAGGATGTTACATTAGGTTAGCATATTTCCTTTTTCCAAAAAAATGAGTGTTTGCCTCGAACCATTTATCCAGATTAATTATTTGAATACACCATCTCCATAACACACAAAGTAAAGGCATCTTCTTCCTCAAATGTTTAAAACTTTTGACAGTCATGCATCATAATATTTGTGTAGGTTACTTGGAGCAGGCAATGTTAATCAGATTATTGAATCTTTTGAGCAGTTTCAGTGTGCATACACATAGGACAGGGAGTGCACAAGCTCCTGATGCTCACCTTGCTTCCTTGTATATTGCACTAAGCCAAGCCTTGTCGGCAGTACAAACAATTGTTCAGCTAAAGATAGAAATCGTCAAATCGCTAGTATGCTTGATTTTTGTTCTGCTGCTAAAAGGTGCAATTCATAGTAAGTAAAATGAACCACGATTTAGTTCTCTCAATACAACTTTTTTCACATATAAAATAACTATAGATCAAAACTACTACTAAATTAAGAATAAGATCACCATGAGCATCAAAAGATAAAGGACATAATTTACCTATCAGGTCATGATGTTGCTCCTTTACCGTCTACTGCCTCTCCTGTAGCACTCAAAGAATTGTCATTACCTGAAAGAATAAACCATTTAGAACATCTGGAACTCTGCTGCACCTTATTGATAAAGATTATGAATTACCTTTCTTTAAGATGTAGAGCAAAATCATACCAACCGTCGGCATCCCAAATATCAAAACTAACATCTTGATCAAGAGCCCACGAACTTAATGACCTGACTAATGGAAAAATAGAGTTTTTAAAAACCAAAAATCACAAGGTCGATATCTCAAAACCAAATTTGAAATGGCAAGCTCTGAACAAATTTGGGAATAGGCACTCTCAGGACTACAACCCATGTAGCAAGGCATATTTGTACTAAATATTCTAAATCTAATAGGAATATGCAGTGAGCTAGGAACTTAAAAATAAATAAATTAAGGAAGCTATCACAGGTACTCAAGCTAAGTAAGGTGGTGATTGCTAGTTTGCGATACCTAAAAATTGAGTTACTTTTCGTATTAGATGATCATTCATTCTGGCATCCAATCATAATAGATAACAAACCACTTATTATACCTAAATTATCTTATGCAATATGATAACGACGAATATTAGAAGTAGCATGTTGAACAGCGGAAGCAAAAGTATTAAACCCAAAACTCTAGCGGCATGCCCATCCAACCCTCAGGCAATCGACAAGTTCTACCAAGACTTGTAGTGTATCAAAAAGTTTACATATATGCATGGCTAACAAAGGATGAGGCTCTATGCTACAAGTTGTTTTCAGCATTAAGCAAAATTTATTTCAATATCAATACATAGTATTTTGCAACGGAAGTTTAAAGAGCAGTTAAGTAGATAAAGAACAACAAGTAAGTAACTTGGTAAATAACAAATCACAACCCTCCTTGACTGCGATCAACATCTTATTCTTAGCCATAGACATGACACTCATATTTAACAACACCAAAATATCATTCCTAGCATTTTCCAATAAGATTATTTTTACAAAAGTAGCAACTATACCCGATGGACTGCACTAAGCACACTTATGACCGCGAGCACTGCTATTTAAATAGATTTACACTCTGTAGAGGTGTACAACTTTACCCATAGTATACGAATTCCCTAGTTTATCCGACATTTGTCAATACCACCGCTCACGATCTTTTAGTAAGCAGTCTAGAGCACGTAACAAAGCCTTTACATCACCTAGTCCTAGCCTTGCACTACCTCGGCAATGAAAACCCTCACTTCTATCCCAGGTACCTCCCGTCAAAGTGAAGCATTAACTGTTGTGTTGGCAAACTTTGTTCCCAGCACCGTGGTAAAGGGAGCCCCTTCAAATATGCCTACCCGGTCATGCTTGCACTACTGCGGCCTACCAATATGCAAGGCTAGTCTTCGATGACTTAATTAACTAAGGTCGTCCCATACCGGCACATGTGGTTGTATGCTTAGGCTTAGATTAGTAGCACCGGCATTTGATCCTTAATTGACTCGGATGAAAATCTTCCCCTATTTACTTGTGAGATATGCCTCTCACACTTCTCATATTATAATATAACTCGCTAGTGTCTCAAACTAAGTTTTTCATTTTAATTTTTATACAAAATAATAGAGGTAAACCCCTCTAAACCATCATTTCAAAATCTCCCAAATTCAAGTTCAACAATTCATTCATTTTCCAATTTTAGTAAATCTAGAGCCTGACTAAGTATTTGTGCGATATTCACGCTCGAAATACCCAAATCGACATAATCTATTGCCTAAACCATAACCTATTGGCTACAACAGTAAGGATACAAATATTTCAAAGGGGATCATGCACTGAATAGGACTATAACTACTGTTATCCCCAAATATAGCAATTTTAAGCAAACATATATGCATGCATAATAGATTTTGCAAAAACAAGTACAATAATTGAAATAATAGGATCAACGTGGTCAAAAGGGGGGTACTTGCCTTGCTCTGGTATCTCAGAGTATGAGGATGGAGGATCGTCGTAAATTTCGTTTGAAGTATCGACGTCTATTCAAAAGAGCCAATAGCAAATTAAATATAGAAAAATAATTTCAACAGCAACAAAATCTAAATATTTTTGCATACAGATAGAGCATGATTTTAGATTAATTTAGAAAAATATTAATTCAATTTGGAGTTCGTATGCAAAAGTTATTAACTGTTTAATTTCCTTTGGTTTGAAAATTCTAGAAATTAACAAAAGGGTGGCGTCGAAAGCGTACTCTCTAAAGTTTACGCTTTCTAATAGAGAAAGTGTATTTTTCTCTAAGTTCCTCTGAGGTTTACGCTTTCCAACAGAGAGCATATTTTTCTCTGAACTGAAAGAGGTTTTTATCATTTTTTTTAGAATTTTATTAACTTATATGTGGGACCTACTTGTTAGTGACTCATATTTTTATTTTTTGTATTTTATTTATAAAAACAGAGATGGTCCCACATGTCATAGACTCGTTATTTATTAACTAATGATTAAACCTATTTTTGATTTTATTTAACTGACGACTAGGGTCTACATGTTAGTCTCCCGGGTTTTAAAACTGAGAATAGTGTGTGGTCCCACATGTCAGTGACTCATATACTAAACATGTTTTAAATTAGATTTTTGATTAAGTTTTTAGCTGGTCCCACATGTCATTGATTAGTTTCACTTAACTATTGTCATTAGTGTTAAGCTAATACTCATCCCGAGTGGGGTCCACTGTCAGCGAGAAAGAAGAGAAGGGAGTAGAGTTGCGCGCGGCCGAGCTCCATGGCGAGCTCGCCGGCGGTGAACAGCACAATGACTTGGCTCGGGGATGGGCAAAACAGGTTCCCCTCTCAACGGTGATCCCACCGGGTAGTGGTGGAGGTCGAAGAGATGAACAGAAACGGCGGTACGCCGGCGATAAGCGGCGGAGCTCCTCGGGTCCGAAATGGTTTCGCACTTAGAGCAAATCGGTGGCGAAAGGTGGTACGCACTAGCTCTAGGGGCGACTATGATGCTACATGCAGTGGCTCAGGAACCAATGGTCAGCGGAGTGGTGGCGATACCCTTTCCTGCGGCAGCGCCATTAGCGGCCACAGTGAACTCTATGCTATGCTAGCTAATCTGCCAATCTAATGTGTATAGAAGCACTAGGGGACTACTATAAGCTCACCAAAGGTGTTGATGATGTCGGGGGATGGCCGGAGAAGCGTGTCGACATTGAATATAGGCGACGCAGAAGTGGCTCACGGTGCTGACGCTTTGTGGAGAAGTAGCGCGTTAGATTACTGAGGTCCTAAGGATGGTGTAGGAGAGAGGAATCGAATGAGGATTCATCGGAGTGACGGCGAACAGAAAAGAAATCAGCGGCGGCCAAATTTGGGGAAGAGCTAGATTCTGGTGATTCCTTGAGCTTTGGTCCACACTAAGCAAGAAAGGAGCATTAGTGGAGTATGGAGCGTGATATGACGCACTTAGATGAGGTTCAAGCTCACCAGAGCATTGGGAACACTGAGGTTCAAATGGGGTGTGTACCGGAGATGAAGAAGATGATAGCGTGATCATGCTATGGGGTTCCCGGAGCTACATCAAGCAAAGAAGAAGCATCAGTGAGGTAAGGGGCGCATGGTGATGCATGTTGCAAGGGCAAGGAAGGTCACTAGAAGAAATAGCGGTGTAAGGCTTGCTCGCCAGCATCGAAAATGACACTCTCATTCCAGGTGAAGCAAAGCACGAGATGCTCTAATTCTGTGCGGGAAGGGAGAATGGTGAGCTGAGGAACTCGTGATGATTAAGAGCTTAAATGCGGTCGAGAATAGCGCGAGACGCGGTGAGAAAATGTCAAAGCATACGGGTTTCTTGTATAGAGCTTCGGTCTCATTCTCCACGTAGAATAACGACGCGTTGATGGGGCAGCTAGCATGGGCGATGGCACGTGGAGGCGACAGGAGCAGGTGAGGCTCTAAATTATGGTCGTCGGCGCGTTAGTAAGGCAATGGCGGACGAGCAGTGCACCGGCATGTTTGGTGTGGGCTAGAGCGAGCATGAGAGGAGATGAGCCGAGTTGGGTTTCGGCCCAAAGGTTTGGCGGGAATTCGAATTTGGTTTTCAAATTTCTTAAACTAGGTGATTGTTGTTCGAATTTATAAACATAGTAATTTTGCTAAAAAATTTATGAAATTTTTTGTGGGAGTTTATAATATAGTATAATTTCCTTGATATTTTTTTTTCAAGATTTAACATATTATGTGAATTCACAAAAATTCTTACAAGTTGTTGTTTGCATGTAAATTCACTATTTGGTTTATGCAAAAGTTCAAAATTATGCTACAAATAGTTTTCCCATACATAGACATGCTAAAAAATATTATTTCATTTATTTTCATTTCCCAAACTATGGTTTTGGGGATGTTACAGACCTACCCCCTTAAAAAGAATTTCGTCCCTGAGATTTCGTGGGCTCGGTAAAGAAATATGAAAACTCGGCTCTAAGACGGTCTTCTCGTTCCCGACATGCCTTGTCTTCGGTGTGGTTGCTCCACTGGACTCTTAGCATCTTGATGGTGTGGCTACGAGTATGGCACATGGCTTCGTCTAAGATTCGAATTGGGTGCTCCCAGTAAGAAAGATTCAGTTAGAGATCAATGTTCTCCAACTGAGCGAGTTCGTTCGGAGTTCAGAGACACTTCTTGATTTGCGACACATGGAAGACATCATGCACATCTAAAAGTTGAGGCGGCAACTCCAACTGGTATGCTACTTTGCCCTTCCTGTCGATGATTCAGTAAGACCAAATGTACCGACGTGCCAATTTTCCGTGAACTTGGAAACGGTAGATGCCTCGTAGTGGTGAGACTTTGAGATAAACATAATCGTTCACTTCGAAGATCAACTCATGTCGGTGATGGTCATCGTAGCTCTTTTGGTGCGACTACGCTTCCTTCAATCAACTTTTTATCACGTCAACGTGCTTTTGTGCTTCCTGGATGATGGCCGATCCAAAGAATTGCTTCTCACCAACCTCGAACGAGAATAGAGGTGTTCTACACTTCCTCCTATAAAGTGCTTCGAACGGTGATATTTGGAGGCTTGATTGGAAGCTGTTGTTGTAGGAGAACTCGGCGAACGCTAAGCACTTCTCCCAATTGGTGCCATAAGACAACACACAAGCTCTCAACATATCTTCCAGGATCTGATTTATCCTCTTTGTTTGGCCTCCTATTTGTGGGGTGGAAAGCTGTGCTAAAGAATAGCTTGGTCTCCAATAGCTCCTGCAAGCTATCCAAAAATCGTAAGGTGAACTGAGGGCCTCGAGCAGACATGATCGTCTTTGGCAAACCGTGCAGAAGCGAACGATGTGGTTTATGTAGAGCTTTGCGAGTTTTACACCTTGATACCTGGTATTGATCGGAATGAAATGTGTCACTTTGGTCAGGTGGTCAATGATAACCATGAAATTTTGACTAGTACAAGTTATAAAAATAAAACGACTGAAATTTTGATTAAAAGTACAAGTTATAATGAGGATAACACAAATGGTGTCGGTTGAGACCATGAAAGAGTTCAATGGCATTGATGTATCTTGCAAGAAGACATTGACTCACGAGGAAGCGAAGAGCCGAGGCGGCGATGATGGTGATGAGGACAATGTCATACTGCTCGTCGGAACCATTGAAGAGAAAGTCTAATGTTGAAGGAGCCAATGGCCGCGATGACAAGTAATAAGTGTCGGCGTTGTTGAAGAAATTAGTGACCAAAGAAACTCAATGATGGAGAAGCCATGACAGGGAGGAGATGAAACTTTGCATTGAAGGCGATCTATGGACGATATATGACAATCGGGTTGCTAGGAGTGTGCCATTACTGGTGAGGGGCACGTCGTCGGCGATGGTGAAAAGATTCTCCATATCGTTAGACAACAACTAAAGCAGACATATCGACATTAGTAAAGATGATAGGTCACCACGATTAGTGAGGAAGCCACAACGTTAAGTTGGTCAACGTCGAAGAAGAGAAGCGATTGATATGAGAGGAGAACGTCGAGCATGTATAACATCATGCATCCATACGAATATAAGCATGAGCGTGCAGAGACAGAGGAGCAAAAAAATTGGAGTAGAGATGGCATAGTTGTAGGGAATATGCCCGGGATCACCGGAGAGAGCGTAACACGTGTCCCCAGCTGGGATCAATGATGGTTGCATGTGTATACGTGTTGATGTCGCAATGGTTAGCATTAAGCAATAATTCTGGAGAAGTAGAAAATAACTATGTGGTAAAGTATTGCATTGGAAGAGGTAGCAGCTGAAAGGGATCAATAGTGAGGAAGCCATAATGTTGAGTTGGCCAACATCGAAGAAGAGGAGTGACCGACACGAGAGAAGAGAACGTCGAGCATATATAACATCATGCATCCGTACGAATTGAAGCACGGATGTACAGAGGTTGAGGAGCAAAAAACATGGAGTAGAGATGGCGTAGTTGAAGGGAATATGCTATGGGTCACTGGAGAGAACGTGACACGTGTCCCTAGCAAGGATCGACGACGATTGCATGTGTATTTGTGTTGATGTCGTATTAGTTAGCATTAAGCAACAATTGGGGGAGAAGTAGAAGTTAACTATGTGGTGAAGGCTACCAAACGTACTTCCTGCTAAACACCACGCATCTGAATGTACACGCTTTTCAGCTGACTTCGATTCACCAAAAAGGTCACACAAATACAATGTTAATGTATCATCACCTTACTACTCTTAGTATGTTGTTTTGCTGACACAACTGTCTAACCATTTCATCTAGGGGGGAGACTAGGCCACATCAGCCATGCAAACGTTACAAATGGATTCAACATCTGAAAGCAACCTTGAAGGGTATTCTCTCAACCTATTTACTGCAAACTGAAAACACGTTATACAAGTTATGTTGCATTGTTCGTTCGCAAAGTTTTCAATGTCTTTCTTAGAAATTTCATTAACAGACTAAATTCTTTGTACGCAAATTAATCTGTTCCTTTTCTTTTAACTAAATAATAATACGAATCAGCCATTTTTTCTACTTTGTTGTTAGTTCATTCAAATAAACCCATGATAGACCTATTCTCATCCAAAGTAAAAAAGCATCCCAGTTGAAATGTCATTGTTTCTTATGGAGTTGCATTTCATGCAAAAGGACTCCATTACCTGCAAGTTAAAATTTATAAATATTGCCCCGCAAGAATACTTCATGAAAGCAAAACTTTACATACCTCTTTCGTGGACCTTTTCCCCCTTTTTGTAGACAGAGGTTTTAAGATATTTACCACTCACAGTTTGACAATCCCATACATTTCTATAACAGGAATTCAAATTTAATTATAGATGTAATTCCAAATTGGCACTATAGTAACAACAAAAACAATGTGATACCAAACTAGCTAAAACAATTCAATTTGATCCATTTTTATCCCAGTACAGATGCATTCCTACTTTCTCATTTGCCAGCTTGTTGTGAACTAAGAGCAGAAACCAAAGGCTAAATACTATCTCATTAGGCATGAGAAAAAAGAAAAGCATGTTATGGTTTTAATTGGAAATGCTCAGGTATATACAGGGCTTGAAGTTAGTATCCCAAATTGCCTGGTTCAGACGTCATAATAGAGAATGTATTTATATAGTTGTAAACATGCAATATACAAAGACATACTATAGTTGAAATAGACGAGCAGTGTGGATTTATCAGTGAAGACTGGTAGTAACTAAATAATGTGGATTTTTTTGTGTTGTGCTGCTAGGTACGATGAATTGGCTAGCAAGGGCAATGCTGGATACATTGCTGGAGGTAATAATACTGCACAGTCTATGTTAATTTATGAAATCAATGCAGTGAATTACTGTTTCATGGTTTATTTTCTCACTGTATGTGTTTATTGTGTTTGATTCTTTCAGGAGCCACTCAAAACCCTATCAGGGTTGCCCAAGTAAGCTCAAAACTAAATCATAACAGCCTAAAGTTGTTAGTCTATTACCAATTCTGATTGTTTATCATATGCTCATAACATAATACGATCCTGAGTGCCTTTTTAGTGGATGCTCCAGATTCCTAGCGCAACAAGTTACATGGCTTGCATTAGGAAGGACAAGTTTGGTGATGAGATGAACAAAAAACTCACAACCTGCTGGCGTTAACGTAAGCTATAAGTTTTCTTTTAGAGGATAGTTCTGTATGGGTACGTACACTCTTATTTGAACAAAGTGCAAAAAATGCGATCTTTTTTTGTCTAATAGAATATTTTCCCCTTCGTGCAATCGCACTCCACTCTTTTGCACCACCGACTACCTTAACCTTGCCATCTATTCATCCAGGCCCACTATTATACGAGGATGAGAATGCTCCGACCGGCACATGTACTTTCTATCGTTGGTAGTGAAAGGTTTGGCACCTACAGTGATGTTTACCTATTACTGCATATCCTACTGTTGATACCTTCACATTAAGATTCTATAAAGTTGCTATCATAGTCCTGGCAAAAAGGAATAATTGATGATTTAGCAGTTAATATAGATTTGCAACAGTTACTTTACTGAAATTGTCCCTTCGGTAGTTAAGTTATAAAATGTGCGCCTTTTTGCACTAGACTGTACTTCCCAGTGACACTATGGTCTTTGCCATTCCTTCTAGAATGACCATAACCATAGGTGAGTGTGCATTTAGTGGGCTTTAATTTTTTTTTACATTTCTAGGATAATTTGCATAGTCAAAAGTTTGTGGTGCCTGTAAAAAATTTCTAGGATGCCTGTTATTCTAGAAGCCGTTGGCATTTATTAGTCCTGCATAGGGTTTCAGCATTGGACTAATATTTGGTTAGCACATGGTAGTTAACGTAACACAAAATAAATCGGTAGTTGATCCCCCAACCCCAAACCAAAAAAAAAAAGGAAAAAAAAAAGGAAAATCGTTTTTCTGTCCTAACGATCGCCTTCTGTACTAAAATAGTTTTTTTTTTCATAATTATGTTCATACCCTGTTTTTTCCTGCTCAATAACTTCCCTTGTGTATGTATGCACTTGAATGGTTGTGGCTTCATTTTTAACTATTTCCTCCTTCATGTAACCAGGTCACTTGTTTCTAACTTATCCGCAGCGAACTGCTACAAGCCTGAACATCTGAAGAGAGCAGACAACTAGACTGTACTTCCCAGCAAACGATGGTCTTTGCCCTTCTAGAATGACCATGACTATAGGTGATTGTGCTTTTAGTGCGCTTTAGTTTGGATTTTTTTTGGAAATTTCTAGGATAATTTGCGTAATGAAAAGTTTGTGGTGCCTGTAAAACATTTCTAGGACGGCTGTCATTCTAGAAGTCATTGGCAATTATTTGTCCTACATAGGGTTCCAGCATTTGACAAATATTTGGTTAGCACATGGTAATTAATGTAACACAAAATAAATTGGTAGTTGGTCCCCCCACCCCACCCACCCACCAAAAAAATGAAAATCATTTTTCTGCCCTAAGGATGGCCTTCTGTACTAAAATAGATTTATCGTAATTATGCTCATACCCTGTTTTTTTCCTGCTCAATAACTTCTCTTGTGTATGTATGCACTTAATGGTTGTCGCTTCATTTTAAACTATTTCGTTCTTCCTGTAAACATGTCATTTGTTTTCAGGGGTAGATCTACTATAGCACACCAGGGTGCAAAGAACATCAGGTCCAAAAAATCATTTTTCTTTGGATATAACTATGTATATATAATGTGGACACCCTAGTCCAACATGAGGGGACACTCTAAACCACAGCCCAGCCGAACGTGACCCATATTACCTCAGGAACCCCGATTATTTTCGTTCTAAATCCGCCACTGCTTATTTCTAACTTGTCCACAGCGAACTGCTACAAACCTGAACATCTGAAGAGGCCAGAGAACTGGGCACTTGGTAATAAAATGATTATGGTCTCTTCATACAAGCAAGGTTCGTTATGTTGTTTGGGACAATGGTCCATGCCGATTTTTTGCAATCTAATACGATATATGAATGTGATCTTGTTTGGAGTTGTATTAAGACAAACTTAATGGTTTGATTCCTACATGGAATCTAACATAATGATACATAATCCATTCTGTGATACATAATCCTAGATGCCATAACACTTTTGAACTTATAAATGGCCAACAAATTTTCGTTAGCCAAAAATAGGCATCATGTAATCCTCCTGTTAAACTCCTCTACTTACTCATATGCTTCTGTTTTTTTTTTTGGCATTTCTCCATGACTAATAGCCAAAAGCTACAGCTAGATTGGTCTATCAGGTTAAATTACATTTCCAACCATGTTCACCGTAGTTTAGTTTAGAAGCGCCTATTCTAAACAAAAACATATGTATGTACCTGCATGTTTCCTATAACATGGTACTACGAATTATCTTATTGATATTTGAGCTTAATGTATGTTTTGTCAATTAGCAATAGTAGTTTGTTTCCTGTAATATATTAGCTTAATATATGTTTTATCAGCTAACAGTAGTAGATAGTTTCGTATAACATGTTAATAATAGGATCACATATTAACAATACAAAAACACTCAATACATCTGGTTACTTTTATCAACTTCATATCTTTTTCAAGAAAGTTACTTCTAATCTGTGCAACAGCAAAAAAAATCAATAAACTGTACTCCTGATATTCCATGTATTGCGTGGCAGATTACACCAAACACCGTACAAGCAACTGCGAAATATCATATATTCAACGGGTACAACGTAGCGCGCCTTACCTTCTAGTAGAGTTAATGTATGCATGCGCGTGGACAAAGGCAAAAGCACATTACTCATGCATGGCTTGGAGTAAATCAGCACACATGCATGGGTTGATGGAAAATAATGGAATACGAAGAAGTCGGTTTAACTGCATGCTTTAGAACTTAAACCACAAGGGAGTAAAGAAGGGTCGTAGAGGAAACAAACAAATATTGCTTTGAAAAACGTGTGCGCCCAATACACGCCATATAAATTCCAACGGAGGGAGTACGTCGTAGACGATAAAAAAGAACTACTCCCTCTGTTTTTAAATATATGACGTTTGATCAAGCGTGCAGTTAAATTTATCTAACTTTGACTAATAATATATGAAAAATTATTTAGATTGATCATAAGTGAATAGTATCATTAGATTTGTCATGATAAATATTTTCATAATATAATAATTTTGTAATTTTTTACTAACAACATCATATGAAAAGTAACGGTCAAAGTTATATAAGTTTGATTGTACGTTTGGTCAAACGTCATGTATTTAAAAACGGAGGGAGTATTATAAAATCTTCTTGTTAGATGGTACTACATGCATGCTCTATGACATTGCCGCTATCATGTACTCCTATGTTTCGCTGTATTTGTCTACAGTTCATCATGAAAAAGAAGTACTAAATCTAATAAATACTTAATAAAAAAATAATCATATATACTCGTATTAAATGACATACCATAACTACTTAACTTCTTCCAATGCATTTAAGTAATAATAGAAAGAGAAAAAAATTGCAATAACTACCTCTAAATTCTCACAATAGATAAATTGCATACAATGGTTGGCTAATACGTCGTAACAAAAGGTAGACATTAAAACGTAACCATTGAAAAAACTTGTATAACTATAGTTGATGCTACTGTTTTATACGGTAAGAGCACCATATTAGATGGATCTAATATCATAGTTGTCAATTCCATTCCGGAGGCTATTTCGGTTTACCTTTCAGTATGAAATATGCTGGTACCAGCCTAGACGTACCGTTTTAGATTTTAATCTAACAATATATATTTATTAATAAATATATATGTAATTATATGCACATAAAATTTCACTTGGAATCTCACTTCAAATACATAATCATAAAAAAAAAATGACACATAGTTCAATGAGTTCATAAAGACAAAGGTCGTATGTAATTAAATAATATAACACAAGTTCAATTAGGTCTGGTACTGAAATTGCTAGAATGACCAATTCCGCCCAAAATGGTTGCTGAAATGACCGGTATTGAGACTGGTATGGGATTAAGCCTGCTATGTGCCATTTCAGGTATCGGGGTATGGCATGTTCCGATCATTCTGATCGATACCGGAATAGAATTAATAAGCTTGTATAATATAACTCTGGTTCTATCTCAGGTGCGCACCATACGTGCCGTGCGGGAGCACACCATACACGCAGTCACACGCCATGTGCAAGATGAAAAGATCAACGGGGACAAGCGGTTGATGGCATAGTGACACTTGGGATCTGAATCCTCTGTATTACTGCAAAGGACCATCATGCAAACAGTGTTTTGTGAGAGAGCAAACAGTGTTCTGTCGTAGCACGGTAATAAAATACCTTAGCAACAGCCGGAAAAGTAATACAGTGAAAACACCGTAGCAAACACTGATACATTGATGCATTGATCTCAACCTTTGGTTTTTGATTGAACGGAAGAGATTGCTCGTAATACCCATCTACCGTGGATAATCCATATGGAATTGTCCTATGCAGAGGATCCCAATCCGTTACACCTGATGCCCATCGAGGATAGCGACGACGCATCGGAAAAGCGGAAAGTCGGCGGGGCTAACCCCACCCGTCGCCGACCAGCCCTGCCGTCCTCGCCCCGCATGCGCAGAAAAACAGCAGCCCGGACGCCCACACAACACGACACGTACTCCCCCACACTCCACAATATACCAAAACCGCCGTCCCTCCCTCCCTCCACATCCCCTTCTCGAAGCCACACCACACCCCCTCCACCTCTGTCCCTTCCCTCCCCTCCTCGCCTCGCCCTCCCCTCCGATACCAATTTTTTTGCCCCATCGGTATCGGCGGGGAGAGCGACGTCGCGGCGCCTTCTCCAGATCTAGGGTTCCCCCGGCCTCTCTCCACCGTCTAGAAGCTTCGTCACCTCTCGCACGCGAGTCGCGTTCTTCAGGGGGACAGAGCCATGAGGGCCACCGGAGAGCACACCGCCGCCGTCCCCATCCCCGACCTGCCGCCGCCTCCGTCGGCGGAGGACGCCGAGAAGGAGCGGAGGCGCCGCCGCCGCCCCGCGCGGCGCCCCAAGCAGGCCGCCCCGCCAGTCGTCGCCGCGCCGCAGGGCCCCGCGCACGTGGACGCGACGGGGCCGAGGTCGTGCAGATCGATGCCGCCCATGCACGTGGCCGTCCGGCCCGACGCGGAGGCGGAGGCGGAGGCGTACGCGGCGGGGACGAGCAGGTCCTGCCCCCTGCTGCCCACGCCGTGCCCCCTGGAGGCACCAGTGACGGGAATGGGCGGAGGAGCTGTGAGGCGGTTCTATCAGCCCCACTGGCCCGAGCAGGCCGTGGAGGAGGCCGTCAAGGTAGTCGCTGGTGCCACGAGAGGTTTGCAGCTTTGCGGTAGTAATTTTGCGTGGACTGGTGCACTGATTTGTTGCCTCTGGTCTGCAGAGAGGAATTGGCTTCATGGGGAAGTTCCGTGTGAATGCACACAACCGAAATGAGGCAAGCATGGGCTGCTCCGTAGTTTGATTGTTTTTCCACTTGTTTCTGTGCAACTGTGGGGTAACTATGGAAATTTGTGTTTTTTATAGGCGTACTGCACAATCGATGGTATCCCGGTGGATGTTCTCATTACAGGAGCGGCACAAAACCGAGCGGTAAGTTCAGGTCTGCATGCATGCTGTTCTAACTGATTGGGTGTATTACAAAGTGTAATGCGATAACTCTGTAATTAGTAGATACTTCATAAGGAAATATGTGGATAGTAAGAAGGTAGGCTGGTACTTTTAGCCTATCATGTATGTGCCTCACTGCCTTGAGTTGCACATTAAACACATGCATGTCTCGCTAACTGATTTGGCATATAAGGAATTGGAATGGCTAATTGCTTGTTTGTAGTTACATCACTGGGAATCAGGAAACAGCAATGCTTGTCATATTTGGCATGAGATGAGCGTCAGGACAAAATTATGTGCGACACTGTTACACTGTCCTCCCATGATCTAGCATCATTCACTGTTAAGTTTCTGTCATACCACAGGATTGGGCATCTTGATTCATGCTGATAGCTTGTGACTTCTAGACAGTACGCACCGAACCTATGACTAATCCGCTCTCCCCACAATTTGTTCAAGCACATTAGACCTTATCTGCTCTTGACATGATTTCGAGTTCGAGTTGACTTGGTATTTCAAGTTGAACTTAGTCAAGACTGCAACCAAAATGTTACGCCCTTGGAACAAATGACATGCTTGAAGCCTGGTTTTCTGAGTGTGTCGATCACCTCAATAGCTATTGCATTTGAAAATGATTCGAGCAAAGCTGTATTATAAGTTAGTTTTACCTTGTTATCATTTTACTGGGTTTCCAGTGTTCTGTTGCAGATGAAGTGCTCTTGTTCGTCCTTTCCTTTGGCGAATTTTAAATTTTGTCTTCTATGCAAGCATCTTATAAGTTATATGTTTCTTTGGCAATAATAATTCTCAGAAGCATCCTCGTTGGATGCCTTCTTTAGTAGAAAGTAGAAACAAGTAATGCAGGAGAAATTATTTTAGGTGATATGTTTGTAGGCAAGCATTCTTTTTTGTCTTGACGTGTTATCATATAACCTCGTAGAAATGGATGTTTAGTTCTGCTCACTTGCATTGCCTACACTACATAACCTTGCTGTATCAACATTACACGGATTTTCAAATCGTATAATCTCTTAGAAATGGATGTTTAGTTCTGCTCACTTGCATTGCCTACACTACATACCCTTGCTGTATCCACATTACACAGATTTTCAAATCGTATAATCTCTTAGAAATGGATGTTTAGTTCTGCTCACTTGCATTGCCTACACTACATACCATTCTGTATCCACATTACACGGATTTTCAAATCGTATAATATCTTAGAAATGGATGTTTAGTTCTGCTCACTTGCATTGCCTACATTACATACCATTGCTGTATCCACATTACACGGATTTTCGGACTTACAATACTATGTTCTCTTATGAACTACTTTGCAGGTTGAAGGTGATCTTGTTGCTATCACACTGGATCCTGTTGCTTACTGGACTAGAATGAAAGGACTGAACATTGCATGCAACCCTGCAATAGGAGGGGATGCTGTTTTTCGTGAAGTTAGTGACACAAATGGGAGTCATAGTTTGAAGAAAGGGCAGACAGATGCCAGCTGCAGGTTTGAAAATTGCAGTAATGGGCTGCCTGTTTTGGACAGGATGCATTACCATCACAAGAACAGTGGTTTTAGTCAAGCTGTTAAGTGTGAAAATGGGCATGCTATTGTCCCAGAAAGCTACGAGGACTTGAATGAAGGAAAGACTGACGCTGCAAGAGCATTACAAAGGATCTGCTCTATGATATACTCTCACCCAAGCAGACGTCCTACTGGGAAAGTATTATCTATTGTAAAGAAGTCTCATCGCCGTAATGCCATTGTAGGTTTCCTTGCTCCTTTCTCAGAGTTCCCTGATGGGGAGCAACAGAAAAATCTGATGAGTGTGCAGGGTTCAAAGAGGATGAACCATAGAGCATCCTCATTTTTTACAGGCTTGATTCATCTCTTGCCTACTGATCCCAAATTCCCACTGATGGTTGTTAGTGCTAGCACTTTGCCAGATAGTGTCAGACAGAGCCTGAAAGAAGGTGACACAGCTATTGAGAAGGAATTAGTTGCTGCACGAATTGATGAATGGAATGAGGAAAGTGTCTATCCCTGGGCTCATGTCGTACAGTTCTTGGGGAAGGCTGGACAGGTTAAAACATGCATGGATGCTATATTGTTTGAGAATGCGATATCCGATGCTGAATTTTCCCCTGAGTCTATGGCATGCCTACCTGACATGTGCTGGAAAATCCCTCAGGAAGAACTTGAAGCAAGAAAAGATTTGAGAAATGTCTTGACCTTTACAATAGATCCTCCTACTGCAACCAGTCTTGATGACGCAATATCTATTGAGATACTTTCTGGAGGAATTGTCCGTATTGGGGTCCACATTGCAGATGTTTCTTACTTTGTTCATCCAGAGACTGCATTAGATGCTGAAGCTCAGATTCGGTCTACTAGTGTATACACCTTGCAGCGTAAAATATCGATGTTGCCTTCAAGACTTTCAGAAGAACTGGTTTCACTTAATCCTGGGGTAGACAGGCTTGCCTTTTCAATTATTTGGGACATTGATCCTCATGGGAACATAGTTAATCGTTGGATTGGTCGAACCATTATCTTTTCATGCTGCAAGCTGTCATATGACCTTGTGCAGGATTTGATTTGTAATGACGTCAATCAGTTTAGATCTGCTGCTGCTTCTCCTCAAGTACATGGCATATTTGAACAAGAGGATGTTATCAAGTCCCTTAGATGCGTATATGAGATCTCAAAAAATATGAAGGAGATTAGATTCAAGAGTGGAGCTCTTTCTCTTGAAACTGCAAAGCTTATGATCTTATTTGATGAAGGTGGGGCTCCATGTGATAGCTATCGCTATGAGAGGAATGATTCATGTTTCATTGTTGAGGAGTTAATGTTGTTGGCGAATATGTCAGCTGCAGAAGTTATATCAAATGCATTCCCTGATTGTGCTTTACTTCGTAGGCACCCTGAGCCTAGTCCGCGGAAGCTCAGAGAGTTTGAGGCATTTTGTTCTAAAAATGGGTTTGAATTGGATGCTTCATCATCCGGTCAGCTTCATCTTTCACTCTCTAGAATGAAGGAAAAGTTGCAAGATGATCCTGTTATGTTTGATATTCTCATGTTTTATGCTTCAAAGCCAATGCAGTCGGCAGAATACTTCTGCACACGGGACCTGATAAGCAAGAAGGATGATTGGGCTCATTATGCGCTGTCTGCCCCTTTATATACACACTTCACTTCACCACTTCGAAGGTATCCTGATATAATTGTTCACAGGACACTGAATGCAGTAATTGAGGCTGAACAGATGTATCTGAAGCAAAAGGAACTTGCCACTGGCCGGAATGGAATCAAAGCTGCATCTTGTGAAATGATGGATAGATGCTTTACTGGCCTCCAATTTAGTAAGGATGATGCTGAATCCAAAGAAGGGAGAGAAGCACTGTCAGCTGCAGCTAAAAAGTTTATGGTCCCTTCCTCTGATAATCTTGGGGAGGTTGCTGAACATTGTAATGAAAGAAAGTGGTCTAGTCGTCGTGCAGAAGAAGCTGGACATAAGCTCTACATGTGGGCTCTACTAAAGAGGAAAGAGGTATAATGGTGCATCATCATTTTTCAGCTTCTCCAACTAAGTTTTGTCTGTAAGCTTTATTTTCAAAGGCTTCTGTTTTCACTTTTGCAGATCCTGTTCTGCAATGCTAGAGTTCTGGGGCTTGGACCAAGGTTCATGTCAGTTTATGTGCCCAAGCTTGCGGTATGACTTTGCTTCACCTCATCTAATAGAAGTACTTGATTCACTGTTTTTTCCTCACCTGATTGTCATTTTCTGATGTAGATGGAACGAAGGATATATTATGATGAAGTTGAGGGCCTATCCATCGAGTGGTTCGAAGCCACTGGAACATTAGTGCTTGATGCGTGCATGAACAAGCCGCCTCAAAGGAGGGGAAGTCAGGTCAAGTGTAGAGCAATTGAGGAGGTCGCGATGGTGGTGAACCCATCTGAGTCAATGTTATCTGGAGAAGATGAGGGATCAGGAGTGACAGAAGCTGGCTGCTACAATGCCAAGTCAGTTTTGATGAGCGATGGCGCAGTGAAAACTCAAGTTGCCCCAGCCGTTCTGCCCCTGGTGATACAGTACTTGAGCGACATTCCCGTGGTTCTTCATGCAACTGGTGGTGAGGATTGTGCGGTGGACATTGCAGTAAGACTGTACATGTCATCATACTTCAAGTGACAGGAAACAGCCCGTTATGACAGAAAATTGGTTAATTTAGCCTTCTCTTGGTTGAACAATGGTAATAAAAATGACATAACAGTAGTATTTAAAGAGTTCTTCAGGGTTCAGCAGGCAAATGTCAACTTAGAGTTGTAGATATTTCATTCCTGTGCAGCTACCTTTCTCCGTCCTTATTCACCTCCCTGTGACATCCAAAGGTTCGCGCGGTCAAGCGGCTTTCGTTTTTATTCCCAGGCCACTTGACCAGGTACCAGATTCAGATTCACCGAATAGTGACTCCGTATCAGTGATGTATTCATCAATCCGTCCTTCGATATTTTTTGTTCTAGTGTGTGAAACCGCCTGCAGTTTTTTACTGGTGGGTTCATACCGATGTTCGGTATGTTGCTTTGTTACTTTGGAAAAAGGAATGACACTGTTGCGCTCTATTTGAAGAATTATGCCCAAGCTCTTCGAAGTCTCCATTTGTGCCTTCTAAAATCTCGACTTGCTTCGTGAGGACGAGATATAAATGGCACCCTTATTCTGTAGTGTCTGTGATCGGGTTATTCAATGCAGTTGCAGTTTTCCCTTTGTATGCATCATGTCAGCAACTCTGATAAAAGATGTTACAGGGTTTGTTCATTTTTATATGGAGCAATTCGCCACCGAATAACTTCGAATCTTCGTAGTGTCACTTGTGTCTCATTGACATTTAGATTACACAACGAGTGACACTGTGAATCATGTAATTATTTAGTTCCCTTTTTATATACTCAAGCGGTCGCTCGTTCTACTTCAGATAATTTAGATGGCTTAATTATGTTGCTTAATGGTGTAATAACTACATCTCAGCTTTGAATGTTCCTTTTAAACCACCCGATTTACGAGTGATTTAATGTGATTTCGCACTCAAAAGTTCTTGCGAAGGGATGGGAAGGTGGCGGGTCCGTAACTGTGTAACAATGTTCCCTTAATGACAACAATGAAACAACAATAAGTACGTCCGTGTTTCCGCTAACAGTAGCAAGAATATTACAGTATTTACAAATCTGAACAAACTCGCTTGAGAAAGTCAAGTTTCCAGTGCTCCCTACTTGGATCCTGCGCACAACAACTCTCGTCTACTAAAAACTATACAGACGTAACGCACATAGGTTCGGCAACTCAAAATGACCACCAACAATCACCATCGCCAAATTCCCGGCTTCTCGGTCCGGCAGAGCGTGAGCATCTCCTCGTACTTGGAAGGATAGACAAAGCCCCACAGCTGCATTGTACACGAAAACAACAGTCACATATCTGCCTCCCCAAATCGCTCAATCTGTGGACATCCACACAAAATGGCATTCTTTTTCATGGACTCAGCAAAACTTTGCTTTAATTTGTTGATGGGTCTTATGATTTCAGCTGGAACCCCAAGTTAAGCTACACTTGCTACATTCAACATGCAGCTTCTTGATCATAAGGAGAAGTGTGAAGTATGAACAATTCTCTCTTCATTCTTATTGTTATTGCTACTGAGTACTGTAATTTGTATGTGCTTAAGTGCCTAGAGCGAGCTTTTAGTTTGCTCCTGCTCAGTAGCAGAATGCAGTCAATCTCACGCACATGGCCCTGGGCAAATATCTATTGATTTCCAGCAAATAAACGGGGTTGTACTAGAAGGCCAAAGGACACAGTAGCTGGGATATTTTTAGGTGGTGCATTTGTGTGATAAGAACAGCACGAGTCAGACCAAATAATGTCCCTGAGGTTCAGGGACAGAGGGTTTGGAAAAAAAAGATCTTCAAAGGGGAATCATCAATTATGCAGCTTGCAACTTTAAAGGGGGTATTTTGGAGCAGTACGGATGTAATTATGTTCACCAAGGAGAAAAAAAAGAGGAAGCACGCTTGCTTCAGTATTTTAAATACCTCAACATCTTTCACCGCAAAGTCCGGGGAATGTGATAAACACTGGTTGTTAAAGGTCTCTGAATTGGAACTTGAACCGCTCAAACTGCAAATAGTAACCCAGAAGAAAAGGCGAGAGGCATTAACAATTACTTAAACCAACAAAAGTAGTAGTGGTAAAGGCACAATTGCATGAAAGACATGGTTAGAAATATGAGGAAGAGAGAGATTACAGGTCTGCATCTAGATAAAGTGCGAAATGACCTCCACCTCCTAGTGCCAAATAGTCAGTGGAGCACACTGTGAAATAGTTATTAGCACCTACAAGAAAGCAGTTTTTCAATAGCTTACCAGCATGAGGCAAATATAAGAGTGTACACTTGGGAGCTTTCTTGAGTGAGGTCAAAACTGCTTGTTGGCATAAGGCAAATGGATCTTAACAATAACATATGCTGCAACTAGACCCCTCAGAACTTCAGTAGCAATATGCTAATTGCTAACATTGGAATTTGAACAGGAATCCAGGGACAAAAACAATGGGGAAAAAATGTTTTGGCCAGCTTTGGATGTTCTTATGCAAAGCCCATGAAATATATAAAGTAAATATTACCAGTTGGCCTATATATAGCAGGATGGCTGTGTAAATTAGTGAAAACAAAGCAGTTATTGGTCCCCTGCAATATTGAATTTCCACCGTAGTCAGTAGAAGGTCTATAGATGACAAAAAATAATATTATCAGAATGTGGGCGGAACCTGATACTTCTTGGCACTGGTTGGCTGCAATGGAGACTCAACTAAACCACCAAAAACTGCACCTTTTTTATCCCCAACTACCTGTTAGAAAACACATCAATATATGAATAAATAACAAATTAGCAATTAGCAACTAATGGCACAAAATATGTATTTACATGAGAAGATATTATGGAGACTCACAAGAAATCCATATCGTCAAGAACATAGTATTTTATTGGCGTAAAATAAGAACTACCACTTAAGAAACTCTTTGGAACTACATAGTATTGGTTGGTAAAACTAGCTGCTCTCATTCATGTACTGATAAAACTAAAGCAAAGCGAACTGCATCAAGCTACTTAGGAGTTAGGACACGTACCAAAAGCGAGTAACCAGGGCAAAACATGCTCCTTCTATATAAAGTAGATAAAGATATTCCATGCCTCCATGTGCTGCAGAGTTGTGATTCTTGTGAACATAAGCATTATACAGTAGTCGATACATACAGTCAAAACATATTAGAATACGAGACACATTTTAAACCTGTATAGCAAGACCCAGTTCCTTCCTTGGGCAAGAACAGGAAGAGAAGCATAAAGTACGGATCGTGTCATTTCTGACAAAAGAACAGATGGTTCCGACATAGCCGGCAAATTATTGAAGGAAGCAACTTCCTTTGATTCTTCAAGCTCCAATACAGGTGCAACTGATTCAGCATGATTTACCATCTCTCTGTCAATTTTAGGCTCTGGATTTTGTTTGAAGCCACCAATCCTAGCCGCTTTGTTAATGATTTTTCCAATGGAATGCTTCCCTCTACTTAGCAGGCCTGTCCTTCCCTTGTTTGCCTTTCCCACTGGTGTCAAAGTTGGGTATCCCATTTCCCCGTTCTGCTCAGGAATCATCTCCATTGAATCATGATTAGAGCTAGATGATGACAAAAATGAGATCAAGAATGCTCTAAAGGAAGATGTGTCAGGGCCCTCAGGAATGTCAGAATTTTGCTCAGAATCTTTGTCATCCTCTGATTTTTCTTGCTCTTCATCCGCCTCCTACAACAACCAAAGAAATTGAAATGTGAACTTTCTGGAACACGGGCTACTGACTGAAATGATTAACAGTAATTGCTAGTTTGCTACTACGAAGTGGCATCAGACACATGCAGTTACAGTTTATTTTTTACAACAAACAAAAGAAACTATCCTTAACTCTGCATATAAAGGTTACAACAGGAAAGACAACAATCAGACACTAGACTGGATAGCTTTCAAAAGAACACTGGAGTGGAGCTATTCCCTTATTGAGACTAGGAGATGGTGGCAAGAGAACAACTTTCAGGTACTATAGTGGAAATATAGAAGTGAGCCAACTTTACTATTGCAGCTACAACTATCACATCCTAAAAAAGACTAACTTTTCTGTAGTTGACACAACACTTCATAGAATTAGCATCCCTGCCAAAAATCAGTAGTTTCTGGCACGAATGCAAGCATAGCAAGCTCACATTGAAAAAATCAACCTAGTTCCATATGTTCTCCAAACAATGTAGGTTATCCAAACACTCAAAGTACACGTAAAATATCTCAGAAACACAAAATTCCCCAACCTAACGAAGCGCACTATCTGCCAAGAAGCTCCGAATTCCGCCCCAATTCATCCCAAAAGCCACACAGCCCCGGAAACTGAACAATGGAAGTTCACAAGCATAACATTAAGCTACCTATAGTGACCCACCAACCAATGCAGCTTATATCCTAATTAGCAGCGCGCAACAGTTAATGTCCTCTTCCCAGATTGTATCCTCCGGCCCCAGTTTCGGATCACTGCCCGTTACTGATCTCCGGCGAGGAGAGACACCGAACACCAAAATGGTTTCGTATTGAAAATTATTGGCCATTTACGTCAGGCTACCAAGAAGTGATTCAAGGAGTTTGGTCTCAGCTGATAGACGCAACTGACCAATCAAGGTCTTAATTACCAAAATGCAGAGAACTGCAAAGGCTCTTAGAGCTTGGAATAGATCCAAAATCGGAAACACAAAATTGCAAATGCATATAGCCCTTGAGTTAGTGTTCCAGCTTGACCAAGCTGCTGTGGACGCCTTTGTCGGCAAGACCTACCAACACCGGCGCAAGGGGCCACGGCAGTGCTGCCGGCTGATAGCCGAACTCTTGATTCGGCGGGGGGATCAAGCTATGGTAGGCGATCCAGAAATTTAGTAAGAGACAAGCTATATTTAGTAAGAGATAAGTTATTTTAATTAGTTGCCTCCTTAAGAGAGATTGTGTTAGAGATTGAGTTAGTTGCTTTCCTTATCTCTTAGCTTTCCAAATAGTTGTTGCCTAATCTATAAAGGCAGCCGGATTGTAATGATGAACACAAGCAATCAATAAACTAGTTTATCCTCACCAAGTTCGGCAGGTCAGAGCCTTGCACCGGCCGACAACAGTGCCGCCGTGCCCAAGGGTGATCTTCGCCTCCGCCGGTTATCTTCTTCGTTGAATCTTCCTTTCAATCTTCCCACGCCATATCATTTGGTATCAGAGCCCTCATCACCACCCTTCCCCATGGAGAAAAACAAAACCATCGACGACGTGTTCCAGAAGCTTGAGCTGCTGATAACGGAGGTCAATAGCATCAAGACGCGCAAGCCACCCATGACCAAGTCCTCGCCAGCTGGAAGACCAGCGACTCGGCCACCCTCCCCACGTCGACGAGTGGGCTCGGCACGGGCAAGCCGCCTGACCCGATGGCACGCGACAAAGAGGGCAGGCGCGCGGTTCCTCGCATCCACAAGCTCTCCTTCCCAACCTACGACGGCGCAGAAGACCCTCTCCCTTGGCTCAATCGGTGTGAGCAATTTTTTCAGGGCCAACAAACCATGGGAGAAGAGAAGGTATGGTTGGCATCATACCACTTGGTTGGTGCCACCCAGCAGTGGTATTACCAATTCGAACACGACAAAGGTGTGCTGTCGTGGGTGCGCTTCTCGGACTTCATCAACATGTGGTTTGGACCTCCCATCCGCAGCAATTCCCACGGTGAATTGGCAGAACTTTGACAAACGACTACGGTGGATGCATACCAAAAAAAGTTCTTGGCGCTTCTATGTCGCACAGAACCACTCTCAGTGTTGCAGCAAGTGCAACTCTTCACCACCAAGCTGGGAAAACCATTGCAAACGGACATCGAGCTCCAACACCCCACCCATCTCCAGACTGCCATGAATCTAGCCAGGGCCTACGAGCAACACCTTGAGGAGTCGCCAGTGGAGCCGAAACCACCATTAAACCCACCCACCCCCCCGGCTCCGCGATTCTTGTCGGCACCCGTGGCGCTCAAGTCTAGGCGCCGACGCCTAGCACTATGGCGGCGGCCACGCCGGTGACTCCTGTGACCACAGGCATGACGGTGAACCCGACGTCATGATTCAAGCGTCTGTCCATTGAGAGATGTCCGATCGACGTGCTAAGGGTCTGTGCTACAACTACCCAGAAGTTTTCACGAAACTATCGTTGTTCCATGAAGGGCATCTTTCTCCTAGAGCTCGATGCCACGGAAGACGTGGAGGAAGACGACAACCATGTCGAGATTTCCTTGCATGACCTCATCGGCATTCATATTGGTCGTACAATGCGCCTACCGGTGGAGATCAATGGTCAAGAATTGCTAGCTTTTCCGGCTCCACCCACACCTTCCTTGCTGAAGCTGTGGCGCAACGTCTCGGCTTGTCACCCACACCACGTCCAGGCATAAGAGTCACTGTCGCAAACGGCGACCGGGTGACTAGCTCTGGCATTTGCGGCAACACCCGTTTTGCTATTGACCATGAAGAGTTCTCGGATTGCTACATAATTCCACTCGACGGGTTTGATGTGGTCCTTGGAGTTCAATGGCTCCGAACTCTAGGGCCCATCCTCTGGGATTTCATGAAGCTCACAATGTCGTTTTGGCGAGAGGATCACCGGGTCACTTGGATCGGCCTTGATGCACAGACGGCCGACAGCCGCATATACGCCTCACCGGTCGTGAGTTACTGACTGACCCCTTAGACGAATTCACTAATGTCTTCAAGGAGCCTAGGGGACTTCCACCACGACGACAACATGATCACCACATCCATCTTCTGGATGCGGTTCCTATGGCGGATCGCCCATATCGCTACCCTCAACTCTTGAAGGATGAGATCGAAGAGCAATGTGATGACATGCTAGCACAAGGTATTATTCGGGAAAGCATGTCGACGTTTTCTTCGCCTGTTTTGCTTGTTAAAAAACAGGACGACTTTTGGCGTTTTTGCGTGGATTATCGTGCGCTTAACAACAAGACCATCAAGGACAAATTTCCCATCCCAGTCGTCGATGAGCTTTTAGATGAGCTCAATGGGGCTCGTTTCTTCACCAAGCTGGATTTGCGCAGCGGATATCATCAAGTTTTGATGCATGGTCCTGATGTCGAGAAGACGGCTTTTCGCACGCATCGCGATCACTTGAGTTTTTGGTCATGCCGTTCGGCCTCACTAATGCCCCGACAACATTCCAGGCACTCATGAACGACATCCTCAAACCTTTTATTCGCCGTTTTGTTCTTGTTTTCTTTGATGATATTTTGGTCTACAGTTCGTCGTGGGTAGAACATCTTCAACAGGTCCGTACAGTACTACAACTCATGCGTCATCACAAGCTAGCTCTCAAGAAGTCCAAGTGCCTCTTTGGCGAGGAGTTCGTGGCCTATCTCGGCCACATTATCTCGGGCCAAGGCGTAGCCATGGATTCCGACAAGGTGGAAGCCGCTTAGGCTTGGCCGAAGCCACGCTCCATCCGTGCCCTTCGGGGGTTTCTCGGTCTCACAAGATACTACCGCAAGTTCATCAAAGAATATAGCTCGATGGCGGCACCCTTCACCAAATTGCTCAAGGAGGAGGCTTTCTCTTCGACAACCGGTGTAGACATCGCGTTCGCAACTTTGAAAGCTGCCCATGTTTCGGCTCTAGTTCTCCACCTTCCCGACTTCACCAAGCGCTTCACGGTGGATTCTGATGCCTCACGCGCAGGCTTCAGGGTGGTGACCCGATTGCCTTCTTCAGCCGCGTGCTACCTCCTCACCATGCCAAGTTAGCCGCCTATGAGCGCGAGTTGATCGACTTGGTCAAAGCCATGCATCATTGACGACCGTATCTTTGGGGCGAGCGTTTTTGGTTCGGATGGATCACTACAGCTTAAAAATTTTACTTGATCAATGGCTCTCCACTATTCCTCAACATACATGGGTGAGCAAGTTATTCGGCTATGATTTCTTGGTGGAATTCTGGCCCGACGTCAAAATGCCGCCGCAGATGCCCTGTCCCGCCGTGATTAAGAGACCATGGATGTGTGCACCATCTCCGGTCCCAACTTCGCCATCTTTGCATCGCTTCAACATGAGGTCTCTTCCCTTCCAGAGTTAGCCGCTCTACAGAATCAATTTTCGGCTGGCACACCCAAACTGGCTTGGACCTTGGTGGGCGGTTTGCTCTTATATAAAGGATGCATTTTTGTCGCGGATTCTTCGCTCCTTTGGGCCGACTTACTAGCCAATGCCCACAGTACTGGTCATGAAGGCGTTCAGAAGACTTTGCATCATTTTCGAGCAACCTTCTTCAACGCTGGTGCTCATAGGAAGGTCCGAGACCGTCAAAGGATGTGTGCTCTGATGCACTGATACGGTAGCCAGGCAGTGTACCAGTATCCCGATATGTATCGGGTATGGGTACGACATCAACGCGTATTGGGAAGTATCAGAAATATTCAAGATTTAAAATAAAGAAAATAAAATTCCAATACGTCTCAATATGGCCCGATACTGCGATACGACCCAGTAAATGTTTCCGAGCACACATATGTGATAGAAGCACTACTGGAGTCGCCGCCAAGCATCTTTCTAGAAGTTTGCCTTGGTGCCATCACCTAGCAAGAATGTCGTGGAGGCTCGAAACAAGGTATGGTCCACCTCATCTATCGGCAACTGCATTCCAACCCATTGCTTCTTCGGTGCCTTCCATTGGTACCACAGCCAACGAAGGCGTAGTGCTCGGCTGAAAAAATTTAGTGGAAGCACTCCAAGCCCTCCAAGGTTTTTTGGGCGACACACTGTACTCCAATTCACCCAGTATTTCCCCGGTGCATGAATCATTTCCGCTCCAAAACCATGCCCTTCGGCGTTTGTCAATCCGTTTACGTGCCCATGTAGGAAGATCAGCCACCGTATGTTGGTAGATTGGCATAGTTGTGAGGACCGCCTTGAGAATTGTTAGCCTCCCGGCTCTTGATAACATGTTCCCTTTCTTTTAGTATTTGTACATCCTCTTTGATCGACGCTTAGGAAGATGCATACATGGATATCCATGACTCGGTGATTGGTGTAAGCCAACCTTGTTGTGTTGCTCTCTCAAGTATGCACTGTAGGGTGTCCATAGCAAGTATGAAAAGGTAGGGGGACAGAGAGTCTCCCCTGTCGACTCATGATCGGTGCCAAATTTTATGTCCCCAGGTTCCATTGAGGGTGACCTTTGAGCTGGACGTCCCTAGTAGGATGGAAATCCACTCTCTCCATTTCGGGCCGAAGCCCCTCATCTGTAGCATGTCTAGTAAATAAGGCCAAGAGACAGAGTCAAAAGCTTTGGTTATGTCGAGTTTAGCATGAGTCGGGTGACGTTTTGCACATACAAGAAATTATCTTGTATGCAACGTCTCTTTATGAAAATTCTTTGTGTTTTGGAAATGAGGCTATCCATGTGTTTTGCTAGGCGAGTCGACAGTACCTTGGTGAGGAGTTTTGCTATGCTATGGATCAGACTAATTGGTCTGAAATCCCCTATTTCGGTGGCCTCTTCTTTCTTTGGCAGCAAGACCAAATTTGTTGTGTTTATTTTGTCAAAATGCATCCTGTTCATGGCATAGAACTTTGCAAACACTGCTAGCACATCTGCTTTAATGGTCAACCAGCTTTCCTTGAAGAAACATCTGGTGAATCCATCCGGCCCAGGTGCCTTGTCAAGTGTCATTTTCTTTATTGTTGCTGCAATCTCCTCTTCAGTTAAAGGTTGTTCCACTTCCTGCAGAACATTAGTCTGCCCCGTCCGTAACTGAAGCATGCTCCAGTCAAAGGTGTTGGGTGCAGGTTGTGCGGTTCCTAGGAGTTCAGTGAAGTGCTGACGTAGTGCTTCCTCTTTTTCTTCATGAAGCGTAAATGTTCTGCCGTTTTTTGTGAGGGCACGAATAAGCTGTTTTCTTCTTCTTGAGTTAGCTTTCAAATGAAAGAACTTAGTATTTGCGTCTCCAAGCTTGAGCCATGTTACCGAGATCGCTACCTCCATCTCAACCTCTCTATGGCGGCTAGGCACATAATTCTTGCTTTCAGAGTTGCCCGTAGCTCCTTTTCCAGTTCGACTGAGCTTCCTTAGTTCCTGTGCTTTGATATGGCATGGGAAGAGGGAAAGGAAGATTCAACGAAGAAGATAACCGACGGAGGCGAAGATCGCCCTTGGGCACGGCAGAATCAAGTTGCCGGTGGCGCAAGGCTCGACCTGCCAACTTGGTGAGGATAAACAAGTTTATCGACTGCTTGTGTTCCTCATTACAATCCGTCTGCCTTTATAGATTAGGCAACAACTATTTGGAAAGCTAAGAGATAAGGAAAGCAACTAACTCAATCTCAAACACAATCTCTCTTAAGTAAGCAACTAATTAAAATAACTTATCTCTTACTAAATATAGTTTATCTCTTACTAAATATCTGGATCGCCTACCATAGATTGATCCCCTGCTAAATCAAGAGTTCGACTATCAGCCGGCAGCACTGCTGTGCCCCCCTTGCGCCGGTGTTGGTAGGTCTTGCCGACAAAGGCTTCTACAGCATTACCTCCCTCTTCGCGAAACAGCTAGGACGAGCTGGAACATCGTCCAATATCTTCTAATCCTTGATTGACCAATCCGCTTTTTCGTAGCGTTTCGCTGCAGTAGTACAAGGCAAACGGTAGACTTAACCCCCACGCCCCCACACACACATAATGTATTCTTCTTTTGGACTCTGATCGTTTCTATCCACCTTTAATGGAACAATAGCAGATCTCCTGCTGTTTCTCAAAAAAAAAAATTAATGTCCCTAAACCTCCCAGAATTGCACACCAAACCCTAACAAGTAACAACAACACGTGCGAAACCACTCGAAATCACGCGAATAACTCTACCGAGAGCCTCCGAGTCGCCCGATCGCGCGAATTGAAGAGAGCGAGCAACAACCAAACTCAAAATAGAACCAAATTAGCTACAGTTTAAAAGTACGGGAGAGTAGGAGTGGGATCTCGGGTCTCACGGGGAGGGGGGAGGAGGGCTCGCGCTCCGAGATGGGGTTGAGGATGACGGTGGTGAGGTCGGACACGAAGTGCGCCGCCTTGCTGCCCAGGGACGGCATGTACCCCATCCTCGCGACACCACGCCCCGCGCCTATACCTGGAGGCTGGAGCGGCCCCGCCCGCGCGTGCGTCTGAATTAGGGGGGGGGGGGGCGGCGGCGGAGTGGTTGCGGGGAGGAGACGAGACGAGCCTTGATTTGGACTACTTTTCCCCCCTCATTTTTGCCGTTCGGTGGCGAGTTTGGATTGGAATTTTCTGCAGTAGCTTTGTGGTATTGTCCGCGGCGGTTAGTGGGCAGCGATGCCGTGGGTACCGTGCGCGGGCAGGCGAGGGAGGTTGGTCTTTGGACGGCGGTTCTGCTTCAGTGTCTTTCGGTGCCTGGGGCTCTGCAGGCTGATCTGACTGTTAGGAACCGCTGGGTCGGCCAGAGTCCGGTCGGTGTGAAGACCTCATCCACCCTGGATTATATATAGGAGGAGGCCCCAACCATTGTATGCATTCATTAATGAAAGAGCAATAAAGAAAGCCCGCAGATCCTCTCTCATACCGTGTTCATCTATTATTTGTTCTTGTGTTCTTGCATTGTTCTTACGATTCTATGCTCGCTTCACGAGGTAATCGCCGGACCGACTCGCCAACACGGTTCCTCAACACGTTATCGGCCACGATCGACTCTCCTCGCATCGAAAAGGTAACCGTCGATGAACGACGCTCGTAGATTGAATCGTATTTTCTTGATTGCTTTCAATTCTGCAAATTTGCTTTCTAGATTGGTTTTCTACGGTGCAAATTTGCTCTAATCTGTCGCGAGCCGACTTGGAGTCGCCGGCACAATGCCGATCGATAGATTACATGAAAGAGCGGATGTCGATTGTACCGTAGATTGAAAGTTGTAAATCCGTTCTAATCTCACGCAAGGACTTGAAGTCGCCGCCAAGCCGATCGGTAATGCGGAACGATAGTTGCATCGTATGAACGAATCGTGCGTGAACGGTGATTATATATGAGCGATTGCAAAAATCTCGCGGCGCATCGCGCAAGGCCAGACGTCGGCCCGAAGCCGTGTGCCTGCCGGAGCCGCCCGCTGGGCCACCTCCCGTAGAGGCGCCGCCGCCCCGCGATACCGCCGGCCTGCAGCCACCCTCCGGCACCTGCGCCGTTGGTCCATTCACACCACCCGAAGTAAAGGAAAAAAGGGGGGGCGGTGGGAAGCACGGCCAGCCTGGAGCCACTGCCGAGCATGGAACCGATCCCCCACCTAGCGTGACGCCCGCCTCTGGCCTCCTCCCAAAGTGCCGCCCGAAGCCACCGAGGTGACGCACCACACAGAGCTACGCCCTCGCACGGGCTCCCGCACAGCGTCGTCGCATTGAACTGCGTCTGCGTCGACCTTGCACGGCTCCGACACCAGCTGCCCGCGTCGCGCCTCCGGCTTCGCATGGCCGCCGGCTCCACCCGCCTCTGACGACGGTCCCGTATGGCCAAACCGGCTCCTGAAGCCACAAGCTCGCCGGCCGCGACGCCTCCGGCCCCGCATGGACGCGTCGCCATGCTCGCCCGACCGCCTGGGCGTCGGCGCCGCCGCTTACCAGCTTCGCTGCGTCGCCGATCGCCCACGCCCGACAAACAAGCGCACCACACCCCGGTGCCGGCCCCGCATGGCCACCCACGCCGGCCGCCTGCATTTTGCACCACGCGTGTGCCTTGAGTCTTTGCACCATGCGCCGCCACCGGTGAAACAAGGCGGAAACCTACGGTGCAACCCTTTTTGCTCCATCCGTGTAGGGCCCAAGAAAGCCAACCTGCTTTATGAATCGGCCATGCATGGGCCAAAGTAGGTAGCCCAAATTGTTTCCGTGAAGCAAAAGGAAACGCGAGAAGAAAAAAAAAAGGAAGGCCAACCGTGAAAGCTAAAGGGCCTACGGAGAATAAAGAAAGAGAGAGAAAAAAAGGAAAAGAAAATCCCATTTTGCATGAAGGTCCTCAGAAATTAGAAAATTACGAGGATTTTTCGGGATAAAGAAATTCTTGCAGAATAACCCTCGTAAATTAAAAAATTGCACAAATTCTTCTCATAAGCGAAATTTCGTGCTTTAACCCCGAAACTTGCGATTTACTAAAAGTCATTTTCCAGTAGAAAAGGACCGCGGGAATCCAAAATTTTGCATATTTTTGTTTTGAACTTGAAGCATGTTTTAACTTTGTTATTATTATTTCTATGCAATTTATTACTGTATTTACTGTTTTGATTATCTGTAATTATTTATATTTCTTTTAATCACTGAAAATAGCAGTAAATCATGAAAAATGCATAGAAAAATACGGGAACACGAACCTGGAGTTCGGAGAGCATTGTGAGAATTTTGCAATCATTTTATGCAGATTACCAGCAGTAATCCTTTGAATTTTTTTTTTGCATGAATATGTAGATGACTGGCATCACGAATTATGAATTCGGAGAACTGACCCAGTATGGCCAGATTTTGTATAAAAATTTGTATCAGTCTTCAATTCTGTGGTAATGTAATCACGGATGAACAGAAAATCGAGAAGACTCTCTACCTTTCACCCAAACGCGGTGCAATCCGCACGCAACTATCGTCAATACGGTTACAAGTAGTATACCGAATAATTGACATCATGCAAGTTGCGGAAGTTCAAGATGATGTTCTAAGGAAGAACTACATCTCACAGTCACTTAGTAGCAATGTTGGCCATGAAGCCCTACTAGTAGCTACAAAGGTGAGAAATCCTCTCACGAAGGAGAGGGGCAAGAAGGGTAAGGTTGTGGATCACACGTTATTGATGAAGAATATAGATCCGCCATTATGTGTTAATGGTATTTTGGTTATTAATGACAAATGCTTTGTGAGACTAACACTCTTTTGATATACCTATTGTTTAGTCTCAATTGGATTTAAAGATCAAAGAGGTATGCATTCGACAACATCTAATTATATCTTGCTGCATTCCTCGGATCCAATATATAGGTTGAACTTCACCAAAAAGGAAAACTTGTAAATGTGCATATGTTTTATTTACACACTCGTGTATGCACGCATTTAGGGGGAGTTCAATCTATATCTTGTGGTTTCATTAGTATTGATCCATAATTCTTTGTCCACATATATTAAGGATCTTTACCTTGAAATATATCCTTGAATATATTTAACTTGTGTAGTTAATATATTCATATGAGTATATACAACTTGTGTAGTTTGTATACACTCATTTTGGTATATAACTTATGTAGTTTATATATACTCATACCAATTACATTCAATTATCTGTAATTGTGTTGGTTATCATCCATTACCAAAGAGGGAAAGATTTTGGTATCTTGTCCCAACCATTATGAGGTAATGGTATGTTGTGGTAATTAATGATAATCACATTATTGAACTAACGGTTCTCCTTGAGTTGGATGAATAGGTTATGTTCTAGGTGTTTGAAGACTTTGGATGACATCATATGTTGATTGTCATCAAGTCGTGATTCTTGAAGAAGAAGAAACCATCATGTGTTGATGATGTTCAATAAAAGGATGATCATCATGCGTTGATGATATTGAAGTGAAGAGCTTGAAGTAAAGGATGCATCATGAGTTGATGCGTGTCAAGTTCAAGAAGATGAGATTATCATTGGTTGATCATCAAGACAAGAGAAGGTGTCATCATGTGTTGATGGACATCAAGTCGAAATCATGAAGCAAAGGAAATCATCATGCGTTGATGATTGTCAAGCTTCAAAAGATGTGCAAGGCTAAGGTATGACTAGCTAGGGCTAAGAATTTGTTCCTAGTCTTTTACCGATCTCGGTGTTTGGTTGAGAGATCGGATTGCTAGAATAGGTTGCCGTACTATTAAGAGGGGTCTTAATTAATAACTTGAGTTAGTCATGTGTTGATAGCTCATTGTGTTTGCTCTAGCTCAACTTAACATGTTGCCTATATTTGCAAATGCGTTTTGCAAATGGTTGTGGCTCATGGTTAATCCTTGTAGCATGTGACTTTAGTTTGCGAATGTGTTTTGCAAACGGTTTAAGTCCATGTACCTTATTCCTGTGGCAATGATTCTAAAAGTCGGCAAATGTGTTTTGCAACTTGTTGAGAATCTAGCTTTTATCTCTTGTGTACATGATGCATCAATTGGCAAATATGTTTTGCAAATTGAGTTGAGGCAAATGTACAAAGCCTATTTTCGCCTTGCTTGATCGCCAGGCGATCCGACCGCCCGTAGCGATCGATCGGTGTGTGTGGTCCGACCGCCATGGGTTGGGCGATCGACCGATTCTTGTGTGTACCACCATAAGAATCGGAGTTTGAAGCGGTACTACGAGCGCGGTAGTACTAAACTTTGTTTGGCATGCGTGTTTTCCGTAAGGTTGTTTTACGTTTTGCTCGCGCTCGGTTGAGCGGTCTCGACCGCCTCGGCGGCCCGGCCGGTTGGAAGCGATCGACCGACCGCCATTGGTTGGCGGTCGATCGACAGTGAGTCCAACGGCTAGTTTTATAGCCGCTGGCATTAAGCGTCCGACCGCCATTAGTTGGCGATCGACCGATTTTGTCCGAGCCTCTCGAATCTTTTCCCAACGGCTAGTTTTTGAGTGTGGGCTATAAATACCCACCTTGGTCGTGTGAGGAAATGTTGTTGCCGGTGCCCCATTGAGTTTCTTTGAGCTAAGAGCAAGCCTCTCATACTCTTGTGTGCATGTGTTGCACTTAGTGAGTGATTGAGAGCAAACCCTAAGTGCATGTGTTGCATTAGGTTGTGAATTGCTTATCCATAGAGCTTTGGCACTTGATTGGTTCAAGTGAAAGTTGAGTCTTGTTACTCTTGGTGTTTGCCGACACCTAGAGCGGCGTGGAGACGTTGTGCGTCGGTGATCTTCTCAAGTAAAGCTTGTGAGAAGACCGGCGATTTGTGAGTGGCTTGGTGCTCGCCATCTCCGAGAGCGGAGTAAGAGCAACCCTAGTGGATTGGGGTGATAAGTTCAAGTTGAGTCGGTCCAAGCGGTTGAACTCACTTAGAGGTGTTGGTTCGGTTGGAACCGGTCCAAGTTGTTTGGACTTACCTCGGAGGTGTTGCCTCGCGTTTTGGAGCCGATCCAAAAGGTTGAACTTACCTCAACGTGGATTGGGAGACCGCAAGTCTTCGATCACCACGGAAAAATATCGCCGTGTCAATTGTGGTTTGCTTTCTTGAGCTTTACCTTATTGCAATTTACATTCATTGTATAATTGCTTATTTATTTGATTGCTATCGTATGTGCTTGATTGATCATATCATTAGTTGAAAGCTTACAAGTTCATGCTCTATTGATTATTACCTTTATACTTGTATTGTTGGAGCACTTAGTTGAGACTAGTGATTTTAGGTCTTAATTGTGCAAAACCGTATTAATATTAACTTCCGCATTAGAAATCGGTTTTAGTGCATAAAAGTATTAAAACGCCTATTCACCCCCCCCCCTCTAGTCGGCCTACTCGATCTTACACCAGTCTCGCTTCAACCTTATCTATCAGGGATTGGAGTTGTACCCTTCTGAGTATGTGTAGCGATAGTGGTAACTGGTAAGCCAAGGTACGAGCATGGCAGGTATTTCCGAACAGCAGGGAAATTTAGGAGGATATCATCCAGATCAAGTGCTTGATTGCAGATGGGTATGACAGCACTCTTGTCGATGTTTATCTTTAGCCCTGTGATTTCGCTGACACCCGAAAAAGATCTTTTAGTATTTGTACATCCTCTTTGATCGACGCTAGGAAGATCATTGCATCATCTGCATACATGGATATCCATGACTCCGGTGATTGGTGTAAGCCAACCTTGTTGTGTTGCTCTCTCAAGTATGCACTGTAGGGTGTCCATAGCAAGTATGAAAAGGTAGGGGGACAGAGAGTCTCCCTGTCGTACTCCGCACTGGTGCCAAATTTTATGTCCCCGGGTTCCATTGAGGGTGACCTTTGAGCTGGACGTCCCTAGTAGGATGGAAATCCACTCTCTCCATTTCGGGCCGAAGCCCCTCATCTGTAGCATGTCTAGTAAATAAGGCCAAGAGACAGAGTCAAAAGCTTTGGTTATGTCGAGTTTAGCATGAGTCGGGTGACGTTTTGCACATACAAGAAATTATCTTGTATGCAACGTCTCTTTATGAAAATTCTTTGTGTTTTGGAAATGAGGCTATCCATGTGTTTTGCTAGGCGAGTCGATAGTACCTTGGTGAGGAGCTTTGCTATGCTATGGATCAGACTAATTGGTCTGAAATCCCCTATTTCGGTGGCCTCTTCTTTCTTTGGCAGCAAGACCAAATTTGTTGTGTTTATTTTGTCAAAATGCATCCTGTTCATGGCATAGAACTTTGCAAACACTGCTAGCACATCTGCTTTAATGGTCAACCAGCTTTCCTTGAAGAAACATCCGGTGAATCCATCCGGCCCAGGTGCCTTGTCAAGTGACATTTTCTTTATTGTTGCTGCAATCTCCTCTTCAGTTAAAGATTGTTCCACTTCCTGCAGAACATTAGTCTGCCCCGTCCGTAACTGAAGCATGCTCCAGTCAAAGGTGTTGGGTGCAGGTTGTGCGGTTCCTAGGAGTTCAGTGAAGTGCTGACGTAGTGCTTCCTCTTTTTCTTCATGAAGCGTAAATGTTCTGCCGTTTTTTGTGAGGGCACGAATAAGCTGTTTTCTTCTTCTTGAGTTAGCTTTCAAATGAAAGAACTTAGTATTTGCGTCTCCAAGCTTGAGCCATGTTACCGAGATCGCTACCTCCATCTCAACCTCTCTATGGCGGCTAGGCACATAATTCTTGCTTTCAGAGTTGCCCGTAGCTCCTTTTCCAGTTCGACTGAGCTTCCTTAGTTCCTGTGCTTTGATATGGCATGGGAAGAGGGAAAGGAAGATTCAACGAAGAAGATAACTGACGGAGGCGAAGATCGCCCTTGGGCACGGCAGAACTGTTGCCGGCTGGCGCAAGGCTCTGACCTGCCAACTTGGTGAGGATAAACAAGTTTATCGACTGCTTGTGTTCCTCATTACAATCCGTCTGCCTTTATAGATTAGGCAACAACTATTTGGAAAGCTAAGAGATAAGGAAAGCAACTAACTCAATCTCTCTTAAGTAAGCAACTAATTAAAATAACTTATCTCTTACTAAATATAGTTTATCTCTTACTAAATATCTGGATCGCCTACCATAGATTGATCCCCTGCTAAATCAAGAGTTCAACTATCAGCCGGCAGCACTGCTGTGCCCCCCTTGCGCCGGTGTTGGTAGGTCTTGCCGACAAAGGCTTCTACAGCATTACCTCCCTCTTCTCGAAACAGCTAGGACGAGCTGGAACATCGTCCAATATCTTCTAATCCTTGATTGACCAATCCGCTTTTTCGTAGCGTTTCGCTGCAGTAGTACAAGGCAAACGGTAGACTTAACCCCCACGCCCCACACACACACACACACATAATGTATTCTTCTTTTGGACTCTGATCGTTTCTATCCACCTTTAATGGAACAATAGCAGATCTCCTGCTGTTTCTCAAAAAAAAAAAAAAATTAATGTCCCTAAACCTCCCAGAATTGCACACCAAACCCTAACAAGTAACAACAACACGTGCGAAACCACTCGAAATCACGCGAATACCTCTACCGAGAGCCTCCGAGTCGCCCGATCGCGCGAATTGAAGAGAGCGAGCAACAACCAAACTCAAAATAGAACCAAATTAGCTACAGTTTAAAAGTACGGGAGAGTAGGAGTGGGATCTCGGGTCTCACGGGGAGGGGGAGGAGGGCCTGCGCTCCGAGATGGGGTTGAGGATGACGGTGGTGAGGTCGGACACGAAGTGCGCCGCCTTGCTGCCCAGGGACGGCATGTACCCCATCCTCGCGACACCACGCCCCGCGCCTATACCTGGAGGCTGGAGCGGCCCCGCCCGCGCGTGCGTCTGAATTAGGGGCGGCGGAGTGGTTGCGGGGAGGAGACGAGACGAGCCTTGATTTGGACTACTTTTCCCCCCTCATTTTTGCCGTTCGGTGGCGAGTTTGGATTGGAATTTTCTGCAGTAGCTTTGTGGTATTGTCCGCGGCGGTTAGTGGGCAGCGATACCGTGGGTACCGTGCGCGGGCAGGCGAGGGAGGTTGGTCTTTGGACGGCGGTCCTGCTTCAGTGTCTTTTGGTGCCTGGGGCTCTGCAGGCTGATCTGACGATTCGATTCATTTCATTTTCATCAGAGTAGTTTTCGGCTAAGGTCAGCAGTTTATAATATCTGTCTTATAGAATTTAAGCTGATATGAATGAAACAGAATAAAGAAAAAGAAATATATTGTTTATAATTTTGTAAACGACTGTATCACTAGAATCAAGAAAAATATTAAAAGATTATGTGATCTATAAAGATAAGTAAAAAAAACAACTCATTGTATGAGCTGTATTTAGCAATGTCTACAGGTAACATAGAGAGTTGTTATAAACAGTAGCTGTCTTTACCATTGTACATGCTCTTATAGCACCGTCAGCGGAGGAATTAAAAAATGTCTTCTTCCTCGCTTAATACCAAAAATAGCAGACAAACTGGGCACGTGATACGTGTCTAAATCCGGTCCCTAAGGGGCCGGATTTACCCTTCATCGTGTCGGGAGGGGGGCGTTGTGCCAGGTTGATATGACAATGGGTGTCCCGATCTTTCGATGAAAATGATAATTCGATTTGCTGGAGACGACTCTCATGATTCGGTTACCAATCGTACACGACCAATATACTCGGCAATCGCTGAACCAACTCCGAGTTCGTTATCGAGCTTGCTAGAAGCACGATCGACCTGACCACGAAGGTCTATTCCTGCATGCAGTCGAAGAACAAGTAATAACAAGATAAATAGTAATCTGAAATTGCAAAATATGTGTGTGAACATAGTTTGTTAATGGCGTGCTAGCAATTATCTCTGATTTACTGGTAGTAGAAATCTACTGTTACCATGCTTTCTAATTTATTAATTTTGGCTAGGATTAAGTTTGCCACTGCCATGTTCATTCTCTCATGCTATGTTTATTATTTAAGTATCATTCCTATCTTTGTTGCCATCTAATTGATGCAGGCTGCCAGTCTTGATTTTAACATGTTGCTAATCAGGTTGCCAACACACTATTTTCTTTGTTCTCATGATTATGTAGGCCTAGATTCACATGTCTGCAGTAT
Organism: Ampelocalamus luodianensis; assembly: GCA_036346255.1. Classification (NCBI taxonomy): domain Eukaryota; kingdom Viridiplantae; phylum Streptophyta; class Magnoliopsida; order Poales; family Poaceae; genus Ampelocalamus; species Ampelocalamus luodianensis. The sequence goes on from CM070634.1 coordinate 4,754,088, forward strand.
CGATGATAATAATATTTTATTCCAATGACATGCCTACAGTTTATCTAATTTAACCTTGTTGTCTATATCTTCATTTTAGAGAGGAACAAACTTAATAATATTCTACTGGCAATTACTTGGATCCTGGTACTACTATAAAAGCTATCACAATTTATTTCTTAATGTAAAAATTTTTGCTATGCTTCTATGGTTCACATACTTTCTAGTGCTAAGTATTTTACTTGTCTTAAGCCATAGATTTTACTGCATTCTCCTACTCTTTCTTCCAACTCGGTGTGTGTGACTACTGTGATGATATATGGAACTTGTGTATGTGCTAGGGGAAAATGCAGTGGCATGTGGGAAACACCTTTTTTTATCATGATGGTTGTTCTGGTTGTTCTTTGTCTGTGTTGCGCTTGCTCCTTCCACGTGCTCACCTGGCTCTAAGATCACTCCCTTCTCCCCAGCTCCTTCTCTTGCCGGCTAAACTCCTCCTGGTCCAGCACCCTCCTTGTCGGCTCCCCCTATCTTTGTTTGTCTTCTAGCTTTTGGCTTTCGGAAGGATGCGCTAATGGTGGGGGAAATAGCTCATTTCTTTGTTCTTTTGTAATTGGTGTTAATGGGTGGCTCAGGTAAGAAATGTTGCCTCAATCCTCTTCCATGACTGACTGCTCCTTATGGGCATGTTTGGCACGGCTACAGTTTTTCGAAAAAGTGGCTTCCGGCTAAGCTGCAGGGCTGAACGGCTAAGTTGCAAGGCTGAACGGCTAAGCATAGTTCGTTGTTTTGCTGTCTAGCTTTTAAGTAGGTTGGCTGCAGCTTCTGAGATGAAAAATATCTGAAATGCCCCTGATGATAGTAATAGCTTGTTTGATGTTGTTTAACGCGATTAACAATATTTAACGACAATTGACGATTATTAACGACGACTAACACAATTGACGACAACTACCATATTTGATAAGAATTACCGCAATTAACGACAACTACCGCAATTGACGATAATTAACTGCAATTAACGACGATTAATGCAATTGACTGCAGTGAATGATAACTATTGCAATTGATCCCATTCAACGACGATTAACGATAATCATCGCAATAAACCACAATTAACGTATTTAACGATAATTATTACAATAAATATTTATTACAATAAATAATTATTTAAAAATATTATTACAATGAATAAATATTAAATAAACAATTATTACATAAGTAATTATTGCAATAAGTAATTATTACAAACAATTATTACAGTGAATAATTAATACAATAAATAAATAATAAAATAAATAATTATTATAAAACATTAAATTTACAGTAGAAAAAAATAAAAAAAAGAGGAGGCAGCGACGGCTAGGGTTTGGGCTATTGCCGCTGGCGTTGCCAGGAGAGGAGTTGGGCGACGGGGTCAAGGGAGGAGGAGGGTGGTGTCGGGAGAGGAGTTGGGCGGCGGACTCGATGGAGGAGGCCGACAACAAAGCCAGCGTGGGTAGAGGAAGGAGAAGGGCGGCGACCGCAGGAGGAGGGAGATCACAGGTGGAGGAGGGAGGCCACGGAGGGAGGAGGAGGGAGCGCGCGGGAGGAGGAGGTGGGCAAGATCCAAATCTGGATCTGGTCGACACCAGCGCGGGGGAGGGGGGAGGAGGACGCGACGGGGGAGGAGGGAGCCGGGGAGGGGGGCTGGGTTTTGGGGATTTTTTATTCAGTGGCAAATGGCGGGTAATTTATCCCCAGCGTCGGGGGTAAATGCGGAATGGGGTTGTGGGAAGCCGCAGAAGCTCCTCATGGGCGGCTTTCGGCTTCCGCAAGTTGTAATGCGAAGCGGCTACGAAAAGCTAGGTGTTTCAAACAGCTTTCGATTTTTCGAGCGAAAAGTCAAAGCCGTTCCAAACAACACCCGTCGGCTTCCGGCTTCCGCACATTGTAATGCGAAACGACTTTCGAAAAAAAACGATTGCGAAAAGCTAAGTAATTAGAACGGCCTGTATCTCCTTGGCCTCTCTTTTGCCCTTTCCTTGGCTAAGGGAGTTGTCTCTCCATTAGTTGGGAAGGGCTCGTCTGCCCATGCCTTCTACTGTTTTGGTGTTGATTACTTTTGAGGAGTCCAAATGTGGCTCTCCTTCTAACGGCCTCAAGTGTGGCTCCATGTGTCATCTTGTGGTTGGTTGGCTAGCAAATTGTCTTAGGCTGGTTTTAGTTTGTGTAGCAATGATCTGAGAGGAATTTGTGGGTAATTAGCCGGATGATTACACCGATTACAAGTGAGAGGTGTCGGTCGGCTCAAGCCGCCCCGAGTATCTCAGTGAACAGATACTACAGGGTATATGAGTCTGACGGCAATACCATAATTAAATTATATTTGTTGTTGCTTGATTTTCTATTATCTTTCTCTTTTTTTCATTTTCTTTTATGCAAGTTTAGACTGTACAATCATTTACGAAATCTTTGTTGGTACTATTGTAATTTTAAATAATAGTGCTATCGTGTATGTATAATTTGTTGCACACTGAAACGTTGTTGTAATATATATGGGTATTGTTGTGTTATATATTTGGATTCTGGACTCATTTCTTGATTTATATAATTTGGACACTTGTGAATTTTGTAAAATTTTCTTTGATGACCATAAATTCTATGATGATATATTCCAATTTCAATTATTATCTTAGTTAACCGACTAATTACTGATGATTTGCCGCATAATCATTATTTCAAACTGCGGTTAAAAATCTGGGTCGTTTCAGTGAAGCCGAACTACATGGAGTACCAGCCGGAGGGTCAAGGTGACGATCACCAACCACAATCCGATCAAGAACTACAACGACTGTAATTTGGTAATGCAGCTCTCGAATCCCCGGAGCCTGACGCATCCGTTCAGCATCTATCGGCACAGTAAGTGTCACGCACTTAACACAGCAACAGTACGTAACTAAGCTCGTAGATGAATCCTACAGAAAGCAAGCTCCAGAACATGAATGCAGTGTAACAACAAAACTCCAATGAGAATAACTCTCATCTCTGAACAACACACACTGCTAGTATTACGTAGTCGTATTGTAGTACTATATATACATGCATACCGAAACTGTAGGGGGAAAAATGCCTGGAGCTAGATCGATCAGACATGAGTACTTAAACTGTCAAAAACCATATTGCATCAGATATCATATGCTTCACAATACAATACAAATGGAGTACAGTTCTGGGACCAATGCCAAGAGGCGAGTCAGATCGATGGAGTTTATGTGACATGATTTGCCTGGCATAGCGGATGTGGCAGCCCAGTATTTCAGTACAGTGGTTTCCTGAGAAGAAGCTGTGTAACCGAGCGATCCATAGGATTCGTCTGGCTTTCGGTCCATCTGTTTGATTTGAACCTGTGAAAGGTGCCAGAAACACATTCAGCACTTCAAGTGACGAATCAAGGAGCGATATTTCTAAGCATAGTAGAAGATCGCATCCAAGAAAAGTTGCAAAAGTTAACATGCACATGGCACGCCGACCTCTTTGATCCTGATGATTCCACAACACTTGTTAGCTGGTTGACACTGTCAGTTGTACCAGCAGCACAATGCCTTTGTTCAACACAGTTGGCCAAACGATACAATGCATCTCTTATGCACGTTCTTGTTGCCACATCCAACTGCAAAGTACGTTAGAAGCATACAACCAATTAGCACATATCATGAACAATGTGAAGCATTATACACCTGAATATAATTACTTATCGCACGAATAAATGACAGAAGAATGCTGCACAACGACAAGGATTACAAAATGGTAAAGCAAGTTACTGTGGCTCTACCTGATTCATGCCTTCCTGAAGCTTTTGGAATCCAAGATCCTTTACTGGAACAGCTTCCAGAATCAATGGTGAGCAAGGGTTCTCACATAGTTGTGCGGAATTCCTCCCCGTTGAACAAAACTGCAAGCCTGCACTGTTCAGAACATCATCGCCTGCAAAGTCTTCAGGAAACTGATGCATTTGTGTTGAATTGCCATTCATCAGCAGTTCAGGCTGTTCATATGTTGTTAATGGAGGAAAGTATATCTCCAGTGGATTTTCAGCCATTCCATCGAGGATCATATCTGGAGTCTCATTCAATGGATCGTGTGACTTCTTCATAGAACGAGGAACATAAGCTGAAACAAGATCTGGCCCTGAGCAATTAGATGAAGATACAATTTCATCATTGCGCGTGATGCTAGATGATATTGGGACTAGCATTTCCTGATTTGAGCAAACAATAGCCTCTAGTCCCTCGCAGCTGCCGATGCGTTCCGTGCTTGTTACATTATCGAAGGGACAGAAAAGATCAGCGCCTGAATGCTGAGAAAATTGCTCGACTTCCCCGGAAGAAGAACAGGCATGTGCCTCACAATTCAAAGGCGTATCCCTTCCTTCATTCCTAGATGGTTGCTGTATGTCTATAGGAGTTATCATATTAATCTGCATAAGGTGAACATAAAAGTTAAAATGTCCCTAAATGCATACTTTCAAAAATTGTTCGTAAATGGAACCAAGATTCTTTTCAAGGAAAAATATGGTCTGGGATGTTGCATATTGGATAACCCAAAGATCTTGACTCTTGGGATGACAGAGAAGCTACCCTCGGGAGGAATTCCTTTGCATCATCTAACCTTCAAAATGGAGGGAAATTAATTAGGAAGATAGAGTTTGGAAGTACCTGATCAAGGAATACAGATTCAGTACTAGAATTATCAGGAACTGAAACTGATGATTTCAGTATAGAATTAGTCGTGCTCTCATTTGGAACAGTTGACGAATTGCTATTGTCAATGAGGCCGCTGCTTGGTACAAGCTGAGCATCTGGTGGGCAAATTGAAGACCATAGTGGGACCTCAAAATAATTGCTCCCTATCTCAAACGGGGAATCGATTTTTCTTCTGAAAATGAAAGAAAAAAATGTCGAGGCCTTACTAGAAGGTGACATTGCTGATGGTGAAGACGCGTGCTCAATGCAGCAAGAGATTACCTCAGGTTTGTTTCGAAATCCTTTAAGCTGCCCAGTTCAGGCCAGTCACAGTAAAACAAATCTTTTCCTTTGTTCTTGTGTTCATCTTGTGTTTGCATAGTATTGCCTTCTGATGAAGAAATGTCTGAAACATTGCTAATACCAATGCCATCAGGAGAGAATAGGCTTGCTTCTGCACCTGCACGCATTTGATGTAATCTCTTGCAATAGTCACCATAAAAACTGGCACGTTATCATAAAGAAAGACATAAAGAAGATAACATACTCATTGGCGCGATAATATCTTTCTTGTGAGTTTGTGGATAACCGTTTCTTTTTCCAAAGGATTCACTGATGATTCTACTGTCATTGTAGCCAATATTGTTTCTGATGCCCCCTCCCTGTAGGGGTCTTGACTTTGTCGAAAAGCCAGCCTGGTATATCTTTGACTTATCACGGCCTTGAAGCAGTACAGTGTGATCATTGATTAGAGCAAAGTCATTCGTAGCAACGTGGGTGACCTGAAAAAGAAAACCGATTAGTCTTAGACAGAAACTGAAACCTTACAGTTCAAGAGAGGTGTATTTCATAGCAGCAACAATCTGTAGTATGTGATCTGTTTATATCTTGTGATAGAGCACTTTTTCTTTGTTCTGTTAAACAAGTATACAACTACTTCGTATTTTATTTCCATGGTAGTTTCCCTAGATGCGGTAGATCAAAATAAAAGTCAGAATAATCCACTCCATAGCAAACTACAGATTAGCTATGCCTTGATCGAACAAAGCCTTATCCAACATAAACTGCAAGTGTAGCCAATGAATGAAACCTCTTTTTAACAGGGTCAGTCAGACTTTGATCAAGATCACAACAATGTACATCTACGGATCACACAGGTGGAGATTCTTGGAGAAGCAAAAGCAGATAGTAGACACAACGCAAAAATACCAAGCAACAAAAGGGTATCAGCAAATGTAAACAACTCATACTGAACAATACCTCGCTGCAAGTCTCAAACCCCCTTCTCCCCACCGAGGCATGCATTGATCCAAGCAAACATCCGAGGAACACACCGGAGATGGATGGATCGCAGCGCAACCAAGGGATCGGAGAACCGAAGCAACCGAGCTTGGATGAACAACTGATCGCGGCTCACGGACGGATCGCCGTATGTAGCGCGAGCAAACAAGCAAAAACACTGTTCACCGCTGTCAGGCAGGAACAGGACTAGTGGGCCTTATATCGTGCCGCTGCCGCGCCGAACACCCCGATCGAGCTAGCGTAGCGTAGCTTGCGAGGAAGCAAGTGGGAGCGCACTTGCAAGCTACTAGCTAGGCGACGAGGCCGAACCATTCGGTGAAAGAATTAGGCGCGGCCGAATGAGGTGCCAGAACGCTTGTCTAGCTAGCGCGTGGGGAGGGGTCGACGACTCTTCTCCCCGTCCGAGAAGAGCAGCTCGGCCCAACTGGATCCGCGCCTTGACGCCGACGTGACGCGGGGGAGGGCGCCAGAAACGGCAAGGGGCAGCCGCTCTTTTCCAGCGTGCGGCACCGGCTCAGATCGACCGATGTGTGGCGTCAAATCGAGCTCAAGATCAAGATTGGATCACCCCCATGCGCGTACGTTGGCCCCGCCCCTTGCTTGTTCCTTCGCCTTTGCGCTCTGCTGCCTAAGCCGAACTCGCTCTCACGTCTTTCGTGAGAACGGCAAGCGGTGATGCGGTGACGGCTCGCTCGGCGGTGATCTTGACGCTTGCATTCCTCGTGAGGAAGGCACAGAAGCACGCGTACGTGTCGATCGACATGCTTGCCTTTGAGCAGTTCGGCCCTGCTTTTTTGACGTGCGAATGACATTTCACATGACAGTTCGAGCGGGCTGCAGCGACGTAGCAGGATTCGGAGGACGGTGCGGTGCGCAACTGTAGAAGCTAACGCGTACGTGTGCAATCCGCATGACAATAGCGTGGAAGTGACACGTGAACGGCTAGCTAGCTTGTTGCCGTACGTGACTCGTCAAAAGGACTTCTGCGTTTGGACACCGTTAGAATCAGTCACGTGGATGCTATACGTGGATGCTATAGCACAATCTGGAGTTACATTTACTTTCAATTATCGATCGACTGGGCCTAAAGCTTTTTGCTCCTTGATCCCACAAAATTTACTCGATCTGTGACGTCCACGTTGATATACGCACCAAAATAAATGCCAACGTACCGTTCATTTCAGTCCAACTCTACCGAATTCTGATATTAATCAAACCGTATATTAGGGAAGAAAATCTGATGTATCTAATAGTCATTGATTTTGTTGATGAAAAAGGAATCAATGGCCGATAGAGAGGGTCCTCACGTCAGCAAATTTCCTTCCTTATATTAGCAATGACGTAGACGCGGGGACGTACGAGCAAAAACATCATACGGCGAATTGAAGTGATCCGCGTGCATGAATGGTGGAAAGGTTCGGTTCCAGTTCAATCTGAAGCAGGCCACCAACAAGAAGATCTCAGCATTCCATAATTCTTTTTTCTTTGGCCATGCCACTGGTGTACCGTGTACGTACGCATCACAGGACAATATCTGGAGAGAGCTGACATGCATGTTGGGGGCTGAGTTGGCCGCTGTTATTGTCCTCAGCTCTGCCCAACAGTTTATCACTTAGATCCATATAAATATGATCCGCTTGTTGATGAGTTGTTGTTCGAGAATGTTAGTATTTGGATAGCTTAGAACAGTCAAACCTAAGATGGCCTGCCTAAATAGCAGTATCTTTTACCTTCGTCGCCCAAAAAAAAAAAAAACACGGTACCTTACACGGCAACTGCCAACTGTCCAAGAGGAAAATCTAACTTTTGGCGAGTGAGATTTTCTAGTCTAAGCTATCCCCGTCGACGCGCGCGCATGCAGCGCGGCTTTCGCACCGTGGTCTAGCTCCCCGCGCGCCGGCGTTTCGCGTCCGTTCGGCACGGTGATATCCGTTCACGCGTCGCCCTTGTCGACCTGACCCTGCGGCGGTGTCTCGCTGTGGACTGTGGTAGCATGGTGCCGTTCCGTTTTGGAGTCTTAGAAGCGTCCGGCGTCCGGCGTCCGGGACGGCCATGCATTATTGGCCGAGTTGGCAATAGCCGGGTGCGAGCAAGACAAGCTGCTAGAAAGGTGCACAAGACGCGACGCGACCACCTACTAGGCTACTAGGATAGCAGGATCATTGCATTAAGCGGTGCATTTGTTCTTCTCTTAATGTTACGTACGTACTTAATTCGTGCATTCTTCACATAATTAGTCAAGCTCATATAGCATGGACGACTTGATAGTCCTGCTGCCGACCCTCCCCATCCAAGTTGCCACCACCGAAAGCACTTTTGGCACACATGGTGCTGCCACTTCGCAAGATAGACTAGTACTATATCCCCATCACACTACTAAAAAAAGACTAATATTGGACGCCTCATCACAGACGGTTAGCCAAAACCATCTATATTACATAAAATCACAGACGGTTTTGGTTTAAAAACCGTCTGTGTAAATGGATGCACTGAAAACCGTCTATGAAGAGGAAATATTACAGATGGTTCGTGTTTAAAACCGTATGTGAAGTATCACAGGCGGTTCATGAAAATAACCGTCTGTGAAGTGAACCATTATCACAGACGGTTTGTAACAAACAACCGTCTGTGAAACTTCCAAGACGGTTCTTTTAACTAACCGTCTGTGATAATGGTATACTTCACAGACGGTTTTTTATCAGAACCGTCTGTAATAATCAAATATTTCGACTCCCGCGTGTTATGCATGCGTCTCTTCATCTCCCGCGCTGACGGGCGCCGATGCGTCTCTTCGTCTCCCGCGCCGACGTAAATGTGTCTCTCCGACATTTCATAAGAGTGATATTATCGCGCGCCATGATGAGCACGCATGGCATTGAATAGTACACCATGGTGAGCACGCGGAGCATGACCAAGCGGGCGAGGAGGTCGGCGGTCGCCGTCCTTAATCTTCCTGACGAGGTCGTCGTCCACATCGTCGGCCTCGTGGCCGCGAGCTCTCCTCAGCCCATGGCTGACCTCTGCAGCCTACGAGCCACGTACGTATTCTGTTCTCGTGATGATTTCGTTTTGTGTCCAATATCCAGTACTATATTAATTCTCTTGTATTAAGATTATAGATATATCGTCTTGAATTTTAGTTACAAGGCTATGTACAAGGCGTCCAAAGCGCGAGCCGTGGGGATGCGTGTGGCGCTAGAGCGGGAGGAGGCGATGAAGTGGCAGGACTACGAGCGCTACCTTACCGTCGTCAACCTCCTGGCCGGCACCGGCAACCCGGAGGTCTGCTTCATTGTCGGCCTCACGCTTATCTTCGCGCCCCAAGACATGCAGCACGGCCTCGTGTTCCTTGAACAGGCGACCGACGCCGTCGTCGGCCACAAGGCCGCGGCCTACGTGCTCGATCTCCTCCTCTACACGGCAAGCGAGACGCGCGACGTTGGGAAGCAGTACATCAGGCAGGTCGAGGGCGAGTCGGCCGACGGCGGGTGCAAGACAACCAACCGGGAGTGCAAGCGGTGCTAGAGGCGGGCCGTGGACATGATCCAGGCGGCGGCATAGGGGAGGATGGCTGGGCGCCGGCCGAGCCGGTGGGCGCTGCCGGAGGATCGGCCACGGTGCCACGAGCACCACGCGGCGTGCCGTGGTGGGCGACTACGCCGTCTTCTGCAGCAATGACTGCAGGATTAGACACGGAGTATGCCAAATTATTTGCAGAGGTGTTGCACTACTTGCCGTAAAATAATTAGTTGTTTTATGTATATGTTAATTTGCATTTATCTTCAGAATGTGTCAAATGTTCTGAATTTTCAATTTGCATTTATGTATTTATCACAAATCAACGAGAATTTCTCTTTATACGCCATGTTGTTATGCACCATCAATGATTTATCACAAGATTAAATCTTAACCTAAAGCAACTCCTAAAAGAAAATAAAAATAAAAACTTATGATCATCATCTAGAACCAATTTATTCAAATACTAGAATAATTATCATGAATTAATATAATTTTTACCAAAATTTTTAAACTATATTTCACCTACAGAAAATTTAAACTTAATATAATGACCTATTCTAGGTTTGAATATAAACTATACAAATTAAATCATGAAAAATAAGATTGTCTCTTTTTAAAATAGACAAAAGGATGACGGTTCTATTATGGGACCGTATGTGATACTTATCACAGACGATTCTGTTATGGACCCGTCTGTGATATGAGACCATATCACAAACGGTTCTATTATGGACCCGTCTGTGACACGTATCATTGACGGTTCCATAATAGAACCGTCTGTGATATACCTTTATTAATAGGAGCCCACGCGTTAGGGTTTGCGCCTAACTTGTCACTCCCCAGCGCGCACTAGGGTTCGGGACTTTGGCCGGGCTCTCGCATCGCAACTCCCCCGCCGCCGATTCGACCTCGCCGCCATCTCCCAGCCGAATCGAGCTCGCCACGCCATCTCCCTCGCCGAATCGAGCTCGCCCGCCATCTCCGTCGCCGAATCGACCTCGCCGCCATCTCCCTCACCGAATCGAGCTCGCCCCGCCATCTACGCCGCCGAATCGAGATACGTCGCTCCCCTCTGCCCCCTCGGCTACCTCACCTCGGCCAGATCTGCCTCTCTCCCCTGGATGTGGGTTGTGCTGGTGGTGGCAGGTGTTTGCCACCGTTGCCGCGTCGTGTCTGCACTGGATCATGATTTCTTTAATTACCATGGACGTCTAAGAAATTTACCAAGCAGCATGAGAAGGATGAGACAGCATGCAGCCAAGGACATCCTGCCTGTGCAGACTGCTTCATCAGCATGAATTGATGCCTTGAGCTGTTAGATTACCTGCTGTTATGTATTGTGTATAGATTAATTGTGTCTTGAGCTGTTAGATTACCGAAGGTTATGTATTGTGTATAGATTGTGCCCTTGGATGATACTTCTATGATGAATTGATGTCACAAATGCAATTAGATGTGATATTGTGTATAGATTAATTGTGCATTGAGCTGTTAGATTACCTGTTGTTATGTATTGTGTATAGATTGTGCTCTTGGATGATACTTCTATGATGGATCCTAATCTCTTCTCTATAAAGTCTCTAAGCAGTGTCTGCTTATGCCTTTAAAATCGACATCATATATATATTATGTATATATTGTTCGTAGTCCCTCGGTCACTTTTGGGGGATCGTCCATGCAGCATGAGGAGGATGAGACAGCAGCCACGGACAACTTCATCGAGCCCTACAAGTTTGAGAAGCATGGCTGCCGAGAGAGCGTCAGGACATCCAATTACCTGGATGCATGTCGTCGACAGGTAATTGGACGTCGTTGTGTTTAGAAAGTGACGTGGACGCACAACTACTTCGACTAGTATCATCCACATTACTTTCTGAACACAACGGCGTCCAATTACCTGTCGACGACATCGAGGTAATTGGATGTCCTTACGCTCTCTTGGCGGCCATGTTTCTTGAACTTACAGGGGCTCGATGAAGTTGTCCGTGGCTGCTGTCTCATCCTCCTCATGTCATGGTGGGCGACCCTCGAAAGTGGTTGAGGACTAAGAATAATATATATATATATATATATATATATATATATATATATATATATATATATATATATATATATATATATGTGTGTGTGTGTGTGTGTGTGTGTGTGTGTGTGATGCAAAAGGCACAAGTAGTCACCGCTTGGAGACTTTACAAAGAAAATCATCACAGACGGTTTGAAACCACAAACTGCCTATAGAGAAAGTCATCACAGCACGGTTTGACTACAAACCGTCTATAGAGAAAGTCATCACAGACGGTTTCAATAACAAACCGTCTGTGATAGTTAGCTATCACAGACAGTTTTATCTACAAACCGTCTATGAAAATTACTTATCACAGACGGTTCTGAGTTAATAACCGTCTGTGACAGTATGCATCACAGACGGTTTGAATAATCGTCTGTGATGAATTATGTCATCACTGACCCATAGACTCAGACGGCTCACGAAATCGTCTGTGATGACGTTTTTGAACCGTCTGTGAATACATTTTCTGTAGTAGTGTCAAGAGCTCCTTTTTTAGGGACCCATCAAGAGCTCCTCTTAATTGTTGCCATCACCCTGGCAATACTACTCCTGTCTAGTAGCGTGACGTGGCCACTACGGAGCCATGGACACCTACGAAGTCGATCTGAATTCAGATTGAAGAGTAGGTTAGCCGGCCGCGGGTCCCAAATGCCAACCTCTCCATCTATCGATCGGTTTGTGTCCTTCCATGCAACGAGACTGTTGGTGCGTGTGGCGCTGCCCGGACACACCATCACCGACCGCACGCGCGGCACCTTTCCTCCAACCCCTCCCCGCCGCATAGAACCCCTCATGGCGCTTGTTCCCGCGTGCACCGCTCGCCTCGGCTCGTCCGCTCGATCGGTCTACACCCATTCCCAAATCCCACCAAGTGTCGGACCCAAATTCGAGTCCTCGGTGAACATGTTGTGTTATTTCTAGATCAGTAGACAGCACTCACAAAATATATCACTAAATTAATTCATACACGAGGAAGACCGAACCAAACATTATATTACAAACATCAAAGTGACACAGGCCGCATCGGGTTGAGTTTTACATTAAGGGCCGAACAGACTAAATTAATTACATTACAAAAACAGCGAAAACTACAGCAGAAGCAAGAGGGGGGTATAGCTCATCTCTCCATAGGCAAGCGACTGGGGACACCAATGTGCGTCCGATATTAACCAAAGACTTGAAAAATATTGGATGCACGCAAGCACCGATTAGCCAACTAGACTGAGGCGAGACTAAGACTACGACCACCAGAGACTACAACCACTGAGACTACGACCACCAGAGGCTATGAGCCTATGACCACTGGGGACTACGACCACCTGAGGCTACGACCACTGGGGACTACGACCACCACAAGGGGCTACGACCACCAGAGGCTACGACCAGTCTTCATCATCTCCTTGTCCATTGACACCTTGGTCCTTGTAAAGTGCATAATCTCCAAGATCGGATTTTTGAGTCTTTTTAAGGGTTGGGGAAATTTTAAAGCGAGAATGAGCACAACTTTAAGTGCTCGCGAGCCAACACACAAGATGCACTAATATGCATGCAAGGCTTAACAAAGGTAGCTCGGGTTCTTTTATTCACTAAAACAATGTTTTCAAATACCATAATTAGAAATTTCTATCACTTAGTATTTTAACCAAATTTTATTTTATTAAAGAGTGTAATTGTGCAATATTAATAATATTTTATTTGAGGCTATCTCCACCTATGCTTATTGAAATGTAATTTGCTACGACCACTATTAACATCAAAAAGAATACTACGACCACTGGGACGACATTGGGTACGACCACCTAGGAACAACACAAGGTCCGTAATACATTAGTCCAAACCGTTTTATCCCAACCATAAAGGTTTTCTGAAATAGAACTAACTCTAGTAAAGTTCTCATGTCCGCCCGATCTCCTCATCTGTTGCTCCGTTGTGCACCAAATTTGACCCATGAGTTCCTATTGAGATTATCCACATTTCTATTCAAGTGGAATTTTGATTCACTTAATTTTCACCACCGGCCACATTTTCTTCCCTAAGTCCAACGAAAACTCCAGCGAGCGATCTCTTCATCCGTTGGGTAATTGCTCGAACCCTTTTACCTACATGTTCCTTTCGATATTATCTACCTTTCTATTCAAACAAAATTTTGAATTTTGCAATAATTCATCACTTGTCATTATACGGTCACCTCTCATCCCATGGCGTGGCGGCGTGTGTGTGTTGCGTGGCGATCTTATTCTTGGCGGTCACCACGTGGGTAAACCCATTTTGTGGACCGGGCTCGCGTATATTCAACCATTTTCTTTACAAAATAAATTCGATGAAAATTCATTCTCCCACCAGGCATCATACTAACACGATAAAGGGATTTTCTTGGAAAAATAATTCCTTAAATTGTGAAATTCGGAATTTCATCTTTTCTTGTGATAATCAACCTTCCGGATGTTCATTCTCCTTCATACGAACTCCGATTCTGTTGATTCAACTTCCTAAATTCATATAAAGTCGATACCTTCCTCCCAGTATTTATTTTGGATTTTATTTGGATTTTATTTGAGTGTTATTTGAATTTAGTTCGTTTTCGCGTATAGATTTCGACGATTTCGGACGACCGGATTTCGACATCGTTTGAGAGCAACGAGTAATCAAGCAAGACAAGTTATACCCTTGATCATATCGATCCCATTATTTTAAATTTATTTAATGCTATTTTTAAATTATTATTGCATGCATAATTTTTATCCAGATATTTTAATCCCCTGTTTAAATACTTAGTTATTCCAATTCCTTGTGTATAGCCAATTTGAATATTGATTATCATTTCCTTGTCACCATTAGATAAAATAATATTGGAAATAATTAAATACTTAGCCAATGCTTAGATCAAATCTTGTATTTGGGAAGTTTTAGCCAAATCTTTCAAATGTGATTTAAATTGGGTCTATGGTATTGTTTTGCCATAGAAAGTTCATAAAATGCTTTTACCTGGAAAATAAAATGAAAATGTGTTTGGACTTGGGCATAATGGATGTTTGATGGGTGCATGTTCTGCAGTGCTCAATCGGGTATGGTTGAGGCCCATGGGTTTTGTTGGAAAGTTGCCCAGTCGATTAAGGACCGGTCTTGAGCGCATGATGCTATGCCTTATCGTACCACCACATGTCTGTGTGGGCGGGATCAGCCAACTAATTTGCAATGTTTCACCGTGGTCGTTCCCTACAGATCTGATGAGTAGTCATGTTCGACTTATGTTAGACCCACCTAGCGCAAGAGGGCCGAACCGAGGTCTTTATTCCAAAGGGGTGGCGAAACCTTAGCGAGGGTAACCACGGTGGAATGGCGCATTGTAAAGGCCTTGTGATAATCACTTAGTCGCACAGCCGGAAGTGTGTCGGGACGGACATTGAAAGTTGATTATCTCTTGTGGGTAAGGCTGTACAACCTCGCAAAGTGTAAAACTATTCGAATAGCGTGTCCGGTTACGGATATGCTAGCGAGAACTACTCAAAGTTAAACTTTGGTTTTGATTTCAAAAGACTTTATCAAATGATTTGGAGTTCAATCCAATTGGGACTTGGGCGAGAAGCCATGTGATAGGAGAGTATCCTTCACCATTCACGTGTGAATGTTATCGACTATAAAATTGAGAATTTATAAAATGAATTTTAGTTAAGCGCTTTGGAACTTAGTACAAGTATTTAAAGAAAATCTTGCTTTATGCAAATCAACCAATAAGCCATCCTTTGTTACATCCATATATGCATGTCATTACATTTATTTGTGGTGTAACTTGCGAGCACGAAGTTGTGCTCACCTTGCTTTATGCAAACAAAATTTCAGAGGAGGAGGACTTTGCTATCGAGATGGACCACGACGACTAGGCCGCTTCCGATCGATTATGCATGGCGATTCTTTGGACCCTACTACTTCTTCGTCTTCATTGTGTTCTTTATTGTTGGTCGTAAGCCTCTTTTGTAATAAACTCTGTTGATTAATAATAAAGTTGTGATATGAATTTGTTACCATATTTGTTTCTTGTGTGAACTAGCTCTGATCATGGGACTAATTCGGTTATGCCTGAAGGATGCAGGGTATTAATCCGGGTTGACATCGACCACCACAAGGGCTCACGACCACGGAGGCTACGATCGGTCTTCATCATCTCCTTGTCCATTGACACCTTGGTCCTTGTAAAGTGCATAATCTCTAAGATCATGGTCCGAGGGGTTGGGAAAGAGCGAGAATGAGCACAACCAGTGCTCGCGAGCCAACACACAAGATGCACTAATATGCATGCAAGGCTTAACAAAGGTAGCTCGGGTTCTTTTATTCGCTAAAACAATGTTTTCAAATACCATAATTAGAAATTTCTATCACTTAGTATTTTAACCAAATTTTATTTTATTAAAGAGTGTAATTGTGCAATATTAATAACAGCAGAGGCTACCTCCACCTATGCTTATTGAAATGTGGCTACGACCACTATTAACATCATGACTACGGCCACTCGGAAGCGACATTGGGATACGACCACCTAGGAACAACACAAGGTCGAGAATACATTAGTCAGGCCAGTTTTATCCCAACCATAAAGGTTTTTGAAATAGAACTAACTCTAGTAAAGTTCTCATGTCGCATGTGACCATAAACTGCTTGTTTAAGCAGTTTACACTGCAGAGGTTGTACATTTTACTCACAAGAGACAATCAACTCGTTACCCCACATGATTCCGTAGTCGTGTGGTTGAGAGATCATCACAATAACTTTTCAAATTATCTACGCCTCTTACGTCATCTCACCCATATGGGTTTGCACCCATAAGTTGTGCGGGATGTTCATCACAACGACTAGCGCAGTTGGACTACGATATTCCACAATCACTAGCGCGCTAGCAACTTCACCCTCTCACGATGTCCCATTCAAGCTCACGCTTGCACAACTTCACTCCTCCACGGTGAGATGACTTTCAAGGTCCAATAAATTCTTGAACCAACTTGCACTTTGCGGACTTGCGGTTGTACTTGTTTTACCTTTGGAGATCATCATAGAATTAAGTTCTTAATGTCATGCGGCGGTTCATACCACATACCCACCATTCTCGCGCTACATCCATGCCTACCATCATACCATCCGCCGGATGTGATAAAAAAGTTGGGGTTTTGATGAGAAACCAATTTATCTCAAAATACCTCATGCGTGTACCTCCCACGACTACCCAAAACAATTTCATGTTTTTAAGAGATGATAATCAAGGCATTTTTAATGCCCCGGTACTTAATCAAGACTAGCATGTCGGTTAAATACAATCTATAGCTAGTAATTACCACATAGTTACTAGGGTGACATGGAATATTGGATTCAATTGTCAAAATGATAGCATAGTAGTTAGTTAATCATCAAATGGGTATTTAACTATCTTAGAGTTAACATACATTGATTTTAAAAAATAAAGCATGCAGCTTAGGTAATTTAAAGGAATATAATTTGCATAAAATGTAGGCTCAAAATGATCAAAGTATTGACTCGTCTGGATTAAAGGTAAGAGAGTCTTGGTAGACGAGAGCTTAATCGAGATGGAGATCTTCTGCTTCTTTGAACTCTACTCGGACGAACACCGAAAAGAGAAACAAACAAATAGATAGAACAAATAAATACTAACGAAATAACAAATGAACTCGAAATTAAATAAGACTACTACCAAAAGCAAGATTTGAATTTAGACAAGTTTAGAAACAAGCTTCCTTTGAAATTGGAGTTAAAGCGGAAGAGAACGGAGCTTCAAAAGTTGGGTTTGAGTCTGCTCATCCAACTACGTGTGGATGGAAGGAGGTTTCGACCACCGGTGGGAAGAGCTTGAAAGAAAGCTTAGACTACGGGTCCAAAGAAGGATCGACTACTCGGCGTGGTAGTAAGAAGGATACAAGAAGGATCGACAACTTAACGTGATCGTAAGAAGAATACAAGAAAGATATGACAACTCAGCGTGGTCGTAAGAAGGATACAGAGGAAGGATCGACTACTCAGCGTGGTCGTAAGAAGGATACAAGAAGGATCGAGGCCCAACCGAGGTCTTTATTCCAAAGGGGGTGGCGAAACCTTAGCGAGGGGTAACCACGGTGGAATGGCGCATTGTAAAGGCCTTGTGATAATCACTTAGTCGCACACCTTCGGAAGTGTGTCAGACGGACATTGAAAGTTGATTATCTCTTGTGGGTAAAGCTGTACAACCTCTGCAAAGTGTAAAACTATTCGAATAGCCGTGTCCACGGTTACGGATATGCTAGCAGAACTACTCAAAGTTAAACTTTGGTTTTGATTTCAAAAGACTTTATCAAATGATTTGGAGTTCAATCCAATTGGGACTTGGGCAGGAAGCCATGTGATAGGAGAGTATCCTTCACCATTCACGTGTGAATGTTATCTGACTATAAAATTGAGAATTTATAAAATGAATTTTAGTTAACTGCTTTGGAACTTAGTACAAGTATTTAAAGAAAATGCTGCTTTATGCAAATCAACCAATAAGCCATCCTTTGTTACATCCATATATGCATGTCATTACATTATTTGATCTGGTGTAACTTGCGAGCACTGGTTGTGCTCACCTTGCTTTATGCAAACAAAATTTCAGAGGAGGAGGACTTTGCTATCGAGATGGACCCTGACGACTAGGCCGCTTCCCCAGTCGATTGTCTGTGGCAGATTGCTGGACCCTACTACTTCTTCGTCTTCCGCTGTGTTCTTTATTGTTGGCTGTAAGCCTCTTTTGTAATAAACTCTGTTGATTAATAATAAAGTTGTGATATGAATTTGTTACCATATTTGTTTACTGTGTGAACTAGCTACTGATCATGGGACTAATTCAGTTATGCACAGAGGATCTGGGGTATTAATCCCGGGTTCTGACATACGACCACCACAAGGGGCTACGACCACCAGAGGCTACGATCAGTCTTCATCATCTCCTTGTCCATTGACACCTTGGTCCTTGTAAAGTGCATAATCTCTAAGATCCGCAGGGTCTGAAGGGTTGGGGGAAAGAGCGAGAATGAGCACAACTTCCGTGCTCGCGAGCCAACACACAAGATGCACTAATATGCATGCAAGGCTTAACAAAGGTAGCTCGGGTTCTTTTATTCGCTAAAACAATGTTTTCAAATACCATAATTAGAAATTTCTATCACTTAGTATTTTAACCAAATTTTATTTTATTAAAGAGTGTAATTGTGCAATATTAATAACAGCAGAGGCTACCTCCACCTATGCTTATTGAAATGTGGCTACGACCACTATTAACATCACTGACTACGGCCACTCGGGAACGACATTGGGTACGACCACCTAGGAACAACACAAGGTCCAGAATACATTAGTCCGACCAGTTTTTATCCCAACCATAAAGGTTTTTGAAATAGAACTAACTCTAGTAAAGTTCTCATGTCCGCATGTGACCATAGGCACAACTGTTTAAACAGTTTACACTCTGCAGAGGTTGTACATTTTACTCACAAGAGACAATCAACTCGTTACCCCACATGATTCCGTAGTCGTGTGGTTGAGAGATCATCACAATAACTTTTCAAATTATCTCGCCTCTTCTGTCATCTCACCCATATGGGTTTGCACCCATAAGTTGTGCGGGATGTTCATCACAACGACTAGCGCAGTTGGACTACGATATTCCACAATCACTAGCGCAGCTAGCAACTTCACCCTCTCACGATGTCCCATTCAAGCTCACGCTTGCACAACTTCACTCCTCCACCAGTGAGATGACTTTCAAGGTCCAATAAATTTACTGAACCAACTTGCACTTTGCAGACTTGCGGTTGTACTTGTTTTACACTGGGAGATCATCACCGAATTAAGTTCTTAATGTCATCTGGGCGGTTCATACCACATACCCACCATTCTCGCGCTACATCCATGCCTACCATCATACCATCCGCCCAGATGTGATAAAAAAAGTTGGGGGTTTTGATGAGGAAACCAATTTATCTCAAAATACCTCAGTCGTGTACCTCCCACGACTACCCAAAACAATTTCATGTTTTTTAAGAGATGATAATCAAGGCATTTTTAATGCCCCGGTACTTAATCAAGACTAGCATGTCGGTTAAATACAATCTATAGCTAGTAATTACCACATAGTTACTAGGGTGACATGGAATATTGGATTCAATTGTCAAAATGATAGCATAGTAGTTAGTTAATCATCAAATGGGTATTTAACTATCTTAAGAGTTAACATACATTGATTTTAAAAAATAAAGCATGCAGCTTAGGTAATTTAAAGGAATATAATTTGCATAAAATGTAGGCTCAAAATGATCAAAGTATTGACTCATCTGGATTAAAGGTAAGAGAGTCTTGGTAGACGAGACTTAATCGAGATGGAGATCTTCTGCTTCTTTGAACTCTACTCGGACGAACACCGAAAAGAGAAACAAACAAATAGATAGAACAAATAAATACTAACGAAATAACAAATGAACTCGAAATTAAATAAGACTACTACCAAAAGCAAGATTTGAATTTAGACAAGTTTAGAAACAAGCTTCACTGAAATTGGAGTTAAAACGGAAGAGAACGGAGCTTCAAAAGTTGGGTTTCGAGTACTGCTCATCCAACTACGTGTGGATGGAAGGGGAGGTTTCGACCACTGGTCGGAAAGAGCTTGAAAGAAAGCTTCGACTACCAGGTCCAAAGAAGGATACGACTACTCGACGTGGTCGTAAGAAGGATACAAGAAGGATACGACAACTTAACGTGATCGTAAGAAGAATACAAGAAAGATATGACAACTCAACGTGGTCGTAAGAAGGATACAGGAAGGATACGACTACTCAACGTGGTCGTAAGAAGGATACAAGAAGGATACGACTACTCAGCGTGGTCATAAGAAGGATACATGAAGGATACGACTATTCAACATGGTCGTAAGAAGGATACAAGGAGGATACGACTATTCAACGTAGTCGTAAGGATATAGGAAGAATACAACTACTCAACGTGGTCGTAAGAAGGATACAAAAAGATATGAAAACTCAACATGGTCGTAAGAAGGATACAAAAAGGATACGACAACTCAACGCGGTCGTAAGAAGGATATAAGGAGGATACGACTACTCAACGTGGTCATAAGAAAAGAAGAAACCAGTGAGAGGACAGGGCACAGGGAGCTCACTAGGACGAGAGAGAGAGACCAGGGGAGGTCAGTAGACGGCAATCGGCAGTGGGGAAGCTCGCAGTCGAAGACGAAGGACGACGGCGCGAAAAGGGCCGGCCGAGATTGAAGGAGAAGAGAAAATGCGGCGGCTCCTGCGAAACAAAACTGAAATAAAGTGATGAGATTGCCTCAAGGGGCTCTGGGATACGAATCTGACGCGGGTAGAAAAGGGGGCTGCACTGGTGCGGCGAGGACAGAGAGGAGATGTGCGGCGGCTTGAACTCGGAGCTCGGGCTTTGGGCAAACCACAACAACAAGAGCGAGAGAAGGAGAGTTGGGTGTGAAAAGGAAGTGAAAGGGGGATGCTGAGGCTCTTTATAGCCTAGAGAAGATAAGGAAAGTTGCTAAGAGACTCGGAGACGCACGGTGGTCAAGGGTAGGTGGGCGACAAGACTCTGG
Source organism: Ampelocalamus luodianensis (assembly GCA_036346255.1). Taxonomy (NCBI): domain Eukaryota; kingdom Viridiplantae; phylum Streptophyta; class Magnoliopsida; order Poales; family Poaceae; genus Ampelocalamus; species Ampelocalamus luodianensis. Next base: position 4,775,308 of record CM070634.1, read on the forward strand.
GTGCGGATGTGCATGATGCGTGTGCGGGCGCCACGACACGGCGACAGGACAGGGGTGGACGTGGATGGACGCCAGAGTCAAGAGGAGTGGCTCGGCAACAGGATAGAGCATGCAGGGGAGCAGGTGCACACACGGGGTGCGACAGGGCAAGCACGAGCGGGCTAAGACGGCTCAACGCTGACCCCAGGAAAAGAAATGGGCCGAATCCAAACAGAGAGGATTTCAATCGGAAATCGAGATTCAAGCTGAAAATCGAAACTCAAATTTTGAAAAGAGGCAGAAACTAGAAAATTTTACAAATACTCAAAAATTTAAAATAGGTTTTGAAAGACAAAACGACAAACGGAGAAAAACTATTTAACATAAAAAAAATGGGATGTTATACCGAGGCAGTGATAGAGAGTAGGGATGAAAACGGATCGAATACGGACGGATAATGGCTCTGCCATATTTATTTTTATATTTTTTTCCGGATTCGGAAACGAATACGAATACCTCGGATACGAATACAAATACGAATAATATCGAATACGAATACGGAGCGAATACGAATCGAAACGAATACGGTCGTGGATATTTTTCAGAACATGGAAACCCCTAAAATTGTATGCCATAAATTAACAAAAACATATAACTAGTTTATTTGATGCAAACTTTTATGAATTATTCATATTTTCAGCAACTACATAGAACATTGGCACTAGCAAACTGCATTAACTATTTCATCACAAATAAAACACTTAGTTTACCATATTTAGTTCATAAGTCATAATTCACAAAGTCACAAATCATCACGCATTCATACTTAGTTCATCACATCCATAAAACTTAATTCACACTAACATCGATCAGGCTAGATAGTTAGTCTATACACAAATGACTATAACATCCTAAAGTATATTACCAAAAATAAAATTAATAAAGTTATTATTTTATTAGATTTTTTGAGATTTAAAAGAGTTTTCTTGGTTAAAAAGAAAAAATAATAAAATAAAGTTAATTATTTAATTTCCTATTTTTAATGTAAAAAATAAAATTTATTGAGTTTTTGGGATTTTATTGGATTTAAAGTGAAAAATAATTAATTTCTTGAATTTTCTAGAATTTAAAAAGGTTTTTACTATTTTTTAGAAATTAAAAATAATTTATGTGCAAAACTAAAAACCAATTTTATGTTGAAATTAATTTTATTAAGTTCAAAATCATTCAAGGAATTTATGTAATTGTTTCTAGAATTTTTGAACTCTATTTGCTATTTTTCGAAAAGACTATTTGATTTGTTGCATTTTCTGAAATTCGAAAATCAATTAAAATCTTCTTTTCTCTTTTGGGCCGAAATCCTCTTTTGGGTTGAAATCCGGATATCCGGCATTCGTCTTATCCGGATAATCCGTATTCGTTTCCGTATCCGCCGGATAGCATAGCCACCGTATCCGTTTCCATTTCCGGCAAAAAAATCTGAATTCGTTTCCGATCCGAGAATTATCCGAGAGAAAAACAGAACCGAACCAACCAATAGCGACGCTCACCGTCCCCGCCGTTGTTCCGCCCGTCCCCAGGACTGCGAGCAACTCCGCAAGGCCTTCAAAGGTCACACTGCCTCCCCGCCATCTCCACTCTCGTGCGCCCGGAAAGCTGACGCGATCTGCTTCTCTTGTTCGCAGGGTGGGCACGAACGAGAAGCTGATCATCTCCATCCTGGCCCACCGCGACGCCGCGCGATCCGCCGCGCCTACGCCGAGGCGTACGGCGAGGAGCTGCTCCGCTCCCTCAACGACGAGATCCACGGAAAATTCGAGGTGACTGATAGAAAAGCACGCGCCGATCGAGCGCTAACCGGCATCTCACTGTTTCTCTTCCTGATTCGGCTTGTGTGGCGATTGACCTCTGTCAGAGGGCGGTATCCTGTGGACGCTGGACCCAGCGGAGCGGGACGCGGTGCTGGCTAATGAGGAGGCGAGGAAGTGGCACCCCGGGAGCCGCGCGCTGGTCGAGATCGCGTGCGCGCGCACGCCCGCGCAGCTCTTCGCGGCGAGGCAGGCGTACCACGAGCGCTTCAAGAGGTCGCTGGAGGAGGACGTCGCCGCGCACGTCACCGGCGACTTCCGCAAGGTGACGGCTCTGGATCTTTACTTATCACGTCGTGATGTGTGTTTTCATACCTCGAGGTCCCGTCTACGCTCGCCAAAATGTGATCTTGATCTGTTAAAATGCAAGCTTAATTTTTTATCCTTGAAATTTGATAGATCGCTCTCTTTCTCTCTCAAAATTACAATAAAAAACATGGCATTACGCTCAATGCCATGCTTCCTAGGTCTCGATCGGTTAATGTTTGAGTCTTATTTATCATATCACGTAATTTGATGATGATATATGTTCATTGACTTCATTCTATTGAGGTATGCTTTGTTTTGGTGGGATTTTTTTTGTGCTCGTCTCATGATTAGTACAGCGCATTATAAGATGACTTCTTAGGGATATATTCATCCTGTTAACTAGTATAATGCAATTCTGCTATACCACTTTCTCTGGATATTGATAAGGTAGTTCGAGGTGCACAGATGCGATATTAGATGATCCCATCTGAGAAGTTTATGCAGTTGCTACTTGTCAAATGTATCATCACTTTATTTTTAGGTTGATTTGGCCGTTTTATGGTTGTAAACATGTTACTCTTCAATTAAGCTTAATATAATGATATACATATTGTTTTTAGGATATGCTATTGATCCAAATCTAAAAAAACAGTTAAAAATTCTGAAATACTAATATGCATATAGTACTGCAAAAAGAATACATACAATTCCCAATTCAAAAATTTTGTTTCTTTATCCCAGCTTTTGGTGCCTCTTGTAAGTGCATACCGCTATGCTGGCCCAAAGGTGAACACGTCGTTGGCACATTCTGAAGCTAAAGTACTTCATCAGAAGATCCACAAGAAGGCTTACAGTGATGATGAGATCGTCAGGATCCTCACCACTAGGAGCAAAGATCAGCTACTTGCAACATTCAATAATTACAGTGATCAGTTCAGTCATCCAATCACTAAGGTGAATAATAACTACTGGCCTCGTGTTACTCGTAGTTCCTTTTTCCATTCAAATTATGAAAGCAAACACACAGCCAGCTACTATACTGTTGTCTATGTTCTGCCTTCGAGTGTTACTATATAATACTAACGATGAATTTGGCTAGGCAATCAACATAGTGAATGATTAAAACATAACCACTCCTTGAACTGAAATTTGTTCCATTCATTAACATTGTCACTGTTATTGTTCGCCCTGTACATATTTGTCGGAATTCAAGTGCTTATACATTGCTAGAACAGTAATTGTTGGTCGTTCACAATGCTGTTTGCCGAGCACTGCTTTTCTGAATTAACCTGCTTGCTAACAAACCCATCACACTAACAGGATCTGAAAGCTGACCCCAAGGACGAGTTCCTTGCGACACTGCGGGCGACCATTCCATGCTTCACTTGCCCAGTCAAGTACTTCGAGAAAGTCATTCGATTGGCTCTTGGAGGAGTGGGCACAGACGAGAACTCTCTGACAAGGGTCGTACTACTCGTGCAGAGGTGGACCTGAAGCTGATAAAGGAGACGTACCAGAAGAGAAACAGTGTCCCGTTGGCGCGAGCTATTGCTAAAGATACAACTAGAGACTATGAGGATATGCTCCTTGCCCTCCTAGGGGCAGAGTGAGGCGTGTATCTGCTCCATCTCATCTGATCCTTCTTGTTTGATGGGAAAATAAAACTGCATTAACTGCGAAATATTTTGTTGTTTCTGAAAGACAATAAGTAAGCTAGCCTGCGTAGCAGTGCTCATCTAATAAAACCTGTCATGCGTATTGGTTTGTCATTTGAGCTGCAGAAAATACTATTGGTCTATTATGATAGTTCCTTCCGGATGACTAATGGGCACATTCAAACTGGGTGCCGGTGTATGAGCTTCTTCGTAGAATGCCCGCATCCGGTGGTCTTTTATTTCTACTGGTATAATACAAACACTAGTTGTTGAGTTTGAGTATGATATGAATTGAATTTGAGTATGATATGAATTGAATTTTCCTACTCCAACTCATAGCTTTACTTTTACACGGAGTTTTTCATTCATTACTATAAATATATCCTTATAGTCCATAGGGAAGAGTAAAAGTTTCATGGTAAATACCTCTACGTATAGTGATATTGTCTTCGTGTATCTGTAGTTTTCCTGAAATGGTTTTTCACATAAAATTCGTATCTTCCATTCATATTTTGTGTGCATTATTTACAACACTAGTATTGATGTTATGATCCTCTTTTATAAATTATATAGTAATACGTACAGACAATGTTCACTAAGGTGCTAGTCGAGGCGGTAGACCAGCGTCCAACGCTTAATCGTTGATTAGGCAGGCTAGACAGGATAAATCGGCTAGACAAACTAAACGGAAAGGTGTCGCCTAGCGCCTAGGCGCCGCCTAGGCTGGCTAGGCGACCGCCTTTGAGAACATTGTGTACGGTACAAGTTATGTATAGCAAAGCTTTTGCTGATTAGCGGGTGCTCGCTGTAGCTGTTCGATCGGTCATCCATGCGTACTAAGTTGTAGGATAAAGTCTCCCTGAGGTGTAAGCTTGTCCGCTATAAAAGAAGCCATCGCTCACGACCATAGTTATCAATTTCATTCCGGATGTAATTTCAGTGTGCCTCTTGGTATGGAATACACCGGTACCGGTCTATTCTGGTGTACTGTTCCGGATTTTAATATAATAATATTTATTCATTTATAAATATATATGTAATTATATGCACACATGATTTCACTTAGAAAGTTAGAATCTCACTTCAAATACATAAACATAGAATAAAAATGACATATGGTTCAATTACTTCATAAATACAAAGGTCGTACATAGTTAAATAATACAACATGAGTTCATAATTTCATACATTTTACTATACTCTAGCATACTAGTCTAGCATAATTTCACTTACCGAAGAAGTATTGGACTCGGCCTTCCGAGCTGGTTCAAAGAAGTGGTCATTTCAATTTTGAATTTTTGACCGGTATCAGAATGACTGGAATGGACCGGAATAGCTGGTATTGACCGGTATATATTGAGGCCGGTACGGGATTGAGACTACAGTGTGCCGGTTTGGGTACTGGTATAGCATGTTCCGGCCATTCCGGCCGGTACTGGAATAAAATTGATAAGTATCATCACGACACGACCTCTTCTTCCCGTTCACACGACGCCGCGACATCTCCTTTCGACCACACGCCACACCCTGTGGCGGGGAGGCAATCCTAATCGCTCCCACACTCTACCCCCTCCACTCTAATGAGCCGTCCGTTCTCACGGTCTGACCGCACTGAAAAACACATAGTGGTCGTGACCCCACCCCTGCATCTTGTGTGCTCCTTCCGCGGTGTGATCGATCCAAACTCTAGTCATTTCATGTCATTTTTTTAATTGGCCATCCACACTTCCTAAGTCATGGGGTAAATGGGTTATTTGGTTTTCTTCCGATAGTTGTCAATGCTTGTCTTACCAAAATTAGTAGTGTTGACTGAATTTGGCAGACATTTGGTTTGCTGCCAAACTTTGGCAAGATTCTCTTCTCCTTTAGCTCTCTACTTCATTTTCTTGGCAATATTTGGTCAAAACATTGGCAGCCAATATGGTGACCAAATTTTGGCAATGCGAATTTTTGATAAGACTTGGTAGAGAAAATTTGTCTTCAAACCAAATAGCCCCAAAGTCTCCCTGGTCTGCAAGCCTGTCTATTGGAAAAGAAGCCACTACTCACTACAGATTGTCTTCTTCCCATTCGCACGCCGTGCCATCTTCTTTTTAACCACACACCACTTGACGCCATAGGAGGCAATCCTAAGCCCTCTCCCACTCTCTCCTTGTTGGACCGAAAAAGTGACTAGAGGGGGTGAATAGGAGCATAAATTCTTTTTCGCGTGTGATTGAATTCAATAAGAGATTCACTCCAATAGCTACAAGAGCTATGAAGATCAGTATGCAAGCATAGCGAAGGCTTGTATTGAATCCACTTCAAACCCCCAAAGAACAACAACAGAAAGCACAAAGAAGCACTAATGAACAGTAAAATCGAAACTACCACAATGGACACTGCGGTACTACTGGATGAATAGTGAAATCAGCGGATGAACAGGAAAACTGCCTAAAAGCGAATCAAAACTTGGCATAACTTTTGATTCACTTGGTCAAACTTCATGAGACTTGAAACATAACCTCTCTAGGATATCAGGAACATATTCCAACCAAGGATCGTGTAGATCCACATCAAAGTTCCGACATTTTTCAGTTTGAGTGAGGGTTGCTCCAGAACTGAGTCAAAACCAAAAAGTGATCTAAAAAACTTGCTCGTGGGTGATAGATGATCAAGATGATCCTAGATGTATTCCCACATGTCACAGCAAGCTAAAACCAGGGAAGAAACAAAAGGAAAACCAATAGATCAAAGAAATCACCAAAATCACAAAATAGAGAGCAAGAACGAACAAAGACTCATCTTCAAGGAATGTTGCATGGATTGATTTGAGATTGATGTTGGTTTATAGTCACTCCATCCTGAAGGACAAAGCTCAACACAAGAGCACACAATCAATCCAACTCTCTAAAACCCTAACCTCTCCACTCCCAAACCCTAAACACAAACTAGGGTTACAATAAGCCCAAGGGTTAGGAGGTGCACGCAGCACCCTCCCCTATTTATAGTGGAGTCTAGCCTCTAGAAGAGTATTCCTATTGGGCACCCGTTAAACCTACACACACAAACAGGTTTCACTTACGCACGCCTTTTAAAGCGTCGTCTTCAGCTTCTCTTGACCTAAACCACTTCTCCTTGTGTCATCTCGCGCCGTGGTTTAGCCAAAAGGTCATTAAGGCGGTATTTAGGTGAAATTACCAAAATACCCCTTCTCGATCCTTCTCCGAAGACCGAGTCCGATCTTCATGAAGCAATCCCATGCTTCGCCACGTGTAGGTTGATCAGCGGCTCTCATCATGTCGGCAAATCTCTCCCATCCGGCTCCCACCTAAACCACCATGACACTTGCACCGACCCGTTCGATCACCTTTGTCCATCTTGCACCATACTTGAGTCCAATGACTTCACCCGGCATCCTCGATCGTTCTGAACCTCAACTCTCTAAGCTTAGTCCAAATCATCCTCGCCGTTGACCGTCGTTGACCTCGAAGCTTCCTGCACAACAATAGACAAAGAAAACGATTCCGGGAACAAGTTCTTCACAACTTGACCCACGTTAGTCAAAACATGCATCATGCAACATATATGCACCGAAATCCATGAACTTGACCTAACCCAAATCAAAATCTCCAAAAGAATCGACAATCAGTTCACAAACGGTACTACCACCGCTTAACCACCGGTACTACCGCCCTTTGGTAGTACCGCTCACAACACTGCGGTTGTATCGCACCTCGGAGAATCCCAAAATCTCCTAAAAACACTCTCTCTAGAAAAGACATACCGCCCTTTAGATCGGTACTACTGCACTTGCGGTAGTACCGCTTTTTGCCAGCCGATACTACCACCCAGAAGGGACTTAGCCAAAATTTCATCTCGGAAAAAACAAGACCTCTTTGGAATTTACGTACCGCTATTTAAATCGGTACTACCACACTTGCGGTAGTACCGCTTTTCTCTTGCGGTTGTTCCGATTTCCAGGAGAGAACAAAAAACCCCAAAACACCGTCTCTGAAAAAAAACATACCGCTCATTATGCGGTCATACCGCTCAACGGTACTACCGCTACACACAAGTGGAACTAACGGACTGCGGTAGTACCGCTCCCAAGCTGTGGTATTACCGTTTCACAAAAACGTTCAAAACCCTTAGAAACAATCGACTTCCCTAAGAACCAACTGACTAGCGGTAGTACCGCTCCACACTTATGATGCGTGCAGCTCTGCGATAATCTGCGCCTTACACGCTTCTGCAGTACTACGATAAACCCGACATTTCTTTGAAAAACTCAGTTTCAACAAACCTTCAACACTATTGCCAATTTTCTCATCACCTAAGATCATGAGCATGTCCCCATGACATCCACAATCTCCCCCTTGATGAACACAATGGTAATATCCCAAAAATTTAAGTTTGAGGTTTGAAAATGAAAATACTTGACATTTTCGTGCAAAGGCTCAACTTGGCTTAAGTACAAGAGAATGCAATGAGAAAGACCAAGTTGACTTCAAAAAAGTT